>HG995358.1:6034505-7504627 GCA_905333045.1 Lysandra bellargus
CATGTGTGGCTGCAGAACCACATCTTAGCTACACTTGTGCAAGATAACGGGACCGAGTACTTCATGGCTAATATTTTACCAATAGTGAACATCAAATACCTTATAACACAATTTGGGAAAAAATAATAAAAACCACACCAACAATAAAAAGTAGAAGAAGTTTGCAAGTAACATGGCCGCCAAAACTGTTGTCACTTATCAGTTTTCAGTTTGACAAGCTTTTCATTACCAGTATACTGCCGCTTAGGCCTTATCGCTTAGGCCAATGATCGCTTAGACTTAAGATATTTTGATTTATACCACACTTGACAGTACACTGATATTTTTTAGAAACACTACCAATATGTATCCGTGATGCCAACCTGCAGATAATTTCAGATCGGTGGGGAACCTAGAAGATCTAGAAGTGTCTATCGTCGCGCCGTCTGGTGGAGATAAAAAGTAAGAAAACCTCTCATTAAAATTTTGGTTGCGTTAGAGCTGGGTCGAAAATATTAATTAACTATTCAAGAAGAATAATCAAAAGCACAGCTTATACTAATAACTAAAAACAAATTTCGAGAAATGTCCAAGTAAAAAATCACAAATTCGTATGTGGAGACAAAGAGCGCATGCATTAGAGAGCAAAAAAATTATGTAAAAAAAAAACAATTTAGCGGTAAGACCGCCTATATTTTGTACGGATTCTTTTAGCGTGTTTCTTCTGTAGTTTAGTTTTTGTACAAATAAAAAAAATCTATTCTATTCTAAAACCCCAATTATTTTAAAAGTAAAGACTGGAGCCGTAAGAGTTAAGTTTTGCGTTAAATTTAATACAATAAATATTTTTCCTTATATTATAATTTATAAGGCAAAATGGCAGATATTTGTTAAATTGGCAGCACTAAGCCCACGTGTCAAATTTGACGGTTTGCTGCGAACCGTCAAAACTGTCAAATTCACACGAAGTGAAGTAGCTGCATACGAGTTTGACAGCTGTCAAACTCGCCTACGCGGCAGGGCTTCAAATAACGTTATTTTTTCATAATGTTACTGCTTCAAGGGCATAGATAACGTTATGAAAATTTAACCGATATTAAAAATAACGTTAAAAATTGATATTAATAGCGGTTAATGTTATAACGTTATATAGGATTTATAACGGTAAATATATGTTCTTTGATAACGTTATAGTCCGTCAAGAAAGTCATGACAAGCGGGAAAATTTTCTAAACGTAATCACGCTTATAAGGTGTATTTTTTCTTTGTATTTTCACACAAATCTCGCAAAAAAAGTGGGCTGCGAGTGAGATTTAGTGTACCGTGCACGATCGCATACCTGATACCCGAAAATAGCGTTATATTTACCGTTATTATCATAACGATATTTTTTCGTTTATACTTATCGAAAAAATATCGTTATAATAATAACGGTAAATATAACGTTATTTTACTAAATATCGTTAAAAAATAACGTTAATAATGGTAGCCATTATGAAAATAACGGTACGTAACGATATTTTTTCTGTTATTCGATAACGTTATGAAGCCCTGTATTATAGTTTGTGTCAGGGCTTCATAACGTTATCGAATAACAGAAAAAATATCGTTACGTACCGTTATTTTCATAATGGTAGCCAGATAACGTTATTTTTATAACGATATCTAGTAAAATAACGTTATATTTACCGTTATTATTATAACGATATTTTTTCGTTATGGCATAACAAAAAAATAACGTTATAATAATAACGGTAAATATAACGTTATTTTCTGGTATCAGGTATGCGATCGTGCACGGTGCACCAAATCTCACTCATATTTAAAATGTAATAAGCGTTCTCTGTGAAAATACAAAGAAAAAATACACCTTAAAAGCGTGATTATGTTTAGAAAATTTTCCCGCCTGTCATGACTTTCTTGACGGACTATAACGTTATCAAAGAACATATATTTACCGTTATAAATCCTATATAACGTTATAACATTTACCGTTATTAAATACATTTATAACGTTATTTCTAGTATCGGTTTAATTTTCATAACGCTATCTATGCCCTTGAAGCAATAACGTTATGAAAAAATAACGTTATTTGAAGCCCTGGTTTGTGTTCATAACAGTCACATACGTAGTATCCCTAAGTAGTCTGTGGTCACAACTGACAACTGCCAAGTGCCAACTACAATAATTTCAGAAATGGACGCTGTTTTTAAAGCTGTTTATTATTTTTTTTCCAGTATTTAATTCGATTTAAACAATGGCAGCCGGACCAATAGCTGAAAGAAATCAAGGTAATGTTAAGTTTTATTTCTTTATTTAATTTGGAGTGGGAAATTGTAGAACTATTCTTGAGGTTAGAATTGCTTATAATAATTTTGCCGCTTGACATTTTCTACTGAACTAATAACAAAAAAGGATATAAGCTACGTAAAACTAATAACATTAGACGTAGTTCCCGATTTTAACATGCGGTATAAAGTACCTAACCGATACCTTCCCTGGCCCCTGCCCAGTCAATTCTATCATCTACGAGCTTTTGCCCGCGGCTTTGCTCGCGTTAAAAAGTATTACATATTATATACAAACTTTCATCCCCTATTTTAACCCTTTGGGGTTGGAATTTATTAAAATCCTTTCTTAGCGGATGCTTACGTCATAACATCTACCTGCATGCCAAATTTCAGCCCGATCCGTCCAGTGGTTTGGGCTGTACGTTGATAGATCACCATGTCAGTCTGTCACCTTTGAGTTTTATATATTTAGATATTCTATGTCTATGCCAAATTTCATCAAAATTGATCCAGTAATTTTGATGCCTGTTTGAACAAACAATGATTTATCTTCATTGTACTAAGTACATGATCGGTTGGCCGATTAGTCGGCTTCTTTGCAGCCGACTAATAGGCTAGTCGGCCAAAGTCATGATCAGCACTAGGGATTGCAATCTGGATACTTTGAAATCCGAAAAATCCGAATAATCTGGATTTTCGGGGCCTTTCAAAAATCCGGATTTTCATTTTACAAAATCCAGATTTTCATTTTACAAAATCTGGATTTTCGGTTTTTTCAAATAGTAGAAAAAATTATGAAAAAGAAGCTTTTACGTAATATAAAATTACTTTAAATGTATCGTGTAATATCTGACATACAAATTCACATGTGCTTAAAGGCGATATCACAACTTTGCGTGGTCTACACGTACCAAAGTCAGAATTTCGTACGTCTAACATTCCATTGTGTAGTTATTTGGTGGTTGTAATTACATTTCTTTAAATTTTTTCATTTTATTTAAAAGAAATAACGAATTTCTTATAACCTAGCTTTTATTTTACTATGTTATTATGATTTCTATGATTTAAATATAAATGCAATGATGATAAATTTACAATTATTTTAGAACATTTTAGTATTGAATACATTGTTTTTACTTTTTAGTAAATAAAATATGGTGTTTTTGTTTACATTGAGGTTATAATTATAAATTATATTAATTGTTTACGTAACCAATGCTGATTTGTGATTGTGTCATAATTAAATGAAGGAATATAGCAAGTTTATAACAATGAAATGTTGATTTAAAGTTTAAATAATTATTTTTAGTCATTATTCTGTGCAATAGCCTAAATATTATTAATATAATATATTTGCCAGCCCAGCTGATATGCCTCCAGTGGGGAGTTTATAACCGTGTTCTAGACTAAAGTCTTCGTAATCATTGATTCCTCATTGGTAACGTAACCGCTGACGAGTTGGCTAGTAAGAAAAAAAAAATAGAATGCTTGTCAGAAGCCTAACTGGAAAATGTAAGCTTAACAAGCACCTTTACAGAAGAGGTGTTAATTGCATTACGACCTGCAGATTCCGTGACAACCTTCTACTTGAGTCTACTGCTCTACTACAGACTACAGAGCAAAAACTCTCCTAATTTACTAAAGATGAAAGTTGTAGCACCAATATCAATCACATCGTTATGAGCAACACTGGGGACGATACTCTAATACAAAGGAGTCGTCTAAACGTCAGGATTACAGTGATCTGCCTTCGGAGGAAAAACACCTCCAGAGCATAGCTTTTTCTTAGGCCTAAATACCCACTCAGTCGATATCCAGCTTAGATGTACGCGGATAACGTGACCAGCCCAATGCCACATTAGCTTGGCCGTCTTGATCCCTACGTCTCTGATTCTAGTTTAGGAGCACAATATTGTTTTTTTTTTTTTTGTTGAAATTTGAGCTCTTTTGCTCTTTGGCAGACCCTGAGTTGGAACTTTTGTAAATCGTAAATCGGTCAATGATCCAGTTAGCGTATCGTTGGTTATGACAAGCGAAATACACAAATATATCAACGAGTCTGGGCTTCAGTGAGATTGGTAAGTCACCATTCTTCATGGACCAGTTTTTCTGTCTTTCTGTTGTCATAAGAAATTAATTTGCCCAAGTACAGGTACTCGTTGACATAGTGAATTCTTTTCTCGTCTACCTTGACCCTATGTCTCGTACTGTTGGTCATTGTTAGTGTCTTTGACCTATTATTTGTAAGTTCCACCTCTAGGCTTGCAGATCTGAGAACATAATTTGATGAGGTGCGGCTGACGGCTGTAGGCGCAAAAATGACGAAGTCGTTGATAAAGCTAAGATTGCTTAGGGTTTTCTTCTTAACTAAAATTTCACATTTTTAAATAGTTAAAAAATCAAGGTAATTTTAAGTTGTTAATAATATTTTAAGTACCAGATACTGATATATTCCTTTTTACACCCATGTAAAAATTGCTAACTTAAGAAAAATTATAATTTTTTAAGATGTTTTATTTTGCACTTTTAAAATGAATGGTATATAAATAAATAATAAGAAAATAACTCACATTTAAAGCTGTTTATCAAAAATATTTAAAAAATTACAAAAAATCCGGATTATCCGGATAATCCGGATTTGAGGATGGAAAAATCGAAAATCCGGATTTTTTTTAAAAATCCGTTTTTTGCAATCCCTAATCAGCACATCTCTACTTTTTTTTATGCAATAAGGGGGCAAACGAGCAAACGAGTCACCTGATGGAAAGCAACTTCCGTCGCCCATAGACACTCGCAGCATCAGAGCTGCAGGTGCGTTGCCGGCCTTTAAGGGGTAATAGGGGAGGGCAGGGAAGGAAATAGGGAAGGGTAGGGAAGGGAAAAGGATAGGGGATTGGGCCTACGGTAAACTCACTCACTCGACGAAACACAGCGCGAGCGCTGTTTCACGCCGGTTTTCTGTGAGGACGTGGTATTTCTCCGGTCGAGCCGGCCCATTCGTGCCGAAGCATAGCTCTCCCACGTCGTATCCCTTTTACATTGCTTTGTAGAGTGTAGGCTTAGAGGATGACTTTGTAGTATCATTGAATTTGGGTTATAATATAACATTTTGTAATAAAAGGATTGTAATTTTCAGATGCCACAATATACGTGGGAGGTTTGGACGACAGAGTATCAGAGAGTCTGCTGTGGGAACTGTTTGTTCAGTCGGGACCTGTTGGTGAGTTAAAGAGTTTGTTATTACATACTACATAATGTATGTACCATTATAATGTTTTAGTTTAATACCTCATCTCGTGGGTATCGCAGACACAATACATTTTCAATTGTTATGCGGCAGCTGGATGCTGCTTAGGCAGGGCCCCCGTAAGGGCTACTGGCGCCTGTATGCAAAAAAAGTATTTTGGCGCCCCTTTTGACAAAATTTTTGGGCCCTTGGTTTTGGCGACCCTAAAGATGGAGATTTGGCGCCCCTAGAGGATGGCGCCCGTGTGCATTGCACACATTGCACATATGATAGCGGGGGCCCTGTGCTTGGGGATTGATGGGTTAAATGTGCACAGAAAATTGAGGGTTGACTAAATTAGAGTACCATTGTATATCTTTATTGCTTGGATATTAATTATGTAACACATTTTAAATTAGGAAATTACCCCATGACATGTAATACTTAGCCTCCCTTACATTTAAAGCAACATTAATATTCAGACCCTAATAATAAAATTATGATGCCACTTCATGTACAGATGAGAAGATGATTACTCTTATGTGCACATAGTATTTACATACTGCTACCATCTTGTTACTAGTAATAATCTATCATGTTTGCAGTCAACGTCCACATGCCCAAGGACCGCGTGACACAGACTCACCAGGGTTACGGGTTTGTTGAGTTCATGGGAGAGGAAGATGCCGACTATGCTATAAAAGTAAGTTTGGTTCTTCAATTTCATATGACACATCACACAAACAGTCACAAGCACTTGACTGTAAGATTGTGGTAAAATATTAATAATTATGAATTTTATAGAGCCCTAGAAAAAAAAATTTTTGTGATTACTAACAAGCTAATTTTTTGTGAGTAGCTTTATTTTGATAAGACAAACAACTTTTTTATCTGCGAAAAATCTTGAAAGTGGTATCTGACAGAGATCCCAAGCGGCCACATGTGGCCATGAGAACAATATATTTCCAATAATCCACGATCGAAGGATTAAAGCATAATATAAAATCTTAGTTTTATAATATATAGTTTCTACTCATGATAGACACAATATCATGATAAACAACACTGAGGTTTGAAATTGCTCATTTATGTAGAACTTTATTTTCTACAGACATGATGGAATGTGACACAATACCACCTTTAAAAAAAACAAAAAGTAAAACGATTTATAATAATTTTCAGGTGATGAACATGATAAAACTCTATGGTAAACCTGTAAGAGTGAATAAAGCATCAGCGCACCAGAAGAACCTTGACGTTGGAGCCAATGTGTTCATAGGAAACTTGGATCCAGAAGTTGATGAGAAGCTGCTGTATGATACATTCTCTGCTTTCGGAGTCATTCTACAAACACCAAAGGTATTTCAATGTCGAACATTGAAAAATGCTAATCATATTAATATGAAGTTAATGGTTATGTTCCACAAAATATAATTTATCTGATTATGTCTATACTAATATTATTATAGATTGACTACAGTTGTTATAATATAGAAAAAAATATTAAAATACTGAAGTAGTTTGCAAATTACCTTTCATATTCCTTTTGTAAATTAAACCTCTCCCATTGCAGAAGAAGCTGGCATAAGTATTCTAAGTTTTTCCTTGTTGTCATTTCGGACCTATTTTTAACCAATTTCCAAAAAAGAGGGTGCATGTAGATTACACAATATACAGTTGAATATTGTGTAATCTATTTGCTGTATTAATTGATTTCCTTTACTACATTGTCTGTTCTAATAAAGATGTTTTATTTCCAGGTTATGAGAGACCCTGAAACCGGGAACTCCAAGGCGTTTGCCTTCATAAATTTCGCATCATTCGAAGCTTCTGATGCAGCCATCGAGGCCATGAACAACCAGTACCTATGTAACAGACCTATATCCGTGTCGTACGCGTTTAAAAAGGATGTCAAGGGTGAAAGACACGGCTCTGCTGCTGAGAGGTGAGAGTTAAACTCTTAATGATATTATGTTATAATAATTCTAGTTGTGTGTCTGTGTGTATTGTAGACACACAACAAAAGTGGAAGATTTAATAAAAAAGATAAGACAGCTGAAGTGGCGATGGACAGGACACATGACAAGAGAGGTGAAAGAAAAGTGGACAAAAATACTATCAGATTGGCAACCAAGAGATGGAAAGAGAAAAAGAGTGACCAATTAGACGATGGCCCGACGATATAAAAAAGATAGCAGGGGTAACATGGATGAGAGTGGCTAAGAACAGAAGCAAATGGAAACAGCTGGAGGAGGCCTATGTGACACAGGACACGCTGATTACCAACCTAGAGCAAGACGCGACAACCTTGCTAAGACACAATACAATAATATATAATTGGTACCAGCAGAAAGGCTAATAATAATAATAATAAATATTTCTAGTTACTAGTATTTAACAATATTAAAAAGTAGTATTTTATGGAAATCATGATAGGTTAACTCAAAAGAAGCTTTGAAGGGTAGTTCGCTTTTAAACGAGAAGTGAGTCACGTTATTTATGTCTTTTAGGCGTGAACGAATCCCAACTGACTTAGACAATAGCAAATTTTTTGTACTATAGTACGACATAGGCTTCGCTCACTGCGTGGGCAACCTCTAGACTCTAGAGTAGTCTAGAGTCTAGCAGTTTATAATAAGAGACATTAATATTTGACTTTTTTTCTTCAGATTGCTGGCCGCACAGAACCCGCTGTCTCACGCGGACCGCCCTCACCAGTTGTTCGCGGACGCGCCTCCAACGCTCATGGGTCCGATCCTCATGGCGCCGCCGCCGCCGCCCGCGCCGAGTCCGATGCCCCCCCTATCCCGACCGCCTCCTCTCCCGTTGTCCGCCCCGCCACCGCCTCCGTCCTCGATGCCCCCGCCCGGGCCACCGCCCCCGCCGGGGCCCCCGCCGCCGCCGCCCCCCTTCCACCACTTCCCTCCGCCCCCGTTCGGCCCCCCCGGCTTTGGGCCCCCGCCCGGCGCGAGGCCCCCGCCCTGGAGGCCCCCACCGCCAAGCTTCAGGCCCCAGTTCCCGCCGCGCGGGCCCCCGCCGTTCGGCCATTACCCGCACCACCCGCCTGAGCCGAATTATAATTATTAAGTGTTTTTGTATTTAAGCCAATAAATATTGTGAATAAAATTTGTTTTTGGAATACACAGAGTTATCAAATCCTGTCGCTAGCCCAGGGTCACAATCCTATTCCATCAATCTAGTTATTGCTACTCAGGATTGGAAACCGACATAATATTATTATTTATTTATGTGTCTTTCGGTTACCTCTACACAAACAGCTCAGCAGATTTTGATGAAATATCCGAAAAGCGCAGGATAGTAATTTTGTCACGATAAAATGTATGGCTCTCGAGTCTCGACTTCTCGTACGATAAACAAATAGTTGCAAAAGAAAGTTCCATATCTACAAATATATATAAGTAATCTGTGGTTCCATATAGCTTCTAATTTATAACCTTACTAATACCAGAGACCAGCCATACAATTAATAATCTTGAGAGTCTCATACTAGCTGGGCAATTAGAGGAGCCGGGAGCCTAATAATCTTGAGAGTCTGAAAAAAAAAGGCAGTTGGAGTCGGAAAAGAGCATGAAGGTAATATAGGAGGAGCTGTCGTAATCAAGTTTCCTTATAAAACGACGCGTGACAATTTGTGGGGTGAGGGGGTGTCAAGCTCCGCCCACTTTTCAATATTTCATCTATCGGCTAAAAGCAAAACTACTAGCTTAGGTCGATGTTGATGCTACTACGTAGTTCAGCTATCTTACGCTAGATGTCATTTTGTCTTGAATATTATGGGACGTACTCAGAACTTTAAAAAATGTCATATTATGAATTATACAGTCATACTACGAATAATAAAACCTAAGGAAATGTAACACCCATACTAATACAGTTTTAAATTTGGTTCCATTCGAACTGTCATGTGGCCAGCCTTTATAACGCTCAAGGTCACCTAAATATTGCAAATGTACGAAAAGTGAACCTAAGATACACTTTTTTGACAAGTATTTTGGAGCATGTTATTTGACGGAGTTACTCTTACTTAGTTTTTATTCGTAGCGGTCATATAATAAAACTAGCTGTTGCCCGCGACTTCGTCCGCGTTAGCATAGTAGATCACATCCCAAGTATTATTTATTGAACAAAAATATTCTAAATTGACTTTCCTACGATTTTATTATTTTAAAAGATGTTCCGCGCGGCTTCGATTTCGTAATTTAGGAATTGCACGCAACCGTACATTTTCCGCAAAAAATAGCCTATGTCCCTTCACGTGGTCTATTCTTTATGTTTGACAAATAACATAAAATTGCTCCAGTAGTTCTTATGATAATAAGTAATTTCATATAATTTCCCCCGTTTTTTCCACATTTTCCTCTATTTCTTCGCTCCTATTAGTCTTAGCGTAATAAAATATAACCTATAGCCTTTTCTGGTCAATGGGCTATCTAACATTGAAAGAATTTTTCAAATCGGGCCAGTAGTTCCTGAGATTAGCGCGTTCAAATAAGCCTCTTCATATAATTTCCCCCGTTTTTTCCACGTTTTCCTCTATTTCTTCGCTCCTATTATTTTTAGCGTGATAAAATATTGCTTATAGCCTTTCTCAAAAATGGGCTATCTAACACTGAAAGAATTTTTCAAATCGAATCAGTAGTTCCTGAGATTAGCGCGTTCAAATAAGCCCTTTCATATAATTTCACCCGTTTTTTCCACATTTTCTTCTATTTCTTCGTTCCTATTAGTCTTAGCGTGATAAAATATAGCCTATAGCCTTCCTCGATAAATGGGCTATCTAACAGTAGAAGAATTTTTCAAATCGGACCAGTAGTTCCTGAGATTAGCGCGTTCAAACAAACAAACTCTGCAGAATTATAATATTAGTATAGATTTGGGTTAGCATTTTAACCGATTTTTTTATGTAAATTAAGGGGACAAACGGGTAAACGGGTCACCTGGCGGAAAGCAACTTTCGTCGCCCATGGACACTCGCAAGTCGCAACATCAGAAGAGCTGCAAGTGCGTTGCCGGCCTTTTATCAGGTAATAAGGTAGGGGAGGGTAGGAAAGGGAATAGTGTATAGATACTAGGTATTATTTAGGAATAGGTATAAAAGTACCTGTCTACGCGCAACGCGAGACATCACTAGCGCGGCTATCCCAACACTAGCGCAGCGCCGCGCCGCGCCGCCATCTTCTGAACTCAACAATTGTCAATCACAAAGGAAAATTATTCCATCGAAAACCTCAAGAATAAACAGATATTATTTTAACCGTAGTTGTTTCAATAATAAACATTTGGCGACCGTGACAGGACGAAGTGTAGTTCGTCTAAACTCTCTCTGCACTGACTACAATGTAACGCAAGCCTGCGGCGTACTACCTGAGCTCACCGACAATGTACCTAAACAATTTATCGATAAAATGCATTTCAATATCCCGCCTAAATTACAATTGGCCGATCCTACATTCAATATCTCTGCCATAGTCGAGATGCTGATAGGCGCAGACCTATTTTGGCAAATTGTGGGCAACGAACAGCGGTGTCTCGGTGCTAACTTATCTTACTTGAGAAGTTCGCAGTTAGGCTGGTTAATATCTGGCCCTATATTTAGTAACGGTGAACCAAGGAGCATCAAATGCAATTTCTCAAGGACCGACACATCTGACAATCTCAGCGAGAAAATTTCTAGATTCTGGGAGCTAAAGGAACTCCCCAAGAGGCCACTGCTCAGCAGCAGAAAGAAAATCACGGCCAGTCTGTCATCGCTAGCGAACATCACAAACCCCAGGAGAGCCTTGTCCGGAGATCCAGTCGAAACACAATTACATTCGTTCTGCGATGCATCAATGCATGCCTACGGCGCATGCATCTATCTAAGATGTAAATACAAAGAAGGTAACATATCAGTCAATCTACTATGCACTAAATCGAGAGTGGCACCTACCAAGCCACCCCTCACGATACCAAAATTGGAACTACTTGAAGCGCTACTCGCCGCTAACCTAAACAAGAACGTTCTCGAGTCACTGCGTTGCTCGTTCTCGAGTCACTGCGCTGCTCTATATCGTCGTGCACACACTGGTGCAACTCCAACGTCGTACTCGCGTGGCTCCACAGTAGTCCTAGCAAATTGAAGAGCTTCGTCGCAAACAAAGTTGTGGAGATATGCGAGAACACCGCGCTGTCGGCGTGGCGCCACGTGCCCGGCGCCGCCAACCCCAGCGACGTGCTCTCCCGCGGTGCACCCGCCGACCAGCTAGCCACGCACGAACTGTGGTAGCGCGGACCTCCGTACCTCGCCGCGGACGATTCCCAATGTCCACAAGCTCCATCTGAAACAAAGAAACAAGATAACGACTTGCCTGAAATTATAGTTCACCCTTCGACGAGCTCCGACTGCGACGATCTATCACGTTTGAAAAGTTCTCTACACTAGGAAAACTTCAGCGAACTTACGCCTACGTTCTACGACTAAAGCACAGCCTGAAAAACAAAAACAATAAATTATCAGGTCCACTATCTGTGCAAGAAATTAATAATGCATTTTTATTTCTAGCAATACGAGCACAAAAGCAATCTTTCGACAAAAAATATCATGCACTATCTACAAAGCAAGATATCGCTTCAAAAAGCAACATTCTATCACTCAACCCGTTCCTCGATAAGGAGGGAGTGATGAGGGTAGGTGGTCGACTGGACCGCTCCACCTATAGCCATGAAAAGAAACACCTAATTATTTTAGACTCTACTCACCATTTTACGAAATTAATCTTTCAGCATGAACATGTCCGCCTGATGCACGCAGGTCCCCAGCATCTCCTATATTCTATTCGTGATTCTATATGGCCCGTGTGCGGAAGGAGGCTAGCTCGCACCACTGTTCATCGCTGCGTAACTTGTCGACGTCACCGAGGTCAAACTCTGACGCCCATGATGGGTAATTTGCCCCAACAATGTGTCACACCCGCACTTCCTTTCCAGACCATTGGAATGGACTTCGCCATGGACCATTCAATATTGCAAGTAGGAAGGGTCGTGGCGCTCGCCTCTCCGAATGCTATCTGTGTCTATTTATCTGTCAAGCCTATAAATGTGTACACCTAGAGGAGGTAAGCGAACTATCTAGAGACGCCTTTTTACTCACCTTGCGTCGATTCATCTCTCGGTGGGGGAAGCCACTTGAAATATTTTGCGATAATGGTCGGAACTTCACTGCAGCTTCTAAAGAAGTAGGTCAATTTCTTAAAAACAATTCTAATGCTATATCTGATCTTGCAACTAACTTACACATAAAGTTCAATTTTCATCCCCCTTACGCTCCACATTTCTCTGGTCTGGCAGAAGCCGGCATAAAATCGGCAAAGCACCATATCAAAAGAGTTATGGGCAATTCCAATCTTACTTTCGAAGAGTTGTCCTCACTTTTCGCACAGGTCGAAGGCATAATGAATAGTCGCCCCCTGTCCCCACTATCTTCCCATTCTTCAGGTTACCTTCCTCTCTTCCCTGCCCACTTCATAATCGGCCGGCCGCTAACATCAGTACCGACGCCCGCCATTGACGACACACGCCCCAGCCGGTCTCGCTATGAAACGATCGAGAGGATGCGCCAACAATTCTGGCGACGCCGGCAACACGAATACATCAGCGAGTTGCAACAGCGTACGAAATGGAAGCGAAACATGGATACGCTACAAGTAAATGACATGGTCTTGATACAAGAGGACAATGTCCAACCCCTCAACTGGCGCCTCGGACGCATTGAGAAACTTATTCCTGAAAAGGACGGAATCTCGCGTGTCGCTGATATAAGGACAGCGAGAGGAACAATACGCAGAGCTCTCACTCGTCTCTGCCCGCTACCAAATGAAAACTAAATACTAACCTGACAGCATCTTAAGCTCACTGGAAACCTGCAATAAACTCTACTAGAGTCTACAGCAAACTATATTCTACGACTACTTTCTATAAGATAACTAGATACAAACTTACCTTTTAACGATGACTACATCTACACCTACTTGAAGATGACCCCGCAGCACCTGGAAAGAAAATAGATTAGTAACATAAATGAATTGAAAGAAGACAGAGAAACTTTCTAGAACAACTTACCTGCTGCCTCGTCATTTCAACCCGGCCCGGAGTATGTCTACGCGCAACGCGAGACATTACTAGCGCGGCTATCCCAACACTAGCGCAGCGCCGCGCCGCGCCGCCATCTTCTCAACTCAACAATTCTCAATCACAAAGGAAAATTATTCTATCGAAAACCTCAAGAATAAACAGATATTATTTTAACCGTAGTTGTTTCAATAATAAACAGTACCCCTTTTCAACATTTTCATGAAAAAAATTTTAATCAATTACCTACGGCTGCACTGGCCAAATATCAGCGCGCGTCAACATTAGCAAACAAAACTGTTATTGTGATACTTAGGGTGGGTTGCACCAACTTAACTTTAACTACAGTGCAAAATGTCAAATCTCTGGTTAAGGACGCCATATTTAACTATAACCATAACCGCTCATACCTACTTAAATCGACATTTTTTCGTGATAATTTACTGTTGTTATAAGAAATATTTTTTCTAACGATTTTTATGGATAATAAATGTTTTTATACTCTCAATCCCGTTACATGACATCTGTCAATTTCGCCGGTCAAAGTTAAGGTTAAAGTTAAAGCTAAATTTAGCCTTGACTATAACTTTAACCTTAACTTTAACTTTAACCACGCCCCTGGTGCAACCCACCCTTAAAAATAATTTAATTCTAAATACGGCCCTGGATATATTATTATTATTAGGTTTTAAATAGTTATCCTAGATGGCACTTTATAAGTAAGTACTATTATAATAAAAGCTATATAAGTGCCGTTTTAGCTATTAAATGTATTTAAGACAAAGTGTATAACAATTTAAAGTACTCAAGTATGATAATTGCAATAAACTTATGCAAAATTAAACGCATAATTTACGTCTGTATTATCTTTCAAAAGTTTGGCCATCTAGTGTCAAGTAGTATAATTAACGCTGAAAGCTGAAATGTTCTAGAACTTTTACGTTTAAAATTATTTACGAATGAAATGTGATGTTATTTATATTATCAGAACGTCTGTCTAGTAACTTTGACATTGCAAAACACAATACTTCATCCTTTCCTTGTTAAAAACGCAGAAAACACCAATTTATTGGGATTCTCGTTACGTGTGCACCTGACAAACGCCGAAAGTGTACTGACTCAGTGTTGCCAGACGTGATCAAAACATTTGCCCACGCAGGTTGTTAAAATTGCCCTTTCCGACAAAAAATCGCCCATATTCACATAAGTACATAGTTCACAAAGTGATTGGACAGTACTAGTCATTGGACAGAGCACAAAACACTATATTTATTAAGGTTGCTTTAAAAACTACCAGTTTTTCTTTAAAACAGCCGTTCTTTTACTTACAAAAAGTCTCGTCATGACGCTCCCCCATTCCAACGCCGCCGCCAAGGGAGTGTTCGCAATGGTGACGGATACAAAAACTAAAAAGCGTAATCGTATGGGGAGCGACACGTTGGACTTTATCTGCGTGGTGCGCACTGCTATGCGGCAAAAAAAGATAGCTTGTTACCAATATGAGGTCACTGAGGATCACCTCAAAAAACACAACAAAACTATTTATGCAAAGCAATAATAATTTATAATATCATATAATATTATATTGAGTTGATTTATGATTAGATACTTCTCTCACTAATGTTAAGTTACGTAATTATTTTAATTTCAGGGTGCCATATTAAGATATAGTATGCTGTATGATAGTATAGTTACTATATGACAATGTTATTATTATTGTAATTTAGTTTCAATAAAGAAAATCTATTATTATTTGTTTTCAAAATTGCCCATATTTTACCGGTTCCAAGACCTTTCCGCCCTTTATGCCCTTTTTCCAAAATAATCCTAAAATTGCCCATGGCGTGGGCAATTGCCCACGGTCTGGCAACACTGTACTGACTTAAGCCCCGCCCATAATGATGACGTCAGGACCTAGTTGGAAATCACAGTGCACAGTTGCTACTTGCTTAGGCCAGCTCCTCTCTATATTATAAGCTCCATGGAAAAGAGGCAGAGCGGCTACGCGATGGACCTCAGAACAATAAAAACAGTAGAAATCGTAAGTGGGCGTGGCACGCGTGTCACTAGTTAGCGTTGTAACGCAAACTCACTAAGTACTTACGCAAACTCGACATCAGTCGAGTCATTTGTTTAAGTACGCGGCAACACGTGTAGTCGGTTGTAAAATTCAAACCAAAAACAATCTTATTACCTGAGAAATAAAGCATAATTTTGAAGTAAACATTTGATGAAAATTGTTCGCTCTTGTAATACTGACATCTAGCGTGAAGTAACTAAAATTTTTAGTAAATGCACAATATGTAGAAAAATCAAATCAAAAACAATCTTATTACCTGAGGAATAAAGCATAATTTTGAAGTAAACATATTATTTGGTTTGCCTTTAAAATACTGACATCTAGCGTGAAGTGACTAAACTTTTTGGTAAATGCACAATATGTAGAAAAATTCAAACCAAAAACAATCTTATTACCTACCTGAGAAATAAAGCATAATTTTGAAGTACAAACATAATATTTTGATGAAAATTGTTTGCCCTAATACTGACATCTAGTGTGAAGTAGCTAAACTTTTTAGTAAATGCACAATAAACTGATGCTCGAATACGAAATGTATTAAGTGTCTGCTTTATGTATTGCAGAGCAAACTCTATTATAGAGCGCTGAAGATGTGTTTTTGTTTTCAGTTTTAATAAATTTAGGCTATTTGGGTTTAAAATTACGCGTCCAATCAAAATATTTGTTTGTAGTAGTGCAACGGTCTATTCTCTGTTTGTTTGTGTGAGTTTGGCGACAGTGGTTCTGGACTCTGGTAAACAAATCGTGGTATGTAATATTTTCTACTGTATTTTTTATTGTTCTGTGCGATGGACAGACACGATTGTCGAAGCTGCTGACTGCACCTTCCAGGAGGCATTTCATCAGGCCAAAAACAGAGACAAGTGGAGAGCTCAGAGCCCTATCCCGGAAAGCAAATTTTGATGGTCACGTCCATCACATCCCTCAGCCATGAGGATACGACTAGGAAGAGTACAAAATGTTATTAGGTAAGTAAGTAAGTTTATATCCACAATAATAAATTAGGTACTAACATTATGTACTAATAGTACATACCTAATTTTTTTTAATTAAGGAGCAAACGAGTAAACGGACCACTGATGGTAAGCAACTACCGTCGCCTATGGACACTCGCAACATCAGAAGAGCTGCAGGCGCGTTGCCGGCCTTTTAAGAAGGAACACGCTCTCTTGAAGGTTTGTACTTAGGTCGTATAGGTCCGGAAATAATATGTTAGTACTAAACCATAACATACGAGTACCTAAGTCAATAAAAGGCAACGGAAATCGGCGTAAAAAAATTAAAATCAATGACCATACACATCAGAAAGCTTTACAAAAAGCGATACGGGTTTAACCGTACAGAAATTAAAAAGACCATTTCAATAATCCGTCGAAATGAACGAAATGTTTGTATTTCATAGTGAGTTAACGATGTTTTCAATCCTGGACTCGGAATGAGTGCCGTATTATATTTTGCTTTTTGATGATTAAAATATTTCGTACGGATTGGGGCGTGAAATCTGTACCTTGATTCTACTATTGGAACATCAATGCAGCTACGTTTCTTGGTCGATATACTTAGTTCTTATCAAACAGAAATAATTGGCCAAGTGCGAGTCGGACTCGCGCACGAAGGGTTCCGTACCGTTATAGAGCAAAATTAGGCCAAAAATTGTGTTTTTTGTATGGGAGCCCCCCTTAATTTTTTATTTTAATTTAATATTATTATTAAATATTAAAGCACACATACCTATAACAAAAGACTTTGAGAAAAATTCAAGTGCCTACCTATTGCCATTATTGATATAGAGCAAAGGTCAAAAAAATCACGTTTGTTGTATGGGAGCCCCCCTTAAATATTATTTTTATTTTCTTTTTAGTATTTGTTGTTATATCCATGTTATAGCGGCAACAGATATAGATAATCTGTGAAAATTTCAACTCTCTAGCTAGCTATTACCGTTCTTGAGTTACTGCCTGGAGACAGACGGACAGACGGACAGACGGACAGACGGACAGACGGACAGACATCGAAGTCTCAGTAATAGGGTCCCGTTTTTACCCTTTGGGTACGGAACCCTAAAAAGAAAGTATTACCTAAATGGTAGGAAACGTGCAGTGCAGGAACTATCAAGTATTAAGGGGCCGGGCTACCCTGGAAATTCTCATACATACGTAATACCAAAATAATTTTCTTTACCAAAATAATAAAAATTTTTTACTAAATTTACTACTAAATATTTAAAAACTAAAAAATAGAGTAAAACACTAAAAATATATAAATAAATAGTAAATTTACTATTTATTTATATATTTTTCAGTGTTTTACTCTATTTTTTAGTGTTTAAATATTTAGTAGTAAATTTAGTAAAAAAAAATTATACTTACACAAAAAAAAATTTTTTAGTGTTTAAATATTTTGAATTTAATTTTTGTACAGGAACCTAGATAATTACTATTTTAAGCTGAAAAATAACTCAAACATGTTAAATATTTTCGTATGAGAAAATGATTTTGGTATTACGTATGTATGAGAATTTCGAGGGTAACCCGGGCTCTTAAGTATACGTTTCGATTTGTAACGCCAGTAGGCATCATTTATATATTATTTTGTATTAGAAACATGAGGAATTATTATAAGTAGGTACTAGGTACCTATCTAATTTGAAACAAGTTTCTGATTGGCGACACCTGCACTTCGCTGTTGCGTATGTTCCCTATGATTAACGTATAATTATATGGGAAAACTAACATTAGGTACAATATTACTACTGTATGACGCGGACGGCCACAACTCCGTTGTCCTATCGGATACTTAGCAAAGTTCAGTGGTTTGATCGTGAAGATGTAACAGACACAGACATACTTTCGCATTTATAATATTAGTATGAATAAGGTATGTTAGATCGATATTTCATGAGAATGACGATGAGTTTGATAGAAAAAGGACTGGGTCGAAGAAGAAACGAAGCTGCATTCATATTGCATTAAGGCAGTAGAATCAGGGTGCCGTTTAATTGATCTACTATACCGAAACTTTTGATGGAACCGACGATGCGGGAAAATTGGGTGCAGTTTTCGTGGTAATTCCCCAATTAGGCAGAAAAACGTCTGCCTGAAAATACAGTCCTTAAATAATTCAACTCGATATTTCCACGCGAAATATATAGAACGTTGACTGATAGACAAACAGACAGACAACAATGTTATCTTATTAGTTATTGTTATAAGTGGCTTAGAGCGTGGCTCTTGGCTTTGTGGTCGTAACTCGTAGTGGGTTTGGTTTTCGAAAAAATGTAGTTTCTATGTTTGGTTAAAGGTTCCAACTTACAAAGTCATGAATCTGCCCATAGAAAAATAAAGAAAAGACGGGTTGCACTCCTGGAGTGCCGTCAGAAGTGAAAACTTGATTATTAACGTTGTGCATTTTTTTAACCCATTTTTTATGAAAATTGATTATTAAAAAATCGATTTCTTTAATTAATCGAAACCCTTACAATCAATTCGAGTTCGAGTTCGAGCTCGAGTTTTGTGTTCGAGTTCGAGTTCGAGTTCGAGTTCAAGTTCGAGTTCGAGTTCGACACAAAACACTACTCTCCAACCGTCTTACGGTTTTTCCAAGGTTTTTCGATCAGCACGAGAATCTGACGCGAGTTTCACAGTTTTTACCCATCCCACGAAAGTGCTCAACGCCGCTAAAGAAGTTTTCACTTCAAAAAATCTTCCTTCCTTACCCGTTTAGCTCTGTTACTTTCACAGTAAAATATAAGGGACACACCAGAGTATTATAATTTTGTACCTATTGTTAGGGTCGATTTATATGTATAAATCCAGCCATAGTGTCTAAACACACTAGGCCGAAGTTACGCGGCGTAAATTTCGCATGATTACCTACGTCCGCAATGTCAAACGCATACAAAATACGGACGGAACGCGACGGAATAGTGTGTCATCGGTAATCCATACTAATATTATAAACGCGAAAGCTTGTGTCTGTCTGTCTGTCAGTTACCTCTTCACGCCCAAACCGCTGAACGGATTTTGCTGATATTTGGTGTGGAGATACTTTGAGTCCCGGGAAAGGACATAGGATACTTTTTATCCCGGGAAAATGTACGGTTCCTGCACGATAAACGAATTTTGGCGCAACGGAGTTGCGGGCGTCATCTAGTTTAAAATACTTTGCAGGCGTAATCTTGCCGAATTTCGGCCGCGTATCTTTGGCATGGTATGTTTAGACACTTACACCCTGTATAGCGTATCTATACTTATAATGTAGCGGATGCCTGCACTCTGCAGTCTGTATTAACAATGCCTAGTGCCCGCCCGTGTCATGTAAAAGATGTCTCGCAATACGCCGTGGACACTAGCGAATTTCAATTTTAAAATATTTCAAATACATTTTATCGGGTAGTCGGATGTATTTCCACTCGGAAGGAATGATTTAAAATACGCCCGATTCGCAGATTCGTTATTGTGCTGGTTTGGAAAAGATACCTCGGACTGTATAATTTTTATATTGTGTCCAATATGAGAGAAAATGAATATTGTATTTTATTTTCCGTTTCTTCTATTTCTACAGCGTGTAACAAAACAAAGTGATAACTGATAATGCTTACTTTATGTAAAGTGTGTAAGTCTCATACACACCCTAAAGTAAGTAACCTATTATCACGCTGTTTTGTTACACCCTGTATAATTATAATACTTAATATGAAAATATTTGATATTTTTTTTAGATTTGGTACCGTGTTAGCTATGTCATAGGACATAGACATCAAATAATTGTAAAGGTAATTACTGACCAAATAGGTATTTAATATTTAGCGAGAAAATCCCTAAGTGCTCAAACACTAGATAAGGGATATTCGCGTGTTGTGAAACTTTTATAATATTACTCGATGACGCGGACGCTCGCAACTCCGTTGCGCCAAAATTCGTTTACCGCGCGGGAAACGTGTACCTATTTTCCGGGATAAAAATTATCCTATACAAGGGTATAAGATATTTTTTGAAGAAATGGCTGGAAAAGTCCCGGGACTCAAAGTACTTATCTCCATACCTCAGCAAATCGGCGGGAATAGGTAACACACAGGCACACAAACATATTTTTCACTTATAATATTATTAGTATGAATAACATAATACTCTGAATAACTTATTTTTCTTTAATTTTCTTTGCATAAAATTGTAATTTGATTGAATTTTCATAAGGTATTTATTTAATTAAAAATATAATCCCTATTATGAGTTACGTTATGAAGCGGTATCAATAACCTAATCCGTTTTTAATTTACTCTCAATAGAATGAATACCATAATACGTATTGTTAGGGCGCCATTGATAAAGCCTTCTTAGAACAAAGGACCAAATAATTTATTTTCATTCTATTGAAAATCATTGTTTTGATATTTGGGTACGGAGTTTTCTTACAAGCTATTATGAAATGTAAACTTTAGATGTACTTACTTAATTAAATAAATATTTTCGTAGTAGGTATCTCGAGGGAGGTATAACGTTTTTCGCGTAACTTTCTGCCGCGCACTGTAACACTCTGGAACGAACTGTCACCAGCAGTATTTCCGGACCTATACGACCTGCAAACCTTCAAGAAAAGAGCGTATTCCCTCTTAAAAGGCCGACAACCTGTAGCTTTTCTGATGTTGCGAGTGTCCATGGGCGACGGTAGTTGCTTTCCATCAGGTGACCCGTTTGCTCGTTTGCCCCCTTATTTTATAAAAAAAATCTATGTACTTACGCCAGGTACACAAGTTAAACTTACGTATTTTTTTGATTCGCAAAATAATTTTGGGGTGGAAATTGGAAAGTATTCTTCTTCTTAAACTTCTGACTTTCCTCCCCAAGAAAAGCGGTTTCCTTTCTACTTGCCAACCAATTATCCTACGACTTACAAAGAAATATTATATTGATTCACTTATTTGCTTTCATTAACGCTCCGATAAAAACAACTGTTTATTATGGCAAAAAGTTCGATTTTATCGAAAATTTACAGAAATTAGATCTTATTCTATCGTCTAGTTCTAATTTTCTAAATTAAAAATAAAAACAGCATATATAATTGAAATCGTAAATAATATTCGTCAGGTTTCTTCGATATTGCTTTGTACTCAATAAATCGTTTTCGTTCAAAGTTAGTGTTATTTTATTCATTGCCGAATATTCGAGAACATGATGAGTTGCACAGCGAAAATTGTTATCGAAAATCAATCGAATGTAATAGATTTCTCGATTGGTAAGTTTCATGTCTTGTTGTTTTTAATTGATTATATTTTATTTTGCCATTTTTTATATACTTAAGTGTACTTAAACACTAAACAGAAACAAATACCAATATTCATTCATTGAGAACATGCTTGAACTTAATAATTCAAGACGTGAGTGGAAGAACAGAAGTAAGTAACATGAAAAAACTTCCCGTTTTTTCGCCTAAATGGAGGCTTTAGGGCCGGAAAAATTATTTGAAAAAAAAGCTTGGTTATGAAGTACTTAAGTTACAAGTTTTATTAAAATAATTAGGGAAAAAAAATAGTTATTAATGTTGTTACGAAATGTTACTTGTTCGATTCTTCCACTCACGTCTTCAATTATGACCGACTGCACAAATATCAATTATTATTTATTTGGTCGTAAAAATGTTCAAAAACTAGATGAAGCTCGCAACTCCAAAATTCGTTTCTCGCGCGGGAACCGTCCATTTTTCCGGGGTTAAAAATTACCTTAGATATCCTTGCCGGGGACTCAAAGTATCTCGGCTCAAAATCGGCTCAGCAGTTTGGCAGTGAAGTGGTAACAGACAGTTTTCCGGAATAAAGAGTGTCCTATGTCCTTTCCTGGGACTCATTTCTTCCCGTGTCTCCATACCGATCAAAATCGGTTCCGTAGTTCAAGCGTGAAGAACTGAAGAGGCTAATAACAGACAGACAGACAGACACACATTTACATTTATAATATTAGTATGGACATCAGTCCTGATAAAAATAGCAATTCAATAACCCAGATAGCCATTTACAAGTTCCAACTGTCCGTATGGCAGTAAAAAGTTAGCGTTATAACCATTAGACAAGTTCAATAAGCTTTTATAGCAGCAACTTTATCGAAAAATGCTACCCAGAGCAAACATTTAATAAATTTCACAGAGAAACCTCTCGCGACAGATAATGCTATAATATGTTATGCTATTTTCATGAAGATATACATTTTCAGGCGAGTAGATGAATTACCAAGTCGTTATTAGGTAGGTACACGTCTTAGCAGTTAGCACCAGAAAAACAAAGAGTCTTTAGTAGCTAAACCAATTTAGTACGATTAAGGGCTGGTTCAACTGAAAAGATGTAATAGATAACTAATTAACGTAGTAGAGTATAATATTTTCAGTTGTATAAAACCCGAAGAAGAGCGGTAAAGAACAATTACTGAGTTGTAGTTTCATTAAAGAGTTGTATAGGTTTATCAGAATCTGATGGCAAAAAGTGAGAAAATAAATTGACTCTAGCAATACCGGGGTAATTGGAAGAAACCATTTTGATCCTTTTTTTCTTACAGTGGCTGATTCTGTGTGTGAAACATGAAAATATAAAAATTTATACAATGATCAAGGATATTTTTTTAAATAAATCTGCCATCCGAAGCCATCAGATCCTGGTGGACCTATAGATTATCTGATGACTTGATGAGAACCTTTTTACTGTAGAATGTAGATTGTAGGTCTTATTACGACTTTGACAGAAAATGTGCGGACAAAATGATTTTCACCAAAAAACTCTATTTATAATACTTAATAATGAAATGCCTCAGTGAGTTGCACTCAAATGAATGTTACGTTAGAGTAATCGTTTGGTTAATATTATAATATTATTTACTATAGCAAACACTGGTACACAAGCTGACATGACCTCCGCTGTGAAACTACCCCCGCAATGTGTCATCTAGCCGGCCAATGAAAAAGTTTTAACGGTGACATTAGAGATGCCATACGTCTTCTGTTTCACTTATTAGTCCAGAAGTCTAGGAACTTGTGACTTTAACCAGGTTCCTTATTGAATTTTATTCTGTCCTGCAAGGTTGTGTAACTTGTGATGATAAGAAACACGAAGCGCGTCAGAAAATTTTATATTTTATTAGATTTTTAACCCCTAAACTAAAATAGGGGTATTGTAAGCTTAACATGTCTGTCTGTTTGTTTGACTATGTGTTTTTATTTCGATTTAGTTCGTTTTTGTTCCGAAAGCTCACA
This sequence comes from Lysandra bellargus, assembly GCA_905333045.1. Taxonomy (NCBI): domain Eukaryota; kingdom Metazoa; phylum Arthropoda; class Insecta; order Lepidoptera; family Lycaenidae; genus Lysandra; species Lysandra bellargus. The sequence continues at coordinate 6,058,445 of HG995358.1, forward strand.
TGATCAAGTAAACATTAATTCATCATCATCAGCATGGTCAGTGCTGGAAAATTTAGGTTTGTCTATTTTTTTTATGAAATAAGGGGCAAACGAGCAAACCTGATGGAAAGCAACTTCCGTCGCCCATGGACACTGGCAGCATCAGAAGAGCCGCAGATGTGTTGCCGGCCTTTTAAGAGGGAATAGGGTAATAGGGGAATGGGGAGGGTAGGGATGGAGAGGAAAGGGAATAGGGGAGGGTAGGGCAGGGAATAGGGTAGGGGATTGGGCCTCCGGTAAACTCACTCACTCGGCGAAACACAGCGCAAGCGCTGTTTTACGCCGGTTTTCTGTGAGAACGTGATATTTTTCCGGTCGAGCCGGCCCATTCGTGCCGAAGCATGGCTCTCCCACGTATACGTATTTTATAAAATGTTGTTAGGAACTTCCAGTGTTTTGATGATTGATCGGTTCAATATTTTACACAGTATTGGAACTTTGAATTGTGGTTTGCTTGTAATTTCTTAATTATTTAACATTATTTGTTATTTTCTACCTTTTTTGGTAAAAGGTAAAAGGTGGTAAAAGGTAGGCCTCATGTAGACGTTCTAAAAATATTTTGGTTTTGATTAGATCATAAAAAAAGTACGGCGGCGTGTTGATAATGGTTACCGTACCTGAGGTTCGCTCAAGCTGTTTATTACGAAAATAAATATGTGATCACTGATCAGTCTCGTGGTTTTGACTATCTAAAGATTTTTTACTCATCCCATGGCTTAGATCAAAAATGAAGAGGATGCCGTGCACTGTAAAACTCTGGAATGAACTGTCACCAGCAGTTTTTCCGGACCTATACGACCTGCAAACCTTCAAGAAAAGAGCGCATTCCCTCTTAAATGGCCGGCAACGCACCTGCAGCTCTTCTGATGTTGCGAGTGTCCATGGGCGACGGTAGTTGCTTACCATCAGGTGACCCGTTTGCTCGTTTGCCCCCTTATTTAATAAAATAAAATAAAAATCTCGAATCTCGTCACATTATGTTATTCTGACATCTTTTTCACACGCGAAGCAGAAAACATCTAGTATTATATAATTTAAGCTTTCTAAATTTAAAACATTTCTTACAACATTGCTAATCAGGTGCTCTGTAATAACGTGTCTACCGTATCATAAGTTTCCAGTGAAAGCTCGAACATAAAGCTTAAAGTTCTAGATATGAGCTGTCATGAGAGCTTAAGAGCTCGGGTAACCCTCGAAATTCTCATACATTCGTAATACCAAAATCATTTTGTCATACGAAAATATTTAACATGTTTGAGTTATTTTTCAGTATAAAATAGTAATTACCTAGGTTCCTGAACAAAAATTAACTTCAAAATATTTAAACACTAAAAAATTTTTTTTTGTGTATAAATTTTTTTTACTAAATTTAGTACTAAATATTTAAACATTAAAAAATAGAGTAAAACACTAAAAAATATATAAATAAATAGTAAATTTACTACAAAATATTTCAACTCTAAAAAATATTTTTTAGTATTAAAATATTTTGTAGTAAATTTACTAATTATTTATAAATTTTTGAGTGTTTTACTCTATTTTTTAGTGTTTAAATATTTAGTACTAAATTTAGTAAAAAAAATTTATACACAAAAAAAAATTTTTTAGTGTTTAAATATTTTGAAGTTAATTTTTGTTCAGGAACCTAGGTAATTACTATTTTATACTGAAAAATAACTCAAACATGTTAAATATTTTCGTATGACAAAATGATTTTGGTATTACGAATGTATGAGAATTTCGAGGGTTACCCGGGCTCTTAAAGGCGTAGTGCGGTGTTCCTAAACTCTTAGAGCGACGCGACGCCACTTCGCTCCTTTGCGTTGCGTCATCGTAGCGTCGACTCTACAAAGCTGAAATCAGTTATCACTATCTATATTAATATTATAAATGCGAAAGTGTGTCTGTCTATCTGTTATAAACCTCTTCACACTTGAACCACGGAACCGATTTTGATCAAATTTGGTATGGAGACACTAAGTCCCGGGAAAGGACATAGGACACTCCCGGAAAAATGTACGGATCCCGCACGATAAGCGATTTTGTCGCAACGGAGTTGCGGGCATCATCTAGTCATATAGGGAAAGTGCTGGAACATTGGCTGGAACTATAAAGCGTGTCCAAAAAAGTGATAATTACTTAAGTGGGCGACTAACCCAAAATTGACGATTTTATAATTCATTTTTATACTTGAAAATAAGCCCCGAATTGTTTCATTTTCTAAAATTAGATATTAAATTATATTTCCAAGAGTTCAATCTGAGCGAAAACACGATATCTTAAAATTTTCTCGATAGAAAAAAATCGCAAAGATTCGTCTAATTTTCACGAATTTTTCATTTATTGCCATAGCCGTGCATTGAACTAAGTTAATATTTCAACTTGAGAGATCGACCTAGCGGATTTTTAAAATGTTGTATATTTATCGAGTTATTGAGAAAAAACTTATTTGGCGATGAATCCGCGTCGTCCTTTTTCGCCTGGCATATGAAAGACGGGCGTGAGTGTGAAGAGAGAAGGACGATGTTTGATTTTTTGCATTAGTCGCCCTCTTAAAGGTGTGTAGCTATTCCTTGTATAGAGTTTATTGTGACTTTAGCAACGCTGAAAAAAAAATGAATTATGAATTATGAACTATGGTCCAAACGTCTCACACAGTTTTCGTAGTCTTAGATATAGAACGCACTTGTATCTCCTCTAGTACTTCAGTAGGCACTTCATAATATCCAACAATTATAAAACTCCGGTTTTGACGTAATTTATGTCCTGTCCCGCCCAGTACATAATCCATTATCTACCTTACTACTATATTAATAAGGTGGAAAATAAAGCCCGTCAGTGATACTTTGCTCAGGGGAGGGGTGATTTATTAAGTCACAAGTATCATTTTCGATATGGGTCGAGGTACCTGAGCAGCTGTACTTACTCAGGGGACCTCGTAAAGACTTTTAACGAATAAGCGCTTTTTAAGCGACTACGATGAGAAAGGATTGGTAGTTAGTCCTACAAGAATATTTTGTGCCAAATTATAGGTCTACCAGGATCTGATGGCAAAAAGTGAGAAATTAAATTGACTCTAGCAACACTGGGGTAATTGGAATAAAACATTTTGATTCTTTTTTTCTTTATAGCGGCTGATTCTGTGTGTGAAACATGCAAGTATAAAAATTTATCCAATGATCAAGGATAGTTTTTGAAAATCTGCCGTCCGCCATCAGATCCTGGTAGACCTATAAAAACCGCCATCTTGTAAAGTTCACTTGAGAGGCTCCTGTCCATGTTAAAAAAAGTAATTTAAATAATATTATTTTCGTGTGTCATCTTTTTATATGACAGTTAGTGCGACCGCACACCTGAGACACGAATGTAGTTAGACCATAAATACCCCAGGAAAATTAAACATTCGACCTCGGAATAACTCGCATAGAGCTGAAAATTGGTAGAGACGTTAAATACACCATTATGAATAAAACCTCAAAAGTCCCCGGCGATCCTCCTTGTGCAAAAATTTTTATTCAAGGTCAAAGGTATGAAAATGAGGTTTACTTGTTTTTTTTTCAAACTGTACATTTTATTACAAAAATAGGTATGGCAAGAGTGTAGATCATAGAATTGTCTACAAAAAATATCCAGACACTTTTTTCATACGACTTACCATTCCTTATAAATGGCGGGCTTAAAGTTTGGGAAAATCATATCTATGCTTATAATATTATAAAGCTAAATAATTTGTGGAACTACTGATTTGAATTGAAGAATTCGTTTTTTGTTGGATAGTCTTATTTATCGAGGAAGAATTGAGCTATATAACATCACGTTGCCACCAATAGGAGCAATGGAACAGAGGAAAATGGGGAAAAACGGGTAAAATTATTTGAAAGAGCTTATCTCACAAACGGCTGAAGCAATTTTTATGTTATTTGGCACAGATATAGAATAGACCACGTGGAGGAACATAGGCTATTTTGTTTTACAGGAAAATTTACGGTTTGCGTGAAATTTATAATTAGCGCGGGCGGAGCCACGCTTAACATCTAGTACTACATAATAGAGTTGTTTGAAATGTTCTCGACCTGACATACTTCTGAGTGACTTGCAAGCGTACTGTTGCACTTCACGACTCGAAAAATTTAGATTTGGTAAGTCACGTAGAACTCAGAAGTATGTTTGGCTGTGAACAGCCCTCGTAAGCTGTTATAGTACAAGACGTTCCGCTCCGCCCTGTTAATTATGTATTTCACGGAAACCGTACATTTTCCCAAGAATAAAATAGCCTATGTCCTTCCTCGTGGTCTACTTTATATCTGTGCCAAATAACATAAAAAATGCTTCAGCCGTTTGTGAGATAAGCTCTTTCAAATAATTTTCCCCGTTTTCCCACATTTTCCTCTGTTTCTTTGCTCTTATTGGTGCCAACGTGATGTTATATAGCTCAAGTCTTCCTCGATAAATAAGACTATTTAACAAAAAACTAATTCTTCAATCCAAAGCAGTAGTTCCACAAATACTTTAGCTTTATAATATAAGTATAGAAATGATATTTCCCAAACTTTAAGCCCGCTATTTATAAGAATGGTAAGTCGGATGAAAAAAGTGTCTGAATATTTTTGTAGAGAATTCTGTGATCTACACTCTTGTCCTACCTATTTTTGTGATAAAATGTATAGTTTAGAAAAAAAAAAACGGGAAAAACCTCATTTTCATACCTTTGATCCTGAATATTTTTTTTAGCACAAGGAGGATCGTCGGGGACTTTTGAGGTTATATTTATAATGGTGTATTTCAGGTCTCTACCAATTTTTAGCTCTATGCGAATTGTTCCGAGGTTACGACTTTTAGGGTTCCGTACCCAAAGGGTAAAAACGGGACCCTATTCATGAGACTTCGATGTCTGTCCGTCTGTCTGTCCGTCTGTCTGTCTGTCTCCAGGCTGTATCTCAAGAACCGCTATAGCTAGAGTTCTGAAATTTTCACAGATTGTGTATTTCCGGTGCCGCTATAACAACAAATACTAAAATAAAAATAAAAATTATATTTAAGGGGGGCTCCCATACAACAAACGTGATTTTTTTGGCCTTTTTTGCTCGTAATCAATAATGATAAGAGGTAGGCACTTGAAACTTTCACGAAGGCCTTACATATATGTGTTATTTAATAGTGCCTCTTCATTGACGTTTTGCAATATGGCGGTTGGCAAAATGTGTTAACCGCTTTATTTTTTAATAATGGTACTCATGCGTTATGTCATTAGCCGGCTCTAGGAGATTGAAAATTTAACGAGTACCATTTCCTTTATGCCCACGCCGCTCGCGAAATTAAAAAAATAAATAGACGCAATAAAGACTTTTTTATGTTGGCTTTTTTAACCGTTTATTGTTTTTTACAGTCCCGTTATTCCCGTAGGTATATAATGTAAAAATATAATATAATGCCTAACACCGAAACCGGTGTGGGAGCCTTTATCAAAGCGAGCTCTGGTATAATATCCCACAACCTGAGCACTTTTGTGGTACACTTTACGGAAAAACTATCGCGATTCACGCCTATCGATTTGTGCTTTTACATAGTAATTTTAATATTTTATATTATGTAGATGTGTTATCGTCGGTTAGTCAGGGTTTGGTAACTATTAAAATAAAATAATCGGCCAAGTGCGAGTCGGACTCGCGCACTAAGGGTTCCGTATCTACCGTTAAAGAGCAAAAATAGGCCAAAAATTGTGTTTTTATGTTGGAGCCCCCCTCAAATTTTTTATTTTATTTAAATATTATTATTAATTATAAAAGTAGGTACATATATATTTAAGACATTTGTTAAAATTTCAACTACCTACCTGTTGCCATTATTGAATATTGATATCGAGCAAAAAAGGCCAAAAAAATCACGTTTAATGTATGGGAGGTCCCCTAAAATATTAATATTATTTTGTTTTTAGTATATTTTGTTGTTATAGCGGCAACAGATATACACAATCTGTGAAAATTTCAGAATTCTAGCTATAGCGGTTCTTGAGATACAGACTGGCGACAGACAGACAGACAGACAGACAGACAGACAGACAGACGGACAGACGGACAGACAACGAAGTCTTAGGTGGGATTTCACCAAATACACATAAAACTTAGCTTTATAAAACTTAGTTTCCATTGAACGCGTTCATTCTGCGACGTAAATCTCGTTTTGTTTCGATTGGATTTCACTACCTTCTTTTGATCGCGATTATTAAATCTAAGTTTACGTGACGTCACGCAATTATTTTACATGTTTTCAGTATTTTAAAGCCTTTTCACGTTAATTTAACTTCAAAATAGAAAGAAACAATACTCTTCTTCTTCTTCTTTTTAAAAATGGCCCCGTAGTGAGTCGCCAATGTCAAAGTGGTTGTGATATGACTCTGCTTTATGATGGGTTGGCTTTATGAAGAAACAAGGTATAATAATTTGAGGCGCGTACGGATGTTGAAAAATCTAAAACAAGCACAAACATTTAGGGTTAGTACTGTACACCTCACAGTTTTATTTTGTTAGTATGAACATATGAACATAACATTTCAACAAATGGAGTATTTACAAAGGACAAAACGGATTTTAGATTGATAGGGCGAGGAATGGTAGGGGGGAGGATATCATACAGGGAAGGTTGGTTCCTTGGACATGAGAAGAAAATATGGTCTAGAGTGCCCTCATCTAGGCCGCATTCACATAAGGAGTGATCTCTCACCCTAATCTTGGCCAAGAAAACTGGCGTGCAACAGTTGTCCCAGTCTCATTCGGCAAATTGTTGAGCACACCATTTTGCTTGCCTGTTTGAATTTAAAAAACCATGGCTTAGTAGGTATAGTGTTCTGAATTCCAAAATAGTGTTTCCCCTTAATTTCGCTAGTTTTGACCCAATCATTGTGCCATCTGTTGTTCATGTGGTTTTTGGCTAGTGTAATTAAATCCTGACAGTAGACCATATACTGACTTGACACACCAGTACTTATTGCGTCCTTAGCATATGTGTCAACCGCCTCATTTCCAGTAATCCCACTATGCCCCGGTATCCAAGCTAGGACAACCTGGATACCTTTTGTGTGACACTCAAAGAGCAGCTGTCTTATTTTCAAGACCAAAGGGAATTTGCATCTGGAGTGGAACTGGTTGGAGTTAACGGCCTCCAGGGCACTTCTGGAATCCGAAAGTATAATGGACTTGTTGAGATGATGGGATTCAACAAATGTGAGAGCCTCCAAAATAGCAAGGGTTTCCCCTGTAAACACAGAAGAATTTGGAGGTAATTTAAAATTTAGAATCACATTAACTTTCGGAATCCATACAGCCACACCAACGCAGCCGCCCTCCAAAAGCTTTGATGCGTCTGTGAAAATAAGCAGCCAGTCTTCAAAGTGTTGGTGAATAATGTGCTTGAATTGTGTGTTAGCCATGGTTGAGCCCTTGTTTATTGAAAAATTTAGAAGCACTTTTGGAGGGAGGGTAAGTGCATTATAGGGAGTGGTGAAAAGAGGATTAAGTCTACATTGGAATATAGGGCAAGGAAGACGGGTAATGGCATGGTAGCTAATCAAAAGGCAGGGAAGGTCCTTATGGTGCCAGTAGCTTGAAGAGCTGACAAGCTGTGAAAGGGTGTGGAGTTTATTTAGGAGTGGGTGAGATGAATTCTGGAATAATTTAAACACAAATCTGTCTGACAGATATTGTCTTCTGATGTTAAGTGGGGGATCCCCACATTCAACTTGAAGTGCATTAATAGGTGTGGATTTCATGGCACCAAGAACAAGCCTTAAAGATTTTGATTGAATTTTGTCCAGAACTTTCAACGGTAATTTATTGCAAGGCTCGAGGAGAAATGAACCATAATCTAAATGACTTCGGACTAACGCATTGTACATCAGCTTCTGTGTGTAAGGATGTGAACCCCACCAGACACCAGAAAGTGAGCGGAGAATATTAATATTTTTTTCGCATTTTTTCACCACATGATTTATATGGTGTACCCCGGTAAGCCTGGAGTCTAAATAGACACCCAAAAATTTTACTTTTTCCTTAACCGGGAAAACTTGGTGATTTGAATGGATGGTAATATTTGGTATTAATTTAGATCTGGTAAACACAACAACCGAACTTTTAGCAATGGAAATAGAGAGACCATGTCTATCCATCCAATCATTAAGATACTGAATGGCAGCGTTAAGGCGAGCAGAGCATTCCACAATGTCTTTTGAGGCAATGTAAATGGTTATATCATCAGCATACTGAACCATCTCGCAAAAACTATTTATACAGGGGTCAAGATCTAAGGTATAAATATTGAAAAGCGTTGGACTGAGGACGTTACCTTGGGGAAGGCCTATATAAACCATTAAAGGAAGAAGGGAGGAATTTTGGGAAGTGATGGTAATAGTACGAGAGGAAAGGGAATTGCAGATATAGTTCGTCATCCTCTCTGAGACACTCAGCTGTCGCAATTTCTGCCTGAGTATTGGAAGACTGACGTTGTCGTATGCCGATGATACATCCAAAAACACCGCCACCACATGTTCCATTTTCGAAAAGGCTATGCGTATGTCAGTCACTAAGGTTCCTATACCGTCTGTTGTGCAATAGCCTTTTCGAAAACCAAACTGTGTTTTAGGAAACACACCCCGGCTCTCCAAAAACCATTCCAATCGGTTTTTGATAAGGTGTTCCAGAATTTTTCCCAAAGTGGCCGAAAGTGCTATTGGTCTATAGCTTGACGGATCATTACCAGGCTTTCCCGGTTTAAGGATCGGCAGAATAATTTGGGACCGCCACTCATCCGGGGGAACTTCCGACTGATAGATGTCATTAAGAACGTTCAGACATAGTTGTTGTGTGTCAGGTCCACTGTTGACCATAAGGGAGTATGTTATACCATCTGCACCAGGAGCGGTATCCTTCAGTGAACCCAAAACCAGACGGAATTCCTCCAGAGAGAACGGAGAGTCTAACCAATTTGAAGATGATCCTTGAGAAGTACTAATGCGAATCTCGTCAAGAGATGGAGCCGTCAAGGGAGCCAACTTTCGCGAAAACGCATCAATCCATTCAGAAGGATCATTGGACTGACGGTAATTGCTCGCCGACAGAGAACCTCGAAATTTTTTAATGTTTTTCCAAATGATTGAGGGTTTAGATGTAGGTGAGAGACTTAGGCAAAATTGTCTCCAACCTTCTCTTTTTTTTTCCGAAAATAATTTTGAAACCTCAGCCGAAATTTTTTTGTAATTTAGATAATTAGCCATGGTCATGGACCTAGCATAAAGTTTTTCAGCATCCTTACGACGCTTGCAAGCTGATGTACACTCGCTGTCCCACCACGGGGGAGACGATCTACGATTTCCTGTTTGTTTAAGGGGAATCGTTTTTTCTGCTGCCTGTAGAAGAATATTTTTTAAATTTTGATATTGAATGTGAGGATCGTGATTTGTGTTTAAAGGGATGAGATTGGTTTCAGAATCTGTCGCTATTGCGTATTCTGACCAATTTGCTTTATTGAGCTTAAATTTTTGTCGGGGTGGGAGAGGGGTGAATGTCTGTCTAGTCGAGTAAGTTATTGTTACAAGGATAGGAAAATGATCACTACCATAGGAACTGGGAAGTACAGACCATGCACATAAAGAAGCAATAGACGGTGAGCACAGCGACAGATCCACCACAGCCCTTGGGTTTTGCAAAGGCGAAACCCTGCGGGTGGGAGATCCATCGTTTAGCACAACCAGATTATTGTCATCTAATATGTCCATGAATGGAGAGGAATTGGAATCATTAAAGTGGGAGCCCCAAGATGTATGGTGGATGTTGAAATCCCCCAATACAACACAGGGAAGGGAAAAAGAGGAAATAATATTTGAAAGTTCAGAAAGGATAGAAGGATTGGGGGTGGGGATATATACAGATATATATACAGTATTAACAATACGGACAGCCACAATATTAAAACTACTGCTATGTACAGGGAGAGATAACAAAGAATATGTACACTGGCTGGAAACCAAAATGGCTACACCAGCCTTGCCATCCATTCTGTCATCCCGGAAGCATGAGTAGCCAGGAACACGGAAACGTGAATCGGGCTTTAACCACGTCTCCTGGATGGCAGCAATAGATGGCTTATATCTATTAACAATGTACAGGATCTCTTGTTTTTTGTTTTTAACGCTGCGACAGTTCCACTGGATCATGGGGAACTGATCCATAAACTTACAAATGCATGTGTCAAAACTGTCATATTGACATTTCTTTTGTCTATGTTTTTCGTTCCGCCATGACAGGGCTTGAACGGGTTTTATGACGTTGAACTTCGGACTTTGGGCGTTCAGAAGATAAAACTCGGATTTGCTGTGAACGCGTTCCGTTTACGCTGGTGAAATGCATTTCGATGTTATAATCGGGTTTAAACGTTTTAAGCCGGTTCAGAGTGCTTTGAACGCGTTCCATTTCTTTGGTGAAATCGCCCCTTAGTATCAGGGTACCGTTTTTATACTTTGGGTGCGGAACCCTAAAAAACGACCTAAAATTTTTACCACGCAGAAAAACGACGCGAGCCTTCACAAAGCTCGGCCTTTTGCTAGTAATACCAAATATATTCGGTGCGCCAGTTACGCAGGAGTATTTTTATAGTGCTCAAGTATGTTCGCAATACCAGTACATAAGAGCACTCTCTCTTACGTTACTCATAGCCCATTGGGACCGAGCCGACTGACGAGAGATCACTGATCAGGCGCAGGATCGACTTTTTGCATGGCCGCCCGACACGTCATGAATCATCTTACTTGGACAATCAGTCTGCATTATCCTAATCAAACTTAGAAATAACATATTTCCAACGCGGGAATCGAACTGTTTGCGTTGGGAATCTTCTTAATAAAAAGCGGACTGTATACATATAGGAGTATATTATGACAATATGTTAGCTATCGAATTGATCCGACGTCCGATGAAGAGTGGTCCGTCACTGCGCCCGCACAGCGTATGCTTGAGGTGGAAGGGGTCAGCGACCCTCGCCCCGCGCGCCCCGCCAGGGCCCGCTAAAGCCGCGAACACAGTCGCGCTGTTGTTTCGCGCTAAGGGCGCGAACACGAACCACAACCTCCAAGTCATCATATTTCGTGAATATATAACTGACGAGTCATCATAAAAGGTGTCAAAAAACCTGCTCTACTTTTGGCGCGTTCGGGTAAAAGTTTGCTTTTCATCAACCTCAGAATATAGAAACGCAGGTCTAATGTGACCTAGATGTACTAAAACGTTGAACTTGGCCATTCACGTATTTTTAATCGAATTTTATCTAGATTCTTTTCATATTCAAATTTTTACCTTAGGTCCTCACCTAGCCGAATTCCCACTAAGCCGAATAATTAGTAAACAGCCAGGGACTATTTTTGTCCTCAAAAGCCTGGACTGGCCGTCTTCCAAAACTCACTAATGGAGTTCTGTCCGTCTGTGACCGACCTCCGCGACTCAAGAGTACTCCAATGTAAAAATTATGCACCGATGTCCTTGCATATCATACCAGAGACGTCGTCTGTGTGAAAAATAAAGACAGAAATGCTAAAAGATTTTATAACGGATTCCTGTCTTAAGGTTTAGCAAAACGTCGACTTTAGGTATATCAGCATATTTATTAAGTATAAAAGACGTGTTCTACCGTATTTTCAAGCTATTTCCTTAGAATGTGACACCGTAATTTTAGCGCATATCAATGATCGACACTAAAGTTCAATGATTTAGTTACCTACCCAAAAAAAAGCTCGGTATAGAATTAACCAGCCTCTTCTTTAAGCGCGACCACTGCTTCAGGCGGGACACAATAATCTCGTACTAGCTATTTATATTGTTTTTTTATGAAATAAGGGGGCAAACGAGCAAACGGGTCACCTGAATATGGAGAGCAACTACCGTCGGCCATGGACACTCGAAACATCAGAAGAGCTGCAGGTGCGTTGCTGGCCTTTTAAGAGGAAATACGCTATCTTCTTGAAGGTCTGCAGTATAGGTTCGAAAATACTGCTGGTGACAGTTCGTTCCAGAGTTTTACAGTGCGCAGCAGAAAGTTACGCGAAAAACGCACGGTGGAAGACTGCCACGCATCATGGTCATGAGGATGGTATATTTTTCACGTGGGGCGATGGCGAAAATTTGCAGGAGTATGATTCCGAACAATTCCTCAGAGCACTCCCCATGATACAACCGATAGAGGATGCAGAGTGAAGCTACATCTCGTTGTAATTCCAAGGGTTACGCTGCGACTTCTCTATATTATGGTACATCGTGGACCAATTCGCTGGAAATATCCTTTTACTAAGAAGCCCCGTTTGAGCGCGTGTCTCTTTGAACCATTGCCAGGCTGAGTGTATCGGAAAGATATTTAATAACTTCAATAACACTTATTATTTAATATTCGATACCACTTGCCAACAACTTGCGTGGATGTTATCGAACACTTCATAACATAAATGTTCAATTTGCTTTTAAGAATCAATCAATGTTGCTTAATTTTTGTTGTTGTTTAAAGTTATAATATTTTGTTGTTAATTTGTATGTTTCTATTTCTAAACTCAAGCAAAATAAAAGAGGTTTGTTAATAAAAATTGAGCTCCATTAAGATCCATTCGGAATGGCATAGTCTAGGCCTCAATTACTATTCTCAAAACTTTACCTTCGCACAAAGGTGGATGCCCAACAATGTATGGACCAAAAACCCGTAATCGATTGAAACCATTTATATGGGGCGTAGTAGACTACATCTACGGTGTCCCAAATACAATGTCCTTTTTGGATTAAACAATCACCGAGTACTTTAAAAACGATCGTAACCAATTGACTTTTCTTAAAGGAGTCTATGATATTTAGGCCGACATGACGCTACAAACGATATTTTGACGGTTAGTACGTAGTAAAAACACATTTATAATATTTGTCTACTGATTCTTATATTCATGTACTGTAGGCTACCAGGTTTTAAATAAAAGATAAGTAGACATTGAGTGGACTGTATTCAAGTTAGGAAAGTTACAATATTATAAGTATGTACTGGTCGCCTACGAAGACAATAATGGAATGAATAGTTGTCAAAAACTCAAAAATAGATATTATACGTATAACTAATATAGCTGTGTAGTGTGCGCTCGCGCATAAGGCGTATGCTCCGGCGCAGCTAGGTGAACGCCGCTCGCGCGCCCCGCGCGCCTTCTTGCGGTGCAGCCGCAACATACTGCCCGGGCCAAGTTGAAGGTATCTGACTTCAACTTGAATTGGTCGGAAGTGGGCAAATGTTATTGTAGGCCCGCTGGATGACACCTTTCTTCGTTTTAACCTCAGCAACCCGGCAAATGTTGTCTGGGCCGGTATGCAGCTTGGTGACGCGACCCAACTGCCACAGAAGAGGGGGCTGGCTCCTGTCGCGCACCAGCACCAATGCACCGAGCTGCAAGCTGTTGCTCGAAGTACGCCACTTGCACTTCTGTTGGAGAAGAGAAACATACTCGGATGAGAATCGAATCCAGAAATGTTGTTTGAGCTTCTCAATCCTCTCAAATCGTTGTAGGCGATTGATGTTCGCCTCTGCGAAGTCAGATCGAGGGACAGATAATAGTGCTCGTCCTATTAGGAAGTGAGCAGGAGTTAGACACGTGAAATCGGATGGATCAGAGGAAAGAGGTATTAATGGTCTAGAATTCAGGATGCCTTCTATTTGAACCAGACATGTACACATCTCTTCATATGTTAAATGAGTTAGTGAAAGTACCCGTCTCAGGTGATGCTTAACAGACTTAACAGCCGCTTCCCATAATCCACCGAAGTGTGGGGAATAAGGGGGTATAAATTTAAAGTCTATCCCATGTGATGACATTTCAGTTGAAATATCGTTAGAGTAAGAATTGAAGAATGATGCTATCTCGTTACTAGCTCCGACGAAGGTAGTGCCGTTATCGGAGTAAATGGTTTGAGGCTTGCCACGACGAGAAATGAAGCGAAAGAGAGCCGCCAGAAACGCCTCCTTGGAGAGGTCCGAGACGAGCTCTAAGTGTAGCGCCTTCACTGCAAAACACACAAAAATGCATATGTAAGATTTCACCAACTTAGCACCTCTGCCTTTACGGTCGGCAATCAACACTGGGCCCGCGTAATCGGTACCGGTTTGCAAGAAAGGGAATTCTAAATGAGTTCTATCACTAGGTAGGTCGGCCATAATGGGTTGAATGGGCCTAGATTTAAATCTAAAGCAACGCACGCAACTATGTACAACGCGCCTAGCGAGGTTCCTCCCCCCCAGTGGCCAATATTTTTGTCTTATGTGAGACAAAAGCAACTGGGGTCCTGCATGCAACAAATTAATATGCTCCTTATGAAAAATTATTTTAGTAACATGATGTTTACTGCAAAGTAATATGGGATGTTTGACATCATAGGCATAAAAAGAATTATTAAGACGACCACCGACTCTTAGTAAATTATTACTGTCTATAAATGGAGACAAGGAACATAATCTACTCTTATTATGAAGAGGTTTGCCAGATTTAATTGTAGAGTATTCATCTGGAAACATGCTTTGTTGAGCCAATAGTAATATAGAGTTTTCTGCCTTTTCTAACTCTATAGTAGAGAGGCAATTAGTTAATTTATTTTTATTTTGACAATTATGTATAAATCTTAGTATGTAAGCAAATATCCTAATTAATTTTGTATAATTTGATTTTTTATTTATTAAATTATGTAATGAATTTATGTTTTTGTTATTATTTTCTGAATTTGATAAATGTAGTGAAAGTTCTGATTGTAATGCACCTATATTATGTGTATTTGGTGTTACAGGAAATTTAATATCTTTTTGTTTTAAAAAATGTGGCCCCGTCCACCATAAAGAACATTGGTCAAAAGTGTCTGTTGTGGTGCCGCGGCTGACCAGGTCTGCTGGATTGTGCTTAGACGGAACGTAGCTCCACTTGTGACCAGCAGTACAGTCTTGAATTTCCCCTACACGAGACCGAACAAAAGTTTTAAGCTGATTAGAAGATGTATTGAGCCATGACAGTACAATCGTGGAATCTGTCCAAAAATATGAATTAAGAAATTTTGAAGTAAGAGACGATACCACTTTAGAGTGAAGTCTGCTGGCGAGAACTGCGCCACACAACTCCAAGCGAGGAATTGTTGTAGGCTTGATTGGAGCTACTTTATTTCTAGACGCTAAAAGTGTAACTCGTACATTGCCATGCACGTCAACAGCTCTCACGTAGGTACATGCTCCATATGCACGCTCTGACGCGTCTGAAAAAGTATGTAACTCTAGAGAACCAGCATTATCAATACTGATCCACCGTGAAATGCGTAAATTATTAAGTATATTTAATGAGGAAATGAAATTTAAAAATGTTTTTTGATTTTCTTTAGACACTTCAGAATCCCAATCACATTTATCTATCCAAAGCTTTTGTATTAAAATTTTAGATGTTACAGTACACGGTCCTAAAAGACCAAGAGGATCGAAAACTTGACTAACAATTGCTAAAATATTTCGTTTTGTTATCTTTTTAAATTTATTTTCTAAATTGATCGAAAATAACAAATTATCTAAAGAAGGATCCCAGTGTAATCCTAGTGTTTTACATGGCAACGATTCATTTAAATTTAAAGTTTTCTTATTACTATTTTCGTTCTGATTCGAGCTATCTAAAAATGAATTTAAAATTTCTTTATTATTTGATTGCCATTTTCTTAAGTTGAAATGGGCTGATTTTAATGTTATATCTACATTTTTACACATTTCAATGACGGAGGAAATGCTATCCCCGCCACTCAGAAAGTCGTCGACATAAAAGTCTCTACGTAGAGCAAATTTTGCTTCGGGATGTGAGCAATGGTCAGCTAAAGATACTAAGCATTTTGTGGCTAAGTAAGGCGCAGAAGCAGTACCATACGTGACAGTGTTGAGTGTGTAAACTTGAATTTTATCACTAGGTTTAAACCTAAATAAAATTTGTTGTAGAGAACGTTGTGAAGGTTCAACTGTAATGGCACGATACATTTTCTCTACATCACTTGAAACTACGTACTTATGCTGGCGAAAACGTAGTAAAATCGAAAATAAGTCGTCTTGAACGACGGGCCCTACCATTTGGATGTCATTAAATGACTTTCCAGATGTGGTTTTTGAAGAAGCGTTAAATACTACACGCAATTTTGTGGTAGTACTTGCCTCTCGAATAACGCCATGATGAGGCATGTAATAAGAAAAAGATTTTATATTAGATGAGCGAGATGGGCTCATATGATTTAAGTTTAGGTACTCGGTCATAAAAGCTAAATACCTATCTTTTAAAACTGGGTTGCGCTGTAGCCTACGCTCAAGCGCTAAAAACTGATTTTTTGCTACATGATAAGAATCGCCGAGAACCTCTGGTGATTCTTTTAGAGGTATCGTAACGACGAAACGACCATCATCGTCACGTCGTGTATTCTCTGAAAAACTCTTTTCACAACATTGTTCTTCTAAAGATAAATTATATTTAGAAGGAATTGTCTCTAACTCCCAGAAACGCGTAAGCAATTCATCGGTCTGGACACTAAGGCAAGACAAAGTATTATTTGATTTTAAATTATTATTATCTGAATTCATCTGTGTATAAGAAATTTTACCCGAAACTAGCCAGCCAAGTTTGGTTTGTTGCAACCTAGGTTGTTGCTCACCTAAATCAATGAAATTAGAACATAAGACGTCCCAAAATATATCTGCTCCTACCAATATGTCTATTGGAGAAGAGATGTAGAATGAAGGGTCAGCTAGTTTAATATTAAGAGGTAATTTTAGTGATTTTATGTTGATGTTACAAGAAGGTAACATATTTGTTATTCGAGGCAAAACGTAACATTGTAAATTAATTTTGTAGTCACTTGAAATTGACTGTAAAGTAAGACTACAAGACTCTGCACTGAAGGAAGTTTGATTATTAATACCTGTCACAGTGGAGCTTACGTTACGTCGTACCAAACCCAGCTTCTCACAAAGATCCTGAGTTACAAAATGCGATGTGCTACCGCTGTCAAGTAGGATTCTGGCAGGATGTAGGTTTCCGTCAGCGTCAGCTACATTCACCATAGCTGTGGAAAGCAATACGTGTGATGTTAAATTTGATTCAGATATATTTGTCGATAAAGCAACTGAATTAGAATTTTCTAAGTCTTTGTGTAAAAGAGTGTTGTGCTTGTTAGCACAATACTTGCAATGTGATAATTTGCACTGTTTTTCTATGTGGCCAGGTTTTAAACAATTTCTACAAACTTGAAAATATTTAATTTTTTGTAGACGTGCATCAACGTCTAAGTTTCTAAATTCCTGGCAATTAAATAAAAAGTGATTATTTTTACACATAGGACATGTTAAAGAATTTTTATTATTATCAGTAGTTTGTAGTTTGTAATTTTTTAGGTTATTTTTACTTTTATTATTATCTGTAGGTTGTAAATTTTGATTATTTTGTATATATCTTTGTTTTTGTTCATGCTGCAAAGTATCTAATAAATCTGATCTATTTGTTAAGAAGCTTATGAATTGTTTTAATGTCGGTGTAGACGTTATTGTATTTCTTTGTTCTTCCCACTGACGATATGTGACACTGTCTAATTTCCTAGTCATAATGTGAATTATGAGAATATCCCAGTGGTCTGTGGGTTGACCAAGTGAATTTAAGGCACATAAATTACGATTTGTGACATCAATTAAATTTCTGAGGGCAAAACAGGACTCATTTTGAATAGGTGGCAAATTGAAAATGGCGTTCACATGATTATTAACTAAAAGGCGTTCATTATCATACCTATTGGAAA
This sequence comes from Lysandra bellargus, assembly GCA_905333045.1. Classification (NCBI taxonomy): domain Eukaryota; kingdom Metazoa; phylum Arthropoda; class Insecta; order Lepidoptera; family Lycaenidae; genus Lysandra; species Lysandra bellargus. The sequence continues at coordinate 6,076,333 of HG995358.1, forward strand.
GTAACTGCCACGCTATAACATAGTTATTCGAAGTAAATTCTAAGTTTTTAATAATTAGCGAAGCGCTGCCTTTCAAAGAAGCTCGCAAGTAATGAAATCTTATTTAATATTAAAATATTTATCACTTTTATATCTGAAAGTATAGAATGTCAGTTTGGTATAGAAATGGTATAATGTATTTTTAACGATTATTACATGATATCAGTTAACGATCTACGTCTTTTCCAAAATAAAGGGGCAAACGAGCAAATGGGTCACCTGATAGAAAGCAATTCGTACCGTCACTCATGGACACTCGCAACATTAGTAGAGCTACAGATGCGTTTAAGAGGGAATACGCTTTCTTCCGAAAAACGTACGGTGACATCTCTTTTTAGGGTTCCGTAGTCAACAAGGAAGTCTTATAGTTTCGGTCTTTCCGTCCGTCTGTCCGTCCGCCCGTCTGTCTGTCCGTCTGTTTGTCCGCAGTTTTGCTCAGAAACTATAGGACCTACAAAGCTGTAATTCGGCATGAATGCACATATTAATGATGCCGACGAAATGGCATAAATAAAGATCTTAAAAAAATGTTTTAGGTAAGTACCTCCCCTACACATATTTTAGCGGGGATGATTTTTTTTTCGCGTCCACCCCACCGTGTGAGGTGTCGTTGGATAGGATTTTAGGGTTCCGTACCCAAAGGGTAAAAACGGGACCCTATTCATGAGACTTCGATGTCTGTCTGTCCGTCTGTCTGTCTCCAGGCTGTATCTCAAGAACCGCTATAGCTAGAGTTCTAAAATTTTCCCAGATTATGTATTTCCGGCTTCGCTATAACAATAAATACTAAAACAAAAATAAAATTAATGTTTAATTCCTATACAACAAACATGATTATTTTGGCCTTTTTTGCTCGTAATCAATAATGATAAGAAGTAGGCACTTGAAACTTTCATGAAGGCCTTAGATATAATTTTACTTTAATAATTAATAATAATATTTAAATAAAATAAAAAATTAAGGGGGGCTCCCATACAAAAAACACAATTTTTGGCCTATTTTTGCTCTATAACGGTACGGAACCCTTCGCGCACGAGTCCGACCCGCACTTGGCCGATTATTTAAAAATATTATGACGATAACATATAATTTTCCGATTTAGAGATGTGAAATATGAAGTTTTAATGTAGAAAAAATATCTTTAGAGTCCTGAAGTATCCCCTTCTACCAGCTAAACGGTTGCTTCTGGAAAAATATTCACGGGAGTAGGAAATATGCTGAGTTTAAAAGAAAAACTATCACGGCTAAGACATAGTAAAAGGAGGGGAAGTAGGGTAACACCGGCCCAATCCGCGATTTAATTACCTACTGCCTTAGGGTTGTCAATTTTAGCCTTTAGGCGGCGGCGGCGGCGCGGCGGCGTTGTGATGTGGGAGCGGCAAGCGGCTGTCCGCGCTTCGTTCGCAACCGCATGAACAGCGGCAACGTCGCGGTCTTCCGACTTTTAATAATAATAAGTGACTCTTGATTGTCCATATTATTTCGGCTAATTTTCGTGCATATTTGCATGCATATTTCGGCACTTGGATCGTGCATATAATCCGATGTCTAAATAAAATTATAAATATACCCTTTAAAACAACATTAAAAACTAACGCCTGTCTCTTATAGGTACCTACAGCTATAATCAAATCTGTTGTTATGATTCGAACTTTGCTTTATGTGTAAGTATAATTAATAACGGATTTACAATTAGTCAATTACTTATTTTTAATTACGATAAGTACGTACTAACTACTTACAGTCAATAAGTAATTGTCTGTAAGTAGTTAGTTAATATAATATACCTACAATACAGAGAAATCGACATTACTAAACGTAAACAAAGCAATAGCGGCAAATTAGTTGACTGATCAAAAGTAGTTACCTAAAACATTTTCTTATATTTTAAACTATGTTCTAGTGGGAAAGTTTGTGTGATAGAAAACTAATACAATAAAAAAAGAAGTAAGTTGGTATCTGATCAAGTAAAAATTATATTATGCTAAAATAAGTGAGTAGTTTCCTGTTCAACTGGTAATATAAACAAAGACAATTCTGGAATTGTTGCATTACTATTAAAACACCCAAACACACAGCAATATTTATTACTCTTGCGATTATGATCTGACATTTTTGATTCGTTTGGCGCGGCGCGGCGCGACGTGGGCGTGCAGCGTAAAGTGTTAGCCCCGCCTGGTATGGTCCGAAAACGGTCCGAGATTTTAATAAGTGTGCGTGCGGCGACGCATTGATACTATGGCGCACACATACAAGCCGCGCGCGGTGCCTTTGTATGAAGATAACTTACTTCCCCTCCTTATACTATGGCTAAGAAGACTTCATAAGTTATTGAGTAATAGTCGATGAACTAAAAAAACTTAACTATTCGGAGAAGTATTAAAGGAACTCATAATTTAAATTCCTTTAAAAACGTAACTGAATTGATGTTGTTAGTAATGTATTATAACACGTTATAAAATATGTACATTCATTGACCATTAAAAAATATCAAAAACTAGCGGTACTACGGAACCTTATAGGCATTGCACGTGGCCCGACACGCACTTGGCCGGTTTTGACTTTATTTTCTCTAAATTGTATATTCTTATACGGGTCACCATCGTTTTTACGAGGAAAACACAAAAAAAGGAAGAAACTACATAGTTGATTCAAAGCGCTGTCTCAAAATCTCAGATTTATTTTTTCAAATTATCCGTTTCGGTTATGGTTTTGAATAAAATGAGTTACACATTTATAATCCACTATTAATGGTCTACTTTGCTGTATATAAATTATTTTAATCGACTATGGGTTTTTTTTTGGGCATTCACCTTTTGTCTATATATTTCAATCGGTAACTTACTGGTCGCGCTTAGGGCTTGATTACAATATTTAATACCGAGACAGGGCTATCTAACAATAAAATCAGCGGAGAGCCCATGTGATGAGATATAAATGTGGACGCACCCTAAAGTGGCGACTTTAGGGTGCGTCCACATTTATATCATTTGCGCGATCAGATCTCCGATCAGACCTCCGTCGCGTATCATCGAAACGTGTTAAAATGATACGCGTATCATGATACGCCCCGATCGCTATTCTGATACGTGTCTAAAATGATTTAATAGGCATACACACTATGATACGCATACTTGATACAGCGCGACGATCGCGACGGAGATCTGATCAAGCAAATGATACAAAAGTGGACGCACCCTTACTCGGTAAATGTAACAAGGCCCTTAAGCTGCCTTTCCACCAGAGCTGAGCGGACTGCGAAGTAGGGTTGTTGAGGAAGTGATTATGAGGAAGAGGAGGAGGAAGAGGAATTGTCACGCACAAATTTAGAGGATGCGGATGAGGAAGAGGATATTTTTTGAGGAAGAGGATGCGGATGAGGAAGCGGAAGAGGAAGCGGATGAGGAAGAGGATGATAGGAAATTATAAATACTGACCCAACCCAAAAATCTTTGTCCTGTCCGTACATTACTAGGACGTACATACACATTAGTGATTACACGACCGACAAGGGGGCGACCAACCCAAAAATCAAACATCGTCCTTTTCTCTTCACACTCATGCCCGTCTTTCATATGCCAGGTGAAAAAGGACGACGCGGAATCATCGCCAAGTTAGCGGGCAGTTATAGGTATTCTTTTTTTTTAAAGGATATCTATTAAGTTATTAAAAAAATATGTAACATAATCTATAATGTAATTATACCAAAAAGTTTGAAGCTTTATTTTAATGTATTACTCGAATACTAGCAGTTTAACGTGTTAATTATAGGTGATTTGGAAGCAACTTCGCAATTTTTTTCTATCGAGAAAATTGTATGCTATCGTGTTTTTGAGTAACATAGTCACTATTGCTAGTCCTGAAGTTTGCTGCATCTTAATTTAACATTCATATTACAATATTAATGAAAAACTGAAACGATCATGTAAAGCTATTTGATATACTAATACGCGCCCTTAAAAGGGAATTTTCCAGTGGACCAAACTATGAATCTAAACCATTCTCAAAACACACACAATAAAGAATCATCAAAATCGGTCCAGCAGTTAAGGAGTTCAGTAACATACACAACACACGCTCACAAAAAAAAAGATTTTGCCATGATTGGATTCCTCATAAATTCCTCTTAAATTTTGAGAAAGCGATAGCGGAAGAGGAATTTTTTATTTTTATTTATGAGGATGCGGTGACATTCCTCATAACACAGCTCCGCTCAGCTCTGTCATAGAGATATTGAAACAATTACTGTTTCTGGTATCTGTGGCTCTGATTTGAGCTTTAGCTTGGGATGACCGTTATTATTATTAGACAGGTTTCAATTAATTTTCGTATCTTGCAATAGTAAAATTGCCTTACAAAAATAAAGTAAATTTTATGTTTGTAATTTTCTGTAAGCTGAAAGAGTCCAGGACTTTTTGGCAGCGACTCTAAAATGGCTGCCATGCTGAAGATAATTTGTATGTCCTGTGCACTATGTTTGTGTCTTATGAGTCATATTATATGTTATGAGCTCGCTAGCGGGAAGGAAATTTTAATAGAATTTTCCTTGTACCATAAAGTAACTGGTTCATACAATCTTTTCAAAAACTTTTCATAAAAGATAGTGTGCTAGTTATTAATCAATAATATTGTATCTAATAATATGGAGAAAGCAAAGGTGTTTGACTGATACTGATGTATCAGTCAAACACTTTTGCTTATAATATATTTATAATATGATTATTATGAACAGACCAATTGATAGACTTACTATTATTAGATATTTAACGGAAGACAGAAAAAAGCATTCGCTGTCTATCTCTACGTTATATTAAATTTCGATCTTTAAAACTACGCAACGGATTTTGATGCGGTCTTTTTAATAAATACATACAGTTATTCAATAGGAAGAATTACAATTATTATATTATAATTATTCAGTGTCATTCATTCGATTTAATAAAACGTTAGTAAATTTGTCAAAACAACGTTTAACGGGCCAGATAGTAGATAATAAACAGCTATATACAACATCGAAATTCGGATGCATTTGCAGTAATGACGTACATTTGCGTGAAGAACGTTTGGCGGGGGTTTCCCGGAAAAATTTCCCATTTTCACGTTCAAGCTGCTTATGTTTTGATGGTGTTGAACCAATCAAATAAATCTACACAACTAGACTTAACAAGTAGAATATATAGTTATATATTATATATATGTAAGTATTATAGATTATAAGACGCGCCCCACTATTCCTCCTAATCGTATACCTATAATTAATAATTATGTGTGCAAGCTTTCGCCAATGTTTGAACGTCATCGGTACACACTAATTACCTATGCATGCGCACAATACGCGAAAGATGGAAAAGAAAATTTGGTGGGGCGCGTCTTGGTGGATTCTATCTGTACACCTCGAGATCACAAGCAATTTCGTTCGGAGTGGACGTATATAAATCGAGACTAAGGGTATGTACCCAAATGAAATCATTTTACTGATAGTAGACTAATATAAACCAATTTTAATGAAAAATTGTATTAAACTTTGAGTCTCAGTAGAGGACATAAGCTATGTCCACACTGTGCCTTTTTTGTTCAATATGCATCATAGCGCAGTCTGGCGCACGCGAGGCACTCTGACCGTATCCAAAACTTTCGCTTTGTTCTTAATGACAATGTTGGCGTTGCGATCTTTGACACGTTTAATTATTGAATGCGCCAATACGAAAGTATGAATGAAGGAAGATGAAGAAAATTGAAAGTGCACAGTGTGGACATAGCTATTGGATAGGACAGCGTTATTGCATAAAAAATGTATGTAAGTATAGAAATAAGTTGTAGTGCAAAAAAATTCCGATATAAAAAGTTTATAACATTGAATTTACCTTGGTGATACCGAATATTCCACATGCACATTCGGCAGGTACGAACTTCCAAGATTCGTGCACCAAAATATTCATTTATACGATGCGATCTTTCATGTTACGCCACGAAATGCATCACTATTAGGGTTGCCACTAGCTATATAATTTTTAACTTGCTGCAATTTAAAATTATACTTATTATTTCTGATACATTCTAATATAATAGTTCTATATACTTTCTAATAAAGTATTTAGACATATATTACACTCTGATAGGTAACGGATTATAGATGAACAGATAAAACAATATATTAAAATATTTAGTATATTTAAATGTTTAATGTATGAATACAGAGGTAGTGTTGCAAAACATGTATGTCGAGTGTATTTTGACAATTCTGATAAACAAAAAAAAACCGGCCAAGTGCGAGTCGGACTCGCGCACCGAGGGTTCCGTACAAACCTGCAAGGTTTACAAAGTTCGTCATAGAAGTTTGATTTTGTTACAGCTTAAAGGTATTATAGACCTGAGTATTTGGTATGAATTTCAATTTAATACCTCTACGCGTTTATGAGGAAATGGGTAGTAAGTTTAAAATTATTAAAAAAATATATATTATGTGATGTAACTAAAAATTTATGGTTTTCGTAATTTTTCCTTTATCTATGCTATAAGACGTTGCTTCGTACCAAATTTCAAGATTCTGAGTTCACGGGAAGCACCCTGTAGGTTTTGATTCCCTTGCAAGTGTCGAAAATTTGCGGCATAAACGGCTGTATCTTTTGATTGCGTTGGCTTAGAAGTTTGATTTTTTCACAGCTTCAAGGGACAGTAGACTTGAGTAATTGATATAAATTTCAGCTTCATACCTCCACGCGTTCCTGAGAAAAAGGGTCTTGACAGACGGACGGACGGACAGACGGACAACAAAGTGATCCTATAAGGGTTCCGTTTTTTCCTTTTGAGGTACGGAACCCTAAAAACAATGCCTATTTGTTATGCCTATTTAATGCCACGTAGATACAAAGTTGTAATTAGTACAGCATAAAAGTAACAACCCTAATTACGCACGAAAACGCGATTCGAGCTTGTTTGTAAACTGCATTGACATCCCATACTGCTGCCTTATAATTCTCTTTTCTCTTAGTACTTACTTAAACTCAATATAAGTTCTCGATTCACTCAATCAAAAATTAAAATCATAATTAGCACAATTTGAAAGCGACAACCCTAATAACGCACGAAATCGTGATCCTCGCTTGTTTGTGAATTATACATGAGACGTAATACTCAATATGTTGCACTCAGGCTGACTTATTATGACCCCCTCCCACCACCCCCTAGTCGTTTGTAACTTGTTACGACGTGGAGAGTCTAGATTTGACAACCCTGGATACCGTAATAGTTTATCAGTTATCTATAGAAAAAAATATGACAACAGCTGATAATATGCTAAATTATTTGTGATACTTAAGCATCGATTGCCATAATGAGGCAAACTACCTAAAAGTTGGCAGACTCCTTATTATTGCTACCTTATTTTTGTTTCAAAATGTTAGAAATGCCAATAAATAATTAAAATAATTGTAATTCGTTATTGGCATTTCTAACATTTTAATTTCTAACATTAATAATAATGATTATTATTAGTATGAACTCTGGAAGTGCCTGTGATGGGTGTTTTACCTTATTTCGTTGTCTAACGTTAGATTACAGGTATTTTTCAAAGTGATGACTGAAATAAAAATAAAATTACTTACTGTTTTCAGTGACAATCTGTAGTCACCCAAAAGTGGGGGCATGTAGCCTGTCTGTTTGTCTGTCTGTTACCTCTTCACGCTCAAACAGCTGAACCGATTTTTCTGAAATTTGGCATGGAGATACTTTGAGTCCCGGGAAAGGACATAGGGTAGTTTTTATCCCGGAAAAAAGTTCCCGCGCGATAAACGAAATTTGGCGCAACGGAGTTGCGGGCGTCATCTAGTAAAGGAATATAAGGATACCAAACTCTTCAAAACAAGTCCTCTAATCTAATCCAGTTAGGATTATCTAGCCATTCCAGGCTTTTATTTCTAGGTCTGAGCCTCACATGGCACAGTGCGGAATCGCGTAAAGACAAAAGGATCAACGTACGCTGGCCGATTTGTATTTCGCTGGAAAACTTTTGACAAATAGCCAGTCCAGTCGTTAAGATAATCTTCAGCACTTTTGTTGGTATCTGTACCTATCGGTACCATTTGCTAGCGCTTCTTTTGCTATCTGTACTCGTCTGTCGAAGCTGTGATTTATGGAGCTCTTTGTTTATTTTTCTCTCCTTATTTATAATGTAGAAACTAGTTGGAGCTCGAATTCGTCCAAGTTAGCGATGGATCGTTGAAAATTTAATAGCAACAGTTTCTGTCTCTTGGTGGCAATTATTGAAAACTAGCTATTTGACCGAGCTTTGCTCGGTATTCGATAAAACACGAATAAAATGACATTTTATAAAAATGATTCCTAGCTAGATCGATTTATCGCCCCCGAAACCCCCTATATTATACTAAATTTCATGAAAATCGTTGGAGCCGATTCCGAGATTCCAATAATATATTTAAATATTACCTATGTATAGGGTACGGCAGCCAGTAGTCAGCCCCACACGTCCAGTAGTCAGCCCCACACGTCCAGTAGTCAGCCCCACATGTCCAGTAGTCAGCCTTTTCCAGCTAAAAACCTATAGAAATAGCGTTCTATTGCAAATTAACCAATCAAAATACTTTTTAAAAAAGCTTGCCCTTCTTATTGGTCAGTTCAGAACGTCACAATGACGCTATGTGGCTGCAAGAAATGGCAATCTGATTCCAATTAGACGTTGTCACTAGTCGAGCCAAGATGCGGCGTGCGCGCCAAAATTTTCTTAGTTAGAAGTGCCCGACAAAAATATGAGTTATTGTGATTTCCTATTAACTTTTGTGTCATGTTTTGTTAAAATATATTGTTATTACATTTTTCACGTCAAAATCAAATGAGTTATAGAACAGTTTCTTTATATATAGTTATTTAAATAATGAGGTGGCTGACTAGCTTGCTACATATGTGGCTGTGTGGCTGACTACTGGGTATGCATTTCTTGTACATTATCCAGTGTTCGGCCAACCCCGGCTGAGTACTGAATTTTATGCTTTTTTATAAAAACCAGCCGCCTAACTAGATACGGTCGAACCACGGCTGAGTACTGGTGAGGTATACCCAGTGTTCAGCCATCAGTAACTTACGCTGCTTTATTTATTTATTTATTTATGAAGCACCTACCTACCAAGTAATTCCATCCAAGTAATTAGTTTTTTGGCGTTGTTTATTTGTTTCAGTTCCATAGGCCTCTTTTGAGGCCCATTTAAGGAGAGGCTGACAACTGGTAGCTATTTGGCCGAGAACTGGGGTGTGACGGCTGAGTACTGGGGAAATGTGCCTTATTTTGAAAAATACTTTATTTTCAATACTTATTAAGAAAAAATATCTTATATGTTAATTTCATAGCAAAGTTTAATAAATGAATAAGTGAATGAGTATAAAAGGTTTTTGATTACTATTTTAAATAATTTTCTATCCACATTTAAACTTGCGCTTTCCACTAAAAGGCTGACTACTGGGTGCCCGTACCCTATACAAGAATTGCTCGTTTAAAGATATAATATTCTTACGCAAACTTCGACGATATATCTTCCTTGATTTGGAGCAATACGAAAAATTATAAACCCAAAAGCTGAATGAGAAATAAAATTCCAAATAAAGTTTTGCAAAATATTTTTATCTGGCTTCCATGTCAAAGTCCTAAGCTTACTACACTAGGTTAACATAAAAAAAAAATACTTGGCCACTACGCCGGGGTACGAGATAATTTAAATATTTCACAAGAAAATTCTAGAACGCCCGGCATGAAAATGCCACGGAACGCTCCAAAAGGAACGCTGGTTATTTTGAAAATTTTGATTAAAGCATTTTTGAAATAGGAACATGAACATGGAAAATTTCGTTTTATTTTTTTAACGCTTGTCACAAGGGATAACTATGCTAAAGTCTTCATATTCGAGTAGGTAGTACTCGTAAAACGTAGTACCCTATTACATCTTCTTTTATTAGAAGCTTGATAAATTGTCGGTGTTCTCTGTTATTTTGTTTAGTTTTCTAGCAGAACTAGATAATAATGCAAACACTGCATGACATTGAAATCCTTACTTAGCTTTCTCGTGATCATATCTAAGATTTAGTTCAAAAGAGTAATTATTATTGATATTGGCATTTATATGCAATCCACGAAGACGCGCCCCACCACTTTTTGGGTGAACATCTTTAACTTTGATCGTGACGCTTTTTCTAAATTGGTCTATTTTTATTATTATATTATATTATATTATATTATATTATATTATATTATATTATATTATATTATATTATATTATATTATATTATATTATATTATATTATATTATATTATATTATATTATATTATATTATATTATATTATATTATATTATATTATATTATATTATATTATATTATATTATATTATATTATATTATATTATATATTGTAGTCTGAGCGAGTACTGATAGGTAACACAGGTCTGCAATGGTTTTCCTCCTTGAAATCTGAGTAACGTTTTCTATAGTTTTTGATGTGCTGATTACGAGAAAAATAATAAAAAATTCCATCACGTCAGGATTTTTTGATATTGAACATTTGAGATTTTGCTGAAAAATGTCTGAGCACCTTCATTTTTAAATTTATAAAACGTCATTAAAATACTTCAGCTTCATTTTTATTGGATTTAATTAAAGTAAGAGGACTTAGAAATTAATCCAAACCACTAATTTGTTAATAACTACAAAATAAGTATAAGTAATTCGCATTAACTATGTCGAAAACGGTTCATTTGACTTAGTCCTGTAATAGTAAGCTCATTAATACATAATGATTAGGTAATATTACCTAATTGTTGTAAATATTCTGAAAAGGGTCTAATAAAGATAAAGTAAAGGGTTTTTGTATAAGTACCCGCACTGATTTAGAAAATTAACGGTTGAAGTGCGCATCTTGCAACACAAAGTTTAGAATGTCATCGCGAAGTTGTTTAAAGTCCCCTCTCTTGTTTTTGTAATATTTGTGGGAAATATATGATAATATAACAACGAAATGTCATTACAGACTTTGTGAAAAATATTTACAAAAGTTATTTTGGATACGATTTAAGTAACCAAGACAAAACTTGGACACGACATAAAATTTGTACGACTTGTTTATTAAAAACTTCGCAAGTTGACAGAAAAATTGCTTCATAATTGTTTCGCCTACCGACTATAAAGAAATAGTGGCCAAATTGATTACAAATTTTGATGTATTGGGTTGTAATATGATCCAAACCAGAAGTTAAAACGAAAATCGCACAACCAAAGCTTCCAGAAAAAAAGAACCAGGTTCCACAAATAGAATTTACATGTAATTTAGTCTATATACAATAATAAGTTGTTATTATTTTTTAGTAGTTTTTTTAATGTACCTTTTTAAATATGTACTCTTTAATGTGACAACTTGTGTTATTTTTCCTATACTATCTGTACCTTTTTTGAAAAATCTGCAGGTGATGGAGAAAAACTAAGTACACATTCGTAATCAGCGCATCAAAATACCCTAGAATCAACTACCAAATTCCCGAGAGGAAGTTATGACCCTCATTTTGCAGGCCTGTGATAATTAGTGCGTACCGACAACACTCAACATTGGCGAAAGCTTGCACACATATACTGTAAACAATTTGGAGGAATAGTGGGGCGCGTCTTCGTGGATTGCACGGCAGTACTGGTATTAACCAGTACTTACCAGTAACATTGTGAATATTTCAAGTTTCAACTAGTAGAAGGCACAAGTTAAAATCAGATACATGACGATTAAAAAAGATCTAAGTAAATGGCTGTCCCATTTGCAAAAAACTGGGAAATGCCCAAACGATTTGATTACACGCTTTACGTTGGAATTTGGGAGGCTAACTACAGATTGGACGTACACTATTGGCTCTGACCTAATTACTGCCGTCCAAACGGACTGTCAATAATCGAGTGTGTTTCGAGTGATTTTAATTTGCATATTGAAGTTATTGTCTGCATTAAAAGCGAAAATATTTGAATTAAAAGCATATTTATTGAAAACATTGTCTCCTTACTAATGTTTATTAGAAATGCAAAAGGAAGTAATTATTATATCATTTACATCTTTACACTGAATTAATTTCATGGGCATGGACTAAGCAGATACTTGAAGTCCCGGGAAATACACATAGAATATAATAGTTTGTATTCTAGAAAAAACTATTTTGGCGCTATGAAATAGCGTTCAACATCCAGTATTATCGGTATCTTGGCAACGGCTGGAATTATTTTCATATTGAAATTTTGTAGGTGGAAGTTTTAGGAGAGGAATAGTACAATATCTAATCAACAAACATAATATTGTGATCTGAGGCGTTCTTATTTATTGCCCATGGTGCGTATACTATTTTTCTCATCGACGGAGGCGGAAAACGGCAACATCGGTAAGCGCAGCGGGAAGAAAGTTGACGTTTTTCGCCCGGAGGTGAGAATAAGCTATTTAGCTATGTCTACCGCCTGCACACATAGTTGTTTTGTAAAAAAAATCCAAGAAAAGGTAGATACAAAAAAATTTGATTAACAGTTATTCCTTATTAGCTTACTTACTTATTTTAAATTTACAAAATTTTCTTTTAATTTGTTGTTTCAAATCATGTTTTTAATAAGTAACCTCCTCTTTAGCCCTTGATAAAGATACCCTTAAAGCCAAACCTCAAACAAATCAGCGCCGGTTTATCCAAGCTCTTTATTGCCGTCGGCGCGCGCCGTGCCCGGCCATCTAGCAGCCGTCTTAGACGTAACTTAATAAAGATTTGTCTGTAAGTCACTTACTGAATAATTACACTGCGAGATGAATATTTTAAACAGTATGTTTACCCTAGCTTTATATACAAAATGTTGTTTGTAACTTTCGTTTATAGCGCATACAACCTATTTTTTCTGTGATGAAAACTATAGTATGATTATGTAATCCAAATATGACTTTAGTGCTAGGACTATTATTGGCTCTTTTTTTAAAAGGTGTTACCTGGAAAAATGGCGCTTTTTTCATAATACATATACTATAATATTGTTTTTTTCACTTAAACAAAACTTTGTTATACTGTCTACAAAAACGCAACAAAATCCCGCAAAAACCTAACTATCTTTACGGACCCTCGTTACGGGAAGTCCATAAAACCGGAAACCCTAAGTTAACTCATTACAGTTGAAATTTAAATCACATCATATAAATCACCGCAAACTCGGGCGATAAAATCAGTGGTTATTAAAAGTTTGGGCCCTTAATCGAACCCTAAAAGGTTAAGTTCCGTTCTGTGGGCCCTTCGTCCCTTCAACATATTGCCATTATTGGATGACCCTATTATGGCCATTAATATAGTAGAGGTCAGAGTTTATGGGCGATGGGAAGACGTGATGGAATGCTTTTCAGTTCTAAAACTGTTAAAGTTAATGCCTAATTAGTATTACGTTACGTCTTTCGTTTATCATATGAATGAAAAAGAAGACCTTACATTTTAACATGCTGTTAGAGATAAACTACGATAACATTGTGCGCCCCTCCAAATTACTGTTTCAATGTGTGTAGTCACATCCTTATGAAAGAGTTTGTATGTAGTTGTGAGTATTCAACCAATCAACCAGTTCTCGCAATATTTTACTGTTTCTTTGTCAACTAATCATAACTAGCCGACCGCGCAAGACAACGCACTTCAAACGTTTTGAATTTTGGAGGGGCGCGCCATGTTATCGTAGTTTATCTCTAACGTTGGTGAAATTGGGTCATAAAGAGGTTGTTCAAAAAAGTGTGTACAGTTGGCAAAATATGATGTTAGAAAAAAATGGAACATAGTTTTTTTATTATTGTTTATTAGGGTAAAAAAAAAAAAACAATATCACAATAAGATACATTAACACACAGTCTTACTCTATACATATAACAATTATTGATTGTGATATCCATATAATTGACCATATAATTATAATATGTAAAGTGTTTTTAAGTTTATATATAGTTGCCTTGTAACTTGCTTGAAAGATATCCGCTATTGGCTTAATCTAAGTTCTTTAGGGATTATTCTAGAATCTAGATGCAGCTTCACTTGTACTTATGTCATAAAACATTACAATGAGCATAGCTGGTTGTCTGCTCGGTTTTTGAGGTACTTTGACATCGGTTTATTTACCATTTTACGCTTTTTGTTAGTTAACTTTAAAAAATACACCAATATATAAACTTCTGTAAAACCTAAGAAAATGGATATAAGAACTTGATAGTATATTAATGTAAGCATCGTTTATTGTTTACTAGATAATGCCCGCAACTCCGTTGCGCCAAAACTCATTTATCGCGCGGGGACCGTACATTTTTTCGGAACAAAAGTATCCTATGTCCTTTCCCGGGGCTCAAAGTATCTCCATGTCAAATTTTACCAAAATCGATTCAGCGGTTTGAGCGTGAAGAGGTAACAGATAGACAGACACACTTTCGCATTTATAATATTAGTATGGATTTGGAAGTTTCCCAAGACTCATAGGTAAGGACAGGCATAAAAGAAATGGAATTCAAAGGGAAATAATATTTAGTGATCTTCCCGAGTCAAACAGTCAATGCCACTTAGGCTTAATGAACAAGTTCATTAATTTGGACGCCCTCTGTCACGGACGGGTAAGACGGTGGCCACGTTGGCGGGAACGACTTTTTTAAGTGAATTTTTTTTAGCGAGGTTGTATTGTTTTCGGGATGACCAAAATATTTTAAACTCACATCAGGACACGTGAGATGATCGGAAGCTTGAATAAAATAGAGGGACAGTGGAGGGGTAGTGAAGCGTTTTAATTTCTGTCTCCATTTCCGGAGTTTAACCTGTTGGTTGCTTTTAAGAAAATCTTATTTCTGGTACTTACCTATTTTTGTGAAATATAATGTATCGCTGAATTTAAAAAATAATAAAAGTTCTTTATCAAACGTTGGATGTAGCATACGGCTTTGTTTACGCGGGCAAAAAATACTCCTCCTAGTACTCTACATTTTATTGCGATGCACAGTCGTCTAGACCGTGAAATGTTTAGTAAGCAGAGATTAATGTAACAACTACATAAAACATCTGATTATGAACAAGTTTTTTTGACAGCAAAAACCTGCTTTCATTTGTTTAAGAATCAATTGCATCGTTAACGCCTCTAGTACACCGACAGCGGCGAACCGATTTGCTGTCTCACTCGCCACACGGCAATGCGATATATGGCATCTCGCTCTATTCCTGTTTCGCAGATATTTCCCATTTCGCTGCGTCGGTGTACGAGAGGCGTAAATACAAAAGTCGCGTTGTCGCTCCCTGTCAACATGTCGTGAGGCTTATTTGGACGATTAGGGAGAGAATTGGATTATATTTTTTATTTTCCCATCTCCATAATTCGTTGTTTTCGTTAAAGAAACTAATTTTGACGGCTGCTGGCATCAGATGAAAAATGTACAAATATTTGAATAGGTCCTTGAGAGGACAAATAAACAACGACATTCATTTTCATTTCTTATTATTTCTAAGAACTAAGAGGCTTTTCACGTTTATTAGATTTTAAGTAGCAGAATTTTCCTGTTTTCTTGGGCACGTTATTTTTCCATAATCTAAAAGCCATCTTTTTAATACTAGATGTTGCCCGGAACCGGACACAGGTACCGTACATTTTTCAGGATAAAACTATCGGATGACCTTTCCTGGAACTCGAAGTATTATATCAAACATCAAAATCCTCGTCAAGCATCTGCTACAGCACAATCAATTGATTTTTAATAATAAAAGAAAATATGATTTCTTTAAGTAACAGATAGACACACACTTTTCCATACTATTAGTAAGTTTTAGCATGAATTTATATTAATTTTGTAAATTCAATATGAAACCCTGTTTATTGACTAGTTTAATTAATTATTCAGCCGCTTCAGTAATTTGTTTGGGCTCAGTGTCGTCTTACAATAACAAGGTGAACTCGTATTTTGATTCATATCTTCTGCGATAATTAGTTTATCATCATCATCATCATCATTTTTTAAAATTTTATATTGTAGTAAAATATTTCTTGATTAACCCTTGAGTCGAGCATAAATATAACGAGCCGGGATATGATTAGGACCGGGAAGAGCATTTGAAATAAAAAATGTGAATGAAATAGGTATGTTACAAGGTTCGTTCAAATTATAAGGGAAAAAAAATTGTAATTGTTCCTATGTTGTAAAGTATTAGTTTCCCGTTTTATTCGTTCACGTCTTCATAACATGTTGAGGAGATTTCTGTATAATTATTAGAATCTTTTATGTGTAAAACATCATTTGTCTCATGTACAGATTAATTATTGAGGAAAAAAATGTAAAAGATTGTAATAATTATAACTGATAGATAACAATGGTGCTGAAGCAAAATATTAAGGGCCTGTTTCACCACTTCCTGATAAGGCTATCCACCACTTAACTTGACACATAGAGTATGGAGAATCTGTCAAATAAGCCTATCGGGCACCTTATCAGGAAGCTGTGAAACAGGCCCTAAGTATCTAAAATAATATATTATGAGATTGATTTTGCAATAACTATATTATGAGATTGATTTTGCAGCACTCACTCCTATTTTTTATATTAGAGCAGTTGTGTTACAATGACCAAACATCGTTATTCTAGCGCAGGGGTCACCAATTAGTTTCGCTCAGGGTCCATTTTAAGACATGAAATGACCTTGGCGGTCCATACATTTTATAAAAAAATATTTATTAAAAAAAGGTAATTATGGAAATTACAAAGGTATTTATTTACATATCAATGAGAAAAGTAACCATTTTTGCAGCTAATTATCTCTCTGAAGTTTGGAGTGAAATATTGATGCAAGCTATAGAATATAGATGTTGAGGCCTGAGATGAACAAAGATCATCTTCGAACACGCTTGGTCCGCACACAATGGGTCGGCGGTCCGGATGCGGACCGCGGTCCGCCATTTGGTGAGCCCTGTCCTAGCGAGTAGCACGTAAAAAATAGCAGGAACAATAATTATTGTTCCTATCATACATTGTAAATTTTTTACTCTCTTGTTTTGCAACAAACAACTATATATTTTACTGTAGTTAAACAAAATTATTTTGTACTTTCTTCTCACATAACTTGTATCCTGTTATTTCGCCCCAGGTACTTAACAAGCTTATTTATTGATCTAATTAGCTGATTACAGTTTTATGGGGATTAGGGGACTAACAAGTTTACTGTAATTGCGGGACAGCCCCATTGACGAATAAACAAGCTTGTTTTTTCAACAAGGGGAGATACTTGATATGGAGGATATTCGGGATGTTGAAAATTAATTGGCGAAGAAAATCGTAATTATATTATGCTAGGTAGGTCACATTTCTTCCTTTAAAGCCCCTGAATACTTTCATGAATTTACCTAAGACACTGTCGACAATAATTATTATTATACACAATAGAAAACTGTCTCGTTTTAAATAAAATAATATTATGTTATTCACTTTGCAGAACTTGCTACGCACTTGCTTGTTTTGCGTAGCGCTCGCTCGCTACGTAGAATTGCTACGCACTTAGGGCCCGGACACAAAAAGACGACACGACGTCGTACGACGTTAAATAATAAATAGTTAATTACTATAAGCGTACAACTTATTGAATTTAGTTTTTAAAGCATTAGGGAAATACTGAATTCTAAAACAACTACAGAACTGTTACACTGTAGTTCACAGCTTACTAATTAAAAATTTTAATAGGTAAGCAAATCATAAGGATTTCCTTACTTGACGATTGTTTTGTTTTTAGTTGAGTATAACTTACATAATATAGTATTTTAACCCTAGATTACTAACCTTCGTCGATTCGACGACGCGGTTTTAAAAAAATCGTTCTATCTTTTGCGCGCGCGATCGCACTTTTTCCATACTTCAGCTAATCTCTATCGACCCGTTGCCCTCGCGACGGACGGAAGTATTTTGTACGTAGGGGGGCAATAAGCCCCATACCAGCAACCACGTTTCGTCGAAATGACGAGTATTAACGCGAGTTTTGAGTTATAAGTTTTGTACATTTTTGCGCAATTTTTTTTAACTTTTGCGCAAAAGCGGATTTTTTTTTGGTATTGTTTATTAATATTATAACTACAATACTTTGGATGCTATTACAATATGAAAGCGCTGATCAAAATTCAACAGGGAGTGAGAAAGAAGACTGTATCGAAATTAATCCAGCTTACATAACGGATGGTCGTATAAAATGTTCGCAAAGAGTAATACTTCGATTTTCACGATAGAAACTGGACTAAATAGTACAGCTCATATACTTCTTGCACAAAAAGAAGAAAAACATGTGGCATATGTCCTAAAAGTACTTGCAACAAGCCCAAAAATTGTTGTGCGGAGAGCACAAACTTGACATATGCCACAAACATATAAATAACTACTTTATTCAATTTATTTTTATTTTATTTATGTATTGCATCCATAATTTTATTAATTTTAAAGTTTTTTATCCACAATATCGTCGTAAATAGTAGTAGTAAAGATTTAAATTGTTGACTTGTCATGCAAACGATGATCTCAATTATAAGGCTGTTTAGGTAATAAATATGCCAAATCACTTTACTGAAGTAGTATAAATAATTTAAATACAACATTTCCATTAAATAAAACACAAAACTGTAAACATTTCATTTCATTAACACCTTTTATTCGCCTTTCTAAAATGTCGTAGTCGAAACGACGAAGGTTAGTCTAGCGTCGGAAAATAAGGTTAGTGTTTTAAGGTTAAAAAAATAAAACCGACTTCAAATTTTTGTACGTAATTAAGAATTAAAATTCCCTATCTCAAAAATTACTGAACCGATTTTGATGAAACTTGCAGTATTCCCTAAGTTGAACAATACCTAGTACAATAAAAAAAGAATTACTAAAATCGGACTTGTGGTTCCGGAGATATACGTGCACAAACATAAAAACATACATACATACATACACTTTTGGAATTTGGCACATTTGTTCAGAAGCTGTTATAGATTAACATATACAAAAACTGGGCAGTTCTGGAAATATTATATACATATGCGTCGAATTAACCTCCTTTTTTTTGAAGTCGGTTAAAAAGTATGTACTTACTAAAGTATAAGCAATACTAGTACTCATCCACAGAAAAAATTCGTGGCACCAACCCCAACCACATCGTCCAATTTATGAGCAGCATTAGGTTGGGGATGGTACTCTAATGCGAAGGAGTCACAATAGATCCTTAAGGGTCGCAGTGACATCAGGGCTTCTTGACCTGCCTTCAGCAAAAAAAAAAGTATTAAAATTTTAAGCAAAGGCCTTGGAATTTCAAGTATTTTCCTATAAATTAATAAGTAAATAAAATTTATATTCAATTTTAATCTACGTAAGACATATTTTAGCCTTCCAATAAAATGCATATTATTATGAAACATTAACGTATCAAATTCAAGCACATGTTTAACAGTTTTACGTCGGAATTTCATTACACGGCAGCTTTATCTAATAACCCGTGTAATGAGTGTATGATGCCTTTTCACATTTTGCAGGGATTCGTTCGATGTTCCATTTTTAAATATTGACTTTTAAATATTTTTAAATATTTTTTAAATATTTTTAAATATTTTTAAATATATTTAAAAAATCCTAGTCATTAACTTTTCTGTTTGCACTTGCAGCCATGAACATTTTTTTTAAGTTGTCAAAAAAAAGTTTGATGGGTTTACAAGTTCCATTTTAAACTTGTAAACTGAGAAAAAAATTAATGAGTGATTTCGAAACGTACAATTGTAATTGTTATTGAAAATTGTTTAGTTTATTAAAATAATTATTCATTACATTGATTACAAAGTTGTACGAAAAATACATAATCCTAAAACTATACAGTTTGCTAATTGATACGAGAAAATCATTTTAATGATATTAATATAAATTTTAATAGTTTTTTTTTACATTTTAAATTTTATATTTAATTAATTTAAAGCTACTCGTCCCATCACTAGTCGTGTTTATGTATGTGGTCAATACATTATCATAATATCGAATAGACAAAAGCTATTCCAAGTTTGAAATTGCGCTGGTCTATCATTATATTATAGGGACGTGCGATTTAGTTGTTGATGTATATTATATAATATTATATATGAACGAAATGTATGCTACATACTATATTAATGTAACATTAAAATTATGCTATCATACGTATTAATTACATTTCAACAAAAATGCTATTAATAATAATATTATGTTCAAAAGAGAAAACAAATTGTATCCCCTTACCAAAAAAATTATTGTTTGTCATGTGTGATTTTATAGCAAGGTTTATTTCTATAATACATGTATAATGTAATATAACATTATATGGCAAAACAATGATTGACAGGTCTGGTTTTTAAATATTGAAGAGGAAATAAGTATTATCTATGAAACTTTTCATCGGCTATCAAAGTTTATTCTAAGTAATACTAAGGAATGAGCGAAGTTTTCAGTTTGTCGATATCCTGCTTTAATCTAAGTAAAGGATTCGCTGACGTTACAAACGAGTCTTGTTGTGAAAATTTTAATTGTGTTTGTGCAAAGTGCGGGCGTGCCATTGTATACTTTTTAAATTGAAAAAATGATTGGTTTTCGATAAACTTTTCAAACAACACTATTGTTTCGACTCGTCTATTGCAGGTTGCCATTTTTCAACAGTTAAATTAAATTTATTGGCTCTAATAGATAAAGCTAATGTTGATAAAAACTATTATTCTATCGAAAAGCCACAAAGTTTATCGATAAAAATTGAAATACATGTGCTCGCAACTTTGTTCCACCCAAATTGGTTTTTTCGGCATAAAATGATATTATGTTTTAACGAGAGTTTTAAAGTATCTCCATATAATATAACAAACTTTTTTTATTAAGTATACTATACAACTATTTAAAAAGCTATTTATAAATTCTTTAAAAGTCTGTTGCAATAAATTCTAAAATTAAAATGATATTTCCTTAAACACAAAGAAAAAGTACGCAATCAAAAAGTTTGTAGTCCACAACAAACTAGGATATAAAAATGTAAATTGTCTGAAGTAACTACCAAGTTTTATTCACCGTCGTTGTTTATTTGAATTATAGGAATTCCAAACAAAAGTTTTCAAGTTAAGGTAGAGCATTTCCTGTTTAAAATAGTTGTATCTGTTTACGCTAAAAATTACTTTTACGTTTTGGATTTAGGTACAATAATTTACAAAAGGATAAAAACGTACTATCGGACTAATTGATTCACAGACAATGGAATTCCTGCGTATATGTTAAGTCGATGTTAGATGTTGGCTGGGTTTGGCATAATATTATGTATCAAACTACGTGCTATATTTACTTACTCTCCTTCGCCACGTCGGCCGGCTCTGATTCCAACTTATGAATTGTCGATCAGGTCACGGGGTGTCTTGAAGCCAGTATAACGTTGTTTATGTAAGCCATACACGCTACGGTCTACCGGAGAGGTCACCTGTGTACTGCGCAGGTGTCACTCGAAAGAATTGATTTTCGATTTTGCGCCGGTCGCCTGCGCAGGTCCAAAAAACTGCACAGGTCTATGCCCACATCGGTCTATCTGCGCAGGCATACCTGAACAGGTAGACCTCTCCGGTAGACCGTAGCGTGTATGGCAGCCATTACCACCCAAAAACGTTTACTAGGTACGTTTCAAAAATAAGCTTCTTCCCAAGTTGACCCCCAACGTTATATATTAAAAGCACTGTAAAACTGTTATCGAATGAAGGTAGTTAAAATATTTTGATCCACAGAAAAAGTAATAGTAGCGTTTATAGATTGTGAAACCAGTTAGACCTGGCCATGAACGTAGAAAAAAAGGCGGATGGAGTCTTATTATACACAGCACTGTGTGTTCAGAGTCGGCCACGCACACATTCTTACGCCTGTCAAATGGCCGGACTAGCGTAAGAATGTGTGCGTGCGGACCGTGTACATGCACCTGGCCGACTCTGAAGACATAGTGCTGAGTATAATAAGGCTCCATCCGCCTTTTTTTCTACGTTCATGGACCTGGCATGTAATATATTAGTTAATATAAATTTGTACATTATATTATTCACAGAACATGAAATATGAAGTTGTCTCCTAAGGCTTAACTTACTTAAAGGAGTTCTAGTTTCCTACTGGTTACATCTAAGGTATTATTTTATTAAAAAGTTCTCCTATGTACTAAGCATATTTTAAATTGGTGTTCGATTTTGATAAAAAAGGAAGGTTAACTAGAATATTATGAGCATGATCTGTGTTTTAATCCAACATAAATACATCTTCGATTGCTGGAATTTCGGATTTTGTTAGAAACTTACCCATATCCTTCGAGTAAATAATTTTTTTTGGAAGTTTGACTAATCAGATGCATTTAAGTTTTATTTTTCAAGATATTTACTATTTTGCAGTTTTATTATAACGACACAGCTAACCTAACCATACCAAAAGTGTAAAATATTGGATTTAATAGCAAGATTAAAGGTACTGAAGTCGTATTTAATGTAAAAGCCACGTCAGAAACATTCTATGGCCTACGCCAAAAAGGCAACAAAATGTCGAAATTGCATACCCGTGTTCCGGAATATGTTGCATAACGAACAGAAAGATTTTTCGATCAACAACTAGCAAAGTGCAGCGGCTATTGGTATTTCATTTGCATACTGTTAGGCTTTTTTTACGGACAACGGATTTGTTCACTTTTTATCGATTACATTTTTCACGTTCCCATCCCTATTCTTTGTTCAAAAATCGATTTTAACAAAGAATTCAGTTTCAATCAAATTCTGTTGTTGTAGCTATTCTCAAATTGCCGAATTCTGTCCGTAGCGATCAATGAGGTGATTGTCAAAAAACTTGTGATATTGGCGACCAGACTAGACCAGAGTGTAGACCACGGGTATATAGGCTACTTCTGTGCGGATTAAAATGTACGGTGAAGTTTCATGCCTCGATTCATGCTTCATGCTTTCGATATTTCGCTAATACTATTTAAAAAAAAAAATTGAAAATTAAACTATGTCTGTTACAAAAAAAAAAAAAAAAAATTAACATTTAAACCAGAAACAAAGGTATCCGTTGTAAAAAGCTCATTGTTTTTCACTAAACCCTTACAGGATATCCTTTTCCTTTGTGTAACGAATTTTGGGTGTATACAAAATGCAAGCCATTGTGAGATTACTGACTAAATTAATGGAATTAATTATTATTAACCTACTTATTTTAAACTTAACGATTATTATGAGGGAAATAATATTTCTGTAACTTTTCCTACCTTAGTAATAGCGGCCTCAGCCTTATAGGTAATAATAGATATAAATAATTTGATAAACTAATGTATTAATGCCCTTGCATGAAAATGTAAATTTGCAATTATACACAAACCGTAACTGGGTTAGAAAGAACCTTCAATTTTGGATGTCGGTTAAAAAGAGCATAAGTATGAAATTCGTAGTTGTAATTATTTTAACCCATCAAGCGCCGTATGAGCACCGGTGATCGCGACAACAATAGAATATAATACCATTTCCAAGAATCTCCGATCGAAGGATTAAATAAGGTACTAGTATAAAAGAACTTTTTAAACATAAATAAACCTAAAGTCATAAAGAAAAACTTGTAACTACAATGTTCTGTTCATTATGGGATTAGGTCGTAAAATTTTATATCTGTTCTAGCGGGGTGTAAAATCTGGCGATAATCTGCACGTGGCTAACTCTGTAATGACCGAATTGGGTTACAGGTTGCGTGATACATATTACTTAGGTCTTAGAGTTTAAACTGTTTGTGGATATAATAGTTATCGCTTTTATCTGTTTATTAGCTATTGCCCGCGGCTTCGCTCACGTTAAGAAGTATTATTATTAGTTAGGTATCAATGTCTCAGCCCGATCGGTTCAAAATTGACAAAGTTTCATACAAACTTTCACCCCCTATTTTATTCCCTTGGGGGTAGAATTGATCAATATCCTTTCTGCCATACCTGAATGCCAGATTTCAACCCTATCCGACCAATGGTTCGGGCTGTGCGTTGATAGATCTCTATGTCAGTCAGTCAGTCACTCAGTCACCTTTGTTTTATATAATATGTAATTTAGACTATTCACTATAATGTTGCTAGTCTACAGTTTCAGCTGGACGTGAGTAGTTTATTTATTAGTTTTTTTTCATTAAATAGAGGTTATCAATTCGACCAGTATCTTACGGTGCGTCCACATTTGTATCATTTGCGCGATCAGATCTCCGATCAGATCACCGTCGCGATCATCGCGCCGTATCAAGTATGCGTATCATAGTGTGGACGCCTATTAGATCATTCTGCCGATCATGCGTGTATTTGATACGACACGTATCAGATACGCGGTTAAGGGTGCGTCCACTTTTGTATCATTTGCGCGATCAGATCCCCGATCAGATCTCCGTCGCGTATCATCGAAGCGTGTCAAAATGATACGCGTATCATGATACGCCCCGATCGCTATTAACCGCGTATCTGATACATTTCACATCAAATACACGCATGATCGGCAGAATGATCTAATAGGCGTCCACACTATGATACGCATACTTGATACGGCGCGATGATCGCGACGGAGATCTGATCGGAGATCTGATCGCGCAAATGATACAAATGTGGACGCACCGTAATAGCGATCGGGGCGTATCATTTTGACACGCTTCGATGATACGCGACGGAGATCCTGCTCGTATCAAAATCGAGATGTTGCCATGGCATCTTGTCAACGTCGTTATAGCAACGTCCTTGTTATAAAGAAGTAGAAGTTTACGAAAAATATGAAATAATGTTTGTGTTTTTTCGTCTACTATAAAAATACATTTCTTTAGAAACTTTAGATTGATGTGCCCATTTTCTACTTTAGTGGGTTTAAAATGGTTATTTTCGTTAAGGAACAACTTGACATTAAATAAATATGTAAATTCTCGTTTGTAGTTACACAATAGTTACACTTAACATCAATTAACATTGTCATGTACATATTCATAAAATTTGTATCCCTGCATGCCGACATTAAAAGTATGTTTTTATTTGGAAAATAATGGTCCATCCGACGCACCTACAAATTGAGATGTTGTTGAGATTCCTGGAAGAAAATCCAGGAATCGCAAAAGGGTTCATGCGGGCGAGCCAAGCTAAGCACGATACCAAACTTAAATGGGACGGTATAGCTGTAGAGCTTGATTCCATTGGAGGTACCATCAATCACATTAAAAATGCTTGCAGACGAGTCATATTATTATGTTAAAATAATAATGAATTAATAAATATTATCAAAAAAAAAAAATGAAACGTCACCACACCAATCGATACCCTAGTGACCCTAAAAAACGTTTACAATACCTAACTCGGCAACAATCGATCTCGAAATCGATGTCGATGCCTCTGTTGCTACCGTGAAATTTGACGTTTGTAAACGATCTGTAAGTCGATTCTCAGACAATTTTGTTTGTCGCGAGCACCTAAGATTTCGATTTGGCGAATGTTTCGATGCTAATTAGTTCTAAATTGAGCCGCAGCCCGATCGTGCGCTAGCATAGCTGTCAGGAATAGCAAAATCCATTAAGGTTGAATTAGTTTCAAACCGATCCGCAGCACGATCGTGCGCTATTTTAGATGTCTAACGCATGTCTAAAGTGTCAAAAACCGTTGTAATCGAAAATCGAAATCGATATCAGCTTGGGGAGTAAGGCCCCTGATCCGAGATCTGATCGTGCAAATGATATAAATGTAGACGTACCCTTAGATGTATCATCGGTGTTTGATTATTTGAGCAAATTTCAAAAGTGCATCTATGTATGTACGTTTTTATGTTTGTGTTCGCATATCTCCGGAACTACAAGTCAGATTGAAGTAATTTTTGTATGTTTTACATGGTATTCACTATTCTTCAACGTAGGGAATACTGCAAGTTTCATTAAAATGTGTTCAGTAGTTTAAATAAGGCTTAGTTCATGAAGTTAGTTGTAGGCATCGTAGTATCTACGTCCTTCCGAATTTCAAAAAGTGTATTCATGATACCATTTGGTATCCATACTTAATATTATAAATGCGAAAGTGTGTCTGTCTGTCTGTCCGTCTGTCTGTCTGTCTGTCTGTCTGTCTGTCTGTCTGTCTGTCTGTCTGTCTGTCTGTTACCTCTTCACGCTCAAACCGCTGAACCGATTTCGCTGAAATTTGGGATGGAGTCCCGGGAAAGGACAATAGGATACTTTTTATCCAGAAAAAAACCGGCCAAGTGCGAGTCGGACTCGCGCACCGAGGGTTCCGTACAAACCTGCAAGGTTTACAAAGTTCGTCATAGAAGTTTGATTTTGTTACAGCTTAAAGGTATTATAGACCTGAGTATTTGGTATGAATTTCAATTTAATACCTCTACGCGTTTATGAGGAAATGGGTAGTAAGTTTAAAATTATTAAAAAAATATATATTATGTGATGTAACTAAAAATTTATGGTTTTCGTAATTTTTCCTTTATCTATGCTATAAGACGTTGCTTCGTACCAAATTTCAAGATTCTGAGTTCACGGGAAGCACCCTGTAGGTTTTGATTCCCTTGCAAGTGTGGAAAATTTGCGGCATAAACGGCTGTATCTTTTGATTGCGTTGGCTTAGAAGTTTGATTTTTTCACAGCTTCAAGGGACAGTAGACCTGAGTAATTGATATAAATTTCAGCTTCATACCTCCACGCGTTCCTGAGAAAAAGGGTCTTGACAGACGGACGGACGGACAGACGGACAACAAAGTGATCCTATAAGGGTTCCGTTTTTTCCTTTTGAGGTACGGAACCCTAAAAATGTACGGTTCCCGCGCGATAAACGAATTTTGGCGCAACGAAGTTGCGGGCGTCATCTAAGTCATACATATGTTACGCTCAAAGACCGAAATCGCTCAATGAGCGAAAAAAAGGCTCACAACGCGTTGTGGTCACAGTGAAACAGCCACGACGCGAAATTCGCGTCGTGGCTCTAATGAAAACGGCCACGTCGCGTTCTGGCAATCGCAAAAAGTCCATAACGCGAAATTCGTGTCGTGGCTAATATGCTATTCGTTTTTCTTGATCTGTTCTTGATTGATTAATTGTCCATAGGTATGGAAGATTATATTTGAATTACCACGCGTACTACAAAATATTTTTTCTTTTACAAAATCACTGCATATCAAGTTTTTCATTATTATTTGTAAAATATCCATAGTTCCTTAATATCCGTACTAATATTATTACTGTCTGTCTGTCTGGCGCAAAGTGCTATTGTTTGTTATTGTTTTTTTATATAAGGTAATCTGATCTTAATAAATAACAAGTACTTATTTAGTTTTTTATTTATTCATATATAATTTAAATATAATACTACTAGTTGATGCCCGCAACTATGTTGCGCCAGACAGACAGACAGTAATAATAATAGTACGGATAGTATGGAAGTATGGATATTTTATAAATAATAATGATAAACACGTTATGCAGTGATTTAGTAAAAGAAAAAATATTTTGTACCTAGTACACGTCGTAATTCAAAGGGCATTGTCTAAAAAAGATCACATGTACTTTTTATATTTTTTTCGTTAAAATAGGGTATTTTAAGAATATAAATTAAATAATTTTGAAATTCATTGGCTAGTTTTTTCTCAATAAATTTTTAAAGTTTCGCTCTGACGCCATCATCGGCGGCCAATTGACCTCTGCAGTATGTTTTTTTTTCCTTTCAATCTTATTTATAATGGCTGGTTCGTCAAATGCAAGTTCTCATTATGTGAAAGCTGATACGAGAGGCTTACCAAAAGTTCGAAACGTAATGTTGGTCGAATTTATTGCTAATTTAACGCCTTTGAAGGTCAAACTAAGGTTAAACATATTTGTTCAAAAAATATAAGTAACTAATGGGTATTTTTTTCGTTTATATACAGAAAAACGATCACTGACCTTATTCCTCGAAATGTTTTTGTAATGAGCAAAATTTAAAAAAAATGGACAATCCCCATTAATCAATCAAGAACAGATCAAGAAAAACGAATAGCATATCAGCCACGACACGAATTTTGCGTTATGGACTTTTTGCGATTGCCAGAATTCAATCATTAGAGTTTTTTTTTTCACTGTTTCACTGTGACCACAACGCGTTGTGAGCCTTTTTTCGCTCATTGAGCGATTTCGGCATTTGAGCGTAACACATATACCAATATGTATATTGAATAATATTATATTGAATAAAAATATTTTATTTTTTAACGTATTAGTGTAATTAGGGTTTACAGTTGCGAAATGTAGCGAAATTTATAGAACATAGTGGTTGGTAAAAGTCCGTAGCTACGTGTTTCCATCAGGCAGTAAATTGAAAAGCTAACGAGCTAAAATCAGTTCGGTTTGGGCCGGAACTGCCTTATTACACTGAATTATCAACACGAAAGCAATACTTGAACTGCTTCACCTTTGCCCGACTGCGCCAAAATTAGAGCTATATTATAGTTAGTTGAAACTCCTCCGTGGTGCAGTGGTGTAAAACGTGACTCTTGACCCGGAGGTCGTGGATTCGATTCCCGCGTTGGAAACGTGTTATTTCCAAGTTAGGTTGTGGCAAAAATTAGGCAGGCTGATAGGTAATCAGCCTGCCTAATTTTTGTCTAATGCCTAATGATTGTCTGACAAGTAAGATAAACCATGCGTCTGATGGGCATGTGAAAAGTTGGTCCTGCACCTGATCTCTCGCCAGTCGTGTCGTCCACTGGGTTAGAGAGTAAAGGAAGAGAGAGTGCTCTTGTGTGTGGCGCATACACTTGGGCGCTATAACATTACTCCTGCGTAACTGGCCTGATTTCATTGAAACCAGCCACCGTCGCCGAAACCCGTTTGGGAGAACGGATTTAAAAAAAATATGGATGTAATCTTGTCTAATCCCGATTGAAGCATAGTAATGGCCGCCCGTGTAGGATGTGTGCGTGTTATTGGCGCCGTCACTCTATGTACAATGACAGCGGGTTGTAGTACCTAATTGCGTGTGTGAGTGTCGGTCACGTGTACAATAAACGAAATTGTGACGAAATTGTCGTACCTTGCATGCTTCACCTCTTTATAGTGTAATGTTCCATCCGTATTTGGGAGTTATTATATATATATATATATATATATATATATATATATAAATACGTGAGAGAAAAACTTTGTAACCCTTTTTACGAAAAATGGGAAACGTAGGTGCAGGGAATTTCGCACAGTCATAGTTTATATGGAGAAGGAGTGCATCGAGCCAATATTATTTTAAAATTATGCTTTTATCATATATATTTTAAACAAATAAAACATTACACACACTACGACACTACTACTGAAAAAGATGACAAATGTTTTGAGTGATAAGCCTATACATACGAATTATACTCTTATTTATGGTAGAAGTCTGTTGACAACAATAGGTGGACAACAACTTGACAAATTGAAAACGGATTATTGTTTTTTTATTTAATTTTAGATACTATTAGACAATTCTTAAACGTCCACTCTGAGATCAGCTGAGTCTCGGAGACAAGAATTGAAAAAAACTATGATGAAGTCAATATTTTTTTACAAAATATGGGTAGTAGTCCTAATGTCGTTGCAACTTGCAAGTAAGGTCGAATTTCGACCATTGGGCGATCTCTAGTTATTATAGTTAGTTAAAACCATAATATATTAACTTTATGGTTCAGACGCCTACAATCCGTTGCTGTATTACAATGACATCCCAACAACATTATATTAAATATAAATCTGAAACACTTTTGGTAGACACCTACCCAGTTTTCGTAGATACCTACCCAGTTTTCGTAGACACCTACCCAGTTTTCGTAGCTACCTATACAGTTTACGTAGACACCTACACAATTTTTAGCTACTACTTTTCGTAGCTATCTGTACAATTGTTCTAACACCTACAGTTTTTTTAGCTACCTATACAGTTTTGGTAGACACCTAAACAGTTTTCGTAGACATATGCAAAGTTTTCGTAGCTACCTGTACAGTTTTCGTAGACACCTAAACAGGTGTCGTAGTTATCTGTATAATTTTCGTAGATACCTTCACAATTTTCGTCGCGACCTTTACAGTTTTCGTAGTCATCTGCACAGTTACCGTATTCGAAATCCAAAATTCAAACCCAAAATCCGAAACCGGAACCACGAGTAGTAGTAATATAATAATTAATTCATAGATAAATAAAGTGGAAGAAGTGCACGTAAAATTGTGGTTTTATTTGTGTTTGAAATGAATTTCCACCAAGAACCCACAGTACCTACTTCCATATTAATATTCAATCCATACTTCCATGCTAATAATATTATGAATGCGAAAGTGTGTCTGTCTGTCCGTCTGTCTGTCTGTTACCTCTTCATGCCCAAACCGATTTTGCTGAAATTTGGTATGGAGATACTTTGAGTCCCGGGAAAGGACATAGGATACTTTTTATCCCGGAAAATGTACGGTTCCGCGCGATAAACAAATTTTGCTGCAACGGAGTTGCGGGCATCATCTAGTCTAAATAAATATAACTCAAAGGTGACTGACTGACTGACATGGTGATCTTTCAACGCACAGCTAGGGCATCGAAACCCGGACCCAATTTTCAAAACCCGGGTTTTCGGGTTTATTTAAACAAAAACCCGGGTACCCGGAATTTTCGGGTTTTTTCGCGTTTTCTTAAAATTCAAAGACAAACGATGCGAAAATACTTTAAATATGATTTTCAGCGATTGCCAACACCTTTCTAGTAAAATACTATTTAAATACCATAGTGTGCGGTTACAAACTTTTATAGAAGCGACTATTTACCTCTCCTATTAAATATATTGGATCTTATCAAAGTTAGGGATTAAGATTTTCGGGCCAAGATTAAGTATTACAACAAGCTTCACCTCCAAATTACATATATTACTAGCTGTCCCGGCAAAAGCTGCTTTGCCATAATCATATTTCGCCCATATTATTTTATTGAAGTGACAAAATAAGTATGTCACCATGGCAACGTCCATCGCTATCCCGTCGCACAAACAATGGTCGCCGTCAGTCTCAGGTTGTAATAATTTACTATTATTTATTCAACAAATGCACTTATCAATATATAAAGTACCCAGTAGCCGATTCTCAGACCTACTGAATATGCATATAAAATTTGGTAAAAATCAGTAAAGCCGATTCGGAGGAGTTCGTGGACTAACATTGTGATACGAGAATTTTATATATAAGATTGAATGTATTTGTATTTATGACATATATAAAAATGTATCAAGAATTTTTGAAGACAGTAAATGGAAGAATAACCTTAAATATAAACGTATGCCAACAAATCTTTATTTAATCTTTTACATTTTTGTTGCTGATTGTCACGTTATTAATAATTATTTGGGCCTAATTGATGTTGGCATACTTTATACATGTAATTAAATTTTTGTGCCTAGTTTTTACTTGAAATTGCCTATTGTCTGCCTTGCTACGGTATGAAGCCGAATGTTCTTTGCAATTTAAGGTAACTTTTCTGTTATCTAACAAACTGGAAAATCTGGCATTAATGGAAAATCTTACATTACACTACACCTTAAAGCTTTTTGTAGTCATTAGTTCTAGTCACAATAGACAAAATTCATGTCAGATTACCATATAATTGATCAGACCAGACCATAATATTATGGCAAATGCGGAAGGTTGCTTTTAATGAATTTGGAAGATTAACCATGGTGGCATGCTGTTACACACAAGAAATTGTCTCTGGCGCTGGTGCTGATAAGAACTCTGCTTGTTATATTTCATCTCGATTTACTAAAATCACGTGTTTTAATAATTCCGCAGTGAGTATGGCATCCACGGCCGGCTAAAGAAAGCCACCATTCGTCCTGTTATGCGTTACCAACATAAGTCTCTAAAGCAATGAAAAGCAATCTGCCGCATTTGCCAGACCACAATACAAAAATATGGATTCAAAATATACTTGATGGAAACTCCTCGGCATGGTTTTGTCAGTTTCTAGGGGCTGGTTGCTCTCCTGGAACCTTTTTACTAATTGCATTGTCTTAATATTGTCGCTTTTTGTTATGTTGTGAATTTATCAAATAATGACAAAAAGAATAACGACAAACAAAGAACCAAAAGTGTTTTTAGTAAGTTAGACGACTGAAAATAATGACTTTAAATTGCAAAGAAGACTGGGGTATTATACCGCAGCAGGACACAATAAATATTTTTTTGTAAAAATACTGTATGCAGCCAAACATCGATCAGTATAAATTATTACTATTAATTTAACAATCAGCATTAAAAATATCTCATTCGAATGAAATTTTCATTTTATAAATCGAAATAAAGATTTGTTGACTTATCGTTGATTTTTTATCTAAAGCAATCACAGGTATCTATAATACCTGTGATTGCTTTAGATAAAAATATGTACTAAAAAAAATAAGCAATCGTTGTTCCATACACTGTCTTCAAATATTCCTGACAGGTTTTTAGATATTCCAAAAATACAAACATCCCGAAGACTTTGTTGATGGGTGTATATTATCATCAACGGTCCATACAAGTTTCAACGTTTTGTCACCTAGTGGCTGATGGGCATCCATCATCAAAAGTCTACGGTAGGTACTTTCAGCAGACTTAGAAGTTAGAACTCTTTGAAGCTGTCCACACTTAATTTGTATGATCACATAATAAACAAAACTGTAGTCAATTACTGAATGTTGATTGAAAACTATAAAATAAGTTTAAAAATACTTGGCTTCTATGAAATTTTAAAAAAATAAATATTATGTTTATGACAATTAGTCTTTAATGCTCCTAAAACGAAACTTTTCCTTAAAAATATTATATTTTGTAATTATGACCAATATAAATAATTAAACCTATACGATATGTTATAAAAATAAATAATTTGTATGTTAGTTTGTTATAAATAATATTAAATCAGGTCTGGCCTTTAATAATTATCAAAAAAACGAAAAACCCGAAAAGCTCGAAAAACCCGGGTTCCATTTTTGAAACCCGGGTTTTTTTCATGATCCCCAAAACCCGGGTTTTCCCGGGTTTTTGGGTTTCGGGAAAACCCGGTCTCGATGCCCTACGCACAGCTCAAACTACTAGACGGATCGGGCTGGAATTTGGCATGCAGGTAGATGTTATAACGTAGGCATCCGCTAAGAAAGGATTTTGAACAATTCTACCCCCAAGGGGATAAAATAAGGGATGAAAGTTTGTATGAAACTTTGTCAATTTTAAATCGATCGGACTGAGACTTTGATAGCTAATTAATAACGCTATACCTAATTAATAACTTTTTAACGCGAGCGTAGCCGCGGGCAAAAGCTGGTTACGTATATGAGAAAAATCGACTCTAGAGGAAACTAGAGAGAGAATTGTGAAGTTATCTCGTATAACTTAGTTATTCGAGTTAGTCGCGTCTGCGACAGCCGGTGTCGCGGTCGCGTGACGTCGCGACACTTCGTTCCTATCATTTCAATTCGCTTGTCTAAAACAGCTCGTTCGGACTAAATTGGGACACACGGCGTGAATGTGCGCCGAACTTTGATACGTGAATGTGCGCCGAACTTTATTATCTTGATGTTGAAATGAAACCCTTACCCAGTACTAATATTGTAAATACAAAAGTGTGTTTGTTAGCGATAAACTACGATAACATGGCATGCCCCTCCAAAACACAAAACGTTTGAAGTGCATTGTCAAAACGTTTGAAGTGCGTTGTCTTGCGCGGACGGCTAGTTATGATTAGTTGACCAACAAATCTTGGTAATAAGTGACATTAAGTGAAATATTACGAGTACTGGTTGATTGGTTGAATACTTACTATATACAAACTCTTTCATAAGGATGTGACTACACTTATTGAAACAGTAATTAGGAGGGGCGCGCCATGTTATCGTAGTTTATCTCTACCTCTTCACGCCTAAGCCGCTGAACCGATTTTGCTGGTTTTAAAGATACTTCAAATCCCGGGATAGTACGGGATAGGATAGTATA
The DNA here is from genome assembly GCA_905333045.1 of Lysandra bellargus. NCBI lineage: Eukaryota > Metazoa > Arthropoda > Insecta > Lepidoptera > Lycaenidae > Lysandra > Lysandra bellargus. The sequence continues at coordinate 6,110,404 of HG995358.1, forward strand.
TACCTTTTAGCCCGGAAAAATGTACGGCTCCCGCTCGATAAGCGAATTTTGGCATAACGGAGCTGCGGGCGTCATCTAGTAAACCATTTTTGGCATTGTTTCTACTGTCATAAAATAACTAACTTGACTTTTCAACGAACAATTCGCTCGCTATTCTACGTAGCCGTGTGTCTTGTGTGTTTAATTACGCTCGCTACTCGACCGCCTGATAAACGACTCTCCACTCTACTCCATGACATGTTCAGGGTTTAAGCGCTAACAATCCTCATTTTCATTAGGTATCCGATTTAGGCGCGGATTGCATCATCATCAACACTAAACATCCAATGCTGTTTCATAGTTTTTTATTTATTTACTTTCACAAAAATACACAATAAACAAATATTTACAGTTTTTTTACAGTTCAATTTGATCGAAAAGCTTCTTCATTCATCGTCCTTATATACCGGGAGGCCGGTCTTTCCAGTAAGATTAATCGTAGGCCGACTTGAATTATGCACAACCTCAGTCACACGAAAATTATAGCATTCTATTTCAATTTTGCGTGAAGAGAATTGCGGGCAACATCTAGTTCTTAAGGCGCTATATCGAAAGTAATTTTACCGCAAGGGCAATTTTATACTTAATTTGTATGACTATAAAGTCGTGAATACGCTGCGGCCAGAAGCTATGGGCTCGCTCAGAAAACATGCGAAAAAACGTAATTATAATCATTTAAAAAATAACTCGGAGCATTTAAGCAAAATGCTTCTATACAATTTTGAGTTGCAAAGGTATCAATTAGACTAATTTCCTACAATACATCTATTTTCGTATAAAATTAATCTTCAAATTTCGTATTTTTAAGAGGTCATTTCGAAAATTAAATGTATCGAGGCAAAATACATTTATCGTGTTTCTAGTTCTTCTCAAACCTAGATAAGGCTATGAAGATATGTATATCTCAGTCCTATAGTATTACGTCAAAAAGGACAGTTTTTTCAATATAGCGCCTTAAGAGCAACTTAGGCCAACCCCCTTTATCATTGGTCCGGTCGAGAGAAGCCTGGCAGGCAGTCTCCACTTTCTGCGAGTCCATAATGACGCAGAAGGAGGCAGCTGAGAGAATTCGGGAGGCAGATGAAGCGTACGATGCCCCGGATCGCTCTCCCAGTGGCATTTGTTCTGCTGCCAGAGCAGATGCCACTCTCTGGGCTGCTGCAGTTATCGCCTCAGGCGGGTCCAGCGGTCCAGTGACACGCGGAGCGAAGGAATCGTTGGGTTTTGGTGGGTAACCAAGGGTGCTCCTTCTTGCCGCAGCATCCGAGGAGTCCCACATATCCAGGCGGCCCCCCAGTCCGTCGGGAATGCATCAAGCATTTCCCAACGTAAAAAAGGCCAACCTCCTTCGGCTATCAGAATTTACATCAACCGTCAAAAACTAACCTATTATCTCATCAATATATTTTTTTTATTTTATGAGATTTCTTCTCTCGTGATAATTAAGCCAGAAATCCCTTAGTATGTATCTGTCTATAAAATATAGCATTTTGGGCTCTCCTTTTACATTTTTCGATAACATCGACGCATTTATAACTCGTATATAATTCTCGTATAGCGATCGATGTACATCAAATCGCTCGCCATTAGCGAGGGCATCCACCGTTCTAATTTAATTGATTTATTTTATCCTACATCCAATTAGGACTCAATAAAAGCCCCTAAATATTTTACTTATTATGTCGCTACGATACTGTAGTTTGGATGTTTATAAATACGTGGATCCTTGATATACTTTTGGTATATAGTTGGGGAAATATTTTCATGATGAATTCCGGTTTTATTTTGTTATTGACAGCATAATATTCACAATTATTGTATTTTAAAAAGATAAAACCGACTTCAAATTTTTGTACGTAATTAAGAATTAAAATTCCCTATCTCAAAAACTACTGAATCGATTTTGATGAAACTTGCAGTATTCTCTAAGTTGAATAATACCTAGTACAATAAAAAAAGAATCGCTAAAATCGGACTTGTGGTTCCGGAGATATGCGTGCACAAACATAAAAACATACATACACTTTTGAAATTTGGCACATCTGTTCAGAAGCTGTCATAGATTAACATATACAAAAACTGGGCAGTTCTGGAAATATTACATACATACGCGTCGAATTGGTAACCTCATTTTTTGAAGTCGGTTAAAAATAGTGATTAAGTGGCAACATTGAAGATACTGATATCTTAGCTTAAAAAAAGCTTAAATTATCTACTACTATGAACTAAAACCCTGCAAAGTTAGACGACCTCCGTGGCGCAGTGGTGAGCACGTAGAGCTCAAGCCAGAGGTCGCGGGTTCGAGTCCCGCCGACGGAACAAAAAGTTTATAAAAAATGTTCCTGGGTCATGGATGTATATTAAATATGTGTATCATATAATAAAAATCTTAAATATATGTATAGTATAAATATAAAAGTATTAAATATATTTCCGTTGTCTGGTACCCGTAACACAAGTCCTTCAGGTACTTAGCACGGGGCCAGACTGACGTGGTGTGAAGCGTCCATAGATATTATTATTATTATTATTATTATTATTATTATTATTATTATTATTATTATTATTATTATTATTATTATTATTATTATTATTAAAAAAGTTATATTATTATCGTTGTTACGAAGAGTTGAGGTCTTTATTACTTTATACTTTTAACGAGACAAACTTGATAAAAATATTTATACAGGCAATGGCTCCAAGTATTTCTATAAGTGTGTAAATGGTTTACTTTTCAAAATCACACATTTTCCAACTATAATTCGTGCTTATTATTTCTCTCAACTTCTACCCAAACTTGGTCTTGCGGGAACTTACTATACTTATTAGAAATTTGCGTACATCGCACTTGGTCATTTCACATATTTCCGTAATAGAATTGGGCACAGTGGAAGTTTGTCGGGAATGTGGAATGGCGGTGTTCATTACTGGGCTGAGGTATTCTCTTTATTTGTATTCAGTATTGTTCAGACCTGGCGCTTGCAGATAAGAATGTGATGCATTAGCGCCGACCAGAGGGTTATTATGTATGATAGAGATCGATTGCTATGTAACAACTGTTAGAGAAATTTATTCACAGTCAACCTATGGTCACGTTGTATCAAGCTTAGCCGTCTAGCTCATCTCGACTTACAGTAACTTTACAGTTTGGTCCATAACGGACAAATTCAGGGGATTAAAAAGTGTAGAGAAAAACATTTTCATCATTTGTCCATTAGCAAAGCATTATTGAGAAACCCATCAACAATTATTAACGCTTATAAAACTACAATCTGTCCGTCTGATACTTCTTTACGCCTAAACATACTTTAAGTCCCGGGAAAGGACATAGGATGCTTTTAAAAAATGTACGGTTCGCGCACGATAAACGATAAACGCAACAGAGTCGCGGGCGTCATCTATAAGTATCTATTTGTCACCTTCATACATTTTTGTTTATTTAGCAGTCATATTATGCCCATTTTAGCGGTTAAATTCAAGGCAATAGTTACCAATCTCTATTGTTACGTAATAGCTCGTGGGCCGATAAAGTAAACACTCGCTATCTTCACTCCACCCAGCACGAAGAATAGGGTTATTCGGACATTGGATACTACATTTTGCGTCTACTGCCAAGGGGGTAGATTTTAAAGTGCTGGAATATTGCTAATAAAATATTCTAGATTTGGAAAGTTAGTTCTCGTTAGGAAAGTGTAACAAGTAAGACCACAAGCATGCCGAAATGCGGAATCACAAGTTCTTATTACTATAAGAACTTGTGATTCCGCATTTTCCTTTTTCGCGCTTTTCGCCTCCCGGCTCCCATGGTCTTGGGAGGCAACACAATTCATTTACTTATCACACTAAAGGTACAAGTTGGCAGCTGGCTACATGAAGCAGCAGCAGACGACGTGTCGTCGCGACACTACTGGTTTCTATGTATTTATATGAATAAGTGTCGCTAGCTTCGTGTCGCTAGCTGCGGTGGGTATTTCATAGAAATACATAGAAACCAGTGTCGCGACGACACGTCGTCTGCAGTTGTCGCGTGTCGCTCGGTTCCAACTTGTACCATGAGGAAATTGATTCCTAGGCAGTTGACGGACCTACGTCATGTGGTCGGCTTATGTCAATTCAATGTTAGCTGTGATCGGTCGGCTGGGTTTGACGTAACGCGACCAAATTACTTAGGTCCGCCATCTGCATAGGAATCAACTTCTCTGATAGTACCTTAAAACGTTTACAATTTTTTTTAACAGTGCACTTTACCTACTGCAGTAAAATGTAATAAGGTCCTAATCTGTATAATTTCTCTCAAATTTTAAGTAAGGTGCATTGGGGTAACTTCGGAAGAAAAAAAAAATGGGGATATTTCGAAAATGGCAAATAATTACCAAACAGAAAGTAATTTTGAGCTCTGGCCACATTTACCGAGACGCCAATTTAATCACCTCCCCCGCTTCCTTTCCCTCGAGCCGTCAGCCGGGAGTGCGTGTGCGCTAAGTTCATTTTTTCGCGCCAAGTGCAATTTTATGATTTTTTGGAATTATCGAAATTACCCCGTTTTGTTTTACACAGAAATTAGGTAAGTTACGTAATAATTTGTTTGTTTTAAAGAAGCTTTGACGTTTTTTGCTTTCTTAAGAATATGTAATGTTGGTCTAGCTATGATTTTTAACAAACATTCTAAATAACCCCAGTGGGGTAAATTTGTTAACGAAATTTCCCCAATAATTTTTTCATAGTCTTTTGCAGGGGTGCGCAACATATAAAATATTTACCTGCCTTTACCAACAAACATAAACGAATGAAAATACAGAGTCCAAACTTGACTCGACTCGTACAAATCATGTCGATTTTCGACATTGAGAGGTTTAAAACGTATTTTTGAATAGACGTGTAGGATCAATTTTTATTGTTGTTAAAATAAAAACAGTTTTAAAGTATAATCCGGGTTCCCAAAAACATTTTTTTTTTATTACTATCCAGCAAATGTTTCGTGAGTAGCTTCATTTTGATAAGACGAACAACAATTTCCTTTGCGTAAATTCTCGAAAGTGGTAGCTAACAGAGATAGAAAGGATTTAAATTATAATATTTCTATTTGATGGTCCTAAAATATGGATTTTTCTATATTTTGTAGGACAAGATTACTCTTGAATTTTATAACTATGTATTAACCTATCAATATAAGTACAAAAAATCAGCTCGTTAGGGTTCCGTTTTAGTCGTTTTAGTTCATTAATCCTTCAGGCCCCGCGCGAGCACCGGTGATCGCGACAACAATAGAATACAATAGCAATTCCTGGAAATTCCGACTGAAGTATTAATTAACAAAACTTGGTTGACTACGGAACCCTAAAACACAACCCTAACCAGCTGATTTTTGTATATTGATAGGTTAATAGTTCTATCTCTGTTAGCTACCACTTTCAAGAATTTACGCAGAGGAAATTGTTGTTCGTCTTATCAAAATGAAGCTACTCACGAAAAATTAGCTTGATTGTAATAAAAAAAAAAATTGTTCTAGGGAACGTGTACGACTATATAAAAATGGTTTAAGTGAAGAAGCCACTTTTATTATTTGCAGGTGTCAACTGCTCGGGTGCTGATTGCTGACGTGGTTTTTAAATGCAGAGCTAAGGCGCGCCTTTCCTCTGCAGTTGAAAACTACTTCCTTTTTTTAATTTAGTTTTAATTTTGATTTAGCTATACCGAGTAAAAATTATTTTTATTTTTAACAAAATAATGTGTTCCTATTTTATTTCGTTAGTTATAGTTTTGCTGGGTATTAAATAGATACAATAATATCTAGTGCTGGCTTTTTTATTGTTCTTATCTATTTACTTCTTTGCTCCAAATGTTGAGAACATCTGCGTCCCCGATGGGGTAATTTCGAAAATTTTTCAGTCTAAAACTTAGTTTGGTGTCTTCTATGGCTTGTATACACAATGTTTTTGTATGGGGTAAAATAGAATAAAAATAAATGTGTGCCTTAAATGTATTTTTACATTAGGTCGTGTTTCGCTGTTATTCGAAATTACCCCTTGAGTTTTCGAAATTACCCATAAAAGTAAAAATAGGGTTTATATTTTAAAGGGGTAGTTATACCAGAATCCGTAAATACTTTTGAACTAAAAAAGATACAATTCACATGGAAATATGTTTATTATAACTGAAATGTTAGAGTTATAGTTAAAAATATATACAATTCGTCTTCTAAAGTTGAAACAATGACACAATAGCCTCACTCTTCCAAAAAATTTACGAGATTACCCCAATGCACCTTACCCTTCAAAATCTAATATATAAAATTCTCGTGTCACAGTTTTCGTTGCCATACTCCTCCGAAACGGCTTGACCGATTCTCATGAAATTTTGTGAGCATATTGAGTAGGTCTGAGAATCGGCCAACATCTATTTTTCATACCAAAAATTATTTATATGGCAAAACAACGTTTGCCGGGACAGCTAGTATTTTATAATAATTTGTTACCAGGAAAGATTCTGAAAAGGAACTTAAAATACGAAATGGCCGGTTGACCCAGAATGCAATCGGTTCAGCCTTTGAGGAACTAATAGGCTTTCTTGAAGTGGTCACGGAAATATCTCGCAGTGGCTGTTTCCTGGGAAAAGGGGAGAGAGAAAGGAAATTTGAGGGAAATTGAACAGTTTGGGAGCCAATGACTGTAGTAAAATTGATGCACTATAAAAAGTCAAACTTAATCCATCTATGTCCCGAATTATTCAGTCTATTTTCTATCTGCATAAAAGACTATATTTATCTTCAAATAAACCGTTTGGTATTTATAATGGCACAAACATTATTATTTTTAACAAAAAATTAAAACCGACTTCCAAGGTAAAACAATAATAACATCCTTATAAGGTGCATTGGGGTAATCTCGTAAACTTTTTGGAAGAGTGAAGCTATTGTGTCATTGTTTCAACTTTAGAAGACGAATTGTATATATTTTTAACTATAACTCTAACATTTCAGTTATAATAAACATATTTCCATGTGAATTGTATCTTTTTTAGTTCAAAAGTATTTACGGATTCTGGTATAACTACCCCTTTAAAATATAAACCCTATTTTTATTTTTCATGGGTAATTTCGAAAACTCAAGGGGTAATTTCGAATAACAGCGAAACACGACCTAATGTAAAAATACATTTAAGGCACACATTTATTTTTATTCTATTTTACCCCATACAAAAACATTGTGTATACAAGCCATAGAAGACACCAAACTAAGTTTTGGACTGAAAAATTTTCGAAATTACCCCATCGGGGACGCAGATGTCCTCAACATTTGGAGCAAAGAAGTAAATAGATAAGAACAATAAAAAAGCCAACACTAGATAATATTATTGTATTTATTTAAATTTAATACCCAGCAAAACTATAACCATTTTTATATAGTCGTACAGGTTAGAACTATTTTTTTTATTACAATCAAGCTAATTTTTCGTGAGTAGCTTCATTTTGATAAGACGAACAACAATTTCCTCTGGGTAAATTCTTGAAAGTGGTAGCTAACAGAGATAGAACTATTAACCTACCAATATACAAAAATCAGCTGGTTAGGGTTGTGTTTTAGGGTTCCGTAGTCAACCAAGTTTTGTTGATTAATGAACTAAAACGACTAAAACGGAACCCTAACGAGCTGATTTTTTGTACTTATATTGATAGGTTAATACATAGTTATAAAATTCATGAGTAACCTTGTCCTACAAAATATAGAACAATCTATATTTTAGGACCATCAAATAGAAATATTAGAATTTAAATCCTTTCTATCTCTGTTAGCTACCACTTTCGAGAATTTACGCAAAGGAAATTGTTGTTCGTCTTATCAAAATGAAGCTACTCACGAAACATTTGCTGGATAGTAATAAAAAAAATGTTTTTGGGAACCCGGATTATACTTTAAAACTGTTTTTATTTTTACTTTAACAACAATAAAATTGATTCTACACGTCTATTCAAAAATAGGTTTTAAGCCTCTCAATGTCGAAAATCGACATGATTTGTACGAGTCGAGTCAAGTTTGGACTCTGTATTTTCATTCGTTTATGTTTGTTGGTAAAAGCAGGTAAATATTTTATATGTTGCGCACCCCTGCAAAATACTATGAAAAAATTATTGGGGAAATTTCGTTAGCAAATTTACCCCACTGGGGTTATTTAGAATGTTTGTTAAAAATCATAGCTAGACCAACATTACATATTCATAAGAAAGCAAAAAACGTCAAAGCTTCTTTAAAACAAACAAATTATTACGTAACTTACCTAATTTCTATGTAAAACAAAACGGGGTAATTTCGATAATCCCAAAAAATCATAAAATTGCACTTGGCGCGAAAAAATGAACTTAGCGCACACGCACTCCCGGCTGACGGCTCGAGGGAAAGGAAGCGGGGGAGGTGATTAAATTGGCGTCTCGGTAAATGTGGCCAGAGCTCAAAATTACTTTCTGTTTGGTAATTATTTGCCATTTTCGAAATATCCCCATTTTTTTTTTCTTCCGAAGTTACCCCAATGCACCTTAATATGAACTAAAAAGTATTAAATAATTATTCCTATCTAATAGTGCCTTTTTACGAATTCGGCTAAAACTCAACTATTTCTGTACTCAATCTTCATCATTTTGAAGTCGGTACCAGATGAATCTTCTGTTCTCTGACAGAATATTTGAAACTTTTGGAACTGGCACCGACTTCAAAATTATGAAGATTGAGTACAGAAATAGTTGAGTTTTAGCCGAATTCGTAAAAAGGCACTATTAGATAGGAATAATTATTTAATACTTTTTAGTTCATATTATAAGGATGTTATTATTGTTTTACCTTGGAAGTCGGTTTTAATTTTTTGTTAAAAATAATAATTTCACTCTTTTTAGTTACCTAGTAAGCAAACGCGTACTATACGTAGAATAATACACGTGTATAATATTCTACGTATCTTATTACAGTCACACTTACAAAATATTATAATATCAGCTGCAGCCTGCAGATAATTTTAAACAATCATTAAAAAAAAATCGAAGTGAACACGTGTGACGTGCTAAGTAGCCGGTCACCGGACTAGTTTCAATAGGCTGGCACTCGTTCGACATGTGCGACAAGCACACGCAGCGCACATAGTACCTCCGTGAGTAATTTGTATTCTGTGCATAGTACCCGGCCCGCGCCCGCGCCGCCGCGCGCTTGCTTGACAGCCCTGGCAGATATGCGATGCGATGCGTTATTATACTATGAACGCTAAACGCTAAAAGGTTGAAATTAGGTTGTTTTCCAGAATATCTCGGCGAAGTGGAACAGAATGTTACATTATCGAAGCAACTTTAACTTCTCAGGAGTAATGTCAAATGTGTGCCTTATGCTCTGGAGATAAGGTTGAATTTGGTGACATTGGTGACCCTGACGTGGTAATGATGATGATGATGATGAATGTAATTTGCATAGTAGCATATGCTTTCAGTTCTTAAAACAGCGCCTAAACTCCCAAACTTGTATCTATAAGGAATCCGGAGTTCTCTTAGTAGCTTCGGAACCATAGTATACCTCGGTGCAAAATCTTGCGTTTTGGTAGCATATGCTTAGGATGCTTCTCATAAAACCAAAATCACCTTATATTTCCATATAAATTTCGAGGAGTTCCCTCGATTACTCATGGATCCCATCATCAGGTCAACACTTTTGTGAACATGGTACCAAATTGGAGTGAAACCTAATACAACACAACAAAAATTTCGAAAATCGGTTCACAAACGGCGGAGTAATCGTTGAACATACAAAAAAAAAATATATCCACAGCCGAACATATAACCTCCTCGTTTTTTGGAAGTCGGTTAATAAAAACAGACATTCTAACGGCCGAATACTGGAACGTCACTCAAATGCATTAATCAGTTGAAGGGCATTTAAATGTAAGCGTTTCCCATATTTAAGTGATATACACAAACGCCACTCAGACAATTTCTTGTGGTACTCACGTAAGTAGCCCTGTGAGTAGCCGTCAAATATTTACATCATGGCAACATTTACAGTATTACATTTTACGCTAGATCTAACTTGATTGTACAAATAAAAAGTTCACTAAAAATCATTTAATTGCCGTTTACTATTAGTTTTCATTAAATATATTTAAATTAATTAAAGGCATGACAATTTTTAACATTATTTTCTGATTAATTACAATAGAAAATCCGAAATCGACTAAAGTTTAAAACAATGCAACCATACGTAGAATGGAACGATCTTTTGAGTGACAACTGACAATTGACATGTTTGAAAACCGACCGATTGACATTATCAAAAAGAAGAAGAAGACCGACCGTAGTGATTATATTTTCTTTGTGGAAAACATTTTGATAATATTATAATAAGGAGACAAAAAAGAAACATGGTTGTAATTATACTACCTCGGAAAAGGATATTATGCTAATAGTTTAAAAGTGAGTTACAAGTAACATTAATATCAATATAGGTACTATTTTCATGAAAATGTAGTTGTGTATTGTAAAACGTAAATGCATCGTTGTATTTTTTAAACGCATTGAGCATTTATTTCGACGGCGACTCGCGGTCGGCCTTTCATGGTCAGAAAGACTAGATAGCGACGATAAAGACATTATTTTAACATTATACACACTTTTTACCGTAATTATAGATTTAAGAGACCTCTTGACCACTCTTAAACGCAAGTGACGCTTAAATCAGTTTGACAGATCATTTGACAGCTAAAAAAAGTTGAGTAACCATCGAGTATACGAATTTTTTTGCTAAGTGGTGCTCATGTGGAGCCTGAGTACAACTTATTTGGAGGTCCACTTAAAACTAACTGGAAGTTAAAATTTGCGTTGGAGAATACGAAATTTTCGTATAAGTTGTACTCAAAAAATTAAGCAGCATTTATATATTTGAGAGACGTTCCAGTATTCGGGCGTTATTGTATTAAGCATATTTTGCCGACAAACTAGGGTTTAGTTACCAAAATATAACGTGTTCATAATCTAACAATTTGTAATAGATTTAATTTTCTCTTTTAAACATTTACAATTTCTCTGAATTAAAAACTACACTCCGTTTTCGTCAGGAGAACGAAATTTAAAAAATGCACGAAAAGCGCAGCTCTAAGTTCCCAATTTATTGCGGTTAGCTTCGGTTAAAGCCTAGAATTTTAAACTAAAGCACGTTGTTTGATAGTGGAGTAGCTATTAATCAACCTGACTTTGTTTATCGTGCAGCTTGTAGCTGAACACTGAATAGATTTCGCTACATCATCGCTTATAGAATATCAGATATTTTAGTAGACAGAAGAAAAATGTTAGGTTTAAGGCGACTGCACTGTTTTACCAAAAGGTAGCGATCGATAAGTCCGAGCAACATTAAAATCTTAATTTAATATAATTAATAAACTATAATTCGTTGCTTGTCGTCGTTGCGCATTTTATTCTTTTTTTTTTGGATTAAATTACCTATGTCCTTTTTCGGCAGGTACTCAAAGTATTTTCATTCCAAAATTTATCAATCACATCGTTTTAGTGGTTTAAGCATTGTTATAAGTCGAGAAGGTAACATACAGAAAAACACGCTTTTGCGTGATAGATACTATAATAGCACAGTAACGAGCTTATTGCAGCATAAAAAGCAATAATTTCATCTACCTATCTACTAAAACATCCTACTTTATTTTCCTTAATATGTCAAAAAAAAAAATTTAAACAACTTTTACCTTTTAAATAAACAAAAGGTAACTCATAAAACTAATTATGTAGTTTGTAAGTGGCTTACCTTTGATCAAACATGGCGGGGCCCGGGGCTAACTTCCTCAAAGAACCGCGACAAAACAATCTCTCTCATCGATCATCCACACAGGTCGTGCTTTACTGTAAAACTGGGCTAGCCATCAACATTATCTTAGCCAATGGGGTCTTGATAATCTTGTGTTAATAGGCCTCCTCTAGTTTTTATTATTCGTAGGCCTTGGACGAAGAACGAAAGACATGACATGACGTCACCCTTATACACTAACTATAAACATTGTCCATAGTGTAGACTGTAGTGGTAATACGTGTATCAAAAGTAAACAAAAAAAATCGGCTAAGTGCGAGTCGGACTCGCGCACGAAGGGTTCCGTACCGTTATAGAGCAAAAATAGGCAGAAAATTGTGTTTTTTGTATGGGAGCCCCCCCCTATTTTTTTATTTTATTTAAATATTATTATTAATTATTAAAGTATAATTATATTTAAGGTTTTTGCAAAAATTTCAAGTGCCTACCTCTTATCATTATTGATTACGAGCAAAATAGGCCAAAAAAATCACGTTTCTTGTATGGGAGCCCCCTTTAAATATTAATTTTATTTTTACTTTAGTATTTGTTATTATAGCGGCACCAGAAATACACAATCTGTGAAAGTTTCAGAACTCTAGCTATAGCGGTTCTTGAGATACAGCCTGGAGACAGACAGACGGACAGACAGACATCGAAGTCTCATGAACAGGGTCCCGTTTTTACCCTTTGGGTACGGAACCCTAAAATATCACTGAACGAAGGGTTCTTTCTGTCTTGAATAATTTTTATTTATTGCAAAAATATATGTGTACACTGTAGTAATCACGCACAATAAACACGCGCTTTACCATTTTTAATTTTGAAAGTACACAGGAATATGAAAGTGTGTTTTCGACTACATTGGGCGAATATAATTGACAGATGAAAATATTCTTTAAAACAAAACCTTATATTTCTGGCTTAGTCTTGTTTTCAAGTAACTTGGTATAGGTCTTAAATAACTTTTGAAATCAGTTTGTAAGTTATTCCAAAACATACAAGTGCTGACTGGAACACTGTCTGGAGTATTGTTTTGTTCTGAGATGATAAACCAACAATAGCCTTTAAGTCTCGTGTCGTTCTGCTACAGCGATGTTGCAATAGTTTTGACATCAAAAGCTCTTGCTGTTCAGGGTTATTTTACTCCTGACAAGACCCTTTAAATGAGGCCTTTGCATCCGCTGTAGATGATTTATATACATTACTAGCGACCCGCCCCGGCGTCGCGCGGGTATAAAATATATGGCCACTGAAAAAATTATGCCTATAGCCTTCCTCAATAAATGGGCTAACTGAAAGAATTTTTCAAATCGGGCCAATCGGGTAGTTCCTGAGATTAGCGCATTCAAGTTAACTCTTTCAAATAATTTTCCCCGTTTTTGCGCGTGGCCGTGCACAGCGTTCGCAGCGGTGGAATGGAACCGTCGATCGCCAATTCCTGGAAATATTTTGTTATCGCGGCCCATATGGGCCTTACGGGGCTTGATGGGTTAATTTAAAGTAAGATAAAAGCTTTGTTCCACTTGCAACCTACAGCGAATGTATTATTTTTATCCTTTATTCACCTGTATTACAGTAACCTTTCCGTCACAGTAGTATTTTTATATTCTGTCCGACATCGTTCAAAGTTCAAAACAAGTCAGTCACTCAATGACTTCGCGAACTCTAAATTAAGTTAATATGTCAGTCGGAAGTGTTAACTCGGTTAATTGGTATATCGAGTTAACTGGGTTACTTTACTTTATGTTTTAAAGTTTTCTGGAATATTTGGCGCAGTTTGTGAAGCAATTTCGTTTACGTAATTATTATTTGCACAAAACGTCTCTAATTGCGCGCTGTCGTCGACACTTCCGGGAACGCGTGACGTGCCCACTATATGAATGGCCGCGGTGCAATTCATTAGGTGCAAGCGGAACCCCGTTGGGTTAAAAAAGTTTTTTTTCAACCCCCGACTGAATAGTCTAGATTACTATATCTGAGAGTGTGTCCGTCTGTCTTTTCAATTCAATAAAATATAGTAAGATTAAATTAAAGTGTTTGTCTTTTTTAGTATTTGAACTCCTTATAATTATAGTTCTCTACTTTGTTGATTCCTTATCTTTTTTCACTTTCAGAAATAAAATTATGGTATTTTGTGGCTTATAAAACCTACTAATTGAACTCCCGAAAACTAAATCAATTATAAAACCTATGTTACCGCATTATACATTCTACATTGATACAAAAGTAGCCAAATGACGTACCTACTTATAGCCATAACATGGAAAAACTTTACGCTAAAATCATTAGAAACGGAAAAGAATAGGCATACTGACAGATTTGAGTGACAAAATGGCGGATTTCCTTTGTCAATCGGTCACTTCGCCTATTCTTTCGCAGATAGGAACCGTTTCTCTGGTGACCATGCTAAGGCTGCTGGATTTTTTTTAAATTCCATCTTATTTCCCCGCTTCAGCTTATGGCTTGCACCAGCGCGTGTTCGTGCTAAGTTTATGGGACATTACGACCCGGTCGTCGACGGGAGCTAAACATTTGCTACTGAAATTTTTGGCGCTCCAATACTGGATAAATTAACTTGTATGTAAACTTGCTTCTGTATACTAATTGTTGCCCATGGCTTCTTTACTGTAATCTGGGTGCACGGTCGTGCAGCCGCCGAGACGAGCCAAGCGAAGCGCAAGGGCACTACCTACCTTTTCTCGAAGTGTTTCGCCGTTTTTTTGAACCTTCATAGAATTGGTTTCCGTTGTAGCAGATAGTTCATATTTTCAGGATATGATGTCATCAATAGACTTATTAAGCATAAAATTTCTCAATTGAATAGCTTTTATACTTTAGATTTTATTGATATCCAAAATACACCGATTTCGTCACTGACACACTGTCATCAAAATGTTTGGCTACTTCCTGAAGTGCTAGAAAGATGAAATTTGGTACGCAATCTTAGTTCAGTATACAACCAACAAAAAAAAATCATAAACTTGTAATTTTCGTCCCTCATCCCCTAAAATGGGGGTGAGTGGAAGTTGACCCTCGTAGAGTTGGTTTCCGATGTGCCAGATAGTTTATATTCTCAGGATATAATATCAATAATAGATTTATTGAACATACAAAGTCTCAATTGAATAGGTCTAATACTTTATATTTTATTGATATTTGAAATACGCCGAAATTTGGTTATACGCCGTAAAATATGTTTAGTAAGGGTAATGGAAATTTAAATGAGACTTTTATCAATTTTATGAATAACTAGCTGTCCCGGTGAACTTTGTGTCACTTTAAAACCTTCCCTGGACTTCTACGAATATTTTAAGACCAAAATCAGCCCAATTCATTCAGCCGTTTTCGAGTTTTAGCGCGTCTAAAACATTTGAAAATCCATTTTAATATATAAGAGGACATGAAAGTTTACACGGGATGGACATTAACTAAAAACCTCTTAATAAAAAATAATAAAAAACACTAAAAAGACTAGAAAGACTGCCTAGCAAGTAGCAACTTACAAAAAGGACTGAAATCCCACCAAAAACATTTCATGTAAAAGTTACCTCGACGATCACAAAAGGTTTGCCCTGTAAAAAAGACATCAGGTCTAATGTAGAGCCAAGCTTCTGAATCGACGCGGCCTAACTCTATCGACCCTAACTCTAACACTTTCTACATATTGAACACTAATAAAACACACTTTTTCTTGCACTTTATCCACTATATTAAGATATTATTATAACTTTTTAACAAATTACACGACTGGTTTCGAAATTATTCATCATCAGGTGTTAATTTCGAAACCGGTCGTGTAATTTGTTAAAAAGTTATAATAATATCTTAATATAGTGGATAAAGTGCAAGAAAAAGTGTGTTTTATTAGTGTTCAACATGAATTTCCACCAAGAACCGTCAGTACAATCAATTACATATACTTTCTACATATTATCAGTAAACGTTATGTATGGCTTCGCTGTTTCGAATATTTAGTTTCTGATCTGAAGTAAGTAACGAAACAGCCAAGTCATACGTACATACTTACTGATATTATGTAGAATTTGTTCGAGTTAGGGTCGATACTCTCGATAGAGTTAGGCCGCGTCGATTCAGAAACTTGGCTCTACATTAGATCTGATGTCTTTTTTACAGGGCAAACCTTTTGTGATCGTCGAGGTAACTTTTACATGAAATGTTTTTGGTGGGATAAAATATTATTAAGAAGTAATCCAATACATTAATAAGTAAATAATTATCCAAAACGTTAATTAATAATCACATTCACATTAATTAGTAAGAGGGTTAACTTTTACTAAGATACGAGTACAATATAGTTAATGGAATCAGGCGTTACTTTGCGGAAATCCATAGCTTAAAATTTAGTTTGTTATTATTTTTAGCAATATTCCGCGAAATATTTATGTATATGTCGGCTTGCGAAAGATTCCAAAACTGTGTTTATCATTAACTCTAGTAAAATAGATAAATCGAGGAAATTTAGGGTGTTATTATCTTCACATTCTAATATGAATTTAATTTTAATATGTTTTTTATACAAATACGTCCAGTTGTCTCTGTGTACCCGTCCAACAAAGAAAACAATCATCTACATATCTAAAGTAATATAAAATACTTTAATTATTTTATATATTATATTTTATATATTATACTTATATACTTTTATTATTTTATATATTTATATTAATACTTTTATTTCGCGGAATATTGCTAAAAATAATAACAAACTAAATTTTAAGATACAATATATTAATACTAGCTGTCCCGGCAAATGTTGTTTTGCTATAGAAAGTATTTCACCAATATTATTTTATTGAAGTGAAAGTATGTCACCATGGCAACGTCGATCGCTATTCCGTCGCACAAACAATGGTCGCCGTCAGTCTCAGGTTGTAATGATTTACTATTATTTATTCAACAAATGCACTTATCAATATAAAAAGTAGCCAGTAGCCGATTCTCAGACCTACTGTATATGCATATAAAATTTCAGATATCAGTTCAGCCGTTTTGGAGGAGTACGTACGCTAGAGATCAACTACGATAACTTGGAGCGCCCCTTCAAAACGTTTGAAGTGCGTTGTCAAAACGACTTGAAGTGCATTGTCTTGCGCAGTAGGCTAGTTATGATTAGTTGACCAACAAAACTGAAATATTACGTGTAGTGTGATTGGTTGAATACTTACTACATACAAACTCTTTCATAAGGATGTGACTACACACATTGAAACAGTCATTTGGAGGGGCGCACCAAGTTATCGTAGTTGATCACTAACTAACATTGTGATACAAGAATTTTATAATTATGTATAAGATTTTGTTTATCTCAGGTTTGCTATCTTATTTTTTAACCGACTTCAAAAAAGGAGGTTATCAATTCGACGCGTATGTATGTAATATTTCCAGAACTGCCCAGTTTTTGTATATGTTAATCTATGACAGCTTCTGAACAAATGTGCCAAATTTCAAAAGTGTATGTATGTATGTTTATGTATGTATGTATATATGTATGTATGTTTTTATGTTTGTGCACGCATATCTCCGGAACCACAAGTCCGATTTTAGTGATTCTTTTTTATTGTACTAGATATTGTTCAACTTAGGGAATACTGCAAGCTTCGTCAAAATCGGTTCAGTAGTTTTTGAGATAGGGAATTTTAATTCTTAATTACGTACAAAATTTTGAAGTCGTTTTATCTTTTTAAAATACTATTATTGTGACATCTATATATATAAAACTCAAAGGTGACTGACTGACATGGTGATCTATCAACGGACAGCCCAAACCACTGGACTGATAGGGCTGAAATTTGGCATGCAAGTAGATGTTATGACGTAGGCATCCGCTAAGAAAGGATTTTGATCAATTCTACCTCCAAGGGGTTAAAATAGGGGGGTCAAAGTTTGTATATAATAATACTTCTTAACGCGAGTGAAGCCGCGGGCATCAGCTCGTTTCAAATAAAGGCACACCTTGTTTAATTGATCATTGTGTAAATATATTTTATTACTTAGGGGGTTCATTCACATCACTTTCATAGACATATTATTTTAAAACGCCTTAAATAGTATTAACTGTTAAAAAACTATTCAAAGAAATAGGAAACGAAACATCTTGATACAAAGAAAATTTTAAATACTTAAGTCGCCCCACTTTTGTTACGGATTGTACAATTTAAGGATGCTACGGGAAAACAAAAAACGGAATAAACAAGGAATTGAAAGGAACACAAAGAATATAAAAGTAACGGATTTCTTTGAAAGCTTTTAATTTTGTAAGAAAGTTTCATAAACGTGGATTGAATTCGAACGCTTCGATGGTAATTTAATTTTATTATAACTTTTTTAACGTTATAAAGAGCTATAAATATTACGCTATTTTCGTGTGTTTGCGATAAAGGTTTTTTAATATTACATAACTGATTGTGATTATTATTATCGGTAGAAAAAAAATGTCGTCGTCCTTCATGTTGTAAATTAGGCTGTCTAGACATCGTGCAACTTACGTAGTAGCTGTGGTCGAAACCACGAGAAGGGCCACAAAACTTTATGAATGTCAAACATTGAATCATATTGTATGACTCATGATTCGGATCACGCCAATTAGTGACCTCCTTCTTAAGTTAAGGTTCATATTAACATATTACTTCTCTTACTGCTTAGAGTATGCGAAAATCATTCTAGATGTTTTAATTGTGTAATAGATTGTACTGTTACACGGGGCCTTGTATTTCGGTTTTTAAAAAAAGGTTTTTATTAACACACACTTTTATTTCACTTCACAAAGACTTAGGAATTAGAATATATAACCGATGAGACTTGACTTAACAAAGGATATAGTAATGAGGAGAGGTTCCTCCAGTGAGACGGCGAATTGAAGACTGGAGGTCCAACCGCTGGGGATCTAATATACTAGTATAATAGTGCTGACAAGACTTAAGGTCTAGTCAGCTAAACACCTAACAATGTAAGGGTGTAACAGTACGTTAATATTGTACTATCAAAGCTGATTCCTAGGCACTAGGCAGATGGGGGACATGTACGTAGTTTGGTCGCGTTACGTCAAATTCAACCGACAGATCACAATGAACATTGACATGATCCGCCCAAAGGACGTTGGTTTGGCTACTGCCTAGGAATCAATTTCCTCGATGGTTATGTGTAGTGACTAGTGTATCAACAGAGTTCGGCAAAAATTTACTTATATTGTCTTAAATGTTGCACGTTTTTATATATACGATGGTGAATCTTTCACATAGACTCATTCTTATACAATAGTAACTCACCAAGCGTGTTGTGAGTCTGTTTTATTTTTCTCTAGCTCACGACTGAGTCTTTTGTCGGATTTCTGCTCCCTAATCGTAACTTGTTCCGACTTCTGACGAGCAGATAGTCGTGAGAGTTTGTTCCACTTGGTTACCGATTAATTTTGTAAAAAATATATTTTTGTAGGTAATACGTAAACCAAGTAGAAGATATAATAATAGTTTTACCATGAATGCCTGCCTGCTACTTGCTTTTGACTAGTAAAATATACAAAAATCACTGGGTAATTTGTACAAAATATCATGAATACCTCGATCGCGGATTCTTGGAAATCTATTGTTATCGCGGTCGCATGCGACCGCTTGGGGTTTGAGGGATTATTATCTGAAATGTTAATATTTTTTGGGAATGAAAAAATTTGGAGCTTATTTATTAAAAAAAAAGTTTTATCTTGGATTCAACATCGTTGTAAACGTTTTTGCTAAGAAAGTTTTCTAAGTAAGATTATAAGTTTTCACCAAAAATTTTTCATAAAAGTTACTGTTCAGGTTTAACAAAACGACCGTTTAAAAGTACAGTGTGAATATAAAAACAATCGCAAGTGTTTTTATTCTATACTTAATAGTTTTAATTTTTTAAGTGCAATAGTGCAACTCTCAGTGACTCATTACTGCCATAGGAATCCCCCCTCTCTCTCTTGAAGGACAGAGAACGATTGAAAAAAAAAACATAAAAGTTTCAACAGAGTCAAACAAGACGTAAGTGGAACAAACGTCGCGTGGGGTCCCCGCCATATATCGGCGGTCCGGCAGCTGCTTTTCCGCCTTTCCGGACGGTAATGGAGGATTCGCCATTAACCTACTTGGAATAAAAATACATCAAGGTGGGAATAGCTTTCGTCTGTTGGGTTTGTGAAAAGCTGTCCTCACCTAAGAATAAGAATAGGAACGCTAGATCTTATTCTTATTTTTAAGTTAGTATTATTTTAAAGTTAGTATGGCTGATACTATAAGAATATGTTAAAAGTAAGTTCGATCATTTTATTTGGGCAGCTGAACTTACATATATTTCCATCCATCGATCAATAAATATAGAAGGAAACACGAACTCAGGCATGGTGAAACTAAGGATCACTTCATATTGCAACGTGAGAAGGCGATGCGATGCATTTTTGAGAGAGTCATTCCAAAATTAATAGTACGCACCTAGGGCAGGAAAATAAGAAATGTCTCAGATCACATGTTATTGTTGGGCGAGGCGAAGCAACAAACATGTGACCTGAGGCTTTCTTATTTACTGCCCATGGTGCGTACACTATTTTTCTCATCGACGGAGGCGGAAAACGGCAACAACGGTAAGTGCAGCGGGAAGAAAGTTGACACTTTCCGCCCGGAGGTGAGAAAATATAATATAATACTAGATGAGCCTGCAACGTCGTTGCACCATAACTCGTTTATTGCGCGAGAACTGTACATTTTTAGGGATAAAATTATCCTATACGCTTTTCCGGGACTAAAAGTATCCCCATATCAAATTTCAGCAAAATCGGTGGAGCGGTTTGGGCGTGAAGAGGCAACTGACAGACAGACACACTTTCGCGTTTATAATAATTATTATATTAGTATGGATTATATTACATTGAAGTTTCAAATACAGAAGTTCTCACAAGATTATTGTATCTCACAATTTTAATTTTTATATCACAATATCATAATATTATTACATTTTTTTTAAATGATTATGGCTCCACTTTTCATAACATAATATTCCACGCTTCATATTAGTTTTTTAATTTGTTATCATGAGATCGGGGTTGTTTCCATACTAATAACTTTACCAATTAATTTGTAAGAAAATAATTTTCTTGCGCTCAAGGTATTATATTAAATTGATTTAGAAGCACAAAACTGTAATGTTAATGAATTATTCGAAAATAAATGTTGTTGGATACCTAACAATTTTGCTTATGTATGTTAGTTTATATAGAACTTCTTTTAATCTATATCTTCTCTTATATATAAAAATGAATTTTCAAATGTGTTAGTCGCGCTAAAACTTGAAAATGGCTGAACCGATTGGGCTAATTTTAGTCTTAAAATATTCGTAGAAGTCCAGGGAAGGTTTTAAAGTGACACGAAGTTCACCGGGACAGCTAGTTACTGATAAAATTATGTATGTAACTTTATATACATAACTAATAAAAACCTTACGCAATAAATAAATTTTCGAGTTGAATAAATAAGATAATAATGGTCATCGTCATCTAGCGTTAAATAAAATATTAGTAAACTTTTATATCTATATCGGTATCTTTTGTCTATTGTAACCGAATACATAAGAATTCGCTTACTCACCAGAAACTGAAGACCGAATCAGAGGGTAAGTGGACGATTTCCGGCCCATCACACCACATTTGCCGGACTCCCGACTTTCCGGCATAATTCACCCATTTCCCAAATTCTCAGTCACAAATATTGAGTGAATCCCAAATTAAATAGAAGGTAATATTTCTATATTTCCACATATATTTTAAATGCGAAAGTGTGTCCGTCTGTCTGTTACCTCGTCACGTCCAAAACGCTGAACCGATGTTGCTGAAATTTGGTATGAAGATACCTTGAGTCCAGGGAAAGGACATGGGAAATATAGAAAACTACAACTACTCTAGTAATAGTAAATCCTTACTATGTACTATTATACTGCTTACTACCTATATTATAATACTAGATGTCGCCCGCAACTCCGTTGCGACAAAACTCGTTTATCGCGCGGAAACCGTGCATATCCTGGAAAAAAAAGTACGGTTTCTGCGCGATATAGGAATTTTGGCGTCCGTTGCGCCCGTCATCTAGTTTCCACACATGGGTTTCAGTGACGGTGGCCGGTTTCAATGAAACCAAACTATGCAAGTGTTTTAATAGTGCCTAAATGTGTGCGTAGTACTATCAAAAACTCCTATTGAAACTGAGTCACAGTTCAGTTTAAATAGAGGTCTTTGAGTACTGTAGGGCTCTCTCGTAGTCCAGAGGGACTGACGACCGACACGACTGGCGAGAGATCAGGCGCAGGACCGACTTAATACATCCGACGCATGTTCCGACGCATCCGAAGATGATCATCTTGTCAGACATCAGAATCAGGTGGTTTCACAAAAAAAAAACTCGGAAACAATATTTTATCAACGCGGTAATTGAACCCACAACTTCCGAATCAAAAGCCAAATTCAAAGCCAATGGACCATGTTGGCATCTAGTTTTCACATAGAGACTTACGCTATGTAATTTTTTTGCAAAGTGGCATCAAACTATATTGTCACTAGATTCTTTTGAGTGACAGCTGTTTTTAATCCACACCCTTATAATGACCACGCGCCAAAATATCCTTGAAGGTTTTGTTATTTATAATTACGAGTTATATTTCAATTCATTTTTAATTATCTTTAATTTCCTCCTTCGTGGCCTGAATTGAAAATTAAATTAAAGGGGTTTTCCACTTTGTCACTGAATGGAATAGGGGGTTGTAACAATACACCCCTTTATATTATTTGTTAGGGGCTTAACGATTATTATATTACAATCAGGGTTGCCAGCTCCAAGTTTAATTTTTAGAGGATTGGGTAGGACGAAATAAAGGACATTTTTTGGCAATGAAATGCTATTATATATGCAGCTTTAAGAGCTTCTTCGTTTTCTATAATGAAATGATAACATTGTTTACATGGTATTTATTTAGTTCTGTTTTTACAGACTTTATATCTAACTCATTTCGGTTCTTGGTCTACGTATTCATACACAAAGAAAAAATCCTTTCAGCTTGAGCTTTGGAAACTGAGATAGAAAACTAGTGTCCGACCGAAACTGGTTTTTCAGCCGAAACCGAAACCGAAACCGAACTTTCGGCCGTACTCTCAGTTTCGGCCGAAACCGAAACCGAAACAGAAACTTGGTAAAACATTTAAAACTACGATTACTTTCTGAAATTTATTGATTTTTAACATATATATTACAACTTTTTATACTAAAGAGAAAGTACCACATTGAATTTTTTACTTTTTACGAAATTTCTTAAAATAAATATTATTAATCTTAGACTCGAAAATGTGCCCTAGAAACTTTTTTGTACTATATTCCGTTTTTAAATAATTCCAAGTAGGTGCGATTTCACCAAAAAAATTCAACGCGCTTAGCGCACACTAAACCGGTTCTTAAGAGCCCGGGTTACCCTCGAAATTCTCATACATACGTAATACCAAAATCATTTCGTCATACGAAAATATTTAACATGTTTGAGTTATTTTTCAGCATAAAATAGTAATTACCTAGGTTCCTGAACAAAAATTAACTTCAAGATATTTAAACACTAAAAAATTTTTTTTTGTGTAATTTTTTTTTACTAAATTTACTACTAAATATTTAAACACTAAAAAATAGAGTAAAACACTAAAAAATATATAAAAAAATAGTAAATTTACTACAAAATATTTCAACTCTAAAAAATATTTTTTAGTATTAAAATATTTTGTAGTAAATTTACTAATTATTTATATTTTTTTTTGTGTTTTACTCTATTTTTTAGTGTTTAAATATTTAGTAGTAAATTTAGTAAAAAAAATTTATACACAAAATTTTTTTTTTTGTGTTTAAATATTTTGAAGTTAATTTTTGTTCAGGAACCTAGGTAATTACTATTTTATGCTGAAAAATAACTCAAACATGTTAAATATTTTCGTATGACAAAATTATTTTGGTATTACGTATGTATGAGAATTTCGAGGGTTACCCGGGCTCTTAATCGTATAAACACGCTTATAACACTCAATTGCATTTTACCAACTTAAACTACACTCGTATCAATCAATCGTAATCGTACACAACAAATCCGATTTTTATCTTCTGACCGCCCAATATTCGAGTTTTAACTTCATAAAATAGATTTGGCTGTGAGTGTAGTGTCATGACAGATCGAAAAATATAGACGAAAAAATTGTTAAGATGACAGATTTCACATATGCGTTTGGTTAGGTTATTTATCGTTTCTTGCTATTTTGTTAATAAAACAACGTGACAAGGCTCCAAGATGATAAAAACATAAAATTCATCGCGTGACGTAACCTAAACTTAGATTTATTAATCGCGATTAAAAGAATAATGTAAAATCTATTTGAAACAAAACGAGATTTACGTCGCCATATAAATGCGTTCATTGTTCATTGAGAACTTAGTTTAATGAAACGAAGTTTAACGTGTGATTGGTGTAAGGGCTGCAAGAGTGAAGCTTACGAGGAAGTGGGCTAGATAAGATTCTAGCAGGGTAGGAACGGTCTAAGTCCTAAGAGAATGCGTGTCTATAGTTAAAAGTTAATTTTAAATATTTAAATAAAACGCATGGTAAAAGTAAAAGAGTGAGGCGAGATTATTTACTACATAAATATTGCAAGATATATCTTAATATATTATCCTATAATCTCACAGTCAAACAAAATTCCTAAGTAAATAGTTCATACGCAATATAATCAATTTATTCACTAAATTATTTGTTTGGGAAACATTGTTAAAATAGCACGTAATTTGCCAACAGTTATTAAAACAATTTATTAAACATATTAAATAAGCTTGCGTGTGTCGTAGAAATAAAATTCAATAATATAATTTCGATAACAATAACTTTAGACAATTTAGTTAAAATGAAACGAAGTGCTAATTTTTGATTTGGGACTAATCTGGAAAACATTATCTCAAAACACGATTAAATAGATGGTGACGAACTGAGCCGGGGCCTCGCTAGCAAGCAAGCACGAGTTAATTGCGAAATTTACCGAACGACGCATAAGTTTCGGCCGGGCCGAAAGTTTCGGCTATATTTTGGCCGAAACCGAAACTAAGGCCGAAACTAGATTTTTTGGCCGAAACTGGCCGAAACCGAAACCGAAACTGAAAGTTCGGTCGGTCACTATAGAAAACACAAATTGTATAATTTTTAGTAGATACTAGATATAAAGGACAAAGTATTGTCCTCTGTTGAACATTTTAAATTATAGGACAAGATCAAATATTGGGTCTGAAAAAGAGGACGTCCTTTAAAATAAAGGATGTCTGGCAACCCTAATTACAGTGTACTTTCATAATTCAATTTACTAAATCCTAAAAAAGTTAGGTCAGAAATAATATTACTCTGTCCTGGACCATGATGAAAAACCAAGATTATCGCCATTATAAAGCCCGTCACAGACCTAGCTATAATATATATTAATATGTTTATAGCTAGGCATATTAATATATATTTTCTATACTGATTTTCACGTGACCACACACTCAGCTATAATATATATTTCTGTGACATGTGGATTTAGTATAGACTAATATGCCTCGCTATAAATATATTAATATATATTATAGCTAAGTCTGTGACGGGCTTGACAGATATGTCTATAGCATAGGCAATTGAAATCTATTATGGACAATCATATACGAATATGACAAGACAAAGTTATGATCGGTTGGATTGGCCTACCATGTTCCAACAAAGGTATGATAACCATGTGCCAACAAAGGTATGTTACCATGTGCCAACAAAGGTATGATATTGACAAAACATTGGCCTACCATGTGCCAACAAAGGTATGATGTATAACAAAGTTATGATCGGTTGGATTGGCCTACCATGTGCCAACAAAGGAAAGTGATATACAGTTGAATCCATGCGAAAGTGTGTCTGTCTGTCCGTCTGTCTGTTACCTCTTCACGCTTAAGCCGCAGAACCGATTTTGCTAAAATTTGGGATGGCGATACTTTGAACCTCAGAAAAAGATATAAAATATTTTTTATCCCGAAAAATGTATGATCCTCCAGTAAAACAATAATTCAAGTTAATTATATAGTTAGAATAGCAAACATCTAAATACCCAAACACACAAACTTTTGGTTTAAGAATGTTTATTTGTATGCTTATACACCGAAATGAAATTCTTAAGTATTATTAATTTGATTATCATTTGAACACAGCTTTTAACTCAGATTAAGATGTCGTAAAAAGTAATAAAGAACAATAAGTGAAATTTATTAAGCTTCACGGGCTTTTAAGCACGAATTGCTTGAGCTTTCGACGCTAATTAACAGCTTATTATGACGTTAATAAAGCTTTTTACGGTAATATATTAGGTAAGTACTAAAATGTGTCAATTCTAAAAGTAGATTACTAAAAGGTCGGGAACGCTTTTAAAACTATTATTAATATATTAATAATAGTTAAATTAGGATAATAGGATAATTTAATATTAAATTATCCTATAAGATCATAAAGATTGTCACAATGTCTGTCTCCTGGACATACTTTACCTACATAATATTACAGTACCTACATAATTTCATTAAGTTTTTTGTTCCCCTTACCAATATGAAAATAACTTTTTCTAAAAGCCTTTCTGAAATAATAACTAAACTTGTGTAATGTTTCTCTTATAATGATACATGATACATCGTCTCATTAGTAGAAGAAATGTGAGAATAATTAAACGAAATAATGATGAGGGTCCTTAGCTATCTATATATAGTTATATAGTTATATTATAATCTAATGAAAAGATTGCTTTTTGCTTTCTCTGACAAAATATCATATTTTGTATCTATAATAATAATCAATATTACGAAAATTTAGTCACAAATAATAATATCTATGGAAGCTTCACACCACGTCAGTCTGGCCCCATGCTAAGTACCTGTATGAATTGTGTTACGGGTACCAGACAACGGAAATAAATATAAGTAATACTTTTATGCTATACTTACATACTATCTTTAAGATTTTTATTAAACGATACACATAATATTTAATAGATGTCCACATTTTTACAGCCCTAGCCCTAACCATAGGTTTGTAATATATGTATATATATATATATATATATATATATATATATATATATATATAAGTATAATAAGTCCAGGAAACCCCCTACCATGAGACCTAAGATAGCAGGCGGATTGTCGGTCTGGATTTGTGAGTCGATACTCGGTAGGAACATTTCCAG
The DNA here is from genome assembly GCA_905333045.1 of Lysandra bellargus. Taxonomy (NCBI): domain Eukaryota; kingdom Metazoa; phylum Arthropoda; class Insecta; order Lepidoptera; family Lycaenidae; genus Lysandra; species Lysandra bellargus. Next base: position 6,137,557 of record HG995358.1, read on the forward strand.
AGAGTAGCCCCGGACAAGTGTATATGGGAGGGAAATGGGAGATGAATGAGACACAATAAGAAGTTGATATCTGATTAATTGTGATCAATTCTTACGATATATTATACTTGTTCACCTTTACACACACAAATAATATGTACAAATTTCCCAAACAACACACATATGTACAAATTATGCTATTCATCATTTTATTTAGAGTAGGGATTAGGAATGTGATGATCGTGCACGCGTCTAGTTCACATGTTCAATGCTGAACCCGCGACCCCCGGCTTGCCACCACGCAGTCAACCACTGAGCCACAGGGGTCGTGAAATATTTAATACCCAATGATAAATGGAAATTTTAATTTATGCCCGTGAATTAAGACTGTCAAAAGTTGCGAAACAATGCAGCTGACAAAATTCCCCAAACAGAGGGGAGACTTAAACAGGGGTTAACATAATGACAGTTATGTACTGTCACAACTCACAAGCATAAAATATACGGAAAAGTTTTTAAAGTAAACGAGGAACGGTGAAAAGTTAGTATGTTACGTCGTAGTATCGTAAAGATTATAACTTTTAAGTTGAAACTATTAAAACACCTCATCGTAACCCGAAGTGTAGTTTTAAAGATCTAAACATAAAGGAACACTAAGCGGAAAGCGACGCTTTATAGTTTACTAGATGACGCCCCTAACTCCGTTGCACCAAACTTCGTTTATCGTCCGGGAACCGTACATTTATACGGAAGAAGGTATTCTATGTTCTTTGGTGGGACTCAAAAGTATCTCCATACCAAATTTCAGCACAATCGATTTAGCGTCTTAAGCGTGAAGTGGTAACAGACAGACAGACACTCTTTTGTATTTATAATACTAATATTATTATAAATGCGTTGTAATCACAGACATCGATCAAGATAGATACGGCATCTGTATGTACTTCGCGTGCCTTATCGCGTTCCCAAACGATGAGCAATGCTCGTCTTTCGAAAGTCTGTTCTTTAGTCTGCTATCGGAATGCCTAAATGCCTAAAAGTGCCATATTGAGCTGTAGAAATTCAAATAGAAACGTTGGCCTTGATAATGGACATGTTTCTTATCATCGGTACGTCACAGTGGTAGGAAAAAAATGACACGCTCGTTTTCATACAAACGGAATGACATGCGGTGTCTATCTTGGGCTATGTCTGTGGTTGTAATACCTATCCATACTTCAATACTAATATGGAAGTATGGATATTACAACGCAGTTAATCTTCATAAAAATCTTTACTTTTAGAATATTTCACAAAGGTACAGCTACCAGCCCCCTTAGACAAAGTATCTTTCGTTAAAAACGATGACGAAATTCGTTATCAAAATGTATGCGGTTTGCCATAAGTCATCGCTAAATGACATTTCGCTTGCGAAGACTAATGTAAAATCCCATACATTTTGATGAAGAATTTCGCCATCGTTTTTAACGAAAGGTACTTTGTCTACGGCCTCAGATCTTTCTAAGATACAAATTTTTATTTTGTTGTCGGCATTCACTAGATACATTCTCAAAGTCGAAAACAGCTAATTTTCCATTTGCAAAATACCTTTGTAATCACTTTCAACATTTCCCATGTAAAGCACACAGCGACGTCTAGTTATTACGGGGCAAATGGAATTTAAACCTACAAATTATACTACTGACGTATCGAAGAGGGTCTATGACAGAGAATTAAGAAGTCGTAGATTTGATCTGGAAATGTTCGAAAGAAATTAAATCCGCAATTCTTTCTAAATTGAAATAATATTAATGGAGCTTTGATTTGGTCTGGACTCTGGACCCATTATTAGTAAATAGGATTCTCATAAATGTCATACGTGATACGAGGGTGAATTTCCCAACCGCTTTTTTTTCGCGGCTACTGTTTTTAATTCGATAACTAGAACATAAAAATAAAAAATTCCAAAGGTGGAAATTAGGCCCCTCGGTGACTGTCCCAACGAGCTTTTAAGTCCTAATTTCGTCAGCCGAGGAAAAAATATTAGTGGTACAAACAAACGGATTCTTTTATTGGATTCTTAACGAATGGAGGTATAATCAATACAAATGCAATACAAATGCATTTTGTCTTGATTCGGTGAATAAAAAAGAAACATGAATTGTCGAGACCAGAAGTGCTTTTGAACGTAATGCCGCTTCTTGAACTCAAGCACCAGTCATGCTTGTGCCTTCGGAGCTAGAGGTGGTTTGCTGCGTCGCTGCGTGTTCCCACTAAAAACGTAAGTATATCGCCTCGGTGACACCCGACACTTTTCTCTACATTTCCGTGATTCAATTTATCATGTTAATTGAACCAGCTAGAAGTATTAATTTATTTTCTTACAAACACTTTTAATAATATGTATCAGTATGTAGTATAGATATCGGTATAATTATTATAGGTGTCAAAATATTCAACGATTTGTCGCAAATTTTCATATCGGTGATTCCGTTTTGGTGAATTCGGTGACCTATTTGGTCACCGAAATGAAAAAAAATCACCGATTTGAAAAAAATCACGGAAATGGTGACTCGGTGACCTTCGGCGACAATAGTTTTCATATCGGTGAATGCATTTTCATCTCGGTGATTTTTAAAGTTGTTTTATACAGGATGAATAATAATCTGCGAAATCGTAAAAAAATGTTAATAAATAAAAAAGAAATATGGTGCTTCTTAATGTTTCATTTTTTTGAGCTATTGTATAGCTTTGATCGCGTTTATCAAGAAATTCCGTAACGAAAAACACCTAAAATTCGTCTAACGTCGTTTCAGTCAATATTTGTATTTTTTTTTTAACTTTTAATATTTATAAGGACACAATATTTACCTTTCATTTTATGAATAAAAAATTCAGAACTGATATTTTGACCTCATGTAGTTTATTAGGATTACCTAAAATATTAACTTTTGTTGATTTTGTTTATTAGTGTTTTGTTGATTACCAAAAACAGTACGAGATAATATAATATGATTATTTAATATTAGAATTTAATGAATCCTATCAAAAAGTAGTTTTGGTTATAATAATGTTAGAATAATAGTTACTCAATTTTTACTTTAACTGTTTAACTTAAGTATATTTTTATAACGAAAAATTTTAACTAAGCACTAGAAAATACCTTTTCGTGAAGTTGGCGCGTGGTAATTTTTATTCAAAGCAAATGTGTCAATTATTTCCCAGTATTAATATATTTTTTTATTTGTAATTAAATCGTTTGTAACATGATTTTTTTTAAATAAAATACATTGTTCTATCCACAGACATAGATCAAGATAGATACCGCATGTGTATGTGAAATATCGCGTTCCCAAACGGCGAGCAATGCTCCTCTTTCGAAAGTCTGTTCTTTAGTCTGCTATCGGAATCGGACGTAAATCGGAATTTTAAAAATGCCTCAATGCCTAAAATGGCCGTATTGATCTGTAGAAATTCAAATAGAAACATTGGTCTTGATAATGGACACGTTTCTTATCATCGGTATGTCACGGAGGCAAAAGAGTTGTGCAATTATAGCTGATTTCGTGATGGATTTTTTGTGATGGATATAGGCTATGTTTTATTCTGAAAAATATTAGAGATAATTTCGAAAATTACAAAAGTGTAACCCAAAGTGTCAATTTTTTTCCATAAAAATACATTATTTTGCTTGTTTTACAATCACGCTGTATACTATTTCGGTGAATTTACATTTCGGTGAATTTTGTTTTCATCTCGGTGACTGACTTTTGCATCTCGGTGACAGCTAAAATGTAAACCTGTGTGCTACGTTTGTTTATTATTTATTTTTTATGTCATTAGTTTTGTAATCATAAAACATTAAAATTGAGAGGAAACTTCGGTAAAAACTCAAAAAAACATAGAAACAAAAAAGTTCACCGAAATGAAAAAAAAATATGGGCATGTTGAAATTCACCCACGATTTAATCAGACCCCTTAGACATAGTCCCTTTCGTTAAAAACGATGACGAAATTCATTATCAAAATGTATGGGATTTGACAGTCGTCTTCGTCTGTGAAATGTCATTTAGCGATGACTTATGTCAAACTGTATACATTTTGATAACGAATTTTGACATCGTTTTTAACGAAAGATACTTTGTCTAGGGGGCCAGAACCATTATTGACTCCATTTATAAATAAATCACAGATAACCACGTGCAGAAATACTTGCATTATCTTGACACAGAGCGAAGAAGTTGTGGCTAAGTACAGTTGCCACACGACAGCGTTACTGCTGATTGACGCACTCTTACAAACTTGTAGTTTTTAGAAATATAAAAATATGTACCTTAACGTCCGCCATTTTCATTTGCGTAATTAAATGTTAATTTATTTACTTTAATATCAAAAAACCTTTTCTACGCCTACCTACTCTACATCAGCCCCTATTCCCTACTGAATTAATAAAATGACGCGTGAACAGGTCACATTGTCGCCGTCCCCTGCCAGCCGATTCGTGCCGATTGATTAAATTCCTTGAGTTACTGCCGCTCACTTGCGCTAATCCTGACAGGGATTTCCACGAAATTTATATCCAGTATCTGGTACTGAAATCTGAAATTATTTGACGAAAACTTGATACTGATTAAAGCATTATCTTTCTTATGTATTTATGAAACTGTAACATAGGGTACTGGTTCTAAATTAATGTACTCCAAAATGGAATTTCATTCCTGAATCGCGCTATCGAAGTTTCTGAGATCGATGCAACTTATTTCTGAAACTAGTCGACCTGACCGTATATCACCCTACGACGCAAAAATAATATAATAATTGTTTGTATTTAATATACGACTTACGAGCACAAATTAAGTCTGAAAATATGAACGTTGAAAATCATATTTTTGTGACAGGCCTTCATCATGTAATATGAGATCAGGGATTTTATAATTTGGAATTATTTTAATTATTTTATCATAATTAATGAAACTTTTGGTAATACCGTCTGATTACAACTCTTTATAGCCTGTGTCTAGATAGGCTTAGGTGAAGATAGTATATCTATGTAGTATCAGAGAAGTTGATTCATAGGCAGTTCACGGACCTACCTAATTTGGTTGCGTTATGTCAAAACCAGCCGACAGATTGACATAAAACATTGAGTTGACATAATCCGACCAATTGATATAGGCCCGCCATCTGCCTGTGAATCAAATTCTCTGATAGTACAAGTGTATAAGTCGATTGCGGGTGCTTATCATCGCAACAGCTCTTCACTTACCACCAGGCTATCCGTCTGCTCATTTTATAACAGTACTATTGAGTACTGTTATAAAATGAGCGTGAGTTGACTATTGAGTCATCGGACTCATCGGGTACAGTTGGTACTTTAAAAAAGTCACTATATCAGCGAACATAGGCTATTTGTTTGATCTCTAGGGAAGGTCGCGCTATAAGTCAGTGGACCGACATATTAAATTCCTTGCCCACCCAATATCACAGTATATTTGTCAAATGGTAATCTAAACTAGCTGTGTCCTTGAAAAAGCTCTCTCAATACAGTTTTTACCAGCGGATGATGTTTACTGCATTCCTTTGCGACTTCAAGTTACTTGAAATCACCCTAAAGCCACATAAACGAGGAGGTAGATCGACCCGATCCTCCGATAGGAATACAAATACAAGTTCGGTAAGGTCGGCCTGCGATCAGTCCGAACGTATTGATCGGTATCCTCGTGTCTTAGCCGTGTGTTTGAAATACAATAACACAATTGTATTTTATATAAACATATATATTTGCGTTGTTGTGCAAACGCACAACAACGCAAATAGTGACTTTGTGACTGAAAATCATCTAAAATCACACTAATTCACCAAAATGGTGTACTGTATATTATTCATATTGTGTCATACCATGAATATATTGACATACACTTCGCCTTTTTACGCATATTAAAGCAACTTGACTCAGCATTTGTTCGTATAAAGTTGAAGTAAGTTATAATGAAGCCTCCAACTATATACTCGTAAAACTAGGCCAGCGACGTAGAGAGAGCGTCCGTGGCCTAGTGGGTATAGTCTTTGGTTTGTACTCGAGAGGGTGCAGGTTCGATTCCGGGTGAAGGCGTCTACTTAAGAGACAATTTTAGATCTCAAGTATCTTAAGATCTCGTACGGTGAAGGAAAACATCGTGAGGAAACGCGCACATGGTTGGTCCCAGACGTCGTATTGACCTGATCATTTTTATTTATTTATTTATATTTAGTATACAGACAGGTTACAGTCATTGCATGGTTGTACAAACATAATCTTAAGTTCTAGGCTAGACAGCAACCCAAAAATAGTATACATAAGTCATAACATAATAATTATTATTATTAGGTTGTTACTAAAAATAAACTAATACAAGAAAACTGATAATACATACTACGAAACATTGACCAATATTTTGCTTACTTATATTACTAAATTTGAACAAAAACAAAATAAATAATATAATTTCACTGGACTAAGCCGACTATGTTGCGTGAATGCCGTAATATGTGTGGTTGGGCAACCGATACGGACATTTAAAATCTTGTCCCAGGCACTAGATAACAGTATTTGAAAAGTGGTTGCATTGCTCTAAAAATACTGTAGCATTCACAACGGATGCAAAAGCCTTGCGCGCCTTGTGTATAATTGAAATATGTCATAACTTTTTCAAAACAATTGAAAAACGTACGTTACGTTCAGAGGCGGCGCAAGGCGTGGGCGATGTTGGCGACCGCCCACGGCCTCGCGGTCCAAGGGGCCTCGCGCCTCTTAGACCCCGAGAATTTTTTTTGGTAATTTACGCGTTTTGAGACTCAAATTTTATAAAAAAAAAATGATTGTCTAAAAATAATCCATCTGGGCCTAGGGGGCCTCGCAAAATGTATCTCGCCCACATAAAATTTTGGTCCAGCCCCGCCACTGGTTACGTTAAAATTTACAGCTATTCCATTTCTCACTTCTCATCTCTATTTAACAACAGGATAGATATTTTTATTGGCTTGATCATTAGGATTAGATAAAGGTTGCTATATTGTTGCTAAAACATTAATTTAGATATTTGAACTTCTATCACAAACATAAAATACACAAAATGCACCATTACATAATTTATCTGGATATTATGATCGTCGTATTTCCAATCTTCGATCTTTACTCAAATCAAAAGAAATATTATCCCTCATCTCCCTACAGGTTTTTGATTATTTATTATTAAAAGTACGATCAAGGAAAAAGTCAAACAATCTGAAGTCTGAAGATGTTAAGGACTCTCGACAGCCCTTCGTTATTCTTTGATAAGGGCAAAGGGCAAAGTTATTTTGAAAACACGGTATAGAATAGAAAGGTAGGCAAAAATATAAAAGTAGGGTTATACTTACTACTTTTGTGTAACGAGAGGTTCCATTTTTTGAAAAATGGTCGTCCAAAAATATTTTTGTATCCTGAAAAAATATGGCGTAAGTATTCTCATAAACAAAGATACACGCCAAAACCGATACTAATAGTTATTTAAATCGGTCAAATGCTAACTGCGGGGCTAAAATGGTCGCTTTGGAGAGTAATATTCTGAATCATAATATTATGATTATTTTTTTAAAAATCGCAAAATGGTCACTCTGCTTGCAATTCATACAAGTTTGACAGTTTTGATAATTCATTTTCTGAATTGATTTGAGAGGAATTGCAAAATGTGATGTGATATTAGGTCCGCTGGACTCGCACACGAAGATATTTTACGCTTGAAATTCTAAACCGATTTTAACGAAGTCTTGTTTTTAATGATTCTTTAAGTCTCAGCATGGGCGGTGGATACATACACGCGTGTAATGTGATAAAATGTATGTTTGTAGGACTGCTGTTTCTGTACGAAAATGTTTTACTCTGTGCTTACACAGAATATTTAAGTACACCGTGACATATCAGAATATTCAAATGATATTAAAGTTGTGTAGCGAAGTTTGATTCCCAAATCTCCGAACGAATTAGGTTAATTGCAAGCCGACAGGGCCTCCCATAAGGTGACTATGTCATGTATTTACCCTAATTTTACCCCATACCAGTCACTTTGATGTGTCATATTTTCATTATTTTATTGCTTGTAGTTTAGGGCGCATTTTAAAGATTGACTTAGATATTAACTACGATAACTTGGCGCGCCCCTCCAAAATTCAAAACGTTTGAAGTGCGTTGTCAAAACGTTTGAAGTGCGTTGTCTTGCGCGGTCGGCTAGTTATGATTAGTTGACCAACAAATCTTGGTAATAAGTGACATTAACTGAAATATAACGTGTACTGTTATTGGTTGAATACTTACTACATACAAACTCTTTCATAAGGATGTGACTACACACATTGAAACAGTCATTTGGAGGGGCGCGCCAAGTTATCGTAGTTGATCTCTACGCTAGTGACAGACTACGATACAAAATATTTGTATGTGTGTGTGAATCTTCATTTGTTTTGAATAGCATAAAGCCGTCATTCCACCGCGGCGCACACTGTGCACGGCCACGCAGCGCACGAATTTATTTCTTTGAATATACTTCAATTCTTGCGTATAGCGTGTCCGTGTGTTGCAGTGGACATAGGACACATATATTTTCTTGCAAAGCGAACCTTGACGCACGTGCGTAGTCTCTCCCTGCGCTGCGGTGGACTGGCGGCTTTATGCTGTCATAATATATTATAGTATGTCGTGCTAGCGCCATATCACCGTCGTTTATGTCAAATCCCATTAGTAAAACTTCGTTAAGAAAACAATCAAATACAATTTGACTAAGTATCCAGATCCTTATCTTTATGAATATTGCATATTTTTAGCTTAATTCGTTACCCAAATTTCATGCAGGGTAATTAGGTTTGGATATTCATTAACTGAGCATATCAGGTGTCCTCAGCCATGCATATTTAAGGTGCATTATGCGGGACACTGGATTTTCCAAGCTGAAAACCTCGAATTTCCCAATTTTCCAAATGAAACTTTTAACGCTTTCTGGAACTTCTGAATAATATTATGAAACTACTAGGTAATATAATTTTGTAAAATTCGGTCGCGAGAAAAGAAAAAAAATATCACTACATTATACACTGATAAATACCGCTATCGTGCTCCTGTCACTTACGTGTGGAAACATAGTTCAAATATTTGTGCGTGACTAATTAATGTGCCACAGGCTGAAGAAGGTTAGCTATAAAACGACATTGAAATTTCGTTAAAAAGGGCACGTAATACATAATATGTTCGTAAAATAAATTACTATTTTTTATAAAATTAATATTAAGGCTGGTTTAATACTTCAGTCGGAATTTCCAGGAATTGCTATTGTATTCTATTGTTGTCGCGATCACCGGTGCTCGCGCGGGGCCTGAAGGATTAAGACGAAACTTACTGTTAGCCGGCAAAAATGGTAGAACGTTACATTAGTATTATTGTTAATCATAATAATTAATAACGTTTTTTGTTCAAACCTTACCGACAATACGTTATTACTTATTACACTGACTCAAAGTTAGCGGCTGAGAAACAGTTCGTGATAAACGCATTAACGCAATCAATTTTTATAGAAACTCATACATTCGGAGTTGTCGTACATCATGTCATACATGATGCCTACGTGATGCCTACCATCGGTTGCATAGTCTGTTAGCCTGGTACGTCATTAGTAGGAAGTAGGTAGATAGAACAATATTATATGCCAAGAACGCAGGAACTAAGACAGTAACTAATATCGCATCAGAAGATTCAATCTAACACGTGGGGGATTTATCGCTTGGTGCAACGCGCTACGACTTGATGAGATCCTAGTACAATGCCTTGATTGGCAACTGTGTCCTTTGTCAGCGAAGATAATAATAATATTTTAGTAATGATCTGTCGCTTTGTCAATCGCGATTTGTATGTCGCCGGTTACATGGTCAAATTTTCATCAATCTGATCCATCAATCTGATTGACGGAATATTGACGGTTATAAACATTTCAAATTAAAAATACGATCAATCCACCAATCCATGGCGTACGCGATTAAATTTTTGTCAATCCGTACCGGATTGATGGATCAGATTGATGAAAATTTGACCGTGTAACCGGTGACATTGGGTTAAGTTCCGAAACAAAACCCAGTATACTGGGCTCAAGACGACATGTATCCGACGTCATACTGTACTGTCTGCTGGCTTAGCATAACAACATTAGAAACACATAGAACATTTTAGTGACAAACTGGCGGATAACCTTTGTCAATCTGTCACTTTGTCTATTTTTAACCGACTTCATTAACCGACTTCAAAAAAAGATTATCAATTCGACGCGTATGTATGTAATATTTCCAGAACTGCCCAGTTTTTGTATATGTTAATCTATAACAGTTTCTGAACAAATATGCCAAATTTCAAAGGTGTATGTATGTATGTATGTTTTTATGTTTGTGCACGCATATCTTCGGAACTACAAGTCCGATCTAAATGATTCTTTTTTTATTGTACTAGGTATTGTTCAACTTAGGGAATACTGCAAGTTTCATCAAAATCGGTTGAGTAGTTTTTAAAATAGGGAATTTTAATTCTCAATTACGTACAATTTTGAAGTCGGTTTTATCTTTTCTTTTTAAAATACAGTTATTCTGTTGACAGATACCGCTTTTATGGTGATCACGCTATTGCCTACTGTGTGTATACTGCACTAGTTAGACAAGTGTGATGTATTACTAGCTTAATATACGTACGTCATGTAATTTTAGGTCAAATACATCTTAAACGTCAGTCAATGCGCTGCTCACTACGAATAACAACTGCTCAGTATATTTTGGAACAAATCAACATTATGGCGTCGATTCATGATGTCATGATTACTTGCTAGTATACTGGATTGTATTTTAGAACTTACATATAGAAAACGAAAAACTTGACGTTTTTACTTCTTTTTTATAGTCACACGTAGAGCTCAACAAACACGCAGGTATTTTTTTATGAAATAAGGGGGCAAACGAGCAAACGGGTCACCTGATGGAAAGCAACTTTCGTCGTCCGTGGACACTCGCAGCATCAGAAGAGCTGTAGGTGCGTTGCCGGCCTTTTAAGAGGGAATAGGATAATAGGGGAGGGTAGGGAAGGGAATAGGGGAGGGTAGAGAAGGGAAAAGGGTAGGGGATTGGGCCTTCGATAAACTCACTCACTCGGCGAAACACAGCGCAAGCGCTGTTTCACACCGGTTTTCTGTGAGCCCGTGGTATTTCTTCGGTCGAGTCGGCCCATTCGTGCCAAAGCATGGCTCTCCCACGTCAGGCATTGTAAGTACATGAGGCACTACTGACAACAAAAGGCCATGTGAAAATAAGTTATGTCTGATCGCTTTGGGATCTTACTCTAATAGCTCATTGAATTTGTGTCTGTGTCTGTGTACCACGTACTGTAACCCTGTGTTAGCAAGCGATTACTACGCTACTCTCGTATTGCTATTGACTGTTGCTATTGGCTGTTATGAACACAGTACTGCTATTGAACTGCGTATGAATCAGACTACAAACGGAAACTAATTTCGATGCTTTATTAGCTTTGCTTAACCAGATGGCTAAACTTATAATAGAGTCGTCAATTTCACAATGATACAGAGTACGTTCTTTGTTATTATAACCAAATTTGATTATGTTATTTGTAGGTATCCTTCAGATACTAATAAACCTTAGGGCCTGTTTTACCACTTCCTGATAAGTGCTGGATAGGCTATCCACAACTTAACTTGACAGATAGAGTATGGAGCATCTGTCAAATAAGTTGTGGATATGCCCATCCGGAGCCTTATCAGGAAGTGGTGAAATAGGCCCTAAATCTTCTAATTATTGTTCTATTTTGTAAAATTTATTTTTTTGTTTTATTTTTCCATTATTTATAATTGAAAAATAAAAACTCATTCCAACTCGATTATCTTTTATCTTTAAACGAGCAATTCTTGTATACTTATATATATATATATATAATTGGAATCTCGGAATCGGCTCCAACGATTTTCATGAAATTTAGTACATAGGGGGTTTTGGGGGAGATAAATCGATCTAGCTAGGAATCATTTTTAGAAAATGTCATTTTATTCTCGTTTTATCGAATACCGAACAAAGCTTGGTCAAATAGCTAATATTATTAATGCCACAATAACATTTGTTCTAGTGTAAATTATAAAAATCAATGCTCAAATCAATGATTTGTAACCAATAATAAATAATTATTGTGCAATTAATAATTGTATTGTTTAATAATGCAATTAATCAACAGCTCATTGTTAATATAACAATGCTGCGCCAACAGAGGAAATCATTAGTAATGCATCATTTCATGTAAATAATCAAATTATAGTTGCTGTCTGTACAATTTTACACGTACTGTCGCAGAATATGAACAAATTCAGCCATTGAACTATCGCTACCTTTCTGTGTTTTACAAATCAACAACATACAACCGAATTCTACGCGTGTCTGTACTCTGTGTTAGGTACGTCTTGGTCTCATGTAAGTGGATATCTTTTATGAGAATAAATTCTTTAAACCTTAACTTTTGAGTATTTCGGGACCAAGCTATATAGTCTGCGCCATCCATGAAGACGCGCCCCACCAGTTTTTGGGTGAGCAAGTTTCCCTTTAACCGTGGCACTTTTTCTCAATTGGTTTAATCCTTCAGGCCCCGCGCGAGCACCGGTGATCGCGACAACAATAGAATACAATAGCAATTCCTGGAAATTCCGACTGAAGTATTAATTATTATAGTGTGCGCGGGCACTCATAGGTAATTAGTGTGTACCGATAACACTCAAACATTGGCGAAAGCTTGCACACATATACTGTAAACAATTAGGAGGAATAGTGGGGCGCGTCTTCGTGGATTGCACGGACTATAAAATTACAACCAGTAACAATGAAAAGTTGACAGTATGAAAAAGTAAATCTGACTTTTTGTCCCTAAAATGTGTTTATACTGTTTACATGTTTCGCCGAGTAGGCGAAACATGGCGGTAGCGATCATTGACTCCCTGTCAAAAACTTGTCATTTTTTCTACATAAGCCGCGATTGACAATGAAATGTCAGATGTTGTCAATCGTGGCTTTGTATAAAAAATTACAAGTTTTTACAGGGAGTCAATGACCGCTACCGACATGTTTCGCCGAGTACAGTATAAATTATAATAGTGACTATGCTTTTTCATTTCTGGTAAGCTCTGAAGTAGAAATAAAACCAAACACTTCAGAGTTGTTACACAAACGTTATTATAAGTTATATTATTGCGTTTGTGAGGTTTTTAACTTACTTTTCCCTTTTGATGGGCTAACGTTAAGGTCCATCAACAACGGTTTTAAATAAATAACCTCATGTCCAAAAACCTCTGGAACTTGTTATTAACACATTATTTTAGCGTCACGCTGTTGGTGATGATGTTTCTAAGGCATACTGTCGCCATTCGAGATCGGTTTTGAAATCCAAATTGGTTTTCTGTCACGTCTATCGAAAATTGGTTTTAACCTCAATATGAAATAACTTTTCGGTTGCATTTTTTTAGTTGGCGTGCTCCGTTCTCGGGTTTCGTATCAAAATATCAAAGGTGGCTCGGTTTTGTTTTTTTAAGCCAGCGATTTTTGTATTTTTGAAGCCTACTGGCATTTTTAACCGACTTCAAAAAAAGGAGGTTATCAATTCGACGCGTATGTATGTAATATTTCCAGAACTGCCCAGTTTTTGTATATGTTAATCTATAACAGCTTCTGAACAAATGTGCCAAATTTCAAAAGTGTATGTATGTATGTATGTATGTATGTATGTATGTATGTATGTTTTTATGTTTGTGCACGCATATCTCCGGAACTACAAGTCCGATCTAAATGATTCTTTTTTATTATACTAGGTATTGTTCAACTTAGGGAATACTGCAAGTTTCATCAAAATCGGTTCAGTAGTTTTTGAGATAGGGAATTTTAATTCTCAATTACGTACAATTTTGAAGTCGGTTTTATCTTTTTAAAATACAGTTATTAGAAGTATCTGAATGTATTCGTAAAAGGCTGCCGCTGTTATTCCGTAGCTTGTTTTTAATAAAATTGTATGTGGAATCTGATATAAGTGAAGTAAAGATAAACTACGATAACATGTCGCGGGCAGTCACATCCTTATGAAAGAGTTTGTATGTAAGTATTCGTCTCCAGTCACTTATTACCAAAATTTGTTGGTCAACTAATATCAAACTAGCTATTTGACCGAGCTTTGCTCGGTATTCGAAAAACACGAACAAATGACATTTTCTAAAAATGATTCCTAGCTAGATCGATTTATCGCCCCCGAAACCCCCTATGTACTAAATTTCATGAAAATCGTTGGAGCCGATTCCAAGATTCCAATAATATATTTATATATATACAAGAATAAGATAACACAAGAGAATATAATGACTACATCATAACTAGCCGACCACGCAAGACAACGCACGTGTCGATTTCATAGAGCTCTACTCCTCTGATTTAGCAAGAAGAAGTATTCAGCTATCGAAATTCAAGTTATAACTTATAAGAAAATGCGTTTATTTGTGACCTCTTCATGCTAAAATAAACCGAATTAAAAGAGATTCTTTAAATGAAGATTTTAGTAGGCATAGTCTTATCCCGGAAATATTTATTACTGTGATTTTTTGCCATAAGCAAACGTAATTTCGATTCTTCGATCGTGATCGATATTCACAATCGAAAAGTCAGTTTCCTACATCGCGAGTCGCGACGAGTAGTCTAACATAAATTCAAGAATTGCGGTTTAGAGTTACAACTTACAAGTAACAGCAAATATTTGGCTATCATAATAATTACTCTATTGTATAACCTATTAATTTTCAATAAGATATTACTATAATACGGAAGGATATACTCCTAGCGGAAAATTAAATTCAATATAAATTCTCTACACGCCATACCATTATTCTATGCTAATGCAGCGACGAAGATTAAATAAACAGATAGAGGTGGCATTCCAAACAATGGGAATTAATGCCGGCGCTTCTAAATTGTAATAAAATGCTGTCAAAACTTGAAAACATAGTATGTATTTATTACCGTGCATTTTAACTAATATCCTAAGTATTTCTCTATTGTAAGTGTCGGTAAAAAATATACAGCTTTTCAAACCAGACTAAACAATCAGGCTAAAAATCCTCTGTTTAGCAGTGAAGGCATAATTATTTTTATTCTCTGTAAGCACACCATTCCATCCTAATAAAATTAAGTAGCGGGCTGGCTGAGTGCTAGAATTTTCTCGTTAGTTCATATCCTTTTCTTGGCACTTAATTCCACAAATTACATTAAGTTTATTCTCGAGATCTCTTAGCTTTGGACTTCAGACGATGGTAGACGTATATTTTACTCTTTATTATTTAGCTGCGATGGATTATGTACATGTTTGATTTCAAGCTTTTAAAAATAGAACGAAAAAAATCTAAAATCGAACTCAAAATTAATATTTGAAAAATATTTTTATTTAATGCATTTTTAACCACAAAGAAAATATAGGGGAGTAAAAATGTCTGTCCGTGGCATCGTAGCATACAAGTCGGGCCAATTTTGATCTTGTTTTTTTTTGTTTTAAGACATAATTATTATTTTAACAAAGGCTGGCTCACTTCTGGATTTTTTATAATAATTATTTACTCTTACTATTAGGTTAGGTTAGTCGATCACCTTAAAATGCGACATTAAATCTCACAATAACGAAACACAATGACGTAACATAGATTCACTTGTTAGTAGAGGCTTATAAATTATGTTAGTAACATCATATTATTCATATCGTTGATTATATATTATTTTATCTTAGCATTATAATGAACTGCAATGGAGTATAATGCATTGTAAGTATACGCAATATAAAATTTAGTTTTTCACAATACGCGGCAGAGAATCTGGAATTTCATCCATATTTCCCTTAGGCATTAACGCATGGGATGCTGCAAAGGTTGAGTAAATACATCAGTGATCCGGTAACCCAGTGAGGAAGTAGGTTACCTCAATAATTACACTGCGAATGTGGAATTATGACGAGAAATTTCTGGAAAAACAATTGAAAGTTTCGAGCATTTTTAAAGGTTAGAAAAAGTAGGTTATGAGAACTAGGATTTATAAAGATTTTGTCTCATTTAATAATTTTATTATTTATTCTTAACCACAGTTTCTAACATATTATATTTTATGCAATAGGTAGTTATAATAATATTATGGTGGGCCACTTAAATGTCTAATATTGATTCACGAAAAAGTTATTTCTCGCTGGAAGCGTGCATTTTTAACCGACTTCCAAAAAACGAGGAGGTTATATGTTCGGCTGTGGATATTTTTTTTTTATTTTTTATTTTTATTTTTGTATGTTCAACGATTACTCCGCCGTTTGTGAACCGATTTTCGAAATTTTTGTTGTGTTGTATTAGGTTTCACTCCAATTTGGTACCATGTTCACAAAAGTGGTGACCTGATGATGGGATCCATGAGTAATCGAGGGAACTCCTCGAAATTTATATGGAAACATATGGTGATTTTGGTTTTATGAGAAGCACCCTAAGCATATGCTACCAAAACGCAAGATTTTGCACCGAGGTATACTATGGTTCCGAAGCTACTAAGAGAACTCCGGATTCCTTATAGATACAAGTTTGGGAGTTTAGGCGCTGTTTTAAGAACTGAAAGAATATGCTACTATGCAAATTACATTCATCATCATCATCATCATCATCATTACCACATCAGGGTCACCAATGTCACCAAAATTGAACATAACAAATTCAGCCTTAAGTCCAGAGCATAAGGCACACATTTGACATTACTTCTGAGAAGTAAGCTGCTTCGATAATACAAGTAACATGCCTATCTCACAACAACACATGAAAACAACCTAATTTCAACCTTTTGCATTGTGCTTAGCGTTCATAGTACAATAACTGTGTGCGGTCTCGCTTGCTAAAATCTGCTAGGGCTGTCAAGCGAGCGGCGCGGCGGCGGGCCGCGCCGGGTACAGACTACCAGACCGGGCGGCGTATTTACAAAGGCTTATACCGTTTGAGTCACGAGCCAGACTCTAATAGATGAGCTTTTGTTTGTGCATATTACTCTACAATTATACCTATTCTATCTCAGTAAAAAAATTGACTCAAATGGATTAGCTTTTTGCCTTGATATTTTCAAATAAAAATGCACTTACAAAACCTAGTCGAGTAGAGGCTCACCGCCATAATATTTGTTTATCGCGAGCGTGCCATACAGCATACTTTTAATAAATTAATAAGACTGACTGTTACCAACTACGTTTAAATTGTAAAAACACTAAACTAATCGTGATAAAAATGATTATCTGCGTTTTGTATTTTACATTAGAGGTTATATAGGAAACTACGCTATAAAAAATATTATAGTTTTCTTAGCTATAAATGATCAGTCAGATCAAGAACCAATCATTTTTCTAAGATAGTTTTATAATTACTTGTACTCTCAACAAGTGTGTAGTTATGTACCTGTTTCTTACCTATTAATTAAAGTTCGTTAGTTAATTAGTATTTTTGTTACTTAAATACAAAATAGAAACGAGTAAGTAATTTCATTACTGTAACATTAAAATAATAAAAAATTTCATGTAACTATCCACCTACATATTTTTAAAGCTAACGATGACGATGTATTTACCATATCGGTATCAAATTGAATAGCATTTGTTGCTGCAATGTTAGAAACAATTATTTAGCTAACAAAGTTTAAGCGATTTCGGTCATTTTCTGTACTAAAATAGATAAGGGTATTGTCAAGTTTTTGTCTAACAAAAGCTAAGCCAGTTCAGTATCCTTCGATCGTGTATTATTGGAAATCTATTGTTATTCTATTGTGTCTCGCTCACCGGTGAGCTTGTAATAAGATACGTAGAATAATATTATACAGGTGTATTATTCTACGTACACAGTACGCGAAAAAACTAAAAAGAGTGAAATTATTATTTTTAACAAAAAATTAAAACCGACTTCCAAGGTAAAAACAATAATAACATCCTTATAATATGAACTAAAAAGTATTAAATAATTATTCCTATCTAATAGTGCCTTTTTCCGAATTCGGCTAATACTCAACTATTTCTGTACTCAATCTTCATAATATTGAAGTCGGTGCCAGTTACAAAAGTTTCAAATATTTTGGCAGACTGAATATTCAGCTATATCTGGTACCGACTTCAAAATGATGAAGATTGAGTACAGAAATAGTTGAGTTTTAGCCGAATTCGGAAAAAGGCACTACTTATTAGATAGGAATAATTATTTAATACTTTTTAGTTCATATTATAAGGATGTTATTATTGTTTTTACCTTGGAAGTCGGTTTAATTTTTTGTTAAAAATAATAATTCGAGATAATTTTTTGAAGTGAAAACTTCTTTAGCGGCGTTGAGCATTTTGTGGGATGCCGGATGGGTAAAAACTGTGAAACTCGCGTCAGATTCTCGTGCTGATCGAAAAACCGTAAGACGGTTGGAGAGTAGTGTTGTAACATCGAAATCGATTAATCGAACAATTGATTGTTTTTTTCGATTGTCGATATTTTTTAATCGATTAAGTATAAGGGTTTCGATTAATTAAAAAAATCGATTTTTTAAAAATCGATTTTCATAAAAAATGGGTTAAAAAAAATAACGCACAACGTTAATAATCAAGTTTTCACTTCTGCCGGCACTCCCGGAGTGCAACCCGTCTTTTTTTCTTACTTAACCAAATATGTCTGTCTACACAAAATTGCCTCAATCGGCACAAATTATCATGATTTCAGAAAACTTTAGAGTTTAGGGTATAACCATACAATAAATTTTCCAAAGTTAATCTATTATATAGGTATACAAGGTGTAAAAAAAACTAAGTGTTAATACTTTAGGGTGTGTATGGGTCCCCTATATATAGTTCGCCGTGAAAGTAGCAGCGCTGAAAGAGTAACTTTTTTAACTTTTGTATGGGAAAATGCATGATGCTCGGGCGCTTGTCTGGACTTAAATCACAAAAAAATTTTGCTCTTTAGCTTAATTCTAACTTTATTTTCGTTCACCATCGTATCTTTGCATTGTTGTAATAATATATCGTCTAACTGCTAACATACCTACTATATAAACCACCTACAGGACATAAGTGCTAGTATAACTCTTATCTTAGTCTTCTTAGTACAATTAATTAGCGCAAACTGTCAGAATATATGTGAGCCAGGCTTATTCAAGGAATAAGATTTATCTGACAGATAAGTGGAAGATAAGGACTTGTATTATTCTGTGCCAAAAGCTCTGTCATGTATGAGTTACAATGTAGAGATCAACTACGATAACATGGCGCGCCGCTCCAAAATTCAAAATGTCTTGCGCGGAAGGCTAGTTATGATTGGTTGACCAACAGATCTTGGTATAAAGTGACATTAAGTGAAATATTACGTGTACTGTGATTGGTTGAATACTTACTACATACAACTCTTTCATTAGGATGTGACTACACACGTTGAAACAGTCATTTGGAGGGGCGGCGCGCGCCATGTTATCGTAGTAGATCTCTACTGCTGTGTAGATTAGACAGGGTTTCATTTCTGAAGTGAAAACCAGGAAAGGTAAAAAACACAAGTCACGTGAGCTGATCGAAAATCCGTAAGACGGAGGGAAATTGTCTCGAGGAAGAGGAAGTAAAGTCGTAAGGGAGACTTATATATTTCTAGCTGACGGTAGAAGTGTTTCTTTTTCACTTCTGGCACTTTCGGAGCAGCTATTTGGATGAGGTAGGAGTAAGAGAAGCATATGAGAATGCAGGGGTTATTGTAGGAAGTTAGGAACCCCTATGACACCATTGATATGATGATGATGAAGGGGAGGCGTAGGCCACAAAGGAAGATCTGAAGTGGTATGCTTGGTCAGGCCGGAGCCCACGTGATACATTGCAGCTGTCGTAATATGATGTCGACGCGCTCAGAAAACTTCGATATTGCGATGTAGTCCGAATGTTAGGCGAATTATTGTGGGTACCGACTACCGCTACATATTTTTATAGGACTGTTTACGCATTCATCCACAAATATTATAAATGTGTGTGTCTGTCTGTCTGTTACCTCTTCACGCCCAAACCGCTGAACCGATTTTGCTGAAATTTGGCATAGAGATACTTTGAGTCCCGGGAAAAGACATAGGACACTTTTTATCCCGGAAAATTTTACGGTTCTCGCGCAATAAGCGAATTTTTGCGCAACGGATTTGCGGACATCATCTAGTAAATCTATACTTATAAAATTACATGTCCTAACTGACTGACTGACTGATTCATCATAGCTGAGCAAAAACTGTTAAAGTTACAGCCACGAAATTTGGTAAGTAGGGTTGTTTTATTAAGTAGACATCCACTTAGGAAGGAATTTTGAAAATTTTACCCCGAAGGGGGTGAAATAGAGGTTGAAAGTTTGAATAAAAGTCCGTAACATGAAACACATCTCCGTTATTATACTATGCTAACGCGGACGAAGTCGCGGGCAACAGCTAGTATTATTATAAATGCGTATGCCTGTCTGTATGTTACCTCTTCACGCCTAAGCCGCTGAACCGATTTTGATGAAATTTCGTATGGAGATTCTAAATTCTTTGAGTCCCAGGAAAGAGTCGCGCGATAGAATTTGGTGCAACGGAGTTGCGGACGTCAATTCAATTCAATATCTTTATTTGCACAAAACATGATAAAAAGATGAATTAGCGTAAAACAGCACATGTTTTATTTTGTTATCTAGAAGTACCTAATATTATATTTTATTTATCTACCAAACGTCTAGACTCTAGGTATATTATAACTGAAAACCAAACAGTACATTCGTCTTGAAAAATACACACAGCTTATTATCTGTAAAAAATACACTGTCCAGTCAGACTCAGGGCAGAGTTCCAAGCAAAAACGACCAATAACATTTGAATAGAATAAGCCAAATTCTTAGCGCGATACTGCATCTCGAATAAATATGTTAAAATTATTACCATGCTTTATTTTTGCCGGCGTGTTTGCCAACGTTTTTGATGCATAAAATATTTCGGACGCTTGGTATATAATTATGGTTTGTTATTAATGCAAGCTGTGTTTTATTTCTGTAAGGTTGTCGGTTCAGGAGTAAAACTCACGGCAAGATTAGAAATTAGAATACATTGTTACACTAGATATTATTATGTCTCGCAATTTCATAAGCATGGAAATTTTCGGGAATAAAAACTATTCTATCATGTATGTCCTCTCCCGAGTTTATAATTCTTGGCGAATTTCATTAAAATATGTTCCGTGGTTTGTGCCCATGATGAGATAACAATATGCATAATGCATATTATAATAAAGACACACTTTCGTATTTTTGATATTCAATCGACTTATATTTATTACGTTAGTATAGTAGGTAATTGGACAAAATATGAGAATGAAGATTTCCTTACAATTGAAGTACCTATCTTTATCAATTTTCAAATGCAATTTTTCATATATAATTTTCATTCATAAAACCTAGAGGAACCAACTTTTCCGTCCCCAAACTAGGTCTTCTTTACCCTTTTAAAATGTAAAGGAAGTTGATAAGTTGCCTGAAAGTAATTTGTCTTGTACGTCATTTGTCTAACTATTTGGGCTCATCTGCCGGGGACAGCCGGGTACGAGGGGACGAGGGGACGAAGGGGACAAAAACAGTCAAGATGTCATCCACTCCATGATTTATGGTGGATGGCTTCAGAGCCTGCGGTTTAGCGATAGTGTTTGATGATTCCTTGATGAACGGTAAACAGGTTATTAATATCACAGTATGATTGTCATACAGTAGCAACTTAGTTTTTATTCTACTCGGCTAATTAACTAAATTAATTAACGACACTGAACCCTATACAGGGGGTTCATATACACCCTGAAGTATTATCACTTCGTTTTGTTACACCCTGTAAATAAAAAAATAAAATAAAACGGTTGCATTTATTCGAAACGGTAATGTATCACTGATTCGCCTACTGAGGGGAATTGAAAATAAAATTGGCACTAGCTCAATTTTCCGCCTCAATAAATACAGTTCGGTGCAAGCGCAGTGTTGCCAGCCTTAGTATTTTGTTTGTCTTTTTAAGAGGGCAACACTTAAGGAGTATTGAATTTTAAGCGGTCCGTTTCCTTTGGAGCGTTTTGTTTGACTTTTGTTGGTTTTTAGAAGATGGGGTTCAATGTGAGTTCTTGTAATTCTTCATTATGAGGAAATTAACGATATTTTGTATGGCGTTAGACCGACGCTATTTTGATCCCATACAAATTGCAGTTTACGTTCCCACGGTAAAACGTGACATAACTCACACTCAGCCCTCTGTTCTGGTACATTTTGTATGGTTATGTCGTAAGTCCGTAATATACAGACTTATAGTAGGCTAACGAGGTGAGCTAAAACCTAACCTAAAACCTGACCTAACTAAATTCAAGAAGTAAGACAAGTCAGTGAAGAATTCAAAAGCAAAAAGCAAAACCAGAAGTTAGGATAATGAAATTAATAATCTGTGTTCGTAAATTACAGTATAGTTGAATGTGGTATCGATGGATCTAAGTGCAGTGTGTCTAAGACTATTTCATTAAAGACGAGTTAAAAGAGATTGATTAGGTAGGATATATTATAGGTTATGACCAAACACAATGAGGGTTGAAGAACACTAATAAAATGTGAGATACTAAGTACGAATAGCAAAAACTAGTATTAAAACAGGCCGGTCGGGTTATATTTCAAAATATATTCCATTTCCACGTGTGAATTTTTCACATGCATAACACTACTAATTAAAGTTAACTCAAACGCGGCGTGAAAACGTCGTAATGAGGGTGCTTCCTAAATTCAGATCCTATTAGTGGCGCGACACGGTAGGGGCGGGCACACCTTAATTTAGTTAAAGTTTTCCAAAGCGCCTTGTCACGTGGACCGAGAAATTGATGAATCTGTTACGTCTTTGTTTTAGGTCCTTAATGGAGGTGTATTTTTTAGAGGTTATAATAGACTAAGGCGGACTTGCACAGATCCGAGTTAAAGTTAACTCTGAGTTAAACATCATGTCATCTCTATCACTACCTTGGTGAGTGACAGAGATGACATGATGTTTAACTCAGAGTTAACTTTAACTCAGATCTGCGCAAGTGGGCCTGAGAGCGAGTGCTCGGCAGACTTACAGTAAAAAGTGAAGTATCAAACTCCATATTAATGCCAGATAATATATACCGTTTCACCTGTTGTTGACGCAATAGGCACTCATTATTCCAAACGAGTTTACTTTACTGTATACAGTGACACTCACTCTTAGACTATAAGTTGTATAAGAAAATAATATCTACTTTTAAACGTCCTGACTAGTCTTCTGATTGAATAAGATAATTTCTTAATCAATAATGCATAACAAGTAATCTTACTGCATAACGTTAAGAACAATAATAATTTCGCTATGAATAATGTTCATGAATCATGTGTTATTAATTCTTGTATGTTAATTTTTTCGAAGTATAGACTTCAATTCGTCATTCTAAGCCGGCTGCAAACTTTAGGTAGAGCTTGTCTAACATGAAATTGTCTTATACGATATAAATGGAAAATATTGTAAGAGAAAGCTGAAAGGGTCTTCAATTTTAGTTGGACATAACAGCTAAATTACTAGACGAAATCGATACAATAAATTGTTATTCTCTACGAATATGATTTGAAAATATTTTTTAGCTTTAAATTTAATATTCAAAAGTTTTGGGTCAAAAAATTAGTAATTGCCATCTCAAAAGTTTAATTGCAAACAAACTTACACGATAATCGTATGAAAGTTCAGAATATAGGTCGAGAGGCGGCGGTCGCGGCCCGCCGGGTTCATACATACCATGTATAAACATGAGGAATAACTCACATAAGAATTAGCACATTCTAATTTGAGTTATGATTTAAATTACACGTCATTTGATTATAGTTTGTAAGGGGTTTTTTAAGAGAACCTCTAAAGAAGGCTGATGCAAATTAAATTTTTTGACATAGCTAATTGTTATCCCCAACTTTGTTTCGTCGTATTTTGTGTATCGTATACGTGGGAGAGCAATGCTTCGGCACGAATGGGCCGGCTCGACCGGAGAAATACCACGTTCTCACCGAAAACCGGCGTGAAACAGCGCTTGCGCTGTGTTTCGCCGAGTGAGTGAGTTTACCGGAGGCCTAATCCCCTACCCTACCCCATTACCCTATTCCCTCTTAAAAGGCCGGCAACGCATCTGCAGCTCTTCTGATGCTGCGAGTGTCCATGGACGACGGTAGTTGCTTTCCATCAGGTGACCCGTTTGCTCGTTTGCCCCCTTATTTCATAAAAAAAAACAATATAATAGAAGGTTTTTCCATTAAAGACATCTTAAGATCTCATGTACTTTCTCGAGATTGAAAGTATCTAAATACATGGTAGGTTGAGCGGCGCGGCGTAAAGAGGTAAATAGACAAACAGCAACAGCAACTTTCGCATTTGCGTTAAATATCTAGCTAGCTGTCCCTGTGAACTTCGTGTCACTTTAAAACTTTCCCTGGACTTTTACGAATATTTTAAGACTAAAATCAGCCCAATCCGTTCAGCCGTTTTTGAGTTATAGCGCGACTAACACATTTGAAAATCCATTTTTATATATACGATGATAAAAGTATCTACACATTGTAAGTGTAATTAGTATTTAATTATTACAACTGTTGTGTTACAAAGATAATATAATGAAAATATTTAGAAGTTAGATTGCTTTAATGGTTTCCCACGTCTAGCGCTATAAAATATTAAGGGCCTGTTTCACCGCTTCCTGATAAGGTGCCCGATAGGCTTATTTGACAGATTCTCCATACTCTATGTGTCAAGTGGTGGATAGCCTAATCAGGAAGCGGTGAAACAGGCCCTAAATAAAATACATTTTAATACTACTAAACTGACGACTATTTAAATATTTGCATACCTATTCAATTCCAGACGCACGAAAAATTCAGCGAAAAATATTTATAGTCCGGGAGAAAACGCAAAAATACACATGTAAATTATTCAGCAGATATCGAAAGTAAAAGCTCTTAGCGTTTGTCTGTCGGGCTGTCACTTTGCCTATCCCCCCTCTACTGTCACCCCCGTGACACCCCCGCATAAACATTCGCGATGACTTCGCTCGTTATCGCTAATGGATACAAGGAAGTGACTTCGCTTTTTTACACGTAAGTGCATCGACGATTTCATACAAACTAAAACAAGGAAGACAAAGCATTTTTGTGGGTTTTCGTTAATGTATTGTGCTTCTATCGCTCTAGGCAGTAGAAACCTAGGAATTATGTTACCTATAGCTAGACGGTGATGTTCGCAACAACATTAAGGGCCTGTTTCACCGCTTCCTGATAAGGCTATCCACTACTTAACTTGACACATAGAGTATGGAGAATCTGTCAAATAAGCCTATCGAGCATCTTATCAGGAAGCGGTGAAACAGGCCCTAAATATTTTTGTTTATCGCGTTGTTACCGTAAATTTTTACTCAAGAAAAACTTTCGCATGTCCTACCCCGTCTCTCAAAGTAGCCCCATAAAAATTCACTTTAATTGGTTCAGCCGCGTGAAAAGGTAACAGACAGACAAACACACTTTCACATTTATATTATAGTAAGGATAATTTCTTTTGAAGTCACTAGATAATATTGCCACACTTTTTAGATGAAAATGGAATCAAAATAGAAAATCAAAGAGTCATATTATACACGCAGCCAATGTCCATTACTCTTCTGTACCAGATTTTACTAAAATCTGTCTAGTTTTTATGTCTTTATTCGATGTAATCAAACATCCCTTCTTAACTATATTAAGCACAATACCAAAATAACTTCATTAACTATTCAATGCATATAAAGTGTATAATTGAAGCTACCCATTTAAACTCGGTTTAAATTTTATCTCAGTTTAAAATTAATTAGGGGGTTCCCCTTATTGACACTTTGACAGACAACTTGTCCCATAAAGTCTGCTGGGTCTGAATTATTCATTGGGGGGATTCCCCTGGCCTGTCTTAGAGAAGATTGCAGTAATGCATACAATCTGTTAACGTTTAATTTATTTTCGAAATTGCTTGTGTTTTTTACAAAGTAAGTATATTTTTATAACATACTTTTATTATTTGAGCACGATTTTTACCTATATCCAGTAGTCTAAAAATTAATTCAAACTTTTCATACGTATTAAAGGCCGATGACATAATATTATTATGTTAAAATTTAAAAAAAATCGACAAAAAAGTGTTATTTTTAAAATAAACTATGAGAGTCAGGTCGCACCGAAAAGAGATGCGAAATTATGTCAAATAAATACACAGTCACAGTCGAGAAGCCAGGCTGGCCAGCGACGGCTTTGGAACGAGACAGATGACCTTGGGGAAGACCTTTGACCAGCTGCTAGTGGGATAGTATAGGCTTTTAAAAAATGTAACGCCGCGCCGTGGACATATTTTGTATCTTGTAAGGGTATTAAGCCGTTCTGGTACGAACTTACCCTTTACATAAGCACAAGCACAATTTTTCGAAACTACGGCCACAGTAAAGCCGCATTTTTACTAGGGGACATTTGTCTCGCGACCTAGTCGCATGACACGAAATGTACGTGTCCCGCGTCATGTCGCAGCGACATTTACGGGTTGCGGGATTTGTCGCTGGCGACATACGGACAAACTACGTGTTGCAGGGACAAACTACGTAAATGTCGGACGACTTGTCTTCGCGACATGTCCTCTAGTGAAAACACGGCTTTAAGAACTACTTTAAGACGTGGCCAAAAAAGAAGGGTATATTTCTATTATTATCAAAACACTCCTTTATTCGAATAAAAAATAGTTATATTCATCCTAAAGGAAGATATATTAATAGCTGTACAATGTTATTCTGTGGTTTATTGGGTTATGTTGAAAAAAATTCAAATGCGACCCAAAGATCGTGATAAAAACGTGTGTAATAAATCGAGAGGACAGGACAGTGATGGTTGAGATGAGTGTACAGAGTATGCGACGCGGGACCGACACGACAAGAGACCGACACGATAAAATTAGGCTATATTGTGAGAGAGCAAATCTACAACCTGCACTGATATCCATACTAATATTTTTATAAATGGCTAAATGCGAAAGTGTTTCTTTCTGTCTGCCACCCCTTCACGTCCAAACCGCTTAACCGATTTAGCTGTAATTTGGTATGGGGATACCTTGAGTCCCTGAAAAGGGAATATGATATTTTTGGTCCCGGAAAAATGTGCGGTTCTTGGCGGATTTTGGCGCAAAGTAGCTGTGGGGTCATATTAAAATTTTGTTGTAACTTTAGGTACTACAAAAGTGTCTCTTTATTTTGCCTCTACACGTCGTAATATATTAGGGTGCGTCCACATTTGTATCATTTGCGCGATCAGATCTCCGATCAGATCTCCGTCGCGTATCATCGAAGCGTGTCAACATGATACGCCCCGATCGCTATTAACCACGTACCTGATACGTGTCGTATCAATTACACGCATGATCGGCAGAATGATCTAATAGGCGTCCACAGTATGATACGCATAAGTACTTGATACGGCGCGATGATCGCAACGGAGATCTGATCGGAGATCTGATCGCGCAAATGATACAAATGTGGACGCACCGTTAACTGATGCGAGATACCTACTGGGGGTCCATTAAAATATTCGTAGGATAGTTTTTATTGCAGAACAATATACATTTCTCGTGCTTATTAGCGACCAAAAATTTGCGGGCCACATCTCGTTGTTACGTTGTTACTAAGTTAACACGACGCATAATGTGCAGCGTAGAAGTACTCGACTACTCTACGCGCTACCGAAATCGTAGCATTAAGAGTCCGTATACGAAATTTTGCCGATGAATACGAAATTGCAAATGTTCGCTACAGAAATATTATTAGGTTTTTTCCCTTATTAGACTTAACAAAATATATATTAATTATGAGATTTAAAATTTTTCTTTTTTCTCGAATTGGGTAGAATTTTATCTATAGATTATTTCTGTCGTTTTCTCTTTATGAATTAATTACAGCTCCAAGTTGCCGAAATTAACAGCAATTCTTTGCCCATTTTCTCTAAAATTTTGCGAGTTACTTATTTTTTTACTCTACTATTTCATAGTGAAGTGGTAAAAAGTAATTCCAACATTTTATAGACGACTTTCTCAATAGTACATTGTATTTTTTTCATACCGTTGAGACGTCAAAACAATCCATAAACAGGTGATATTCTAAACCTTTTACAGCCAAAATCACAAAACCGTCGCGGGTTTGAGCTGGATTATTTAAAAATACTTAAAAAAAAAGGAAATCTAGCTCCAACATTAGATTATAATTGAAATGATCTTACATGTTGTGCATTAAAACTTACAGAAATACTGTATTTTAACTGTTAAATCATGTCTGTTAAATCAGCGAAATCGGCAAATTTCGTATACGGACCCTTAATAAATATTCAAAAGCAGCTATAGTTTCAATTTTATGTATACTTACCAACAAAAGGCTATAACATAGTAAAAGCATAGAAATAATTATACATAAAGTAGTAATGCAAAGCCAATAATATTATTTGTCCGTTAACATATAGCCCGGCAATTACTACGTTGCCGGGCTATATGTTTGCCGTAGTGTGTACACACCTTTACGTTGAGCATTTTGTCCCTGCACTTTAATAAGTAGGACCCTCTTTTAATATAGAGCGTGCCCCAGGGAGGATGTTTGCCAAATAGAGGGTTTCATATAAGATTGTCATAGCGGTGATTTTGTTGCGTATTTTATGGGGCTTATGAGCAGATGGATCACCTGGTGGTTAGGGATTGCCGGTTAAGGGTCCGTATACGAAATTTCCCGATTTCGCTGATTTAACAGACGTGATTTAACAGTTACATACAGTATTTCTATAAGTTTTAATGCACAACATGTAAGATCATTTCAATTATAATCTAATGTTGGAGCTAGATTTTTTGTTTTTTTTTTAAGTATTTTTAATTAATAATTCAACTCAAACCCGCGACAGTTTTGTGATTTTTGCTGTAAAAGGTCTAGAATATCACCTGTTTATGGATTGTATTGACGTCTTAACGGTAAAAAAATACAATGTACTGTTGAGAAAGTCGTCTATAAAATGTTGGAATTACTTTTTACCACTTTAATATAACATAGTTGAGTAAAAAATATGTAACTCAGCAAAATTTTGGAGAAAATGGGCAAAGAATTGCTGTTAATTTCGGCAACTTGGAGCTGTAATTTATAAAAAGAAAAGAACAGAAATAATCTATAGATAAAATTCTATCCAATTCGAGATTTAAAAAAAAAAAAAAAAACTAATTGTGCCAAAAAAAAAAACACGATTCAAAACAACCTAAATCTCACATTATATTACTCGCCGCAAGTTCGAGTCGGCTTTCCGCGCTTAAATATATTAATCTAATAATGAATATATATATTTTTTTAGTCTAATAAGGGGAAAAAACCTAATAATATTTCTGTAGCGAACCTTTGCAATTTCGGCAAAACCGGCAAAATTTCGTATACGGACTCATAAGGAGGACTTGTGACTTCTTTGTGTCTTTTTGTTTGAATATTATGAAAAAAACTTTTTTTTGTATAGATAGAGTGTCAGATTGTTAAGGAAATCATCGCGGAAATAATATTATTACGGTATGTATAATCAATTTGCCAGTATTTATATACTCTCTGAGACTGTGTATACTTACTGTACTTATATTCTGTGATAGCTATCATAGTAGAGCCACAGATTACAAAATAAATAGTTATTACAGTAGAGCGCCAAGTCGCGTCTCAAAGTGATTATCTATACTAATATTATAAATTCGAAAGTGTGTCTGTCTGTCTGTCTGTCTGTCTGTTACCTCTTCACGTCTAAGGCGCTGAACCGATTTTACTGAAATTTGATATGGAGGTACTTTGAGTCCCGAGAAAGGACATAGGATACTTTTTGTCCCGGAAAAATGTACGGTTTCCGCACAATAAACTTTTATGATTTGCGCGTAAACTATTTAATCGATTTTGATGAAATTTGGTATGGAGATATTTTAGGTACCGAGAAAGGACACAGGATACTTTTTGTCCCGGAAAAATGTACGGTTTCCGCACAATAAACTTTTATAATTTGTGCGTAAACTATTCAATCGATTTTGATGAAATTTGGTATGAAGATATTTTAAGTACCGAGAAAGGACATAGGATACTTTTTGTCCCGGAAAAATGTACGGTTTCCGCACAATAAACTTTTATGATTTGCGCGTGAACTATTCAATCGATTTTGATGAAATTTGGTAAGGAGATACTTTAAGTACCGAAAAAAGACATAGAATACTTTTTGTCTCGGAAAAATGTACGGTTTCCGCACAACAAACTTTTATGATTTGTGCGTAAACTATTCAATCGATTTTGATGAAATTTGGTATGGAGATACTTTAAGTACAGAGAACGGACATGGGATACTTTTTGTCCCGGAAAAATGTACGGTTTCCGAACAATAAACTTTTATAATTTGTGCGTAAACTATTCAATCGATTTTGATGAAATTTGGTATGGAGATATTTTAAGTACCGAGAAAGGACATAGGATACTTGTTGTCCCGGAAAAATGTACGGTTTCCGCACAATAAACTTTTATGATTTGTGCGTGAACTATTCAATCGATTTTGATGAAATTTGGTAAGGAGATACTTTAAACCTTGAGAAAGGACAAGCGATATTTTTTGTACCGGAAAAATGTACGATTTCCACACAATGAACTTTGATGATTTGCGCGAAAACTCTTCAATCGATTTTGATGAAATTTGGTACGGAGGTACCATAGTATAAGGAGGGGAAGTAAGTTATCTTCATACAAAGGCACCGCGCGCGGCTTGTATGTGTGCGCCATAGTATCAATGCGTCGCCGCACGCACACTTATTAAAATCTCGGACCGTTTTCGGACCATACTAGGCGGGGCTAACAGTTTACGCTGCTCGCCCGCGTCATGCCACGTCGCGCCGCGCCAAACGAATCAAAAATGTCTGATCATAATCGCAGGAGTAATAAATATTGCTGAGTGTTTGAGTGTTTTAATAGTAATGCAACAATTCCAGAATTGTCTGTTTAAGTTACCATTTGAACAGGAATGGTAAGTACTACTTACTTATTGTAGCATAATATAATTTTTACTTGATGATCAGATACCTACTTACTTCTTTTTTTATTGTATTAGTTTTCTATCACACAAACTTTCCCACTAGAATATAGTATAAAATAGAGAATGTTTTAGGTACTTATGTACTTTTGATCAGTCAACTAATTTGCCGCTATTGCTTTGTTTACGTTTAGTAATGCCGATTTCTCTGTATTGTAGGTATATTATATTAACCACTTACAGTCAATTACTTATTTTAAATTGTAATAAAAATAAGTAATTGACTAATTGTAAATCAGATATTAATTATACACATAAAGCAAAGTTCGAATCATACAACAGATTTGTTTATAGTAGGTACCTATAAGAGACAAGCGTTAGTTTTTAATGTTGTTTTAAAGGGTATATTTCTAATTTTATTTAAACATCGGATTATATGCACGATCCAAGTGCCGAAATATGCATGCAAATATGCACGAAAATTGGCCGAAATATGGACAATCAAGAGTCACTTATTATTATTAAAAGTCGGAAGACCGCGACGTTGCCGCTGTTCATGCGGTTGCGAACGAAGCGCGGACAGCCGCTTGCCGCTCCCACATCACAACGCCGCGCCGCCGCGACGCGCCGCCGCCGCCTAAAATTGACAACCCTAAGACAGTAGGTAATTAAATCGCGGATTGGGTCGGAGTTACCCTACTTCCCCTCCTTTTACTATGGAGATACTTAAAGTCTTGAAAAAGGACATAGAATACTTTTTGTCTCGGAAAAATGTACGGTTCCTGCACAATAAACTTTTATGATTCGTGCGTTACCTATTCAATCGATTGGGCACGACTCACGACGAGTATGGGCACATTTGTGCTATCGGCGGCCACAGATGTAATTAGTGTCAAATGAAAGTACTGATATTTAGAAACAACATTTGTTTTGGACGTATCATTGTATTCCATTTAGTTTAAAAAATAACTGGATGCGAAATAACGTGATCGCGTAGAACAATATTGTTTAATAATTATATTTATTATTTTTGTTTACCTAATACCAATGCATAATTCTAAGCTTCCAAATCAATCAAAACAATAAAACCAGTTTGTGCTGCTGCGCACACGTCTGTAGTCTGGTATCTCGGTTGGGTTAGGTTAGATATAGGTTAGGTTAGGTTAGGTTTAGGTTAGGTTAGGTTTAGCTTAGGTTAGGTTAGGCGCTTATGATACTCGAAAACTGTATGTTTAGTTTATGTAAGAATTAATTCACGTTTAACTTATAATTTTCTTCCTAAAAAGGAGAATTAAAAAGTGAACATTAATGACGCGACACCATTTGATGTAAGAAACTATCCCAAGAGGGGGGGGGGATAATTACAATCGATTGTATAGGTAGTTTACGCACAAACTTCAAGTCTTTTGAGTGGGAACCATATATTGTGATGATGGTGAGACACTGACACAAATCAGTTCATTTTTATTTAATATGAAAGAATTTGAATTTAATTTTCTTTTAAAATCTTTCGCAGATATTTTTGCAGAAACGGATATTCTGTACGATATTTTGCAAAAAAAAAACTAGTGACATCACGTATTGTGTAAGAAAGATAAAAGAGTTAGAGTCATTTTTAGAACGTTTCAGAGAGAAGTTCGAGATCTATTATGATGCCGCCGTTCACATAACCGGACCACCTAAAAGAAAGCGCAATGTCGATGATGTAAAAATACATTATCGGCGAATTTTTGTTGAAATAATTGATAATGTATTGAGTGAATTAAGAAATCGTTATAAAAACATTAAAGATTTAAAGTTTGTTGAGCTACTTTCTTGCGAGAATTTTAGAAAATATAGTGAATGTTTTCCTGAAAATGAAATCAGAGAGTTCACTAGTCAATATCAGGCAAATTTTAATTTTGATAAATTGAAAAATGAATTGCGCTGTATTTATAGATCACCTCAATTTGCAAATAGTTGCGTATTTAGTATTATTCAAAATTTGTATAATGACAATTTGAATAAAGTTTTTTCTGAAGTGTTACGATTAACGAAATTCATTGTGACTATCCCAGCAAGCAGCGCATCGGCAGAGCGTTCATTTTCGAGTTTAAAACGTATCCACACATATTTGAGAAACACACAAAATCAACAACGACTCACAGATCTTTCTATGATTTCTATAGAAAAGGCATTAATGATAGAATTAAAACGCAATCCAACTTTCTATGACGATATCCTAAAATCATATTTAAAAAAGGATAGGCGCATAGATTTAATCTATAAATTTTTTTTTTTTTTTTTTCATTTATTTTTAATTATATTATTAACTTACAATTATACTACATGTTTTTACAGTGCACCATAAACCCTATCGGTTTATCTGGGCACTAGGTATCGCACCAAACATACGATTTGCTTTTTAACACACAATAATATTATACTAGGTACCTAAGTTAATTTAGAGTCTTACACACATGATGCAAATTTATAGAAATAATATATATTTTTTTTATACGTAATTTTAGTTTATTATCGCGAAAACGCAATAATAAACCAAAACTACATTTACACAAGCATGTGACTTTGCAAATAAAATCTACGGTTAACTTATTTACTGATATAAAGTAATAAAGTTATGCTAAATACTAAAGCTAAGGTGAAACAAGTACGTAAAAGGCTTTAAGACTTAGAAATAGGAAACAGTGTAACAGAAGTAAATTACTACACACAGCAGCGTGGAAATAATTAAACATGAATAAAGTATAAACAATACCTATGATATAGAAAACATACCAGAATTATCTCATAATACATGTGTATTAAAAGTGAAATCAATAATTAAATATTAATTATTACATAATATTATAAAATATCCCCAGTCCCATTACTCACAAAATATACATTTATAAACTGTCTATTCAAAAGTTATGTTTCATTTGAAGAGACATCCCATAGATCATAGTAAACACTATTTCTTAAACACTTCCAGCCACCAAAAACTTCTTCAAATCACTAATAAATTTTGGTTGGTCGATGTCTTGTATTTTTGATGGCAGGCTGTTTACAATTGTAGGTACTATATTTCTTAGGGTTCTCGAGCCGTATATATTGTTAGTTTGAAAAGTAACATACTTATTTTTGTAATTAATTTCGCGTAATATATTCGGTCGTACTATTTCTATGAGTAAATGTTTATTTTGGCATTCATTTAGAATTGCAAATTTAAATTTATTAAAGACACTCATCACATTGCAGAACTTAAACAAACCCTCTTGGTCATTTTTGTACTTAGCCTTGACATTTTTGGGCACAATTGACTTTAGGATTCTTACCTGCAGATTGTATATGTCCTGTAGGTAAGTCGTGTATGTTCTGCCATAGCTACTGATACCGTAGCCAATGATCGAGTCAGCGAGGGCCATGTATATTAGCCTCAGGGTGCTATATATATATAAATGAATGAGTAGTTTGTTTTTTACGAACCCATAGTTTATTATTAAGTTTATTTATATATTCTGCGAATCACATGAAAATCGGCCTTTTTAACGGCCACATCGGATATCTTGCGAGGGACGTGTTCTGTAACTATCACTCACTTGCATAAGATATTTGAGGTAGCCGAAATCTTGCATCTATAGTATTTACATCATAATATAGTAAATCTCAAGTAACCGGAGTCGGGAACCATGAATATGTGAAAATTGAAGCAGATTAGGTGAGTACTTAAAATAGTTCTCGATGTTCTCGATAGATGGCGCCAGCAATATTGCTGTCGCTGGCTACATTGCGCTATTAAGATTTTTTCCGACCATATAATAAAGGCTATCCGACTACTCCGCTGGGCCCCGCATACCCTGTGTCATATTGCTCTGCACGCCACTGAATTAAGCGGGATATCATATTATGTCTTCGGCCCGTACTTGAAGGGGCTACGCCCCCCCAATCCCCTCCTGGGATTGTTGCTTCCATCGAAATGGTATCACGTCGTTAGTGTTTAATTTTAATTGTCCTTTTAAGGAAGAAACTTATTTATTAAAAGTGAATTTATTCTAACCTTAACTAAAAATATACTTTTTGAGTATCATTTAATTACCATGTGGTAATTAAATGATTCTCAAAAATTCGAAAACGCTTCGCTTTCCGAGCCTCCAACTTGGAGTCTGCGCCGCGGTTTTTGTGACCATAGGATGGACCAAGGGACCATAAAAAGACAAAAATTATCCATTTCCGCTATTATACTATGTTAATGCGGACGAAGTCGTGGGCAACAGCTAGTTATTAAATAAAGCTTTATAAATTAAAGAAGAAAATAGATGGATGACATAAAGGAATTGACCAAATGTAGCTACTCACAATTAAAGAAATGATCCCAGGACCGGAAGAAATTCAACCAGCTGAGTGCTGACCACCGAACTTCGTTATGAAGAGGGCACTAAATGATGATGATGAAATTAAGCGTCGTGTTTTGTATGCGTTAAAGTATAATCCAGCAAGCAGCCTCTTTACATTGTACCCGATAGAGTATAGACCAATAGCTACGACATAGAGTTATTAATTTGCAGAGCATAATATTCGCCTACTACTGTCCATGATCGACGTCGATTACGATTACGCATGTTATAACTAAGCGTAGTAGCAATAAAGGTTATCCATCATCCCTATGTAAAGATTCTTATCAATAATAATTTCACATAAAGGTGCTCCCAGACAGAAGTTATATAACGTTATAAACATTGTGTAACACGATAACATTTTATGATATCGTGTAGCCAAAAAAAAACATGTCTTTTGTTATAATTTGTTAAAAAAAGTTGTACAAAATGTTATCTAACGTTATATAACTTCTGTCTGAGAGCACCTCGGTACTTTGGTACATGCAAGTAGAAAAGCATAAAATAAAAAAATATCTCCCCAAACTCCGCACTCATCCCATTGAGAAGTTTATTTTACTTCACCGATCGGGAACGTCTTCAATTCCAAGTTTTAATGAGTAAATAACGACTGTCTTGATTCGCATTGCTGTTCGTAATACCCTGGATACGAGTTCCGGTTTATTATCAACAAAATGTTCCTTAAACTTACATATTTCATTTTAATGACTTTGTGACTTGTTTTTAACTTATGATTACGAAGGATATTTTCATACTCAAGTAGCATGAGCAAGTGGCATGAACATTAGGCATGAGCAGGTGGCATGAGCAAATGGCATGAGCAAGTGGCATGAGCAAATGGCATGAGCAAGTGGCATGAGCAAGTGGCATGAGCAAATGGCATGAGCACTAGGCATGAGCAAGTGGCATGAACATTAGGCATGAGCAAGTGGCATGAGCAAATGGCATGAGCAAGTGGCATGAGCAAATGGCATGAGCAAGTGGCATGAGCAAGTGGCATGAGCAAATGGCATGAGCACTAGGCATGAGCAAGTGGCATGAACATTAGGCATGAGCAAGTGGCATGAGCAAATGGCATGAGCAAGTGGCATGAGCAAATGGCATGAGCACTAGGCATGAGCAAATGGCATGAGCAAGTGGCATGAGCAAATGGCATGAGCAAATGGCATGAGCAAGTGGCATGAGCAAGTGGCATGAGCAAATGGCATGAGCAAGTGGCATGAGTAAATGGCATGAGCAAGTGGCATGAGCAAATGGCATGAGCAAGTGGCATGAGCAAATGGCATGAGCAAGTGGCATGAGCACTAGGCATGAGCAAGTGGCATGAACATTAGGCATGAGCAAGTGGCATGAGCACGTGGCATGAGCAAATGGCATGAGCAAATGGCATGAGCAAGTGACATGAGCAAATGGCATGAGCAAGTGGCATGAGCAAATGGCATGAGAACTAGGCATGAGCAAGTGGCATGAAAATTAGGCTTGAGCAAGTGGCATGAGCAAGTGGCATGAGCAAATGGCATGAGCAAGTGGCATGAGCAAGTGGCATGAGCAAATGGCATGAGCAAGTGGCATGAGCAAGTGGCACGAGCAAATAGCATGAGCAAATGGCATGAGCAAATGGCATGAGCACTAGGCATGAGCAAATGGCATGAGCACTAGGCATGAGCAAGTGGCATGAGCAAATGGCATGAGCAAATGGCATAAGCATGTGGCATGAGCAAGTGGCATGAGCATGAACATTAGGCATGAGCAAATGGCATGAGCAACTTGCATGAGCAAGTGGCACCTTTGAATAGTCCTTTTTTTATGAAATAAGGAGGCAAACGAGCAAACGGGTCACCTGATGGAAAGCAAATTTCGTCGCCCATGGACACTCGCAGCATCAGAAGAGCTGCAGGTGCGTTGCCGGCCTTTTAAGAGGGAATAGGGTGATAGGGGAGGGTAGGGATGGGAAGGGAAGGGAATTGAATAGGGAAGGGAAGGGAATAGGGTAGGGGATTGGGCCTCCGGTAAACTCACTCACTCGGCGAAACACAGCGCAAGCGCTGTTTCACGCCGGTTTTCTGTGAGAACGTGGTATTTAGCCGGTTGAGCCGGCCCATTCGTGCCGAAGCATGGCTCTCCCACGTATAAGGTCCTGAAGGTAGAATCTTATAGTATGCTGATTGGTGTGCTAAAAGGCTGATGTGTTCTGAGATATAATATTCTTGCTTGGAGTCCACTTTTAGGATATAGGAATTATGACTTTATTGTTCAATAGATACCAAAGTAGCAATAGCAATTTTGAACTCTGCGAGAACCTTAGAAAGAAGTCAAGTCAATACCTGATCGGTGCTCATAGTTCTGCTTTTAGTATTCTTTCCATGCTTCTATCCTTCCTTGAGCTATCCTAATGTAACATACAAAGTGTTAAGAATATGTTAATAAATAACATTTTTTAAGTAACATTTAAAAAATGTATACTTAGGTACAATGATATTCTACTAAATACAAATCTGTTACGTTCATACTATTTTCCGGCTTAAATTGCTTCCGAACAATTTTCAAATTCAATTGTCAAATTTGTCAGATAAGTGAAACTAAAGATACGAAATGCCATTTACATAAAAGAGACAGACTAAATAAAAGACGTCCCAATTGGCCCGTATTTATGGCTCCACAACGCACGCGGTAGTAACATATCTGCTTTGAGTTTTTTTTATATAATATCATACATTAGGTACTACATTGGTAGAAATTTTGAATACTTATTGCTACTATTAAAAACCTTTAACAATAGCTGTCAAAATAAACAATTGCGTAAGGTCAAACACATAATAGACAATCATTTTTGTTATTTCACCGCTTTTCCCCGCAACCTTACAACAAAGGATTAGGGAATTTCAGACAAATTACGCAATCCATTATTGAAATTACAAATTAAATAATTTGGAACAAAACATTTGTTCGCAGTGAAGTTGGCAACAAACGGCCGGATCCCGCAACTTCACGCTCACTTCACCCTAATTAATTGCTAATGACGTAAGATGGATGGATATTGGATAATTAAAGTACTTATTGATCTTTTTTAATGATTAAAGATCAAGAATACTTTTTCGCCTTTTTTTTCACCGTCTCTCTCCTTGGCTTAGTGGAAAGGACAGACAATTACTGATTAGAACATCAAAGGTCCAGGTTCGATTTCCAGGCTAAGAAAAAAAAAATCTTTTAACGTTGTCCGTAAATTTGGCTGTGTACATTTTCTGGAATAAAAACTATTCTAAATACTTTACTGGAGCTCGAAATATTTTTAAACAAATTTCATGTAAATTATTATTCTAGCGGTTTAAGCATTTTAATTTTTAAGTAACAGACGGAGAGACACATTTTCATAACTATAATTTTATTATTAGGTTTCGATAACGAGTGGCTTTTCCAATTGCTAGAATGTCTATCAATTTACATTAATTCTTCTTTCAGAGTAACAGACAGTAGCACATAAGTTACTCGTTAACATTACTTTGGACAAAGGAAAAATATGCTTGGGCCCTAAAGGGCTCTAAAGCAGAGGTTACAAATTAAGTAAACAACTAACGGTTACAGCGCATTCAAATTTATATCGCTCTGAGCTTTTGCAATACTCAACCTTATACAGGGGACATAAAGGTGATGGTAGAGGTAAAAGGTCTGTGGACAGTTATAGAAGTTTGTAGATAGCTGGAGGTAGTAATTTGCGAAAGGGTAGCCGTGTTTCATCCTGATCGATGGTACTGGTGGCAAATTAGACAACTTAACTGACGTGTAAATAAGTTTTTCGTGGGCTCCCGGACTAGGCGTTCGTCGGTCTCTTAGACTAAGAAATAGAAGAGAAATATACTTTTACGTAATGTGAAAAATACAAAAGTTGGATCTTATACTATTACAGAAAAAAGACAAAAAGAAGAGAGGAGACAAAATATTTTTGATTTTTTTCATATCTATACTTATAATAAAATCGTAGAGGTAAAATTTTTGGACATCTATACTAATATTATTATAAAGCGGAAGAGTTTGTTAGTTAGTTAGTTTGTTTGTTTGTTTGTTTGTTTGTTTGAACGCGCTAATCTCAGAAACTACTGGTCCGATTTGAAAAATTCTTTCAGTGTTAGATAGTCCATTTATCGAGGAAGGCTATAGGCTATATTTTATCACGCTAAGACTAATAGGAGCGAAGAAATAGAGAATAAAATAAAAAGCCGGCCAAGTGCGATTTGGACTCGCCCATGAAGGGTTCCGCAGCAGCAATAAGGTTTATTTCTATAAAATTAAAAGATTTTTTATTTATTTTTATATTTTAGTTGATTTACTGAAAGTTAAATTAAGGTTTACCATTTATGACGTATAAAAAAAAAAAACTACTTGCTAGATCTCGTTCAAACCAATTTTCGTTGGTAGTTTTTATAGTAATGTACATCATATATTTTTTTTAGAATTATCATGCCCCTACTTTAGAAGTTAGAGGGGGCGGGGACACACATTTTAATAATAATAATAATAATTTTACCACTTTACCTTTTACCACTTTTACCACTTTGGAAGAGTCTCTCTCGCAAACTATTCAGATTAGAAAAAAAAATGATATTAGAAACCTCCATATGATTTTTAAAGACCTATCCATAGATACCGTACAGGCATAGGTTAGACGAAAATTTTTTTTTTTTGTTTCAGTTGTACCTATGGGGACCCGTAAATTTTTAATATTTTTTCCATTTTTGTATCAAAATCTTAATGCGGTTCACAGATTACATCTACTTACCAAGTTTCAATAGTATAGCTCTTATAGTTTCGGAGAAAAGTGGCTATGACATACGGACGGACAGACAGACAGACAGACAGACATGACGAATCTATAAGGGTTCCGTTTTTTGCCATTTTGGCTACGGAACCCAAAAAAGGGTGGAAAAAACGGTGGGAAATTATTTGAAAGGGCTTATTTGAACGCGCTAATCTCAGGAACTACTAGTCCGATTTGAAAAATTATTTCAGTTTTAAATAGCCTGTTTATTGAGGAAGGCTATGAGCTATATTTTATCACGCTGAGACTAATAGAAGCGAAGAATTTGAGTAAAATGTGGAAAAAACGGGGAGAAATTATTTGAAAGGGCTTATTTAAACGCGCTAATCTCAGGAACTAGTGGTTCGATTTGAAAAATTCTTTCAGTGTTAGATAGCCCATTTATCGAGAAAGGTTATAGACTATATTTTATCACGCTAAGACTAATAGGAGCGAATAAATAGAGAAAAATGTGAAAAAAACGGGGGAAATTATTTGAAAGGGCTTATTTGAACGCGCTAAATCTAGGAACTACTGCTCCGATTTGGAAAATTCGCCTAAACTATTCAATCTATTTTGCTGAAATTTGGTATAAGTAGAGATACTTTGACTTCCGGAAAAGAACATAGAATATATTTTGTCGCGGAAAAATGGACGGTTCCCACAAAATGTACATTTATGATTTGTACGTAAATTTTTCAATCGATGTACGGGAACAACTATAAACTGAAGTCCACGCGGACGAAGTCGCGGGCAACAGCTAGTCTATACTAATATTATAATTGGGAAGAGTTTGTTTGTTTGTTTGTTTGAACGCGCTAATCTCAGGAACTACTGGTCCGATTTGAAAAATTCTTTCAGTGTTAGATAGCCGATTTATCGAGGAAGGCTATAGGCTATATTTTATCACGCTATAATTAATAGGAGCGAAGAAATAGAGGAAAATATGGAAAAAACGGGGGAAATTATCTGAAAGGGCTTATTTGAACGCGCTAATCTCAGGAACTACTCATCCGATTTGAAAAAATATTTCAGTGTTAGATAGCTCATTTATCGAGGAAGGCTATAAGCTATATTTTATCACGCTAAGATTAATAGAAGCGAAGAAATAGAGGAAAATATGGAAAAAACGGGGAAGATTATTTGAAAGGGCTTATCTCACGAACTACTGGAGCAATTTTTCTGTTATTTGGCAAAGATAAGATGTAGACCACATGAAGTATCATAGGCTTTTTTTTTGTGGACTAATTCGTCTGTAAAATATCTAATTTACGCGGGCGAAGCCGCGCGGAACGTCTAGTTGAAAATAAACTCGAAAAAACGAGTCAGGGGCATGTTAGAAGAGTAGTAGAACACATTTTAACTGTTTTTGAAATTTTTGTTTCTCTGTCTGTTTGTCTGTTTGTACAGGCTAATCTCTGAATCCGCTGGACCGATTTCAATGAAATATGGCGTGGTGATACGTCAACATCTTAGATGCTTTTTTTTAACCGACTTCCAAAAAAGGAGGAGTTAATGTTTACTTTGCTGTTTGTAGTCAGATTCTCAAAATTCTTTTTTTGTCGTATAGATTATCAACCCGAATTTGATACCATGTTTACAAAAACGGTGA
This sequence comes from Lysandra bellargus, assembly GCA_905333045.1. NCBI lineage: Eukaryota > Metazoa > Arthropoda > Insecta > Lepidoptera > Lycaenidae > Lysandra > Lysandra bellargus. Next base: position 6,179,521 of record HG995358.1, read on the forward strand.
CTTGATAATGATTTTCTCGGGATCGGGAGGTATCGACGGAACTCCTTTACGACAAAAACATTAGAGTAATTTTCACTTTTTTAAAGTAAAATTAACATATCATGGCACCAAAAAGTAAGATTTACACCAAGGCATATCCCAGGGTTTCCTAAGGTTCCGTTGCTGAACGGAACTCCTGATTCCTTATAAGAAGATAATTTATAATATCGTGTAGGGGGTTCATCGTCGTTTAAAATACTGGAAGCACTTGCCACTATGTCAATTATTATTTTAATCATCATGATCACCACCATCATTACACCATCCATAACCACATCATGATGCTTTTATTGTTTTTTTGTATTCTTTTGCACAAAAAAGGATCAGAATCGAAATTGATAATAATTATTTCGCCGTCTCTGTGCGATTTCTTTGTAAAATTATTCTTTTATTAATTTAAGGGGTAGTTTAAAGTTCACTGTTTAAGGGCTATATTTTATATTTGATGCTATAGTTACGAAAGTGTAAATTTCATAATGGGATCCATTGAAGAAACTCCTCGAATTTTAGAAAGTGTGAATTTTGCAGTTATGATCGCGAAGGTGGAAATTTCATAATGGGGATTATGAGTAATGGAATTGAAGGAACTCCTCGAAATTTACAAAGACAAACAAGGTGATTACCAATACTAGCAAAGGTCGATCTTTAAAACTTTTCCCAGATATTCGTAAACAATTATCCAAACAGTGGATGGATATTGACCACTGCGTATCTCAATTCGATACCAGCCATGGAAATATTAAAGTCAAACTTTACGGATCTAAATTGCTAGCATCGGTCGAGCACATAGGTAGAATATGTGCTCGACCGAAGGCAGTATGTTTGAATAAACCACTTATCATGTTCTCTGGGAGAGTTTTTTTTCTGCCAAGACGAAAGAATTACAACAGTACAGTTTTTGTCACAATTATTATTCGCAACAGTCTACACAACAAATTCCAATATTATTTTAGCTATAGCTCAGTAGTTACAATCATTATTATCATAGTATATTTTCGTGGTGCTTCCCCTGAGTTATTTGACATTCGGTCACTGCAACTTTTTGCTGTCTCCGCTTTGAACAGAAAGAAGAATTACAATTCTTTATACTTCTATTTTCTTCTGATTAATTTCGTTGCGGGTCCCAAACCAGTTTGAACATGTCCCTCGGGCTCCCTGAGATCATATCAAAGGGTTTTCGTGGTTGGATACCGCTGTCGATCCTGGCGACACAGGAGATACAGTGGTGGGAATGTGTGGTGGCCGGTGAGCCAACGCCCATAAAGAAATTACCCTTTGGGTAAGTAAATAAACAACTGCAAGCGCCATTTTGTTCTGGTTTATTTGTAGGTTAGGAATCTGAGAGTAAGAGGTAGGTTAAAGAGGGATAGATGACTACATTAAATCCCGTTTTCTGTAGTCTTAGATCCTCTATCTCCGTCAAATGTTCCTTTCCCGTCCTATGGCTCCCATCCCCTATCCACACCAAGGACTTCGAAGAAAGGATTTTTCAAAACGATAAATATCTGTGGTTCAAGTTTCCTAGGTCTTTGAATTTTGATGTAAATAAAAAATTTCGTGTGTATATAGCTCGAAATAAAATTTGTCGTTGATGGGTGTTCAATTTTCTAAATCTCGATTATAAAAACATACATTCACGCGAACGAAGTTGCGGGCAACAGCTAGTAAGTACTTAAACCAAATATTTCCCTAAAATGTGTACCAAAAACCGTTCAAAAGCCCTTATGTCTATCGGCATCTCCTACCATGGTGTGTATAGGCTAGGCTAGGGTCCATCCATTTTTAGGGTTCCGCAGTCAACAAGGAACCCTTATTGACATTCCAAATGTATCTGAAACGTCAAAAATGAAAACATACCGAAAATGCACTTTACACACCCAATTAGAAGTCAATCTACGTTGTTTCTACAAGGATTCCTACATAGGACATCAAGGTAAAAACAGTATTCTCCTATTGCAATAAAAAGTATTGTTGTTTCAAAATTGGAATGCAAATGTCAAATTTACATACACGCTACTTTTCATACAGAAATCTGTTTGTCCCTCGGGTCCGAAGTCCGCGCCAGCTATGAATATTTGATATGCCGTATATGTGCCAAATATAGTATGTACTATGTTGTATATATGTGACAACTGACATCCTAAATAAATAAGACTATGCAAATATCAGGCAAACAGTATTCTTTTTCCGACGGTAATAGACTTCACAATTTTGGATTGTTAAAGAACAAATTGGTATTATTTTGCAATAGGAAACGTTATTTGTAGATACTCTATTTTCAATCTCTATGATTATATTCATATTTCAATCCTTTGTACCGACATTATAAGAACGGAGAATGAAAATCACTTGCAAAAAGCTGTTAAACAAGGTGGGAGATCAAATCATCAGCTAACATGATCAGCTGTATCTCGGTATTACTGTTTCCGACGAATGATGTATCCATACTATCCATACTAATATTATAAATGCGAAAGTGGGTCTGTCTGTCTGTTACCTCTTCACGCTTAAACCGCTGAACCGATTTTGCTAAAATTTGGCATGAAGATACGTTGAGTCCCGGGAAAGGACACAGGATATTTTTTATCCCGGAAAAATGTACGGTTCCCGCGTGATAAATGAATATTGGCGTAGAGGAGTTGCGGGCATCATCTAGTGTTTTTAAATTTTATGATCCGAATAAGTTATGGGGACATATCCCACAGAAATTTGTATACTTCCAGGACAGTATTATAGTGGTAACTATACATAAGTAATACGTCGTAACTACTAATATTCTGATCTTGCTCCACTTTTCACCTTTTTTATAGTAAAATTTTAATTTTTCCCCATCCTAAACAACGTCTCCATAACTACATCGACAGACTGCAATAATTACAGTGGGGTCAATCATATTCCCACACCGTTTAAGAAAAACAACATTTGCCGGATCAGCTAGTAGTACTATATAGTATCATCTGGGTATTATCAGTATTATAATAATTATAATATTATCAGTAATTAGTAGTATTATATAATTATTATCAGTGAGCATTTGAAGATGGATGCACCGGTGTACGGACAAACCCTTCAGATTTTTGTGACACCGAGTTTTGTTTTTGTGATATTATGTATACTTTTGTGAAGAAATAAATAAATAATCATTGTTGGTTTTCACATCCCTAAGAATCCATTGTAAGAACCACGTAGAAACTGGATATAAGCCGATGCATTGAAATTGGTTGATCGATCCGTCGTTTAGTAACAAAAGGGAGGGCCGTATAGGGCCATTTCTGTACCTTAACGAGCCCTATTCAGCTTAACAAAGCCCGTATCTTGATTGAATTTCAGCATTGATGAGATTTGTACTGTAAATAATATGAAGGTCGAATAACAATCGATTATATTTTGGCTAGACGTACTGTGCAGCTCCGTCCGCGTAAATCTTATATCTTTAAACGAGCAATTCTTGTATACATATAATATATAATTGGAATCTCGGAATCGGCTCCAACGCTTTTCATGAAATTTAGTATAAAGGGGGTTTCGGGGGCGATAAATCGAGGAATCATTTTTAGAAAATGACATTTTATTCGTGTTTTATCGAATACCGAGCAAATAGCTAGTAAGGCATTATGTGGCAATAGTAGGTAGGTACACTTTTTAACCTAAAAGGGAGTCTATGGCCTTCCTTGTGGTCTACTAGTAGGTATTAATTTAATTAGTAAATGAGCTGATTAATTGATAGATCAAAGTACAGGAATGAAATATAAATCCTTCAGTAATTTTTAGATCCGGCAACCACTTCAATGCATCCACATTCCACATGCTTCAAGCCCCAAGCGGTCACCGGCGACCGCGATGGCAATAGAAATCTATTGTGTCTCGTTTTTCCACGATCGAGGGATTAAAAGTGTGGAGATTAAGTACAGACATAGTTTACTCAAAGGCCCTGAAAATAATAGTTGAAATTCTGGTATACAATATCTGAAAGGTAATCCGTAAGTTACGGAAAACTTTAATTTTACCACAACGTATCATGAAGCATAATAATATGAACCGTAGTAGTTACTTAGTTGGACTTCGATTGTACCGCTAATTCTGTCTACTCTGGCTCAACTGTATATTACAATATTTTGTTCATCAAATGTAATATTAAAACGAATAATTGGCCAACTGCGAGTCGGCCTCGCGCACGAAGGGTCCCGTACCGTTAGGAGCGAAAGTTGGCAAAAAATGTGTTTTTTGTATGTGAGCCCCCTTAAATTTTTAGTTTATTTTGTTTTTAGTAAGTATTTGTTGTTATAGCGGCACCAAAAATACATAATCTGGAAATTTTCAGAAGTCTTAAGTCTAGCTATAGTGGTTTTTGAGTTATAGCCTGGAGACAGACGGACAGACGGACAGACATCTAGGTCTCAGTAATAGGGTCCTGTTTTTACCCTTTGGGTACGGAACCCTAGTAAAATGAGCGTCATATTATTCATTGTTAAATACTCCAAGATGCAAATTCTTTCACTAACATTCGGAAGTAATTGAATGAAAATGAATATCGGACATTTTAACTATTCCATATTCCCAACATTTCTCATAAATTTCATTCCGTCGAGTAAGCCGATAATCAGAAAAGGAATGCCAATGACAGGGAAATCTAGCTCTCAGGTTGTCTAGACATCTAGACTTTAATATGGCAGCTACAAAGGCGAGGAGCCGATATTATGGACTAATAAAATTAACTCTTGGAGTCTGAGAGGTTTTGATGTTCCTTTTCGAAGAGATTAAATAAACAGGTATTTTCATTAATATATTATGGCATTGGCTGGAGACTACTTGAGAACTAGATAACGCCAGCAACTCCGTTGCATTAAAATTCGTTTATCGCACGGCAACCGTACTTTTTCCGGGATAAAAATTATCCTATGACTTTTCCCGGGACTCAAAGTAACTCCATACAAAATTTCAGCAAGATCGGTTCAGAGGTTTAGGATTGATTAGGTAACAGACAGACAGACAAACAGATAACAGACAGACATACTATCGCATTTATAATATTAGTGTGGAAGTATGGATATTGGATATGGATTGAGTCCCTCTGAAAATGGCTAAGGGGCAATTTTTTTAACTGTGTTCGACGAAGTTAAAGTTTGCAAAATGCAGATATAGGAATAGATGCAGGGTAGGAACTCTCACGGTTAAACGTAGTATGATAATTTTTTGATCAGTAGCTTAGTCTTTAAATGGACATAGTATTAGTAACATAATAATATTTTAGTTGGTTGGCAAATAATATTAAAATAAAATCCTTCATCAACGAATATAATCACATTTTATCACTTTACCCTAAGAACGAAAGATAAGTATCCATTATGACCACAATACCCACCCAAACGCTTCAGAAGGCAATAATCTCCAATACTCCATTCACAGTCGGTTTAACTCGAATCAATCAGTATTACTGGCAGGTGACGACGTTGACTGGCGCCCCATTGTAGCTACACCATTAAAATCACACATGTCTCCAATTATTGCCATGCCAACGGTCTACGGTTTCTTGGCAATTCGATTTGCTTTATTTCCTCACTTCCAATTTGTAGGATTGTAAAGTTAGACCAGATTTTTGGTATGCAACTATTTATTTATTTCAATCTTCACAACAAATAGCCTGCTGCATTAATGGATCGATTTTGGACTTTTCTACGCTTTTTGGCATAACTTTTAAAGGTCCTATTATTTAACACAATGTTATAATTATTATAGCATAACATTCAGCTTATATTGGTGGTATATAATACCGATGGTATTTGCTATTTGTACACAAAATTCATTGCGTCTAAAATATATTTAAAGAAGTAGTGAATCAAAAAAATAAGAAAGAAGAAACAGTCAATAGTTTACTGGCTTATATTATTTTCTTCTATATATCCTAGGATACTCGCAAGTTTCTAGACCGAAATTCCTCGACTGGAGTGTTCCAGAAGTCGTTCAACTTCCCCGTTTTTCATAAAACAAATCGGGATATCTTACAAACGATCCACATTTAAGATATGCTAATGCAGCCTGGGACTGTGGAAGTGCATTTGAAGCGGTCTTAATGACCCCAACTTCTATAAAGTTAGAAGATAGGACGGAATTAATTTTAAATTCGCACGAAACGAGGTCAGAGCACCCTGTGATTTGTCTGCGGTGTTTCTTTTTGACCGACTTCCAAAAGGAGGAGGTAATAATTATGTTCGGCTGTATGTAGTTATCTTTTTTTTTTGTATGTTCAACGAGTACTCAGCCGTTTGTGGTCCGGTTTTCAAAATTATTTTTGTGTTGTATAGGGTTTAGCTCGAATTTGGTACCATGTTCACAAAAGTGGTGATCTGATGATGGGATCCTTGAGGAATCGAGGGGACTCCTTGAAATTTGTATAAAAACATATAGTTATTTCAATTTTTTCTAAAGCATTTGAGGTAAACGCTACCAAAAAGTAAGACTTCGCACCAGGTTATACCCTGGATCCGAAGGTACCGAACAGAACTTTTGAATGCTTATAGGTACAGGTTCGGGGATTTCGGTGTTGTTTAAACAACTGAAAGCATAAGCTAATACATCAATTTGATTAATCATCATCATCACAACTATAATTATACCATGAGTCATCACACTATGACCCAATTATTGGTACTTTTCGTGATATTTTGCATCGAAGCAGATGTTTTTGATGATGATTTCGCTGTTTGTAGACCGATTTTCAAAATTATCGTGTTGTTGTATAGGATGTAATCTTAATTTTGTATAACAATAATTATGAAAGTGGTGAGCTGATGATGGGATCTATGAGCAATCGAGGGAAATCCTTGAAATTTATCAAAACACTCATAGTGGTTAAAATGTTATTTCTAGTAAGTTAAACATATGTTACGAATAAGGGAAATTTCATACGAAGGTGTCTCTTGGTGCAAAGGCACTGAACAGAACTCCTGAAGCTTTAAAGATAAAATTTTGGAAATTGCAACATCGCTTAGATACCTGCAAGCATTTACCACAATTTCGCTTACAGTAACATAATGTGAATAGTTAACATTCGTATTGGGGTTTTACGCATAAAGCCTAATTTTATAGATACTTAACTAAAGAGTGAAATTATTATTTTTTAACAAAAAATTAAAACCGCCTTCCAAGGTAAAAACAATAGTAATATGAACTAAAAAGTATTAAATAACTCTTACTCTTTAATAGCACGCCTTTTTCAGAATTCGTCTAAATATCAACTATTTCTGTACATATACCACAGTCTTCATTACTTTGAAGTCGGTACCAGGCCCAAAAGTTTCAGATATTCTGACATTACTGAACTCACGATTAAATTAGCTGGTACCGACTTCAAAATAATGAAAACTGTAGTATATGTACAGAAATAGTTGATATTTAGACGAATACTGAAAAAGGCGTGCTATTAAAGAGCAAGAGTTATTTAATACTTTTTAGTTCATATTACTATTGTTTTTACCTTGGAAGTCGGTTTTAATTTTTTGTTAAAAAATAATAATATTTTCGGATTTTCGGGTTTCTTATCTTGTCTTCTGCCAAAATAGTCGCCTGATAATAAAATAATAATATTGTCTGTCCTTCTCAACAGTTTTTTGTATGATAATCGTAAAGGTGGTTTTCGTAATGCAGCTATGGATACTCGTACCGAAGGATCAATATTATCTAGTTATTATATAACGGTCATAATATATTTAACTCCTCTAGTAGGGAGAGTTAGAGTTTTACATTATATTTAGCTATACCTGAGTAACTCTAGAGTTGAGACTTGCATTTTTGGACTTAAAAAAATAACCTCCAGTAACCTCACTCACACCACAGAATATATTATACTCACACGAAGAATCAGAGTTCAAGATTACGTTTAAATATTAATTTTGATAAGTGTAGTGTTAGAATGGATATTTTAAAATCACTTGCTTAATATTTACGTTAAATTGTTGTCATGGCATTTCTCTAACGGAGCCAGACCATTTTGTAGCACAAACGTTATTTAACACTGGCTTACCGAAGGCCTTGGTGTACCTCAGGTCAATCTAAACCAGAGGTTCCCAAACTCCTTTGTTTCGTGGCCCACTTTTAAGGTGTTGGTGCATACTGCGGACCCCTTGTAACCCCCCTACAATACTAATCCATGAAACTCGCTATTATTTTAAATAAAAGTCGCTGTGCTTTTCAACAGATTATCGGCCTATGCCAGGGACGGCGAACCAATGGCACGCGACATTAAATTTATAAAATTTTGAGCACGTCAATGATCACAAAGTTAATGATTAATAAATATACGCGTCAAGATTACAAAGAAAAACATTAATTAGAAATTTAATATAAAAGAAAAATGGCACGTCTATTCTATGACATCACAGTTTAAGTAATTATTCAGAAAAAGTGGCACCGTGTTTCCACGATTTAGACACAGCTGCCTATATTCATAGGAGAAGTCAAGTCGGGTCACCAAATACATTTTTACAGACCCCGTTAACGACTTGTGGACCCCCATTTTTTTCCACGCAAGCGTAGACCCCTGCAGGACTCCCGTGGACCCCTGGGTCCACCTGGACCACTTTGGGAATCAATGATCTAAACTATTCTGTATGTCCAGATAGATCGAAGCGTCTAAGACAAGCTATTTAGTCTGGTTACCAAGTCACACTATCGTGCATCACGTGCATGTAGATGTGCGTTTAGAATTTATACATTCTTGATTGTTATAAGCATACTGTAAACTTAGGCCACTATCTTAATAAGAAAATAGATTAGAAATGTTAAAATATTTATTATGATGTGTTTTACGGCATAAACAATTATATTTAAGCTGAGATGGTGAAAATAATGCAAGTTCTTTCTGTCTCTTAGCTTTACATGATGTAGCGCGTTGAAAAGATTTATTAAGTAGGTGCTTTAAGTTCCGGAAAAATGTCCATATTGGATAGTTTTTATTGCAGAAAAGTCTACACTGATCCCAGAAGGCTTAAGTTTACAGTGCAACATTGCGATGCGGCTTAAAATGAACCAATATTTAATTAATTTGAATTGTTTATATAAAAATGTATCGCCTCGTCTCGTCACGTAGCAATATGAACTGAGCCTAAAAGTTGTAATAATAATCACCCAATGAGGAACAGTCGCAAGGCTCAGTGACGTCACAATAAATCTTCACCGGAGCACCTCCAAGATTGATGTCTTCATTTAGTTCCATCACATTTACCGCGGCCGTTTAAATTAGCATCCTAATCCCGTCATCATCGTCTACTTATATCCATACTAATATTATAAATGTGTGTCTGTCTGTATGTCTGTCTATCAGTTAGCTCTTCACGTCCAAAGCGCTGAACCGACTTTTGAAGAAATTTGGTATGAAGATACTTTGAGTTCTGGGAAATAACTACGATACTTTTTATCCCCGAAAAATGAACGGTTTTCATCACAAATGAATTTCTACGCAAGAGAGTTGCAGGAATCACCAAGTACGGATTCAAATATACTTATTATCAGGTTCCGTACTATTTAAAGTGTGACTGTTTGTTAGAATGGACAAATTGGTTATTCTTTACCGCAAAAAAACTTGACGAACTCCATAAACACTATTTTTTGTCTATCCATTTTTATTGTCTAAAGTCTAAACACACTAGGCTGAATTACGCCGGCGTAATTTACGTGGCCGAAATTACGTTCAGCCGCTTACGTCTGATGCGACACACTATAAATTACGCGAAGAGCCAGGGCTTCAAATAACGTTATTTTTTCATAACGTTACTGCTTCAAGGGCATAGATAACGTTATGAAAATTTACCCGATATTAAAAATAACGTTAAAATTGATATTAATAACGGTTAATGTTATAACGTTATATATAAGATTTATAACGGTAACTATATGTTCTTTGATAACGTTATAGTCCGTCAAGAAAGTCATGACAGGCGGAAAAAAATTCTAAACGTAATCACGCTTTTAAGGTGTATTTTTTTCTTTGTATTTTCACAGAGAACGCTTATTACATTTTAAATAGTGCACCGTGCACGATCGCATACCTGATACCAGAAAATAACGTTATATTTACCCTTATTATTATAACGATATTTGTTCGCTTATACATAACAAAAAAATAACGTTATAATAATAACGGTAAATATAACGTTTTTTTACTAGATATCGTTAAAAAAATAACGTTATCTGGCTACCATTATGAAAATAATGGTACGTAACGATATTTTTTCTGTTATTCGATAACGTTATGAAGCCCTGCGAAGAGCCGAAATTTCGCGGCGTAATTTCCGTTGCCGAACGCGCGCGTGAGTATTTAAAATTCTCATATGTAATGTGTGCGTTAACGCTTTGGGGATAAGGTTGGATTTGCTATGTTCGGTTTTGATAATTCCGTCGCGTATAGTGTGTTGTTATACAAAACATTACCGCCGAATCGCTGCGAACTTTACGCTCGACTCGGATCGACGGAAATTCGGCTCGCGACGGAATTTCGGCATAGTGTCGTCTGTCGCGTTCCGCCCATATTTTGTATGGATTTGAAACGCGGCGTAAACGCGGCGGAATTTACGTCGGCGTAATTCAGCCTAGTGTACTTAGACCCAATGAGTCTTAGGAATCTTAAGTCACCATAGCATCCAAATCCAAATCCGTTATTTATATTATAACTGGAACACTTGTTGATAAGCACTACTTTCTTAAATTCTTCTTTCCATATTCTTGTCAGTTGCTCGAAGTTTCTGCAATTCGTATAGTAAGCGTTTGTGGCTGTCGCTTAATTGGTTTTTGCTTATTTTTATTCAAAGTAAGCGACGTAATTAGTTTGAGGAAGATGTACGGCGCGTCGCCGAAGACGAATCGCCGCTCTTAGCGATATTTGTTTCCTAATTGTACATCACATTGATGGGAATTGGGTTATGTAGTAATATGTTATATATAAAAATATATATAGTTATGGTATTGTAATGTACATTGGTAAGTTATTTACTTTAAAGTTGTGAAAATACTACCTAATTTTTTCTTATAAGCCTTAAAGGCCCTGTAAACCCCGCCCGCGACTGAAAAAAATTCCACTTTGTGACCTAAGCTTTATAGCCTTAGGTTTCATTTCCTACCGACATTGGTATAGCGACCCATGCCACCGTATTTGTAATGTCGTAGAGCAAAATGAAATCTATAGCCTAATTAGTCATAAAGTGGCAAGCAGCAATCACAGGCCGAAATAAAAGACTCATAAAATAAATCAGCTAAAGTCGGTCTGCGTTAGCCGTGATATTTATAAATGTTATTTATATTAGTGTTGATAAAAATAATTATGAAGATGGAGATGATTTTATAAAGCCGGATGATAGTAATGACTATAGAATTCCAAGTAAAACAATAATTTCACAATCATCGGCGGTATGTCAGAGTTTAATGAGCTTTTGACGAAAATTTATTAAAAAGGATAAATTAAGTCGAGTGACTATTACGTGTGGATACCAGGCGATATCAAACTCACAAAATCTACAAGTATGGTCTTGGTGCGAAAAGTAAGGCTATCTTGTATACAAGAGTCCTACAAGATGGCCTTACTTTTCGGATCAAGACCATCTATTATTGGATATTAAGAGCCCGGGTTACCCTCGAAATTCTCATACATACGTAATACCAAAATCATTTTCTCATACGAAAATATTTAACATGTTTGAGTTATTTTTCAGCTTAAAATAGTAATTACCTAGGTTCCTATACAAAAATTAATTTCAAAATATTTAAACACTAAAAAAATTTTTTTGTGTATATTTTTTTTTACTAAATTTACTACTAAATATTTAAACACTATAAAATATATACATAAATATTAAATTTACTACAAAATATTTCAACTCTAAAAAATATTTTTTAGTATTTAAATATTTTGTAGTAAATGTACTATTTATTTATATATTTTTTAGTGTTTTACTCTATTTTTTAGTGTTTAAATATTTAGTAGTAAATTTAGTAAAAAAAATTTATACGCAAAATTTTTTTTTTTAGTGTTTAAATATTTTGAAGTTAATTTTTGTTCAGGAACCTAGGTAATTACTATTTTAAGCTGAAAAATAACTCAAACATGTTAAATACTTTCGTATGACAAAATGATTTTGGTATTAGGTATGTATGAGAATTTCGAGGGTAACCCGGGCTCTTAATCCATTAATATCACTTCAGTACATATGCAACTGTATTACACTTACCCACGGATGTAAAAAAATACGGATGGAGCATTACACTATAAAGAGGTGAAGCATGCATGATGCAAGGTACGACAATTTCGTTTATTGTACACGTGACCGACACTCACACACGCAACTAGGTACTACAACCCGCTGTCATCGTACATTGAGTGACGGCGCCAATGACACGCCATCCTACACGGGCGGCCATAACTGCATTTCACTCGGGATTAGACAAGGTTACGTCCGTTTTTTTTTTAAGTCCGTGCACTTACCTATGTCAAGGTTATCAAGATGGGATTTTGCCGCAGTCACTTTGGTTCATTGATAATATTATTATCTTTAAGTCCCCGTGATGTAGAACATAATAAACTAGATTTTAGCACGCAATGTTATTTGCGCGCTAGAATTTAGTATATTTTTATAGCATTTTTACCAAAATGAAAAATCTAAAAGTTCTCTCAAATCTCAATAAAGTCACCACAACGAGATGTTATTTTTAAATAACTTGAAAGGAATAATAATTAAATAAAATAATTAAATTTAAAGTTTAAATAAATTAGCCTGGATAAAAAACAATCCAACATAATGGATTACAATATTTTTACATCAACTTGACTAACGTCATTTTAATTGATTTCAACTGCACTGATAGAAATCGGTCGCTATGATATAACGTAATAACCGACCATTGCTCATATTAACCATCGTATTGCAGCATTGATTTCTGATGATTAATGATGATATTGTTTGTTTAAAATTTTGTAAATGTTGACTTTTGAGAAGGCAATTTTAATTCGGATTGTTGGCTTGTTACGAGATGGCTTGTTACGTATTTAATTATGTTTAAATTTTCGTTATCTGAGTTTAATTGTGTACTATCCATAACTTACATATTATACGGTAAAATGATTAGTAATTGGACAGTACCTGTCATTGGACAGAGCACAAAATCGCAATATTTATTAAGGTTGCTTTAAAACTACCTGTTTTTAAAGTAGGTAATAGAACTTAAAATAAAAATTTTAAAGAGAAACAGGTAGTTTTTAAAGTAACCTTAATAAATATTGTGTTTTTGTACTCCGTCCAATCACGAGTCGTTATAAAATTGTTTGTAGGGTGTCAAGTAAGACAATTATTATGTCTCAAATCTAACATAATATTGACAAAATTAATTGCAGTTAAAACTCGGAACAATAACTAAAAGTTAAAACATATAAGTACCGCAAAATTTTTGAAATGGCTCGATAGACAGATTGACAGACAGGTTCTTGGCGGCTAGCCCCTTACATCCCGCATTTTTTAATCTTGAAGGCGTAATATAGTACTTTTTGTTAAGTATTATTAAAATTAAATAACTACAAAATGTCATGTCTTTAGTCAATAACGACTCCTTAAAAATGTCATGTCCAACGGTACTAAAACTATCCTTGCAGGCGGTAACACCGCTTTACAGTATCCGCGCCATATAATTATTTAACTATTACCCCCAATCGGTACTAAACTACGCTATAATCTGAAGTAATTGAATTCTGACTAACGCCCCATAATGGAGTACATTTTATAGAGCTTAAATTGATATTCATTTTTGTAGGTAACAATTTGCAGCTTTCGTACGAGTAGCGTTGAAATTTTTGATGTAGAATAAAATAATACTTTACAGTTCGACCCTATCAAAATTAGACCATGATTGCAAAGTCTACGTAAACACAATAATTATAATTGATGTCAAAAATCAAAATCAAAATTGTTTTATTTCTGAATAAAATAAATGTTTTCAAAAGTTTAATTTTTTACCAAAAAAAGTGAGAAAAATTTATCTTTTTAGAATAAATTTTACAATTTTGTAACTTAATAATATTATGTTATTACATAATAACATAATATTATTAAGTAAAATAATAACATTATTAAGTAAATTTAAATAACATAATTTAGCCGATCATCCAAATTGGCCCAGTATAGAGCGTGAAAAGGTAACAAACAGACAGACAGAAAGACCGACACAACTTCGCCTTTATAATATTAGTAAGGAATCACAAACTGTAACTTTACAATACAAGGATGTTTTGGCACTTTACCAATATTAGTACCAAATAGAGACGCACTATTAACTAGAGTGTCAATATCACTCTAGTATAGTATAATTCTGCATATGGCCAAATTATGAATTATCGCTGGTTCCATTTTGAATGACAGCTGCTTGAGGATCAACTCATACTAGGGCAGAGTCGTGACGCGGGTTTTTTGCCTACAGAATATATTCATCTCTATTATTTTATTACTTTCTGCTACGAAAATATGAAAGTGCGAGTTGACGCGCGCATTCTCTTAGGTCTGTAATTTCATCAAACACTAAACAAAGCATCTTCAGTACTAGGAGTATTTTATTGCTTATGGCACAACAAAAACTCCAATATTGGTAAATATTTTCCTTTGGGCAGACATTCATTAACCTGAGGTATGAAGTATCGAGGCATCTTTAATTATTTCTCCACGGCATCAGACACACAAAGGATCGATTATTTTGCGCCAGTCTGTTCGTAATCTCTATTATAAAGGCTCTTGTTTTAACTAGCTGTTTCCCCCGCTTCGTATAAGAAAAGTGCTTTGTAGTTTGTAGTAGATACAATAATTGATATATCATAAGTCATAGCCATAAAGAATATCAATGCTCTCTATGGATATGAATTATGATAGTGCTTGTTATTATTTAAATAGCTTTAGGTGTTGTTTTGTTGCACGACGATATTAGAATAAGTTAGGAGGTTAGGTGTCTGGTAGGCTAGACTTAAAATAAGGAACAAAATTTTTTGTATACTGTCTGTGGTAGTGATGCCGCTTAGCGTGAACATATTGCAGTAATAGCTCCTAATAATATCGTAGATTCGCCATCTCCCTAAAGTCGAAAAACATCCCCTTATTAGGTACAGTCGGGTAAAGAGTACTCTCTCCCTCATTTCACCAAAACGATGTTTCAAATCAAACATTTCCAAGCCTAATCCTTAAACACCCTTTCCTTAAGTAACCGGTTTTAATGTAAATAAAACACACGGGAGCTTACAAGTCGTTTACAGTCGCACTTAGTTGGTTACAAGTTACGGCTGTCGTACAGAGGGTGAAATAATCTTTTCCTAAGTATTGTGTTGAGAGAGAGCATTTAAACATTTAAGATTGTGGCTTCGTGTATAAATATAATAGACTCATTATAAATATATCTATGTATGCAGCGTATAAAATATGTTTATGAAAAATTAGTAAAGACAAGCATACCTTATTTAATATTCGCTGTGTACATTTTTTTATTCATCATCATCATCAGCCTATTGCCGTCCACTGCTGAACGCCTCCCCCTATGAGCGCCAACCATCCCGATCTTGGGCAGCCCTCATCCATCCCCTACCAGCCACTTTCTTCAAATAGTCGGTCCACCGTGCTGCGGGTCGTCCTACACTACGTTTGCCTAAGCGTGGTCCCACTCTAACACTTGTCTGCTCCATCTACCGTCTTCCCGTCTGCAGACATGACCAGCCCACTTCCACTTCAGCGTGCTAATTCTATGAGCGATGTCGGTGACTTTAGTTCTCTGGCGAATGACTTTAAAGTTAAATGTTTTAATTTTTCCGGGACAAAAACTACCAGGATTTTACCCGGAACCAAAAAAATCTTCATACCAAAATGTCTTCAATATCGGTTTAGCATTTGAGAGTGAAAAAGTAACATACAGATAGAGAGCATTCGCCATTATATAAAAATTAAAATCAAACCGAATATATTTTCTGGACAAGTGCAGTAGATTTTAATTCTGAAGAACATTCTGGGATTCAATGTAGTGTACATAATATACTTAAAACAAAATGTCTAAGTAGTCGAGGTAGCTTAAATACGGAACCCTAACTGTCTCGGGCGTACTTGATTTTTTACTTAGTCTTTTTAAGTAAAAGAATTGCTGAATATTTGCATCTTGGCTGCTACTTTTGGCTCGTACCCGATTCATAAAAAGTCCTGCAGGATGTTTTAATATTTTGTTATTAACTGGTCTGGTTTTTTTATACTTATTTTGACTATTACTGATCAAAGATGAGGAAGTAAGGAGTATTAATTAGTATTTCTTTAGAATGTGTGTAATAATGCTCATAATTTTGTATATAAAAGGAAGATTTCGAGGGAACTCTACATTTTAAGCGTTTAGGCCATTCCCCGAAGAAACGACCTTGACCATACACTTCACGCGTTGCCGAGATCGCACAAAAATCCTATTTTTCACGTATGTTAGTTTAAAATAGATCTAAAAGCTGTATCGCGCGTGAAAGAGACCAATAATCATAGGTCAATGCCCGAATTTCTACTCATTTTATCAGCATATACTCTATATCAAGGAACTGCTTAATAAAATTGTTAGAGCAGTTTATAGTCCAGGAGCCGACATAATGAAAAGGGGAATAAAAGTGTGTACGTGTCTAGAAAATTTGGCGGCAGATGTGCACGACGCTCTTTATGATCCATGGAGTCACGGCCACTATTAGCACGTCCCAATACCGAATGTTTGGGGCCATTTTCAAAATAAAGGGGCGAAGTTGGGGCGAAATATTGAAATGGGTGAAAAATGTTTTTGAATTTAGTTAACGTTTTGTGTTTAGAAATTAAGTTAATTTTTGATATACTTACAAAAACATTTTTCCTCGAGCGTTTTTAGGAATTATTTTGAAGAGGGTAAAAGGTTCTATAATCCTGTAGAAGCTGGCATTTCAGGAATTGTCACTGTCTAGTATTTTACTCGAATTATTATTTTCACTCTCCTAAAACGAAGACGACGACATCTTGTCCAGGTAAACTCATTGTAGTTTTTACGGCAAGATTTCTTGTATTTTCTAATGATTTTATACAGTATCTGAACAAAATAAATAAAATTGAATATTTTGATATGTTAACGTAACAAATAATTTTCATGTATTCGAAATTTTACTGCGATAATTTTACTTTACGTGGGAGAGTCATGCTTCGGCACGAATGGGCTGGTTTGACCGGAGAAATACCACGGGCTCACAGAAAACCGGCGTGAAACAGCGCTTGCGCTGTGTTTCGCCAAGTGAGTGAGTTTACCGGAGGCCCAATCCCCCCTACCCTATTCCCTTCCCTACCTTCCCCTATTCCATTCCTTACCATCCCCTACCCTATTACCCTATTCTATCTTAAAAGGCCGGCAACGCAGGTGCAGCTCTTCTGATTTTCCGAGTGTCCATGGGCGACGGAAGTTGCTTTCCATCGGGTGACCCGTGTCCTCGTTTGCCCCCTTATTTCATAAAAAAATAAAACAATATCACATCAGCATTATACATTATACATATGTGAAAATTGTGTATTTTCTTACTTCTTTACGCAAAAAGTATTGAAGGGAGTTTGATAAACTATGAATCGCAGAAGCCAACTGTTAAGGCTCTGGATCAACACATAAATTATAGGCTCTATGTTTGAGAAAGTGCAGTTTTCCTGAACGATCCATACTATCCATACTAATATTATAAAATATGCGAAAATGTGTCTGTCTGTCTATCTGTATGTCCGTCTGTTACCTCTTCACGCCCAAACCGCTGAACCGCTGAGGTTTGGATATACTATGAGTCCTGGGAAAGGACATAGGATACTTTTAGCGGGCGTCATCTACTTTTTACATAAAACGAGCTTTAGCCCGCAGCTTCGCTCGCGATAAGAAGTATTTATTATATACAAACTTTCTTCCTCTATTTTAACCCCTTGGGGTTGGAATTTATCAAAATCCTTTTTTAGCGGATGCCTACGTCATAACATCTACCTGCATGCCAAATTTCAGCCCGATCCGTCCAGTGGTTTGGGCTGTGCGTTGATAGATCACCATGTCAATCAGTCAGTCAGTCACCTTTGAGTTTTTAACCGACTTCCAAAAAGGAGGAGGTTATACGTCCGTCTGTTTATATTATTATTTTTATGTATGTTCAACCATAACTTCGCCGTTTATGGACCGATTTTCATGATTATTTTGTTGTTGTACAGGGTTGAATCCGAGGTTGGTACAATGTTCACAAAAATGGTGATCTGATGATGGGATCTATGAGGAATCGAGGGGACTTCTTGAAATTTATATGGGAACATATGGTGATTTCAATTTTTTCTGAAGTATTTCAGGCATATACTACCAAAAAGTAAGATTTTGCACCAGGATATACCCTGGTTCTGAAGGTACCCAACAGAACTTTTGAATCCTTATAGATACAAGTTTGAGGATTTTGGCTTTATTTAAACTACTCCAATCAAATCCTACATTATTTGTGCTGAACATAGGCTAAATTGTATTTTGGAAAAAAAATAGGGTTTCTTAAGATATTTGGGTTTTTCGGACGCCAGGTGAAAAAATCAACCAGAAAAGTTACTTATTTTGCGTACGCTGCAGAAACTATAAAAGATAGAACCATAAAATCTTCTAATAGTAGATCTTATAAATATCTACAAAAAAGTCCACGACACACTATACTTATCTATGTCGAGTGAGGCACAATAACCATTTTTTTTATTTAAAAATCTTGAATTTTTTTGGACAACTAATAAACGCGTTTATTTTACTCATGCCATTTATCCTTATCAAAATAAATTATTTCATCACTAAGTACAGTTTATGTAGATAAAATTTGGTCTGTGAATGATTAAAATTGGACGTTCGGTTTTGAAATTATGGCGAAGTTAAAATATTACGATAGTGGGCGTCACCAAACGGGATGCGCTTGCGGGAAGACAATCTGTGCAGTGTGCACTGTTATACACCCTTCGGATAATGACTGCGTCCGCGTCGTCGATGTCAGTGTCGGAGTCTGTGAATTGACCTGGGAATCATTTTGCTGACCGAGTCTTTCCTTGGTAGGCTTTTTGCAGCCGTAACCGACATACACGCGGGCAGAGCCGCAGGCGACCGCTAGTAATATGTACAACTCTAAGACAACAAGCTATAATATTATAGCCTTGTCGTCTCATATTATGTACCTAACTAAAAAGGGTTAAATTATTATTTTTTAACAAAAAATTAAAACCGACTTCCAAGATAAAAACAAAAGTAATACTTATTCTTAATCTAAAAAGAATCAAATAATTCTTATTCCTTATTATAGTGGCGTCTTCAGACTTCGCCTAAACCTCAACTATTTCCGTACTCAATCTTCATGCTTTTGAAGTCGGTACCAGCTTACCCTAGCGTAATTGCTATGTCAAGGATCTCAGAACTTTTCCGGGCTGGTACCGACTTTAAAAGTACGAAGTTTGAGTACAGAAATAGTTGAGGTTTAGGCGAAGTCTGAAGACGCCACTATAATAAGGAATAAGAATTATTTGATTCTTTTTAGATTAAGAATAAGTATTACTTTTGTTTTTATCTTGGAAGTCGGTTTTAATTTTTTGTTAAAAAATAATATATATTATAATATAGATAATTAATCCTGTAAAAACCCTACTGTTATAATGCGCAAACAAATTACGGGCGTTGTTTCAGGTGGTGTTCGATCGCCTCCATGATTTATTCTCCAATAATTTCGGTACGTGGATGTTAATAATTTATCGGCAGTTTAATAAAAGGCGAAACTTCTGTTTATAAAGATTTATGGAAATCTGAAGGTTTATAAATCGATTTTCCCTGAAATATTGCTTGATCCTTTAGGTATGTAATAATATTTTACAATAAAATGAGTAGATAATATTTTTATGTTTCTTTTACATTATGTTGCTTACATGTAACACAAAATTAAACGAATGAATACCATACTTGTTAAATTATTGGTCAAAGCTGCTTTTCTTCTACTTTGCTGCACTGTGATATTACATGAGAATCCAAATGGGATCTGTCATTAATTCTTTATTTACTTGGTCAAAATGCAATGCAAAAAAGGTTAAGGTTACAAAATAGTAAAATTTTGCTGCACTACATTTATATTTCCATGAAAATTTTTCGTCACTACATTAAAATACAAAAAGGAAACTACAATTTTCGAATCCATATAATTCACTGAGCTTTCAGTAGACTCAATTTAGTGCATACGTGACAAATATTTTCAAACATGATCGCCGGCTCTCGGAGTAGAATATCGGGTTTGGTAGATTTGCGAGTTATTCCAGTTGACATACAGCGAGCGCGTGACAGAGTTTTCAATTACCGATCCTATTTTTATATACGGGTAATCTCGTAGAGCACTTTGTTTTAACCTTTATATTGATATGTGCCAGTAACTTGCGTGAGTTTAATACCCGTGTAGCTTATACTCTGGTAAACAAGTGCCATTTTCGTCAAAACCTGATCTCATGCACCGAAAATTATGATTTTGATTTCATTCGATTCGGAATACCATCTAGAACATTCTATCAAAATTCCAAGACGGGCTGAAAAGAAATGTAAAAGTAATAAACAATTAAGTAAATATAAAAATAAGGGTTTGATTATTTTTAAATATTTAACCGACTTCCAAAAAACGAGGAGGTTATATGTTCGGCTGTGGATATTTTTTTTTTTTTTTTTTTTTTTTGTATGTTCAACGATTACTCCGCCGTTTGTGAACCGATTTTCGAAATTTTTGTTTTGTTGTATTAGGTTTCACTCCAATTTGGTACCATGTTCACAAAAGTGGTGACCTGATGATGGGATCCATGAGTAATCGAGGGAACTCCTCGAAATTTATATGGAAACATATGGTGATTTTGGTTTTATGTGAAGTGTACTAAGAATATGCTACCAAAAAGTCAAATATTGGGTCAAAGTATACCATGGTTTCGAAGATGCTGAGAGAACTCCTGACTCCTTATAGATACACGTTCGGGAGTTTCGGCGTTGTTTTAAGAACAGAAAGCATATGCTACTATGCAATTCATATTCATCATCATAATCATCATCATCATCATCATCGTCATCATCATCATTAAGGTCACCAATGTCTCATGGCACAGAATTAATAATAGTACAAGGCATAGGTATGGATATACTAATAATAATAATTATGTACTGTATAACAACACCTGTTTGTTTAATACATGGCGGTCGGCGCCGCAGAGGCGACGGCGTCGCCGCGCCGCCGCGCCGCGTGGCGCGTGGCGGCAGACAACAGATCGAATACTTTACTAATTACTTTATAAAATTTAAATAGACAAATAGAATTAAAATAAAGTTATTTTAAAAAGAGCATTTACACAAAACAAAGTCATTAAGTGTCTTTTTAATCAGTTATACTTATTAATCGATAGATGGCGCACTAAGTATCGATTTGAATTCTTGATTAAGCGCTTATTCCACTTATCCTAGCTAGGAAGTCCTAGCTAGGGTCCTAAAAAATTTAGTCAAGTGGAATAACATTTAGAAGCTAGGATCCTAGCTAGGATCCTAAATCGGAAAAAATTTAGTCAAGTGGAATAACATTTAGAAAGCTAGGATCCTAGCTAGGACTTCCTAGCTAGGATAAGTGGAATAAGCGCTTTACAAGAACAGAGCTGTCAATAATTATGATAATATTAAATATTATGAGTAGCTACGCTACATCCTATGCAAGTTTATACAATTTTTTATCTGATAGATCCTTCGATCGTGGAAAAACGAGACACAATAGCCTTTCTATTGTTATCTCAATCGCCGGTGACCGCTTGGGGCTTGAAGCATTAAAATTGTTAAATTACTTAGCACAATATGTTCACTTCACTGATAATATATGATTTTGTGAGTGTGAGTTGTGACTCTTGACAAATTGTAATAAGATACGTAAAATATACGCGAAGGTTTACCTACTAGTGTAACTAAAAAGAGTGAAATTATTATTATTTTTAACAAAAAACTAAAACCGACTTCCAAGGTAAAAACAATAATAACATTAATATGAACTAAAAAGTATTAAATAATTTTTACTATCTAATGGTGCCTTTTTCCGAATTCGGCTAAAACTCAACTATTTCTGTATTCAATCTTCATAATTTTGAAGTCGGTGCCAGTTCCAAAAGTTTCAAATATTCTGTCAGAGGACTGAAGATTCAGCTATCTGGTACCGACTTCAAAATAATGAAGATTGAATACAGAAATAGTTGAGTTTTAGCCAAATTCGGAAAAAGGCACCATTAGATAGTAAAAATTATTTAATACTTTTTAGTTCATATTAATGTTATTATTGTTTTTACCTTGGAAGTCGGTTTTAATTCTTTGTTAAAAATAATAATTCAAAAACTATTTGAGATAATCAAAATTTGAAAATAGATCCTTAAAGAACAGGAAATTTCCTAAAAAAATTAATTGTTTTATTTACATGAACATTTCATGAATGCCTTTGATTGTTCATAAAAAAGTGAAAAATCAAAATTATTGAAATTTTGCACCGGATATCTCTTCTAAACCCTTTTAAGATTAGCTCAAAAGAATAATAAAAATTTCTAGATTTCTTGTTTAGAAATAATCAGCGTTTTATGTTAACATTAAAATGGTGACTATTAACAAATGAACAAAAGCATAACATTTAAACTAATTGTGATAATTTATTTTTGTTGACGGATTATTGTTTATTGATATGTCTACTTATTACCCAATTTTTTTTATTTCTTTATATTAATATTTAATCAGTTAAAATATGTTTTTTAGTTCGCGTGGCAGATTGCGGCAATTCACGCGAAACCAGAACTACGCGTTTTTACCGTTACTTTCGCCGCTCATTTAAAGCTATAAGGATTATTGGTCCTTACCAATAATCCTGGAACCTTTTCCAGGATCTAAGATTTTTTTAGGAAATTTCGTGCTTATAAAAAATAAAGTAAATGACAATAAAAGTAAATCTGATTTTACACTACCGCAACATCTCTGTGATCCTTCTCTTATAAACAATTTTTTTCTTGACGTTCCTGGAACAAACGTAATATCGCAATCTACTTTAACATACTTTGATACAAATAAGTTTGGCGATACCACTTTTAGTTTTTCTACCGTTTCTGAAAATGAGGTGTTAAAAATTTTAAAATCCCTACACTCGAACGTAATAGGTATTGACGGTATATCACTTGATATGTTATTACTACTGGTCCGGCGTTCTGACATATTTTTGAAGAATATCACTCAAGTGATCAATACATCTCTCGTCACTAACACCTTTCCTCAAATTTGGCAACGTGCTATAGTCAAACCAATACCCAAAATAGACAGTGTGACAGATTTTAAAGACCTCCGACCTATAAGCATTTTACCATGTACGTCTAAGATACTCGAGAAAGTGGTTAGTAACCAAATTAGTAAATTTTTGGAAATCAATAACATTCTGCCAACAGCACAATCTGGATTCCGGAAAAAACACAGCACGACTACCGCACTCCTTGATGTGGTTGACAATATATTGAGCGCGCAAGATACAGGCAAAGGAACACTTCTAGTTTTACTTGATTATTCACGTGCGTTTGATACCATTAACGGACAGACAGACAGACAGACAGACAGACATGACGAATCTTTAAGGGTTCCGTGTTTTGCCATTTTGGCTACGGAACCCAAAAAAATTGTATGACGTAACGTACTCGTAGATGGTCCCTAACTCCAGAACCGATTTAATTCGAATGAACCTTCGTTTTCTCTTCAGTGACACTCTAATCAAGCGATTTTCTCAGGTAAAGAGCTCTCCATTTAATTTCCGTCGCGGGGAAACCGAATTCGGAATAATTGACGTATCGACAGACAAACCCCGCTTATTCTATTCATATTTCCCACTTTTCCCAGACTACACTTAAATAATTATTTTAAAGTCAAGCTAGAGCTGAAAAATATTCATACTGAGTTAGAGGGAAAATGTGACCTTTTTTATTATGCCTAAAATACTATTTAGCTGGCATTTCCAGTTTCAATCGAAGCCTTAAAATAAAGAATGAAAAAAAAATAGTTGGCTCTGGCACTAAAAGGAGAATGGGTAAATTACGTGAAAATAAAATCGTATATCAAAAACAATATAGCCTACAACTTCATTATATTTACATTAAAATAATAGACGGGCACATGTTTCTAAAGAAATATAAGATACCTAAAATAACAGTTAGTAAGTAATACCCTTGATTCTAGAATATTCTATATAACCATTCACACCTAAGTCCGCCGCTTATGAGCACAAGGCTTTGGCCAAAATTAAATCACAGGCACCCTGCAAAATTGGATTAAGCATTCCATTGTAGCAGAACGATAAATTTTCTATTCTGACCGTATAAAGTCGTCGAGTTAACTTACACCATTGTTTCGTATTCCGGCGTTTTTAAAACCGGAAAAGACTACAATTTACCTTTTGAAAGCGACCCTCTAGAGGCGAGATTTTTGTTTGCTGATATTATTGTTTACGGAGTATCAGAAGCGGGTAAAATATATACTTGGCACTACTTATGTAGGTTGTATTATCAAAGTGTATTGATCAGTGATCATATTTAAAATCTCAGACCAATAAAAAAAGATAGACAGAGCCATCCATGCTACGCGGTGAGGCAGGCAATAGGAAGCCGATACGGCCATAGGAAGCCGGCCGCCCGCCATTCCGGTTTCAACGAGTGACGGCGCATGTCGTTTTCATCTGTGTCAAGAAATATCGAAATATGCCGTCCTGCATCGTTAAATGGTGCAAAAACAATTCTTGTGCTCAAAAGAAACCTTGTGGGATTACGTTTCACAAGTAATTAGTTGAATATTTATGTATTACCACCGAAATAACGAATTTAATTTATTAGTTTTAAAAATTGTCTCGGGAGTCTCGGAACACAGAACCTCAACCAGTGCTGCATGCTGGTCGCAAGATATTTTTCCCCATAATAGGGGAAAAATATTATTACGTGCTGTATTATCCTGACAAATGTTTATTTTTAACCTAAAATTCGTTAATTCATTTAAAATCTATTAATATAAATAAAATTGGAGTGTCTGTTTGTAGTATTGAAAGATTTTTTTACTATTTGCATATTAATCTATATACGATACATACTGCATACACCAAACAACATTCTTTACAATTTTTGTCTTTCTGTCTGTCTGTTCTTAGTTGAAATACATAATTTATTAGATATAGATATTTAACTATTTACTTTTTTCAGCAATTACTAATGAATGATGATTAACAATCTAGTTTGATAGCAACTTTTGTAGTCATTACTTAGTAGTTTAATAAGACTGCAACAGGATGGGAGTTTGACAATCTGAAACCCTGAGTTGACAACATTATTTTTTTGCACACAAGCGCATGCCTAGCGTATTTATGCTAGGCGTGACGCACACATTGATCGACAGCGACTTCACCTCATTACCTGTAAATAAATACTCCGTCTTTCTTTTTTTATTGGTCTGAGATTTAAAATATTTTTTATTCACAATAATTTTTATGTAATTCTGAGTGTCGCATAAGCTGGTGCCTTCGACCTGTCACATCAGATGAGGCATACAGATTGTATCTTGGGTATGGCGCTTACAATTAGTGAATATATTTTTAGTGTTCCGTAGTCAACAAGTAACCCTTATAGTTTCGGTCTGTCCGTCCGTCTGTCTCTCTGTCCATCTGTTGCATGAAATCTTTAAAAAAAAAACTTTTTTTATGGTACCTTCCCTACACATCAAGCGGGGATGAATTTTTTGTCGCGTCCATCCCATCGTGTGGGGTGTCGTTGAATAGGTTAAATGTTATGAGTATTCATAGATCATTTTCCGATTTGGGGATACGTTTGTGAAATATCTGGGGGGCACGGCAATGCCCCAGCCAAGCTTTTTAGCAAAGGCACGGCCGTAGCATACTTTTCTCGAAGCGGTTCGCGGCTATTTCACACCCCCTTTATCTTCGATGTTAACAAAGCTAGGGATTTAGAATTCACTCATTCATTCATTCAGGTCACTAGGAGAAAGTATTAAAACTAGCTTAACCTCCAAAGTACGTGAAATTTCGATAAATAGCTTAATAGTTACGGATGGTCAAAGTTACTACATTTTGTCACTGACTGACAGATCATCAAAATTCTAAGGTACTTCTAGCAGACTTAGAACCTTGAAATTTGATACCCGGATAGGTCTTTATTCACAATGAAAGGAAAAATTATGAAACCGGCCAAGTGCGAGTCGGAATGGCGTACATAGGGTTCCGTACCGTAAATTTGTATGGGAGCCCCCCTTAAATAATAAGTTTATTTAATTTTTATAATTGATTATTAAAGTTAAGATATAATTGAGTATTTTCTGAAATTTTCAAAAACCTAACTGTTTCCATTATGGATATAGAGAAAAAAAGGGAAGAAAAATCGTGTTTGTTGTATGAGACCCTCCATTAATAATTTATTTTATTTTAATTGGACTATTAGTAATTTTTATAACGACAACAGAAATACATAATTTGTGAAAATTGCAACTATGTAGCTATTGCGGTTCTCGAGATTCAGCCTGGTGACATACGGATGGACGACGGACACACAGCGAAGACTTATTAATAATAGAGTCCCGTTTTCATCCTTTAGGCAGGGAAACCTAAAAACTGAAAAATGATATAATAATAATATAATACTTTAATACTTTATTAAATCTTTGCAAGAACAGTATGAGTTTCGACTGCATATTTGTTTTACGTACAAAAGGCTGTAAGTTAGTTATGTACTTAATGAAATCATATTATCAATTAAATAAAAGATAGTATTATCAACGTTAACAATGAAACAATAATAATTAAGTTCGATTAAAATATAAATGTAATCAGTACTGCGATATACACTCCTTGGTCCTTGCTCGATATATGGGAGTTTTAAGTTATCACAATATGAAACAAGGTGTGGTCCTTTCCTTCGAAGAACGTCGAGACGCTTCCATCAGTGCTGTTGTATTCAATGGTACCTAATGCTAAAAATTACCACCTTCAAGTCAATTATATATTATGAATATAATAATCAACTCAGAACTCAAAAGTATTTACGTTACGTTACCTATAGAACTAACGAAGCCTCAATGAAAATATATAAAGGAGATAGAGAATGGGTGTTAAGCTAACCCAACTAACAAAAATTGCTCTTGTAGTGGCTTATATAGCCAAAAATAATATTCTTATAGAAGTCGTATTATCGCTAATAAGGGTGCATTTGGGCACAATTCATAAGGATAATAACCTTATACCCTCCTTATAGTTGCTTTATTGCCAGCTTTTTTTCTTACACGTGTTATATAATGACCAAGAAAAAGGTACTTCAACTTATAAGAAACATATAGAAAGCGTTAATACGGGCGATCACCCTTATACGTGTTATATTATTGTCCAATACAAGGGAGTTAAACTCCGTTTGCCCTTTTTGCCGTCATAAGTGATTTACATTTTCGCAACAGCTTGGAGAAGAAATAGTAACGTCAGCCATTTTACTGTCAAGTAAACGATAAGTCATTATTTTATGTATTTATATTATGTATTTACCTGATTTAGTGCTCGTTTATAGTGAAAAGTGTATGGGAATTAAAATGCATGATAAAATGTGATACGCTGTGTGTTTTGGTATCAACTCGTCCTTGAATTTAAGCTGTTTTTGTGCTAAAACGTCATTAATTATTTAGTCAAGTTATATACAGTGCTTTTAAAAGAACAACAGGATTCACACCATCGTCTATAAAGAGTCTATGAGAGTAAAGACTTTATAACGGCATAAATTGTTTCTTATGATATCGCCATTTTACCTATCGTTAGGGTTCCTTTCACACTAACAAAATCGCACCTAGCTAGTGTTATTCCCGTATACTATATAACTGTAGTTGGGTTGGCCGAAAGAGACCTCTTTATAAGGATACTTTAGCTCACTTTTGCGCACTAATTTTACGTTTGAAATATTATTAAAAATACGTGATTATCAAATTAATTGTTTTATTTTTTACTTTTCTTCTGTAATCATCGCTCCTTTTCAACTTCTTTCACAGTTTTGAATCCCTTTTTAGGGTTCCGTACCCAAAGGGTAAAACGGGACCCTATAACTAAGACTTCGTTATCTGTCCGCCTGTCTGTCTATCTGTCTGTATCCAGGCTGTATTTCAGGAACCGCAACAGCTACAATTTTGAAATTTGTCGGGATTGTATGCATTTATTGCCACTATAACAACAAATACATAAAACAAAATAAAATTAATACATATGATATCTATAAAGGGGGCTCCTACACAGCAAACATGTTTTTTTCGCTTTTATTGCTTGTCAATAATGGTAACAGGTAGGCACCTGAAATTTACACAAAAGCCTAAAAACTTTTAAAAAATTTTGGCCTTTTTTTGTTCTATGAAAGTACGGAACCCTTCGTGCACAGGTCCGACTCGCACTTGGCTGATCATTCCGCTCCGCAACAAATTCACACAATCTGTTGTACGTTTAAAATGGCGAATTTAGTTATGTAAAGCATTTTAATGTCACCTTAAAGAGAATAATATCTTTGTAATCACTGTTTAAGGGAATGTGGATTGCTTTCATCCTTGTTAAGGTCATATAAAATGTTAGCTTTCGTTTGTTGGATAGATGTCTTATTAAATGCCCCTATAAGTTAAAAGTATTATTAGTTACCTTGTGCATTACTTTTATAATTTAATATAATTTATAATAATTGACCATATTAAAAGCTTTTATATGTCTTTGAATATTATAAGGCTAAAAAGCAATGTAAATAGCCACTATAAGATGAACATCATTTCGAAGCCTTATAGTTGCTATAAATTAGAGTTATTAACGTTTACCCAACCAAATTATAAGAATAAAGGCAATATTAGCCAAATCTCCTAATAGTGTGCCATTATAAGTAACATTGGCATAATGAATGCTCTTTTATAACAAGTATAAGAGTTTAGACCCTATTGATTTAATTTTATAAGGTTAGTTTGTTTGTTGGGAAGTACATACAATTTATAATATATATAAAAAGTTTTCAGATCACATTCAATGCCAAGCCTTCCACTTATTTTGTAATTTAAATCAACATTCAGTAAATGTATCAATTATAGATTTTTTATTTTATCATTATTATAGTGGCTTGGCAATGAGCTAGTATTTTGCTTGGCTCCTTTTACATTTCATGTTTTGGTGGGATTAAGTTTTAAAGTGGAAAAAATCGTTAGAGTCCAGCTACCTACCAGCTAAACGGTTGCTTCTGGAAATATGAAAAAATTAACGGGAGTAGGAAATATGCTGAGTTTAAAAGGAAAACTATCACGGCTAAGAAGACTTCATAAGTTATTGAGTAGGTAACAGTCGATCAACTAAAAAAAATGTATTCGGCGAAGTATAAAGGAACTTTTCGTTCAAACTCCTTTGAAAGTAATTGAGATGATGTTGTTAGTAGTGTATAATACGTAATTGAGATGATGTTGTTAGTAGTGTATAATACGTTATAAATGTATATTCATTGACCATACAAAAATGTTAAAAAACTAGCGGTACTACGGAACCCTATATTGCGCGTGGCCCGACACGCACTTGGCCGTTTTTTTTAACTCTGTTTTCTATAAAATGATAAATTATAATAACTGTATTTGTCGAAAAATGCGGCCACTTTGTGTTCTAATGCTATGAGGCTTCTGACTACATTGGCAGTTTTGAAACTTGATAAGCAGGAACTATGCCGCTATACTGAACAAAATATTGTATACTTTTTACTGACTACACTGTAACAAGGAAATATTAGGCAATAATAATAAAAAAACATTTTTATATTAGATGACGCCTGCAATTACTCCGTTGCGTCAAAATTCGTTTATCGCGCCGCCCGCTATAGTTTTCCCCCTTTCCCGGGTCTCAAAGTGTTAAGCATACACCATAAGTACCGCAGCAAAATCGGTTAAGGCTGCTCTTTCGAAAAAAGCGTGCAGATGAAACAACTTTTCATCGGTATTAACAGAGGAATTATATCTGAAAAAATAATTAGTAATCTACATGATATGATACGTAATTTGGTTTTGCCATATTTTTTCTATCGGTATCACATAATAAAGAAATAAAAAACCAAATCACCTCCAAATCGTTAACCACTTTACTCCTTTATTATTTATCAAAAGAATATATAAAGAATATCTACTGCTTTGCAATACATAAGTTAATAATTTGGTTTTTTTACTTTTTTGAAATATGTATTACATTAAGCCTTAAAAAGGTTTTTTTCTCCTATTTCGCCCTCCACCGTACAAGGCGCGCTGTTATGAATGTTATTTTAATGTCATTTACGTCGATATTCGCACTGTCAGACAATCGACCTGCTAATTTAGGGAGAGAGGCCCTTAAGAGCTGATTTACACGTATTAAGTAGATAAGTAATTAACTAAATTTTAACTTAATTTTAAGTTGTTAATTGTGTGTAAACACAAAATTTAGTAGCAAGTAGCAAGTTAAAATTAAGTAAGTCCTAAGCTAGATGACAATTAGAATTTAGTTACTACTTATCTACTTAATACGTGTAAACCAGCCATAAGGCGTGAAGAGGTAACAGAAAGACACATTTTCCTTCAACCGGGGATTCTTGGAAATGCTTATTGTAATATTGTATTCTATTGTTGTCGCCATCACCGGTGCTCATACGGGGCTTGATGGGTTAAAATATTCGAATAGATCTCGACAACCAAACAAACAAAAAATATGAATGGCACACCTATATCATAAATAGACCTATCCAGTGACGCTTTGTTCAGTGTAAAATGAAAGAGATATCCATTTTTAGTTCACTTTGTATACAGGTTGTATACAGGCTATTCGCACGTATAGCGAGGATTGGCAGTCCATTAACGACCTTTATTCTAAGCCGGTTACGAGCGAGCTACAGGTAAATAAATAACCTGGCGCCGTATATATGGACAAAGTCCAAACGGAAAGAGGCACAAAAAAGTATAAAATGTCAATATAATATTATGAAATTCGGTGCCTCGTTGCCTTTAACTTCCGTGGAAAAAGAGGGGTGTTATAAGTTTAACGTGTTTGTCTGTTTGCCTGTTTGTATTTCTGTCTGTCTGTGTATATTATGTTTATCCGTGGCATCTTAGCATCCAAGTGGTTATTTCATTATTTAATTAATTCAATTTAGTATGGAGATACTTTGAGTCCCCGAAAAGGTCATAGGATATTTTTTATCTTGACAAAATGCACGGTTCTTGCGCGACAAACTAATTTCCAATGGGGTTGCGGGCGTCATCTAATCATTAATTATATTATAGCCAAAATATCCTTAACGGATTTTACCAAACATACAGACAGTTCTCATTGTGTTAGTCCGTCCGGTCCGTGATAATGAATCAAAAACATCGCAGAATCAAACGGCATAGAATTCGGTTAGCGACAATTGAGTGTTGGTCCCCTATTTTTGGCCGGCTCTAATGTGTTATATGGGGTGTCCGCACGCAATGAGGTCTAGTTATGTTGGCCGGCTACGTGCTGTGAATAAACCATGAGCTGTTTTCAATTTGGCGTAAAAGCGTTGCGTCATAAAAGCCGGACGAGACAATTAACGGTGTCACACACGTATTTCTGTTTATGTCCCAAACTGTTCTGTTTAGGTCTTTTTACCCGACTGTGTAATGAAGGGTTTCTATTTTAGAAGTCTATAGCCGGGGTCACCAAATGGCGGACCGCGGTCCGCATCCGGACCGCCGACCCATTGTGTGCGGACCACCGACCGGACCACCGACCAAGTATTTTCGAAGATGAACTTCGTTAAAAATAAATTTTGGGCTCAACTTACTGATGAACATCTCCAAGATTTAATACTTTAGTCGGAATTTCCAGAAATTGCTATTGTATTCTATTGTTGTCGCGATCACCGGTGCTCGCGCGGGGCCTGAAGGATTAATGTCAATAGCTTGCACCAATTTCACTTCAAACAAGCAAAAAATTGACACTTTTCTCATTGATATGTAAATAAATAAATACCTTTGTTATTTCCGTAATTACATTGTTTCGTGTTTTTTTTTTTATAAAATGTGCGGACCGCGAGGTCATTTCATTTCTTAAAATGGACCCCGAGTGAAACTAATTGGTGACCCCTGGTCTATAGTGTATAACATAACATAGAGTTCTCTTAGAGACTAGGGGGTGCATTATATAGCTGGAAATTGTCAAATGTAGTCCGTAATAAAATATTTTTCTTTATTTGTCTGCAGAACAGAAAGTCAATGGAACCAACGAGTGTTAGCAAAGATCACGACAAGACGTAACGTAGGACATCCTAAAATCCAAAGCTTTTTGTTTCTTAGGCCGGCTCTTCTTGCCGAGATAGTTCTCGAAGCCAGTGGTAGGTACCATAGTTTTGACGTTAAAAAAGTGTACTTGGATACCCATTTTGAATAAAAATGTGTGCACCAGATGGATGGCTGTCTCGAAATAGTGATGGTTGGCGCTGGTAAATGGAGATTGGAGACCAACGTTCAATGAGGCCGATGAGCTGAAAATGAAGATTTTTTAATATTTTATACTTAAATAATTAAGTAAGACACGACAGTCTTAATACAAGACAGACTATGACAATACAAAATATTTGTTTCAAGTATGCACAGCTTCCTCAAGTGAGCGCTAGCCCTAAATAATAATTGATATAGGTATTCACTATATTTTGTCAATTTACCCTAGAAGTTGTAACTACTAACTACTATTCCCAGGATCCTCGTCAATATGGAACGAAGGTGACTTAACTTGTAACCCGTTGGGAGTTTTAAGTTTTAACCCTAAAACTTCAACAGGTAAATTAAACGATATTCTATTTCGTTTCGTGAGGATCTAATTTCTTTAAACCGTTTTTGTTAATAAAGAAAATAGTACAATCATAAGTATTATTAAAGCAATTAAAACAACTGGAATATTTCAGTAGTGACTGAGCTGGTGGTATTGAATTATGGCTAAGAACAATAATTTATCGTCACAGCTATGAAACAAAAAAAATTGGCCAAGTGCGAGCCGGACTCACGCACGAAGGGTTCCGTACCGTTACCTATAGAGCAAATTAAGTAGGCCAAAATTATATATAATAGCTCCCCTTAATTTTTTATTTCATTTTATTATTATTATTATTAAATATTAAAGTACACATATAATCAGCGATATGTGGTCGCTGCATACATACATATAATAAACTAACTTGTGAAAATTTCAAGTGCCTACCGGTTACGAGCAAAAAATGCCGAAAAAATCACGTTTGTTGTATGGGAGCCCCCCTTAAATATTAACTTTATTTTATTTTTAGTATTTGTTGTTATAGCGGCAACAGATATACATAATCTGTGAAAATTTCAACTCTCTAGCTATTACCGTTTTTGAGTTACAGCCTGGAGACAGACAGACGGACAGACATCGAAGTCTCAGTAATAGGGTCCCATTTTTACTCTTTGGGTACGGAACCCTAAAAACTAGATCAAGTCGATGACACCTGTATGGAATTTAGATTCTACAAGTCACGGACAGGCACACACAGAGAGACAGACAGACGCGCCAAAGTAATAATAACCCTCTTGTTTCGTCAGGGCTAAAATTCTAATAGCATAAAAACTAAAAAGCTAAAATATCTAGCTCGAAATCTTAAAACTACTTGTAGAAACTTTAATTTTCTAAACCAAAAGAAATAAATTTATGTCTTTCGAAAAGTATCTTAATTATCTCATAGAATTCGAAACCGATTCTCAAAACTCGAGCGAAAACAATACAGCCAATTAAGCGATACAACAAGTTCACAATCGCTTAACTCGCCTGTAGATCAAAGTATCAGGTATTGGCTTTATAATTGAATCTACAGCCGATCGCAATCATACGATTTCATTTTGAAACAAAACTGAGAATAGACTTAAGAATGGTGAGATGTGGCATTGTATTTTTAAGGAAACATAATATAATTATTTATTATTATTTGATGCAAAACCACCAGAGAACAACTCTGTTTATCTATCCATAAAAAAATCAAAAATAATATTACAATCAGCGCTGCTACTTTCACAGTGAACTCTCTACAGGGAACACGTACACACCCTAAAGTATTATCACTTGTTTTTGTAGAGGCCTTTGGCCTGTAGAGGGCCTGTTTCACCACTTTCTGATTGGTGCCGGAAAGGCTATCCACAACATAGCTTGACAGATAGAGTATGGAGCATCTGTCAAATAAATTGTAGATAGCCTATCTGGCACCTTATCAGGAAGTGGTGAAACAGGCTCTAAGAATATTTATTTGCCCAAAAATCGGATTTTAAAAACGATTTTATAATATTTTGTTTCTTTTACATTTCATACAAAGTGTAACTCGGCGCTTAGGCAGTCTTGTGTGAAACAACATAATTTTTTAATAAAGTAAAGGCTGATTTTTCAATCAAAAAATCAAAAATAATATTACAATCTATCCAAATTGTAATATTATTTTTGATTTTTTGATAGATAATTTTTCCCCAAAGCCCTCAACATAATGATTTTTGTTATGAAAGAGTCCTGAATAAGGGCTGATTTTTCAATCTTCAGATAACTATGAATATATGATAATATATGAAAAAAAAATGTCAAAGTTTCATATTACTTATATTTTATTCTTTGGGTAAAAGTTACTGTAGTTACTGTAGCTGACGATTGAAAAATCAGCCTTTACTTTATTAAAAATTTATGTTGTTTCACACAAGACTGCCCAAGCGCCGTGTTACACTTTGTATGAAATGTAAAAGAAACAAAATATTGTAAAATCGTTTTCAAAATCCGATTTTTGGGCAAATAAATATTCTTAGAGCCTGTTTCACCACTTCCTGATAAGGTGCCAGATAGGCTATCTACAACTTATTTGACAGATGCTCCATACTCTATCTGTCAAGCTATGTTGTGGATAGCCAATCCGGCACCAATCAGAAAGTGGTGAAACAGGCCCTCTACAGGGTGTAACAAAAACAAGTGATAATACTTTAGGGTGTGTACGTGTTTCCTGTAGAGAGTTCACTGTGAAAGTAGCAGCGCTGAAAGACCAAAATTTTTATTCACTTTTGTATCCAGGCAAGGGGGCACTTTTGTATGGGGAAACTCGTAACGCACGGGGCGTTACGAGTTTCCCCATACAAAAGTGAAAATTTTTTTTGGTCTTTCAGCGCTGCTACTTTCACAGTGAACTCTCTACAGAGAACACGTACACATCCTATAGTATTATCACTAGTTTTTGTTACACCCTGTATAATATACAAGATTGTCTCGTTCAAAAAGTATAAATATAATAATACGTTCCTACAGACCAGCGTTGCCAGATGCATCTCGATTTTGGCGGGACGTCCCGAATTTTTCATCAAAATTGAATGTCCCGCGCGGGACAGGCTCAGTCCCGGTTTTGGGGGAAAGCCCGGACGTACGTGCAGCGTGCTGCGAAAGAAAGTGGGAGGTAGAGGGGTGGATTTTCTATGGCTACTTTAGCTACCTATTGTCACGTAAACGTTATTTTAACGCAAATAAAAAGTTAAAAGTTCAAAAAACTTTTGATTTCATACCTTTTTTTACTTTGCCGCTTTTGACTGAAAAATCCCGCTTTTTCATTCAGAAAGTTCCAAAGTCCCGACTTGGCACAAAAAAAAATCTGGCAACGCTGCTACAGACTGTTAAATTAGTTGTTAATAATTCTATCTCCTTAGCATAGTCGGGTGATAGTCTTAATTAAATTATAAATATAAGACGGCATAATAATTACATACCGATTCTTAAAGTTATTCTGGGTTTTATCCTTTACTATAGTCGGATATTAGGTGGCATTTCTTGCGTTGTCTAGCTCTTTGCAGTCTTAAATCTTGATCGGGGCATTGTTTTAATTAAACGAAGATATTCGCGATCCGCAGATACGGCTGTAATTGTATTTATTACGGGAGAGAGATGTAACTTACAATGGTGTAACTTTACTTTTTAAGTAAAAAAAAAAAAATACTTAGCGGCGTCGTGCAATTTTTTGGGGTAAGAAAATGTTAAATTCGCGGACACGTCTTATCGAAAATTGGTAGGGAGAAGGGAGAGTAGATATAGAAAAAATAATATTCCCTTCCACTTTTGCTGGCAATCCCGGAGTGCAGCTACTTTTATTATCTCTAATATTAATTTAGAATGTAAAAAGTTTTATAATTTATTATAATAAAAATAGGGGAAAATAACCAAAGCATATTATGCTTATATAATATATAATATACTAGCTGTTCCGGCAAAAGTTGTTTTGCCATATAAAGTATTTCGCCCATATTATTTTACACCATGGCAACACTATCCCGTCGCACAAACAATAGTCACCGTCAGTCTCGAGTTGTAATAATTTACTATTATTTATTCAACAAATGCACTTATCAATATAAAAAGTAGATGTTGTCCGATTCTCAACCCTAGCCGATATGCTCGCTAAGATTCACGAAAATAGGTCGAGCCGTTTCAGAGGAGTTCAATTACGCACACCGTGACATAAGAATTTTATATATTAGATAATATTTTTTTAATAAATGGTTTCAGTTTTATGATTCTACATTCACAAGCAATATCCGTCAATTTTAATACATTTGTTTTTGGATAATGAATCGTACTAATATGTATTCTGTGATAATGATAAGAACACTTTGTTGGAGTTATTTGTGCTTGGCCAACAGTCGTTTTGCAAGAAAAATACAGATGTAACACAAAGAATACACGTAAAGTTTTGTAAATAAAACACCACTTTAGAATGCTGTGTAAACCGCTACCCACATTTTTCTTGTTTTCCTTTATTTTCCTGATGCTGTACAATTATTTAACTTGTTGTTCCTTTTTCTTACAACATAAATTATTAGGTTAACTCGCTACTTAGCTTAAATATAACCTAAGAAAAATGTTAATTGCCGGTTTTAAAATTGTTGTTTCTTATTTCGGTGTTAATGGTAAAAATAGTGTGGTATATATATATATATATGGAGGAATGTGATGTCAATTTTAAGTTCAGGGAAATTAACCCCAGAGACATTATTGATACATTTAAATTGCTGAATGTCAAAAATACAACTGATCTCTGGGGAATATCTACAAAAATTATTAAATCTGTAATTGACATCATAGCTCCTCATCTTGCAATGATTTTCAATGAGTGCATAAAGAGTGGTGTTTTTCCTGACTTAATGAAGCACAGTAAGATTGTACCATTATTTAAAGCAGGAATTAAATCTGATCCAACAAATTATAGGCCTATATCGATTTTACCAACTCTTAGTAAAATTTTTGAAAAAATAGTTTTAAAACAATTATTGGTACATTTTAATTCAAACAATTTATTACATGACAATCAATACGGATTTACTAAGAGTCGATCCACAATGGATGCTGGTATAGGTCTTCTTTGTAGTATATTTCAAGCTTGGGAGGAGTCGCAGGACGCTCTAGGTGTCTTTTGCGACCTCTCCAAAGCCTTCGATTGTGTGGATCATGCTACATTGATCAGGAAATTGCGCCACTATGGCATAAAGGACTCAGCTCTTAGCCTCTTGACTTCTTACCTTATAAACAGGACTCAAAGGGTTGAAGTAAACGGTAACAGGTCCAATGGAACCAAAATAGAATTAGGTGTCCCACAGGGATCTATTTTAGGCCCATTTCTTTTTCTCATCTATATAAATGACTTACCTTACCTTGTTAAGGAAAATGATAATGAGATAGTACTTTTTGCTGATGACACTTCACTTATTTTTAAAGTGAAGCGACAACAGTCAAATTACGACGAGGTAAACAGTGCTCTCTCAAAAATAGTACATTGGTTTAATGCTAATAACTTACTTTTAAATTCCAGTAAAACTAAATGTGTAAAGTTCACTTTGCCCAATGTTAGGCAAGTCCAAACCAATGTACTATTGAATGATGAGAAGATGAATTTGGTAGACACCACTGTATTCTTAGGTATAACACTTGATAGTAAATTACAGTGGGGTCCTCATATTGTTAATCTTGCAGGTAGGCTCAGTTCTGCGGCATATGCAGTCAGAAAAATCAGAGAAATTTCTGATGAAGACACGGCACGATTAGTATATTTTAGTTATTTTCATAGTAGAATGTCATATGGAATCCTTTTATGGGGAAGCGCTGCCGACATTAATACAATATTTGTGCTGCAGAAGCGAGCCATACGCTCTATTTATAAAATGTCTTCTTTTGAATCTCTGAGAGATAAATTTAAAGAAATTGGTATTCTAACTGTTGCTTCTCAATACATTTTGGATAATGTAATATATGTTAGAAAAAATATAAGTAAATTTAAAGCTAAAAGTGACATTCACTGTAGGAACACCAGAAATAAGCACAAGCTGGATTTGCCGATGATCAGACTTAGTAAAGTTAGTAAACCTTTTAAAGGTCAGTGTATACGCCTGTACAATAAAATCCCAGAAAACGTTCAAAATCTTTCGATTAATAAATTTAAAAAAGTAGTCAAAGAACGTTTGTGTGCCAAAGCCTATTATAAGGTCAATGATTTCATAAACGATGGCACATCTTGGGAGTAGGATGGCTGCTTGCAAGGCTACTTCTACATCATTATAATATGACTTACAATAATCATGTATGGATGTTGACATTGTATAATAATTTTAAGTTACAATTGTAAATTTTATTTTAAAAAGATTAATTTTTTCTCACTTTTTTGGTAAAAAGTGGGACCCCGTGCGAGTTTCTTACGCCGGTTCTTCTCGCCGGGATAGTTCCCGAACCGGTGGTAGGCACCAGTAGTATCAACGTTCTGAAAGTATTTGTTGCAAATCTATTCGGAAATAAAACAATTTTTATTTATTTATTTATTATTTATTATATATATATATATATATATATATATATATATATATATATATATATATATATATATATATATATATATATGTTGTATTTAAGCAACAAAATGGCTGTGGCGAATGGTGCTTCTTATTCAGAGGGAAGCTCTACCTAAAACAGAGTTGTGTGAGGACCTAGAAATATGTCTGAAATAAATTATTTGAATTTGATTAAGAAATTTAAGAGTTAATACAGTACAGCCTACCTTTTTTTCCAAGCTTAGAAGAAATTGAAACATTATATTTTGATCCTACATGAACCGGGAAATTTTTAAATTATTCTTTTGAAAAATATTAGAAGTACAACATTAAGGGCCTGTTTCATCACTTCCTGATAATGTGTCGGATAGGCTATTCACAACTTTTTTGACTTCCTGATAATGTGTCACTTCCTGATAATGTGTCGGATAGGCTATTCACAACTTCCATACTCTGGGCCTGTTTCACCACTTCCTGATGAGTGCCGAATAGGCTATGGACACCACATAACTTGACAGATGAAGTATGGAGAATCTGTTAAAAAGCTGTGAATAGCCTATTCAACACTTTATCAGAAAGTGGTGAAACAGGCCCTCTATCTGTCAAGTTAAGTGGTGGATAGCCTATCTGACACTTATCAGGAAGTGGTGAAACAGGTCCTAAATAAAGTATACTTTATCTTACGCTCATGTATGAATGCCTGTCTGTTATTTACCAAAAAATAAAATCGCAACTTTCGTTTCACTGTTTATAGTAAAAATAAGTTGAAACGGTCCAAGTTGGACAATTTTGAAATCTAGTTCGCAAGTTTGTGGCTTCCGGGAGCGACTTTACCGGCGACTGGCGACTTTAGAGCGAGGCCACGCCGCTCTAGTGCGGTGCGTCGTCGGAACAAAATAACACATTGTATGCCATATAAATGTAAGATCTCTCTAGTCAAGGTAGAGATCAACTACGATAACATGGCGCGCCCCTCCAAAATTCAAAACGTTTGAAGTGCGTTGTCAAAATGTTTGAAGTGCGTTGTCTTGCGCGG
The DNA here is from genome assembly GCA_905333045.1 of Lysandra bellargus. NCBI lineage: Eukaryota > Metazoa > Arthropoda > Insecta > Lepidoptera > Lycaenidae > Lysandra > Lysandra bellargus. Next base: position 6,219,545 of record HG995358.1, read on the forward strand.
TAGGCTAGTTATGATTAGTTGACCAACAAATCTTGGTAATAAGTGACATTAACAAAAATATTACGTGTACTGTGATTGGTTGAATACTTACTACATACAAACTCTTTCATAAGGATGTGACTACACACATTGAAACAGTCATTTAGAGGGGCGCACCAAGTTATCGTAGTTGATCTCTAACTAGACTAGACTAGGATTAGTAACTAGACTGCAGCGGAGCGCTATACGGCACGGCCAAAAAATCTAATGGGCTAAGCTGTTAAACGCCCCACAAAATGTCAGTATTAATAATAGTCATCACTTTGGACGCCACTTATTAGGCAGAATGTTGGAACCATCTCCCTTTTATGCAATAAATCATTCTATTCTATTCTATTCTATTCACTCATCGCATATTACACCGACTCCACTTCAACCCAACTCACAGAATGCCATTCAATCCTCAGTAACAACTAGTTGACGAGTCGCCAACTCCACGTCCACGCGGTGTGAGTTAGGCAAAATTTGCTCTTATGTCCTAACAATATAGCTTACATTTTCATGCCATGCTATCGTCGAGTCGGTGTAATGTGCGATGAGCTCTAGTCCCATCGTTTAGCTGCAGCTTACTTTCCTACCGTCTCATCTTTATTGCATTGCTGCACGACAACAATACTAGACGCTGACAGCGCAGTTATACTCTACGTTCGACGACGCATTGCATCGCTGGGGCACATGGCGCTTGCGTTGCGGAAACGTGGAAGCAAACATCGCGTCTGACTAATTACTATATGCAACGTACTATCAGAGAAGTTGATTCCTAATTTCCTAGGCTGATGGCGGACTTATGTGATTAGGTCGCGTTATGTCAAATCTATCCGACCAATCACAGCTAATTATACTGAAATGACATAACCCGACCAAACGACGTAGGTCCGTCAACTGCCTAAGAATCAATTTCCTCGATGATACAAACATCGTACGTAAAACATCGTAACGATACCGCTGCGACAACGCACCGTTGCCGCGCCACGCAACACAGTTGTGGCTTCGCTCCTAGTGAGTTAGTTTAGCGACAGACCGAGATTTGCGGACTTACCTCTATGTTTGTGGGGAAACTTCGGTAAGTTTTTAAATGAAATCCGCAGCTTGTTATCTGCGTAAGTAGCTAGCTATAGGTTCATATTCTGTTTTGGACTGCTAAAAGGTAGTATTGTAACATTTGCAATAAACTGAAATGCCTGCGTATTATAAAATTTGTTAATAGTAAGTACATTGATTGCAAATTACTTGGCTCCATGTTTTTGATCCTTTGATTATACAAGAAGAAGTAAGTATCTTGATTTTCACAAAACACAAAATTATACTTCTATAACAACTTTAAAAAATTATAACATTATAATTTCTCATAGTTTTCTTTGCTTATGTTTAAATGGAGTGTATTTTACATACGAGCTTTTCAGACGCGACCAATAAAATGTATTAATTTATGAGTCTAGCATAAACATGATATAGCATCGCTCGGATATCCTACAAGTTTCAAAGGAAGCTGCGATGAAAATATCTAAAATTGACCCTGGAATCATCATCATCCTTCTATATTGGATGTTGTCTCTCCCCTCGAAAATGGTCATCATCATCACATCACATCAATTCGTCAATCCCTATGATTGTTAAGCCAATAAAAATATGGTGTTAAATTTTTGACAAAGTATCTATAGACGTGTTAAATTAATAACTACAAACAACCAAAATCAGAGTTAGAAACAAAACAATAATTATGTCAATAAATGAAAAACCACATTTTGTATATTCATGCTGCTTTGCATATTTATAATTATAATGGAGACCAATTAATGGATTAAAAATACACAAGGACAATGGAAATAGATCGCCATACAACATTTACGTGTTGAATATTTGATGGCTTAAAAGCTTTATGTGGTTTGGTCCTAAAATACACACACATTTGTACAACAAACATGATATTGAGTTTCATATCCCGAAAATTCTTTGAAGCATTGTCAATGTAATTTAGTTAGTGATTAAATTTTGTGTATACTTGAACATATAATTATTGAAGGATAATTTACTGTTCAGGATTCAGCGTCTTTCTGAATGGGATTCGATTGCAAATTTAAGGATAATCATAACATCTAAATAAATTAAAGAATGAAATCCTTGTCCTCTGAGAATAATTAGGATCCGGAGGTTTATGTTATATACCTAAATGTATATATGTAAGTATTACACAAATAGGATTGGCGCTGAAAGTACAAACACTAACAACAAACTATACCTACATGATTAATTATAATATTTCAAAACCCAAGCTACGTATAGCTTAAAATCACCCTTAAAACCGACACAGAAAAGATATATTTAAAGAAAATACCAATGTCTCCTGTCACTGACAAGCTCTTAGTGAAATTTACAATGGGAGCCCGCTAAGTGGCTGTCGGCCGTCGGGTAACGTATGACGCTCTCCGCGGGAAATATTAATACTGTGAACTGCTGAAACGGTAGAAGCGGAATGGAAAGATTTCTTTGTGTTTGTATGTATTGAAAAGGCTCCGAAACTATTGGGCCGATTATGATGAAATTTGGTATTGATGTAGACTAGGTATCGCAGAAGGTACTATCATACTTTTTATTTCGACAAAAAGTACGGTTTCCGCAAGATTTCGATTTGCGTAGATGAAGTCGCGGGTATTGTTTGTGTCAAATATGAATCGAACGGTAATTACCAGGAAACTGCCAGCTAAATTAATGACGTCACGGAAACCACACTATGACGTTATCAATCATAATAGTTTACATCAAAGATAAGTAATTACTAACGCAGACCGTATCCGATAGCAAACAGCCCGACGAGATTGGATTCGAATCACAGATGCAATCCCAACATGAAATTCTGTATAACAAACACGATCTGTTCTAGCTAGGTATATGAAGTAATAACCAGTGTTACATTGTCAGTTCATATTTTGAGTATGTTTGGACAAACTTAACAGTCGTATATTTTAGGTGAAAATATTTTTGAACCTACTTTATCCTACAGATAAAATACAGAAAGATAATATGCAAATGTATCCTTCGTAGCCTTCAAGTCTAAAACATCAAAATATCTACACCTTAACAAAACAAAAACAAAACAAAAAAAAGGTTAATATAGCGACCAAGCCAAGTATTTCCATAAAGCCTTCACCGAAATATACACTCAATAGTGACAGCAGTCAGCACTTATAGAGAGTTCAATCCTTTTACAATGTGAGAGCAGCCAGGATGAGAGTGCACTCGCAATGTAATTGAAGGAAGCCTCGTGGATATAATCCTTTTTGATTTACTTTAGATGTATTGAAGAGTTTTTCGAAGATCTTCGACGAGAGGCGGAAGAAACGGCACCTTTTTAATAAAATGCGAGAGATGCACGCTGTGACATTAAAATTAGAATGAATATTATTATTATTTACTAGAGGATGCCCGCAACTCTATTGCGCCAAAATTCGTTTATCGCGCCGGAACCGTATATTTTTCCGGGATAAAAAAATATCATATGTCCTTTTCCGAGACTCAGTGTATCTCCATGCCAAATTTCAGCAAAATCGGTTCAGCGGTTTAAGCGTAAAGAGGTAACAGACAGACAGACAGACAGACTTTCGCATTTATAATATTAGTATGGAAGTATGGATTTTTTAGTTGACTTAAGTATGCTATATTATATCTACAATAGTACTTTGTTCCAGAAAAACATCAAAATAAAAGAAGGTCATTTTGATCGCCGCGAGAAAATTTACCTTATTTTTCTATAATTCATAATAATATCTGTCTGCTGGTCTGTATATTTAAGCAAGCCAGTGACACAGCAAGTGGTAGGCAGTAAATATTATTTTGAAGTAGTACTTGGCTGGGCATGTTTTGAAATCTTTTCGAGTCTTATCCTTATGTAGGTACCACACGCTCAAAACGTCGAAACTATGGTGCCTACCACCGGTTAATTATTTTACACATTATTAAAATATTGTAATAAAGCAACTCAGTACTAAGCAATAAAGTTCAAAAGCTGCATACCAAATTGAATCGCTTAAAAAAGAAAACAGAACGCCTGATCAGGAGTTACGTGACGTGATTCTCGTTCAAATAAACGAACCCTTATATTCACAACCAAATTGTGCTAGAGATCAACTACGATAATATGGCGCGCCCCTCCAAAATTCATTTGAAGTGCGTTGTCTTGCGCGGTAGGCTAGTTATGATTAGTTGACCAACAAATCTTGCTAATTAGTGACATTAAGTGACATATTACGTGTACTGTGATTGGTTGAATATTTACTACATACAAGCTCTTTCATAATGATGTGACTACACACATTGAAACAGTCTTTTGGAGGGGCGCGCCAAGTTATCGTAGTTGATCTCTACAATAATAGCATTAGCGTGCTATGTCACAGTTAACTGTAGGAGCGGGTCTGTCAAAGAGCAGGTGATCGAATCAGCCCTTTGGCCAGGATAATGGACCCAAACCGCACGCCAAAGTTATAATTGTAGTGAAGCGAACAGTGGAATTAATTAAACATTTTAACTGTAATTCATTTTATTTTTGCAAAGTTTGTTTTAATATTTATTATATTTACTGACTTTTACAGTTATATGAGTTTTATAGTAAAAGGATTGTTAGCAAACTGGCGATTTGATCAACTATGACATCAGAGCAAAATATGTTAACTATTCTAAGTGTCTAAACACACTAGGCCGAAGTTACGCCGGCGTAAGTTCCACATGATTACGCCTGCAATGTGTTTTAAATTACCGACGACACACTATTCCGTCGCGTTCCGTCCGTATTTTGTATACGTTTGACATTGCGAACGTAATTTACAGCGCGTAACTTCGGCCTAGTGTGTTTAGACACTTACTAGTTTGGTTTTAAAAGTTTAAGGTATGTCTTTTGCTTAGTTCTACAGGAGCCGTTTGGTGCTGGATTTAAAATGCAAAAGCCTCTCCAGAGTATGTTAAAAAAATTTTTTAACCATTCTTTAATTAGTTAATGCGTCGAAGATTAACCATACAATATATTAAAGATCCATAACATTATATGCAATCAATCTTTATAAAATTGATGTTGCCCGCAAATTCAACTGTCCATAAATAAGTTTATGCCAAATTACACCTCGGTTCCGTGGTTTAAAGGATACAAACAAACACACTTTCACATTTACAACATTAGTATGGACTATGGATAAACAAGGAAATCTATCGGAAATCCCAGAGCAAATATTGCCATTTAATAAACTAGTTTATTCACGAAGTTGGAGATGAAATGGCCTGCGAGTGCCCCGGGCGAGTTTGTCGCGCTAGTTTATAATCTTTGCGGAACTAATTTCAATATCTATACGGTCTGGAATGTTCGATAAATCTCTCTTCATTACGCGTTGAAATCCTGTGATATTTTTTTACTAGATATTGCTGGATCTTCGTTTATTGCATGGAAACCGTACATTTTTTTCGGACAAATCTATGATGATTTGTCTTTGCCAGGGACTTAAAGGATCTCAATACAAAATTCAGCGTGAAGAGGACAGACACATAGGAACGGGATAGCCTATAATAATAATAATTCTACCATACTGTATTTGGCGAAACAGGCGGCTGCGTTCATTGATTCCCTGACAAAAACTTGTCATTTTATATAATATAAACCGCGATTGATTTTTGAAGTAAGATGTTGTCAATCGCGATTAGCGGTTTTGTATAGAAAATGACAAGTTTTTGGCAGGGAGTCAATGACCGCCACCGCCATGTTTCGCCGAGTACAGTATAATTGTCATGGCACTCATCGATTATTGTTTTTTTGATAGTTTATAGGCGTGGGAACCATAGGTACATTTCTTGGGAAATGCGAAAACTCAAAAAATACTTCATGTGTAACATATCAAAATGGATTCTGAAATAAATAGCGTGAAGAGTGCAGACAGAAACACGTGCTAATCAGAGACTTTATCAAATGTTTTCTTAAATATGGATGCTAAGGGCCTGTTTCACCACTTCGTGATAAGTCCCGGATATGCTATCCACAACTTAATTTGACAGATAAAGTATGGAGAATCTGTCAAAAAAGTTGTGGATAGCCTATCCAACAGTTTATCAAGACTTGGTGAAACAGGCTCGTATACCAATATTAATTGATTAATAGATAGACAAACAGACGCACTGACACACTTTAAATTAGTAGTTTATATAATGTTTCCAGTAATTTTATAATAAACACAAAAGTACTAGTAGAAACATTATATTACAATTTCACTCCCGGTACTAATTAGCTCCGTACAAACAAAGCGTAATTACCCTACTTCGAAAACTCTGAAAATCGGATCAGTGAAACTGAACCTTTAATTAAATTTACAGTTAAGGTCTAGCGCTCACCTGAGACACGACAGTCTTGAGTCAGTTATCAGTCAGGCTACACATCACAAGTCACAAATCAGTCTAAAAACTCTCTATAAAATGTCTTAAAACTGTCGACCAGGGCCCAGCCACGTTTGATAATATAATCGGTGACTGATTTATTCTAGGCGAAAAATAGAAAATACTAATTGCAATAGTGCAAAACATACGTCAAAATATACTTAACACATTATAAAAAAACAGCTGTTGGAAATAGTAAAAACATTCGATCATACCTTTTTTTTAAATAAAATAAGGGGGAAAACAAGCAAAAGGGTCACCTGATGGAAATAACAACTACCGTAGCCCATGGACACTCGCAACATCAGAAGAGCTGCCGGTGCGTTTCCGGCCTTTATCCTACAAAAAGCATAACGTGTCCTGCAGGGCAATCGCGCTAAATTTATTCAACTGAACTGCAAATGAAACTCGGACGTTGATCGACTTTTGGAACGATTTGGTATCGCGCTAACGTTTTGACAGTCAGTTGAGAGGTTACTGAACCTCAGCCCAAGCGCAAACGCTGTCAAAACAAAAAGTTGATACAATGCAACTTCTACTCGCACGTTTCTGAAACGTTTCTTATTTTGGTGTGTTAAATTGACGAAAATTTATGGAAAAATATAACATAAGCTATAATCAAATAATAATATTAGCTTATGTTTTACTTCAAAGCTGTAAAATAACATTGCGGACTATTTTAGTTTGTTAAAAAGTGAATTGAATTTATGTTACGTAAATGTTTTCTACTTTTGTAACAAGTCACAACTCACAAGTCACTATTCAACACTTATGGCGTTTGTAAATTAATGTAGTAAAGCAATGTTATGAATTCAACTACGTAAATTAAAAAGGTCCAAGTAACAATCATTCACATTCATAAGTTCTACCAACACAACTTCACCCGTGTCATATTCATCCTTATGTAAATAAACAATTTGTCAATTGACCAATTAACGCATCGGAAAAAAATTGTTCATATTTAAGCCAATCAAAACTTAATCAGAAGGGCGCTGATTGGTCCGCTGCAATGTCTGAATGAAGGTCAAACGTTACGCTCCGTTCGAGTTCCATCTAAGGTTGAGTTACGGTTGGAACGTTAGCACCGATACTGAAATTTGTTCAGTCGCAGCGGAACCAAACCGTAACTGAACCACAACCAAAGCAGATGTGAACCTGAATTGAAACGTTTAAAAATAATGCGATTGCCCTGCTGGGCATTTAGACTTCAGTCTGACTTGCTGCAGTTTTTACGTTAGTTTCAGGCAGCCAGACCTTCAAGTTCTTATCGCATGTACAGAAAACTTTCAGCTTTTTTTAAAATGAAGGTCTGGCTTTTTAAATTCTCAGATGTAATATGTTCGTTAATGCTTTGTAGTTAAGGATGAATTTGTTATGTTCAGTTTTGGTAATTCGCGGTAATGCGCTTCGACTGAGCTGCGTTAGTATAAATTGACCCTTACTCTATTGGTCTCGATTGTGCGCAACTTCATTCGTTTGTAGTCAGTGTAACGACTATTTTGTCGCAGGTGAACGGAAAGCCTAAGGAGTATGTCACATCGAGTCACGACGGTTGACTGTATTTGTAAAATTGAACTGTACTTATATTACTCCCTAAATTGAATTGACTTCTTCGCATCGCGTTGCGTCGCGTCTCAGTACACTGAGACTACAGTCTCAGCACAGAATATAATATATTAGTAGTACCAAGTCTCAGCCGAATTAGTAAAAGTGTCGTCCTATCGTAAATAGTGCTTACAACCGACGACGCAGGTGCGGTAACGATAAATCGGATGCTATAATAACCCTAATACCGACCATCAAACATTTATTGCCATAATAACTTTTATTGCTATTGTTTTATTGTTATTAAAGAACGATACCTTATAGTAGGGGAGGCGAAGGTGCTAATTTTGTAGTCACTCGAGCGTCATGGAGACCTAGTAGGTTTTTTACATTAGGTAATACTGATAAAAAATTAATAAGAGCGTTTTTTTTATTTTAGCGGTGGGTTCAGAAACTGCAGCCATTTTAATGTTTTGAAAAAGAAAATATATTCAGGAAATTGCTTATTTCGATCAGATGTTATTATATTTTAGACATCAAGGGCTAAATCATTTAGTTTAGTGCAAAATAAAATATTTGCGAGGCTTAGTTAGGAAAATATGAAGGTTTATTTTTTATATTTTAAAATGTCCCTACAGGCTTACCTTACCTTTGAATCGTCAGTGCTTTTTATGAAAGCTTCTTTGGGGTATATTAAACATGCCCTATCTTAATCTGACAGATCGGATGTCATTTCAATACTCAAAAAAAAAAATATTTTTTTAACCCACCACGTGAGAAATCTGATTTCTATACCATGATAACTGGACATATGTCGGAAGCCTATACAAGCTTAATCTGACACGCTCGAGCTACTCCCGAAATCCCTCTTATCCTCCTCTACTATAATAAGAAATGGGCAAGACTGCGGATTCAATACTGTTAATTTTTGTACAGTCTAAATGGTATTTTACTTTAAAAAATTAACGTGGTGCACACCGGGAGTGCCGACAGATATATATATATATATATATATATATATATATATATATATATATATATATACAGCAGCAGCAGATAATATACATTTTTGCTGTGTGGCAAAAAGAAAGAGAGGGAATGTTACTACCTCTCCTACGCCTTTCGTCTTGCTAATTTTCAATCAAGTTAGTTTCTCCTCTAGGACGGCTAGGAGTAAATATGTTCTGTGGCTACTTGTCCTGAGTCCCTGAGTCCTGTCGCACGTTATAAAAGTTTTCACTTTAAATTTTTTAACATCCAGAATTTTTGATTGCTTGAAAGTTTTTTTTTATTTATGGACATATTGAGATAGTATGTTGTAAAAACACGCAAAAAATTCAAGCTTTCCAAGCTATATTTATAAAATCCACTTACGCACCCGTACTTGCCATTGTCTCTACGTCAACTGGATCCAGAAACGTCAAAATAAGAGGGCGAGCAATTAAGAACCACTTAACGGGAATTAATTAAGTCGTTCCTACCCGTTCCCATTTCTACCCATCCTCAATTCGACGCGTCCTCGTTTGAGCCCGTCCTCGTTCGAACCCATGTCGGTAATGGCCACCATTGTCACGTCACTGTTTTCATTAGCCGTGTAAACATTTTTAATCGTCCCCAAACACACCCATGGGTTAATGTCCTGTACCTTGATTATACTACTTAATTCAATTCAACTTGAATACAGCTTCGATAATGATGCAGTCTCAATAACATTGTGATGAACGTCAAACCTGTTAATGTCAAACTAACGCCTAGCACAGCCTGATTTGAAACCTACAAATAATAAAAACTAAGGAAGAGTAATTGTGTCAAAAAAATTGTTCCGCGAGTCTACAAAATGAGACCCGAATACATGCATACTTTAAAGATGTAATTATTGTCACAAGTGATAATAATAATTATTGTCAACGGTTTTATTTCGTGAAGAGTGTAAGTATCTCGTTTCTATTATCATATTATTTTAGTGTGCGAAAAGGAACCAAATTCAAAAAAGTTGAAATGTGGTGGTTACGTTTCCTTAGTTTTTTAATATTCGTAGTTTGAAGCCCAAAGAATATGGATCGGTTGACATATTTTGTTTATTATACATATTATGTATAAACAAAATATGTCAACCGATCCACTTTTTGGGCTATGAGACCCTATTTCGATATTTAATCTCTCGACTTTGATAGATCTAGATTCAAGACCGTATCAAAGCTGTATTAATGTCAGTTTGATATAGTAGAATCAGGGTAATACACTTTTCGCAAACGTCATGGTGGATTTTCGAGAAGTCACCGTGTTTTCATTATAATTTTGTCATTGTTGATGGCTTTATGTAAAAAGCGTTTGATTTGTGTAATATTCTTCAGAAATTATATTATTCAGAAGTCCAGTGGTAATGGCTGGCTCTTATTTATCTTAACTGTATCTTATTTATTTTAACTGAACTGCCGGGCCGTCTACCTGCGGCTATTTATATGGCGAGGCGAATTCCGGAAAGTTCCTTGCCCGATTTACGTAAACAAGTGTGGAAACTTTCTAGGAGGCTCGAGCAGGTACCACCTAGCGCCATCGAGTTTCGAGTAGGGGATCTATGTGTAGTGTGTCCCCTAGATAAGTTTTGTTGGTTCGTCGCTAGATGGCTCTGTGAGTCCGTAACAATATGTATGTTACTTGGTAAGATACTTGACTAAAATAATTAAATAAATAAAATAATAGCAATTATGAATTTGTACGAAATGTTCCTTAATTTTCATACAATAAAAATATTATTGTAAAAGTGCAGATTCTTCTTCAGAGTCAAGTCCTAGCCTGTACCTTTAATAGATTAATCTAACGTCAAAACTCCTGGACTGGATCCAACCATACTCCAACGCACACTTACACCTTTTGACATCGGGACAACCTTAGAAAAAGACGAAGGAGCGACCATAATATTATCTCTCTTTTAAACTTTAAGGTTTCTCTTTGATGTTTGTGTAGCAAATAGCTGTCGCTTTAGTTTTTTTAGATTAATTCTTATCCATCCAACCATCTTCCATTGTATCTCGTAACGGAAATTTGCGAAACAGACAACAAAACGGCTGAATTTGTCATCAACTGGTTGATTACAAAGTTTCCTGATGGATCGGATCAAAACATGTCAAAAATTTAATTTCACTCAGTAAGTATACTCAAAATAATGAAAATTAACGCCTACCCTTGTATACATTTTTACTGATCTCTATGTATAATGTTTACCGATATGCCGTTATTAAGTACCCTTTAAATTAGATATCAGCGTCTTAAAGCCTACTTAAATAACAAAACAAAAAAAATAATATATACTTATTACTTACCTACGACTCCTACGAGTCTTTCGGTAGCCAATAATCTTGAGAGTCTCATACTAGCTGGGCAATTAGAGGGGAAAAGAGGCAGAGGCAGAGTGGCTACACGATGGACAGACGCGACTGTCAAGGCTGCTGAGTGCACGTTCCAGGAGGCATTTCACCAGGCCAAAAACAGAGACAAGTGGAGAGCCCTATCCCAGAAAGCAAATTTTGGTGGTCACGTCCCTCAGCCATGAGGATACGACTAGGAAGGAAGGATACCTATAAAAACGTTATCTTATACTTCAATGTCTAAAACCAAGCCAGCCTTAGGGCCTATGAACAATACACAAGGAGTATTTCTCCCTCTCTTCCTATTACATTACTCTCATAACCGACTAGAGATAAGGCACAGGACCGACTTCTTAATTCTTACACCCGATGCAAAAACATTTTTAGTTACAGCCATGCCACATGACGCGGTGCGGCGCCGCACCGGACTCCATCTTGCCGGGCTACTGGCCACACGGTGGGTGCGGCGCCGCAAGTCGCAACGTTTTGCATCAGGGAGATCTCAGACAGCACACTTTTTGTGTGATCGAGTCTGCGGCGCACATACATTCTGCAGGGCGCGACTCGAGCTAAACCAATACATACACCCCTCCCCGCCTCGTCTCAATTCCGGTGCGCGTGCGGTGCAGCGCCGGGGCGCACCGGACGGCGCCGTGTGCCATACCATACATTTTATATGTAGGAAACCGGAGCGGCACAGCATCGTGGAACGTTGAAATCGAACTGACGACCTCCGAGAGAGCCAAACTAGCCCACTGGGGCACTAGATCTCTAAAATCGTAATAACTGAAGCTGAACAATTGCAAAGCAAATCTAAGGGAAACGTTAATTTGCAACAATAGTATTGGAGTTGAAGCGAATTTCATTTAGCAGTTATCCGATATTGCTGAGAGTTCGTGGTTCAGGCGCTTTGTATTATAACTTGTAACTGGCTGGTGTGAATTACTCCTTTGTTTTGAGCTACTATTTATCCAACGTCAATTTTCTAAATCTCAGCTTAGATTACGCTGCACTAAGGTGATCTTTCGCTGCCAATTATTATGGGTATTGTATGTGACCTTCATCTCGCAGAAAATCGGAACCACTCCTATACGGTCAAGTGCGGTCTCATTTTAACTTAAATAAAAAAAAAAAAACAAGAGGCCACGGCCTTTATTATTACAGAAGTAACTATATTTACACGCGCAGCTTACGCACACGCATTAATCAGAATACGCTAGCTTTTTTATGGAATAAGGGGGCCAACGAGCAAACGGGTCACCTGATGGAAAGCAACTACCGTCACCCATAGACACACAGACAACATCAGAAGAGCTGCAGGTGCGTTGTCGGCCTTTTAAGAGGGAATACGCTCTCTTCTTGAAGGTTTGCAGGTCGTATAGGTCCGGAAATACTGCTGGTGACAGTTCATTCCAGAAAACAGTGCGCGGCAGAAAGTTACGCGATAAACGCACGGTGGAAGACTGCCGCTCATCAAGGTGATGAGCATGGTATATTTTTCGCGTGGGGCGATGGCGAAAAGTTGCAGGAGGTATGATTCCGAACAATTCCTCAGAGCACTCCCCGTGATACAGCCGATAGAGGATGCAGAGTGAAGCTACATCTCGGCTTAATTCCAAGGGGTCCAAGCTGTTTGAAACACTATGGCAGTCAACAATTCGAGCGGTAGGTCAATAGTTATAGTTTAGCACACAATATGTAAGAAATACCAATCTAACTTGCTGGTAGTGCACAAAAATCTGTCTTGGCCCGTATTCACTTTCATTAGTAATAAGTGCAAGTGATTAGGGCAAGTGATTAGTTATTAGGAAAAAGTAAGTGTGGACAGCGACTGTTTAGTGCAAGTGATTAGCCAGCTGCGTAGTAACGTGATTAGTTCTGTATTCACTTTGATTAGTGATTAAGTGCAGGTGACTAGTACAGGTGATGAGTGATTAGTAGAAAGTAAGTGTGGACAGCGACTGGTTAGTGCAAGTGACTAGTTGGCTGCGTAGTAACGTGATTAAAAGCGTGTTCTATTTTTGCGAGTGCAAGTGCGTGACAGATGAAAACCAATTTTGATTTCGTTTGACAGCTCGAGATTGTTACTATTATTCCGCTAGGTATATTAACTTTATGGGCCAGACTTACGTGGTGTGCCGTGTGAAGCGTCCATAGATATAGTATATCATTATTAAATAATATACCTATTAAAAGTACAAAAGGACACCCTTTCAATTACTTCCATACTAATCCATACTTATTACTTACTAAAATACTAATAATATTATAAATGCGAATGTGTGTCTGTCTGTCTGTTACCTCTTCACGTTTATACCTCAGAACCGATTTTGCTGAAATTTGGCATGCAGGTAGATGTTATGACGTAGGCATCCGCTAAGAAAGGATTTTGATCAATTCTACCTCCAAGGGGTGAAAATAGGAGATCAAAGTTTGTATATAACAATACTTCTTAACGCGAGCGAAGCCGCGGGCAAAAGCTCGTTTTTAATAAAACCAATATTAAAAATGAAGGACATGTCAAAATGGCAGTTTCATTTTTGAAACTAAGACGCTCGTGTTGACAGCTACTACTGAATTTACTAAATTAAATTACTAAAGAGCCACTAAACAAGAATTGGACACTACTTGCACTACACACCTGCACTCCACTGCCTCAATTACTAGTCACTTGCACTTGCACTAATCAAAGTGAATACAGGCCTGATACTTTTTATTCCCTCTTCGTAATCTTCGTAATAATATAATCTCTTGACTTAACTTGACCAAATGTCGCATCCTCGTCTCCATGTCATCTAAAAGCCACAAGACTTCTTGTAGTTCCGTACAAAAGGCGAAAAAACGTCATAATTCATAACACAATAACGCCTCGGAAGTAATTAGGACAAAAACAAAGACAGGGGCGTAGTCACGGCGTACTTAATGGGCCCTGATAAGAAGGAATTAACGACATGTTTGTGACTTTGTGGAATAAAACTAATTATTTACAAGGTATATTACGTACTTTTGTAGTAAGGCTTATACTTTGCTACGAAAGGCCGAAGTAAAATATTTCTCGCTACTGCAAAACTGGAGAGAAATATTTCGGAAATAGCACATAAATAATTGTGCCATAATATTAGGTGGAAGGAAAAGGATTAGAAAAATTACGCTTAAATATTGTAGCTTTTAAACGACAATCCATACTAGTCCATACTAGTCCATACTTACTCTAGTATTATAAATGCGTAAGTATGTCTGTCTGTCTGTCTGTCCGTCTGTCTGTCGGTTACCTCTTCACGCTCAAACCGCTGAACCGATTTTGCTGAAATTCGGCATGAAGATACTTTGAGTTCCGGGAAAGGACATAGAATACTTTTTATCCCGGAAAAATGAACGGTTCCCCGCGATAAACGAGTTTTGGCGCAACGGAGTTGCGGGCGTCAGCTAGTAATTATTATAAAATCGTTTTTACAGATGGCAACAATCAGTCAACGTGTGATTTGTCTGCTCATTTACCATACTCGTTTGCATTGAATAAATCATAATAATTATTATGATATTTTATATTATGATTTTTGCCTCGATAAATTCAAACAATTTAATTGAATAACAATAAAGTGAGGTAGTTACTAAATAGTTTATAAATAAATTAGTGAAACACTGCAGAGGCCCGTCCGGCCGTCCCTTCTGTTTTTAGTTCTGTTAGGGACAAATACTGAGACCACAGAACTAAGAACTTTTAGATACGCCCTAGCTAAATTAGAGCAAAAGACTGTACATAAACTTAATCATAATTTAAAAAGGACCACATAATATGAAATGAAAAAAAAAAAATAGTTAATAGATGACGTGTATACAATAGAAACAAATTTATAATATTATCATTCATAATAGAAGAGGTAACGGGATTTTTCTCGGGATACCTCTTCTACCGTCCGGTCCTCTAGACCTAAGTCGAGAAACTAAAAATTCGCTTCTAATTGTGACATAAAATAGCAATATAATATTTAGCCTTTACCCTGACTAGGCGCTCAGTATCAACGCTCAAACATATTATATAAACATATAAACATATAACCCTTAGAACCAAATCAAACAGTTATAATATTTCTACAAATGTCACAGTTACAAAACTGTTTCTAAATGCCATATCTAACTTTCCCTCTCTACGTCGTCCGGGATAGACACCGGGAGGAATCACAACAAAAGTCCATTAGCGGCCGATATTGAATGGATTAATTAATTTACACCCCCGCTGCCCCCACTCCCCGCGCCCCCGGGCCCCGAGTTCGCGATCCGACCCTGACACTATTGCAAATGGACCAGTTTGCTAGTTATACAGGGTGTAACAAAACTTAGTGATAATACTTTAGGGTGTGTATGGGTCCCATATAAAGAGTTCACCGTGAAAATAGCAGCGTTAAAAGAAAAAGAAAATTAACTTTTGTATTGGCAAACTCATGAGGCGCAGAAGTTTGCCCATACAAATCACAAAAAAAAATTTGCTCTTTCTGAGCTGCTACTTTCACCGTGAACTCTATATAAGGAATACATACACACTCTAAAGTCTAAAGTATTATCACTTAGTTTTGTTACACCTTGTATACTCCAGACTAATACTTATTCAATGGTTCAAACATAAGTGACCGATTGCTACCTCTTTACGTTGAAATCGGTGCACCGATTTAGATGGGTATGAAACTTTGTGTCCCGGGAAGGACATACATAATTGACAGAAAAGTGTACGGTTTCCGCGCGATATAATATGTATTGTGGTACAATGAACTTGTGGAAACCTAATATTGTGATAACGTATTTTTGGCACGTTTAGGCGCTTAGCAGACGACGGGGCGGGGCGGGCAGGTCAATTTCGCCGCGTACGCCCGTCGATGTCTGCGGTTGCCCGTGCGCCGCGTACACAACATTATACAAAGCACAAGCCGTCTGTGTAAAGTACCCCGCAAACGATCAAATCGTTTGTCAAATTTTACGTGTTTGTCAAACAGTTTGATAGTGTACAGCTTCGTTTGAAGCGTTTGTCAAACAAACTACGTGTTTGACCTGTTTGAAGAAAATTTCATTGGCGTAGCGTTTGACAAACGTGCTTGAACGTGTTCCGCTATATTTGTCAAATTTGTATTTGTCAAACAAGATCTCATGATCTTAAACCGATTCTAGCTAATTGTTTGACAAACTTGTTTGATGCACGTTTGTTCGTCTGCGCTACTGTTTGATGAAAACGTAAATTACGTCAAACATGTTTGTCAAACAAATTTGATCGTTTGCGGGATACTTTACTGCATGTAAACTGGTTTGTGTGGCGTGCAGCCGCGGACATGCGCCGCCAGTGCCCGCCGGGCACCTGCGGCGCGGTCTTTTTGCCCGCCGTGTGCGTTGGTAATATAGGATTTCCTTTGTGCTATCGTTCGCGGCGAAATTGATCAGCCCGCCCCGCTCCGTCGTCTGCAAAGCGCCTTAGCTTCATAATTTCATGGCATGTGCAAAAAAGTTAGCAGACAGAGAATAACACTTTTACATTTTACTAGTACTGATAAGTTTTTGGAGTGTAAGATACACTCAAAAGACGACGTGACTCTTCACCGCGCAGTTAAAAATAAGTTAAAAATAAAGCAATAAGTTAAATTTAATTGCAAACAACCTTTTAATTCAATTTCCAACTGCATTTATGCACTTGTTACTTATTCAAGTTATTTACGAGTTTACAATTAGCATGTTATTTTCAAACCATAAACATATACCGAAATTATACAGAAATTGCGACTTGTCACGATTTTGCATGATGGCCATGCTCATGCTTGCATGCATGTAATGTTACTAATTTAAATAGGTTTCATTAAAATTAATGTACACTTTAATGCCTGCTATTTTTCTGAATGTTTTTTTTTATTATGAGCAAATAAATAGTAAGCACGCGTCGTTTTATACAAATATATTTTGACGACCTCTGTGGCTCAGTGGTGAGTGCGTCTGTAGCTCAAGTCGGAGGTCGCGAGTTCGAATCCCGCCGACAGAACAAAAAGTTTTCAATGTTCCCGGGTTTGGATTGTATTAAATATGTGTATGATATAATAAAAATCTTAAATATATTATGTATATTGTATAGTATAAAAGTATTAAATGTAATATTTCCGTTGTCTGGTACCTGTAGGCTGTATGACATAACACAAGTCCTTCAGGTACTTAGCACGAGGCCAGACTGACGTGGTGTGAAGAGTCCATAGATATTATTATCATTTAGCCCATGCTAAACCGCAGCGGAAGATAGCGACACGGCACGCTAGTACTATGGGATCGGAAGTGTTGCGTCGCTCCACTGCAGTTTTCCTTTAATCTTCTAAAAACCTCCAAAAAGGCCCCTCATAATAAATAATAGAATTTCAATCTCATGCATTGAGTGCAATAAAACAAACGATACTGGGGGTACTTTGTCGGGGGACGAACTTCAAGCACAGGGGGTGAACTGGAAGTGGTCAGACATAGGGGCGATTCGTCCCGATCAGGCGTGTCAGCAATAAACTATGTATCATTGATCTATCATAGACATGGGGCGTCTCGACCAAGAATGTGTGAGGAGAATATGTGAATCGATAAGATGAGTACTTTAGAAATATTTCGTAAAACTAGGTGCGCTGAAATGCGTTTAGCACGCTGGAAACGTACATTTTTCCGTAATAAAAACTACTAGATGACGCCTGCAACTCCTTTGCGTCAAAACTCGTTTATCGCGCGGGAACCGAACATTTTTCCGGGACAAAAAGTATCATATGTCCTTTCCCAAGACTCAAAGTATCTTCATGCCAAATTTCTGCAAAATCGGTTCTGCGGTTTGAGCGTGAAGAGGTAACAGACATACAGATAGACAGACAGACACACTTTCGCATTTATAATATTAGTATGGATATGGATTGTGTATAATAATTTCTCAGGACTCAAAGTATCTCCATATCAAAAAGTTCTTCAAACTCGGTTCAACGGTTTAAGCGTGAACATAAGCAGAGATACACTTTTACATAATTAATAATACTTTTGTAACCTTAATACGGATAACGCAAGACATTAGTAAAAAAAATTTTTATTATTCCTCTTTCCTCTCGCATATTTTTGAGGTTAAAAACCTTTGAACTTGTTCAGCAAAACGAATATTTCCTGAACGCTGCAGAAGGGCTTGTGGTAGCATAAGCCCTTAATTTGATTTCCTTGTTTGCACTTTGTACCCTTCTGATGGTATAAGTATCTTACCTCGGGCGGATCTTGCCTCGAGACTGGGTGGACGTGGTGTGAATCGTTCATGTTGTAATAATGTCCATAGACGCTGGTGAATTTTGTCCCGTGATATAGGTAGCCCTAGAATTTAATTATGGAATTTCGTTTGTATTTTATGACTTGCAATCATCATCATAATAATATCAGCCTATATTCGTCTACTGTTGGACATAGGCCTCTCTCAATGAACGCCAAGATGACCGATCTCCTGCTACCCGCATCTAACATGGACCCGCAACTATACGGCGATCGTCGTCCCACCCGTCTGGAATTGCAACGTTATTAGTAGATACCCTAAGTGATTTTTTTGTCAAAAATTCATTTTGATAAACAATTGCAACGACGAATCATATTATTTATATTTCTTTCAAACCTTCTAGGTCCTTCCTAATATTTTAATGGAAGCAGAAAAAATCTAGTCCATAATCACCGTTACCTAAGCTACAAGCTCTAGTATCAAGAAACTCTAGTATCAAGAAAGAAACTTCATAGTTCATTGAATTAAAGCATAATTAGATTTATATTACAGCGTTTTGCGTGAAAACGGCCTCGTAATTCGCGATATAACTGGCATTTTTATGGCGTTTTATTATTTGTTACGCTTTCAGGAATATTAAATTTCGCACTAATTTCTATTCGAGTCACGGCTGTCTATTGTGAATCCGACAAAGGGTAGTATTAAATGATTATTTTCACGGAAAATGTTAAACATTTTTCGCGATGTAAAAAATTGGTGTCAAAAGACTTACAGTTAAACATATTGTGTTTGTTGTTAGATTGTAATAAAAGCTCTGTGAAACAACTAACGCCATAATCCTGCATCGCGCTATTGAATATATTATATCTATATCTATTCTATATCTATACTTATTATAAAATAAAGTCGCATTTTTCCCACATGTCCCTTTGTTCCCTTTAATCTTTAAGACTACGTAACGGATTTTGATGATTCTTTCAGTGTTAGATAGCCCATTTATCGAGGAAGGCTATATTTTATTACACTAAGACTAATAGGAGCGAAGAAATAGAGTAAAATGTGGAAAAAACAAGGTAAATTATTTGAAAGGGCAAACTTGAACGCGCTAATCTCAGGAATTACTGGTCCGATTTAAAAAATTATTTCAGTGTTAGATAGCCCATTTATTGAGGAAGGCTATATGATATACTAGCTGTTGCCCGCGACTCCGTCCGCGTGGATTTCATTTTACAGCACGCGGTGGTTCCCGTTTCCGTGGGACTGCCGGGATAAAATAAAATATTATCTTTTTATTCAAAATAGGTATCATGAATACACTTTTTGAAAATCAGAAGAACGTAGAATCTACGGTGCCTACCACCGGTTCGGGAACTAGCCTGGCGAGAAGAACCGGCGTAAGAAACTCGCACGGGGCCAATTCTTTCGATATAACTTGATACTCAGTACTTAATTATCTATGCAGTGATGTAACTCAATTATAAATATTTTATGGGTAAAAATGTGTAATACATAGTTAAAGTAATAAGCCTTAAAATTTGGCACAAAATATAAAATTTAATTTAAAAAACTTAAATCTTATGTGCATACAGCACAGATGTTTCTGTGTGTATTGATTTGAGGGGTCCCACTTACCAGGGTCTTTAAAAGTTTTTAAATTTGACACCAATTATGAATAAAAACATAAAGTATGATTATTGATTAGTTCTGTGAAGTAAAAAAGTAAACGCCATCTGTTTTTATATATTAGAACTAAAATGTTCATTGCATTGATATATTTCTGGATGGAATATTATAGGCCAACACGGTATTGTACTCCTTTATTTTAGAGCGCCATCTGTTGTGCAGTAGGAATTCAATTTATATAGATAACTTATAAGATAAGATAGATTGATTATTATATTATTATTATTATTAATATAATATTATAAAACAAAATATATCTAACGTATTAAAAATTATAATTAAAAACATAATAAGTATGATTAATTCTATCTATGGTTCTATGTCACAATGAAGTAAAATATTAAACGCCATCTGTTGTCATGTATTAGAACTAAAATGTTCATTGCCCATAGGCTCCAACAGTACTACTCCTTTAAAACGCCATCTGTTGTCATATTTTAAAACTGCAGTAGGAATTCATTTTATCGTTATTTTCATGGAAATAAGATATTTTCCCTCATCAAAATGTAGCCTATGTCCTTTCTCAGGCTCTACACTATCTGTGTACAAAATTTCATTACAATCGGTTCGGTACTTTTGGCGTGAATGCGAGACAGACAGACAGACAGAGATACTTTCGCATTTATAATATTAGTATGGATTTTATCTTGCTAAGACTAATATGAGAATGTAGAAAAAACGGGGGAAATTATTTGGAAGGGCTTATCTTGCGAACTACTGGAGCAATTTTTATGTTATTTAGCACAGATAAGAAGTGGACCACGTGAAGGATCCATAGGCTATCGATTTTAAACATTTCAGTGGCTATATATTTTATTAACCGACTTCCAAAAAACGAGGAGGTTATATGTTCGGCTGTGGATATTTTTTTTTTTTTTTTTTTTTATTTTTGTATGTTCAACGATTACTCCGCCGTTTGTGAACCGATTTTCGAAATTTTTGTTTTGTTGTATTAGGTTTCACTCCAATTTGGTACCATGTTCACAAAAGTGGTGACCTGATGATGGGATCCATGAGTAATCGAGGGAACTCCTCGAAATTTATATGGAAACATATGGTGATTTTGGTTTTATGTGAAGCGTACTAAGAATATGCTACCAAAAAGTCAAATATTGGGTCAAGGTATACCATGGTTTCGAAGATGCTGAGAGAACTCCTGACTCCATATAGATACACGTTTGGGAGTTTCGGCGTTGTTTTAAGAACAGAAGGCATATGCTACTATGCAATTTATATTCATCATCATAATCATCATCATCATCATCGTCATCATCATCATTACCACGTCGTGTTAAGGTCACCAATGTCTCATGGCACAGACTAGATAATAGTACAAGGCATAGGTATGGATATACTAATAATAATAATTATGTACTTACTGTATAACAACACCTGTTTATTTAATACATGACGGCGGTCGGCGCCGTAGAGGCGACGGCGTCGCCGCCGCGCGGCGCATGGCGGCAGACGACAGATCGAATCCTTTACTAACTACTTTACATACAGATCGAATACTTTATTAACTACTTTATAAAATTTAAATAGACAAATAGAATTGAAATAAAGTTATTTTAAAAAGAGCATTTAAACAAAACAAAGTTATTAAGTCTTTTTAATTAGTTATACTTATTAATCAATAGATGGCGCACTAAGTATCGATTTGAATTCTTTATTACAAGAACAGCTGTCAATAATTATGATAATATTAAATATTATGAGTAGCTACGCTAAATTGTTAAATTACGTGCTACGCTTGTTAAATTACTTAGCACAATATGTTCACTTCACTGATAATATATTATTTTGTGAGTGTGAGTTGTGACTCTTAATAAATTGTAATAAGATACTTAGGTAAAATATACGCGAAGGTTTATCTACTAGTGTAACTAAAAAGAGTGAAATTATTATTATTTTTAACAAAAAATTAAAACCGACTTCCAAGGTAAAAACAATAATAACATTAATATGAACTAAAAAGTATTAAATAATTTCTACTATCTAATAGTGCCTTTTTCCGAATTCGGCTAAACCTCAACTATTTCTGTACTCAATCTTCATAATTTTGAAGTCGGTGCCAGTTCCAAAAGTTTCAAATATTCTGTCAGAGGACTGAAGTTTCAGCTATCTGGTACCGACTTCAAAATTATGAAGATTGAGTACAGAAATAGTTGAGGTTTAGCCGAATTCGGAAAAAGGCACTATTAGATAGTAGAAATTATTTAATACTTTTTAGTTCATATTAATGTTATTATTGTTTTTACCTTGGAAGTCGGTTTTAATATCTGTGCGACCGCGCCGGGGCGGGTCGCTAGTATATTATAATATCACAGTTCTAAATTGAAATAACAGGCTTCATTCGGCTTGACCATAACCATCTCGTTAGGTCGGAAAAACTTCCTTTAGGGCTTTGAACACAATTGGTTCTAGGAGGTTCGAGACGTTTCTCCTAATGTTTAAAATATAGTCTATGGCCAAAGCCACAAGTTACAAAATTTCATAAAATCTCAAAGGAACAAGTGACAAGTCAGGTAGAGTTTGGCCAACTTAACGTGACTTATATTTTTAATAGTTAATTTACTGTATAAAATTTTTCATTTACTTTAGCTTGTAAAGAAGTAGGGCGCGTCATTTTAAGTAATAACTGTACTATATAAAATATATTATGTAATCATCATTCTTATTTAAAATCCACGACCACATCAAGAGCAAACTCGATTCAAATTACGAATTTAACATTGTGTTTCGCGCAAACACCCCATAATAGGATATTATGACGTGTATGAAGGTTGTATGATGTTGTATGGAGGTTGTATGAAGTTGTATGAAGTTGTATGGAAGTATGGGGCGTCCGTCGCGTAATGACTTCGATAACATCGGCTGGTCCGGAACTGATTAAATCTGAGCATTAACTAATGACGCCGGAGATGAGATGGCGGCGATACTGACCAGCGACCACCCCTTAATCTGGGGGTGGATTACTTTTATAGAAAATGGGGAAAAGTCAAAGTCTCAGTGAAAAATAATTAAGTACGAAAAATGTATGGAAGTGTGAGTCGAAGTTTTAGTAAAAATAATATTTTATAGACGTATCTTAAAAATAATACAATAAAATCTCAAAGAAAAAACTTTTTTTTTGCAGTAAAATGTAGCCTATGAATTTCCCCGTGATGTAGTCTGTATCTCTGTCACATTTAAACAAGCCCAGTAGAACAATATATCAAACCTAAAATCTAGATAAAAACAATAGTCATATTCTATAATTTGAGTTAATTTATAGCCGTCTCGAAATTCTATTTACCATGTTTAAACGTCCAATTCCCGTCCCACAAAAACATATTACGTACAAAACAGGCTACATATTGACACACACACAAAATATTTAATTTCGCAAAAGGTTGTTTAAAATTACGTTTGTATGGTATAGTGAGTGTTTAGTAACATTCGAATGCGTGCCCCAGGGGTGGCCTTAGGGCTGTCAAAACAGGAAAAATAGTCAATTACACGAAATATGATAAATATAAATATTACGAAAGAAAAATATTTGTTCCAATTTTTTTCCAGTTGTTTGATCTCGGAAAGTGTAATATTCCCGTATCGTAAACTAATTTTGATGATAATATTTAAAAAATCGACCAAGTGCGAGTTGGACTCGCGCGCGAAGGGTACCGTAACCGTACCGTTACAGAGCAAAAATTAGGCAAAAATTGTGTTTTTGTATGGGATATAAATTAAAATAAAATATATATTTTTTATTTAAATATTATTATTAATTATTAAAGTACATATATATTTAAGTACTCTGTGAATATTTCAAGTAAGTATCTATTTGTTGCTATTATTGATATCGAGCAAAAAATGCCAAAAAAATTCTAGTTTGCTGTATGAATTAAATTAAATTAAAATTAATTAATAATTTTTAAATATTAATTTTATTTTGTTTTTAGTATTTGTTGTTATAGTGGCAACAGATAAGTATACACAATCTGTAAAAATTTCAGAAGTCTAGCTATAGCCGTTAATCGTTATTAACTCAATCAGCCTGGAGACAGACAGATAGACGGACAGACATCGAAGTCTCAATAAAACGGGACCCCCGTTTTTACCCTTTGGGTACGGAACCCTGAAAAATATATTTAGTACATAATATATGGAAATTAGAAGAATCTAAAAAATAAAGTTTTAGAAATTGCCAGCCCTATGATACTCCCTTCTGAATAGAAATAGATTCGGGAAAATTACTCCCGACCCCTGGATCAGGATGAATTTTGATTTCGCTTTTTCCATCCAACCTATGGCGGATTATTTAAAAGTGAAATAGCTTTCCTCTTTGTAGTTATTTTGTTGCTTATCGAACTTCAAGGTATATTATAGTTTTTCCAATTCCAGATACTGCTACGAGAAATTGGAATTTTCCATATTTTTCTATTTCGCTGTAACTAGAAGGAATTTTATGCGGAAAGGTGAATTGCTAAATGTAATTTAAGTTTTCTTTTTCCTTGTTTCATAATTTCAACTGAATAATCAAGTTTTCATAAAGCTATATTTACATCTGTCGGTTGGCTTTTGACGGCTTTATAAGTTCGCCCATAGACTAGCTAAATAATAGACATGTCGAGCCGTTTTAATAATACTTACTGACCGATAAAATATGTTGTTTTGCTATATAATACAATATTATTTCAATTCACAAAATAGATGTTAGCCGATTTTCAGACCCGCTTTTAAAGGGTACTACACAAAATGTCATCAAAATTGACCCTGCCGTTTCAAATGAGTTTGGCAACAAGCTACGCGACATGAGAATTTAATACATGACGTCTAATTTACTAGTACTGAGCTAGTAAATAAAATATTTCGAAACTAATATGAGTAAATGATTAATTGCAATGTAAATTTATATCTTGCAATTATTATTATTTTATTATTTATGCACATAATTATTATTAAATGTATAATATCATATCATATTGGCAAACGTGCGTTACAATATTTAAATGATTTAAATAACAAAAATTAAAAGTAATGGCTTAAAAAAATAAAAACTTTCAAACGGTAGTATAACAAAACCCAATTTCGGAAGCTCCGAAACGGCAGCCGGATCTGTTATTCCTAATCTATGGCATCAAATATATTTTCGCTCATCCGTCACACACAAAAATATGAGCCGGGGAATAAAAACACAAGCGTTATTGTCTGTTTGGTAGAGAGTTGGCTCGTAAACAAGTAATAAACGTCCCGTATTTCACTGTGAAAGGGTAGCTGCTAGAGAAATTAGAATGCATAGATCCGACAAGAACCTTTGTTAAAGCGTGGTTTCTGGGTTTTTTTGGCGGGATACTTTAATTAATGGTGTTTTTGATTGGTTACACGGATGTTAGCCAATCAAACGCTCTATCGATTGGATAAAGTTGTATTTGAAAATTTCCGAAACCGGACTTATCTGGATAGTGTGTAGTAAACAGGTATTTGTGTAAATATTTCCATACTGCAAATGCTATACTATTTTAGCTAAGTTTCCAATCATTGATTAAGAGGACGATATTACTTTTAGGATGGCCGAGATCGCTTCTATTTATGACTGGTTTCTTAGAAAGCATAATAAAAGAAACTCTTATATCACTACACCTACACTCTTAAAACAATGCATCATTGTTAAAGTTTTAAGTAGCGTTCTATCTAAGAGCTTCATAGCTCCATGGTAGGAACTATCGCGGTTGTAAATTCACTTGTAAAAAATGTAATTTTAGGTTTATTGTTTCCTTTTAATTTTAATTCGCACGCTGGAATATAGTTTTTACAATTTACAAAATATTTGCTGTTTCATACCCACGACCGACTTTTTTTAGGATAGAGAGACTCAAATATAAGGCTTCTAACTTCTTTTTAAACCATTGGATAGGTATATTGGAAATTATAAAGTTTTAAGATATTGCGCTGCTTTTATTGCGGGATTTGAGTTCAGCAACATAATAAAGAAATTACGTAACGAAGAAAACCTATATCTAGACTAGACGTCGTACGCACACAAACACCGTGACGAAAGATATATGATGCATATCATAATTATTGTATAAGTTAATAAAAAATCCTATGCAAGCCTTACCGCGACAGTCCCGAGTCCCCTATACCACCGTTAATACGTGACATTTAAATTGGTCATATTATTGCTACTAAGTACTAACCTTTGATCACATCTAGACCAAAATGGCCAAAATGTACTGTAACGTACCTATTCTGTGGCACCAACTTTAACATTATGGTCTCGAGTTTATGGTCTTAATTAACAAACTTGTAAGCAATTTAAACCACTGCAACCCCAAACGCTCAAGTGATACAAATCTTTCACTTTACCCCTGCGTGCCCCTGTGCCCCTGTGTGCCCCTGTGTGCCCCTGTAGGGACATTTATCTGTCGAGGCCGGAAGGTAAACATCCTGTCTGCACCCTTATATTGCCCCTCCAGTTTTTATGTTTCCTACCTCGGAGGGTTCATATTTTATTGCTAACGCGAAATCTCTTGAAGGTTTATGTCGTGGAAGCTTAAGTTTTAAGAGTCTCAAGTACAAACTGCCACTTAAAAATGTAAGTGCAATCTTTAAAGATCTGAGATGCTGTCTGGGATTGGTTTTATCCTAGACTAAAATATAATAAGCACTTACAAAGCTTGTCATTTGTGTGTCTTGTGGTTTTTTCCCAAACTTTTTGGCGAACCTATAGAAGTGACATTTTGACGGGCCCCAAAAAAAATTTATAATATTTTTTTGTTGAAATGAATTGTCTCCATGCTGATTGCTGATGTCTGATTTATTTATTTAAAAAAATATGTATCGCTCGCAGGGCCCTGCAAGGCCTATGCGGAGCCCCAGGGTTCCGCGAAACACGCTTTTAGAATGGATAGTCTACAACGTAAAAGGAATATTTATGTACTAGATAAATTAATGGATAATAATAATTAATTTAACATTGTACGTCTGTATTAAGATTATGTAAATTATTAATGCCTTAATATTTCTTAGCGACTTCAAACAAGTTTTTAAAAAATCCGATCGTCAAGAATAAATCGGATTCATCAAAAACTGAGAATTGTAAAAAATCATAGCCCGAGAAGAATTTGAAATGGAAATGAAATGTTTGTAAAAACATAGAACGAATTGAATTACTTAGCGTAGTTGGAGAGGAAAGCTAATTTCCGGACGTGGTATTTGTCGGCGTTTGGTGGACTCTGACGGGATTTGACAAGGATTTTTTTGACAAATGTAATAAAATATTGTTGAGTTTTTTTATTATTAAAAAGAAGTATAAAAATTAATTGATGGCAACATAAGCTTTAAACTTTTTTCGTGTACCAGACGCCATCATAATTTATTATTATCATAATCAGTGAAATCAATAATTATTATCAATCTACTTACTAGATATATTTTTTTAATCAAAATAAATTATTTGATTTTATTTGATTGTTAAATTCATATAATTATTATTTTCTCTATAGTATATAATAATAATTGTATTGGCACAGAGAACTTTTAAAAAAACTACCGATTTTCTACATGACCGTGGTACACCGACATATTCGTGCCGATGACGGGACGACTAGACGCTTAGAATATCTTGTCTGGTTTTGTTTTTATCGGAAAATATTGTAAATGTTATTCGTTATCCCCCTATTGGTATAGAAAATGGCGTCTCCATATTATATTTTATAGTACGATATTGTTGTGACAGAGTGGATGTAGACTGTAGAAAATGTTAGAGTTCACGAGACTTTATATTTTAGGGGCTAGATGACGCCCGCCAAAATTCGCCGGGATTAAAAGTATCCTTTCCCGGGATTCAAAGTACCTCCATACCAAATTTCAGCAAAATCGGTTCAGCGGTTTAGGCGAGAAGAGGTAACAGATGGACAGACGGACGGACGGACAGACAGACACACTTTTGCGTTTATAACGTTAGTAGGTACATAATACTAAGTGTGGATAATATGGAAGTATGAATGTAATAGGAAAACCGCCATGGGTTCGCTTTTCAATAATAAGTATTATGAGGTCATGCTTTTTTGAAGTGAAAACTATTTTAGCGGCGTAAATGCACTTTTTTGGATTACAACAAAAATTCGTAAAACGGAGGGAAAACAGACAGCAAGAGAGGAAGTGATATCTCCTTTCTTTTTACCTCACGGAGAAAATGTATCGCAACTTATCATGCTGTCTCGATTTCATTTATATCGGCACTTATGGAGTGTAAATCATTTATTGTGTTCCTTAAAATATCTGTTTTATCTTCGCTCTCTGGTCATGGGTCATACGTGGAAACGCGTGGATCTCCCGGATAACACTGAAAAGTTTGAAAAGAACTCGACTACATCATACTTCGTAAGCATCATCATCAGCAAGCAAGATTTGAATGACAAAATATTATTGTAAGGCATTTTAATAAGGCAAAATTGAATTAGGTATGTTAAAAACACACGTGAAAAAAAATTAATTATTATTTTCAAATCCTCCTCATTATCTTTTTAATTTAATCAAAGATACAAACTAAATACTCTTAATGTACTCAAAATAATATTACCTGAGGATGAACACTGAAAATAACGTTAAGGATTTCTCAAAATTCCACATCTATGTGTCTAAACACACTAGGCCGAAGTTAGGGCCGGGACACAAAAACACGGCACGACGTCGTACGGCGCCGTACGGCGTCGTACGACGTCGTGCCGTAGAAACTCATGTTGGATTTCTACGTGAGTTTCTACAGCGCGACGTCGTACGACGCCGTACGGTGCCGTACCGTGGGTTTTTTACGACGCGCGTCTGCACGGCGCCGTACGACGTTGTGCCGTGTTTTTGTGTCCCGGCTCTTACGCGGCGTAAATTACGTCCGCAATGTCAAAGGGTCTAAACACACTAGGCTGAATTACGCCGGCGTAAATTCCGCCGCCTTTACGCCGCGTTTAAATTGCATACAAAATACGGGCCGAATACTAGGGGTGACACACTATTACGTTGCCTTTTGTATGCGTTTGACATTTGCGGCGGAAATTACGCCGGCGTAATTCAGCCTAGTGTGTTTAGACACAAACGCATACAAAATACGGACGGAACGCGATGGAATAGTGTGTCGTTGGCAGTGGCGAGGGGTGAATATTTTGAGAAGGGAAGCCGAAGTAAAAAATCTACTTACCAATTTTGGTAATTTATAATTGAATGACATGCTTTTAATTTTCAAAACTAAGTTTGGAAAACAAAGTTTCCTTCGACAGCAAAATATAATCTGTCAGACAACAGTCTTTCTGAATTAATGCCATATTTTCCGAACTACACGATTACGTCGTACGACTCACAATTCACAAGTCACAATATAAATTAATTTAATTCACGACACTCTTCTAAGTTCTAACGCTAAAACAAAATTTAAATTCGACAAAACAAAACAAACGACATGTTGTTTACAAACACACTATCCGCCATATTAATATGTCAATCTAAAAACCAGCAAAATAAAAATGTATTACGCGCCTGTCATATTTAGTACCGCTAAAGGCATTCTTAATAAAGTCGTATTACAAAAAATCCTACCAAAATAAAATGTATTACGCGCCAGCAAAAGTATAATGTCGCTACATTCATTCTTAAATTCGAATCATAACAATTTTACTTCATGACTCATCTATCTCGCTTGCACTTGTGCGTTGCTAATTAACCTTTCTCCGTAATAACTCGTCGGGCATCGAGTTATTTCCAAGTATATATCGCGCGTGCTAGAACGAGACAGAACATGACGACCAGTTCACAGGAATGAAAAGGACAGATGCTTACTATGAACTGTCGTTGTATGGAGAAATAAGCCGCTAATCCTGCGGCTTATTTGATTCTCTGCGCCCGCACATTGCATTGCCTTTTAAAATTTGTAGGCGATAGTTATTAATTCAAACTATGTATTTCAAGTGAGAGAAAAATTTATTGCATATAACATTGTGAATTCAAAGTTTTTTAAGTAGGTATGTAAAATATTTATTAGATAAATATGTCGTTGGCCCATATATTCGATTTTTCTAAGCCCTAAGGGAAGCCGATGGGAATCGGGTTATATGGACGCTTCGCCACTGGTCGTTGGGAATTTAAAATACATTACGGGCGTAATCATGGCGGAATTTACGCCGCGTAACTTCGGCCTAGTGTGTTTAGAGTTTAAACACTAAGGCCGGTATAAATAGTCAGTACTCAAAATGCATCTCGGTCTCAAGACGCGGTTCAGGCTATGTGATTGGTTGGCTGTCAA
Organism: Lysandra bellargus; assembly: GCA_905333045.1. Classification (NCBI taxonomy): domain Eukaryota; kingdom Metazoa; phylum Arthropoda; class Insecta; order Lepidoptera; family Lycaenidae; genus Lysandra; species Lysandra bellargus. The sequence goes on from HG995358.1 coordinate 6,250,107, forward strand.
AATTTGGACCAATCACAGAGCCGAACCGCGTCTTGAGACCGGGGTCGCATCTTAAGCACTGATTATTATTTTTTATTTTTATTTTATTTATTTAAATCAGGCTACGTAGGCCCATACAATATATACCTTAATGTCTAACATAAATATCAATTATAATCTTAATAGACAGAGAGACAGACATTAACTTTAATTGAAATAATATGTTTCTTTATGTCCATACATTTCTTGTCTAACTCTTCATTAACTCAAAGTTAATTTGCAATTAAATGTCTCTGACGGTCGCACTGTTATAAATTATAAAAATATATACCATCGAGGAAATTGATTCCTAGGCAGTTGACAGACCAACGTCATTTGGTCGGATCATGTCAATTCAATGTTATTTGTTATTTGTCAGTTGGGTTTGATGTAACGCGACCAAACTACGTAGGTCCCCCATCTGCATAGGAATCAACTTCTCTGATAGTACATTGTACGTGTATCAAAAAATAATATTTCAATCGGGCAGCGCCATGGGAACAATGTAGTACACATTATAAATCACATAAAACAATTTACGCCATTATAATGAACACTAATATGAAACAATAAACCATTTTGATATACCGCAATCATAAATAATTAGGTTAAATTATATTAAAATGAGTTTATTTTCATTCTAATGATAGTTATGCCCGAGGCTAGTTTTAATCGATTTTCTATAGACGTAAATAAAGTAGGTAACTAACAATTTGAAAAGCTTCCTTTTTTTTATAAATTGAGGCTTTAGGATGGGGAATTTTTTTTTTGAAGTAAATAAATAAGTATGGATTAAATGTAATAAATATTAGCTAGATAATATTGGATAGATAGATGAAGTAGGTACGACGTGGGAGAGCCATGCTTCGGCACGAATGAGCCGGCTCGACCGGAGAAATACCACGAGCTCACAGAAAACCAGCGTGAAACAGCGCTTGCGCTGTGTTTCGCCAAGTGAATGAGTTTACCGGAGGCCTAATCCCCTACCCTTTTCCCTTCCCTACTCTCCCCTATTTCCTTCCCTACCCTCCCCTATTCCCTTCCCTACCCTCCCCTATTACCCTATTCCCTCTTAAAGGGCCGGCAACGCACCTACATCTCTTCTGTTACTTCGAGTGTCCATGGGCGACGGAAGTTGCTTTCCATCAGGTGACCCGTTTGCTCGTTTGCTCCCTTATTTTATAAAAGAAAGGTAAGCTACAAGGTTAGTTAAAAAATTATAAGGGGAAAAACGAGTATTGCCCTCATGTTATAAAATATTAGTTATCCACTTCATCGACTTACGTCTTCTATTATGATGGGACATGGTCGTGGGCTTCCAAAAGTAGTACATAAATCAACCCTTTTCCTTAAGCCGTATTCCGGTTCGAAAGTATAGGCTGTTGTTATATTATTACCTCAGGTAAGATCGACTTTGAACGCTTCAGTTTGCCGAACTGGCCCTTTGAGGTAGACCGGCCGGTCGTTGAGGGAGTCCTGTGTTAGACAGATCCAGGACATCCCTCCGTATACCTTTAAAGGTAAGAGTCCCACATACCCCCGGGGTGCTTCAGTTTAACTGAGGCACATCCCCAACCCGGGGGACCCATGATGGGTTTCTCCTGCGCATCAAAAAAAGGTAAGATCGACTTTAATGGCGTTGTACAATTTTTAAGACTAGACGAATAAGAGAAGACGGGAGTTAGAGAAGTCCCCCTATCTTCCTACTGTGTGTTAAAAAAGCATGCCTGCTGCTGCTATTTTCTATCACTTCTGCCTCCACTCTACCGGGATGCAATCCATTGTTTTCGGTATACAGCTGGCCGATTCTGTATCGTACATTTGTGAGTTAATCACTGAGTTAGTAACTAAAACGGAGGAGTGAGCAACGGAAAGTGTCGCTTTTGTATTCACTTGTATACAAAAGTGAGACTTTCCGTTACTCACCTCTCCGTTTTAGTTACTAACTCATTGATAAACTCACAAATATACGATACAGAATCGGTCTGCAGAACTTTACGATAATAATATTATTGAGATCTTACATAACATAACATAACATTACGACTAGCAAAAATAATAATATGACGGTCAACAATTATTATAGGTATTGTACAATACCAATTTTGCATAAAAATATTTCGACTCATCGTAACTGTACCTTTTTCATTAGACAGTAATATTATGTTACGTTCACTAATTTACAGAAAAGCTTTTCTACCTTACATATAATGGGAAATAAGAACATCCTGTATGTCCGTTCCCTTTTCAAATCCTATAATGTCGGACGTATTGTGATTTGTGAATTTGATTTCGAAAAAACGTACGAAAAGGGACAATGTAGTTGGAATTTACCAAAGTTATTGGTAGAAAATGTGATCCTACTTAAGTGTATTAAGTAGGATATATTTTCTGATCTACTGTTATATTTTTAGAGACGTGGTTCTTAAAAAGATCGATTTCTTTGATGAGCTAAAAATATACTTCAATGTTAGTGGATTATTGTTTATTCTTATTTAAGCAAGGCTGTTTAATGTTTATCAATCTTCTAAACGACTGATGGCATAATCATGAGTTCTCTCTTTGTTTCTTAGAACCTGTTTCAACACTTCCTGATAAAGTGCTGGATAGGCTATCCACAACTTTTTTGACAGATTCTCCATACTCTATCTGTCAAGTTAAGTTGTGGAAAGCCTATCCGGGACTTATCAGGAAGTGGTGAAACAGGCCTTTAATCGCGAATAAGTTGCAGTTTGTTAAGACAAAACATATAGTTAAATAAATTAAATCACATAGTGAAACAGGTTTAAGATACACATACATATTAATATTATTATTATAATATTGGATCCAACTGTAAAATTCTGCATGAATCGTTTTTTTTCGATCAAATATATTTTAAAATAATCTTTAGAACGTATAGAATGGATTAATGTTGGGTTGCCTTGTCAAAAGTAGCCGCAAGTACCTCTAATTAAGTTTAATGTTCATGAGATAAATGCATTAATTTGCATGTATTTTTTTTTTTTTTTTGCATTTTAATTTGCATTTTTTTCAATAAATTTTACATCATTTGAAAGAAAATGACGTAACAAAATAGGGTATAAATGGTTGCCAGCTGCTCTAAGTCGGCCGCAACCTAGGGTTGCCAGCATGCCAGCCCGTAAACAGACATAGTTCTTCATCAAAATTGAAGCATCAATTTTTTTTAATAATTTTCATACAAAATTAAAGTTTTATGCATTTTGTACATGAATATCCATGGTTGCCAGTTGCACGATAGCCGCAAACTGGGGTTGCCATCACTTTTGTATATGACAAATGTTCAGACCTACAATTATTATGCCTGGCAGGATTTGAGGACGTCGAGAACCCGCAAGATTGCTATTTTTATTTAACAGGCGTTTTTATTTTTATGCGTAGTGTCCTGTCATTCCTCAATGTCATTCCTTCTTAGTTCTTATTTTATTAGGTCTTATTTTGAAAGAGTCACAATTCGGCAGACTTCTTTTGAAGATATTGAAGCTGAATCACACCATATCAGTTGGCTCGAATAGTAATCTACAGCCTTACTTATAAACGTTACTTAAAATTTAAGTCAAACTGAAAAGCGATTTTAAAATATTTGTTACTTATAAGTTACGTTAATGATCTTTAGTCATTTTCTTAGCAATAAATCTGTCAAAAAAGTTCTTTCAAAAAAACAACTTTTTTGACGGATTCTCCACACTCTATGTGCCAAGTTAATGATGGATAGCCTTTCCGGCACGTACCAGGAAGTGGTGAAACAGACCCTTATTCTTTTTTCGCTGGGTTAATTTCTGAAGAGATGGCGGGCTAACAAATAGGACAGTTTTGAAAACATGTGTTTATTTATTTTTTTCAGAAATAAATGTGTTGTTCTTCTTTCATGCTCTAGTAATAGGTCTCGAAAATAAGATGATGATTCATTGTACATACAATAAAATTAGCCATTCCGAGTAAATACCGTCTTTACATACATTAACAATAACGATATCGTGGGATCGCTGGTTCGACGATATCGTCTCATTCGTATGCCGCCCCTGTTTCATTAACATTGCTCACATTTGGGATCGTTTGTTCAGCGCCGATTACGCCATCCTGCTGGCAGTTAAGACGCATGGCTGGTTTTGTAGATTTATGATAGTGAAATGTTTTAAGCCTAAAATATTCTAAATCTATAATATGTGAGTGCTATCACAAATCATAACAATATAGCTTCGGGGCAAAAAAGGACAATAACATAGTAGCAGATAGGTAAAAAACATTTTAATCTCAGATTATGCAGCCATGGGCGCCGGCAGGGGGGTGCCACGTAGTGCGCTTGCACCCCTTGGGAATCTCGGGATCAACAGGAATTATTGAAATAAAAAACCGTCTGCAACCCTATTACCATGCCATACAAAGATAGTTCGTAATGTTTCGGCACTAAATGTATTCTGTTGACGTAAATAGACAGTCACTGTTGTTAATAAAATGTAAAAAGAAAAGAAAAAAAGAAAACTAAAATCTGCACCCCTTGGAAATTATTTCTGCCGGCGCTCATGTAGGTATGCAGCTGTTCTCATTAAAAAGAAAATCAGCTATTCCATACAGAAGGCTGATTTGGTCGCTAAGGTAAAACACTTATTTTATTTAGGAAAAACTTAATTACTAACTAGGTATATCATAGAGAAAATATTATATTCTTGTCCCTTCATTATACAAATGCATCCAGGGTATTACGTTTGCATTTACAGTCTCATCTTTTTTTACTCTAATTTAAATTTTATTTTATTTTAAGCATATTAGCTACATCACCATGGGCTATTTAGCCTTAGACAACCTATGTCTCAAAGAACAACCTGTAGATCGGCGAGTGTGACAGCGCCTTATTCTGTAATTAGCAAAGTGCTAATCTAATGTCGTGTGTGAACACGATTATTCTGTAGCACACCCATTTTATTTGTTAATATTACAAATGTTATTTGATAGGGGCGGGATTTGTATTATGATGTAGCGAAAAGAATTTTAATTTTTACGTTTGTTGCCAATATCATAATTTTTCTATACCATAAAATAAGTAAAACTACAATCTATGTCAACACAAAACAATTATTAAGAATACATTCATATAGCAGCATGTATTTAATATAAAGTATTTATGTCTGTTTTTATTTATACTAAAACTACAATCAGTTAGATGTTCGGTGTGTCTAGATACTTTGAACCCCGGAAAAATAGTTTCAATTGTAAACAGAAAAACGGTTTTCCCCTGAAAAAAAACGGTTAACGCAACTACTAGGTATATATTTTGGGCAACATTTAAAACATAGTTTTGAGTTATTTCAATTTGTTACTTGTACATTTCATATATTTATCACGAGGTTAAACCTCAGTTAAGCTCACAATCAGCGACTACCCGAAACAGCTAACGAACTGGTTAACGTCACTTCTTAATTAGTAACTACGGCTTTATTGTTTTGTTGCCTCTTTTCATTGTTTTTACGTCGTTTCTCGTTGTTTTATTGTTCGTTCAAATGTAATTATGGATGTCAGTCGCAGATATGGGAAAGAAAAGTTTTCAGACCCAGAGGGCTGTCCCATTTAAACATTTAATTATATTTCTCAATATGATTATAATGTTTTAACAATTAAATTATATTTTTAAAATTATAAACGTAAAACGACTTTGTCTGTGAAAGAATTTAATTGATTTTTCCCCTTACAAACATTTTTAAACAGCGAATAAATACAAATGCTTGCCTTTTCCTGAGTCACCTGAAAAGTCACTTCATAATATTATAGTGTCTTCTTTTAGACACTAGGTAAATAACATTTAAAGTGAGTACCTAAGTTACATGTAAATAGAACGTTAGCTTTTATAATGCATACCAACTGATATAGTTTTGTCAAAATATTTGATCCGGATGTATACCAAAACTGCAAAAGATTACAGCTAAAAATTAAACTATTCCGAAGTGAATTTTCCAAGTTCTCCGAACCAACCCCATGCTAGCACGTCACCTGGTAACGATATGTCGATCCGAAAGAACCGACCACCGTAACCGAATTCGACATTATTGTCTGTCACTCCGTCTCCGGTTGCGAGTTGACACGAGTGCGACAATCTTCACGCTTGAGAGACGGTGTGGCCAGGAGATCCAGCGGTTGCGATGGCGATATGTAGCGTTTTTACCACGAATCAAAGAAACATTGATTGCGTGAGCATTAATTATTCTTATAGTTTATTATGTTACTTATCTGTAAATGCGTTGATATTTTTATATTAATCATGATAAGTGCTTAGATTAGTCACAGACGATTAAGGTCGATTGTTCCTCTTGGGAGGTAGAGACCACTCTAAATGCATAAAATAAATACATTCTATCTTACAAAGTAGAAAAATACATTTATTTAGTTGTCAAAGTTGACACCCACTAAAATGTATGTCCTAATTTGTATAACGTGTCGCACATGTCACCATTACGATACCAATTACCATTCAATGATTGATCACGATTCACGTCGTTGCGTTATTTTTGAAGTCGCCACCGCTGCGGCTCGTGGCCTCTAGATACAGAACGAATCAGTAAACATCCATGAAAAATTCAATTTCCTCCTTATTGTTTGTTATTTCTTTATTACGGTCCCAATTACCGTTCCTTCGTATTGATTTGATGAATTTTCCGTTCGAATAATCTCGATATTTACACTGAGATGTTGACGTTTGTTTGATACTGGTAAATAAGATTGTTAATCGTTCTTAAATATTTTGATACATCATACTGAGGACACTCAAAGAATTCTGAAAAATAAGCCTCGAGAAGACAATATTTCTTCAGATAATTTTACCTTCCATACTAATATTAATATAAATTTGAAAGTGTATCTGCCTGTCTGTTACCTCTTCACGCCTAAGCTGCGGAACTGTTTTAAATCAAATTTTGAGAATATTTCATGTGACATTTTCAATGGGTCAGACAAATATAAGCAGACCTTAATTATTCACTCCTAAAATATTTTTATCAGCAAGGATACTTCCTACTCCTATCGTCTTCTGATTAAATTCATTGCGGGTCCCAAGACAGCTTTAGCATGTCCCTCGGGCTCCCTGAGATCACATCAAAGGGTTTTCGTGGTTGGATACCGCTGTCGATCCTGGCGACACAGGAGATACAGTGGTGGGAATGTGTGGTGGGCCAGAGCCCGTAAAAAAAAAGGAGGCTTACGGTGTTTATTTTAATTCAGTCGCAAATGTCTTTGTCCCAAAAAAGACTTTCACTAAGGTTTATTTTTGCAAGTTTCTTACCTCGGAAGTCCTCAGGGGACTCAAGTTTCAAAAAGGTGTTCTTGAGACATATAATAGAAAACTTTTTTGTCAGAAATAGGAACCCACGACCCCAAAGTAAGTAAAAAAGGTACGCGATGGATTGTCAAACTTAATTCAGCGTGCGTCTCGTTTTGGTCCAATTATTCGTATTATTTTCGTGGAGTTATGAAAAATTCCTGAACCCCGACCCCTGCTATTGAATTGTGGACAAAGCGTACGGTTCCAAGGGATATTAGCGTTTATTCTATTAACTTAAGTGCCATTTTTCCGTGATTTGAGGCAGCTATTGAAATGTTTTGTTTGAAGATTAACACGAGTTCAATTATGTTTGAATTTTGAAATCGGAATTATTTTAGGTATTCAAAAGGTTTATTAATTGTAAATTATAATATAATGTTATTGCATATTTTGTAACGTCATGATAAGAAAACTAATGTGCATAACAACAATTCAACAAACATAACAAAAAACTTTGTTGTGCGGTAAACGTGATTAAAACTTTAAAAAAAGGTTGTGACATCGCAAACTATCGCCGAAATGTAAACAAGCTAATAACTTCACACGTCGCGGTAAAAACAAGTGTCACTAACGAGGATAAGTTTTAATTGCCCCAAGTTAAACCGCGATTGGGGCACTGAAATATTGTTGGTAATTTTTAGAGTACTGTTGTTTACAGAATGAAGGCTCTACAAATACCTAAAATCTAAAATACATAGAAACCAGTAGTGTCGCGACGATACGTCATCTGCTGCCGCTTCATGTAGCCGGCTTCAGGATCATTTTCAGAAATGTTCATTAACTCATTTTACAGAAAAGATTATGTTATTTTTTCAGGATATTTCCAGCGGTGTAAATGCTTTCAAATAGAGTTTATTTAAACTAAATATTACAGAGTAATAATATATCTAACTTTCAACGATTCCCTTGGCCGTACGAATCCGTTACACCCTTGGCCGTTTCATTAAAAATGAAACTGCAAGTTGTATGAAGAACTTCCATTTTATATACCGCTTAATTTCAATTAGATTTTCTTCGGGAAAAAATCCTCGAACTTTCGAGAAGTTTTCCCCAAAGTTTCGGTCTCGTTAAGGCTTTAAATTGCGTTTTTTTTTGTTGTGGTGTAACAATCTCGGTCCGCATAAATTTCGGGATAAGTTTGATCTTAATAATTTTCTTTTCGTTCGTAATCACGGCTTAAACACCCAAAAGTTTGGTGAAAATTTCATTTGAGATAAAATATAACACTATTATGAAGATTACTTTGGTGAAATATGCGAGTGGAATAAGTTGAAGAGAAAACGCGCAAAGTACATAATATAGACGTTATCTATCAGTAATTATTAAATTAATAAAAATATTTTACTAAACACGTCTTAGGTACTTGAGATTATAAAAAGACAAAAGAATAACGTACAGGAAAAAAACGGACTACCGGTGTAACGCTTTTTTACGTTTTTTTTTATGTAATAAGGGGGCAAACGAGCAAACGGGTCACTTGATGGAAAGCAACTTCCGTCGCCCATGGGCACTCGCAGCATCAGAAGAGCTACTGGTGCGTTCCCGGCCTTTTAAGAGGGAATAGGGTAATAGGGGAGGGTATGGATGGGAAGGGAAGGGAATAGGGGAGGGTAGGAAGCGCAAGCGCTGTTTCACGCCGGTTTTCTGTGAGAACGTGGTATTTCCACGGGCCGGCCCATTCGTGCCGAAGCATGGCTCTCCCACGTAATACGTTACGCTGTTATGTAAAAAAATGTTTATCACTCACTCTGTTACCTCTTCACGCCCAAACCACTGAACCGATTTTGCTAAAATTTGGTAAAGAGATACTTTGAGTCCCGAAGGACACAGGATACTTTTTATTCAATAAAAATGTACGGTTACGATAATCGAACTTTATCGCGATGGTTCAACATCCAGTTCTACATTTTCCCGATACATGATTCTTCCCCCCCACGTCCAAGTCAATAACGGCAACTTTTGTCTATGGTCGTGAGTAATGTGTTTACGTGGTCAGTCTCCCCGAGTCTCCCCTACACGACTTTGACTAATACGTTCTGCGGTCGGCCATTGGAACTGCATCCCCATCAATCACAGCATAACGATTATGAAAAACTTCAATATCATAGTCATGGTAGAGATTAGATATCAATTTTATACGACGAATAATAAAAACTAAGGAAACGTTACTTCCATACTTCAATCGTTTTGAATTTGATTCTCAAGGTTCTTTTCGCGCACTAAAATAATATGGCAATATTTGGGCAATAGCTACGAAACACTACATTTAAAATAACGCCGTTGACAATAATTGTCACTTCTATAATTACACAAAATTCTTGCATGTATTCGGGCTTCTTTTTAATAATAATAATAATGATGGGTTTAAAAAGTTCATATTAAAAATACGATCAATCCATCAATCCGTGGCGTACACGATCAAATTTTCGTCAATCCGTACCGGATTGATGGATCAGATTGATGAAAATTTGACCGTGCAACCTGTAACTATAATACACTGGACCGGCGCGGCGATCGCTATCAATAAAATGTTCCTATTAGAAAGTCACCATATTGGCTCTGATTGCTATGTGAAAGGAGTAGTGAGTGTACTTGGAACTACTATTTTGCAAATGGCGGTTGCAATTTTCTATGTAATTAGTTCAAACTTCACAGTACGCTCACGGATGGCGCTTCAAATTAGCACAAAAATAGCTGTCATTTTGTACGGCATAGCCAGTCCTGTGTATTATAGAGGTCAGTGGTAGAATCGAAACAATTTTTTTGACATAGTTATCTTCCTTAGTTTTTAGGGTTCCCAAAGGGTAAAAACGGGACCCTATTTATGAGACTTCGATGTCTGTCCGTCTGTCTGTCCGTCTGTCTGTCTGTCTGTCTGCCCGTCTGTCTGTCTGTCTCCAGGCTGTATCTCAAGAACCGCTATAGCTAGAGTTCTGAAATTCTCACAGATTGTGTATTTCCGGTGCCGCTATAACAACAAATACTAAAATAATAATAAAATTAATATTTAGGGGGGGCTCACATACAACAAACGTGATTTTTTTGGCCTCTTTTGCTCGTAATTAATAATGATAAGAGGTAGGCACTTGAAACTTTCACGAAGGCCTTAAATATATGTGTTATTTAATAATTCATAATACTATTTAAATATTATAAAAAATTAAGGGGGGCACAATTTTTAGTCTATGTTTGCTCTATAACGGTACGGAACCCTTCGTGCGCGAGTCCGACTCACACTTGGCCGATTATTATTATTCGTAGGTTTTATATAACGAAAGAATTAAGCGTTATAATAATATTATGACGGAATATGTCGAGATATTATAATACTAAAGAAATATAACTCTCTACTAATAAGTAATACTACTTTCTTATATTATAAATGCAAAAGGGTGTTTGTTTCTTATTTAAAATTATACAAGTTACTAGATTACGCACGCAAGTTAGTGCGCCGAAATTTGTTCGGACACTTTTTTGCATTCATTATAATATTATTAAGGCTAACTTGGCGGCGTTAATAGATTAATGGCGTACTTTTTTCCAAGAAAGTCGTGTTGTTCAAATGACTTACCCACTTTTAATAATATCTTTTTTTAATATCTATGGACGCTTCACACCACGTCAGTCTGGCCCCGTGGTAAGTACCTGAAGGACTTGTGTTACAGGTACCAGACAACGGAAACATATTAAATACTTTTATACATAGTATAAAAGTATGTATAACATATATTTAAGATTTTTATTATATTATACACATATTTAATACACATCCAGACCCGGGAATTGAAAAACTTTTTGTTCCGTCGGCGGGATTCAAACCCGCGACCCCCGGCTTGAGCCACAGACTCAACCAATTGAGCCACAGAGGTCGTCGAACCTTGAGCTTTGTCCACGTGTAGAACAAACCAAAATATAAGCATACAATACAAAACACTTCAACAAGCAATCTCTTCCAGTCAACATTTTGTTTATCGGATTGTCTAAGTTATAAGATATTAAAAAATATACGTACAAAGTCGTTTTCATTTTTTCTGCATCTATGTTTTTGTAACAGTATTCGAAGTTACAATGTATCCGCTGTAAGCAGTAACGCTTTAGTATCGGATTTTACATTTGTTTTTACTTAGATTCGTCCAAACTTTTACAACTTGGTCGTTAGTTTTACAACTCCTGTATTTATGTTTACTGAGATTCAACGGGAATAAATTGTATTCTTCGCAACAAAATCGTGTATTTATTTTACGAAAGAATTATTTTGCTGCCGGAAATCTGTGAGAAAGATACGCCACATACAGTACGCACACTCACATTGTTATCGACAAAATTGCTCTTTTGCAAAGCAAGATTAGGGCCGATATAAATAGTCAGTACTCAAGATGCATCTCGGTCTCAAGACACGGTTCAGGCTCTGTGATTGGTTGGCTGTCAACATTTGGACCAATCATAGAGCCGAACGGCGTCTTGAGACCGAGATGCATCTTGAGTACTGACTATTTATACCGGCCTAGATATTCGCCGAATCGTGAGCACCTTAAGGCTGGCAGCGCACCTGCAACTCTTCTGATGTTGCGACTGTCCATGGGCTACGGTAGTTACTTCCACTCGGATGACACGTTTCCTCGCTTGTCCCCTATTAACCCATCAAGCCCCGTACAAGCACCGGTGCTCGTGATGACAATAGAAAGGCTATTGTGTCTCATTTTTCCACGATCGAAGGATTTAAATAAAAACCTAAGTGTAAGTAAGTATTTCAGTCATCACAGTCGTTGCGGTCTTTTTTGAGACGCGTCGTTCTAATCCAAACCTGCAAATTTTTCCAGCAACAACTTTGTCGATATTTAAGAAACAAAAACAAATACACACCTTCTATTATTGAGTTCGTATTATATAATAAGGATACTGGATTGTAAGCATATTAAAACAAACAGAACACCGCTAACATTGTGTATGTTATATGTATTAGAAAATAAGGACACTCTACCTATTAAGCACATTAGTTCCATTAAAACACCCTTATAATAAAATAGGCTAGTTTTAGTTGTAACGATCTTAACCGAACAATATTGTCTAATATAAGGAAGCATCACGCAACACACTATATCAGGGGTCACCAAATGGCGGACCGCGGTCCGCATCCGGACCGCCGACCCATTGTGTGCGGACCGAGCATGTTCGAAGATGAACTTCGTTAAAAAATAATTTCGGTCTCGACATACTGAATACTGATGAACATGTAGCAACAAAAATTGTCACTTTTCTCATTGATACAAATACCTTTGTAATTTCCGTAACTATATTTGTTTATTTATTTTTAGGGTTCCGTACCCAAAGGGTAAAAACGGGACCCTATTACTAAGACTTCGTTGTCTGTCCGTCTGTCCGTCCGTCCGTCCGTCCGTCTGTCTGTCTCCAGGCTGTATATCAAGAACCGCTATAGCTAGACTTCTGAATTTTTCACAGATTATGTATATCTATTGCCACTATAAACAACAAATACTAAAAACAAAATAATATTACTATTTAAGGGAGGCTCCAATACAACAAACGTGATTTTTTTTGGTCTTTTTTGCTCCATATCAATAATGACAACAGGTAGGCACTTGAAATTTTCACAAAGGCCTCACCTCTAAGTAAACTTTAATAATTAATTATGATATTTAAATAAAATAAACATTAAGGGGCTTCCATACAAAGAACACTATTTTTGGCCTATTTTTGTTCGACGACGGTACGGAACTCTCCGTGCGCGAGTCCGACTCGCACTTGGCTGATTATTTTAAATGTGCGGGCCGCGATGGTCATTTTATTTCTTGAAACGGACCCCGAGCGAAACTAATTGGTGACCCCTGCACTATATATTTACTGTAAGTCATTGAAGTATCAAGAGAAGGATGTTGCACGTACCACGGTACCACCAATACTGTCTATTCAAGTGTACAGCTTAAGACCGGAGCTTATTTATTCACTATAATTATATAGGTTTTGATTGGCTAACATCAAAACCAATAACACCGCTGCTTAAAATAGAGTTTTCTAATGCAAAGTGCAAAATGCTTGTATAAAACAGCGGAACATAGTAGCCCATAATAATAGGTGATGAGCTAGTAGCAGGAAGTAAATATTTATGACGACCTCTGCGGCACAGTGGTGAGCGCGTCGGTAGCACAAGCCGGGGGTCGCGGGTTCGAATCCCGCCGACGGAACAAAAAGTTTCAAAAGTTCCTGGGTCATGGATGTGTATTAAATATGTGTATCATTTAATAAAAATCTTAAATATATGTATACCTAGTATAAAAGTATTAAATATGTTTCCGTTGTCTGGTACCTGTAATACAAGTCCTTCAGGTACTGGGGCCAGAGTGCCAGACTGATCTGGTGTCAAGTGCCCATGGATGTTATTATTATTATTATTATTATTATTATTATTATTATTATTATTATTATTATTATTATTATTATTATTATTATTATTATTATTATTATTATTATTATTATTATTATTATTATTATTATTTATATAAAGAAATAGTAGTCTCGGCTGTTTGCCGGAGAAATGACTCAGGTACGGGCATAAACCAAGTATCCTGATTCATGTTAATGATGTGTTATGATTGGAGTGTAGGGAAAGATGAGGATGGGTTTAAGAAACGGCGAACTAATGAACATGTATCTATGATAATGGATTTTTGAATTTGGATGTAAGTGTTTTTATGTAGGTCCAGAGCTTTCAGTGCAGCAGCGAGTGTTTTCGGTATTACTCCGGTTGATGAGATGATGATCGGGATAATTTTATTATTATTATTATTATTATTATTATTATTATTATTATTATTATTATTATTATTATTATTATTATTATTATTATTATTATTATTATTATTATTATTATTATTATTATTATTATTATTATTATTATTATTATTTAGAACTGCGTGTTTCTAATAGTAATTTTTGATTTTGCTTCGAAATGATGGTCGTTCTATCAAAAACGACTATTACTGAAATGTAACTGAGCTGGACATACCGTGCCTACTTGTAATTACCTAACTACCTACTTTGGTCTATGCTGCAAATGTGAGTGGGTTGGTTTTAAATAATAATAAAAATATTTATAAAGGTATTAAAAATCACGTGTATTTATTTACGAAATTAATAAATTACTACAATATCGATCACTTTGATACTACTACAGATTACTGGCCAAAAATATCGCTCTCTATTGAGTTCGACGTCCCTACATGGTACGTCAATGTAACCACAAAGTAATCTGTGAATTACGGTGATGGGGTGCAGAAAGGTACACATCGATCATAATTTATTACCCCCCGAATCGCTCATGTTCGAAAAACCCACCCCTTTGATAAAACGAAATTGTATTTTCGTAATAAACTTCACATTAGTCTGCACTAAGTTCTATAGCTACTCATGTTTTTTACTCATTTTCTATCATTATTTTTGATATATTAATTTTTGATATTAAATTAGCATCATATTGTTGAGAGTTCGTGGCCTAGTGGGCAAACCTTTAAAAAATGTATGTCCCAGCCACTACAGCATTTGAAAAGTGGTTACTTCACACGGAAAAAACTGTACAAACCTCCCAAACGCATGCAAAGGCCTGAGTTGAGATTTATTGCTTGAGTTCCAAATCCTAACCTCTCGAATCCAGCGCCATATTATACTGGTGTGCCAATGTCAAACAAAGTCTCATGATTTATTTACTAAATCGCGTGGGAACCATACCTTTTTCCGGGACAAACAGTAGCATGTTATGTTCTTTTTGGAACTCGAAGTATCTCCATACCAAATTTCATCAAAATCGACTCAGCGGTTTGTGTGTGAAGAGGTAACAAACAGACACACTTTCGCATTTATAATATTAGTATGGATGGACATGTCTATGCAATGCACTGACCTCCATTATACAAGTACGTATAATAGAGATCAGTGATGCAATGGCATATATTTAGGAACGAATAAACAGTAACTTTCAATATCCAGTAAAAATTAAAGTGACAATATTAAGTGCCTATAATCATAAATAACATTTCAATAATTGATTTTAATGTCTACATAATTTGTAGATCGGAAAATAGATAATTAAAATGCACCTTTAATATTTGCGCGTGGAATTTCAGGATGTTTACAGAAATTTTCAAATGGCCATTTTGTTTATTTTTATAAGCACTGGACCGTCGCAGTGACAGCGGCTTTTAACTTAATTAACTTATGGATGCATCTCTCTATTACGGTAAAAGGTATTTCTGAAGAGGTAAAGTATAAAAAGGTTATATCGTTTATTTTATGCATATTTTTATACTTTCAGTTTATATGCATATTCTGAAGTGAAAACCTTATAAACGGTGAACTTTTTTAAGGATGAAAAACTAATGTACATGGCGTCGATTTTGCTGAAAATTCATAACGTTATGATTGCGAAACTGATTACCTCAATGTGTAGAGTATGAAGTATGGAGGTAAGAAAGGCCATTTCTAGGATAAAAAAGTGTGCACTAAAAATTCATACGAATGTTTTAATTTATACTAAAGTGTTTTTGTCTGTCTGTTACCACTTTACGCGCAAAACACTGAACCGATTTTCCTGAAATTTCCCGGGTCCAGGAAAAGTCTCGGATAAGGACTTCCATGTCCTTTCCCGGGACTCAACAAAATCCCGGAAAAATGAGTGGAAAAATAGAGTTGCGGGGGTTATTCAGTTATTTAATGAGAGTGGGTCACTTTTATTGGATGACTAGATTATTGAGTAAGTTAAGACCGTAGCCGACTCTGTATTTTCAATCAGTGTTGCAGTATTTATAACATACTAGATGACGCCCGCAACTCCGTTGCGCCAAAACTCGTTTATCGCGCAGGAACCGTACATTTTTCCGGGACAAAAAGTATCCTATGTCCTTTCCCGGGACTTAAAGTATCTCCGTGCCAAATTTCAGCGAAATTGGTTCAGCAGTTTCGGCGTGAAGAGGTAACAGACAGACAGACAGACGGACAGACAGACAGACATACTTTCGCATAATATAATATTAGTATGGAAGTATGGATTCTCATCTTACTCTAGCGCCACTGTGGTCAGTTAATATGTAACTTTAATTTAATTGTGTTTATCTGTCACTTTTCATTTATGCCCCATAACTAAAATAAAAATACTCCTTATTTCTACCCTCCACAGTGAAGAGGAGCCTTTACAAGCGACGTATTAATAAAATTGAAATCAACAATGACAAATGGATGTAAATTGAGCCATACATACATAAGTCAGGCGATGCAAGCGAAGGAAATTGAATTTTTCTCCGCGCCATTTTGTTATTGTGTGAATTATGGAAATGGCGACGGTAAATTGTTGATTTATAACGCTGATAAATATGATTGGATGAACGTTCGTATCTCGAATATCTGATTTCATCTTAATTTTAACGCATTATAAGTTTCTTTCGTCTCTTTTTTCTTTTTATTTTCAGTTTATTTTGTGACATTTTTAATAAAATTCAGGCTCTAAGTTACAATAAAAATTTTTGAAGCTGGGTAAAAGACAAGTACTTAACTAAAGATTAAAAATATGCTTCGACCGGCTTTAAATTGAAATACAGGGCATTTAGTCAAGTTGTATTCTATAGTTCGGGAGCACAGTAAGATACGAAACATAATATTTTGACATAAAAGACTGCAAGCGCTATGTCTCCTTGCGATGCGTTATCATTATAACAAAATATCCCACACATTTTTGACTTCTAACTTCGCTAGTGAAATTAACGTAACCACCCTGGCTGAGGGTCTAGACATTTGCTACACAATCATGCTCGGCGTTTATCTCTGGCGGCGTGGTATTGACTACTGATCCGTCCCTAATGCCGTTACGTCCGCGTCAACGCGTATCGGAGCGTGTGATATGTGATAACTTTTTGTATATTTCATACAGCAAGCAAATCTGTTCAAAAAAATTCGAAGTATCTTGGTAATTGGGTGCTGATTGAGTGTTACGATTTAAGAACTCAGCAAATTCATAAAAATCAGCGGTTTCTATTGATTATAGTAAACTCGTATTATATAGTACGGTCTATAAATTATTGTGATTAATGATTATTAATAAAACATTGGTAGCTCGAATACCATTTGTGATTAATTTAAATTGTGTGGACTGTATTTCGGGAATAAAAGAAGGGAAAGAGCAGACTAACCTCTTTTTGGTTCTGTAGCTCGCTTCGAGGGCTTTCGTTTCTTCTTTTCTTGACACATATTTTTCACACTTGGCTGAATTAAATAGTTCTATAGGCTATCGCGCATAGTAACGACGTAGAAGTTAATTTCTCAGCGGCGCGGCGCTGCGGAGAAGCGATTCGTTCTAAGAGAGTGAAATATGGCTAGGAACACTAAGTCACGTCAACTTTCTAACAAAAACTAAATCTAAATTATTGATCCACTCATTTAGACGCTACAATGCGACGGACAGACTCGTCAAACTTATTATACCACCCCTCTTCTCTTTTCTCGTCGGGGTTCTACAACACACCTTCTCAAGAATGACTTTAAAACAAACTTTAGCATAATCGTATCAGAAAGAGGTTGTTCGCCTAAAATGATAATCTAAATATATATTATATAACTCAACGGTGACTGACTGACTGACATAGTGATATATCAATGCACAGCCTAAACCATGCTAAGAAAGGATTTTAATAATTTCCACCCCTAAGAGGATAAAAAAGGGGATGAAAGATTGTATATAATAATACTTCTTAACGCGAGCGAAACCACGGGCAAAAGCTAGTGATCAAATAAGTATGTTTGCAGTTTGCGCATTATTTTCTATTATCAAGTAAACAAAAATAATAATATAAGTGTCTGTCTTCAATACTCTGTAATCGGGACACAGGAAAGCTCTTCGAGGATAAGACCGGCTTCGAGTCCTTGGAACTCTCACAGTAATTTGAATTTTATTTATAGTGTGTTCACTAGGATTTGGAACTCGCGAAAATGTGCCGTGACATGGAGTATGTAGGCGAAAATGTAATGAAAGAATTGAGACAAACGTACAGACCTACAAGCGTTTTAATTTGCTCTTTTTTTTTTTTTTTAAACGGGCTTTGGCCCACCACACATACCCACCACTGTATCTCCTGTGTCGCCAGGATCGACAGCGGTATCCAACCACGAAAACCCTTTGATGTGATCTCAGGGAGCCCGAGGGACATGCTAAATCTGTCTTGGGACCCGCAACGAAATTAATCAGAAGAAAATAGGAGGAGTAGGAAGATTCCAATTTCCCTCCCCATAAAAGCGGGAGACAGCACAAAGTTGCAATGATTAATTTGCTCTTCCGAAAACATTTTTTAACCGACTTCCAAAAAACGAGGAGGTTATATGTTCGGCTGTGGATATTTTTTTTTTTTTTTTTTTTTGTATGTTCAACGATTACTCCGCCGTTTGTGAACCGATTTTCGAAATTTTTGTTTTGTTGTATTAGGTTTTACTCCAATTTGGTACCATGTTCACAAAAGTGGTGACCTGATGATGGGATCCATGAGTAATCGAGGGAACTCCTCGAAATTTATATGGAAACATATGGTGATTTTGGTTTTATGTGAAGTGTACTAAGAATATGCTACCAAAAAGTCAAATATTGGGTCAAAGTATACCATGGTTTCGAAGATGCTGAGAGAACTCCTGACTCCTTATAGATACACGTTCGGGAGTTTCGGCGTTGTTTTAAGAACAGAAAGCATATGCTACTATGCAATTCATATTCATCATCATAATCATCATCATCATCATCATCGTCATCATCATCATTAAGGTCACCAATGTCTCATGGCACAGAATTAATAATAGTACAAGGCATAGGTATGGCTATACTAATAATAATAATTATGTACTGTATAACAACACCTGTTTGTTTAATACATGGCGGTCGGCGCCGCAGAGGCGACGGCGTCGCCGCGCCGCCGCGCCGCGTGACGCGTGGCGGCAGACAACTGATCGAATACTTTACTAATTACTTTATAAAATTTAAATAGACAAATAGAATTAAAATAAAGTTATTTTAAAAAGAGCATTTACACAAAACAAAGTCATTAAGTGTCTTTTTAATCAGTTATACTTATTAATCGATAGATGGCGCACTAAGTATCGATTTGAATTCTTGATTAAGCGCTTATTCCACTTATCCTAGCTAGGAAGTCCTAGCTAGGGTCCTAAAAAATTTAGTCAAGTGGAATAACATTTAGAAGCTAGGATCCTAGCTAGGATCCTAAATCGGAAAAAATTTAGTCAAGTGGAATGACATTTAGAAAGCTAGGATCCTAGCTAGGACTTCCTAGCTAGGATAAGTGGAATAAGCGCTTTACAAGAACAGAGCTGTCAATAATTATGATAATATTAAATATTATGAGTAGCTACGCTACATCCTATGCAAGTTTATACAATTTTTTATCTGATAGATCCTTCGATCGTGGAAAAACGAGACACAATAGCCTTTCTATTGTTATCTCAATCGCCGGTGACCGCTTGGGGCTTGAAGCATTAAAATTGTTAAATTACTTAGCACAATATGTTCACTTCACTGATAATATATGATTTTGTGAGTGTGAGTTGTGACTCTTGACAAATTGTAATAAGATACGTAAAATATACGCGAAGGTTTACCTACTAGTGTAACTAAAAAGAGTGAAATTATTATTATTTTTAACAAAAAATTAAAACCGACTTCCAAGGTAAAAACAATAATAACATTAATATGAACTAAAAAGTATTAAATAATTTTTACTATCTAATGGTGCCTTTTTCCGAATTCGGCTAAAACTCAACTATTTCTGTATTCAATCTTCATAATTTTGAAGTCGGTGCCAGTTCCAAAAGTTTCAAATATTCTGTCAGAGGACTGAAGATTCAGCTATCTGGTACCGATTTCAAAATAATGAAGATTGAATACAGAAATAGTTGAGTTTTAGCCGAATTCGGAAAAAGGCACCATTAGATAGTAAAAATTATTTAATACTTTTTAGTTCATATTAATGTTATTATTGTTTTTACCTTGGAAGTCGGTTTTAATTTTTTGTTAAAAATAATATTAAATTTTGAATAACAATTATTGTTAAATGATTTATAATATGCGTCCGCCCTTGCCATGTAAAGGCCCAACCTCTCATTCGAGCAGACGCATAATAATATTTAAAAAATAATATAATAATAATAATATAATATCTATTATAAAATCCAGCCTAAGATTTTTTTTCAGGTCATAATTGTTCTTTTTGTTTCTACACCAATGGTAGGGCAAATAGACAGATGATTTTTATTTTTTCTGCAACAGAAGAGCAGTGTATCGGGATATGATGAGTCACATTTTGTGTCAGTCAGTAAGTCGTGGCGACACGCGGTCAGTCAGCTGAATAACGCGATAAGTGATTACGAAGAGTAGTGCTAGCTCGTCATCATCATCATTATTAATTTATGTAATGTTTTTTTATTGCAACAATTATTCCAATAAAAATGCCTTAATTCCTGTACGCTTTTGACAGAGGATATTTTTTTATGCACACAATAGGGTATTATTATTTATTATTACAAACTGCGTGACTGCTTGTCTATACGTAATACGTATGTTAGTTTCTTCCCTAGTTTTTTTTTAGCTTCATCATCTTTCGTGAAAAATTTTTAGAGCAAAGGTACATTATAATTGTTATTAAAGGGCCGGGTTACCCTCGAAATTCTCATACATACGTAATACCAGAATCATTCTCTCCTACGAAAATATTTAATATGTTTGAGTTATTTTTCAGCTTAAAATAATAATTACCTAGGTTCCTGTACAAAAATTAACTTCAAAATATTTAAACACTAAAAAATAGAGTAAAACACTAAAAAATATATAAATAAATAGTAAATTTGCTACAAAATATTTAAATACTAAAAAATCTTTTTTAGAGTGAAATAACTCGAACATGTTAAATATTTTCGTATGACAAAATGATTTTGGTATTACGTATGTATGAGAATTTCGAGGGTAACCCGGGCTCTTAATACGGAAGAACCTACGGAAAACGTAGATATCGCATATTAAATAAATTTTGATGGTAATTCACTGTGAATTTGAATAACGTTGTCAATATAATATTGTGTCGAATCCTACCATTTTATACCCCTAGGCGAAAATCCCATAATCCTTTTCGTGAAAAGAACAAACCCCAATTATCACGCATAAGAAGTCTTATGACAGTTGGACGGGCTGTCAAACTGTTGTCGATCCCCCGATCCCCATGATCCCCCACTATGGGGGATCGCCAGCATTTTATTGGTTTCAATTTCACCGTCGCCCGACCACGAGTAATACGGTAACGTGCGCCATAGATGTAGTGTAATAAATAGATCCCACCAAAAATATTTTATGTAAAATGTTGCCAAGACAATCGCATAAGGTTTGCTCTGTGAAAAATATATCAGATCTCATGTAGAGCCAAGCTTCTAAAATATCTACACGGCCTAACTCTACCGACCCTAACTTTAACAAATTCTATATAATATATCAGTAACTGCATGGCTTCGCCGTTTCGCTACCGGAGGTGATGCGAATATTTAGTTTCTGATCTGAAGTAAGTAAAGAAACAGCCAAAAAATACATTTTTACTGATATGTAAACTATGCCTAATAACATGGTAAATAGAAAATGGTAGATAGCAAAGTGTCGGAAAATTCTTATTGCCAGGCGGCGCTTCGAATCGTCTAACTTCTAGCGGCAACTGGAATATGAAAAACTCGTCACGTCACTAAAGAAATAATACTTCTATTTATTATATTATATCGATGTCTCTGGCTCAAAACGTTCGAGTCTATTAGCAAAGCATTAGAGTTAGATGAGTCATGGGTTCTCTAATAGTATACTTGGCGATCGATGTGTTTTATATTTTGTAAAATATAACACTTTTTACGCCTCAATGGTAAGGGCTAAGTTCGGAGTTATTTTACGTTTAACAGGGCTACAATGATCTTTTTATTTTTCTTCGATTTAGTGTTAAGAGCCTCTGCAAATTGCAGACTTTTTCGGCGAGTAATTTAGTCAAACGTTTAATTAAAATTGGTCAAACTATCGGCCGACTAAAAGTATGTAGTCTGGGGGATCAACTTACCACATTTAGGCTTAAAATTAACTTTAGAGTATAGTAGCTGTTGCCCACGACTTTGTCCGCGTTAGCATAGTATAATAACGGAGATCGGTTTCATGTTCCTAACTTAAGAAATGACGGACTTTCATTCAAACTTTCAACCCCTATTTCACCCCCTTCGGGGTAAAATTTTCAAAATTCCTTCCTTAGTGGGTGTCTACTTAATAAAACAACCCTAGTCACCAAATTTCGTGGCTGTAACTTTTAACAGTTTTTGCTCAGCGATGATGAATCAGTCAGTCAGTCAGGACATGACTATTTTATAAGTATAGATTTTAACAAAAACTAATAGTAATTTAACAAAGTGTATTTGAATTCTACTAAAATTGAGATGTTCGTTAACTTTCGAAGCTTCAGTTGTCTCCACTTTAATTTGCATATCTGTAGCAAACAATCATAGATTACATTTTCATTTGGTTCAAACTTTAGGGTTTGTACACGAAACAGCGGGATCGCGACGTCGTATCATTTTATTTAGCGAGTGAGAGTGGGCTATTCGCTTGAATTTTTTACAGTGTTCAAATACCAAAAATAGGTATGCATTTTGTAATAAGTAAATTAATCATCTCCATTTTTACAATGTTGAATTAAAAGATTTCTTGAAAGATTTTTACTGTAGGTATTGCAAAAAAATATGATACAAGCGTTGGCGAGATTGAGCAATTAAGCGGCTAATTCACGATTTTTCTACAATTTTTATTTTTATTATTAACAGCCGTTAGTGTCCCACTGCTGGGCAAAGGCCTACCCTGCATCTTTCCACGTGTCTCTATTCTTCGCTGTATTTGGCCACTCTTTGTCTCCAGCGTCTAGCTCGTCGCGACACCTTTTCTTGGATCTGCCTCTGTTTCGCCGACCGTTCAGTACTGATGGGCTCCACTCCGTAACTAGACGCTCCCATCTGTCCGGGTGCATTCGGGCGACGTGTCCTGCCCAGTTCCATTTAAATTTTTATGTAACAATAAATTTCGCATGTTATGACAATATGAAAATATCGAAGAGTGTACTAATTTGTACACATAATAAGATGCGTCATCGCAGTTTAGTGTGATAACTTGACGCGAGCTCGGCGTCGGCACTTCGCACTTACAACTGTGTCAAAGCGGAGTGTTGGCAACTTCCCGCAAACTTGCTCGGTTAATTGATAAGTTTCAATCCGGACGGATACGGATTCGATATCTGTTAATATATTAATTCTCATACTGTATTAACGAGAAATATGTCAAACAATGTTTTGCCCGCGGCTTCGTTTCGTTTCATCCCCTATTTTAACCCTTTGGGGGTAGAATAGATCAAAATCCTTTCTTAGCGGATGCCTACGTCATAACATCTACCTGCATGCCAAATTTCAGCCCGATCCGTCCAGTGGTTTGGGCTGTGCGTTGATAGATCACCATGTCAGCTATATTTTGCACGCCACTGACAAAGCAGAATGTCGGATCCATGTATGTACTCATATTGTAAGACCTTTATATACCACATTTTATGCAAAAAATAATTCTATTCTATTCTAAGTTTTATAACATAGTTCAAAAAGCAAAAAAATCACGCTTTTAAAGAAAATTGAACTAAAAAGTTTAAAAAGTTACAAACAGACAAACATACATATACAGGTGAAGCTAATGGGAGCGTTTTAAGAAGGTTGTATCTACTTTAAGAGTGCTGGCAGAAGTGAAGACAAAACAGCATGAAAACATTTTGCTCCATTTTAACCTCGCGGTTAAAAGAGAGTGTTCCTTCTTCTACATCGCTTCTACCCCATGAGTCCTACGAATTTTCGATCAGGTCACGTGGTTGGCGCAATTTCACATTTTTACTAGTTTTGATTTAAAAAATGACGTGATCGTTGACTTCTAAATACCTTTCTTGACACTGTATTTTTATGTTGATTTTGTCTTGAACTTGAATTTAAAAAAAAGTTCTATTGATTATTTTAAATTTTATTAATTAATTATTAAAGCTGCAAGCAAGATTTTTAATTCTGTTCGAAATTATTTGTGGTACATGAAAAATTATAAAACCGACCAAGTGCGTATCACGCATAGTGACATAGTGGGCCACGCGCAATATAGGGTTCCGTAGTACCGTTTTTTTATTTTAATTTTTGTATGATCAATGAATGTACATTTACAACGTGTTTTCGGCCATTCTCCGGTTTGGCATTATTTGCCTCATTACCGTAACCATATTTTTTCTTCGTCGATTTGACTTCGATACATTGAAATATTAAAGAAATGAAAGATATGAACACAATAATAAATGTGGCGTGAAACAGTTAGTTAAAGTTTTTTGGATAATGAGACTTAAAAATTTATGGGTACGGTAATTAGACAAATTTAGTGTTTTACATAACGCTACAACGATACAATTGACAAACACTAGCTTAGGGCAACGTACGTAGGCCAAATTATGTAACATAAACACAATATACATAATAAAAATCTAATTTAAACATAATTGAAAAGTAACGATTACGGTAATTAGACAAGTTTGTAACCAAAGCTACGGTAATTAGATACTAACGTGCTTTATCGGCGGCATACTAACATTAACTACGTGGGACCGCTGATGGGCCACGGCGCACACTAAGGAGAAGCAACCCGTGCACTCGTAATGTGCCAAATCCTGATATTTTTGGATGGGCATCCAAAAACAGCAGGTGTTACGGTAATTAGGACTTTTGATCGGACAAGCGATTATATCATGATAACTATTTACAGGCTGTGCCTATTGAGTCGATATTTTGCAATGCGATAACCAATGTTTATAGGCGCTTAAAACCATGAATAGATTAAATTAAATCCCACCAAAAACATACCTGTTAAAAATGGGGCCAAGTTCCTATTGGTTAATTATTCGCCTTAAAAAAGAGTTGAAATCCAATCCAATGCCAAGTTTAGATGCACTTCAAAATCGATCATAATCATCATCATCAACAGCCTGATCCTTAATACTTCTAAATTTGAACTTGGCAGGTTCATTTAATTACATAAATACCAATATTAAATTTAAATATGCAATTAATCAAATGCTACGTATATCATAAAAACCTGCCAAGTTCCAATTTAGAAGTATTAAGGATCAGGCTGTTAATGATGATGATTATGATCGATTTTGAAGTGCATCTAAACTTGGCATTGGATTGGATTTCAATTTTTTTTAAGGCGAATAATTCGCCCATGACTATTAACAATGTCGGATGTGAAAAACAGCAACTTTACAGGAGAGCGATTCAAAGTCTAAATTGTGAATAACTTTTTACTTATTTCAAGTAGAATCATAAAATTTCAGGGTTGTGCTCTATAAGTTATTTACGTTTAGTATATTATTAGTAGTATACTGTATTTTATGAATAAATATGAGAAAAGTCACTTCTGACCTTTTTAACGGAGTACGAGTAATGCTGATTTGTCGGAAGTGCCAGAACCGACGTTGTTGCTTGTACAAAATCAATGAATACTTGTCGGAAGTGGCAATTACGCCATTGTTAAGTGATAACTTTTAATTAAAAAATATGTCGTATGTAGAAATTACCAACAAAAATTACAACAATTAAAAGAAAATATATCTTTTTAATGGACTTCTGTCAAATAAAACGTGAAAACAATGTATGTATGAAAATACAAAACATTTCACAAATACTTATAGTATTCATCTTTATCAACAAAAAAATCCAGGACAGTATATATGTATCTTTTAAGGTTAACGAATAATAACCATTTCCTTCATTAAAAATTTAAAATGAAATCATATCCTACTAGCGTGGCCTTTTTTGCATATTAACAATTGATCTTTACCTAAATAAATATCAAAATATTAATAGTGATTCTCTTAAGAATAGAATTGTCTTTTAAATTATTATCATGGGGCAAATATTTTAGAAGTAAGGGCAGTTTGATTAAAGCGTAAAACAGGGCGCCGACGAGGCAAAAGCGGTGGCTACCACTAATTTGCAATGGAAAATATTATATTTTTCAAGTCAAACAACTTGCTATGGATCTTATCGATATATGCCAAATACGCTGGAGAGATGAATTTGTCCAAATATGTGGGAAATACAGAAAATACTGACGAAGGACTGACTATTTTGCAGGTCCATTAATTTGTCAGCGAAACGAAGTTTGCGGAATCAGGTAGTTCTTAAAAATCTCTACATTTTTAGGGCACTTACGTACTACCACAGCCTTCGTTTTCATGAAAAACTTAGATTAATATTTATTAGATTAATCAAAAGCAGCCTTCTTCATCCGAGATTCTCTATTTATTCTATGGTATTTTTTGAGACTAATTTCACTTTTACATAATCTGAGTAAATCTATAGGTATGTTTGTTAAGACATATTGCAAGCTCTGCATTTAAAATGTCTACAAGATCAGCAAGGCTAATCAAACTAGCTACTCAACGAATTTGAGAAAATTATAATAATAGTATAGGAAAAAAATGCTCATGGAAATATTGCGACTGAAGTTAAGCCTAGTGTGAAAAAAGATCCTTTTAATACCTTTTATATGATTTTTAACAGTATAGCTTATGTTTTATTACTGTTATGTATTTGAAAAATGTCTAGAAAATCAGATCGCCAAAAATATTTTCATACATTGTGTATGTGTGCCAACAAAAACTTCATTTTCGTTCAAAAATGACCTGTTTTGAAGCCTTGTGAAAATTATTTCAAGTCGGTAAGCGACGACAGATGTTGTATAAACTACAAGCGCAATTTAATCAATAAGAAACATAAATGAAATAATTATGATGTATTACTACCGACATTTTATCAATTTATAAATCCGCTTAACAATGTCGGAAGTGGTACTACCAACAATTTAACCATTTATAAAACCGCTTATGAATGTCGTATGTGGTACAACCGACATTTTACACATTTAAAAAACCGGTTAAGAACGTTGGATGTGGCACATACGACAACTTTAAATGACCTACGATAAAATGTCTAAAGCAATAAAACATAAGCTATACTGTTCAAAATCTTTAAAAAAAATAATAAAGAATAGTAAATACCATTTTCCGCACTAGCATTAGCTTCGATCATAATATTTCCATCAGCATTTTAGTCCCTATTACTATATTTTTCTTAATTTCGTTGAGTACCTAGTTTGATTAGCCATGCTGATCTTGTGGACATTAAAAATAGTCGAAAATTAAATAAATATAACTAAGGATGCAAAAAAAAAAAAACAAGTGAGGGCGCGAGGTCCATTCCCTCCGTTAACATAGTCGGAAGTAGCACATCGAGCGCTCTCACTCGCCCCCGCGTCCCGTTATCTACGTAGGTAGTGACTACCCGACATTGTTAGCGGACTATCTTAGTAATATACGACATTTTTAATGTAGCTATTTCAGAAACTATGCATAATATAGATTTTTTCCTTTCCAGCTAATGATAGCCTTGATTATAAGGATATGTTTTATGAAATAAATAAAAATTGACGATTTTGCACATCCGACATTGTTAATAGTCATGGGCGAATTAACCAATAGGAACTTAGCCCCATTTTTAACAGGTATGTTTTTGGTGGGATTTCAATACTTTTTTTCGAGAAATCGTACGGTCTATTTTTATAGTGCCACACCCGCATGTATTGTTAATCTAAGTCATTCTGCGTTTCAAAGTAACTTTGCTAGCGCCATCTATTGAAAGTATTTTATAAACAATATTTTCGATAGATGGCGCTAGTGGTATTTGTTAACCTATCAATAAAAATTTAAGGTAGCAGTATTTATTTATAAGCTATACAGTGTGCATTATACATGACAATATTTTTAAGCCCTTCTTTCCTCCTCCCACACGTATTCACTGTTACATAAGAAATTTTTCCTAAAATTCGTAGATGAGCCGACTCACGCTTGACCGATTTCTTAAATTTCTCATTTTTTTGTTAATCTACATATAAAACCCAACCTGTGTGCCAAATTTCATAGCGCTAGGACAATTGGAAGTGGCCTAGAGGTTTTGATTACCGGTCAGTGAGTGAGTGCCAAAATTAGCTATTTTTACAAGGACATATTTCAGGATGTAACAACGCCATATCTATGAAATTTGGTATATTGCGTAAGTACTAGTACATAATTACGTACGTATAATTTTATCTTTGTACTTGCAATAGTTACTGAGCTACAGGGGGGTCAAAAGTGCGTCGAAATCGTTCGTGTAAATAGTGCACGGCATGCGCGCGGCCTGCTGGAACTTGGCGGCGCACGGTCGTGCGCTTTGATAGGTACGTTATAAAAATTACAAGCAAGTTTCGAGATCAAGTTGGCGTGGGGACACGTTACGGTAGTTAGAAAAACATGGTTTTTGAACACAACTTCAATTAATTTAGTCTGAATTACTTAAATTAGAAGCCTGTGTTTAAGTTTGTAGCTAGATACTGATGCTATCTACCGTTTAAAAATATTACATACTTGAATAAGATAATATTACAGAGTATACAAGCCCGGGACACGTAAATTTTGCTCTCCTGAGAATGGCCGTTTTATACTACTAACAACATCATCTTAGTTATTTTCAAAGGAATTTGAACGAAAGGTTCCTTTATACTTCGCCAAATACATTTTTTTAGTTGATTGACTATTACTCAATAACTTATGAAGTCTTCTTAGCCGTGATAGTTTTCCTTTTAAATTCAGCATATTTCCTACTCCCGTTAATTTTTTCACATTTCCAGAAGCAACCGTTCAGCTGGTAGAAGGGGGACACTGGACTCTAACGATTTTTTCCACTTTAAAACTTAATATTTCACAAACGGATCTCTAAATAGGAAAATGATTAATGAATGCTCATAATATTTTTAAGAAACCTATCCAACGACTCTCCACACGATGAGGTGAACGCGAAAAAAATAATTCATCCCCGCTTGATGTGTAGGGAAGGTACCATAAAAAAAATATTTTTTTAAGATTTTATGTACCATTTTGTCGTCATAATTAATATGCGTATTCATGCCAAATTACAGATTTGTAGGTCCTATTGTCTCTGAGCAAAACCGCGGACAGACAGACAGACAGACAGACAGATGGACGGACAGACAGACGGACGGACAGACCGAAACTATAAGGGTTCGTTGTTGACTACGGAACCCTAAAAAAGATTGCACGAAAACAAAATTAAGAAATGTAAATTTATAAGATGCTGGTTAGGTTCTAAAAATTCAAGTAATTTTACTTCTTTCGCTAAGGTGTAAAATACAAAATGGTTCATAAGGTTCGGTTCATTAATGAACAGGAATAAGGTTTATAAGGGCGAAGCCCTGCGGCCATCTCGGCCTCCGGGAGATCTTAATGAAGGGACCAAATAAATAATTAGGTGAGTATCTCTCGCAGTTTGTTTTTCTGAGTTATTTTGGGAACTCGTGTGGCGTACCGGATAAATAGTTAATTAAGTAGTAAATAATAATAAAAAATGTTTTGGCAAGTATCATGTACATAATATAATAATGGTCAACCTCGATTCTGCAATTTCGATCCAGTTCGGATCCTACCAAACAGCAAAAAAATATTCTCGTCTACTGCTTCGCACGGATGTTATTAACCATATTAAATATTAATATTATAAATGTCATCCATACTAATATTTTAAAAGTCCATCTGTCTATATATCTGTATGTCTGTTACCTCTCCACGCCCAAACCGCTGAACCGACATTGCTGAAATTTTGTACGGATATACCTTCAGTCCCGGGATAGGACATAGAATACTTTTTATTCCGGAAAATCCGACGAAGATGTAAAAGTTTTAATCGAACAAACAGTAAAAATAACTTCGTTTTACAGGCATTATTCTTAAAGATAGCTTGTAAGCCCTTAAGACGCTGACAACTGCCAATGACCTTGATCTCGCATCACTCTCGCACTTGTGTCGATTTTCATGCCAGAGAGACAGAGATGTGAAGTGTTCACTCGGTAGCGTGAATACATTTTTCGTTTGTTAGAGAAAAAAATATATTATGGGAAATCTAGATGTCAGAACCGAAAATTAAATCCGACAATCTT
This sequence comes from Lysandra bellargus, assembly GCA_905333045.1. Classification (NCBI taxonomy): domain Eukaryota; kingdom Metazoa; phylum Arthropoda; class Insecta; order Lepidoptera; family Lycaenidae; genus Lysandra; species Lysandra bellargus. Next base: position 6,280,637 of record HG995358.1, read on the forward strand.
TGGATTTTTGTAAAGGGTATCAAATAAACAAATTTTTAAAGCATAGATTTTATTATTACTTTAGTTAGAACTGTTTAAAGTTCCTGAAAGATGTGACTTTGGTATTTTTTTTCATCCAGTAGGAGTACATTATTTTATTATTTAAATTCGACAAGCTTTTCCAAATATAATCAAAAATCACATTTTTTAGGGTTCCGTAGCCAAAATGGCAAAAAAACGGAACTTATAGATTCGTCATGCCTGTCTGTCTGTCTGTCTGTCCGTCCGTATGTCACAGCCACTTTTCTCCGAAACTATAAGAGCTATACTATTGAAACTTGGTAAGTAGATGTAGTCTGTGAACCGCATTAAGATTTTGATACAAAAATAGAAAAATTATTAAAAATTTTAGGGATGAAACACAAAAAAAAAATCATCTGGCCTATGCGTGTGGGGTATCTATGGATAGGTCTTCAAAAATAATATTGAGGTTTCTAATATCATTTTTTTCTAACCTGAATAGTTTGCGAGAGAGACTCTTCCAAAGTGGCAAAATGTGTGAAATTGATAATTCTAAAAAAATATATTATGTACATTACTATAAAAACTACCAACGAAAATTGGTTTGAACGAGATCTAGCTAGTAGTTTTTTTTATACGTCATAAATCATAAACCTTAATTTAACTCTTATTATATCAAAAATTAAATATTAAAATAAATCAAAAACCTTGTAATTTAATAGAAATAATTCTTATTGTTGCTGCGGAACCCTTCTGGGCGAGTCCAACTCGCACTTGGCCGGTTTTTTTTTGTGCCAATCAATGAAATATATTATATACGTCTAGAAAACTGCACAAAGATGTCGAATTGGCAGCTGTCTTCCCCTTAATAGAAGTTGTGTCAACTGAAAGAACTAATAATGATATCCTTGAACTAAAACTAGACAGGATTTTCAAATCGGAGCGCCTTAAGTGTCTTCAAAACTTCTGATGTCTCAAAATTGAATGCAATATTGCCAGGGATATAATAATGTTACGGATACGGGCAGTTGTTTACCTGCGCGCGACAGTTGCGCGTACTTTCTAGAAATGTCCAACCCTTGTTTATGTGAATTGCGTGTTTACGTAAACAATCCAGAATGGAACGTTCCAGAAAGTATGGCGGGCCATATAAAAGGTAAACAAGCCGGCAATCAGCTCTGTTCGATACAAGCGATCATCAAGGCGACTTCGAAGTGAGAACAAGTGATCAATAGTGAGTGATTGTGATAGTGACCTAAGACTCGGCTACGACCTAGGACAGTGATAGTGCTCAGTGATTTGGATCTAGTGCTTAGTGTTTGGGTTTAGTGATTTGTGTGAGCTAGTGTTTGTGAATAAAGTCTTCAAGAGAGTCACCAGGTCTTTCTCTCAGAATCCTCGAACCCTAGCACGTAACAATAATATAAGTAATATTTTAGATTTTAGCTCAATATTGCTAGATGTTGCTCGATATTATGTGCTGAATTTTCCTCTTAACTTTATATAACAAAACATTTTCATAATATTTCGAAGTATTTATAAGTCAAGCGAGTTTTAGAGGTTTTAAACGAGACAATCATTCTAGTATTAAATTATTGTAACTATTGAAAATATTGGTATTGTCAAGTTGGCTTTTAAATAAGTGTATTATTTAATTTGCTAATTTGAAAATGCATATAGGATGGTTTGGTTTTGGTAAAATGTATAATCAATTCGTGATAAACCAATTGATAGAGTTGATTAAGATAATGCATAACATTTATTCATATAGGTATAACTACATCTAAAAAATTCGTAAGTACTTAAATAAAAACTGTTTAATTTAATTTACTAATAAATTGTGCGATACGTGCTAGTCTATAATTATTAATTATTATAATATCTATCTAAATATAAATGATTTTTATATTATGTTAGTTCGCCAAAAGTAATAAAAGTCAAGATCGGCTAAACCGATTTGGCTAATTTTAGTCTTTGAATATTTGTGAAAGTTAAGGGACCGTTTATATTAGAAGGCAAGTTATAAAAATACAGTACCACCGTCGCGTCATCAAAATAACCAAAAGTAAAATATAAAAGACAAATACTTTAAATTCGTTTAACGAATAAGCAATTGTTTGCTGTGCCGTGAAGATTATAATAGAATTCAGCCATCTTGTTCCGGCGCGATACGGAAATTGACAGCGCCCCCTTTCAGCGCACTTCCGGCGAAACTTATGTTCTGAATTTAAATTCGATATTTTTCGTTTTTAAACATATAGCCAGCTATGTTTCAATACCCTTTGTTAGTAGTTAATTTGAAGTTGTACATAATATTTCTTGTTATTTCTTGTTAATTATAAAGTTAACAATATTATATAGCTATAATAATGTTAAAGCTAAACCTTTCATTAGCTTAATTTATGAAAATTGTTTTCTTTTACGGCACAGAAAGGTACAATAAACAATTTTGCATAATTTATGATAATTAACGTCTGACTATGTAATTATGTGGCGTAGGAAATATAATTTCATTTGGACTAAGCTGAAAAAAGCTTGCGAAGGTATGGTTCCGTATAATATTTTAAACAGAAAATGTAAAAAGTTTTCGTGATGATTTTTTTCATATCTTTATAATATATAACGAAAAAAATTATAACGAAAACTTTACATAGGTACATAATAGTATTTCTTTGTTTGATCCAGTCAAATTAATGGTTTCCAGTTAATTCATTTACTAAAATTTCAAATACATACCTAGTATTGTTATATTCATGAAATGTCAAATCAACTTGAACCACTTCTTTGACATAATAATATAATTATGAGCAATAAGCATATTATTATTATTATTTTGCTGTAAATAATCCTAAAACTGGACAATTTTAGAAGTCTAAAAACATTTCCTTCAGTATTTCCCAAAAAAATGATATAATAAATTGTTTATTGCCCGGAACCCTAAAATGTATGTCCATTTTATATTCTTTTTATGCGCGACAATAATTAATTCGTGTCTAAAAATAATAAAAAAATTTAATATGCGAGCGGTACGCACCAACGAAAATATTATTTTAACAATTAAGTGACCTAAATATTATAAGGCTTTTTATACTGAGTTGTTATAGGTAAGGCCATTACACCTACCAAGTAAAGTAGCAATTAACAGTGCAAGCTGACAATTTGATTGTTTCGCACTGTCTCGCCACCCTATTCGCTAGGTGCAGTAACAAGGCTCTTTTAATAGCTGATGTGCCTTTGCCTATAACAATAATATTGTTATTTAAAAAAAATAGTATACATTGCTGACAAAGAAACTTAAATTTAAATTAAAATATCTCATTATTTTTAAGGCTTGTAAAGCTCTTAAGAGGTCCTGTTTGTGTTATTTACTTTAAACTTGTGGACTATTAGATGTAATTATAAAAATAAGATAAAATTATTACGTTTTTAGAAGAATGGATGATGCGTTCCCTGGCCAGGGATCGGATGTAAAGTGAAGTCGTCTGTGAAGTGAAGATATATCCGGTATTGCCAGTGCTTCTGTGTTGCCAGTTGACACAGCCGGAAGACGTCCTGATACCTTGCGTTTTGCCCGTAAAAAAAGTGATAACCGTTTATGGTTACTCTAAATGCGATGATCGCGTACAGGTCCTAAATTACAAAAACGTAATTTCTAACCTATTTCAAATATAACACGTACTTTTCATTTCAAATTCACAATTATTTAGAATCGTCAATAAAATATATTTTTACCGTCTAAAGACGATAACAGTCTTCAAACAGCAAAAATACCAATGATTCGAACGTGCAAATCAAAGATACGGCCAAATTGAAATCCGCCATAAACGCTCCCAATTTCCATTTTTCGTAATGAAAAGCACACGGGGAGATTGATGGATTACCGTCTGGACGTGTTTGAACCCGGTTTACGGTTAACCGGTAGTTTCGAGTTAACCCGAGTTTAAATAGACGGTTTTCTAATATTAAGACGAACACAGCTGCCAATTCGACATCTTTGTGCAGTTTTCTAGACGTATGTATTTCATTGATTGGCACAAAAAAATATATGTGATTTTTGATTTTAATTGGAAAAGCTTGTCGAATTTAAATAATAAAATAATGTACTCCTACTGGATGGAAAAAAATACCAAAGTCACATCTTTCAGGAACTTTGAACAGTTCCAACTAAAGTAATAATACAATATATGCTTTAAAAATTTGTTTATTTGATACCTTTTACAAAAATCCAAAGATTGCCGGATTTAATTTTCGATTCTGACATCTAGATTTCCCATAATATTTATTTTTTCTTCTAACAAACGAAAAATGTATCCACGCTACCGAGTGAACACTTCACATCTCTGTCTCTCTGGCATGAAAATCGACACAGGTGCGAGAGTGATACGAGATCAAGGTCATTGGCAGTTGTCAGCGTCTTAAGGTGTTTTGAAGATTTAAGTACTCGTATGTTTTTACAGTGCAGAAAAACTTGCATTACTAAATTAATATGTGTTGTAAGGAGCATCAAAGATAAATAATGAGATGGTATTTTCTTACTTATGTACAAAAAAAAATCATCAACTATTTGATGAACTTCTTTGCGCATAAATTAGTTTATGGGGGACCAATTTTTTTGGGATAAAAAGTATCCTATGTTCTTTCTCGGGACTTAACCCATCAATCCCTAAGTGGCAGCCGGCTGCCTCATAACAATTGAAAATTTATTGTGTCTGCGATATCCACGATGTAGATGCTACTGTATATCCATAACCAATTTCATCAAAATTGGTTCAGCGGTTTAGACGTTAAGAGGTAATAAACAGACAGATATATTTACATTTATCATATTAGTTTAATGTCCTACATAAATCAAAGGCCTAAAAATTGCACCCTAAAAATAAGCATAAAGGCTGATTTACATTGATACAGTAGCTGGCGCCAGCATCACTGGATTCCGTCGCTGGATCAGCACTGTATCAATACATTGATGCAGTAGCTGGCGCCAGCATCACTGGATTCCGTCGCTGGATCAGCACTGTATCAATGTAAACATGTTTCAATCCAGCGCTGGACTGGATTGAAACATGTTTACATTGATACAGTGCTGATCCAGCGACGGAATCCAGTGATGCTGGCGCAGCTACTGTATCAATGTAAATCAGCCTTGAGTCACGCCGCACGCGTACGTGTGTTAGTACTCCGTAGACGGTAATTCAGCATGACCATTCATTTACGTGAATTATATGCTGCATGATGAACGCTCATTTTTCATCATGCAGCATGATCACTCATTTTATATCAGTCGTCGACGTCAACGATCACAACTACTATACTCAGGCAGTTTTCAAAAAAGTTTTTTCCTACGTACCTCATAGATCCCATGATCAAATTGCCAACTTGGTAACCGCAACATCAAGTTTAAATCATTTACTTTGTAACAACATTAATATAATTTTCAAAATCACTCGACAAACTTGAGTCTCGATCGAAAAGACTGACATGAGTTTTAGCCGAATGCGGAAAAAGGCACTATTAGATAGGAATAATTATTTAATACTTTTAGCAGTGGTGGGGCAAGACCTAAATTTTACTCAACTATTTCATATTAAAGTGGTAAAAAGTAATTCCAACATATATATTAGACGACTACGATTATAAGACGACTTTCTCAACAGTACATTGTATTTTTTTCATACCGTTAAGACGTCAATACAATCCATAAAAAGGTGATATTCTAAACCTTTTACAGCAAAAATCACAAAAGTGTCGCGGGTTTGAGTTGGATTATTTAAAAATACTTTAAAAAAACTATCTCCAACATTAGATTATAATTGAAATGATCTTACATGTTGTGCATTAAAACTTATAGAAATACTGTATGTAACTGTTAAATCACGTCTGTCAAATCAGCAAAATCGGCAAATTTCGTATACGGACTCGGTATTTGATATATTTTATAGAAGATTTAATTAATAGTTATTGTGGGACCGATATAAAAAATTAAATACTCTTTACTGCTTATGAAATAAAGCCCCCATCTATATGTATAAAACTCAAAGGTTACTGACTGACACGGTGATCTATCAATGCACAGCCCAAACCACTGGACGGATCGGGCTGAAATTTGGCATGCAGGTAGATGTTATGACGTAGGCATCCGCTAAGACAGGATTTTGATAAATTCCAACCCCAAGGGGTTAAAATAGGGGTTGGAAGTTTGTATATAATAATACTTCTTAACGCGAGCGAAGCCGCGGGCAAAAGCTCGTTCACAATAAAGCGATTGTTACATTCTGTGTAAATAGATGATCTAGATTTGTACTATCAGAGAAGTTGATTCCTATTTCCTAGGCAGATGGGGGACCTATGTAGTTTGGTCGCGTTACTTCAAACCCAGCCGACAGATCAAGAATTACATTGAATTGACATAATTCGACCAAATGACGCTGGTCTGTCAACTGCCTAGGAATCAATTTCCTCGATGGTACATTAACCGATTCAGTGCGCATGACACGGGACATCTAACACTGAAAATTTTTTTCATATCGGACCAGTAGTTCCTGAGATTAGCACGTTCAAATAAGCAATTTCAAATAATTTCTCCCGTTTTTCCACACTTTCCTCTATTTCTTCGCTGCTATTAGTCTTAGCGCAATAAAGTATAGCTTATAGCCTTTCTCGATAAATAGGCTATCTAACACTGAAATAATTTTTCAAATTGGACCAGTAGTTCCTGAGATTAGTGCATTCAAATAAGCCCTTTCAAATAATTTTCTCCCGTTTTTTCCACACTTTCCTCTATTTCTTCGCTCCTATTAATATTAGCGTGATAAAATATAGCCTATAACCTTTCTCGATAAATAGGCTATCTAACACCGAAAGAATTTTTCAAATCGGACCAGTATTTTCTGAGATTAGCGCGTTAAAACAAACAAACAAACTCTTCCCAATTATAATATTAGTATAGATTACAAAGTTATTTAATATTTTGCACACCCTGGAACTGAGTTGTCCCGATGACGAAACGATCATGCGTACAGCGTACACGATGCACATATTATTGCATGACGAAAAATTAAACAACACTTGTAAATCAATGTACAGCACGTAGTTTGCATGTAATTCGCATCATTCAACACAATAAACGATCATGCGTGAATTACAGCACGTAACTCATATCATGCTGAAAAATTAAGGAAGTTGTCATTCAATGTACAGCACGTTGTACAGCACGTAGTTTGCATGTAATCCGCATCATTCAATACGATAAACGATAATTCGTGCATCACAGCACGTAATGCATGTAATGCAGAATTACCGTTTAGCGAGCGCTGTGGTTAAAAGCGCTCTTTCTGGAATCATGATGAATACCGTATACTTACAAAAGAATCCCGGTTCAATAGCTAATAGCCAATATCGGTAGTAATGGAAGAAAGCCGATGTGAGTAGCGACAAAAGATGATTCCTTTGACGTCGTTAGCTGATTGGTTGGAGTAATTACTTTCCTCTCCCTGTGCATTGTGTCCAAGTGAGTGATTCAAGATTATCAGCATCTACACGTTCACATATGTGAGACATATGGGTATGTATGTATGTATCCAAGAGACATATGGGGCTACATATGTCTCTTCTCTCTTATATAGAGTTCACTGTGAAAGTAGCGTTGAAAGAGCAAATTTTGTTTGTGATTTGTATGGGCAAGCGCCCCAGCGCGCGTCATAGCTTTGCCCATACAAGGAAAAACTTTTTCAGCGCTGCTACTTTCACAGTATAAACCTGTAAACAGGTAGTTCTTATACACCCTAAAGTAAATATTTATCACTTAGTTTTGTTACATGTTGTATAAACCCCTATACGCGGGAAGGGCTTGAGTTGATTGGACTGATCGCAGGCCGATCTGACCGAACACAATATGTACACACACGAAAATGTACCAAATGAATTGTTTTATTTTATAAGCCTGAACTGTCCCACTGCTGGTCAAAAGCTTCCCCCAAAGACATCCATCTTTCTCTCTCCTGCGCCACCGCTGGCCAGCCTGGCTGGTATGCCTCCAGCTCATCACGCCATCTTTTTCTAGGCCGGCCTCGGCGTCGGCGTCCGTCTTGAGGTGCCCACTCTGTTGAAAATTGAGATCCTTGCCCGGCGGTCGGAATTCATACGGCCAACGTGACCAAATGAGTTATGAAATAGGAAATATTTAGTTGTTTGAATTGAATGCACTGGGTAGATTATGATAAAATTAGGCACATAATATTTAATTAATGTGATAAAAATAATCGACCAAGTGCGAATCGGACTTGCGCACGAAGGGTTCCGTACCGTTATGGAGCAAAAATGGGCAAAAAATTGTGTTTTTTGTATGGGAGCCCCCTTTAAATTTATATTTTATTTAAATATTATTATTAATTATTAAAGTAGACATATAACTAAGGTTTTTGTGAAAATTTCAAGTGTCTACTTGTTGTCATCATTGATACCGAGCAAAAAATGTTTGAAAAATCACGTTTTTGTATGGGAGCCCCCCTTAAATATTTAATTTATTTCGTTTTTTGTATTTGTTGTTATAGCGGCAACAGAAATACATAATCTGTAAAAATTTCAACTCTCTAGCTATTACTGTTCTTGAGTTACAGCCTGGAGACAGACGGACATACAGACAGACAGACAGACAGACGGACAGACGGACAGACATCGAAGTCTCAGTAATAGGGTCCCGTTTTTACCCTTTGGCCACGGAACCCTAAAAAACACCCTTTTATAAAATGATTGACAACACCGAAGTCATTTTTACTCGATATAAATTGAGATGAAAGTCATCAACCCAGGAACGTTTTTTATTTTGAGTGAAAATCCATGCTAATAAGTATTATAAATGCGAAAGTTTGTCTGTCTATCTGTTTGTCTGTCTGTCTGTCTGTCTATCTGTCTGTTTACCTCTTCACGCCCAAACCGCTGAACCGATTTTTCTGGGTATGGAGATACTTTAAGTCCCGGGAAAGGATACATAGGATACTTTTTATCCCGGAAAAATGTACGGTTCCCGCGCAATAAACGAATTTTGGCGCAACGGAGTTGCGGGCGTCATCTAGTATAAAATAAGAAAGTATGTCTTTATTTTACATAATATCAGGGGGGTGTGCCAAAATGTTGTTTTCGCTTCGTTATAGAATCGCCGATGAAAATGTATGGAATTGACATAAGCCTTCGTTAATATGACGTTGACGTTCGACTCGTCTTATGTCAATTCCATACACTTTGATCAGCGATTCTATAACGAAGCGAAAACGAAAAAGTTTCGGCTAAATGGCCAGGAACCATAAAATATGTTCTAAAGAGAGTACAAAATTTATCATGCTGTATATCAGGCCCCTAACAAGCTGTATAAAGGATGATGGCACTTTGCATCTTATTATAGGAGTCTTCATTATAAAGGAGGTTGTAAAATTTGTTTGATAATAATTTCTGAGATGCATTAAGGAGATAATATTATGAATATTGTACATTATCGTTTACGATGACGTTATAATTAGATTATTGTGTTGTATGTATGTTGCCTCTTCACAGTGAAATTACAGAACCGACTTTGATAGGTCTATCTATACATATTATAAAATAAAGTCGCTTTTTTCCCTCATGTCCCTTTGTTCCCTTTAATCTTTAAAACTACGCAACGGATTTTGATGTTAGATAGCCCATTTATCGAGGAAGTCTATATTTTATCACGCAAAGACTAATAGGAGCGAAGAAATAGAGGAAAATGTGGAAAAAACGGGGAAAAATATTTGAAAGGTAACTTGAACGCGCTAATCTCAGGAAGTAGGTCCGATTTGAAAAATTATTTCAGTGTTAGATAGCCCATTTACTAAGGAAGGCTACAGGCTACATTTTATAACGCTAATAAACTAATAGGAGAATGTGGAAAAAACGGGGGAAATTATTTGAAAGGGTTTATCTCGCGAACTACTGGAGCAATTTTTATGTTATTTGGCACAGCTAAGAAGTAGACCACGTGAAGGATCATAGGCTATCGATTTTAATCATTTTTTCAGTGGCTATATATTTTATACCCCTGCGATGCCGGGGCGGGTCGCTAGTATAATATAGATTTAAGTCCGAGACGGGCGTTGCGTTACACGTTGTGATAGAATTTGGAATTTGGGCATAGGACTCATACGGCAACTGCGGCTTCAGAAACTTTGACGGATATCTGTCTGCCCTTTGCATTGGTACAGTGCACATAGTCTAGTTTTAATTAAAAGTTAATAAACAAAGTAAATAGTTAAAAGTGATTTAATTAAAGTCATCAAAACTCAAAATATATTAACAAAAGTCATACAGTCCACAATAATATAAGAAGTATTAGCTTTGAAATAATATTCTTTATTTCAAAGCTAAATATAATGTTTTAGCATAAACATCTCTCAACTAAGTAACCTACATAGTAAGTTGAACATAACTTCGTTCTACGGCGCGCGGCGTAGCACTTCTACGAACTTGCTACGCCGACTCTACAGAGTTATGTACTGAATATTATGATTTATTACGTATACATACTCGTAATATAGCTACGGATGTAATATTTCTGTTAATTACAAAAAAAAATATACACTAAGCCAGGGGCTCCCAATCTTTTTCAGCCTGCGACGCACTTGCAAGTCAATATTCTGTTACGGCGGCGCCCTACTAGGATGAAGATACATAAATAAACACCTTTAGTGATTATAGTAAGGTTAAGCAGGTAAATAATAATAAACAAATATTTAATCATCTGCCTGTTTTGTATACCTAATTCATATTATAATTTTATTTTATAATATTTGTGGTTATGGATAATGATGGAGGATCGACTCACGGCGCCCCTCTTGCCTTTTCACGGCGCACCAGGGCGCCGCGGCGCACAGTTTGGGAATCCCTGCACTAAGTAAAAAAATTTACACCTTTTTTTTTTCTTTTTTTTTGAGGAGGGGATACGTTACGTATCCCCCGCCCCCTCGGGAGAAGGGGCAGGAGTATGTGGGACTCCCTCTACGAGGTTTACCCACTAAAACCCCCTCAGCCCTCCGTCATGCGCCTAGAGCGGGAGGGACGGGTACCGCGGAGCACTTTAACTCCGCCAATATACGAATAGTGTAAGTACGAAGATTTTGTACGAAGTCTTGGGAAGATTTGTTCTATGTGATTAAATAATCAAACTGTGATATATTGGGATAGTTTGGTTTTTTTTTATTTTAGTTTCATTATTTCACCAATGTTCCTATTTTTGAAAGTTCCTTTAATTACCAACAAGAAAAAATAAGAAACTAGCCTATTATGGCCAAATTTCCATCATAGCAGGTCATACAAAATTAAATTAAATTCGCGATTAACACACCCAATATCATCTTATCAGAATACTACTTGATTAGGATCAGTTTATAGTTTTGCATGAAATAGTTAAACTAACTTCACGTTTATAATGTTAGTTGGTCTCTCCAGGGAGATGTTTACTAGATGGCTACAAATAGAATATTACTTTTTTTTTTTTTTTTTCTGGAGGGGGAAATGCATTACGCATACCACCCAGGCGCAGGGGGCGACCCGAGCGGTGATGTGGGACTCCCGTAGCTAATGAGACCACGGTATACCCACTAAAACCCCCCCCCCATCTTCCGCCACGCCGCCTTTTGACGGGGCCACGGGAACGATACACACATCCGCGACCCCGCCAGCGGCCCGAAGACTCCACGATGGGCGCACAACACGTGCGCCCTCCTCCTCGGCCCCCACCAGGGCTGTAGCAGACGCCCCCCGAGTCTGCTACTTGGAGGCCATGTGGCAGATCAAGTCTGTGGCTCTGCCACCGACCACACCTCGGCTGCAGAGGATAGGGCAAGCGGCGCACCGTAATACCTACTTGCCTCTTCCTCTGCGGCCCCACCAATGCCGTTCAAACGGAACGGCCCCGCCAGCTCGCAGGGGGGTAGGGAGAGCGGCAACCTACCACAATACCTCTCCCCCCCGCGATCCGTCCTCGGCCGCAGAGGATAGGGCAAGCGGCGCACCGTAATACCTACTTGCCTCTTCCTCTGCGGTCCCACCTCGGTGCGCATCCGCAACGGACTCCTCCAGTCCGCTGGGAGCGCCCTCCTCGGGCCAGGCGGCGACACCGGCCGGCCCTGGTTGCCTCTTTGCTTCACCGCGGTTGTCCAAGCCGCGGTTACTAGAGCCCCACCGCCACGACAAGGCGTGCAACCATCGGGGGGATTCCATTCCAGCCCTAGTAGACAAGTGGTAAGCGATTGTCGTAAACGCTAACAAAATGTGTGCGATTTGATATAAGACATGCTAGCGAATACTTATATCAAATCCCATACATTTTGTGGCCTTGGCGTTGGCGTCTACGGTAATCGCTTGCCGCTTGTCTAGGGCAGTGATCCAAGCCAGGGCTTTTTTGCAAAATTGCATTCCAGTGCCGATTTACATTATATCGGACTTACATTATTCTAATCCTGTAATTCAATCCAATGCTGGATTGCTACTAGAATAATATAAACGGGTACGGCTGCACCGGGGTGGACTGAATTGCACTACAGTGCATTCTAGTGTCCGTTTACGTTATTTTAGTAGCAATCCATCGCTGAATTAGAATAATAGAAACCACCCATTATTCCAGTAGCTGTCCAGTATTCTGGATTGGATATCTGGATTGCAGTGGATGGATATGTTGCGTAAACGACATTGCGATTGGATGTTACATAAAATGCTGCTATTGACCGCAGCTGCATTATTTTGAGATGGTGTTGGCCTTTAATTTATAACTTCGCTGTGGACATTTTCGAATGCAAGTACTTTTAAAGATTCAATAATTGTTTTCTGATCTGCTACTCTATCTCCGCGTTCCATTTAGCGTTAAAAACAATCAAAATGCTCAAAATAGGAGGCATTTTGAGCGTTTTCATCGTTTTTAACGCTAAAAGGAACGCGGGGTATGTTATATTATATAACAACATAACTATCAATATATATCTTAGACTTACCAATATATTCTAAATCGGTCAAACTCGTTTCGTATAAAATCCAGAAAATCCGTAGAATCTATATCATTCAATGTAGCATAATAAGGTTGTAGATAGTAACAGTGACCCTTTGTGAGGGCATGTGATGGCCCTTATTATCGTAGTTCATATCTGAGGGACTCGTGTGCCCTCGGCCCTCAGCCCTCACTATCAGAGGGTCAGAGATTTATTAGCCTATTTATTAAGTAATTAAAGGACTTTTTCGTTTACTTATGGATGAAGTTCTTGGTGTTATCTCTCATCTTACGAGAGTGTCGTACTATTTATGTCTTTATACGCCTAGTTTTAGGGTTCCTTATAATAAAAATTAAGAGTAAAACAGGAATTAGGGCTTTACTATCAATACAGGGTGCAATTAAACCTTCCTGCCAAATTTTTTCCAGGGCTTAGGTATCATTAGGAGAGTCCATTTAACCAAAAAAAGTTGGGTCTTATTTTTGTATGACATAATATTTTATCCCATTTAGAATAGTTGCAGAACGGTCACTAGCGGCGCGGGGGAATGATCGGGGGTGACGCGTGGGGAGGCGCGCGCGCGGGGGCACGTCACGTGCGGGCGACGCGGTAGTGTTTTTTAGGATAACTTTAGGTAGCTTTTTCTCAACATTTTAGTACTGAGTGATTATAAAAGAAAAAATACGTGTATTTTAATTTTTAACAATTGCACCATGTGTAACAAAACTAAGTCATAATACATTAGGGGGTGTACTGTATGTGTTCCTGATATAGACTTCATTTTCAAAGTAGCAGCGCTGAAACTGCTGAAAGAGTTACTTTTTAAACTATAGTATGGCCAAATTCATGACGCTGGGGCGCTTGCCCATACAAATCACAAAAAATATTGCTCTTTCAGTGCTGCTACTTTCACAGTGAACTCTTTATAAAGGACACACACCCTAGAGTATTATCACTATGTTTTGTTAAGCCCTGTATATTTTGTCCAAGTTATAATTAACCCATCAAGCCCCATAAGCTCACCGGTGAACGAGACACAATAGAATAACAATAGATTTCCAAGAATCCACGATCAAAGGATTAATTTACCATCGTAGAAGCTAATTTATAGGCAGAGAGAGGAAATACGGAGGAAATACGTTTTTCATTCAGGTTATTTGAATTCAATGGTTCTTTCAGCGGTTCCTTAGTGATTCATATAACCCGACTAAGTAACGTAGGCCCGTCAATAAGTCAATTTCTCTAACTGTACATTGACCCATACACAGCGTATCATGTACAATCAGGTGATGTACGGCTTATAGGCTGATGGCAGACCTACGTAATTAGGTCTGTTTATGTCAGACCCAGCTGACGAAGACGACTTGCTATAGACCTGGATCCCAAAAGGATAAGACATAACTTACTCTCTCATGGATGAAACCATAGATTCTTGGTAGTGCCTCGTGTACTTACTTCTCGTATAATACTCGTATAATATTCATACTTTAATAATATTCACTACATGTTAGAAAGGGTAGGTACAGTTTGAATATGGACAGACAGACAGACGGACAGGCTGAAATACATTTGTGATCGGGTCCCGTTTTTACCCTTTGGGTAAGGAAACAGGGGAATATTATCCATCTTTGTTATTATACTATGCAGTATGCTGACACGGACAAAGTCGCGGGCAACAGCTAGTAGAAAATAAATTCTTGCAATATCGTATTGTTTTCTAAGGTGTTATATTAATTTATAAAATAAAAATAACGCCTTTGAAAAAAAATATAGCAACGAAGTTATTTTTAAAACGTCTGATAATAGTTTTGATCATTGAAAAGTGTCTTACACTACATGATACTAGTTCAGGACGATAATCTACAAATTATATATAAATATAAGCCATGACAAAATAAGTAAAGTAAGACTAATTTTTAGTCAACTTTGTTACCTAGTACCTGACCAGGCCATTTAGCCGAAACTTTTTCGTTTACGCTTCGTTCTAGAATCACCTATCAAAATGTATGGAATTGACATAAGACGAGTCGAACTTCAACGTCATATTAACGAACGCTTATGTCAACTCCATACATTTCCATCGGCGATTCTATAACGAAGCGAAAACGAAAACATTTTGGCTCACCCTCCTGGTGTACCACGTAGAGCTACACAAACACGCAGGTATTCTAAGTACACGAGGCACTACTAAGAACCTGTGGTTTCATCCATGAGAGAGTAAGTTATGTCTTATCCTTTTGGGATCCAGATCTACTAGTTGACAAATGCCATTGGTCCGTCAACTGCCTGTGAATCAATTTCTTCGATGGTACATTGCGCAGCGGGTACTAAATCAAGTGGGTATGTGCAATAACGCGGCGCGTAATGTACCGGAACCGTGATGTATCGGCCAGCGCTCTCAAGACTGAAGGCAAGGGTAAAATACGATTAAAGTTAAAAGGACAATCCGATAATAATGAGAATCATTGTGACTAGACTTTGAGTGATTTAAGACAGTCCAAACAGATTTAGATAGTAACATTTGTACGGCAGTTTAAGAAGGGGTTAAGGGCCCGTTCTTCCAAATTCACGTTTCTAGAATGAGTAATTTTTAAAGAAAGCGTCATTAAAAAAACTGAAAAATATATATGTGTAGATACATCTAACTAGTGACTTTTTTGGTTCGAAACACAATACAGATAATTCTACTCGATAAAAAAAATCCGAAACAACCTCGATTTTAAAAACATTTCGAGTTTTATAGGACTTACAGGGACTCAATCAAAAAAATTATTTGGACAGTTCGATTACTATTAAAATTTTACAGGGAAATGATTGGATACATGTTTAGTTATAATATTTTTTATCTAAGTAAAAAGGTTTTTTCTCCTATTTCGCCCTATCATGGACGCGACGAGCGTCGTAACCGCCACCGTACAAGGCGCGCTGATATGAATGTTATTAATTTAATGTCATTTACGTCGATGTTCGCACTGACAGACATCGACCTGCTAATTTAGGAAGAACGTGCCCTTGAGGGAGACGTTTCATTACGGAGATTCCGTAATTCACCGTATTTCAAGCCTTATAAACTTATAATTTGAGAGCTACAAAGTTATTAAAAAAAATACAGCAATAATCTTCAGTATATCAACATTCCTTTCCCCGTTTTAAATTTTCTATTTTTGTTTATTATACTCATGATATCAGCTTCCAAAGTAAAACCAATTTATTAAAATTCAAGAATACATTCAGCATCTCCTTAGGATTTACAAATTACTTTTATTTGAAACACACGCCAATAGATCGACAATATCATAAGCTACATATTCCCCGTTTTAAATTTTTTAGGACTATTTTGAACTAAGATAAGTAAAAAAAAATAGGGTTTTGGTGCGATCTCGGCAACGCGGCAAATGTATGGCCAAGGTGGTTTGCTCGGGGGACGGCCTTGAGGACACTACAATGAAATTAACGACACTTTTTACTATTAATCCTTCGATTGCGGATTCTTGGAAATGCTATTGTATTCTATTGTTGTCGCGATCACCGGTGCTCGTACGGGGCACGGGGTTAATAACATAACAGTTTACTACCTCGATCGTGTAGATTTTCAATTGCTATGCGGCAGCCGGGTGCCGCTTGGGGATTGATGGGGTCTCGCTTAGGGATTGATGGGTTTATATGGATGGACTGGATTGTTTATGATATTTTTTGACCATACACGCTTCATTAATTAAAATCAGACAAGAAGTTTAGGCGCTACACTGCGGTCAAACGTACAAAATATTAATTACCCTTGTTATATATATATATATATATATATATATATATATATATATATAGGCTACGTCGGTATAGGCTACGTCGATATAGGTAGTTCCATCAGGTGACCCGTTTGCTCGTTTGCCCCTTATTTAATTTAAAAATAAAATTTTAACAAAAAATTAAAACCGACTTCCAAGGTTAAAACAATATTAATAGCATCTTTATAATATGAACTAAAAGGTATTAAATAATTTTTCCTATCTAATATGTAGTGCCTTTTCCCGAATTCGGCTAAACCTCAACTATTTCTGTACTCAATCTTCATCATTTTGAAGTCGGTACCAGATATAGCTGAATCTTTATTTCTTTGACAGGTTTCTGGCACCGACTTCAAAATTATGAAGATTGAGTACAGAAATAGTAGAGGTTTAGCCGAATTCGGGAAAAGGCACTACATATTAGATAGGAAAAATTATTTAATACTTTTTAATTCATATTATAAGGATGCTATTAATATTGTTTTTACCTTGGAAGTCGGTTTTAATTTTTTGTTAAAAATAATAATTTCACTCTTTTTAGTTACCTAGTAGGTAAACTGTTTGTGCCAATTCAAATTGTATAAAAAAATAGTTTCATATTGTCTTCACTAGATATCACTGAGGTGCTCCTGTGTCGCGCTATCGTTTGTACGTAGAAGCTTTATATAGGTAGTTGTAACTTACAACACATTTCTGTCGTGTTGTTGAAAGTTTGTAAGCAACTGACAACTCAACAGTGAGCTTGCCGCTTGGTGTGAGCAGTGAGCATTGAATTGACAACATAAATCATAATATTGAGTGGTAATTGATCTCGTATAATTGTTATTAAGTTGACCTCCGTCATAGTCCGCGAATTTATAAGTGGTCGTCGGTGGTACTGCGTATATTCTACGTATCTTATTACAATTTGTTAAGACTGTTAAGAGTCATAAGGCATACCCCAAGGCCCAAATATCAGGTAGATAGATACATTTAAAAAAATCTAAGTGAACATGTGCTGAAAAATGCTCGCAGCGCGGCATGCCGCATGCCCTTTAGAACTTGAATACGATGTTTACGCTCGTGCCGCGCGGCTGCGCGCGGCGACGCCGTTGCCTCTGCGGCGCCGACCACCGTGTATATTAAACAGCCTATAATTGGTGTTGTTATGTATATAATTATTATTATTGTATCCATACCTATGCCTTGTACTATTATCTATTTTGTGCCATGAGACATTGGTGACCTTAACACGACGTGGTAATGATGATGATGACGATGATGATGATGATGATGAATTTAAATTGCATGGTAGCATATGCTTTCTGTTCTTAAAACAACGCCGAAACTCCCAAACGTGTATCTATAAAGAGTCAGGAGTTCTCTCAGCATCTTCGAAACCATGGTATACCTTGACCCAATATTTGATTTTTGGTAGCATATTCTTAGTACACTTCACATAAAACCAAAATCACCATACGTTTCCATATAAATTTCGAGGAGTCCCCTCGATTACTCCTGGATCCCATCATCAGGTCACCACTTTTGTGAACCAAACCACTTTTCTGGTACCAAATTGGAGTGAAAGCTAATACAACAAACCAAAAATTCCGAAAATCGGTTTACAAACGGCGGAGTAATCGTTGAACATACAAAAAAAATAAAAAATAAAAAATATATATCCACAGCCGAACATATAACCTCCTCGTTTTTTGGAAGTCGCTTAAAAAGAAAGTATGCCTGCCTGTCTGTCCGTCTGTCCGTCCGTCCGTCAGTCTGTCTGTCTGTCTGTTACCTCTTCATGCCCAAACCGATTTTGCTGTTTAGCACGGAGATACTTTGAGTCCCGGGAAAGAAAGTAGAAAACTTTTTGTCCCGGAAAAATGTACGGTTCCGCCGCGATAAACGAGTTTTGGCGCAAGTCGCAACGAAGTAGCGGGCGTCATCTAGTATGTAATAAATCAGTTTATTACCAATACGATATTAAGCTATGAGCTACCAAAGCCAATAACTCATATTAAAACTTCTCGCTTAATTAATATCGCCGACCAATATAGCCCATAAACGGTCGGTCACATCTGATTGGAAAATATTACTACAGTAAAAATGATGTATAGCTGTAGACCACCTGACACTCAAGCTGATTTCGACTAGAGATCAACTACGATAACATGGCGCGCCCCTCCAAATGACTGTTTCAATGTGTGTACTGTGTAGTCACATACTAATGAAAGAGTTTGTATGTAGTAAATATTCAACCAATCACAGTACACGTAATATTTCAGTTGATGTCATTTATTATGAAGATTTGTTGGTCATCTAATCATAACTAGCCTACCGCGCAAGACAACGCACTTCAAACGTTTTGACAACGCAATTCAAACGTTTTGAATTTTGGAGGGGCGCGCCATGTTATCGTAGTTGATCTCTACGCTGTTTTATGTTAATATAATAATATGATAGCATAATATAATTATCTACCTAATGGCGTGACTTGTGCTGCACTGTGCACAACAATATCGTTATGTTATGGAAACGTTCAAGCTGGCTTACTATAATAT
The DNA here is from genome assembly GCA_905333045.1 of Lysandra bellargus. Classification (NCBI taxonomy): domain Eukaryota; kingdom Metazoa; phylum Arthropoda; class Insecta; order Lepidoptera; family Lycaenidae; genus Lysandra; species Lysandra bellargus. The sequence goes on from HG995358.1 coordinate 6,299,954, forward strand.
ATATTATAGGGTGTGCTTCAAGACATATAATTATAATATTATATGCTAACTAGCTGTCCCGGTAAACTTCGTGTCTCTTCAAAACCTTCCCTGGACTTGTACGAATATTTTAAGACTAAAATCAGCCCAATCCGTTCAGCAGTTTTCGAGTTTTAGCGCGACTAACACATTTGAAAATCCATTTTTATATAAAAGAGAAGATATAAGGTAGAAAGTTTTTTTTTTGGGATTAGATGACGTGATGTCTGCCTAGTTTATATTAGGGTAGACTGGGTACGGATGTGACAATTTTGGTTTGGAGGCCAATAATTTTGTTAATTTTACAGCTAGCTGGGAAAATTTTGTCACAAAATTTTATTTATTTAGCTACATAAAAATACCATTATATCATGCCAAAATACGATGTATTAGTCATGGAATAAAATTTTAAAGAAAGAGGGAAATTGTCACAACCGACCACAACCCAAGGGCGGTTGTGACAGTGGTTGGGGTCAGTAGTGACATCTACAAAAAATGTTGATATAATTTTAATTATAATAAAATTGTACCATAAAACACCATAAACATTATTCTAAACAAATTCATCTAGCGTATCAAAACATATTCTATTTTGAAACATATTGTTACGGATACGGGCAGTTGTTTACGTGTTACGGATACGGGCAGTTGTTTACCTGCGCGCGACAGTTGCGCGTACTTTCTAGAAAAGTGCAACCCTTGTTTATGTGAATTGCGTGTTTACGTAAACAATCCAAAATAGAACGCTCCAGAATTCGACGCGGGCCATATAAAAGGTAAACAAGCCGGCAGTCAACTTAGTTCGATCCGAGCGATCATCAAGGCGACTTCAATAGTGAAAACAAGTGATCAATAGTGAGTGATTGTGATAGTGAACTAACGACTCGGCTACGACCTAGGACAGTGATAGTGCTCAGCGATTTGGATATAGTGCTTAGTGTTTGGACTTAGTGATTTGTGTGAGCTAGTGTTTGTGAATAAAGTCTTCAAGAGAGTCACCAGGTCTTTCACTCCGAATCCTCGAACCCTAGCACGTAACAATATTTATCGACCAAAACAACGACATCCGATTAATTTGATGAATTTCGCCGTTCTCTGTAAATAAGTCCTACATTTGACTTTTTCGTAAGTATTTTCGTATTGACTGATAATATTCTGCGCTCGTTTGGCCTTCTGCAAGCGTTTTTAGGACATCTGAGAAAAAAGATAGGATAAGTGTATGTCACAACCGTACCCATAAGATTTGTCACAACCGTACCCAACACAGAATTTCAATTATTAAACAATCGCCACGAATCGGCTAAACGATTTACGTAACAAATAATCACTCGCAGTTAACTACTAATGATCAACTTATCACAAGAAAATAAGCGACATAGGTTATTTGTAAATAAAACAGCCAAACACACTGCACACTTTATTCATTTATTCATTGCTTCACACTTTATAATTCACGTTGTCACAATTCATTCACTGTTTTCACTTGCATACACTATTTAACACTGTTAAACTTTTATTATGAACACGTCTAGTACACTGGAGACACGACTTCCATAAATTTCAGGGTACAACCTCAGTTTGTGGTGAAGCAGGAACTTTTATAGTATTTCCCCCTCACTTTTCCCTCCAACGATCTGTTACCGGATATGACATTCCAATATCATTTACATTCAATATTTCCCAACACTTGTATTTTTTTTTATGAAATAAAATTTGACGACCTCTGTGGCTCAGTGGTGAGCACGTTGGTAGCTCAAGCCGGGGGTCGCGGGTTCGAATCCCGCCGACGGAACAAAAAGTTTTCAATGTTCCCGGGTCTGGATGTGTATTAAATATGTGTATGATATAATAAAAATCTTAAATTTATGTATAGTATAAAATTATTAAATATATTTCCGTTGTCTGGTACCTGTAACACAACTCCTTCAGGTACTTAGCACGGGGCCAGACTGACGTGGTGTGAAGCGTCCATAGATATTATTATTATTATTATTAAATAAGTGGGAAAACGAGCAAACGGGTAAGACCTGATAGAAAGCAACTTTCGTCGCCCATGGACACTCACAGCATCAAAAGAGCTGCAGATGCGTTGCCGGCCTTTTAAGAAGGAATAGGGTAATAGGGGAGGGTAAGGATGGGAAGGGAAGGGAATAGGGGAGGGAAGGGAAGGGAATAGGGTAGGGGATTGGGCCTCCGGTAAACTCACTCCGGTTCACGCCGGTTTTCTGTGAGAACGTGGTATTTCTCCGGTCGAGCCGGCCCATTCGTGCCGAAGCATGGCTCTCCCACGTATAAAAATCCAAATTGTTCCAAAAATCATTACTCATCACAAAATAACTTTACAGAATAAATTATGATTTATAATATACACGTTCAAAATAACTATACATTCTTAGTTAATTTCAATTTTAATAAGCATAACTTCCTGTTAAATTATTTACATAATAACCAACAAATCTTTATAGATAATTATAAGGTGCATTGGGGTAATCTCGTAAACTTTTTGGAAGAGTGAGGCTATTGTGTCATTGTTGCAACTTCAGAAGACGAATTGTATATATTTTTAACTATAACTCTAACATTTCAGTTATAATAAACATATTTCCATGTGAATTGTATCTTTTTTAGTTCAAAAGTATTTACGGATTCTGGTATAACTACCCCTTAAAATGTAAACACTATTTTTACTTTTCATGGGTAATTTCGAAAACTCAAGGGGTAATTTCGAATAACAGCGAAACACGACCTAATGTAAAAATACATTTAAGGCACACATTTATTTTTATTCTATTTTACCCCATACAAAAACATTGTGTATACAAGCCATAGAAGATACCAAACTAAGTTTTAGACTGAAAAATTTTCGAAATTACCCCATCGGGGTCGCAGATGTCCTCAACATTTGGAGCAAAGAAGTAAATAGATAAGAACAATAAAAAAGCCAACACTAGATAATATTATTGTATTTATTTAAATTTAATGCCTAGCAAAACTATAACCAACGAAATAAATTAGGAAAACATTTTTTGTTAAAAATAAAAATAATTTTTACACAGTCTCGTAAATTGCTAAATCAAAATTAAAACTAAATTAAAAAAAGGAAGTAGTTTTCAATTGCAGAGGAAAGGTGCGCCTTAGCTCTGCATTTAAAAACCACGTCAGCAATCAGCACCCGAGCAGTTGACACCTGCAAATAATAAAAGTGGCTTCTTCACTTAAACCATTTTTATATAGTCGTACAGGTTCCCTAGAACAATTTTTTTTATTACAATCAAGCTAGTTTTTCGTGAGTTCGTCTTATCAAAATGAAGCTACTCACGAAACATTTGCTGGATAGTAATGAAAAAAATGTTTTTGGGAACTCGGATTATACTTTAAAACTGTTTTTATTTTTATTTTAACAACAATAAAAATTGATTCTACACGTCTATTCAAAAATACGTTTTAAACCTCTCAATGTCGAAAATCGACATGATTTGTACGAGTCGAGTCAAGTTTGGACTCTGTATTTTCATTCGTTTATTGTTTCATTCGTTTATAAGTTGGTAAAGGCAAGTAAATATTTTATATGTTGCGCACCCCTGCAAAAGACTATGAAAAAATTATTGGGGAAATTTCGTTAACAAATTTACCCCACTGGGGTTATTTAGAATGTTTGTTAAAAATCATAGCTAGACCAACATAACATATTCTTAAGAAAGCAAAAAACGTCAAAGCTTCTTTAAAACAAACAAATTATTACGTAACTTACCTAATTTCTGTGTTAAACAAAACGGGGTAATTTCGATAATCCCAAAAAATCATAAAATTGCACTTGGCGCGAAAAAATGAACTTAGCGCACACGCACTCCCGGCTGACGGCTCGAGGGAAAGGAAGCGGGAGAGGTGATTAAATTGGCGTCTCGGTAAATGTGGCCAGAGCTCAAAATTACTTTCTGTTTGGTAATTATTTGCCATTTTCGAAATATCCCCATTTTTTTTTTCTTCCGAAGTTACCCCAATGCACCTTACTAAAATCAATAAAATAATTAATGCAATTTATTTGCTTTCAAAATAAAAATAAACATTTATTTTAGGATGTAATTATGAAAATTATTGATTAAAATTAAAACTCATATGTCTTGAAGCTATAAAATGTTGTAAATTGTCAGTCAATAATATAAATAAATTCCATAAATCTAACATTTGTATACAAAAATAGTAAACATAAAAATAAATCAAGCGAGAAAACCTACTTTTGACTGTTAAAAAGCAATTTAGGCCCCTGATAACGTTATCGTCAAGTGCTGGCAAAAGCAATGCTAGGAGAAGCATTCAGACTTGCAAGACGCGTCTTTCTCTCTTAGCATCCATCCCCATATTCCGTATAGTTTAGCTGTTATACTGGCACAAAAACCTGGCACAAACGTACCCAGTCTATTCTATTGTTCAATATAATGTATACTTAATAATGTATTTGAAGTATAATTGTATAATCTTCAAATAGCGGAGAGGCGACGAGGCAACTGCATTGCCCTAAAGATTGCACAGTAAAAATATACACTTTTCGTGCACTCATTCCACTTTTATTAATTTATTTAAATAAATTATTATGTTTCCCACGACTGGTTTCGATATAAGGTGCATTGGGGTAACTTCGGAAAGTAATTTTGAGCTCTGGCCACATTTACCGAGACGCCAATTTAATCACCTCCCCCGCTTCATTTCCCTCGAGCCGTCAGCCGGGAGTGCGTGTGCGCTAAGTTCATTTTTTCGCGCCAAGTGCAATTTTATGATTTTTTGGGATTATCGAAATTACCCCGTTTTGTTTAATACAGAAATTAGGTAAGTTATGTAATAATTTGTTTGTTTTAAAGAAGCTTTGACGTTTTTTGTTTTCTTAAGAATATGTAATGTTGGTCTAGCTATGATTTTTAACAAACATTCTAAATAACCCCAGTGGGGTAAATTTGTTAACGAAATTTCCCCAATAATTTTTTCATAGTCTTTTGCGGGGGTGCGCAACATATAAAATATTTACCTGCCTTTACCAACAACCATAAACGAATGAAAATACAGAGTCCAAACTTGACTCGACTCGTACAAATCATGTCGATTTTCGACATTGAGAGCTTTAAAACGTATTTTTGAATAAGCGTGTAGAATCAATTTTTATTGTTGTTAAAATAAAAATAAAAACAGTTTTAAAGTATAATTCGGGTTCCCAAAAACATTTTTTTTATTACTATCCAGCAAATGTTTCGTGAGTAGCTTCATTTTGATAAGACGAACAAAAATTTCCTTTGCGTAAATCCTCGAAAGTGGTAGCTAACAGAGATAGAAAGGATTTAAATTTTAATATTTCTATTTGATGGTCCTAAAATATGGATTGTTCTATATTTTGTAGGACAAGGTTACTCTTGAATTTTATAACTATGTATTAACCTATCAACATAAGTACAAAAAATCAGCTCGTTAGGGTTCCGTTTTAGTCTTTTTAGTTCATTAATCAACAAAACTTGGTTGACTAATGAACCCTAAAACACAACCCTAACCAGCTGATTTTTGTATATTGATAGGTTAATAGTTCTATCTCTGTTAGCTACCACTTTCAAGAATTTACGCAGAGGAAATTGTTGTTCGTCTTATCAAAATGAAGCCACTCACGAAAAATAAGCTTGATTGTAATAAAAAAAATTGTTCTAGGGAACCTTACGACTATATAAAAATGGTTTAAGTGAAGAAGCCACTTTTATTATTTGCAGGTGTCAACTGCTCGGGTGCTAATTGCTGACGTGGTTTTTAAATGCAGAGCTAAGGCGCGCCTTTCCTCTGCAATTGAAAACTACTTCCTTTTTTTAATTTAGTTTTAATTTTGATTTAGCAATTTACGAGACTGGGTAAAAATTATTTTTTATTTTTAACGAAAAATGTGTTCCTATTTTATTTCATTAGTTATAGTTTTGCTGGGTATTAAATTTAAATAAATACAATAATATTATCTAGTGTTGGCTTTTTTATTGTTCTTATCTATTTACTTCTTTGCTCCAAACGTTGAGGACATCTGCGTCCCCGATGGGGTAATTTCGAAAATTTTTCAGTCTAAAACTTAGTTTGGTGCCTTCTATGGCTTGTATACACAATGTTTTTGTATGGGGTAAAATAGAATAAAAATAAATGTGTGCCTTAAATGTATTTTTACATTAGGTCGTGTTTCGCTGTTATTCGAAATTACCCCTTGAGTTTTCGAAATTACCCATGAAAAGTAAAAATAGGGTTTATATTTTAAAGGGGTAGTTATACCAGAATCCGTAAATACTTTTGAACTAAAAAAGATACAATTCACATGGAAATATGTTTATTATAACTGAAATGTTAGAGTTATAGATAAAAATATATACAATTCGTCTTCTAAAGTTAAAACAATGACACAATAGCCTCACTCTTCCAAAAAGTTTACGAGATTACCCCAATGCACCTTAATCATCATTGACAAGTGTTTGACACGAAATGTGTATTATATTTTTAGTGTGAAACATGAATTTCCACCAAGAGTACATTCAATATCATCTGAAGATTACACTTCAAAACTGTGTGGTAGAAACAACCTGGAAAAGCGGGAACTGAAAAAACAACACCAACTTCGAGACTCGAGGCTTCACTGGCCGGCTAGCAAAACACTTCTAAATAGTAAAAACACCTTGACGACACAAGAACATTCACCAGAATAATTAAATTTAAACTATAAAGAAAGGTAAATAAAGCACAATTCGGTAAGTAAACCTCTTGTAAATTAGTTATTAAATTAATAGATAAGAATGACGACTGGCTCAGTTGGCTGTAATTGGTAGCTCAAGCCGGGGGTCGCGGGTTCGAATCCCGCCGACGGAACAAAAAGTTTTCAAAGTTCCTGGGTAATGGATGTGTATTAAATATGTGTATTATATAATAAAAATCTTAAATATATGTATAGTATAAAAGTATTGAATATATTTCCGTTGTCTGGTATACGTAACACAAGTCCTTCAGGTACTTAGCACGGGGCCAGACTGACGTGGTGTGAAGCGTCCATAGATATTATTATTATTCATTCAGACACAAACACACGCGAAACACTGTAGGCGGACATGTATATTTTTGTTGCCTCCGCGCATCTGATTGGCTAGCGGGCGGATGCACGTGATGCAGAAAATATTTGAATGTGGAAGGTTATGGAGTGGGAAATAAGGCTTTTAAATTTAGTTTTATGTAATAATAAGTCTTAATACTTTGAGCCTTTTGCCAATAGAATATTAATTTTACACAACATAATTAACGTTTTATTCTTAATTAACACGCTGAAAAAATAACTTGTCTGAAAGAAAAAACATTTTATCCCAGATAAAAGATCGCGGCTATAGTACCCACTACCGTGTAGTAAACGATTAAATTGTTTGAATTTTACGTGTTTGTCAAACAATTTGACAGTGTACAACTGTACAGCTTTGTTTGAAGCGTTTGTGAAAACCCAATCAATCTACAATGAAAACGTGAATTTGTCAACTTTGTGAACAAGTTTGTCAAACAAATTTGATCGTTTACAGGGCGCTTAACGTTGACTTGACATAGCCCGACCAAATGACGTAGGTCCGCCATCTGCGTAAATCAATTTGATGGTTTATTTTTATTATTTAGGGGGTTAAAACTACCCTTTTTATTAACCCTTCAGAACCTTCACGTGGGTGCATCTATCAAGATCTGTGCATTTTCAGGCATCATCAATCACAATACACACAGAAGGCTCCTAGCGATACGATAGTTTACTCTGAGGGAGTGCTTATAAATTGTTTGGCTATTGGTTCTTAAGGAAAACGCCCGGTTTCTGAGGGTTTTTGATAAGATATAGATCTATATAATATATTTAAGAACGTTGCTGATTGATTAATTTTTATACATCAATAAATAAACTCTTGTAAAATTTTGCATTTAAGAAAGTGTTACATAATCGTCGTTAGTGACTTTTGCCTCATATTTTTCAAACTAATTAAAATTCTTCCACCACTTTTTATACATCATTATAATATTTTGTGTTTTCCTGGAAATTTTTGAGTTGTGTTTATTTTTTTCATTATTTGACCTACCTCGCAATAGAAACTCCCACTTCAAAATTTTATCAAATTTTAGCTTCTGTTTCAAGCAATTATTATCCACAATCTAAAAGTAAGTTTATCCCATAAGGATGCTTATTAAAAGGCTAAGAGATACGGAGAAATGATCCCGAGCATTGCCACTAGAATTTCTCTAGGGCTCTTGAGTGTAGATAGAACCTCTTATGAGCCAATATTGTGTAAAAGCTTATACGCTATGTAATAAAGATATTTCCGGGTTATATCTTTTAGAAAGGTGAATGCCCAAAAATGTATGGACCAAAAATAATAATAATAAATACTCTTTATTGTGCACACATAAGATTGAAAAATCAAGAACATTAATTATAAATAAGACAAGTATAACACAATGGCGGCCTTATTACTAATTAGTAATTTCTTCCAGGCAACCACGGGTACAGGAAACATAATATTATATATACATCAGGTGAATGTGCCATAATATACAAGAAAAATAAAATATATATATTGCATATCAGACAAAATAGTATATTATTCATGATACATAATATATCTAATAAATACACAGATACAGATATATATATTTATTTATTTATTTATTTATTTAATACCCGTAAATCCCGTAATCGATTAAAACCATTTATACACTATATCTACGGTGTCCCATGTGTACAATGTCCTTTTTGGATTAAACAATCATCGAGTACTTTAAAAACGATCGGACTTTTCTTATAGGAATCTATGACATTTAGGACGACATGATGCTACAAACGATAATGTGACGATTAGTACGTAGTAAAAACACATTTTTATTTGTCTACTGATTCTAATGGTGCATCCACACATGCCGCCGGCTTATACCACCGGCTTTGCCGCCGGCTTTCAGCCTGCCTTGCCACCGAAGCCGGCTAGAGCTACAGGTGTGTTTAAGAGGGAATACCTTCGCTTTCTTCCGAAAAACGTACCTACGTAGAGATGTCACCTCTTTTTAGGGTTCCGTAGTCAACAAGGAACTTTTATAGTTTCGGTATGTCTGTCCGTCTGTCTGTCCGCGGTTTTGCTCAGAGACTAGGACCTACAAAGCTGTAATTTGGCATGAATGCACATATTAATGATGCCGACTAAATGGTATATTAGATCTTTAAAAAAATGTTTAAGGGAGGTACCCCTACACATATTTTAGCAGGGATGAATTTTTTTTTTTCGCGTCCACCCCACCGTGTGAGGTGTCGTTGGATAGGTTTTTAAAAAATATTATAAGTATAACATATCATTTTCCGATTTAGAGATGTGAAATATGAAGTTTTAAAGTGGAAAAAAAATCTTTAGAGACTTGCAGTGTCCCTTCTACCAGCTAAACGGTTGCTTCTGGAAAAATATTCACGGGAGTAGGAAATATGCTTAATTTAAAAGAAAAACTACCACGACTAAGAAGACTTCATATCGACGGGTGAAAGCAGAAGTGGCGTAACTTGAAAAATCCAACTTTACAGGAGAGCCAAAAAACTTTTTAAAAAATTCATAACTTCTATATTTATTAAGGTAGAAACTTAAAAATTGGAACGTATTTAAATTAATCTAAGACCTATACGATGATTTTGTTAAAATTTTTCTAAAGTTGATATTTCATTGATTTTTAACAAGTTACGACAAAAAATATTTCTATTTTAAGCAGCAGAAATGTTGTATCTTTGAGAGGAAATGTATAGATAACTTAAAAAAGCATAATTTTTTGAGCGACGGATCTGTCGTATCTCAAATATAACACGCCCCTACACATTTCATTTCGCCGTATCTTGTTTACTTAATTAAATTGCCTTACAACTTTTGGTTCAAGTGCAAAATCGGCGACAAACGTTGTGAAAATGAAATGCTGTATCTTAAACTAAATGAATTGTTTGTTTTAAAAGAATGTCATTATAACAAATTAAAAGAAATAATATGACTATTTACTATTATTTGTTTATAACATAAGAAAATAAAGGAATGGAAATTTGTTTTATTAATCATTAATCAACATTGAAATATAAAATTATTATAATAAAATGAAAATTAATGTAATAAAACATTTGTTTCTCTTGTTTTTTTCTACTTTATAAAGGTTTAAGCCCTAATATTTTATTCATGCTCATGAATTTAAAGTTATTCTTTTTATTTTATAAGATATGGGGGCAAACGAGCACAAGGGTCACCTGATTGAAAGTAACTACCGTTGCCCATGGACACTAGCAACATGAGAAGGGCTGCTGGTGCGTTGCCGGCCTTACCCGGTACTATTACGCTATCTTTTTAAAGGTTTGCAGGTCGTATAGGTCTGAAAATATTGCTGGTGACAGTTCATTCTACAATTTTACAGTACGCGGCAGAAAGTTACGTGAAAAACGCACGGTGGAAGTCTGCCACTCATCAAGGTGATGAGGATGGTATATTTTTCGCGTGGAACGATGGCGAAAAATTGCAGGAGGTATGATTCTGAACAATACCTCAGGGCACTCCCCGTGATACATCATGAAGCCGATAGAGGATGCAGAGTGAAGCTATCTCGGCGTATTTTCAAGGAGTCCAGCCTGTTTGAAACACTATGGCAGTCAACAATGCGAGCGGCCCTTCATTATATACGATCCAAAGGGAGTAGTTGGTATTTGGCGCCCCTGCCTCTGGGCATGAGAAGAGTATTCCATATGAGGCCGAACCTGCGCCTTGCAGAGTTATGTATAGTCGTTGGTCCGGACTGAAATACTGTCTCGCTCTGTTAAGGACACCAAGCTTTCGAGGCTAACTTGGCCTCACCCTCTAGATGAGATCAGAACTGGACTTCGCTTGATATGTTTACGCCAAGTATTTGCGCCAAGTACGCGCAGTCTTATGTATTGGCGGGATTGAATTGGAATAAGTAACGTCTACCCCATTCAGAGACTTTCTCCTGTGAATTCTCTATTTTAGACATAAGTTCGTTTCGACTCTATATCTAGAAAAATATCAGGGGAGCCGGTATATAGGGCAGCGACTGTACTATAATCCGCATAGCAATAAATGCCATTGATCTGTAACATGATCTGCTAAGAAACTTGTGACCCATTTGCATAAATTCTCGGGGAGCCCATATGATGGAAGCTTTGATAGCAGCGCTTTTTGCCAAACCCGATCAAAGGCCTTTGCAATGTCCAAACTAACAGCCAGTGCCTCTCCCTTCGACTCAATCGCCTGAGCCCAACGACGAGTTAGGTACGCCAAGAGATCACCAGCCAAGCGACTCTTTCGGAACCTGTACTGTTTGTCCCTGGCCGCCCAAGTATCGAAAGAGCTGGGTATTGATTATGGATTCCATAATCGAGCTGACGGAGGTTATAGCGATTGGTCTGTAGCTGGAAGGATTTGAGCGGTCACCCTTTTACACCAAGAAGCCGGGACAATGCCAGAAGAGTAGGAGAACTGAAAAAGACGCGTTAAGATCGGAGCCAACTCTGGAGCAAACTTTTTTAACACAATAGGAGGGATTCCGTCAGGCCAACTCTGCTTTTAGATATCAAGGGAACGCAGGACTGAGCGCTGATGAAACTCCGACATGATGCTCGTGCATCGTGGTATTTCGGCGTTTTCTATCCCTCGTCATCTAGGGTCGAGCTTGACGCAAAGAGCTTGCCCAGAAGATCGGTTTTGTGTTTTGCATCGTGGGATAGCGATCCATTTTCTACTTGTAGGGATGGTAGCTTGCATGAAATTGCCTTCAATAGCTTTGGCCAGAGACCATGTACGGGTTCTCGGAAGGAGTCTCGAGTCTCTCACAGACAGAGATATCTCTCTCTCTTGAAGGACCTAGAGGCAAGGTTGTACTCCATTTTATATTATGTGTGTGTCCACGCATAGACCCGAAGGAGCTCAATATTTATTAACAACAACAATTATAGCCCAACAATATTTTTTATTGAACCATCAACAAAAAAAATATATTAGCAAAACATAAAAAAATGAGTCGATAATCGATATTGTTAACAGAAAATATACGGGCTTTTATCTTTACAAACATGTAAAATCAACAAAATATGTATAAAAGAATAAGTGTGTAGATGTCCAGAGCAATGCTCAGGGGAAAAAAATATACGTGGACACATACATGCAACATTTCACTATACGTCTTTAAGCTTCATTTAAGAATAAGCGTGTTCAGTTCCATTCAGAATAAACGTGCAGAAAAAAAATTGATACACACAAACACGTTTTCTCAAATCGACGCTAACAATCTACTAAAAGGCGTTAAGAACGGCGTATATGGTGCGTCGGCGAAGGTGTCATACAGGGGCAGGAGGGAGATGAAATGGCGTTACTTATCTCTGTACTCATTACTTAAGTATATTCATTGGTTGTAACTATAGGTTTAAGAATAAAATTATGTGTTTGAAATGTAATAACTTTCTCATACCTATAAAATTAGTATGAAATAAATTGGAGTATCTTTGTAAATGTTGTATATTAGGCGACAAAAATGTCGTAACTCATTTAAATCAAACTAGAGAATTAAAAAACCTGTGTCGTATCTTTTTCTAATTTCTCACGCATTGTCGTATATATCTTTTATTCAAAAATTGCAGTTTTTCGTCTAGTTACGACAATTTTTTTTAAGGTCTGTGCTAAAAGGTGGTAAAAATCCATGGTCGTATCTTTACTAGAATTTATCGTAGAAAGACGAGATATAGACCATTCGACGCAGAATTTTTTTTTATACAACAATCAATTAAAAAGCGATTTTGGCCAAAATTCAAGTTACGCCACTTCCGCTTTCACCCGTCGATATCATCGTTATTGAATAATAGTCGATCAACTAAAAAAATGTAACTAATCGGAGAAGTATTAAAGGAACTTATAATTTAAATTCCTTTAAAAACGTAACTGTGATGATGTTGTTAGTAATGTATTTAAACGCGTTATAAAATAAGTACTTACATTCATTGACCATTCAAAAAATATCAAAACTAGCGCTACTACGGAACCTTATATTGCGCGTGGCCCGACACGCACTTGGCCGGTTTAGACTTTATTTTCTCTAAATTGTATATTCTTATTTCTTATACGACGTGTCACCATCGTTTTTAGGAAAACACAAAAACAAAAACAAAGGAAGAAACTACCTACATAGTTGATTCAAAGCGCTGTCTCAAAATCTCAGATTATTTTTTTCAAATTATCCGTTTCGGTTATGGTTTTGAATAAAATGATATACATATTTACAATCTACTATTAATGGTCTACTTTTCTGTATATAAATTATTTTAATCGACTATGGGTTTTTTTTGGGCATTCACCTTTCCAATAAAAGAAAGAAAAAATAATAAAAATGCGTTATTAATGCTTTGATAACTACTCAAGACTCAAGTTGTTAGTTATTCATTACGTACAGTAAGTATAATATTATATTCGCCTTAAATTCACCTTAAATTAAGTTAAGTCATAATATTCTAAATAGGTTACGACTTACGTTAATATAATATTATAGTTTGACTTATAGAGAGATCAAATAATTATTTTGATTGCATACTTCTTTTTCAATTTAGTACTAATTTTAAATGATGGCAGTGGCCAGTGAGTGCCTAGTGACACTACTGTAACTCAAAAGTATTAAACACCCAATACGTTAAAAGCAATTCTAATTCAAGGCGTTTAATAAAACAGCTAGTGTTACTATTGTGGGTTCGTTTGTCCAACAATTTGGCGTTACATCCCCGCAATTTGGCGTTCAAACAGCCAGAACATTCCAACGCGCCGAGATGGCAAAGCATTTCAAATACATCAATACGATGTCCATGAACTCCAGATATTGGTTCGGTATTCGGACGGAATTGCGACGTGACAGTAGGAACTGTAACGCCCGCTTTATACATGTAGAGTATGGAATGACGCTCCCAGGTTATGGCTTAGTTGGCCTCATGCGTTGGCCCGATTCACTGGCTCAATGCGTTGGCCCAATGTGTACAGCGGGCTTGTGGTAAATACTCCAACAAAGTTATGGTTCAAGAGCGAGAGGCAGCCAGACATCATTTTATAAAAGCCGAAAGATTTTCTGTATACGTCCAAACTAGAGGTATGAACTATGAACGACCAGCAACTATGGAGCTTTTATAAAATTACGAATATGAATGATGGTCTGTCTGCCCATGGCTCTCACACATGACGATGTCATCCAAGTTACACAAGATTCTTGTAAGATTATAACTGAAGTGATCCATCTAATATCCCCTGCACTCGATTTCTCAGAGCTCGCGTAGTAAAAAACAAGTATTATAAAGCGTTCTTTATTTAACGTCATGTTTTGCAAAATAGACAAATATACATTTAAATTGTCGTTTCACTTAAAAATTCCGCAATGTTTAACAATTATATACAAATAGTACACATACTTAGGTATACAGATTACAGTATTTTACATAGTATTCGACGTAATATTACTTATTCACAGTAGAAATAAATTAACGAATGATTACACGATCAGTTAAACTATTTTTCGGACTTGTTTTAGTTCGCCTTAAAATGTTATGGCGTCCGCACACACTCAAAGCTGCTTGACAATCAACCCGGATAGGCAACATGATTCCTTGATTGACATTCTGATAGTACAGCAAGTACGGGTGCCATAAATAGTTAAATAATAATAAGTCCTATAAAGTAGATTTTAACAAAACAATTACTACTAGTTATTGTCGTGGAGACCTCGAAAGGAATAGTTTGTTCCACATTACAATATTAACATTAATTTAGAAACTTAATGCTATATAGATCCAGTGACGCCAAAAGATGTTAAGAAATATAATAAATGACTAACAAATACGTATGATTTATAATTTTAAGATACCAACAACACTATATTTTATAACTGAAGTTATCAATAGAAAATGTTTTATTTTCATTGAATCAATACAGGTAAATGTAACAGACGCTTAAATTACGCACACATTCTGAGAGAGGGCAGCTGGGCTGCCCTCGGTTTCCATACATTCGTGATCGAATGCGCGATAAAAAGTACTTATTAGCGATCGTAAAGGGAATGCGGCCCACCTCGCAGCGCCCCATAATGTGTGCGTACTCGTAAAACGCAATTATACGAGGGTTTATTTAATTCGGTAGAGAATAAACAGAAATAATAATAATCATTACTTTATGCAAAAACCCAAAAGAGCTTCAAATGCAAATTTTACTTTATCTGATCCGGTAAATACCCGTTTACCGGGAAAATGTCGGGTTTTATACCAAAGAATATACACGGTACATTCTTAAGTATAAAACCATTGTTTTAGGCTTGGAAACATAGCTGAATGGAATTTATGTAGTTCGAAATAAGCATAGACTTTAAATTAGAAATTTAAGACTTCTTGCGTACAACGAAAAAAAATTGCAAAGTATTTAGTTTGAAAAACGTCAACCTCAACTTTTCTTCGAAATTGTAGCATAAGATCTTAATTAGTTATCTGGTCTGTAGATAAAACAACAACATTTTTAATTAAAATTTAACTAAAACTAAAACTCTTATACTATGTATGGTTAAATATAAATAATAGCTTACTTATGGCTATACATGACTAGCTCACAAGGAATACGTACCATTCTAATGCCCACTGCACACGTTCAAATAGTTTGATCAAACATTTGCCTATAATTTGTGTCAGCTCTAGTATAATATCCAATTACATATTATAATGTTATTGAGGTGACAAAGTATTTGAACGTCTGCGGTGGTTATAAATTTAATAATATTATGGCACTTATGCACCTATTTTAAATCGATAGACTCCATTATCGATAACCCACTTGGTCAGTTTATAAAAATATGATTTTTTATACACTAACAACCTAACTACGTAGAGGTAACTAAAGGAGAGTTATGCTTAGCTGCTTAGTAACAAATATAGGAACGGTATACTTTGCCATAGTACATGGTACTGCAATTAAAGTTTGTAACGGTGACCGCACACACTAGCCAACAGTTTGACAAGCAATATGGGGTAGCTTGCAAGTTGCTCGCTTAGTTTTATTTCGTAATTTAGACTTCAAAATATTATATTTCTATTGGATTGCATAGCACTAAAATGAATGCAATAAGTCATTGCACAAAATAAATTAAATTATAAAAGTGAAAATTCAACTATTTTTACCCACCTTTTTATTATTTTTTATTTTATTAACATATGTGAGGCAAAGAATACTTTTTTTTTGAATTGTAACATTAAATAAATTTTAAATAGGCCACACTGTTTGCTACTATTTTATTTTACTATGTTTATTGTTTAGTCCAGTTTTCATAATAATATACAAAGTGTTGCCAAAACCAACAATATTTTAACTATCCTATCAAAGCTGTAACTAATAATAAATAGAAACTTACACAATCGCTTATAAATAAATAAATAACTTATGTGTAAACACGTAGATACTCATACTTAAAACATCGTAGGACTTTATTTTATGTACACATTTTAATCTTATAATTTTTAAATAAGTCTGAAATGAAATCAATACGTAAACAATTAGGCCATGTTAACTAATCAATATTAACTAATCTTACGTTTTAAAATAATACTATTTATTAGATTGAACTTAACAAATAATGTTCTCAAACAATAGATGAATTTAAAACAATTGATCAATGTTTTGAAATAAAATAAAAAAATCGCTACGAAATGACGTCCGTGTCAGAAGTATAGTAAGTATTATTAAGACTTAGTTCTAGTTTTTTTAATTGTTCAGTACATGGTGTGTTAAAATTGTCCAATTCACGAGTAATACTGCTACATGTTCAGTCTCAAGCTTCGATTTCAATGTTAGGGTCCGTGCACACTAAACATAGGCTCTGCGGCCTCTTCCACAGTCTATAGTGTTCCTGTAACTCACCACTGACACTTCTGAACCGCCTTTCCGTCTGCAGTCCTTGCAGAGCCTTGAAATCTGCGTGCAATAGAAAAAGAAATATGAAGAAAGATAGTAGACCGCATTTTTGTTTAAACATTTAATTTACAAAAGAATATAATATTATAACACAAAAAGTTTTTTTATTGTTAACATAGCTTTTAATAATGTAATTATTATAAGCAAAAACGGATAAAATCACCTCTTTTATTTCATTGCAATATATCATTTTAATGAAAATTGCCAATCTATAAAATATGTTTGGTAAATTTTTGAGTCTTCTCAAGATCTTGAAGATCTTGAAGAATGCCTTTAACAGCATCTAAAGCTAATAAAAAGCCATATTTTACATACCTTAACGTAAGACCGCACGGGCTGCTGAATTACGTATATCGCAAATATGAGAACACCCTGTAGCGCGTTGATGAGGTCGAACACCGACCAGACGGACACCGCCTCGGCGTCCGCGCCCGCCGCCCACGACACCACCTCCAGCACCCACGATATACCCATGATGACCGACAGCAGGCAGCATGTGCGGAAACTGGGGAGGAAAGTGGGGATGAGCATTTTCGGGCAACGAATGCACCTTGAAGAAGAGGAAGCTGGAAGATATGCCTTAATACAAGTTGATAACAAGTAATGAATGATTTATATTTATATCTATTACGGCTTATCAACTGTTTTATTAGGTATGTCAAAAAAAATCAAAATATTTTATTTCCAAATAGGTTAACAAAGGACGTCACTTTTAGAACGTCGTCTCTACATGAGGCCTACCACCGGTTCGGGAACTATGTAATAGGACCAGTACCATATTTCTTAAACCACTAACAAAAGAAACATCCACTCTTCCAAGATTTTTCATTACCATCATCTGGTGTAATTTTATAAAATATTAGGTAGGTATGCTTAATTTCCAAATTACATACAAATTGCTAGTTTCTAAAAAGCTTACGATGCTTAACACCAGTTCAGGAATTAATTCGGCGAAAAGAACTGGTGTTAAAAACTAACACGGCACCATTCATATCAATAAGTTAGTTTACAAAACAATATCGTTATCGAATAATATTTAACTGCAGATTTTGTTAACAGCTAATTTAAATAAAGAAAATGACTTACACTTTTTTATACTTCTTGAATCTGGCACTGATGTTGCTGGAGATCGGTAATGTGGTTGGTCGCTCTGCAGGCGTCTCCGGTACATTCTCCAGCTGCACCAGACCCTCCGTCGCGCTGTAGCCTGACCGGTTGAGGTATAGCGCTAGAAATATTGAGCATTTAGTAAAAGAAAAAAAATGTGTTCCCTTTTAATTCGGGATAAATTTGTGTTTAATATGCGCCTTCTACACGCGAGCCTACGATGGACAATGAACGTGCAGAGCAACCATATCAATTATTGCAAGCTGCGAAATTGGGATAGGAAAGATCATCCATTTTGGTCCATAAGGTGTAGAGGTGGCATAAGAAATATAATAAAAGTAAGTGACAATAATACGATATTATTTGGTAAGCCTTTCCATTCGCTCACATACAAAATGTAAGTACTATTATAAATGTTATGCATTAATATTCCTTATCATTCATTGATATTTAACCTGAATATAATAATAAAAGCTATGATGATAATTATAAAATGTGGGCACAGTTTGATTTCAATTTCGCTGGATGAACTACCCACGTAGCGGAAAATTAAATACCAATGCTGAAAATGAAAGTCACAAAAGGTCAACCCTGCGATTAAATTCTTATTGGACCTTTGAATAAAATAAAAAAGGTTAATTCTAAATTGGTTATAAAGTAAGGTAAAAGACCTATGCTAGACACTGAACTAATAGATGACACTTATGACAAAAATACCATAAAAATAAGAATTACTCTAATTATTTCTCGCCGCTGTAAATTTTATAAGGTTCTCAAGCTATCTGTTGAATTGAAAAAATATAGTAGAGACCCTTCGGGAACAAAATTCTAAAATGGGATCAGTTTTCGTAAATAATATGACCGCGTCAACACGCTCTCGGCAATTTCTTAGCAAATAAGTTAAGGAAGGCGAAATTTTGCACGTAAGTTTTGAATACATTTATTAGATTTTTTGTAATTTCTATTAATTTCATTGGATGAATGGTCATGTTGTATACACTAATTAATGTTTATTTAAGATTTTTTATCCATTTTCCCTAACAATATAAAGGGTGTCTACTATTAGTTCTTGAAAATGTAAAAAACCGAATAGATGACATGGATATCATCTTTAAGTTTTGCAATACATACTAAAGTTATTTTGTACTTTATTCTACTGCAAAAATCATCACTATTCTCTGAAAATATAATTCTATTAACAATCTAAGAACTTAGAAATACTGCACCTAAAAATGGACATGGTGTCTAATATTAGACCTTGTACTGATCTAAAAACCGATTGCTTTAGTTTTTTAGCAGAAAAAAAAAGAATAAGGAGAGCTGAGAAAAGAAAGAAGAAAAATGAAGAGGCAAAATAAGCATGGAGACTAAAGACTGAAAATAAATTTGCTAGGAAAAAAATATGAAAAATAAAAATAAAAGGAAAGATAGTTTCAGCATGGAAGAAGAATGAATAGAATCTGGAGACAACGTGGATAATATTTCTGATGCATGTAGTTACTATGATGAAGTAAATGAAATCTTTTAAAAAATGGCAAATAAAGACCTAATAATAGGAAAAATGTAAAATCTAATGTAATGTTCTATGTCAACTATTAGTTCATATTGGTGTCTACTATTAGTGATGTTCGTTTTTTGTGATGTCATCTATTAGTACTTATGACTAAGTTTAGAAAAAAGACCAATAATATATTTTTTAATTGATTTGTCAGAGAATAATTATAATAGTTTTATTTTGTAAGAGTTACTGAAGACATGGAAGAAGTTATCAATCCTTTATTTTCATAAATATATATTTTATAACATTCAAATGTTTCATGTTTCCTTAAAGTGTCTGCCATTAGTTCTTTTCCCTTAATACTTACGGAATTGCCTTACATTATGCCTACCACCGGTTCGGAATAGTTCCCAAAAACCCAGTGAAAAGAACTGACGTGAAAAACTACAGATGGGATAAGGGTATATTCAGACGATATAAGTTCTCAAAACGCGTTGCGTTAGCACTTGCAACTACAAACTTTTATTTCTTTATTTTAGAAAACGCGCGTTAGCCACATTTATACAGCCTATATAAAATCTATGTAGTTGTAAGCACACGTTAAACGATTTCATCTGAACAACCTTACAGCTTAATAAACTTACGTGATACTTTTAGATTGTCATAGCCACCACTTGGTATCCTCGCTCCTCCGAAAGTTAGCCTGTTATTGGAATCCCTTTGTGATGATCTTTCTGGTACAGCAGTGCCAAGAACATTTTCTAGCTGTACCAAATCTTCTCGTAGGGTTGAATTTGAGTGATGTATATCGAGAGCTAAAATAAAAAATGCATAAAATAAAATATAATACGTCCAGTAAAAAAAACACCTACAGTTTGAGTCTTCTTACCCCTATTTAAATATTACTATGCAGTCTGAATATTGAATCTGATATTGATGCTTTAAAGCTTCTAATTATAATGTTAAAATAGTAATTTTCGTCTCTATATTTTTAGCGTATAAAATTGGATCAAAAATTAGGTCAATGTTTCTCCCACGTTGCTCAAGTATTTATAAGAATGTTGTAATTTATTTTGCTGCTTTAAAAGTGTCTGCGTATTTTGTATAAAAAGTCATTACTTACAACAGCATTAAAATTTATTTATGTAGTCTATAGTATAAAATGTTAAAGTTCATACTTATTAGTTATTAATCCTTCGATCATTGATTCTTGGAAATGCTATTGTATTCTATTGTTGTGCTCTTATGGGGCTTGAAGGATTAATATTATTGTAAAAGCGAAATGTCTGTCTGTCACCACTTTATGCTTAAACTGCTGAGCCAATTTAAATATTTAAGATAAATACTTTAAGTATGTATCATAAATATTTAAATTGGCTCACGATAGAAGATACTTTAAGTTACAACTCATAATCTATGGTATATCCAGTTTAAGCATGATAATATATTAATTTCGGAGTAAAAACGTTACAAGCAACATATAGTATGAAATACTTACGTGAAATATCTAACAGCTTGTCGTGTGCGGCAAATGCTCTCGCTGTCATGAAGAATATTATGAGGTTGCTGACCAATATAATCGCCACTGGTCCGTAGAAATACGGCAATGCTGCTTGATCAGCTGAAGGTAAATTAATACATTAATATTATAAATTATAATCTCATGCAATAAATTTACAACTAAGTTTTAAGCTTAGAAGTAAATAATACACTAGAAGCAATTTTATTAAAATTATATAAAAAGAGCTTTATGCATATATACTTGGCAAGCAAACGAATTTTTTAATCTCGGTGTTTGCTCCAAAATGATTGGCGTGCGTGTGCGGGCGGCATAAGACATAATACAATATTCAAATTAAAAAATTACTGTCTTGACTCTTTTAATAGTACCTACCTCTCTTATGCAATGTAATCAAACTAAGAAAATAATAATAAAAATATTTTCTAATCATAATTTAATATTTTAATAAACTAGCTAAAAGCCGAGCTTTATGAGGGCTCCCATCGATTTTCTGCGTGGTAATAATCTTTGAGGCAGTTTTTGAAGTGAAAACTTCTTTAGCGGCGTTGAGCACTTTTGTGGGATGGGTAAAAACTGTGAAACTCGCGTCAGATTCTCGTGCTGATCGAAAAACCGTAAGACGGTTGGAGAGTAGTGTTGTAACATCGAAATCGATTAATCAAACAATCGATTGTTTTTTTTCGATTGTCGCTATTTTTTAATCGATTGTAAGGGTTTCGATTAATTAAAAAAGTCGATTTTTCAAAAATCGATTTTCATAAAAAATGGGTTAAAAATTTAATCGATTGTAAGGGTTTCGATTAATTAAAAAAATCATTTTTTTTTAATAGATTTTCATAAAAAATGTATTAAAAAAATAATCCACAACGTTAACAATCAAGTTTTCACTTCTGCCGGCACTCCCGGAGTGCAACCCGTCTTTATTTTATATTTTACTAGTAACCAAACCTTGACTGACCGATAAATAAGTAAAAATAACTATGATAAAGCACAAATCAATAGGCGTGATAGTTTTTCCGTAAAGTGTACACGGTACACCAAAAGTGCTCAGCGGGATATATAAGTAGGGCTCGCTTCACTCGCCCTGATAATTCAATTAAATACTTACTTTTAAACCAGCATCCCTTGACCCCGAAGGACGGTTTGAGGTAAGTACTGGGCACGGCCGGGGAGAGGTCCATGACGATGGTCACTATCAGCAGCACCACGGGCAGTACTATCGCATACGCACAGTACCACGCGAACCGCCGCCTCATACTGCGCACTGTCACCGATCTGTCTATGTAGCGTCTGCGAACAAGAAACTATTAAATGAAAGCGTGGACGTATAAAAAAGGCGGACGGAGTCCCACCATACACAAAACTGTGTCCTTCAGAGTCGGCCAGCTGACTGTATGTACACTGTACAGTGTTCACGGTCCGCACGCACACAATATTACGCTAGTCCATACCATTTGACAGGCGTAAGAGTGTGTGCGTGGCCGACTCTGAAGACACAGTTCTGTGTACAATAAGACTCCGTCCGCCTTTTTTTCTACGTTCATGAATGAAAGTGAAAACTTTTTCAGCAGCGTTGTGCATATTCGGGATGGGTAAAAGGTTTGGATGGTAAAAGACACGCGATGTTATTGAAGTGAAAACTTCTGTATCAGCGCAAACGTTGTGCACTATTTGGGATGGGTAAAGAATGTTGGTATCGAATCAGAACAATTTGGAAAAAAGCATTAAGGTGACGCCGCGTTAAAGTAAAAAACCGTGTTGGATATGTTTTAGATTGCTTGTTTATTGGGCATTTTCAAAAAAAATTGTACCCCTGGTTTTTACCTTGTCCCTTGACTTCGCTACAGATTATTTGTAAAAAATTATATACTAACATTTTGTAATTTTAATGTAGGAGCAAAAACAAGTTTTCTTTTATTAAAATAAATTCACGTTTGTATAAAATTTTATTTAGTATGAGATTTATAAGGGTTTTTATGTACCGAAAACTATTAAATTTACCTGTCCCCTTCCCAGAAGTTGTAAGAAAATCTTTAATAACTAATTTTTTTCTTATAGTAAGTTGCTTAAAAACATATCTTAGATTCCTAAATAGTTAATGTATCAATTGAATGTGTTGTTATTGAAAAATCTAACATAATTTATTAAAAATTAATTAAAATTATAATCATGAAAAAACGACCCGACCGGAATGTTCAGTTTAGTGACCGTTTTTTTTTTAGTTTTACAGGCATATTACAAAAATATTTCGGCACTAAATGATAGCACTATATTTCATTGTACATCGAAAAACTCCAATTTGAATTTAGTAGTTAAAAATCTGCTACAAGACGCGGACGCAGGTTGGACGGTTCTTCAGAAACGGTTTCTTTGTTCAGATAAGTGACCATATTTTGTAAGCATTAATATACTTTTTCCAACTGTTATTACTGTTGATACGTTGCAAAATTAGTTTAGTATTTAGTATAAAAAATGAAATTGTGATAACTATTATCGGTTATTCACAAACACTTTAAAAGTAAAAGAAAGTAGCATTATGTGACTTCCGATTTGTGACTTTTCGTATGGTCACCTATAATGGAACGGACAAGTCACAACAGGCGGAAAGCATTAGGCTTAGTTCACATTTTAAATAAATTATTTTTTTATTCACAGATTTTATTGAGAAAATTGGAGATTTCTAAACTGGTACGATTGACGTACAATTTTTTTTTTAATTATTTATGTGTTAAGGTGACGCCGCGTTAAAGTAAAAAACCGTGTAGGATATATTTTAGATTGCTAATTTTCTTGTTTTTTAGTTTTATTGATTGCTAGTTTTACTTTAGGCCGGGCCGGCCTCTCATAGAAAACAAGCAATGGAACAGCAAAAAATGGAAAGGGCGTAAGGGACAAAATGGTTTTTGTCGCGTAATTTAAAAACTATAAATACATTTCATATAAGCTATGGGCAAATTAAAGTGTATGCTTGAACCAATCTATGTACAAATTTTGGAAGCTTAAATCACTCTCCTCTGTTGGAAAAATAGGAATCCCTTTTTTTACAGAGGTCTTTTTGATTGATTATTCTGTGTTATAAAAGTTGACCAATCGTGTTATGTTATGGGTAATTCAAAGACAAAGACATGATGAATAATGATGAATGATGAATGACAATGAACTTTAATTTCTTAGCTTTAGTCATTGCTGAGAAAAATCGATATCGCTAACGCCAAATTATCAAGGCGTCGCCTTAATTTAACAATAACGAATATAGTATTTAAAATGTACGTAAAAGTTTTATTTCTTAAATAATTTTGATTTTATTTCCACTACTTTTCCATGAGTAAAGTTGAAAATCATTTCGTGTCATTGATATTTGCAGATTTATAATAACTTAGGAATTCGTGGACATGTGAACACATCTTTATGATTATGAGATGTTCGTCCCTCTAATAAATAAAGTCAAATCAGTGAAATTAAAGAATTTTCTACTTTTATAAGTAGTACAACAATAAAAATGTTTAAATAAAAGGTTTTTATGTTATAAAAACTTCTTTAAATATGTTAAATATTACTACTCGTGTAAAAAAACGAAAAATAACCTAGTGGGTAGGTCACAAAGTCACAATACGGATTAAAAATAATTGCTACTCTTGTTGATCCTTGAAATTATCTATATTTTCTTTGAATAAACAATTAAATATGCATTTCACTAGATTAAATGAATGAAGAAATCCATTTATTGCTGTATTTTTTGTATTAAATTATATTTTACATTTAGTCACACAACGGAATCTGTTTCGGCGAAAATTCGATTTTGTTTCAATAATATCAGAATAATATAACGTTTTTGGCGTTTTTTTTTTAACTTATTCCATTAGTTCAATATTTTTCCTTGTATATGACATTCAAATATAGGTAAATAAATGACCTTAAAAATATAGACATATTTTTGCAATGGTACACGTTTTTTTTGAAAATGCCCTATTATAGAATACAAGCAATGGAACAGCAAAAAATGGCAAAATAGGAATCCCTTTTTTTACAGAGGTGTTTTTGATTGATTATTCTGTGTTATAAAAGTTGACCAATCGTGTTATGCTATGGGTAATTCAAAAACAAAGACATGATGAATACTGACAATGAACTTTAATTTCTTAGCTTTAGTCATTGCTAAGAAAAATCGATATCGCTGCAGCTAAATTATCAAGGCGTCTTCTTAAATTCGCGCCAAAACTCAGGACACAAGAGAAGACCGCCAGCGTAGGCGAGAAAGTAGCACCCTATCTCTTCTACTGAAAATTCCTGTTTTGCCTCGTTTTCAATTCTTCTGATACTCCCGAAGTTCGCCTGCATTGGCAACTAAGGAGCCATTTTTAAAATAGAAGAAGAAGTTTGCCTGATTAGCAAAGGTGTTTTCCGTAATTACTTGGCAGTTGATTCGCGAGGCTCGCCACGCTGTCTGGCGGAATACGCGTTTCACGACAGGATTTATCAGCAAAACCACTTAAATCAGTGGCCATATAATACAGCCACCACTACATTTTAAATCTTCTTTATTAGTCACTTTGAATCACATGAAAACAGAAAAAAACTAGGGGTGGGCCGAAATTCGTTTTACATTCGGTTTAACCGAACTTCGGCAGCTTGAACCGAACTTCGTCATTCGGCCGAATTTCGGTTAAAATGCCGAACATTATGCACTAAATATACATGCACTATCATACTTAATAGAAATTAATGAAAAACAAAAACATATCTGTAGTAACGGTGAAATGAAATAAGTCTGATATACCTACTCATTCATAGTCATTTATTTGAATAATTAGAAAAAGAAATCATACGTGATAAACAAAAAACTTAAATTGGTCTTTTTAACTGTACCAATCTCAAAAATCTTTGGTTAATCAAACAAAACACAAAATAGGCTACTTGACCTATTTTTTTTCTTCATGCTAATCGCTTCTTAGTCATTCATTTTCACAAAAAAAACTAATATTTTAATATTTTACACACTAGAAACCCATAAAAATGTTGATTGAAAAACATGCCTTTTAAATGACGCCGAAAACACTGTCCGCCATAGTGTGACGTCATACGTTATGTATTTTAAACTCCCTTTATTGAAAACATTTTAATGTGCTAAATGTACGAGTCTAAAAGTGCCCAAAAATTATAAAATAATTAAATAAGAAATTAGAAATCATTTGTAATGTTGAAAACTTTTGGAGAAAAGTTTTGGCCATTTCATTTCCTGTCTACAATAAATGGAGATAATATATAAAACTGATGTTAGAACAAACTTATTAAAATACGCGTCCATTGTAGAAGCAATCCGAATACTTAACAAAGTGAGCATCAAATTGGACTTATTCGTATGTCCTTTCAGTGAGTTCACAAAAGTGACACTATCGGTGATATGTTATGCATAATAATACAAAAATTAATATAAATTCTAATCTATTTACTACGCTATCGAATTGGATATCAGTCTGTAATGCTAGTTTTAAGAATGTACTATAATAAATAAATAAATAAATGTTTTATTTGAATTATTTAAGAAAATATATTTTACAAATCTTTCTAGGCTTATTCTTAATATTTATGTACAAATAAACTTACATATAACGAGGGCGATAAATAAAAGATATTAAATTACTATGAGGATGACGTCACATCCAAATCGGAAGTACTGCAAAAGCGTTTTCGTCAGTACAAATCCTATTTTCATAAAATCATATTTTCAAATCGACTTTATTTATCAATCATAAGTTTTTATTTGATGATAAGGGTGAAATACGATATATATACGACGAGGCCAAGTTCTACTAGAAATATGTGTTTGTTCAATGAAATTAAATATAGGTCAAGTAGCCTATTAAACCGCTCTTCTTACTAACCAAATCAGACTTAGAAATCTTTCTTACTTAATTAAAAAACAAAATTTTACTGCCCTTCTCAACAAGTGAATGTATGAAGATTTTTATATGGAGCCTGGCCGACCTCCGCCAGTCGCCATTGTCCGCCATTGTGTTTTTCCGCGTTCACGAATATTTTTTTCAAAAATGGATAGCTAACATCAATACAAACTTACTTACTCAAAACTTGCTTACTTAATCAAAAAACAAAAATTAAACTACTTTTCTTAACAATAATAACCAACGTCTTACGTCTAGTCAGACTCAGAACACACAATGAAACTGGAAGATCTTAATAATGAGTTTTAGAAATCTTTGCATAGGTAGGTACTTAACATAATAAAAATACAAAGTAAATTATATTGGTCTCCTTGATAGTTGGGCCCGCGGGGAAGCGCGGAGTGCAGGCGGTTCACATCTAGCAATATTTGCAGCAAGTGCGTAAACAAGCCACACGTGACCACAACACGGAAAAGCCCGGCGAAATTGAACCGAAGTTCGGCCGAACTTCGGCCGAATTTTTCATTATTACCGAATGTTCGGCCGAAGTTCGTATTCGGTTCAAACCACATTCGGCCCATCACTAAAAAAAACTTTAACGACATAATTATTTTATCAATTTCACTGCGATATTTCGGACAACTTTTAACCAGTTTTAACGGTTTACCAAATGCGAATAGTTCAATTTTCAGTCGAACACTTCGCTTGAAATCCGTGTCTAAAATATTTAAACACGCATTCAATTTTGGAAACCACTCCGTCCAATCAACAAACGATTTCGACGTTGATATGATATACGTGCTTGTGATTGGCCGACATCGAGTTCGAAATGACATTTGTAAATTCAAAAAGCGAATTGAGAGCATTCACTGGGTCTGACTGGGTCTAGTGGATTGCTGTATTTCATTGTGACAATTATTTATTTACTTAGTTAAAAACTCAATGGTTAAAAATGGATTAGATTTTTTTATGTATAATATGAATTTTTTAGTGTAAAAAATAATTTTGACCGAATAAAAACTATCTACGGGTGCTCCCAGATAGAAGTTATACAGGATGCAATTAAACCTTCCTGCCAATTTTTTTCCAGGGCTTAGGTATCACTAGAAGAATCCATTTAACCAAAAAAATTGGGTGTTATTTTTTTGGTAATGACATATTTTATCCCATTTAAAATCGTTGCAGAATGCTCACTCGCGGCGGTGGGTATGATCGGGGGTAACGCGGGGCGAGACGCGCGCGCGGGGACACGTCACGCGCGGGCGACGCGTAGTGTCCATTAATTGTAGTGTTTTTAGGATAACTTTCGGAGGCTATTTCTCAACATTTTAGTACTGAGTGATTATAAAAGAAAAAATACGTGTACTTAATTTTATTTTTATCAAGGATCAATATATCAAAATATGGCAGGAAGGTTAAAATTGCACCCTGTATAACGTTATACTTATAACATTTTTGTATAACATTTTGTAACAATTTATAACAAAATACACGTATAATTTTTGACATGTTGTAGCGTATGTTACACGATGTTATAAAATGTTATCGTGTTACACAATGTTCTATAACGTTATATAACTTCTGTCTGGGAGCACCAAAAGACATGCATATTGCATCTAAAACAGGGGTCACCAAATGGCGGACCGCGGTCCGCATCCGGACCGCCGACCCATTGTGTGCGGACCAAGCATTTTCAAAGATGAACCTCGTTAAAAATTAATTTCGGTCTCGACATACTGATGAACATGTAGCAACAAAAATTGTCACTTTTCTCATTGATAGGTACAAATATCTTTGTAAATTCCGTAATTAAATTTGTTTATTTTAGTTAGCGTGCGGACCGCGAAGGTCATTTTATTTCTTAAAACGGACTTCGAGCGAAACTAATTGGTGACCCCTGATCTAAAATATAAGAAAGATAGCGCGAAGTAGCGTAGTTTGATCTTGATTAAATTAAATAGAAGAATCAACTAAGGTACTCTACACTACTAAGCAAAGCTTGATCTCCCAGTTTCTAATCAATTATGATAATATTATGTAAGCTAAAATTAATTACACTGCACTAATATTCAAACTATTCCAAATAATCTCCCTTTAAGCTCCGCATACATATCGTTGACAGGAAGTTTAAAAATTTGATACTTTGGACATTCCCGCATAGTTTGTCTAATTGCGCCCGCGGTGGGCCGCGTGGTGGGCTAATGAGACCACCGGCGACGGGGGGCCGGGAACCGGGGGCCGTATGTCATCGACACGTGTAGGTTGTTATTAATTTTACCAAGATATAAAACGATTATACAAAGGTAAAGGTGCTTAAAATGGAGTACCTAAGTACTTGTGTTCGCGCGCAACTGTGTCAGCACTCAGCATACGTTGCAAATTGACGAGATAACGCGATGCAATTGAAAAGTAGTGTGACATTTAAAATCGGAATAATAATCAGCCCGACACCGTCAATCCCCAAGCGGCAGCCGGCTGCCGCATAACAACTGAAAATCTACTGTGTCTGCGATACCCCACGATGGAGGTGCTACGTCAGTCAATACATGTGTATCTTCTTGTTTGCCAATTAATAAAGTCCATTTTTAATGGCGCATCGCCTCGTCGCGTTGCATTGTGAACTGGCTTTCAAAAATCGCTTGGCAAAATGGAAAGGGCTGCCGCGTTTGATTTTTAGATTTCCTATGGGGCGAGGACTGAGCAATCTAAGGGCTCCCACACAAAACTGCGAATTCACATCGCATCGCAAAGAACTAGTTGTGCCCTAAAAGCTGTTGTGTGCAGCCTATAATATAATATATATAAAGGCGACGTACCTGACGTTGAGGTAGGTATCGAAGCACATGACGTTGAGCCAGAAGAAGCACGACACGAACGAGAACTGGATCAGGTACGCTGCAACAAAACACCTTACTGAGTCATGGTTCATTCACATAGATTACGATGATAATAATATTATTCCTATTTATAACATAAAGAGATGACGCCCGCAACTCCGTTACGCCAAAATTCGTTTATCGCGCGAGAACCGTACATTTTTTTGGGATAAAAAGTATCCTATGTTCTTCTCCGGGATTCAAACTATCCCCATACCCAGTGAAATCGGTTCAGTGGTTTGGGCGTGAAGAAGTAACAGCCAGACAGACAGACAGAAACAGTTTGACATTTATAATATTAGTATGGGTTGTTCCTACGGAACAGCTAGACCAATTTCCAAAAAATGGTGAGCTTATCGGGAAATCAAGAATAGTCTAAACGATTTACCGATGAACATTTATTTTTCTTAACCCAACATGTTGGTAGTCTAACTCAATTCATTTTTTTTTTCGTTTACCTAAAAAAACATTCAATTCTTAATTTTTCCCTTACAGCCCAGATATGATAACAACCATTGCATCTTCAACTAGTACTGGAAATGTTTTACTGCTACTTATTGCATCTATTATTTTAACCATTTAACTGCGCCAACAATAGTAATTGTTTACTACACATTTATTTGTAGCAATTCAGTTTAAAACAGTTTTGCTTAGTGGTTTAAGTGGGATTTAAATGGTAGTTTGAGTTGTAGATTAGTCCAAACTTTTGATACATGTAATCGGAGTAGAAAGCCATGTTTGACAACGGAACTTTGTTGAATTCGCGCCAAATGTTCGGACATTGAAATTTTATACGAATACAAACTGAAATTTTAGTGGGGGTTAGAAGATCCCTAGAGGGTCATCAAAGAGACCTTCGGGCCAGCTCTATTTCTAACTTGTTTGAAACTGGTATAAAATTATGAAGTACTTTCTCTACTCATTAAATACGGATTAAAAAGCAATCTAGGTAATAAATAGTATTATAAGTGTCCTTACGTTATTAAAAATAAGTATAAATTAAGAAATAAAAAGAAGCATCTAATTTCGAATATGGCTTTAATCAGTTGCAACTTGCAATCATGACGGCTTAAAAACCAAAAAAAAAAAATTATTAAAATCTCTGTTTTTATCAGGGGTTAAAAATATTTTTGTTTGTGCAGTTACTTTTAATGAATATTTAAAAAAACCGGCCAATTGCGAGTTGGACTCGCCACTGAAGGGTTCCGCAGCAGCAATAAGGTTTATTTCTATATTTTAGTTGATTTAATGAAAGTTAAATTAAGGTTTACCATTTATGACGTATAAAAAAACTACTTGATAGATGTCGTTCAAACCAATTTTCGTTGATAGTTCCATAGATATATCCATAGTATCCATAGATACCCTACACGCGTAGGTTAGACAAAAAAAATTTTTTTTTGTTTCAGTTATACCTATGGGGACCCCTAAAATTTTTAATATTTTTTCCATTTTTGTATCAAAATCTTAATGCGGTTCACATACTACATCTACTTACCAAGTTTCAATAGTATAGCTCTCATAGTTTCGGAGAAAAGTGGCTGTGACATACGGACGGACAGACAGACATGACGAATCTATGAGGGTTTCGTTTTTTTGCCATTTTGGCTACGGAACCCTAAAAAGACTCCTATGAGAGTAAGAAAGCAATTATGAAAATTATGTAGGTGGATCGTGGGTAGCTATTCAGAGCCTTAATAAATATTTTGTATTGTGTTTACTTAATTTAATCAAAAGTTTACTTTGCAGATATCCATACTAATATTATAAATGCGAAAGTGTGTTTTTCTGTCTGTCTGTCTGTCTGTTACCTCTTCACGCCCAAACCGCTGAACCGATTTTGCTGAAAATTGGTATGCAGATACTTTAAATTCCGGGAAAGGACATCTAGGCTACTTTTTATTCCAGAAAAATTTACAGTTCCCGCGCGATAAACGAGTTTTGGCGCAACGGAGTTGCGGGCATCAGCTAGTAATATCTAATAGAAGCTAATAAAATTCTGTAGGAGATAATATTATTTTATAAAATTTTCATTCTGTATTTAAAACTTCTTACCCATAGTAGTACACACAGCAGCGGGGAAGGCGTGGCCTGCCAGCTGCGTAGCTGCCAGACAGATGAATGCCACTGCCAGGAATATGGAATGGCATGCCAGAGCCTTGCCATGAGTGTCTCGCAGCTCGGGTATACATAAATATACAACAGCCGTGGCCAGGAGAAATGGTACCGATATCATTAATCCTGAAACAAAGGAAAAATTATGAGTACTGTATTTATTGTAAGTCATGAAATGACATTCAGAATTTCAGCACAATCTAAAAGCAGTACAAATTATATACACTATTTTAGATAATTTATGCAATATTAATGCAGCTTGCGGCAAACGACAAAATGGTACTTATTTACTTTTTGACTGACGGTAAAACCGTGCAAAATTCTGCATTGCAGACACAAGATTAATAAATAAAAACTTGTATAAGACGTATTATAGCTGTTTGCGACTACAAGAATCCGAACGAAAGCTATACGGTCTTACCACAAGATTCTAGTATAGAATATAAAGGGTTCCGAATTATAGTATTCATAGGTTTTTAAACCTATTACCTAATAGTAATAAAATAATGTATAAAGTGGCGATAATCAAAAAGCCGCAACAGTAATGAATAATGATATTACTATGATCTGTAAATCCTGGCTTATTAAGCTTATTATTCTGAATGTGGAATAAAATGGCCAATATGTTTTACATGAAAACAAATCCAAATAATTAATTAAGCTTTAACTTTAATATCACGTTTTTTAAATTACTGGATTATGCAATGCATCTTTACTTAGCATCAATTTCATAGATCTAGTTTATATAGACTATAGAAATCCATAGATCTCTATATAAACATTACAGGTCTAGCACATAATTATGCTAGACCTACTAGATAATAGCAGAGAATAAATATTAATAAAACACAATCTTCTTGCACTGTTTCCGTTATTTTTACGTTTTTTAAGAGAGAATTATAATATTATGCAGCTAGAAACAAAGTCACGGCTAGAATCGCATAAGCTTGGGCATTGTGCTAGATAGAAAAAACAGACCTTAGGTATGTTCATTTTTCATAGCCCCTAAACTACTATTGCCGTTTTAACAAATCAGATATAAAGACAACTAAAGATAATATTCAAGAAATTACCTGTGGCATACGCTATAAGCGTCATGGACGATTTCGTCTCTTGCAGGGGAGACTGGAAGCAGACGAGAGGGAGAGTCACACCAGCTGGAATGGACTCATTCCAGAAGGTCTCCATGCAGTAATCCTTGACGCCCAGTAGGTGTGGATGCTTGAACGGCGCGAAAAGTGACCCGTTGAAAAGAAGGTAGAACTCATCCTCACTCACTATGTCGGGCTCTAGTTTGTATCTAAAACAGGCACAGTTTTAGAATCAAGGATAGAGACTTAAAGACTTGACGTAAGAACTAAAATATTTTATGAGGCTCGCTTATTCGCAAACTGGAATTACTTGACTCGATCGTTAACTATGTATTTAATTAATAATTTTATTACAACAATTTCTATATCTATATCTATACTTATTATAAAACAAAGTCGCTTTTTTTCCCTCATGTCCCTTTGTTCCCTTTAATCTTTAAAACTATGCAACGGATTTTGATGATTCTTTCAGTGTTAGATAGGCTATTTGTCGAGGAAGGTTATAGGCTATATTTTATCACGCTAAGATAATAGGAGCGAAGAAATAGAGAAAAATATAGAAAAAACGGGGAAAATTATTTGAAAGGGCTAACTTGAACGCGCTAATCTCAGGAACTACTGGTCCGATTTGAAAAATTCCTTCAGTGTTAGATAGCCCATTTATTGAGGAAGGCTATAGGCTATAGATATTTTATCACGCTAAGACTAATAGGAGAATGTGGAAAAAACGGGGGAAATTATTTGAAAGAGCTTATCTCGTGAACTACGGAAGCAATTTTTATGTTATTTGGCACAGATAAAAGTAGACCACTGAAAGATCATAGGCTATAGATTTTCATCATTTTTTCAGTGGCTATAATATATTTTACACCCGTGCGACGCCGGGGCGGGTCGCTAGTATATTAATAGGAGTGGAAAAGATCAATACTATTAAATTACTACTACTAAATGCTTTTGAACTCTGTTTTGCGGTTAATCTCTATAACTAGATGCTGGATGTTGCTTAAAACTTTGTTGTGCCGAAATAATTGTCTTTTTCCAGGACATAATAAAAAAACTTCGTTCTTGGAATCCCCGATCGAAGGATTAATTGAATCGTCATCGGTCCAGCCGTTCAAGCATACGGTGTTTCTGTACAAACTTTCGCATTTACAATATTAGCAGATTACAAACTTACTTCTCATACGGGCAGGGGTTCCCAACAATAGTCTCGAAGACGTTACTATCGTAACTGAAGATGTGCGTCTCATTCGCCTTGTGGAAGATAGGTTGGAAGGTCAGAGTGGACCGCGTGCAGACAGACTTGACCTTTCCGTCTTCATACGTTACTGTCAGGTTCTGACCGCTCGCGCAACACTTGGGAACCACAGGCAGCTGCTTCTTGACTTCTTCTTCCTGCGAACAATGGAGCTTACGGTTACAGGAATAAGAGTATCAAATAAGAAAGGTAATTTGATCTAAATTCTAGAAGACTCTACTAGTCTTTTAATTTACATTTCTGACGTATTGGATAAGATACAGAAGCAGATCCTTAGACGATCAATTTTATTGTATTACGTAATTTTATTGACCGTATTTTTTTTTATTAAATAAGAGGGCAAACGAGCAAACGGGTCACCTGATGGTAAGCAACTACCGTTGCCCATGGACACTCGCAACATCAGAAGAGCTGCAGGTGCGTTGCCGGCCTTTTAAGAGGGAATACGCTCTTTTCTTGAAGGTTTGCAGGTCGTATAGGTCATTTCCTTAATATGTTCATTTCCTTACGAGTCTGCGTTGGTGCCACGCGTATTCCTTGTTAGAGTTCTATATACAGAGTGATTGACTATGAGTGATACTACCTTACTTCTTGATTTGTTAGACAGCTCCTCAGACGATGATTCTGATATAGAATGTGAAATGCAGATTGCAATAGAACATTCCAAAAGGAGAAACATTTGGATAGAGCCTCACATAAAGAAGAGAAAAACTTGCGGTGAATTTAACCTTTATCAAGATCTGTCAAGAAGTTTCAAGAGTATTTTAGAAATTCAAGAGAAACATCGTCCGATCACCAAAACATCCTGCCCGACACAAAAACATCCTGTATTCACAAAAATTTATATTTCGCATCTTAAGATAACATATTAAGATACGAAATATATATTTCGTATCTTAAGATAAAATATTAAGATCCGAAATATATATTTCCACATCACTCGGTATCTTAAGATACAAAAGATAAAATATATATTAACTTCGTCGTGTGTGATGGTTCCTAGGATTTCTATGGTGAGCGATATTCTAAAATATGCTTTAAGATAATATATATTTTATATTATCTTCACCGTCTGTGATGCGCTTTACAATGCGCGGCAGAAAGTTACGCGAAAAACGCACTGTGGAAGACTGCCACTCATCAAGGTGATGAGGTTGAGGTATAGGTTTGATATTGAACGCGCGATGTTCGCCTTCAATCTAATTGCCAAATAAACTGTTTAATAAAATTGAAGTGTGATATTGCACAATACAATTGATCGTCTAGGGCCCCGCTAACATAGTATATATAAGTAGAACATCCAAAATCCAATCGACGAGTTCAGCCACAAAATTTCATCTATCTATACTTATTATTAAACAAAGTCGATTTTTTCCCTCATGTCCCTTTGTTCCCTTTAATCTTTAAAACTACGCAACGGATTTTGATGATTCCTTTAATGTTAGATAGCCCATTTATCGAGGAAGGCTATAGGCTATATTATATCACGCTAAGACTAATAGGAGCGAGGAAATAGAGGAAAATGTGGAAAAAACGGGGAAAATTATTTGAAAGGGCTAACTTAAACGCGTTTATCTGAGGAACTACTGGTCCGATTTGAAAAATTCTTTCAGTGTTAGATAGGCTATATTTTATCATGCTAAGACTAATAGGAGAATATGGAAAAAACAGGGGAAATTATTAGAAAGGGCTTATCTCGCGAACTACTGGGGCAATTTTTATGTTATTTGGCAGAGATAAGAAGTAGTCCACGTGAAGGATCATAGGCTATTGATTTTAATCATTTTTTCAGTGGCTATATATTTTATACCCGTGCGATGCCGGGGCGAGTCGCTAGTATGTTATAAAAGTTCAAAATGTGATTTAAATTCCATGACATGTTACTTTGATTACAGTATACGTCCATTACATCTTTTAATTAGTAAGGAAGAAAAAAGTAACAGAATATTCAAAGATTTCTGCTTTTAATTAGTGTTTCCTATTCATTTATTCACATGGACTGTAAAGCTATTAGAAATAGCATTCGATATTAAATTTCAACTCCATATTGTGTGTACAGTTAGATCAAGAAGAAAATATATGAACTTGGTATAATAGAACCGAACTCTAAGTATAAAGTTACACGGTCAGTCTGGCATCAGTTCAGCCCGTCAGTCTGATCCAGACTGACGGGAGAGTGATCGTGTAACCGTGTGATTGACGGACTGATAATTTTTTTACTATGTACTTTTCAGCCATAATTCTGGCGCCAGTCTCAGACTGATGGACTGAACTGATGTCAGACTGACGGTGTAACCTTACTCTAAGGCAGTCTTTCCGAAAGTGGGCGATAACGCCCCCTTGTGGGCGCTGGAGATCTAAAGGGAGGTGTGGCACCCAGAAAAAAAATGAGCGCGTTGTGTAAAGGCGATTGAGGGTGATTTATTTCATCTGGATGCATTTTAAATTGAAACAATGGGGACGCTAAAACATAATTTGATTTCAAAGTGCTCAAAAGACAAAATAAGTTTGCGAATTCCTAAGGGTCTTGACACATGGACAACCGTCCATTTTAACCCATACTGATACTGATTGATATTTAAATGATAGTGTGTCTATTTTTTTGTCTGTGTCAGTTACTTCTTCTCACTTAACCCTATTTAGATATTACCTTGGCACTTGAGCCGCTGAACTTATTCGGGTGAAAGGCGTGGAGATACTTTGAGCCCCGGGAAATCGGTGATGAGATACAATAGAATATCAATAGATTTCCAAGAATCCACGACCGAAGGATTAAAATACAATGTAGTCAAGAAGCTTTTAATAAAATTAACATTAAATGTTGCTGACTGTATAATATACAGCTTCCATATTCATAGGACTTCCTATTCAGGGAAATTATATTAAGCCTATCATTTCACTATTTTATTGAATAGTTAGAGCGTATATTGAAAGCTAGTCTGTTGATAGAATAATTATATTCAGAAATTGTATTTACTGATTATCGTGTTGTATTATGTACAGTTCGGAAAATGAATGTTTAGCAAATCGATCGTCATTTTAATCTGTTTATGGTAATATCAATGTTAGATGATCAATGATCATTGATCAGCATAAGCCTACATTTTGAAATAACATCGCAAAGCTTAAATTAGCAGATCCTTTAGCTAAGATGTCTTCGTTAATTTTACCGTCGAATTTCGGCTGTCTTGTCTGTTACCTCTTCAGGCCCAAACCGTTGAACCGATTTTGCTGAAATTTAGTATGAAGATGCTCTGAATCCCAGATAAAAAATTATCCTATGTCCATAATAAAAATTTACTTTTTATTTCGAAAAAATGTACGGTTGCCACGTGATAAACTAATTTTGGCTCAACGGAGTGGCGGACTTGGCCGCGGGCATCATCTAGTGCAGTGGTCCCCAACCTTTATTTCATGCGGGCCACAAACATGTTTTAGTCTTGGTGTCGCGGGCCGCAACATAAATTTTTAGGATTAAAAAAATAACGTTCTTCAAAATTAACGATTTAAAAGTAAAAAAATTCACGACTTTCACGACGAATTTAAGTACATTATTTTGCCGGTGGGCGTGAATTTCAACTGGTTTAACATCACGCGGGCCACAAATAAAGCCGGGCCGCGGGTTGGGGAAAGCCGATCTAGTGTCATTATTAAAGGCTTACAAGATTTTTTTGCACGTGGATGACATAAAGTCATATTGTATGAAGTGAGCGTGTAAACAGAACAGCAGCTGTCACTCAGAAGCAACCAGCGATAATATTATTAATAATAATATAACATCTATGGACGCTTCACACCACATCAGTCTGGCCCCGTGCTAAGTACCTAAAGGACTTGTGTTACAGGTACCAGACAACGGAAATATATTTAATACTTTTGTATTATACATATATTTTAAGATTTTTATTATATCATACACATATTTAATACACATCCAGATCAGGGAACATTGACAACTTTTTGTTCCGTCGGCGGGATTCGAACCCGCGACCCCCGGCTTGAGCTACCGAAGCGCTCACCACTGAGCCACAGAGGTCGTCAATTAATTCTTCGATTGTGGATTCTTAGAAATCTATTGTTATTCTATTGCGTCTCGCTTACCGGTGAGATTATGGGGCTTAATCTATCTTCAACCTTTAAACTGCTCAACATTTGGTTTCCTCAGCTGTACATGCAGGTTGCGGAAGCATTACATTTTAAATTTTTCCATCGGCCGGATTGGACCTGCATTTGAACTTCGCAGTAAATTGGTCCAGTGAGTAGCGATACGATGTTATCGGGGCGGGATTTTTCTCATTTTCGTTAAAATATTTTACATTTTAATATTACAGCGAAAGGCTTTGCATAATGAGAAAAGATACGAATAATAAAAAGGAAATTATTAAATCTTATTCGCTTTTGAGCTTAAGAGCTAGACAGCTTATCAGCTATTCTTATGAGAAAAATTCGAAAGTCGAGTCGGTCTGTCTGTCTTTCAGTCAAAATCAGTTTGTTCAATGTTCATTCTTCACGCTAAATCGATTTTGATTTTGAGGAAATTTCTTATAGAGATTAGAGATGCTCTCACACCTAAAAAAGAGCATAGGAGAATTTTCACCCCGAAAAAAATGTGGTTCCCGATAGATGGCAACAAAGTTGCGAACACCATCTCACAGTTTATAAAAAGAACCATAATAATTAAAGTCTTCTAAGAAGTTTCGATCAAAAGATATTTCATAAAAATTAATCTTTAAATTAAAACTGAAGTGTAAGAGATGAGCAATAAATTAAAAGCAAAAAGTTGTTCAATAAAAGTTACTGGGATACCATTCGAGCACGACGCTTCGGCGACGATGCAAGTACAGCATTTTTGCTTTTTGCTCAAAACTTGAGACTTGCGTTCTACTTTCAAGAAAAGTATTTATTGGTATGTATTAAAATTGATTTTATAGCAAAGGATTTGATTTAGTCTAGTCATAAGCCTGTGTATCATCAGGTTATGGTTCAGCCTTTCCCAAAGTGGGCGATAAAGCCCCCTTGTGGGCGCTGAAGGTCTGAAGGTGTTGGACCCAGAAAAAAATGGGGGTTGTGTAGAGTGCAATGTATTTCAAATTGCTCATGGTCATGAGTGATGACACAATATCATGCCGAAATAACGTCGCGTTATCGATATATATAAAATTACAAGTCCTGATTGACTGACTGACTGACTGACTGACTGACTGACTGACTGACTGACTGATTCATCATCGCTGAGCAAAAACTGTTAGAGCTACAGCCACGAAATTTGGTAAGTAGGGTTGTTTTATTAAGTAGACACCCACTAAGGAAGGAATTTTGAAAATTTTACCCCAAAGGGGGTGAAATAGGGGTTGAAAGTTTGTATGAAAGTCCGTCATTTCTTTAGTTAGAAACATGAAACTTTACTTTTGGGCTACTGAATAAAAATTAATGAATACGTATTAAAGCATTTTTGGAAATTCTACCCCCAAGGGGGTTAAATTGGGGTTGAAAGTTTGAATGAAAATCCGTCATTTCTTGAGTTAGAAACATGAAACTTTATTTTTAGGCTACTGATTAAAAATAAATAAATACGTATTTAAGTGTTTTTGGAAATTCTACCCCCAAGGGGGTGAAATTGGGGTTGAAAGTTTGAATGAAAGTCCGTCATTTCTTGAGTTAGAAACATGAAACTTTATTTTTGGGCTACTTATTAAAAATGAATAGATACCTCTTTAAGCGTTTTTGGAAATTCTACCCCCAAAAGGGTGAAATTGGGGTTGAAAGTTTGTATGAAACTTTGTCAATTTTAAACCGATCGATCTGAAACTTTGCACGCATAAAGCTACTGTAACGTAGGCGTTTCCTAAGAAAGGATTTTCAAAAATTTCACCCCTAAAGGGGTAAAATAGGACATAGAATTTTGCATGAAACTTTATCAATTTTAAACCGATCGGGCTGAGACTGTATATACTGAGACTATAAAGTTACTATGACGTAGGTATCCCCTCAGAAAGGAATTTAATAAATTCCATCCTTGAGGGGATGAAATAGGGGATGAAAGTTTTTAGACATTTTCTTAGACTTTCGACTGATTGAACTGAAATTATTAAAGATATATATAAAGCTTCTATGATAAAGCTACGTGCACTGGTAAATTCAACCCCCATGAGGATAAAATAAGAGATGATGGAGGACGTAATTGCATTAATTTGAACCTATCGGAACGAATAAATTAAACAAATAATTGAGTATTTTGCAGTCATATATTGTCAAGTGCCTACCAGCTGTTGCCAATGTTACGTAGCCTGATATAAATCTATACATATTATAATAAAATCGTAGGAAAGTTAATTTATTCTGACCTAAACTAAACATAATATTACTTTGTTTTCGAGTGTCATTTGATTAAGGGCATCCCCCGAGCAAACGACCTTGACCATACATTTACCGCGTCGCCGAGATCACACCAAAACCCTATTTTTTTTACTTATCTTAGTTCAAAATTGACCTAAAAAAAAATTAAAACGTGGAATATGTATTTTATGATATTGTCGATCTATTGGCGTATGTTTCAAATACTTAACAGCAATTTGTAAATACTAAGGATATGCTGAATATATGCTTGAATTTTAATAAATCGGTTTTTATCATTTATAAGACATAATATTATCTTTGTGAATGGGTCCCGTTTTTACCCTTTGAGTAAGGGACCTTATAAAGGAGAAAATTATCCATCTCCGTTATTAACTGCTAACGCGGACGATGTCGCGGGCTTTTTAGGCTACTAATTAAAAATGAATGGATACGTATATAAGCGTTTCTGGAAATTCTACCCCCAAGGGGCGAAATTATGGTTGAAAGTTTGAATGAAAGTCCGTCATTACTTAAGTTAGAAACATGAAAGTTTATTGACGTTTGCGTTTGACGTTTGCTTAAATAAGGTCCCGTTTTTACCCTTTATAAAAGGATCTACAAAAAAGGGGAAACTATCCATCTTTGTTATTATACAGCTCGTATTGTATATGCGTAGCGCATTGCAAGCTTAATAATGCCGAACTTCGGCCATACCCAGCCTAGTGTGTTAAGACACTAAGTATAGTAATTTCAGAATAAGATTAACGGTTCAGTAGGCGTTAAGATATTTTAAAAAAGTCTTCGAATAATTTCCCTTCTTGACTAATTCACGTGAACTTTTCGACAAATTAAAGTGTAGTTTACGTGACCTTTACACTTTTTATATAAAAATATCGTATCTTAAGGGGCCGGGCTACCCTCGAAATTCTCATACATACGTAATACCAAAATCATTTTGTCATACGAAAATATTTAACATGTTTGAGTTATTTTTCAGCTTAAAATAGCAATTACCTAGGTTCCTGAACAAAAATTAACTTCAAAATATTTAAACACTAAAAAAAATTTTTGTGTAAAATTTTTTTTACTAAATTTACTACTAAATATTTAAACACTAAAAAATAGAGTAAAACACTAAAAATATATAAATAAATAGTAAATTTACTACAAAATATTTTAATACTAAAAATATTTTTTAGAGTTGAAATATTTTGTAGTAAATTTAATATTTATTTATATATATTTTTAGTGTTTTACTCTATTTTTTAGTGTTTAAATATTTAGTAGTAAATTTAGTAAAAAAAATTTTACACAAAAATTTTTTTTTTAGTGTTCAAATATTTTGAAGTTAATTTTTGTACAGGAACCTAGGTGATTACTATTTTAAGCTGAAAAATAACTCAAACATGTTAAATATTTTCGTATGAGGAAATGATTATGGTATTACGTATGTATGAGAATTTCGAGGGTAACCCGGGCTCTTAAGATGAAGAGAATATAAAAATTATGCGTCGCAGACAGATAGTCATAACGTATAATAAGCCCGTAATACAACCAGTAATTAGGCACTCTAAAAACATAACGTGGCATGACGCCTATCTGAAAATCAGTTTATGGCAATAAATCAAAAAAATACCGCGTCAGAGGCCAAAGCGACAAGGCCCGTATTTGCAAAAGGCCGCCTAATAAAGCCCATATTTTCATTACGTGACCAATTTTAAAGGTAAACCTTTTCTTCCATGTCATCAAGTACTCGTGCTGAATATTTATTAGCTCACATAATATGACATCTGTTGTGACAGTTCTAAAATTACGTGATAAGGCCTTATTACTTGAGGCCAAAGGCCAAAATCTTGTGTAGACTTCGGTGATGCCATCGCGAAGGCTTTAAAAGGGGTTTTGCCTCC
Organism: Lysandra bellargus; assembly: GCA_905333045.1. Classification (NCBI taxonomy): domain Eukaryota; kingdom Metazoa; phylum Arthropoda; class Insecta; order Lepidoptera; family Lycaenidae; genus Lysandra; species Lysandra bellargus. The sequence continues at coordinate 6,342,600 of HG995358.1, forward strand.
ACTCTTTTTAATTTAGTACAATACCTACATTTATTGCAAGGTATGATAGAATACACTGAAAAGTGACAGACTCGCCGCTGGACAATAAATATTTCTAATTTAGAATGGCTCATTTAAAAATGCATCGCATAACCATCGATGCAATTTGAAGTGAATCTTATGGTGCGTTTGTCGCAACATTTCACCATAAGTAAATGTGGTAAAGCCGCGCTACCGACAGCCGTCTACAAAGCAAAAACACATTGGATATTCTGTACGAAATCACGAAAAAGTTTCTATTTTTCCAATTTCACTATCAGGAAAGTTGATGAAATATATCAAAGTTTGGAATCAACGAAAACATGGGAAAAATATCGGAGCGGTGACCCTAGCGCAAACTTTACTGTTTTCACCTTTGGGAAGTTTCACAGGGTTGCTTCACTTCTGAATAATATTAATATTACTATAGGGTTGTTACTTTTAGCTTATTAATATGTCATTTTGTTTGTCTGAAAAGTTTGAATATTTCTCCGCACAGTACCCGTACACATTTTTTAAATAGGTTTGGATCACAAAAATTTCAATTCCGAAGCTCCATTTTCTTCCATAGCAATAAAATATAAAATAAGATTCTTTTTAACTATGTATACCGCATTATCATTATCGTAATAATGATTTACATCGCAAATGTTCGAGAGATACTTGAATACATCTTATCAAAATTAGGTATTTAGTCGATGTAGGTACTAGATAACCATTTCCTTGCGATATATTGCCGATTAGTGCTACCAGTTTTGCCGAATCGTCTGATTCTCAGAAGTTCTTAAAATAGGTTTTTTTTTTAAATTGGGGCTGTCTATGGGCTGTTCGCCCATATCCTTTTTTTATTATTTAGATTTTTCGCACCAAGGATATTTGATATAATATTATTAACAGGGATGATGACAAGGTCCAAGATTAGCGAATTTTGTTAATAAACTAAAGAAATCACGATAAAAAATAAGTGTTCCCAAAATTTCAGCTCGATAGCATTTGTATTTTTTTTGTTATGCGCCTTCAAAGTTGGATAATCAAGTCGATTTTTTTTTTCAATTAAATTTCTTAATATTTGTATACCATTCGATAACTTATGCAATTAAAAGCAACTTTTGTTATGTTTATATTTTTTAAGGGTCTTTCAATTACTAATAAGAAAAAAAAATAGTCATCATGCCTGTTATCTTAAAATAGGTTAACTAAACATTAAAGAAGTTACAAAGGCCCTTAGTAATTAGTATCATAAGTCTGTTAATCTGCTACGGCCTTGCTATTCCTACCAAGTAGAGTAGCGAGGTAGTGGCGAGACCATAGCTAAGGGGCGTCCACAAATTACGTGAGGTGTTTTTTTTTGAGATTTCGTGAGATTTTATTCATGCCCCCCCCCCCACATATCTCACGTGACATGTTTCAAAATGTGGGTTTCTCACGTAAACGTTTGGTTTGACAGTCAGTAGATGTTCTTTCGAACGAGTTTGTGAATGATCTTAACTGAATAACGATTACGCTTACGATTAAATCTTAAGCATACGTACCTACAATCTGGATGAAGAGGACCAAATTGCGTGAAATTTGCCGAGACCCCCCCCCCCCTCTCCCCAACGTGAGATTAGATGAGATTTGACTTGACCCCCCCCCCCCCCCCCCCCACCGCCCCAAACACCCCACGTAGTTTGTGGACGCCCCCTAACAGAAACAAACGGGGCGAGACAATGTTCTCAGCCAATTTTGCAAAATTTTGTTTATTTCTCGGACATACTATTAAGATAATAAATGAAAAATCTTATAAATTACGCATGTCATGTGTTCGTCGTCTGATATATTAATATCTCTGACATTATAAATATGAAATTTTATTGATTTTGCGAAAATAAGTATCCCAAAGTAATTCCCTACGCAAATATCGAGGGATATCTACTAATATTTAGCTTGTGAATGCCGATTTTATTTTTGTATGAAAAACGAACCACCTTAACCTTTTGGGGGTGAGAACCCCTGCCCTAGTAAACTAGATGTTGATGATGATATAACTGCATAATGCATTATTTTGATACCGTTTTCAACCCATTTCTCCGCTGGAGATAAGGTCGCGAGATATTTCTTCGAATCAATTTCGTTTGGAAACGGCGTCTTTTATTACGTAGATAAGTTTGAAGTAATATTTTCCACAAAAGATTTAAGATCGTCTAGATTACAGTGAGCAGTGGTCGATATAAAGTTGATCTATAACATTTATGAAACGGTCGCTTAGAAGATCGAAGTCGAAGAGAAGACTCTTCGACTTTAGAATACAATGACATACATAGAGATCAACTACGTTATCATGGCGCGCCCCTCCAAAATTAAAAACGTTTGAAGTGCGTTGTCAAAACGTTTGAGGTGCGTTGTCTTGCGCGGAAGGCTAGTTATGATTAGTCGACCAACAAATCTTGGTAATAAGTGACATATTACGTGTACTGTGATTGGTTGAATACTTACTACATACAAACTCTTTCATAAGGATGTGACTACACACATTGAAACAGTCATTTGGAGGGGCGCGCCATAGTATCGTAGTTGATCTCTACACGGCTTCTATCCAATACAATCATGGCCGGCTTCCATCCAAACAAACGTACAAACGTTTTGATGTCTTTTTTGGGAGTAGACCACTGTTGATTACCACTCCCTTTGATTACCACTGTTGATCCTGGCTATCCTGGCCATTAAAAAAAATAAGCCCTTAGACATATTTCATCTCGAAATAACAATGTTCCCATGGGATCCCGCAATAACTTTTGAATAGATAAGAGCTATTCATAATTTTAGTAACACTTTGCGAAACTGTCGTCCATAATTCGAACGAGCCGTGCGCAGCTGATAGTGTGTCCTGCTGTGTGTCCGTTATTTATATCTCAGAAACGTGAGCGCCGCTATCGCGACATCTCCGGTTAACGAGTGTTTTATGCAGAACCCGCGGCTCTCCCGGTAACGCAGATTTATTTGTTACCTTTGCGAAAGTGATTTTATCCAAAACGGTAGAGCCAAAATAGTTTTGGCACTTCATGTATTTAACTAGATGACGCCCGCAACTCCGTTCCGTTTAAACTCGTTTATCGCACGGGAACCGTACATTTTTCAGGGATAAATGCGCACTATGTCCTTTCCCGGGACTCAAACTATCTCCATACCAAATTTCAGCAAAATCGGTTCAGCAGTTTATGCGTGAAGATGTAACAAATACGACATACACGCTTTCGCATTTATAATATTAGTATGGATCTTTCCTTTTGGCTTCGCCGTAGTTGAGTAACAACAACATTTTTGCTTTTTTCTAAGAAAAACTAACGATTTAGATTTGTATGCAAAACAGGTTTAGCAAAACCAGAATTGTAGTTTTACAGGAAACCCGTTGTCTATATAAGTTAGACAGTATCTTGATGTTCCCAGAAAGTCTGATGACTATGATATTCATTTGTATGATAGAGACATAAACGAAAAGTTGTTAAGAGTTTAATACAAAATATATTGTAGGTAATAATGAGTAATAATGATTTTAAAGAGTGTAGGTACATCCATATTTCCTTACTAATATTGCTAAATATATAATAAATTGCTAAATGCAAAAGTGTGTCTGTCTGTCCGTCTGTCCATCTGTCTGTAACGTCTTCACGCCCAAGCCGCTGAACCAATTTTAATAAAATTTGGTGTGAATATACTTTGAGTCTCGGCAAAGGACCTAGGATAATTTTCCCGAAAAATGTAGAATTCCCGGGCGATAAACGAATTTTGGCGCAACAGAGTTGCGGGCGTCATCTATGTCAATAAACGACCAAGTAGGTACTACCTAAATTTTCACAAGAGCAAAAGCTATAATTGCGCTAATTGTGTTTATTTAAGAATTAGGTTACGTTTTAGTAAATAACGTTAAGCACAATAGAATAATTGTGTCAGTGATAAGGGATATAATTTACCCTGGACGTTTGCCGGGAATAAATAAGTAATAAACACTGATAACACATACGGCCACTTAAACGAATTGCCCTGCCATAGAGGTAATAATGATAACATATATATCTGTCACAATATGGTCATCCATAATGGCATTCTCTATATAGATATCTGTAAAAATTGGTGTGTATAAACACGAAAGTGCATCTGTCTGTCTATCTGTTACCTTTTCACGCTTAGCCATTTAAGGCAGGGATCAATCTCAATCCAAAACGATAACCTTGCACACAACCAAAGACCAAGCGTATATATGCATCGCAATAAGATTCATTTTAGCTTAGCAAAAAACTGTAGTTACTAAGGGCGGCTCTTCTCTATTTTAATGTTTCATTTAGATAGAATTTGATACAGGTAGATGTACTTTGAGTTCCAGAATAGTTTTTGTCGTTAAAAATGTAGGATTCCTATCAGACAAAATGTTTTCTGTGCATAAAAGTGGCAGGAACATATTATTATCCATCCATTAAAAAACTAGAGTCAAATCTTATGACTTGAACCGCCTATGGTTAGAGTTATCCCATGATAATAATAATTATTATTATTACATCTACCCATGATTCATTTAGCAGCTTATCTGTTGAAGAACATAACAGTGTCAATAGATATTATGTAAATACAATATAAACATTACCATTTTTTCTAAGCCAATCGTTTTATAAAGTCACTGCTCACACAATCCGTCCTGCGTTTCACACCAACTCATCGTTTCTGTAAACGCCATATCTATCCTCTTATTAAGTCTATAGATAATCAGACATAACGTATATCTCCTTAAGATTAGAGATTCAGCTACTGCCATTCGGCAAGATCAGCGCCGGAAATAAATATTGATAATGGTCGTAAACTGGATATATGTAGCTGCAATATCGCAGTCCACTTCAGAGACTAATTTCATATACGTTATAGTCTCTGTTAAGGCGATATATCGAAAATAAATTATACCGCAAACGCAATTTTATACTTAACTAGCTGTTGCCCGCGACTTCGTCCGCGTGGGCTTCAGTTTATAGCGCGCGGTGTCAACAAAATTGGTGTCAAATTTTAAAGCTTTTTAAATCCCTGGTACCCCTTAAATTTATTTGGTACCCCTTAAAAACAGCAGCTGTGCAGCTGTTTTTGGGTATTTTGATATGTACATAATATTTCATTTTTTTTAATTAAACTTTATTTATACCAAATTTAAAGCTTATATATATATATATATATATATATATATATATATATATATATATATATATATATTACACAACTTTAGCTTTACCCATAAACTGTTTATCATTGGTATGTTTAAGGTTACGTCACTACATAGATAAAGTACTGACTACTGAGTAGTGAGTTATTCAATAACGTATATAACAATCGAAAGAATCGAAAAGTGTGACTTAATATGGTATCATCACTTATAGAAAGACTTATGAGCAAGCGATAGCGCGATGTAGGCGACTCAAAGCGCCATCTGTTATGATTTTTGGAACTAACTTATTTTTAACAAATTTACGCATTTTCACCCCCTTACAACCCCTTTTTCCAGCTAAAAAGTAGCCTATGTCCTTTCTCAGGCTTTAGACTATCTGTGTACAAAATTTCATTACAATCGGTTCAGTAGTTTTGGCGTGAAAGCGAGACAGACAGACAGACAGACAGACAGACAGACAGACAGAGATACTTTCGCATTTATAATATTAGTATAGATTTGTATGACTACAAAGTCGTGAATACCTACGCTGCGCCCAGAAGCTATCGGCTCGCTCGGAAAACACGCGACAAAACGTAATTATAATTATTTAAAAAATAACTAGGAGCATTTAAGCAAAATGCTTCTATACGATTTTGAGTTGCAAAGGTGTCTATCAATTGGACTAATTTCCTACAATACATCTATTTTCGTTTAAAAATAATCTTCGAATTTCGTATTTTTAAGAGGTCATTCGAAAATTAAATGTATCGAGGCAAAATACATTAATCGTGTTCCTAGTTCTTCTCAAACCTAGATAAGGCTATGAAGATATGTATATCTCATTAACAGATTTGTAACATTTCTGAGGGTCATATAGTATTATGTCAAAAAGGACAGTTTTTTTCAATATAGCGCCTTAAGTATAATCTTTGTTATCTTTGTATTGTCTTTGAAAATCTTATTTATTGTATTATACAGTGTGTAACAAAACTAAGGGCCTGTTTCACCACTTCCTGATAAAGTGCCGGATACGTTATCCACAACTTATTTGACAGATTCTCCATACTCTATCTATCAAGTTAAGTGGTGGATAGCCTATCCGGCGCTTATCAAGAAGTGGTAAAACAAGCCCTTAGTGATAATACTTTAGGGTGCGTAATTATTGTGTCCCTTGTATAAAGTTCGCTGAGAAAGTAGCAGCGCTGGAGAAGTATTTTTTTTAAACTTTTGTATGGGAACACTCATGACGCTAGGGCGCTTGTCCATACAAAAATAAAAATAAAAACTTTTTCAGCTCCTCTACTTTTGCAGGGAACTTTATACAACCGACACACACCCTGTAGTATTGTCACTTAGTATTGTTACGCCCTGTATATTTTTGCGTTTTCTAATATTTTATATTATTATAGAATTTGCTTTACTCGAGAACAAAGCTTGGGTTACATAAAACAGTTTTAAGAGTTGCTAAATAAATAAAAAAATAATAACTCAATGTAAAAAATCAAAAGCAATCACAAGGTAGTTGAATTAATATTAAAGTAGTCTATAAGAAACAGCTACTCAATTATAAACAAAGGGAACTGACACACCATTAGATTACAATCACGCCCATTAAGCTATCAAAGCTTCACATTATAAATCTTTAAATTTAAGTGGCAACTTCCTATGTTGACGAGTGTCAGGGATTAACGCCCTCTCTTTTACTCACTATCCCTCTCTTTCACTTAAGGCTTACGGGTATACAATTATGATCCCAAGCCAATTTAAACCTTATGTAGAAACTTTTTAAATATATTACTGAGCAAACATAAAATGCAGGTTATGTTACCAAATTTCAGGGCAATGAAATGTGAACTCTATTTACTTTGTTGATGGTTCAAATTCGTGTGAAATAATTTTGTACGTCAAAGTAATGTTATCTGTAGAAATAACCATTAGTGTTTGTTTATTTGTCTAACGAAGCGACGAAATCATTCAATCATAACAGTCGATGAACTTTGAATGAATTAATGGCATTCACAGTTCAAGTTTAAAAGTCATCGTCGTGGCCTGTGAAGCTAAACTAAGAGTTAAATCTTAATTTAAAATATTTGGAAGAAATACGTTACTCATTGTAATTATCTTTTTATTTCCGGACCAATATCACCTGCAGGCTGCAAAGAAGAAAGCGTATTCTTTCGCTATCTTTTTTTTCGCTATCTAAGGCCGCGCCGGTTGAACATGGGCGACAGTACTCGTGCTTTTACGCATTTTTTGAAAGCGCTTTTAAAAATTAAATTTGTAAAGTCATTCTCCTTATTCATAATGCAATAAAAATTAAAAATTTATTGCATTATGAATAAAGAGGATGACGCAAATGAAAATCGACATCTTCCATATTATGAACGAGATTAAAGTTTCTTATTATAACCCGGCTATATCAATAATTTCTTCTCACGTCATGTTACCTGTCAATGATGTCATAATGGCGTTATAATGGTAAGTAGACTTCCGAGCCAGCTGCAGCTCATTTGCTATTTTAATCCCACATCTATGGGACATCTAAAATGTCTAGTTTGTATTTCTCAGCTTAGGCCGTAGGGTTGCCACATACAAGATTCTTGTGACAATTTCGTACCTAAATTAAGACATACATGACGTGATTAATAATATTGTTGTGCATTTAGAGAAATCGTATTTTCTGAAATAATGAAGTTTTTTATTTGACTCCGCGCGCCAGAAATTATGCTTTTTAGCGTATGTTGCTTACATACGCTAAGAATATATTATTTTCTTTGGCACGCTTTAGGGCTCAATAATGATGAGTTTGAGAGGTAAGATTATTTCGATAAATGAGCAATGATCGTTTGACTGTCACAATATTCATTCCTTTATAAAATTTGTCGACGTAGTTTGGATTGGATAATAATTTCCACTACTCCTATTTTCTTCCCATTAATTTCTGAAAATTTTGTTTCTTAAAACAGCATAACCCTTTCTATCGCATAACAATTGAAAATCTATTGTGTCTGCGATTCCCACGATCGAGGCACAATAGACATAACTACCAGTACTTCGACTACTAAGAGACGGACGAGTATTAATATCTGTCATTTCTTTCGGGTTTCGCCAGGATAAGCGCGCTGGCTGGTATAATATATTTTTAAAAATAAGATTTTGAAATTGAATTCTGACAGTTTTCTTTGCATGTGCCAAAATATAAACAACTAAATTTGTAGGTTACGACCCTAGCGACGACTTTTGTCATAATACGTCAAACTTAAAAAAATTACATCAGTTCTAAGTCGGCATACTCTATCATTCTGTCTACTCTGATTGAGGTATTGAGCGTGTCCCTAGTCAGGCTCCCTGAGATCATAATATCAAAAGGTTTTCGTGGTTGGATACCGCTGTCGATCCTGGCGACACAGGAGATACAGTGGTGGGAATGTGTGGTGGGCCAAAGTCGACTTGGTTTTTTATATATTGTTAATATTGAAGGGCTAAATATTTAGAGTTTTAGTTTTAATTTTTGGCAGCCCTGAGTATGTGTGTGTCGGCTTATCTCCTGACGAGGTATCAACGGTAGCGCCGTACACTAGATAAACACCTACGCTAACAAGACGTCCATGTCAACTATACGATGTCAAATAATAGATACAATGACGTGTCTAGATAGAGATTGACTCTTTTTTGTTCTGTTTTGTTAACGGAGGAAAATAATTATTATGTTTTAATTGTCTGTGTCACTATGCATTTAATATTTAAAAATAGACTTTTTTTTTTAATATTTGTTGATCACATTATTTTGTGGTTTACCAATTCATTTTTGTTTCATACTCATACCAGGCTTTATATCTTAGAACTTGCTTGCAAGATTCGGAAAGGTATATACGCCGCAAATTCTCATAACGTTATCACTTATTACACTTTAAATAATAATATTTATTTTTATAACGAGTGAAGTGCATGTTTCTACAGAATATAAAAATAGCATCTAGCTCTTACACTACATCGATGCAACTAAAAATATGAAAAACAGCCATCGTACACCTAATTGAACTGGCTTCAGAACACGAAATATGGGATCTTAAACGACCATAACTCTCAGACTTCGTCACGCCCACACAGGGACGACAAGTATTAAGGTATGCAGACATTATGATGCGGCGCAGCGGGGCGGGCTGCAATTTACATACTTTTTCTGTTACCGAATCGATAATATTTACAACATACAATAAGGCCTGTCGTGACGACTATTAGGGCCTGTTTCACTACTTCCTGATAAAGTGCCGGATAGGCTATCCACAACTTATTTGACAGAATCTCTATACTTACTTCATCTGTCAAGTTAAGTTGTGGATAGACTATCCGGCACTTTATCAAAACAGATAAGTACTTAATATGTTACTACCGCGCGCGTTGTGAAGATTCAAATACGACCCAATTGGGTCGTCTTTTATTTAGCCTGTCTCTTTTATGTAAATGGCATTTCGTATCTTTTGTTTCACTTATCTGTCAAATTTGTCAATGTGTCCAATTTTGAATTTGAAAATTGTTCGGAAGAGATTTAAGCCGGAAAGTAGTATGAACGTGACAGATCTGTATAAGTAGAATATCATTGCCCTGGGTCAAATAAATTTTGAGGCAAAATATATTGCACTCACTGTATTGCACTGCGCCCCATCCTAAAGTGCGCGTACCTTCCGTAAAAATTTGCGACAGCCCTAAGCTTACAGTCAGCAGGGGACGATTTATGATAAACCGACACATTTCTTGTACGCTGTAAAATGCTGTTCAGAAATAATCAGTCGCTTTCTTATTTTCAAGATTGTTTTAAATGTAGATATGTATTTAGCTAAAAGTGTCAAACACTATCTGTCCGTCTGTCATTCTACGAGTAAATAGAGTGAGTTAACTTTTTTATGCTTAAGACGCTGACAACTGCCAATGACCTTGATCTCGCATCACTCTCGCACCTGTATCGATTTTCATGCCAGAGAGACAGATGTAGATGAAATCTAGATGTCAGAACCAAAAATTAAATCCGGCAATCTTTGGATTTTTGTAAAAGGAATCAAATAAACAAATTTTTAAAGCACAGATTGTATTATTCCTTTAGTTAGAACTGTTTAAAGTTCCTGAAAGATGTGACTTTGGTATTTTTTTTCATCCAGTAGGAGTACATTATTTTATTATTTAAATTCGACAAGCTTTTCCAAATATAATTAAAAATCACATATACTTTTTTTTGTGCCAATCAATGAAATACATACGTCTAGAAAACTGCACAAAGATGTCGAATTGGCAGCTGTCTTCCCCTTAAGCCACTAAACCAATTTTGATAAAATTATTGGATAAATAAATTTATAATGTAGATGTATCTTAGTAAAAATATAATATTAGTTCTCTGCTACTATGGCGCTATTAGTTTAAAAAAATAACTCCTTAGTTTATGAAAAATGTTATCTATGATTAGCTGTCATATGTCATCGCTCTCTTGCAACTTTCTTGTAATTTTGTAATCTCATGAAAATAAAGTGTTTGTGTTATCAAGAAATCTACGTGAGTTTTTATTGAAAATACTGCCTAATCTGAACAAAAATTATAGGACTTCGGGTCACGACATCTCGAGAGAGGTTCAGAAGAGATTGTTTTTTGTATGTGTTTTAATATAGTATATTTTTCCGACATCCAATAGGGGAGGGAGTTCTATGTATATTCGGCTCTATTTTTTTTTATTGTTGTAAATAATATAATAATCGCTAAATAAAATTATAATGTATCGGCCATTCAAACTCTATATTCTGTAAAAAAAATTGCGCTTTAATAATAAATATCTATGGAATCTTCACACCACGTCAGTCTGGCCCCATGCTAAGTACCTGAAGGACTTGTGTTACAGGTACCAGACAACGGAAATATATTTAATACTTTTATACTATACATATATTATTTAAGATTTTTATCATATCATACACATATTTAATACACAATCAGACCCGGGAACACTGAAAACTTTTTGTTCTGTTGGCGGGATTCGAACCCGCGACCTCTGGCTTGAGCTGCCACACACTCAACCAATAGAGCCACAGAGGTCGTCCTCTTTATTCAGTAAGAAATAACATTCGCAGAGGGAATCCTGTAGTCTTAACTCATATCTTGCTTATAACTTATATCTTGCTTAGTTTATGAGATTCTAATTATAGTAATGTAATCCTATGCATATTCCAGCATGTGGTAGGACATGTTTGACCGCAGAATAAAGTAGCCTTGTGTCTTGTCCCTAGATTATTGACTAGGTTTAACGAAGCAAGGAAATTTGAACCCTATTTTTAAAAGCTGAGTCAAAAATTCAATAGCCAGTACAAAGTTCTTTTCTTAAAACAGAGTTCGAACTCGGGCCATGACTGATGCAGTTCCTTTGGCTTTTCTATATATTTTTTATTTTTTAATTCCTTTATTATGAATCTATGGCTGCAATATTTTATTTATTTATTATTAATTCGTATGTAGCCCATGTAATATTTTTGCGATGTGTTCGTCTTTATGTCTCCCTTAGATACTGAATAAGTAACCTACACAATATTCAAAGTCTAGTCACATACGAAACAAATAGGCTTTCGCCTTATAAATTGTTTATTTGTGTTCGTATCAAAATGATATTGTAGTATGCAAATATCTACAACACGACGGTTAGAATTTCATGAAACTGGGCCGAGTTTCAACACACTTTAAACAAAGATTAACTGATTGGCGTTAAACGTAATTTATAACTTAGTACCTTCTATAAATCGTTAATGCTATGTACATATTTAATACAATACCTAAAGTATATACTTGTATGGCTTTATATGATTTGTACTTAATATTTTTTAATATTTGAAAAAGGTTAATTCAATTAGTAATATACTAATTGTTATAAGTAATAATATTTGGCTGCACTTTAACGTTTTTTAACCTAAATAATTTAAAACAGGTAATTTGATAATAAAATTGGTAAAATCTATAATTATCTGTGCTTAAGAATCGAGTGCGTCAAGTTTCCTGTGGGATGTACCATCGAAAATTCCATCAGATTAATCGCCGTTTAAGTCGTTTAACAACAGCTGTGAGCGCCGCCCTCAGAAATTAATCAGTCCTCAATGTAACCTTTAACTTCAAGTCGATTTAATCGACTACGGAAACTATTCTCGATAGTTTGAACAGGTATCGAGTAGACTTCGATTGAAATACACTATTAACGTGAATTGTACCTTCGTAAACGTAAAATAGATTCGATAGGACCTTGTTCACTCGTTACAAAACTAAAGTTATATAACGGTAATGTTGTAAGCCAATACATAAAATTTTATAGCTGTGAAAATTGCTAGAAACTTCATTATAATTAATAAATAAGATTTGGCATTTACTTTAAAAAAAATGACATATTCAGTCGCTTCATATAAAAGTACAAGCAAAGATTAAACAAGTTACATAAGAATTCTCCATTTCGCCGACATGAGCGATGACTAGACAATTCAAACCGAGGTTAAAATAAAACCAAGCTTAGGTGTCAAAGAAAGAAAATAGATCAAGATTAAGACCACCAAAATATTCTTTTGTTTAAAGAGATGATTAATTGCCTTACTGCTATCAGAACAGGGTGTGAAAAATGATATTAGGTCGAGGCAACCTCATTTTTGTCACTTTTAGGTTATGTAGAGTCAGCGAAAAACTCTCAAATTTAATATTGCTTTTTCAAAAGTTTCTACGTTGTTTTATGGCGTGTGAGTTTTTAATAAATCCTTCGATTGTGGAAAAACGAGACACAATAGCCTTTCAATTGTTATCGCGAGTTATTTGATTTTGGTTAAATAATTAAGTTCATACGTAATCGTACAATTAGTACTCAAATACGCGGTGCTCAGAAACGTTCGTGTTCATAAATTTAAGCTTCATAAGCTCTTTATCAATTTAAAGTCAAGTATTATCATTAAATATATCTGAAAAAAATGCAAAGTGTACCCCGATTCTGATTTTTAATGCAACATTAAGGGCCTGTTTCACCGCTTCCTGATAAGGTGCCCGATAGGCTTATTTGACAGATTCTCCATACTCTATGTGTCAAGTTAAGTGGTGGATAGCCTTATCAGGAAGCGGTGAAACAGGCCCTAATGCAGCTACATTCTATCCAGTAGAATTGAAGTACTGTTTTACAAACAAAGCCACGTTAAATAGTAAATTTATTCCACAAACCTGTTCGCATTTCGAACCTGCGACCTCTCGCTTTTGAGATCGATCTTACGTTTAACCGCTGGGCATATTTTGTTAAATACAGCAAGTAGTCCGAATAAACCCATTTTATACTTCGAGAAGACCTTATTCTAAGGATATAAGGGATAAATTCCTATAAACCAGGGGTAAAGCTATGAAAAGTCGGGATTGAAATTATAATAGTGCTATTTCTAAGTTAGCGGGATTGGAAAGTTGTCCGAGGTTCGAAATAAATAAGATTGTTACATGTTTAGGTGCACTTCCTGTAAAAAGTAAATAAGTTGCTTTCTAGTCTAAGAAAATTAGTTTCAAAATCGTCGATCAGACCGAATAATTCGTGTAGTTTTGAAAGTTGGTACAGTTATTCCTAAAGGTGTCCAGATGAATATACTAAAAGCCCCCGAGGGAGGGACAGGAGCCGGCGGTGGGGGAGGGGGGGAAAGGTCTCTTTTTCAAGGTTTTTGCTTGTAACTCGAAAACTATTTATAATATTTCATTAGTGACTTCTACATTAATTATCTACATTACATTTCCTATAAATTACGTCTTAACATTTTTACTGTACGATTAATACTTTAGAAAATGCATAGTACTAAAGGTGATAAAAATAAGAACAACATCGTTATAAGTATTTTGACTAAGATGATAGATAAGTTGCGCCACAAAGATCCATTCGCTGTTTGCCTCGCCGCATAGCAACTGGTAGGCCAACCCACACGTACCACAACCACACCACAACCACAACCACACCACGTGGTCGGGCGTATATTTTGTATTGTAAATGAATAAGTCTGTTCACACGAACCCCATTTTGCAGTGGTTGTCGACCGCGTGTGTGATACGGCTCATACCGACCACATCGCAACCACCAGCGAACTAGTGGCCGACCACATTGCAAACAAAACGTTGCGTCGATGCAACGACAGTACGCGCACGCCGCCCGCACTCTTTCATTCATTCATTTCATTGTGTAATGAATCCGCGTCGTCCTTTTTCACCTGGCATATGAAAGACGGGCGTGAGTGTATAGAGAGAAGGACAATGTTTGATTTTTTGCGTTAGTTAGACTGCTTTGATTTACTGCGCGACCATAGCAGAGCGAAAGAGATATTATCATTTATCATCAAGTGGCACGTTGCGCCTTTGTTTTGAATTTGAAATAGCATGGCAGCGCGGCAACGCAACTACTTGCGAGCCGTGCGGCCGCTCGTAAGTCTTTTCAAATTTTTACGCTACGACTTACGAATTTTAAAATTAAAAAACCCAGGACAACCCAGGACGCTGCTTAAAAACTATTCAGGACGTCCCAGGACACTACAAAAACCAGGACATGTCCTGGGAAAACAGGACGGTTGGCAACCCTACACTAATGAGATATTATAAATAGTTTTCGAGTTACAAGCAAAAACCTTGAAAAAGAGACCTTTCCCCCCCTCCCCCACCGCCGGCTCCTGTCCCTCCCTGGGGGGCTTTTAGTATATTCATCTGGACACCTTTAGGAATAACTGTACCAACTTTCAAAACTACACGAATTATTCGGTCTGAATTATTTAATTTTCCCAGGCTTGAGGCTATTCAGTTAGATATACATGATAGTACCTACAGACAAAACAAAGTGACTCCTTATCTAGGGTACAGCCTCACAATATGTGTATAATATAGAGTTCAGTATTCACTGTGAAAGTAGCAGTGCTAAAAGAGCAAATATATATTTGTGATTTGTATGGGCAAGCGTCATGAACTTCTCCATACGAAAGTTAAAAAAAAGTTAATTCTTCAGCGGGGCTACTTTCACAGTAAACTCTATAAGGGACTATAATATACGTACACAAATATACGTATAATATACGTACAAATATACGTACCCTCAAGACCTTGGTGCTGCATTTTTATCATTTTGACTTACAAAAAAGCATCGCATTGCATTGCATCATCGCTTTGCAATGTGAGCTAACCCTAAACTGTGTTTATAAACCTTCACGCACTTTAATTAATCATTATCTACATAAATCAACTTATTATGTACACTCTGCAGAACCATAATATTTGCTTTAATACACATTGTCCTACTGTAACTCGTCGTATGTACAGTAAATTTCGTCCAAAGTTTGACTCGGAGTTTTACAATTTAATCCTTAAGTTGTCTGCATAAGGTCCTGTTGAAGGTAAACATCTATAAACGAGTACGAGGTGTGATATTAGTGTATAAGTCGCAAAACAAGGAAATGAATAGGTAATGAAAATACAGCTTACATTTGCATAAATAAATGGCAAGAATTACGTATTTCAACGAAAACATTACGCCTTTAATGTTTGTTTCAAATCTTTATATTAACGTCTCCATGGTGA
This sequence comes from Lysandra bellargus, assembly GCA_905333045.1. Lineage (NCBI taxonomy): Eukaryota > Metazoa > Arthropoda > Insecta > Lepidoptera > Lycaenidae > Lysandra > Lysandra bellargus. The sequence goes on from HG995358.1 coordinate 6,358,366, forward strand.
ATGGTCTAGACTCTAAGTTTAGAGCTTGGCTTTCGACTCGGAGGTCGTTGGTGCGGTTCCCGTGTGTTGTTTCCAAGTTAGGACAATGCAGGCTGAACACCCGATTGTCTGGCAAGAAAGATAATAATACATGCATCAGCTGGGCATGTAAACAATGATCCTACGCCTGGGTTATGAGAGGAAATAAACAGAGTTCTTTTTTTGAAGTGAAAACTTCTTTAGCGGCGTTGAGCACTTTTGTGGGATGGGTAAAAACTATGAAACTCGTGTCAGATTCTCGTGCTGATCGAAAAACCTTTGAAAAACCGTAAGACGGTTGGAGAGTAGTGTTTTGTGTCGAACTCGAACTCGAACTCGAATTGATTGTAAGGGTTTCGATTAATTAAAAAAATCGATTTTTTAAAAATCGATTTTCATAAAAAATGGGTTAAAAATTTAATCGATTGTAAGGGTTTCGATTAATTAAAAAAAACGAATTTTTAACAATCGATTTTCATTAAAAATGGGTTAAAAAAATGTACAACATTAATAGTCAAGTTTTCACTTCTGCTTTCAGTATGAAATAAGGGGGCAAACGAGCAAACGTGTCACCTGATGGTGAGCAACTACCGTCGCCCATGGACACTCGCAACATCAGAAGAGCTGCAAGTGCGTTGCCGGCATTTTAAGAGGGAATACGCTCTTATCTTGAATACGAGGTATTATTATATCTTATCCTAATCCTATCATGGTATTACATCTTATCCTATACGAGGTTTGCAGGTCGTATAGGTCCGGAAATACTGCTGGTGACAGTTCGTTCCAGAGTTTTACAGTGCGCGGCAGAAAGTTACGCGAAAAACGCACTGTGGAAGACTGCCACTCATCAAGGTGATGAGGATGGTATGTTTTTCGAGTGGGACGATGGCGAAAAGTTGCAGGTGGTATGATTCCGAACAACTCCTCAGAGCACTCCCCGTGATACAACCGATAGAGGATGCAGAGTGAAGCTACATCTCGGCGTAATTCCAAGGGGTCCAAGCTGTTTGAAACACTATATGGCAGTCGACAATTCGAGCGGCCCTTCGTTGGATACGATCCAGAGGGAGCAGTTGGTATTTTGGCGCCCCTGCCCAGAGATGAGAACAATATTCCATATGAGGCCGAACCTGCGCCTTGTAGAGTTGTAGACGTTGGTCCGGACTGAAGTACTGTCTCACTCTGTTAAGAACACCAAGCTTCTTCGAGGCTAATTTGGCCTTACCCTCTAGATGATATCGGAACTGGACTTCGCTCGATATGTTGACGCCAAGTATCTCAATGCTAGGGGAGATGGTTAAAGATGTGCCCTCGAAACGAGGATATACGACTATTGGTGACTTGTTAGCGGTGAACGCGCAGACTTGTGTCTTGGCGGGGTTGAATTGGACCAAGTTACGTCTACCCCATTCAGAGACCTTCTCCAATGAATTCTCCACCTTAGACACAAGTTCGTTTCGACTCTCAGTGACATTTTGCCGAGAAATATTGGGGGAGCCGGTATATACAGCATCACCTGTACTGTCATCCGCATAGCAATGAATGCCGCTGGTCTGCAACATGTCATTGATATGCAGTAAGAATAGAGTAGGCGATAGCACACAGCCCTGAGGGACACCAGCATCAACAGACTGAGTTTCTGACCTTTATGCTTCTGTCTGCTAAGAAACCAGTGACCCACTTACATAATTTCTCGGGCAGCCCGTATGATGGAAGCTTTGATAGCAGCGCTTTATGCCAAACCCGATCAAAGGCCTTCGCAATGTCCAAACTAACAGCCAATGCCTCTGCCTTCGACTCAATTGCCTGAGCCCAACGATGAGTCAGGTACGCCAAGAGATCACCAGCCGAGAGACCCTTACGGAACCCGTATTGTTTGTCGCTTAGTAATCCCTGGCCGTCCAAGTATCGAAGAAGCTGGCCATTGATAATGGATTCCATTATCTTCGAGAAGAGAGAGGTTATACCGATTGGTCTGTAGTTGGAAGGATTTGAGCGATCACCTTTTTTGGGGATCGGGTGCACCAAGGCTGCCTTCCAATAATAAAAAAAAGGGAATAGGGGAGGGTAGGGAAGGGAATAGGGTAGGGGATTGGACTTCCGGTAAACTCACTCACTCGGCGAAACACAGCGCAAGCGCTGTTTCACGCCGGTTTTCTATGAGAATGTGGTATTTCTCCGGTCGAGCCGGCCCATTCGTGCCGAAGCATGGCTCTCCCAGGTTCTTGCGTATTGCGCACACATTTGGGCGTGGTTTCAAATAAATCTGCCACCAATATGGAAATTGTAAAGGATCGGTAGATTGTCTTATAATTTTATTGACCAATCAGCTTAAACGAAAATTATTAACTTATCTTATTCTTCGAATAATCGGGCGTAAATAACGATACTTACCTAATTTAATTTATCCTCGTTAAAAGTAGCTAGGTGGGATGACGATCTCTGTTTAGTTGCGGGTCCATGTTGGATGCGAGTAGCAGAAGATCGGTCATCTCGGCGTTCATTGATAGAGGCCTATGACTAGCAGTGGACGAATATAGGCTGATATGATGATGATGATGAAAAGTACAGATAAACTATGATAACATGGGCGCGCCCCTCCAAAATTCAAAACGTTTGAAGTGCGTTGTCAAAACGTTTGAAGTCGGCTAGTTATGATTAGTTGACCAACAAATCTTGGTAATAAGTGACATTAAGGCGCTATATTGAAAGTAATTTTACCGCAAGGGCAATTTTATACTTAATTTGTATGACTATAAAGTCGTGAATATGCTGCGGCCAGAAGCTATCGGCTCGCTCGGAAAACATGCGAAAAACGTAATTTTAATTATTTAAAAAATAACTAGGAGCATTTAATCAAAATGCTTCCATACGATTTTGAGTTGCAAAGGTGTCTATCAATTAGACTAATTTCCTACAATACATCTATTTTCGTTTAAAAATAATCTTCAAATTTCGTATTTTTAAGAGGTCATTTCGATAGAGAAATGTATCGAGGTAAAGTACATTAATCGTGTTTCTGGTTCTTCTCAAACCTAGATAAGGCTATGAAGATATGTATATCTCATTACCAGATTTGTAACATTTCTGAGGGTCCTATAGTATTACGTCAAAAACGACAGTTTTTTTCAATATAGCGCCTTAAGTGAAATATTACGAGTACTGGTAGATTGAATGAATAGTTACCTACTTAGGTAGGTACTACATAGTACATACATACAAACTCTTTCATGAGGATGTGACTACACACATTGAACAATAATTTGGAGGGGCGCGCCTTGACTGTTATCGTAGTTTATCTCTAGCTAAAGCAAAAATCGCACTTAGCCAAGCTGTCGCCGATTCTAAGAAGCTCTCAACAGATATAGTGGGAAAGCGTTCGACTCGCAAAAACCTTAATTGCTCTAAACAGGTTCAGTTTTGTACGATCTGTGACTTGAATGTTGATACTGTCCCAGATTACTACATAGTTTGATCGTTTTGCAAATAATTAGGCTATAGTCAAAATGGGAAAACAAGGTTCCCATCATTGAACTTAAAGTTTAGGAGCGATGTGCACAACCTCACAAGGTACATTATGTTAACTGTCTAAAGAACTTTTAACTAAGACACAAACTACTGTTATCAATTTATCGTGATAAGTATTTCCACACATTTTTAAAATCGGTAAGCTCAGCGTAGACCCTAAGAAGTAGACAGACAAATTCGCACATAATTTTAGTATTATCAGAACACGTCTCCTACACGCGCTCCAGGCATCCTACACGCGCTCCAGGCATCCTACAGCCGTCCTACGCATAATAATCGTAGACATGCAAGCACGATACGCATCGCACGTACACGTCAATTAAATATGACAAACGTCAGCGGTACGGGCGCCATCTTGGATTATCTGTCAACTCGTCTAACCTACAAACCGACAAAGGTTTTGAAGTTTGAGGCTCGAGATATCCGTGTGACAGATTTATGGATTGGCTGTCAGCAATAAAATTATTCACTGTTTATTTTAGATGAAGGCCCGGAGGTTCTGATAAAGTGTAAGTTTATTTTGCAAGTCACCACTTAAATTAAATAATGTCACATTGAGAAGGTGGGTAGTTAAGGCCGCGTTTCCACTGAAGCGGAGCGGACCGGAGAGGAGCTTAGCGGTGCCGAATTGACCAATCACCATGCTCGAAATCTTCGCTGTCATTCCGCTGGAATAGCACGATTGGTCAATTCGGGCACCGGTAAGCTCCTCTCCGCTCCGCTCCGCTTCAGTGAAAACGCGGCCTTATACTTGACAGGGGTTTTCTGACAGGACTTAAAGGATTGCACAAACCTACGTGACCAAAGCGACTGCGAAGCGGTAGCGTCTACCGCGCGGCGGACGCTGCCCATGTAATCTTATGGCGCCGTGCACACCTGCACGACCGCGACGCGGGATGTTCGCGTCGGCAAGCGGAACGTGCGCGTCAAGTTGTTAGACGCGTGTTTTGAAGTGTACATAACTAGACTTCTTTTTTAAAACCTTTTTTACTTATATTATTTTCTGCAACTCTTTAGTTTATGATTTTTTGATTTGTATACGTTTTGATAGATTGTGTCATGATATTAACGTTTGACGGTTCGCACCGTAGTCGCGCAGGTGTGCACGGCCAGTTTCGCGTTGCAGACGCTCCCGTATCGCGTACCGCGTCCCTTGTCACTGACGCTTAGGTTTGTTTTAAGCTTAACTATTCAACATTATTGATTGGTTAACATTTAGACGTAAGTCAACAATAAACGCGGTGGAATATCACAATGAACTCTTGTCACGAACTACTCTGTAGCTCTCTATCTGTTTCTGCTTAAATATAATTACAAATCTCTAAACGCTTTTGTAGAATAAGGGTCACCGCAGATATACAATTTCAAGTTGGCCGAATTTAAACTAAATTACTTACGTAATATCGCAATTTAATTGGACAACTTTTAAATTGTAGGTAATCGGAAAGGAATCGAATTTAGTTGCAAAAATGTGCGAGCTCTCATAAGTCGCTATAGCTATAATTGGTGTACTGTGCGACTTAGTTGACCAACTTAAAATTGTAAGTCTGCGGTCGCTCTGAGGGTACAAGCAGATTTCATGCCGCAATTGTGATACATTTTATGACCTATACTGCTCGATAGGTTGCGAACTTGCGACTTTTGACCTACGATTCGTCTAGGCATATCCTGATTTGTTTATACATTTATGTCCTACTGTGCCATAGGTTGCAGCTTGAGATTTATGGTTTAAGTCTTAGCGCATACCCTAAAATCTAAAATAAAATACCAAAAACATACACCATGTACGACAAGTTCACTCCCTCCCAAGGCAGTAACAGGATATTTTTCTCAATTTTTCGCCTTCGTATGAACATCAAAAACCAATTACGATATATTAGTTCAAAAGTATTGAAGATTCATGCCCGGCGTGAACTTTTAAAGCTCTTGTGAGAAAATTCCGAGCTTTCGAACCCCGGGCGTCCATCACACCAGTTGGCGAAGAAATAAAGTTTGGATATGAAAATTTAATTACAGTAATCCAAGACGCATTAAAATTCTAAAGCTCTTTTAAGGATACTTAGAGTACCTACCTAAATAGTTCATAAAATTATATTCTTAGATAGCATCTAAAATACTTAATGCTTTATCGTAAGGTACTTTTAAAACATAGATACTTAAAGAAAATAGTTCCTTAAATTATATTACCAAAGTTATAATTAAAGTACTTTAAAACTATATAAAGTAAATAGTTCTTTTTATGTTTTTGGATGATTTTATGATTACTGCTTGCGATATTTTCCTTTTTTTTTACTTTCAGCATTTTCTTGCCGAATATTTAATTGACAAAATCAATTTTTAAAGTTAAAAAATTATGTCTATTTAAACATTAATGTTATGTACACATAATTTATAGGATTAGTAGGGGAGAGGGGGGCTAGTTCTAACAGATTTTGAATATTGTCATTTATCTTCTTAATTAGAAAACTTTATGTTATTATTGTTATACCTGAGTAACGGAAATTTATATGGCTTGCATATACTTAGCTAAAAATTCATCTAAATTACTTGGACATATCTTTTTTTAAAAAAGTTAGCGGTTAAAACCTGCCCCGTTTCGGGGGCAAGTTTTAACAGTGACGGGGTAAGTATTAACGGTAGTATACTTATTAGAATTTCATTTAACCATGGAAGTAAAAAACATAACAATATTAATATGATAATTTATTTATTTTTGACATACAAATATTAAAGAACAATAATAACTTCTGTCAAATAACATTAATTCCCTTTTATGTCATCCACCCTGAGCTGTTTTCAGCCCCTATGGATTCCACTTGCAACAAAAATTGAATCTGATCCTCCAATATATGAACATCGGTGGATATGGTGTTGCCGGAGTGCCGCCAGAGTGATCGGCGTACCTCCTTCGGCAGATGTGGTAGCTCCAACTTGCTTGCAATACCAAATAATACGGGTTAATACTTACCCCGTTCCTTTTGTTAAAACTAGCCCGCGAGGACCATTTTGGATATAACAAATTATTATAAAAAAAAATATGTATATTTAATAAAATAACACGGAAATGTAATTAACAACTAAATAACCATTACTTATATAAAATCTGCAATCGCTAAACCAAATAATTAAAGTATGAATCAAAAAATTCGAGACGTAAAAATGTTCGCTTACCTGTATTTTTGCACCGACGTACAATAACTTCACAACGCGACGGCCGGTGGGCAACACACTTGTCGCAAATCGTTGCCCGAACTTATAGCATTGAACGTCTTACCGTATCGACATTTAATTTAGTAGCTATAGGCTTGTTAATACTTACCCCTGTTAATTCTAGCCCCCCTCTCCCCTATGCAATAATTAATCCTTCGGGGATTCTCGGAAACGCTATATAATTGTATTCTATTGTAATTGTCGCGGTCACCGGTGCTCGTACGGGATTTGATGGGTTAAATATTATTCGTCATATTTTTATTGAACTTTCTTTGATTCTTAAAACGCTTAATAATATTTTCATTTACAATAATAATATAGAGTAAGACACACACTGACTGCACAGAGTAGATGAAGGGATATCTAAATTCTAAGCCATGCACATTTATAATCTGTGCTTAGGGCTACGAGTATTATAGTCCGAGAGCCAGTTTACACTGGCGTTTACAGGAAAATAATCCCTATGGTCTTGACATAAAGGTTAGGGGGTAAAAACAGAAAGCACTGTACGTCTAGGTTTCAAATTTAGCCAGCTAATACTAGACTTGTAGTGCTTCGGGGTTTTTGTACTTCCTAGTACATCATAATCTTTATCTCTAGACGTTACTAAATGGGGAATATACAAGATAAAGGAAAGACTGAACTATTGTTATAAACTTATGTATATAAAATCCATACTTTTACTAATATTATAAATTCAAAAGTGAGTCTGTCTATTACCTTTTCACGCCCAAACCATTGAACCTATTGTTCTGAAATTCGGTATGGGGATACTTTGAGTCCCGGGAAAGGACATATTAGGATACTTTTCATCCCGGAAAAATGCACGCGGATCCCGCGGGATAAAATTTTGGCGGAACGGAGTTGCGGGCGTCATATAGTTTCATAATGTCTTATATCTTTAAACGAGCAATTCTTGTATATATAATATAACTAGCTGTGCCCCGCGGAGTTACCCGCGATTAATTAGGTGTGATCAGGTAAACTAAATTGTATTGTAATAGTTAAATAGTATTAGAGACAAAATAAATTGAGTTTGATCATCGGAAACTGCAACTTTGATGACTGAGAGATGGAAGTTTGATAGAAGACACTGTTTTGTGATAAGCAGCACTCTAGGAGTGATAGGATTCTCTCACTCTAGGATTTGGTAGAAGATGGGACGAAAATTAATCAAATGACACTCGAAATCTGTATGTTTAGATTCGAATAAATTCACTTTAATAATAAATAACTTAGTTTGTGCCTAAAAAGGAGAATTAAGACACACCACTAATGACGCTACACTGTTTCGTTAAAAGCAACACTAACAGTAGGGGGATGGGGGGGTTTGGGGGGGCGCAGCCCCCCCAAGTAGGAGACGGCAAAATTTTGAAAATCGAATTTTGTTTTATGTAACTCTTCTAGGAGAGGGGGCTTGGAGGCACAGCCCCCCCAAACAGGAGACAGGACGAAAGCCTATGAATCAAATGACACTCGATATCTGTATGTTTAGTTTAGGTTAGAATAAATTCACTTTTATAATTAATAACTTAGTTTGTTCCTAAAAAGGAGAATTAAAACTCAGCACTAACGACGCGACACTGTTTCGTTAAAAGCAACACTTTCAGGAAGAGAGTGGGGGGGGTTTGGGGGGCGCAGCCCCCCCAAGTAGGAGACGGCAAAATTTTGAAAATCAGTTCACAAACGGCGGAGTCATCGTTGAACATAAGTAATTAAAAAAAATGAACATAACACCTCCTCCGTTACGAAAGTCGGTTAAAAATGTAGCCTATGTGTTAATCCAGGATGTCAGCTACCTCCTTGTAAAATTTTGTCGAAATTGCTCCAGCCGTTTAAGCGTGAAGAAGTAACAAACATACAAACTCACAAACTTCTCAAACTCACATACTTTCGCCTTTATAATATTAGTATGATTGGAATCTCGGAATCGGCTCCAACGATTTAGTATATAGGGGGTTTCGGGGGCGATAAATTGATAATCGATAATCGAGGAATCATTTTTAGAAAATGTCATTTTATTCGTGTTTTATCGAATACCGAGCAAAGCTCAGTCAAATAGCTAGTAAGTTTCTAATTTGTATAAAATTGTGTGCTGTATTATGGTCAATTTTCGCTTATGTCAAAAAACTGATCAATCACGCATAAACTACTTTCAAATAACATAAAGTAGAAAAAAGTAAGCGGTTAATCTAAATAAATATATTAAATTGACAATTCCTATTCATAGTTAAATCGATAGAATTTAAATAGCTCACAATTATGTGTAATCGGAAATTCTAAATATCTACAGATACTATCAGTTTTATCGATCGCGATGCGATGACGGAAATATTTGAGATGGTATCACTGAAGCATTCAACTAAATCATTGATTCCCAAAGTGGTCCAGCCCGACAGGGGTCTATGCTTGCGTGGAAAAAAAATGGGGGTCCACGAGTCGTTAACGGGGGTCTATAAAAATTAGGTGACCCGATTTGAGTTTTGACTTCTATGAATATAGGCAGACAATATTATATTAATAGCAGATTAAATATTACAGAGCGAGGAGATTTAGAAATAAGTGAAAGTGTGGAAATAAACAAGAAAATATTTGCGTTGAGTGAGTTGACTTTTTACCACTCCGAAGTGGAGGTTATTGGTTCCTTGTAATGTGACTTGTGAGTCAAACATTAGAATACAAAAAAGTAAAGGTCCAACTGTTGGATGAATACGCTTTTTAGACCGGCCTTGAACTGGGGGGGGGGGGGGGGTCCGCCGGATCCAGCAAAATGTTAAAAGTGGTCTATGGGAAAAAAAAGTTTGGGAACCTCTGAACTAAATCATTTAGCTTAGTGTGGGATACTAAATAGTGGATTTCTGCTATTTTAATAGTGGAATCATACCTTGAGATACAGCCTAGACAAACAGACTGACAGACAGACAGAAAGACAAGTCTTAGTAATAGGGTTCCGTTTTTACCTTTGGGTAAGGAACCTTAAAAACGAAGGGACCAGGGAAAGGTAACATTTTATGTTCTCTTCTTTTATTTATGTTCCTTTTATGTATACAACTTTCGCCAATGTTCTAAAGTTACTAAAGTACTTTTAGTTCTCAGGTCCCATAAGGCCCAAGTAATCTCCAAAATGTGACCAGATTCCGGACTAAAAGCATTATTGATCTAAGACTGAATATACCTAGGTCCTGGGCTGTACCTATATTGTCTAGGCCGGTGGTCTGTATTCACTGAGGTTTGACTGCAGGGAATTATACCGTTAAAAGCTCTTTACTAGTTCATAATAGCCGCTAGCTGAAGTCTGGTATTTCACCAAATAGACTTTTTTAATTAAATTTTTCTAACTTTCTCAAAATAGTAACCAGCCGGTGTCAGTATATTATAAGTTTTAATATACTGACACAGGCCTACCTTTTTTTTGGGTTATATTAATTTATAACCTACTAGCGACCCGCCCCGGCGTCGCACGGGTATAAAATATATTATAGCCACTGAAAAAATGATTAAAATCGATAGCCTATGATCCTTCACGTGATATACTTCTTATCTGTGCCAAATAATATAAAAATTGCTCCAGTAGTTCGCGAGATAAGCCCTTTCAAATAATTTCCCCCGTTTTTTCAACATTCTCCTATTAGTCTTAGCGTGATAAAATATAGCCTATAGCCTTCCTCAATAAATAGGCTATCTAACACTAAAAATTTTTTTCAAAACGGACCAGTAGTCCCTGAGATTAGCGTGTTCAAGTTAGCCCTTTCAAATAATTTCCCCCGTTTTTTTCCACATTTTCCTCTATTTTATTTTATTTTATTTTATTTTATGACATTCGGAAAACTTACGGCTAAACACAAGAGCAAATACAAATTACACAAACATGAAGGCCAATTACAAGTTTTCACAGATAAACAAAAAAAAACTTACATATATAGGAGTCGGTGGTTAACAAAGTAATTATAGTTTAAGGTTAAAACAGTACGTTACAATACAAAAGACATAGGGTACAAATTAAGACATAAAGAATTTTTTAACAAGAATGTTCTTCATTTTGGAGATACTGGTATTAAATAAATCTAAGCTTATTTCTTTATATTTATTTATTTGCTTCTATTAGTCTAAGCTTGATAAAATATAGCCTATAGCCTTCCTCGATAAATGGGCTATCTAACACTGAAAGAACCATCAAAATCCATTGCGTAGTTTTAAAGAACAAAGGGACATGAGGGAAAAAAAGCTACTTTCTTTTATACTTAATATGTATAGATATAGATAAAAATCGGCCAAGTGCGAGTCGGACTCGCACACGAAGGGTTCCGTACCATTATAGAGGAAAATTAGGCCAAACATTGTGTTTTTTGTATGGGAGCCCCCTTAATTATTTATTTTATTTTAATATTATTATTGAATATTAAAGTACACATATAACTAAGGACTTTGAGAAAAATTCAAGTACCTACCTGTTGCCATTTTTGATATAAAGCAAAAAAGGCCAAAAAAATCACGTTTGTTGTATGGGAGCCCCCCTTAAATATTAATTTTATTTAGTTTTCAGTATTTGTTGTTATAGCGGCAACAGATATACATAATCTGTGAAAATTTCAGAATTCTAGCTATAGCGGTTCTTGAGTTACAGCCTGGAGACAGACGGACAGACAGACGGACAGACAGACGGACAGACGGACAGACATCGAAGTCTCAGTAATAGGGTCCCGTTTTTACCCTTTGGGTACTGAACCCTAAAAAGGTACATCAAAATACAATTTGAATTTCCGCTGTAGGTATAAAGTACTTATATCTCTATGATCTCTATGATATATCTATGATTATCTTTATCTCTATTTATAGATCTTGAATATTATTGTCTTCAACTAATTAAGAATCAATACTACGTATTAATTATGAGTGGGTGTAGTACAAGGAACATACCGAGTGCCCTATGAATAATTTAAATGCATCATTAAGTGATCAAATTGAAAAGGCTATTAATAAATATTTATAGAGGAGAAAGGCTAGGCTGGACTATTTGCCTACGGGGCGGAAGTCTAGCTTTGACACTTAAGCGATGTTAGTTAAGCGTTTATTTAGTAATAAACTTGAGCATTTAAGTAATATTTGTAATCAATTTATTTAAAAATAGAGTTATGTAAAATTGTGATGTACCTACTGTAAAATAAATTTTATTTATTTTATTTTGAACAGTAAAAGTTATATTATATTCTTTGTACGTGTGGCATTATATCTTAGAAACGGATGATCCGATTTTGATAAAGCTATTATTACGACGATAAGGTTAAAGGTAGCTATATTATATACCAATATTATCGAAAATTTTATCACAGTTTATATTATATACTTAATAATTATTAATTACATAACGCTGGTCTAAAAAGTATTTAAAAAACTTATTTAAAATATTATGCAAATAAATAACTTAACAATCCCAGCAAAGCCGCATCAAAATAGTGATTTTATATATAATGGTGCTCCCACACTGCAGTTAGAAAATGTTTAGTAACGTTACTAAACATTTGTTAGCAAACATTTAATCACAAATGTTAAAAAATGTTAAAAATGTTTTCATGTTAGAAAATGTATAGTAAACGTAAGTTAACAAATATAGCAAAAGAAATTAAAACAAAATAAAACATATTGTGCTACTTTTTATTTGTAAACCTTTTTTATAGGACGACGGGGTATGCGGTGAGCCAATACCAGATTTAAATGTTATAAAATGTTGGTAATCATTAGTAAACATTTTCTATTAGTGTAGGAGCACTTATAACATGTAACAGTTCCTAACAAAATGTAACAATTGACAACATTTGTTAGTAAATGTTTTTATGTTAGCAAATGTTTACAAACATTTTCTAACGGCGGTGTGGGAGCACCATAACAGCTGGCTTTATAGTGATAAAGCCAGCTGTTATATAAAATGCATCACAAATCAATCTTCATAACGCTGATTGAATAAATTAATCATTATTCAGAGCTCATCGGAATGAACAATGAGGTCCATTTAACAATGATCTCGCTTCATAAATCCCTGGTTCCCGGCAAAAACGGGTTAAAGAACCCGGTTCCCGGCCAAAACGGGTTAAGGAACCCGATTCCCGACAAAAACGGGTTAGGTCCGATTGACCGATTGCATACCATCGTCCACCGATATGCAAGGCACGCTTGGGACGGGTTATGAATTATGAATTTATGATACAGCAAGTGAAATTGCATCTTAAAATGGCCATGGCCAGATCAATGGTAATGATTGTCACCAAGATTATGATTGTTAACATGATTTGGAAGCTATAGTGTTCATAATCGACGTTAATGATAGGCAGTCATAGATTGGGCTAACACAAAGATGTAGAATCACATTAAAACGAGACGAAACATTTTGAAATCGTCTTGAGACAAAACTTAAAAAAAAAACTTTTTTACAATTAAGTTGAAACATATTAATATTATTTTAATGAAATTGTGGGATATGCGTGGCGGCCAAAGGGAAGATCTTCCGACCGAGCAAGGTGTTATGCTCGGTCAGGCCGAAGCCCACGTGATCTATTTCAGCTGTCGTATATATACTGACGGGCTTAGAAAACTTCGATAGCGCGATGCAGGAATGTTAGGCGAATTGTGGGTACCGCCACATCACTCCCCCCCGAAGACCGGAGGTCGAATCTTGAAGTCTTGTTCGCTTGAGTCGCCAGTGCCAGAGAGTTCCAGTGAGTCGGAACTGTTGCATTGAGTCCCAGTGAGTCGGAACTGTAAGCTGCTGCACGGGATCCAGTGAGTCGGATAGCTGCCGTGCGGGGCCGATGCTACATGCTGACCAGGAGAGATGTGCTCTGCTTGCTGACCGGTCGGTGTAGTGAGAAAGCCCGATGATGCCGATGCGGAGTCGCCCAGGCCGCGGTACATTGCGGCTAGTGGACGATGTACCCGATGAGGCGGTGCTGGCTGGCGCGGTGCGGAGGGGCGGGGAGTGATGATGATGAAGGAGGCGTGTTCTGTCGAGGGTCACCAATGTGGGATATATGTGGCGACGCTAAAGGAAGATCTTCCGACCGAGTGAGGAGGTATGCCCGGTCAGGCCGAAGCCCACGTGATCTATTTCAGCTGTCGTATATATACTGACGGGCTTAGAAAACTTCGATAGCGCGATGCAGGAATGTTAGGCGAATTGTGGGTACCGCCACAAAATAATTAAACCTGGAGGATTTTTCAATAACAGAGGGATATTGATAGGGTATCCTATAAAAGGATAATGGGTTATAGGACCATCCTGATGCCATCTGATGATCTGACAATCTTGTTTTTTTAAATATCGTCATCAGCCTTAAGCCTTCCACGTACACGTACACGTAGGTTTTCTCTATTCCTCCAATGAGCACCAACAACGTCACATTCTTCAAATTAACAGCCTTGTTTTCAAACTGTCATGTCATGCTATAGCATTTTAATACCAATTCCATCACTATAAAATGACATTCATTACTGAATACTGGTAGTGGTATCTTTAAAGATAATTGTTATTTATGGTCCTTCGATCCTGATTGAGACATCGAGGGCGTTAAACGACAAACTGCTAGACATATTTAATTTATTCTATCTCGTTTCTCGGTAGTTGATTTATGGCATAGGCTAAACAGTGGTTATGAAAATTATTATAAACTAGATGATGCCCGCAACTTCACTGCGCCAAAACCTGTTTATCGCGCGGAAATTGTACATTTTTCGGGATAAAAAGCATCCTATGTCCTTTCCCGGGACTCAAAGTATCTCTATGCCCAATTTCAACAAAATATGTTCAGCGGTTTGGGCTTAAAGAGGTAACAAACAGACACACTTCTGCATTTATAATATTAGAATGGAAGATAAAGCATATGTCTTATGCGATTACAAGCTAGTGTTTTTTTTTTTTAACCCCCACTGAAAAAATATTATGAGTTTGTCGAGTTTGTCGAGTCTGTCTGTGTGTATGAGTGTGTGACCTCTATATTTGTATAGTCTAGCTTAGAATCAGGTATTTACCTTTTATTTTCAAACGATGATAGAAAACAAGATTATTAATGTCAATATAATTAATATGACGGTCTACAAAATATACTCTAAATAACGCTACAAAAACTTCTGTCTCTTTTTTAATCTGTCTCATTCGCTTCCGTTGATACTGACAGAGATAATCGTTTATATAATATCTATGAACATAAATATGTAATCACAAAATCTAATACTTAATGAACTGATGCACTATCAATATTCCTGATATAGGGTTGCCACTGATCAGAAAAGTAAAACTACAAACCGTTATTATAATGGTTTTTAAACAAATTAGCTGGACGTAGCTTAATAAAAATAGAAAAAAGCCATCTTTCTTTATTCAAACCCTATTGACAGTATCAAGATTTTTACAGTAGCATAATTTGATGTACGTTGACCAATATTTAACTTCGCCCTTTATCATGTAGCGCCGGCGCAACATAAATGTATATTATTCTACTTTTACACCGCACAAGCAGGTAAAAAAAATTAAAAGTTAAAAATTCATTCTTTAAGACAAACCACAAACGGCAGAAAACAAACGAAAAGAAGAGTTTTTTTTTTTCTACTTTAGAGGCAAGTTGGCAACCCTATAAAGACACGACAAGCCTGTGAGATCCCGTCAAGATGCCACTCGCGTAGATAATGGAAGGTAAATATTAGCTAGGGCTACCACTATCCACATTTTATCTTCCCTTCTCTATGAATAGTTATTGCATAAATGGGTACGGTGAGACTTGTATATCAGGGAATATATATATATATATATATATATATATATATATATATATATATATATATATATATTCTAGATACGATAGAATTATAAATCTAGATATGAAAATGGAATTGGAGTTCTTTCTACTCCTATCTGTCTTCTAATTTATTTCTCTTTGAGTGTATTCGTTGCTTGTTCTTCGGGCTCCTTGAAATAATATCAAAGGGTTTTCGTGATTGGTTACCACTGTCGATCCTGGCGACACAGGAGTTGCAGTGGTGGGACTATGTGGTGGGCCAATGCCCATGACGTAAAACTATACATAGACATTAAAATGGTACAAATTAAAAAATATATAATTTAAGCTTTTAAGACAGTGTAAGTAGAACTAATCTGTGGTGAGTATCAAATTTCTGTGCAAGTTACTTACTCGTAGTACTTCTGTAAAGATGCCTATAATAGTGCCTAGCTAGTGATGACAAGGTCATTAATTTTTTTATTATTTTTATTAAATAAAAAAAACTAACAGACGCTGAAAACTTTTTAACAAAATAAAATACGTCAAAATCAGTCCATCACTTTGGTACGCCACGAACGAAGTCCAAATATAGGTTTATTCAAATAGGTTACCACGTCTGCCACGTATTCACCTACTACAGTTTACAATTTAACATCATAAGAAATCATTCAAAATCCCACCTTTCCTAGCCTTCTTCGAGGATACTCGACTAATAAGAAAGATAATCGACGACGATAATCGAGGACTACTCCTGAGACTCGGTAATTAATCATTTTTTGATTCGGCGCACTTTCCTCTCCCCTCGTAATCCCGGCTAAGCTCAAGGCAATTACGGAACCCACAAATTGAATTATTTTTTGATATCGAACGGTAAGGATTAAGATTCCGGTCTTATATTTATTAAATTTTCCCTGACAAGCTCAATTTAGGGGTTCGTTGTTCGTTTTACGGTTTGTATAACGGAAATAAATTGTATTTTATGAAATCTATATTATGAGTTGAGAAATCAGAAATAGAATCAGAAAGAAAGAAGATATCTATATTTTAATATATATTTTAAGAGCAATAAAACTTTTCTTATCAATCCCCAAGCGGCATCCGGCTGTCGCATAACAATTGAAAATCTATTGTGTCTGCGATTCCCACGATCGAGGTGTAAAAAAAATATTGTAATTTCGTTACTCTCGCTAAAACTCGAGATCAGCTGAATGGTTTTGTATAATTTTATTCTTGAAATGTTCGTGGAAGTCCAGGGAAGGTTTATATTAGGAAGAAAATGATACGAAGTTCACTAGGTTATCTTGAATCTGATAAATATATAACTGACCCTCGAATTTCATAAGACAAAGCAACACAGTTGCAACTAAAGCTAAACTTAATATCCAAGACAAACACATAATATCCGAGTTGCAACAACACAACTCACACTATAACTTGTGAGTTCAAACTGAGAAGTAAGGGAATGTCACTCACTTTTTAAGTTACTTCCAAAAAAGGAGGTTTGAATGTTTCATCTCAAAGTTTTCCAAGGTTTTCGGCTTAAAAAGTAGCTAATGTGTTTACTCAAAACAAAAAAAAAACCGGGGGAGATAATATAACAGAAGTATGCGTACATTTCACGAAAGATGGAGTATTACCTACTTCAAAGTTCGATGCCGACCTTCTGCTCGCTGTCATACGAATTTTCGATGGTCACGTATTCTGGCGTGAGTTAGGGTCTAGACAGACGGACTGCATTTCGAGTCAGAGAGGCGAAGGTTTGAGGCTGATGCGGGGGTGGCGCTGACACAGCTCGGTTGTGTGAGCACCATTCTCGCTCAGCCGAAAGATCCTGTTTGCTGGGGGCTAGTAAATTTGTATTTAAATTTTATTAAGTGTAGAGCTAATTAGTATCTGTTTGCAAATTGTTAGTAATGAAGTTTATAATTTGGATGTAATTTATGAGGCTGGCATTGTCGGTTTCGACACAAGCCTAATAAATAAGAAAAAAAAAAAACTGCAATTTAACTGCAAATTGCAGCTCAAGTGCAGTTTGAATGCAGTTGACACGACTGCAATACGAATGCAATAGAACTGCAAACCAAACGCGCATTCGGATTGCAGTTCAGTTGCAGTCGGCGTGCAGTCGTGTGAACTGTTTGGTTTGCAGTTCTATTGCAGTCGTATTGCAGTCGTGTCAACTGCATTCAAACTGCACTTGAACTGCAATTTGCAGTTGGATTGCAGTTGAAATGCAGTCCGTCTGTGTAGACCCTTAAAGATTTACACATGCCAAAAATAGCACAGAATCCGCTAATAAAGTTGTAACAATAGATTTCAATCTATTTATATCTATGGTTATAACTTTGAAAATATAAACAAACTAGAGGACCGCGCCCGCAACTCAGTTGCGCCAAAATATGTTTATCGCGCCGGAACCGTACATTTTTCCGGGATAAAAACTATCCTATGTCCTTTCCCGGGACTCAAAGTATCTCCATGCAAAATTTCAGCAAAATCGGTTCAGCGGTTTAAGTGTGAAGAGGTAACAGATAGACAGACAGACAGACGGACAGACAGACAGACACATTTTCGCATCTATAATATTAGTATGGATAGGCTATAAACGGCAATGCTCTGTGTAGATGTATATTTATTATTTTTGCAACACCTTCTACATATATTTGTACATTAGTAACACCCTATAATCTACATCGTGCTCACGTAGCGGGTGTAACAAACATCGCTCCATTAGCGCTAATTGTGTTAGTGTTTGGCCCGGGACTCGAACCGGTATACCTGACACACTTTGCTTAGTCTTTTTGTTAGTCGAAGGTACATGTTTCTTTTCTTGTGCTTTTTAACCGACTTCCAAAAAGGAGGAGGTTATGTGTTCGGCTGTAGATATTTATTTTTTATTTTATTTTTATACCGTTTCTGAAGGTTTTGACAGCAGTTTTTCATTAGGGCTTTTGATTTGGAACTGTTAACAATTGACCAATCGACAGCAAAAATAAATGAATTTGAACTTGAATTTCAAAACTATAGAGTTGTCGACAGAAATTAAAAACCCTATAAACGCGTTTGTATAAAAACTTGTCATTTTTAATCGACTTATAAGTAAGATGTTTTATATTTGTATTATATTTTTTATTACGACCCATTATATGGATAACGCCGCCATAATGTCCCTTGGAGAACAAGATGCTTTAAATCACAACATCATTCTTTTGTACATTTTAAATAAATTTTTGGAAAGTCGGTCAATAAATACGTCTACCAATCCTGTGTTATTTACAAAAGTTACATTTAATTTGGTTCACGTTTAACATCTGAATAAACCGTAACTGAAACCCAATCGGTTGTATTATTGTAATGTTCTTTACTTCATTCCGATCGAAGAACGACGCTTTTTACGAGCTGCCGTTTCATTTGTTGCTCGAAACCCACAATATTCATAATATACAGTAGAGTAACTTCATACTCGATCGAAATGAGCGTACAAAGCGTAATTTGAAAAATCTGTATAGAGCAGAACAATACAGTGTAAAGTGTATGACTACGTTGTAGTAGTATAAAATTGCACGTGCGGTCAACTTTTGTGTTGCATGAATTTGATTCCAAGTTTATGCTACCGTTTATATTTATATTGTGTGCAAACCCTACTTAATTTTAGTGCTATTATTGTCGTTCTGGAAAAGCCAAGACTGTTAGGCCATATGTTTTAGGATCTCCTTATTTTAATCCTTCGATCACGGATTTTTGGAAATCTATTGTTTACGCGGTTGGATTCAACCGCTTGGGAGTTGATAGGTTAGGTAAGTCACTGTAAGTAGAGGGGTTACTAAAGGTTTTTCTTAGAATCAGTAAGTAGTAAGTACACATTGCGACGTAACAAGACGATGCGATGAATTTTTAAATGAGCCATTCACAATTAGAATAAGCAGTAAGCAGCCTACTGTGACTGGCAGATTGTCAAATAAATATGCACCTTCTTACATTGTAAATTAATTTCAGTATTTAATGGCTCGTTAAAAATGCATCGCATGGCCTTGTGTATTGTATTTCCCCCGATTTTTTTTTCACATTTTCCTGTATTTCTTCGCTTCCATTAGGCTGAGCGTGATAAAATATAGCCTATGGCCTTCCTCAATAAATGGGCTATCTAACACTGAAAGAATTTTTCAAATCGGACCAGTAGTTCCTGAGATTAGCGCGTTTAAACAAACAAACTCTTCCGTTTTATAACATTAAATAGTATAGATGTAAGCCGACCCAAAGATGCAGTGTTGTAGTTTCAATTCCTAAAGGACAGAATCTGACAAAAATATGGCATATTTTATAGTATTTTTGACCGACTTCCAAAAAGGAGGAGGTAATATGTTCGGCTGCAAGTATCATTTTTTTTTTTGTTTTTTTGTATGTTCCACGATTACTCAGCCGTTTGTGGTCCGATCTTCAAAATTCTTTTTGTGTTGTATAGGGTTTAACTCGAATTTAGTACCATATTCACAAAAGTGGTGATCTGATGATGGGATCCTTGAGGAATCGAGGGGTCTTCTTGAAATTTGTATGGAAACATATAGTGATTTCGATTTTTTCTGAAGCATTCGAGGTAAATGCTACCAAAAAGTAAGACTTTGCATCAGGTTATACCTTGGATCCGAAGGTACCGAACAGAACTTTTGAATGCTTATAGGTACAGGTTCGGGGATTTCGGCGTTGTTTAAACAACTGAAAGCATAAGCTAATACATCAATTTGATTAATCATCATCATCACAACCATAATTATACCATGCGTCATCACACCATGACCCAATTATTGGTACTTTTCGTGATATTTTGCATCGAAGCAGACGTTTTTGATAATGATTTCGCTGTTTGTGGACCGATTTTCAAAATTCTCGTTTTGTTGTATAGGATATAATCTTAATTTTCTATACTTAACAATTGCGAAAGTGGTGAGCTGATGATGGGATCTATGAGCAATCGAGGAAAATCCTTGAATTTTATCAAAACACTCATAGTGGTTAAAATTTTGTTTCTAGTAAGTTAAACATATGTTACGAATAAGAGAAATTTCATACGAAGGTGTCTCTTGATCCAAAGGCACTGAACAGAACTCCTGAATCTTTAAAGATAAAAACTGTATGGAAATTGCAGCATCGCTTAGGTAACTGCAAGCATTTACCACAATTTCGCTTACAGTGACATAATGTGAATAGTTAACATTCGTACTAGTTTTTTACGCATAAAGCCTAATTTTGTAGATACTTAACTAAAAAGAGTGAAATTATTATTTTTAACAAAAAATTAAAACCGACTTCCAAGGTAAAAACAATAGTAATATGAACTAAAAAGTATTAAATAACTCTTACTCTTTAATAGTACCTTTTTCAGAATTCGTCTAAATCTCAACTATTTCTGTACTAATCTTGGAAGTCGGTTTTAATTTTTTGTTAAAAATAATAATTATAATTTACAACCGAACTAGAGTATAGAAACGCTAACCTTTTAGGTTTATTATGTTATATTTTCCCAGAAAAGTACAGTTCAAATTGTATGAATTCCTGTGAGTCCTCAAATTCATAACTGTATTAATAATGTATCTCCAAGAAAACCTCTTAGCGAGATTACAAGGAAATATGATAAGCGTGACCATAGATTAAAGAAAAGATGAACAAGTATATACTAAGATTGTGATTTATAACTACTATAATAGCAATTGACAAGACGTATACAATTTACAAATTTCACAGCTAGTCTATTGCTAAAAAAGTAAAAATAAAAATACATACAAAATGGTTACTTGTACTAGTACCTACTGATTTTTTTAAATATTTGATGCGCTGTCTTATATGGTTATACCCCTCTTTTTTTTTATTACACGTCAATCTGGCCCCGTGCTAAGTACCTGAAGGACTTGTGTTACGGGTACCAGACAACGGAAATATATGTTACCCTTACAATCGATTAAATTTTTAACCCATTTTTTATGAAAATCGATTTTTTTAATTACTTAATCGAAACCCTTACAATCAATTCGAGTTCGAGTTCGAGTTCGAGAACTTCGAGTTCGAGTTCGAGTTCGACACAAAACACTACTCTCCAACCGTCTTACGGTTTTTCCAAGGTGACGCGAGTTTCACAGTTTTTACCCATCCCACAAAAGTGCTCAACGCCGCTAAAGAAGTTTTCACTTAAAAAAAAACCGGCCAAGTGCGAGTCGGACTCGCGCACCGAGGGTTCCGTACAAACCTGCAAGGTTTACAAAGTTCGTCATAGAAGTTTGATTTTGTTACAGCTTAAAGGTGTTATAGACCTGAGTGTTTGGTATGAATTTCAATTTAATACCTCTACGCGTTTATGAGGAAATGGGTAGTAAGTTTAAAATTATTAAAAAAATATATATTATGTGATGTAACTAAAAATTTATGGTTTTCGTAATTTTTCCTTTATCTATGCTATAAGACGTTGCTTCGTACCAAATTTCAAGATTCTGAGTTCACGGGAAGCACCCTGTAGGTTTTGATTCCCTTGCAAGTGTCGAAAATTTGCGGCATAAACGGCTGTATCTTTTGATTGCGTTGGCTTAGAAGTTTGATTTTTTCACAGCTTCAAGGGACAGTAGACTTGAGTAATTGATATAAATTTCAGCTTCATACCTCCACGCGTTCCTGAGAAAAAGGGTCTTGACAGACGGACGGACGGACAGACGGACAACAAAGTGATCCTATAAGGGTTCCGTTTTTTCCTTTTGAGGTACGGAACCCTAAAAAACAATAAAAAAAAACAATACAATCTTATGAGGATACAAGCGACCCTCCCAGGCGTCGCACGGGTATAAAATATATAGCCACTGAAAAAATGATCAAAATCGATAGCCTAATCCTTCGCGTGGTCTACTTCTTATCTGTACCAAATAACATAAAAATTGCTCCAGTAGTTCGCGAGATAAGCCCTTTCAAGTAATTTCCTCTGTTTTTTCCACATTCTCCTATTAGTCTTAGCGTGATAAAATATAGCCTAGGTATAGCCTTCCTCAATAAATGGGCTAACACTAAAAGAATTTTACAAATCGGACCAGTAGTTCCTGAGGTTAGCGCGTTCAAGTTAGCCCTTTCAAATAATTTTCTCCGTTTTTTCCACATTTTCCTCTATTTCTTCGCTCCTATTAGTCCTAGCGTGATAAAATATAGCCTATAGCCTTCCTCGATAAATGGGCTATCTAACACTGAAAGAATCACCAAAATCCGTTGCGTAGTTTTAAAAATTAAAGGGAACAAAGGGACATCACTCTGCATCCTGTATCGGTTGTATCACGGGGAGTGCTCTGAGGAATTGTTCGGAATCATACCACCTGCAACTTTTCGCCATCGTCCCACGCGAAAAACATACCATCCTCGTCACCTTGATGAGTGGCAGTCTTCCACAGTGCGTTTTACGCGTAACTTTCTGCCGCGCACTGTAAAACTCTGGAACAAACTGTCACCAGCAGTATTTCCGGACCTATACAACCTGCAAACCTTCAAGAAAAGAGCGTATTCCCTCTTAAAAGGCCGGCAACGCACCTGCAGCTCTTCTGATGTTGCGAGTGTCCATGGGCGACGGTAGTTGCTTACCATCAGGTGACCCGTTTGTTCGTTTGCTCCCTTATTTAATAAAAAAAAACATTTGGGAAAAAAGCGACTTTGCTTTATAATACCTATGTATGTATAGAATATAGATTTTACTAAGGGTGCCATCTTGTTAAGTGTCTCTTAAAGACAGAAAAAAAATTATGAATAATTTAATTTGATCATAAGAACTGTTTAAGTACCTCAAAATTATGATGAAAATTAATGATTAGTGACTGCTGTTACGTCATGATAAACTCATCGACACGCGAAATCATCCTTTCAGGCCATTTAGCCAAAGCTTTTTCGTTATCGCTTCGTTATAGAATCGCCAACCGAAATGAATGGAATTGACTACGAATAACAAAACTACAGGAAACGTAACTCCCATACTTCAACCGTTTTAAATTTGGCTCCTTTTCGAACACTAAAATATGACAATTCAGATTCTCGCCAGGGTCGTTTCCCAGGTAACGTATCATAATGGATCGTATCATAATGGATCTGGACGACAGCCTGCGCGG
This sequence comes from Lysandra bellargus, assembly GCA_905333045.1. Taxonomy (NCBI): domain Eukaryota; kingdom Metazoa; phylum Arthropoda; class Insecta; order Lepidoptera; family Lycaenidae; genus Lysandra; species Lysandra bellargus. The sequence continues at coordinate 6,382,007 of HG995358.1, forward strand.
TTATTGTCACTGTCACAGTTATGAAACAAAGCCGTGGACAATAATTGTCAAAAGCGAATGGCATTATGCAGTATACACCAAACATATCTACTATCACGAAGAAAGGAGTACAGAATTATTATTTTAAAATCAAACATTTTCCTCTGATCCTTAAAGCGGGGAATTGACTACCGGGCCGGCCGCTACGGGCCGCCCGTCACGGGCAGGTCTGTTGCATGTCTGCTCGTCAATTCCTAGGTACGGGCACAGACATGCCCGTTGGCCCGTGCCCGCAGCCTGCCCGCGAGATCGCATTTTTCCCGCGTGGGCACGGGCAAGTCTGTACATGAATGGTCGCGACGGGCGGCCCGTCGTCATTCGCGCCTTGGAGAGCGACCGGAGTGCACTTAAAATATTATTTTAAAACATTTATTATTGTAAACAATACGAACACTAAACTTAGGAATGAAGGAATAAAAACAATTTTGACAATCGTTTATTTCCATTTACCGGTCATATCCTTGTTTGTAGAAAGTTAAAAGCAAGGATTACATGAACACCGATCTACGTAATGTCGCTAATACAGCGAACTTATTGAAAAATCCAAAGAAATCAATGCCGATGCTGATCAATCATTTATTACAAAGAAGATTGAGTCCATGAGTCCACGACCGAGCTGCAGCTCTCTATCTATTCGACTGACTTGCCTGTGTGTGTTCAATCGGGGCAAGCGGCAGACTTGTGCCAGACCGGGCGGCCAGCGGGCAGCCCGGTAGTGAATTCCCCGCTTAAGTCATCGATAATAATAATATATAATAATTTTTAACAAACCTTGTACGACTCGGACAAATTTAAAACTATCCAGAGCACCTAGACAAGACGTTTTCGGATTACAAAAATATATGTGTTAAATTATTACAGAATTATTACAGAATTGAAATAAAAAACTTAAGTACGGTGCAAATGCAGATTTTCGTAATCTCTTTAATTTTCGGTCATTACTCATACAAAATATATCATGACTATTAAAGTTTATGCTACATAAACGAGTAATCTGGCTCGGCATCCAATTCGGTTCGTTTCTTACTAAACGAAGTACGAACGGCATTATAAAAATAAGATACTCCATACTGATGTTAGTCAGACCCTCGTTTATGAATTATGATTAAATTGTTACATCTTGCATAACACTGTCCATGGCGACTTTGTAAAATTTTTGTAATTATATTATTTTTTGATTATTGCATTTTTACAATAACATGTAAACTTAATAAGACAAACACAAAGAGACCAGCTTAATTTTACGCAAATACCCTGGCATCCAACTTAAATAAACCATCTTTTTGGGCATGTTTTTGGGTCGGAAAAAATACAAGAAACCTAAGCATAATTTTAAAAAATTCTCTTACTAATGAAACTTGAAAGGTTATTCCTGTATTAAAAGTCGTATCTGTATGACTTCTACACCATTTCACAGGGCATTTAGGCATTTTAACAACGAAAATTTTGTAAAAAGCTACGTAAAAAGTAAGTAAACAAATTGTAAAATGAGTTTGACAATAATTATCATGTCATTCTGGTTGAATGTCACTCGTGTATATATACACGAAAAATGTGTACCGAACACATGCATAAAGTATACATGTATTCGGGTCACATTTTGTAGCCTTTTGGTGCACTTTTTTTGACGGAGTTACTCTTTCTGTAGTTTAAAGTTCACTGGGAATTGACATATAGTATAATAAGCGTTCGTTAATAATATTATGAAGTTGACGTTCGACTCCTCTTATGTCAATTCCATACATTTTGATCGGCGATTCTATAACGAAGCGAAAACGAAAAAGTTTTGGCTAAATGACCTGGTTTTGAATACATCACACTGTATCGACGCTAAAATACAAAAATATATAAAAATTGACGAAAAACGCACTTCCAGTACATCATATTTTAACCACCTTAAACTCTATCATAATTTTCAGAGAACCCCCTGTTTATAAATCGCGGGTTTTTGTGTACGGCACGACTCCCTTGGTGGTGATTAGTAGGATAACGGGTTCATACTCGATACAGTATATTACTTTATTATGATCCTTATGTCCTTGGAATAAAGGCCAGAGGAAACTGAGCATTCGGATTTCTGGAAAATCGGTTTTCCTATGAATAATGCGTCTGTTGGCGATGTAACGCATAGTCACACTCAAAAATGCTAATGTGTAAATCCATACTAATATTATAAATGCGAAAGTGTGTCTGTCTGTCTGTCTGTCTGTTAGGTACCTCTTCACGCTCAAACTGCTAAACCAATTTCGCTGAAATATACTTTCCTGGGACTCAGAGTATGGAGATACTTTGAGTCCCGGGAAAGGACATAGGATACTTTTTGTCCTGGAAATATGTATGGTTCCCGCGCGATAAACGAGTTTTGGCGCAATGGAGTTGCGGGCGTCATCTAGTGCAAAATTTTAGTTACAAAACGGATTAAGTAAATTATTATTTTAGTTCTTAAAAAATCTGAAAACCCACAACCAAAAGCAATACCACAATTGGAAGCAGAATAAATTATTACAAACCCTTTATATATTTTTTAAACCCGTTATAGCTATTATAGACGATTTACTTTGACACCGGTATTATTTGGTATAATACAAAGGACAAGGTCCAAATTGGGCTAGTTTTAAAAATGCCGGCCAACGTAAATAAACTCATTATTTAAATAGAACAAAATCTAAGGAATAATTTTTATTATTACACCAAAGTTCTAAGTCAAGTCTCCGAGTTGTTATTCAAGGTCAAACTTTTTTTTATAACATGATGGGGGGGAGTGATGTGGCGGTACCCACAATTCCGCCTAACATTCCTGCATCGCGCTATCGAAGTTTTCTAAGCGCGGCGGTATATATACCAGTGGTGTTCCTAACGGCTATATTTTCATAGCGCGCTAGATGGAATACGCGACATTTTTCAAACGCGCTATTTTTGACGCTACGTTATAGCGAATAAAATTACGATTCGTTCAAGCGCGCTAGTTTTGACGCTACGTTATAACGAATTTCAAGCGCGCTAGTTTCGACGCTACGTTATAACGAATTTCAAGCGCGCTAGTTTTGACGCTACGTTATAACTTATAACAGCTATAACGAATGAAATCTCGATTCTTTCAAGCGCGCTAGTTTTGACGCTACGCTATAACGAATGATACGTTATAACGATCGATTGGACACGTTGTAAAGTTACCGACGTTATTGAATTCTTTCGTAATAATTATAACGCGGTGGGTCAGTTAATGTAATATAACGTGTTTGTTAAAGATAACTTTGAATAATATAATCGTTTGAAGGCATTATTATTTATTTGGTTAATTTTGTCATGTTTGAAATATTTAAATTAAAATGATGTAAGTACAATAATTATAATATATTATAATATATTGAAATTGAAATGAATTGGTTTATGTACAATTCTTTTTTTTTTAAGTATTAAATTATTTAAATGGTTTTTAATTATTTTTTATATTAACTTAAAATATTATTTTTACATTTTTTTAACAGTTTTTTTTTTGCATTTTATTTACATTTAAAAATATAATAACGTGTCCAGATTTAGAAAAAATACGTTCACATGGAACGGAAGTTACTATTATATTACAGTACAGTGCTCTTCGGAGCAGGGGGTCAATTATTATATTTTATTGATGATTATAAAACATTATAATTTACCTATGCACGCAACGCAACACTGAAAATTATGACAGCCGAATTCACCCGATTTGGACCCGAGCGACACGACAACGAACCAACGAAAGTCGCGCGCGATAGGCGCGCGGCGCGAGCGGCGGCGCCGTGCTAGCCGCTAGGTCAGTGACCACGCTATACGTTATAACGTAGCGTCTTATGCGTAGTTTTATAGCGCGCGCTATTCGTTGCGAAGAAATAGCGCGCTACTTTTTTCAGCTATACGTTATATTAACCACCACTAATATATACGACAGCTGAAATGTATTACGCGGGCTTCGGCCTGACCGAGCATACCATCTCGCTCGGTCGGAAGATCTTCCTTTGGCCTCCACGCATTATACCCACATTGGGCTTCGGCCTGACCGGGCATATCACCCCAATGAAGTGAGCAAGGTCCTCGCGTCGTTGCGAGGTGAATCGCTTGCTCAACTTTCTTGTTTAGAAGGTGCGACGGAGAAAATGATAAAATAGCACACTCGATATTCCAGTTGAATTCTCTTTTTTTAATCTCTTCTCTAAATCTATCAAAAAGTAAACAAGTCAAAAAATCATAAATTATAGAGTCGTACAAAATAGTATAAAAAGGTTTTTATAAAAGAAATTAGCTATGTACACTAGTCACTACAATGTAATAAAACTTATTTTATTAATTAAAAGTAATAAGTAATCGATCCCAACGTCCCTATCCGAGTCATAGAACAGATTAGAGGCCAAATACCTACAAATTATTTGGAAAAATTTACGGACGGAAGGTAAATAAACCTTCCCCCAAGACGAGCCTGCTATATGTATACCCCAAACAGCAGGCGACCGCCGATGGAGTCGCGGATGTAATGTTGTGGCTCCGTCCGTCAATTTTTTCAAATCATTTGTAGGTATTTGGCCTCTAATCTGTTCTATGTCTCGGATAGGGACGTTGGGATCGATTACTTATTACTTTTAATTAATAAAATAAGTTTTATTACATGTTATAAAAAAAAGTTTGACCTTGAATAACAGCTCGGAGACTTGACTTAGAACATTGGTGTAATAATAAAAATTATTCCTTAGATTATGTTCTATTTAAATAATGGGTTTATTTGCGTTGGCCGGCACTTTTAAAATTAGCCCAAAATTGTATGGACGTTGGATCTTGTCCTTTATTATCACGCTGTTTATTCACGATTCACGCTGTATATTTGACAATTCACGCTGTATATTCACAATTCGCTCTCTATATTCAGGTAAAATAAACATGATACTCAAAGCTTAAACTGCGATTCTAGATTTATAGCTTGAAGTTCGAACTCGTCCGGAACTGCTAATGATCGCGAAATGACTGCAGCTCTAAACTTTTATTATTTTCTGAATTATTAACTTTTATTGGTCCTATTGAACAAGCAAGTGTTTTGTAGCGAACGACTCTGTATTTATAGACACCATAAACTGTTAAGCATCAACAGTTGCACAGTTTGTTTAAATGAATGAAAATATCGTTTTTCCAGTGACTTTTATGAAATAAGGGGGCAAACGAGCAAACGGGTCACCTGATAGAAAGCAACTACCGTCGCACAGTGTGATAAGAACCTCGATTTTGTTTCACCGCGTTTTTCTTTCAAAATACTATAGTTAATAGCTATATAAACATTAGAGTAAAACTCCGAGATCGATATTCTTTGTAGTTATTTTTTTAAAGAGTGTCAAAGTTGGCGTTTTTCCGGGTCAAAAATTTGCATAAATATTAATTAAAAAAAAAAAACTAATCAAGTAACATTAATTTTGTTTATATCAAGCACTTAATACTTTACTTTTTCTTCAAATTTGGTTAACCTACTGTGATAAGTAGGGAGATATTTATTTATTTAATAATTTTAGTTTTTTATTTTTAATTTCGCGATTAGATCAAGTTAGAAAAATTTTTAAGCAAGAAACGATAGTGTGAGTAATCCTTTATCAATGTTATTAAAAATCACACTCTAATAACCTCTGTGTCAGAAGTTATATCCAATTCAATTTTTTGATTTGAATAAAAATCGGATTTTTTTATAACTAGCGTTGTCACTAAAGTTGATATTTTATTTTCCCCGACTACATCAGAAGGTGATTACTGATTAGATACTGTTTGGGCACATAAAATCATTAGTTTACGTTATATTTTTTCACTTTTTAGATTTTTTATTATTAGACCTACCTAAACGTGATCTTGATATTTTTCGTATAGGATATCGATTGCGAATTTGCGTATCAACCGGATAAATCAAACAAGAGACCTTTAGTGACAACCCTAGGTACAAAAAATCCGAATTTTTATTAAAAAAAAATTTAATTGGACATATCACATAACTTCTGACACAGAGGTTATTAGACTGTGATTTCTAATAACATTGATAAAGGACTACTCACACTATTGTTTCATGCTTAAAACTTTTTTTAATTCGATCTAATCGCGAAATTAAAAATGAAAAACTAAAATTATTAAATAAATAAATATCTCCCTACTTGATGGTTTGGTTAACCTACTGTGGTTTACCAAATTTGGAGAAAAAGTAAAGTATTAAGTGCTCGTTCAATTGGTATAAACAAAATTAATATTACTTGATTAGTTTTTTTTTTATTAATTTTTATGCAAATTTTTGACCCGGAAAAAAGCCAACTTTGACACTTGTATTTTGAAAGAAAAATGCGGAGAAACAACATCGAGGTTTTTATCACACTGTGCGTCGCCCATGAACACTCGCAACATCAGAAGAGCTGCAGGTGCGTTGCCGGCCTTTTAAGAGGGAATACGCTCTCTTCCTGAAGGTTTGCAGGTCATATAGGTCCGGAAATACTGCTGGCGACAGTTCGTTCCAGAGTTTTTAGTAAGAGGGACTTTAGTAGTTATTCGTTATTTTAGGGTAGCTTCAATAAAATTTATTTCGGGAAACTTGCACACTCCTTACTGCATAAAAGCACTAAAACACTACATCGTTCTATGGCTTTGGTGATCTTATTATGGGATTGAAATAAAATTATTTCAAACTATATGATGCCCGCAACTCCGTTGTGCCAAAAATCGTTATTCGCGCGGGAACCGTACATTTTTCCGGGTTAAAAGTATTCTATGTCATTTCCCAGGACTCAAAGTATCTCCATGCCAAATTTCAGCAAAATCGGTTCAGCGGTTTGGGCGTGAAGAGGTAACAAACAGACAGACATACTTTCGCATTTATAATATTAAAGTACTAGATAATGCCCGCAATTCCGTTGCGCCAAAACTTGTTTATCGCGTGGGAACCGTACATTTTTCCGGGACAAAAACTATCCTATATCCTTTCTCGGGACTCAAAGTATCTCCATGCAAAATTTCAGCAAAATCGGTTCAGCGGTTTGAGCGTGAAGAGGTAACAGACAGACAGATTCGCATTTATAATATTAGTATGGATGGATGAGATAAAAGAAAAAATTATTCAAACCGTACATTTTTCACGGGATTCAAAGTATATACCTATTTTTTGGCGACTAATATTATGACAAAGTTGGCTTTTATTCGAACCGTATATTTTTCACTGCACTCAATATATTATCTCTTTTATCAAAACAGTATCTAAATTTATCAAAATCGTCAGGTTTAGCAGCCACAGATGAAAAACATATAAACAAACTTTCATATTTAAATAATATTACTACACATTATACAGCCCGTAACAGCATGGATGGTGGACAAAGTTATCTTAAACTAGATAAAGGTGTCGTCCCCTAGCGGGAAGTTTGGTCTCCTCTTACGACGGGCCTTCTTGATGGCACTCCTGGGAACCGTACTCTAAATTCAAATCCGATACCTGCCTGTAGGTAGGTAGGTCAATGATCCCTATGGACATCTGTGTTACTATATTAATATTGGTAGTATTCAGTTTGCAACTATAATTTAGTACAAGATATTTCATTTCTAATTGATAGTAAATAAAATTATAAAACATAATATAAATAAATAAATGCACGGAAAACAGAGTTGCAGGCAAAACTTCGTTGCAACTAAATTCGTTTATCGGGAACTGTACATTTTGCCTTTCTGGGCAGATTAATTACAAATTTCATCTGTCAATCGGTCGAGCGGTTATAGCGAAGAGTTAAGAGGCAGACAGACACAATTTTACTATGAAATTTGTAAAGATTGTAGATATACAGGCTGTAACAAAACTGAGTTATAATACTTTAGGGTGTGTATGTGTTCCTTGTTGAGAGTTCACTGTAAAAGTAGCAGCGCTGAAAGACCATTTTTTTTCTCATTTTTATTTTTATATGGGCAATCTACCCAGCGTCACGAGTTTTCTCGTACAAAAGTGAAAAAAATGATCTTTCAGCGCTGCTACTTTCACAGTGGACTCTCTACAAGGAACACGTACACACCCTAAAGTATTATCACTTAGTTTTGTTACACTTTGTACATGTTAAATGAATATGTAGAAAAGGTATAATATTATGATATTAAAATACATATTAATTATCTAAGTTCTATGAAAACAGCCACACTGGTACGGACTTGTAACAAAAATTGAAATCAAACATAATTTATCTCAATGAATATCATTAGCATTTAACAAATTATAGAAGCAAATAAAACAGCTTGAAACACCTGTCTATATCATGTTTATTAATTAAAATCTTCAAATATACGAGCTTTTAAATAGAAAATGTTTAATTAAAAAGTAATTAAGATGGCTGTTTTATGATACTTGTTTTTATATTTTTTATTGCTGTTTACTTTTACTACATTGTATTTTAGAATAAGCGTCTCATTAATGTTTGTTGTTTTGAACAACGTTATTATTTAATTGGTTTTAGTAGCACGAAGCTATTAATTATGTTTAAAGAACCCGAAAACATTTTTCTTTGCTATTTATTTTGTACTAATTGTACAATTAGTGCACTCTACACTCTACAACAGGGGTCACCAATTAGTTTCGCTCGGGGTCCGTTTTAAGACATAAAATGATCTTCGCGGGCCACACATTTTAGAAAATAATAATTATGAAGTAAACAAAGGTAATTACGGAAATTATATGATCAAATGAGATAATCTGAATGAATCTCTCTGAAGTTTGGAGTGAAATATTGGTGCAAGCTATAGATTTTGACATTAAATCCTGGAGATGTTGAAGTCCTAAGATGAATGAAGATCATCTTCGAACATGCTTGGTCCGCACACAATGGGTCGGCGGTCCGGATGCGGACCGCGGTCCGCCATTTGGTGACCCCTGCTCTACAATATTACATTCGATCGATTAATATGTGGCTTATGCGATATTTTGGTAAAAAATTCGTTGTGAATTATACTATCCTACATAAAATTCCCCGATGTTACAATATACGAGCAACTGCAATTTTACGTATGATGACTAAGTCGCTATAACCCAGGCAAAAACGGCAAATATATTATAACTTTTTTGTACATCTTGGGCATTTAATATGTAATTTTCTTCAAGAATAGAGTGGTTTTTACGTCGACGACTACACTTACTAATAACCTTGGTTTACTAGTAGGAAGTTACCTAAAGACGATGACTTCATCTCATTTACTTGTTATGTCATGGCAAAAAATTAGAACTACCGGTTCTTGGTTCGTTAACCCGATCTGATTTGAACGGGAAATATTGGATTCTGATTTATTCTGTATTGACAGTGTTTATGGATACCAAACTTTTTCTTGTAGTTCGTCTGTAAATCTTGTTGCTACCCCAACTGCGGAGTAGCCAAAGTTTTACTGCATAGCATATAATTATATAATTTCGTTTTATCAGAGAAATTAATTCAGATGCACTTAAATGATATCGAATTATTTCAAGTCATTGTTAAGTCGTGATCTATTAGCTGGGCTTAACCCGCTCAAATTATAGGTCCGCCATATTATTATGCCAATGAATAAATTTTTTGACAGCAATTTCCCATGTTGTGTGCACAAACCCGCTCATGCCTTGGTCACACCCACCGAGTAGAGCGGTGAGACAGTGCCCTCGTCCGAGCACATCCATACAAAACATACTGTTGGAGCAATATATCTCGCCAGTCGCCACTCTACTCGGTAGGTGTGATCAAGGCATCAGATCGGCCTGCGATCAGTCTAACCGGATGGATTGACCTCCCCGCATACTGCTACTTATTACCTTTTAATTAATGTAGGTACAGAAGTTTTATCAACTGAACATAACATACGTGTCATACTATTTGTATGCTGTTGCATTATTCATGGCATAATTCGATAAGTTGGAGCTTGGAGGTCGTATACTCCGAACATGATTACACACGTCCTAAACAATGATTAGCTGAGGCTGATGTAATGTGTTAATCAGTGTTTAAGCCCGGTTTAGGCGCGTTAATGGAGTATAATACTGTTGTGTGATGGGGTAGGTAGTCCATAGAATACCGTTCTTGAGATACAGCCAGGAGACAGACAGACGGATAGACATCGTCTTAGAATAGGGTCCCGTTTTTATCCATTAGGTGCGGAACCCTAGACTAACACATAGCCTTTTTTTGTCCTAAAAATGAACAAAGATGCCGGATGATATACGGATACTTCTACAGTAGTAGTACAGTAGTCCTCTAGGACGAAACTCGAAGAAGTAACCACTCTTGAAAGCATCAAAAAACACACGCCAACAAAAGGTGCCTGCAAATTAATAGCCGTTTTTTATAAGAGTTTTTAAATGCTCTAATCATAATATTATGTTTCGAAGAAGTTTTCTTTCTATCAGCTCAGGTTTTTCAGACATTTCCTGAATTTCGCGGTATGTCATATGTCGATCTTCCTCAACCGCTTACGCACAGCATCAACGTTTTCTTGGGTGACTGCAGTTTTTGGACGACCTTGACGGGGATCATCCTCAGAGGGATCATCATTGAGCCTGACACGTCCACGTTGAAATTCAGCAAACCAGCGATAAATTGTGGTTTTGGATGGGGCTTCATCATCAAATGCAGAAATCATCCGATCAACATACTGTTTTTGTGTTAAACCACTTCGAAAGTCATAATAAATCATCGCTCTAGAATTTTCTCGAGTCAATTCCATTTTCTCAGCGACTAAACAAGTTTGACAAGACCTTGTGACAAGACCAAGAATCTTTTTTTAAATAAACAAATTGTATTCGATTTTTAAAACCAATGAGTTTTCAATTAAAAAGATTTTAATATGACAGGAATAGTGGAGGTATTCCATTACCGATATATAGTGCAGCCTATGTATAATTGTAGACTGACAAGGATAGTTTTACACACTGCCACTGACATGATAGTGGATGTAAAGCATTCGTTTTTCTTTTGGCTACATGTAAAGTGATATTAGCACGCTTTTATAAGTTGTCGCTGTATGTATGTAACGGAATTTTTGAGCAAGATTTTTACCTATCTTCAGTAATCTAATTTATTAGAAACTTTGCATAGTATTAAGAGCCAATGACAATGTTATAATTTGTAAAAAATGTTGAGAAAAAAAAAATAAATCGTGTTTTTCAACTATATTATTATTTAATTATTAGATAATATTATTTGGACTCTGGAGGAACATACAGTATCAAGAGATATTTTACTATATGGCGGCGGCTGGTCAAATTTTGGCCACGCGCCAAAACAGCCTTGTAAGTATGTATAGTTCAAAAGTATTATTTTGGACGGCATTATCGTTATACGATAAAGTCCTTTCTTTTCTAGATTAAAAAAAATATTATTTTTAATGTAAATTTACATTAGCAGAAGTTAAAAATGAGTTTGTGAATTGTGGACAATCCATAAATACCTGATTAAATTGTTATCAACGATTTCATAACGTTCGCATGGCGTTTTGATAATATTATAAATGTTACGTGTAAGTAATCAAGATTAAATTGTAGGTAATTTTAAAATTTTGCACTTGTCTGATAAAAGTGATGTCATAGCAAAGACTGAACAGAAAACGTTAATAGTAATATACTTATAATATTCTTCACGAATCTACAATTGAGTAACTGATAATATTAAAAGTATTTTAATAAAGAGCAAAAGCCCCAAGCGGCACCGCTTAACATAACAATAATTGAAAATCTATTGTGTCTGCGATTCCCACGATCGAGTTATACACATATATACACTTATGAATAAGAATCAATTTTCCTAACAGTGTGCTTTATCTGTACAAACTGTATCAAGCTGTATCAACGATATCAAAATACTGGTTTTTGTCCGCTGAGCCTACCTATAATTATGTATTCTAAAATGTGCGATAAATAAAACAGAAGAAAGATGTATAGAGTCTACATTATAACTGGAAAATACGGAATTTCCAGAAACCTTTCGCTCACCTTATATTGAACGGATCGTAGACGGATGTTAAAAGTATCTAATATCCGTAATTTCCGGATTCAAATCCCGCGATATCCGGTACTAAAAGGATTCCTTTGAGTCACACTTCGGCGTAGTCTGACGTCATTATTCTTCGGTTTATGATTGACGATTACAATATAGGCTGGATTTATATGCAGCAGTGCGAACGCGCGGTTAGGCGGCTACACCGCGAGATGACAAGCAAATGAATGTGAAGCTAATCGCACATTTTGTCAGCACCGTACGCGCTGTAGAGATCAACTACGATTTAACATGGCGCGCCCCTCCAAAATTCAAAACGTTTGAAGTGCGTTGTCAAAACTACGTTGTCTTGCGCGGTAGGCTAGCTATGATTAGTTGACCAACAAATCTTGGTAATAAGTGACATTAACTGAAATATTACGTGTAGTGTGATTGGTTGAATACTTACTACATACAAACTCTTTCATAAGGATGTGACTACACACATTGAAACAGTAATTTGGAGGGGCGCGCCATGTTATCGTAGATGATCGCTACGCGTCACGAAATGCGGCGCGTACGGTGCGGACGAATATGCGAGGTTTCACATCATTTCAAACAACGAATTTTAAAATGCGACGCGGCGCGTGTTTGTTGATAAATGTGCGATCACCTTTATGGCGCATTTTCATTGGTCGATAGGGCCCGCATGCGGGGTGCGGGAGGTTTCTGAAACGCATGCCAAGACCAATAATAATCGGCCAAGTGCGAGTCGGATTCGCGCACGAAGGGTTCCGTACCATTATAGAGCAAAATTAGGCCAAAAATTGTGTTTGTTGTATGAGAGAACCCCCTTAATTTTTTTTTTATTTTAATATTATTATTGAATATTAAAATACACATATAACAAAGGTTTTTTGAAGAAAGTCTAGTACCTACCTGTTGCCATTATTTATATAGAGCAAAAAAGGCCAAAAAAATCACGTTTGTTGTATGGGAGACCTCTTAAATATTAATTTTATTTTGTTTTTAGTATTTGTTGTTACAGCTGCAACAGATATACACATTCTGTGAAATTTTCAACTCTCTAGCTATTACCGTTCTCGAGTTACAGCCTGGTGACAAACAGACGGACAGACGGACAGACAACGAAGTCTTAGTAATAGGGTCCCGTTTTTACTCTTTGGGTACGGAAACCTAAAAATGCGCCATTAGTTGTTATAGACCGTATGCTGTATACCGTACTAATGAATGCGCCCTTAACAACAGAGTGCCGCATAAATCGTAACATACATTTGCTTGTGATCACAATGTAGCGACTAGCGGCCAAATCGCGCGTTCATCACGCATAATATAAGTCCAGCCTTTGAATCAGACTTCTGCGTACTCCTGACGTCATTATTCTTCGGTTTATGATTGACGATTACAATTTACAATGTCTTCAGACTGTCGTGTACATGAGTCACATCACGCGTGTCGCGTATTATCCAATTTGATGTATAACAGTTTGTATTTCTTGGTAAACTATTAGAGCTTGTGGGATGGAAGTCAAAGGCATCGTACTAGCTTGTCCTGCAAGACAATGCAGGAAAAATAATTTCTTTGGAATAAAAAAAAATGTGAAAAGCTTGTCGAGTAAATTTTTTGCCACCCAACCAGAATTTTACAAATAACATATTTTTTTCACTCTAGCCGACAGCACCAGCAAGACGGTAAGCAAAGAGTTTTGTTCAACGTTCGACAACGTTTCTGTCAATATTCTGATATGACGAGTGCACCGTGTAGGATTTTGGTCGAATTGTTTACTGTATGTGCTAGTAGCGCCCTCTACTACATCAGCCAATAGTAATTTTGGATGTTCGTGTGGTAGTAACCACACTCAACGCTGTCAGTTGTCACATATCCAATTTAAACTGATGATACATCGTCGTAAATTCGTCATAGTAATGTCACAACTCACAATCATAATGATCATAATACAAACACAGGATCATCTGCATTAGCATAATTTTAACACGACGTGTCTCTACCACCTAATATACAACATTGTTTATGTAATACATAACGCACGCAATCCTACTAATATTATTAATGTAAAAGTCAGTTTGTTTGTTATCTTTGCACGCCCAAATCGCTGAATCGATTTTGCTGAAATTTTGTATACTTATATTATGTTACGCTCAAAGACCGAAAACGCTCAGTGAGCGGAAAAATAGCTGACAACGCGTTGTGGTCACAGTGAAAAAAAACAGGTCTTTTTGTGATTGCCAGAACGCGTCGTGGCCGTTTTCATTAGGGCGACAACGCGAATTTCGCGTCGTGGCTGTTTCACTGTGACCACAACGCGTTGTTAGCTATTTTTCCGCTCACTGAGCGTTTTCGGTCTTTGAGCCTTTTGTCATTTACCTTAAGTTCCAGGAAAGGATATAGGATACTTTATATTTTGGAAAAAATGTACGGTTCCCGCGAGATAAACGAATTATGGCGCAACGGAGTTGCGGGCGTCATCTAGTGTTATAATTTATAACAACTTGTACGTATGTATTTTGTAGTAGTAGGGCCTGTTTCACCACTTTCTGATGAAGTTTCGAATAGGCTATTTACAACTTTTTTGACAGATTCTCCATACTTGATCTGTCAAGTTAATTGGTGGATAGCCTATTCGTCACTTATCAGGAAGTGACGAAACAGGCCCTTAGTCCTACTCAGTGATTTTTACGAGTAGTTGAACTCACGAGTAGTCGGCTCCTCAGCCGATGTTCAAAGAAGCATGTAGTCATAGACGAAACAAAAGTGTTTCTTATCAATACAAGACTCGAAGTACTAGGAAGAAGCCGTTACTGTTGAAGTAACAAAATGACCCCTATTTTTAATGCTAGTTCTAATTCTATTTTGGTATAATTTAGTATTTTATATCAGATTTTGTCCAAATCCTATCTATATATTACATTCCATTTTTAATATTTCTTGCTGCGAGTCATTTTGTACAAAATTACCGCTAATCTCAAAAACAGAGAATGGATTGCTTCATCATCAGTTGGTTCACTTGAACGGTTCTATTTTGGGCGTTCATCGTCTGTCTCATCACTGTTATCTGCCATTAGATAGAAAAGGGGGGCTTAATTACGTCTGAGACAATATTTACTCAGGAGAAGTCACTGACGTTCAAAACAAAGATTTTTACCTAGCTTGTGGATTGTAGAACTCTATATCGATATTGTAGATTTACGCCCTGTCAAAGATATGCTTCTGGAGCCTTCAATGAACCGACGAGCACACATTTCTGACAAATAAATATGGAAAATATATCTTCGAATAGTATTATTCATGTTAATCTCATAATGAAACTAAATATGTGATTATTTTCAAATAACTAGTATTTTTAGTAACACACGGATAACCCTGTATATTTTCCTTTTAATAAGTACCTATCCATGTAGTACTAATCTAGCTAGTACTTCATAATTAAGTGATTAAACATAATATTTAAGATTTTAAGATTTTATTACTTACAGGAACATAATACATATTTTTGTTGCTAAACATCAGTATATCTAATGCCTGTTAATGTATAAAGTGGTGTGTAACAAATTGGGATATTATTTTCAAGAGTTTACTAAAGTTTACTAAACAAGTCGGCGCTAAATTGCATAGAACTGCGATTTGTGAAACTATTTCTTAAAATAGTGTTTTCCTTAAAAACTCTAGTAAGTTAATATCGAGGTAAAGTACATGGAATGTTGATTGTATACGATTATATAGTAGAACTTTAGATTGGTTGCATTTTTTTAAATAAAATAATAATGTCTGACCTGTTTCCTACTTTTTAACAAAAGTCTTATATTTTTGTTAACTTTTTAGTAGAGGAGACTTAAATAACTAACACTGGTCTTATCACTCATAAAAATAAAACAATAATAAGTATTCTATTTATCTAACATGAAATTCCTTAATTTTTTTCGCTTTCATATAACTATTTTTCATTTCCATCCAATCCTTTAAATTTCCATCTTATCGATTTTCATTTCCATCTGTTGCATCATTACCATCCATCTATTTATATCGTAAATATAAATAGCAGACTAAGGCAATTCAGGGATCAGAGTAAGTATATGTACACAAGCCTAAATACAAAATGTTGTCGTAATATCTTTAAAAAAAAATGATTCTACAAAAATGGCCAAATGGGACCGAAAAAATAGAACGACCCAAATACACTTTTTAGTTTTTATACACTAGTATTTTATAGTCCTAGTTTGTACTATAGATGCCACAGTATAAGTCACTGGTAGTATAAAATTGTAGCCACAACATTTCGCAGTCGCAATCCGACATTTTCATTCACCGTTAAAAGGGGTTAACTTTTCAGTGGAAAAAGCACCGGGTTTTATCGCACAAAAAGAAACTCTTGTCCTCTTTTTTTTTCTTTGGAACAGAGCTTTGAAAGATGTTTCTTTGCGAAACGACGGGTTTGTATATTAGCCGGCATAACTCTGTTTATAATACTTAATAGTTAAGATAATGAAATATTAATAATTTCTTTGTTATTGTTTGCTTTTGATGTTATATTTTTTATTAAAGATATTATTTTTATTTTATTTCCATCCCACGCACGTTGGGCCTTGATTTGCTGATATAAATAGGCTTGAGGTATACCAAGGCCTCCCGAGATCGAAATCACCTGGTAACAAGTAACCACCAGATATTTAAAGAAGATTCCAAGAGATCTTATAAACGCAACCGTTATTCTTTTTAGTGTGGTTCTTGACTCGGAGGTCGTGGATTCTATTGCCGTGTTGGAAAATTTACAATATCGGCTGGTTTTCTAATCATATGCGATAATGGGCATGCAAACGTTCTTCCTGGGCCGGTTTTCTAATCATATGCGATAATAAATTCTTCCTGGGCCCATGATCTCTCTACCTACCCTGTTTTTAACATTTGTTTATAGTGCATTGTTTACCTTTAAGCATTACAAAATCATCGTGTAAAACTGGCATGAAACCTGACCAAAGGAATCTTTCTTGGTGTCTTTTCATAAAGGTAAATAGAACCTTCAAGAAGAGAGCGTACTCCTTAAAAGGTCGGCAACGCACTTGCAACTCTTTTGATGATGAGAGTGTCCATGGGCGTCGGTAGTTCCTTTCCATCAGGTGACCCGTTTACCCCTTGATTTTACAAAAAAATACAATCTCGTGCAGAATGTACTAATGATTACCGAACGGGCAATGAGATTATCATTATGAAATGCGAAATCCATTCACGTTTTTATTATCTCCGAAACAAATGAATAATGATGGGGCCACGTGTCACTGGTTATTAAAATTGAATTTCGAATTTACATAAAATAAAAGGCGCTGTACACTGTACAGTCGGTGCGCCATTTTATAATTTGTTAAGTGTTGTTTATTTTGTATTTAACTGGTTTTGAATCCCTTTTTGATCCCCTAAATATTTAAAAGATAGTTAGAGTTCGGAGGTTGGTCATCAAAAGTTTTTCTATACTTTCATACCAAGAACCTGCTACCAGCAGGCCTAGGATTTCCACAGTAAATATGCAAAAGAATAGAAACGCTGACAGTTTTTGCAGACAAACTGACAGATTTCCTTTGTTAATCCAACACTTTGTCGACTTTACCGTAAAAATAAACCTTTCTATGCTGGCCATGCTAAGCTGGAGCTATATAGGATCTTTCGTGTCAAGTATCCTGTCAAACAGCTGGACCTTATTATGTCACAAACTAAAACACCCTCAACGTCACATTGAGTTGAATCACTAAAAGAAATGGACAAAATTTAATCAAATTTTTCAAGTAATAAAATTGAATTAGCTATGCTAAACGCGGCCGAAATGTGCGAAGCCAAATCAGCTTTCAATAGATTTATTACCCAAATCCGCGGAATAAAAATTTGATTCCCTCTTACCGTGAAAAATATCGAGTAGAACCGAAAATCGTACATTACCTGAAACAAAAATATCTTTTTGTTAATATAAAATACGGAGAAAAACCTAAAGGTTGCTGCCTACAGTGAACTGATGACGATGAACTATTGCTAAGAACACTATCGATCATGTCAGCTATAAAACACACTATGATGCTATGGACAGACATACAGACAGCTAGATGGAAAAGCCAAACCTACAACACCAAAAAGTTTTTACTTTAAAATGTAACATTTTTATTCAGAGGAAAAAACAATATTTTCTATTTTGAACGTAGAACGTTCTTGTGAGTAGTTCATTTGCTATCAAATATCCAGAAACGAATAAACCTCATTCCGTGTCCAGTAAGACGGATATTCTCGCATGACGGGCTACCGCAAAATATTGTACACTTTTGTACAAATTTTGTACACTTTTGTACACTTTGTACGCCGTTATCAAGTGGGGCACATGACGAAGGTAGGGTCCACGATTTACGTCAATTATTTAATATTTGGAGCGTTGACTCTTTGTCTATTTTTGGTGACGTTGACATGTTCACAAAAGATTGCGGACGGTTCTAATATTTTTGGGTACAACATGGTACAACCAATGAAATGTTGATTGTCGTTTTCTACTCACAGAGCTAGTTCCTGAACTAGTGGTAAGTATAAATATATTGAAAGAACGAAAGAAGAAAAGAAAGAAGAGAAAAAATATTATTGTACAATGCTAATTTAATTAAAAAATATTATTTGGTTTGTCCTTAATAAGGGACACATACATATGGGGTCCAAGTCCATGGTGGATTCAGTATACTGAATCCACATAGTGACATAATATTATATTCGATTAAAATTGCCTAAAATATCTAAGCTACGTTGCGACGGTCATGGTAGCAATCCTATATTATCATGACCAAGCCTGGGAAGGGAAGCCGACAGGTCTCCTTAACTCTATTATGACTTCTACATAATATAGAAGCCTCGAGCCACTGGTCAGTACGTTGATGATGATGACGCTATCAGCTAACGTGACTAACAACCTTGGCGCCGGCTTATCATAATTGCTTGGCTATTATTCGTTTGAGAACACTGTTTGTCCTGACAAGGGAAAAACGTTATAAATTGATACAATGTTTGCCTGATGCTACGCACTTAGTTGTTAATCCAATATCAAATGTTTGGATTGAATAAACGGGATTGTTTGATCTAACGCTGGGTTTTTAGACTGGATTCCGTAGTCATAGATAAATAATAACAGGGTGAAAATTTAGCAACCCCTAGTTCAATGTAGGTTGACGCTGGTTTGGCAAATTGGATACCTATCGAAGTTCTGAAAGGAGTTGTTATTATAACTTGTAAACTCCTCACTCGGTCAAAAGATAATAATTTGTTGAAATTCCTAAGCATAATTCTTAACGTACATTTCGTAACAACTTTCGTGGGATGAATTAAATTTTAAAATTGACAAAGTCGACCTTTGGTTTAGTTGCTGTAAAATACAAAGTCCTCACACTTGTGACGTCATATGTGCGACATATTTGCATTATGACGCGACTAGCACGCTGCCTGGGACTTTACGATACGTGATACGCAAGCAGATTGGTCGGATCTGACAAATCCTTGCTGCATGAGGATTCAAATTTCGTCAGAAAATCCTCTAAGCTGATAACACTTAGATTAGGTTCCCTGCAAACTTAGTAATCTGAGAGTGTGAAAATATAGGTAATAGCATCCGTAATATAAAGTTTTGTTAGGGGATTATACTACGACCTACGTTTTAAGGGATAAATATTTCCGTAATTTATAAGTCTGCCATTTTGAAAAATCTTCATTTCACAGACTATGTCTATTGTCTGTAATAAAAATTATTGTTATTTAATTGCTAGGTTCTTCACATTTCTTAATTACTTAACATCAATTTAAGGAAGACATTGACGGAAATTTTATGTAACTCAAAATCTTAGTTAAATTAAGGTTAAGTAAGCATTGAATCTCTCTGAGTGAGGCTGCTAGAAATGATGCACCGCGTTTGTCTCAAAGTGATCTAACTCGTAGGACTTAGACCGCTCACGTTTGAGCGTTCTGTGACAGAGCATTAGGACCCTTAACCCATTTTCAACACGACCTATTTTACAATAACGAGGTTGTTCTAAATAATTAGCCAAACGACTGCGAAACGATGCAACTGATTTTCGATCGATTTATTAATAATCCATCCAGCCATTTACATACTTAAATTTTAAATATATTTTCAGTGTCCATTCTCCATACTATACTTTAAAATCCATACTAATATTATAAATGCGAAAGTGTGTCTGCCTATTTGTTGTCTCTTCACGCAACTGAACCGATTTTAGTGAATTTTGGTATAAAGATACTTTAAGTCCGCCATTTTGAAAGCGCATAGGATACTTGTTGCTCCGGAAAATGTACGGTTCCCGCGCGATAAACGAATTTTTTCTGAACGGAGTTGCGGACGTCATCTAGTGTTCAATATTTTCATGTAAAGTTCAACTAGTTCAACTACCTTCATGTAGAGTAAACCCATGTGCAATGACTATGTTTGAAGAAGCTAGGGTTGCCACAAAAGGCATTATTTTTCTTTCAAGATTACGTGAAAATGTATAATTTAATACTTTCATGCTCTGATTATCAAATATTACAAATCGAGAAACCATACACACATAATAACATTAACAAAAGTACACGGAAATTTGTGGATGCCAAACAAATGCTTAATGCCTCATAATCCGTATTTGACGATTTCGCGCTAAATGCTTTTATTACAATTTAAATGTCACAACCCTATTACGTATAGGGTGGCACGTGAATATAATATGAAAGGATTACGCGGTAGAAAAGGACAGTATATTATATTCATAATTTAACTACAAATAAAAATAATTTTAAATTGTGTTCGCTGAAACTCGATAACGGCTAAACCGATTTCGCTAATTTTAGTCTTGAAATATTCCTTAAATATTATAGGAGTACCTAATACAAAGTTCATCGGGTCATGCTCTAGCTATCTAGCTATCACAAAGAAAAGATGAAGTAGTATTAAATTATTATAGAAAGCTAAATTTAAGAAAAGTAATGGATGTAATATAATTTAATTATATTATAGATCAATATAAAACTTTTAAATATTACGTGGGCTTCACTATATACAACGTAATAAATAAAATGAAAAACACATATTATATTAATATCCATACTTCCATATCCATACTAATATTTAAATGCAAAAGTGTGTCTGTCTGTCTGTCCGTCTGTCTGTCTGTTACCTCTTCACGCCCGAACCGCTGAACCGATTTTGCTGAAATTTGGTATGGAGAAGTAAGTCCCGGGAAAGGACATAGGATACTTTGTATCCCGGAAAAATGTACGGTTCTCGCGCGATAAACTAATTTTAGCGCAACGGAGTTGCGGGCATCATCTAGTCACTTAATAAATAAATTGGATCTGCTTAAATCTAAATAATCAAATCTGCATAAAACTAAAGTGTTCATCTGATTGTAGACTACTCTAAGCACAGTTTTATAATGAATGTTCCGTAGATGTCTGACAGAGATACAGCAGCCTCTACCATTTCAAAACACACTTTGATACATTCACATAAAGTTGTTTTTCCTTTGTTGTTATTATTTCATAAACAGGGAGCTTATGCCTGTTTATTGTTGTGAGTTATTGTCTCCCCTTTCCATAATTTAAGCGTTACGCCGAATTTGCCAAACAGTCGTAAACTCCGAATGGAGATATTACGTTTATTACCGTTTAACTAATGTCATGATTAGATGGATTTATGTAGCTTGTGATGAATTAAGCCGCACGGGGCGCAGCGGACCACGTTTCTCATACACCCATCGCACACTCGGTCATATTATAACAGAAGACGTTAGTGGATGTAGTGGGTAACTTAAATTTTATCATAAAGGCGATTGCTCATTTTCCCCTTTTTAACCGACTTCCGAAAAAGAGGAGGTTATATTATATTCGCCTGTGTATTATTATTTTTTTTTGTTTTGAACAAACCTTTACCTACTCATCATCTGTCTCAGCTCTAATATAATATGGCTATACATAAAATCCACATTGGATTGGGAATTTGTAAATTATTTCCCCGGTCCTAAAGCCTCTATTTATGAAAAAAAATAACGTTTTCAAACTGAAAGTTAGCCCTTTATTCAGGCCTTCAATTGTGTGAAAAATGCGGCCCACCTCACTGCGCGACCTCACAATATGCGAGAAGCTAATGCGTGTGCCACCCCTAGAGATTAAGAAAATATTACTTTGGTTTATTATATATGCGTTTGTAAATAAATTAAATCTTATGATAAATTAGATTGTTACGTGTGAGCCAACCCTATTTGTTTCAGTAAGATTATGAAAATATTACTTTTAATATGGTGCTATTTTGTGTGAAACGGTGAGGCAAGAGGTATTTCGGTACAGAGCATAATAGCTCTTATAATTAATCTACAATTACTACAATTGCTACTTGAACTTCATATTTGTCCAGCAATCACTTTTAAATATTATATTACTAGTTATCCCGATGAACTTCGTGTCACTTTAAAACCTTCCCTGGACTTCTACGAATATTTTAAGACTAAAATCAGCCCAATCCGTTCAGCCGTTTTCGAGTTTTAGCGCGACTAACACATTTGAAAATCCATTTTTATATATAAAGAAGAAGAAGATGTAGTAGGTACCTACTTAACAAATTTATTACTTTAAGTATATACGGGCAATTCCACATGTGACTGACTCTGCATTTGATACGACTTGCGTTTTATTTTGTCATATATTATGGTTACTATTATGTTATTTATATAAATTTTAAGATGGATTTGTAGCAGATTAAACAAGTTAACTTATACAGAAAAAATGGTTATCATTATTGTTTTCAAATAGCATTTATTTAGACAAACATAAACGTGACCGACACTACATGCAAAAGGAAGTCGCTTCCGAGAGTGTTTGTAAACATCAATAATCTTCCTCTCTGTGGGCTAAATAACTCTACTTTGTATTTTTATCGAAAGTGCATGAGACAAACTATTATAAAAAGGTTAATTTTAACCTGTAAGTTACTTTGAAAAATATATATTAGCAAAAGAAATTGTGACCGACACTACAGCCCAAAACGTGACCGACACTACACTCACTTTGTGCGGGTAAAAGTCGGTATTTTTACATGAAACCTTAAAAATTATATATCTCAGAACGTACAATACGAACTCTAAAATTATATAAAAGCAAATCAGTAATTAGTTAATTCATTAAAATGCTTTTTTTGAACTAATACATCACAAAAACGAATTCGCTAATAATTTGTCAAATAATTACTCAAAATGAAATCTTCTCAAAGATAATTAACATAATAACCCTAGAGCCAACGGTAGGCAGATTTTCGTCATATTTTTAAGCTAAAACTTTTCCTTTATATATGATCCCTATAGAGATAACAACGACAAGACACTATGGAGTTTCAGTCGCTATTATTTTAGAAGATTTCCAGTTCTGCAGATCAACCTTACCTTCAATGAAGTTTAAACATCAATCATTTTATCTTATTTTCTTGTCATATCTATAAGAATCTCATATTCTACTGACAGATTTTTGTGACAATTGCTTCCCATTTCCAGACATCGCTAAATTTTGGATTTTATTTGACTTTGAGGTGGTCTGGCAGGTTCTTAAAATAATAATTTAGCTTACTCCTTCTCTCTCTGCTTTCTATATAGCTATTTTCACCATATATCAGCAAAAATAACAAACAAAACGCTACTTTTGGGCGTGATCGACTCTATAATGTGACGGACACTACAAAAAATTTTTTTAGAGTTTAGGTGTTTTAAAAAAAGATGGCAAATTTTTAATGCCGGTATCATTTGAGTAACGCCGTCACGTAGGAAAGTTTGTAATTTTATTCATTTAAAAGTAATTTTACTGTAGTTAAAGACAAAAATAAAGGTTTTTTATGTGACCGACACTACAACTCGACACTCTGATCTTACAAGCCTATTATATCTTTATAAAAATGAATTTTCTCGAATCTCAAAAGCTATATCGGTATTTAATTGTTTGAACAATCAGTGTGTAACAAAATATGACAAGAATTTAAAATACATAACGTGAAAACTAAGTCAGAACTTCATCACACAAAACCACACTCAGCCGAGCTCACGACATCATCTCATAAATGGCAGCTTTGCTAGAAAAGTAATGCTTAGAAATTGTTACTTCTATAAAATCTTAATAGTACCATAATGCTGTGACTACAATTAAGTATTTGATTACCAAAATCAGGTATTTATTTTCTTAGTCTACGGTAGACTTTTACATGGAACTGCCCACACGACTATTTACTTATTACTTGAAGTAATTCGCTAATAATAAAACTATGAGAAATCTTAACAGAATAGTAATCACTTTTTGGTTAACTGACTTTGCCAAAGCTCCTTTTATTTGTCAAGCCAGTGTAGGCACTATCATAACAAGTAATATCAAGTATATTACATTCAATACATCAAGCAAATATTATTGTATCGGCCCGTATAATTATATGCTAGAGTTTCCCCAGACGCAAACTATAGGTACATACGTTACCTAGAATAATAGTTTATACAATAGAGAATAGCCTAGGAATTAGATACCTAAACTGAAGCAATATTAGCAACTCGCAACTCCGTCGAGATAAAGTTGGTTTATAGCGCGGGAACCGTACATTTTTCCAGGTTACAAAGTGTACTAAGTCCTTTCCCGGGACTCAAAGTATTTCCATAATATCTTTCAGCAAAATCGGTTGGGCGGTTCGGGCGTGAAGAGGTATAACAGACAGAGAGAGACTCGCATTTATAATATTAGTATACAAATACAACAAATACAAATCTTTACTATCGTATCTTAATTTACAATGTTTTAAAAAGTGGCAGTCCCCCAAACTAGGCGCAGCCTGTATTATGGGGGAATTCTTACCGAATTACAATAAAAAGAGTGCAAAAAATAACAGGAAATTAAATTAAAATTTTAATTAATAATTAACAAAAATATTCCGGGAATTAGTAAAAATAATAATAATACTTAATAAAATCTTAATACAACGACAAAGCAAACAAATGGAAGTAAGGAAAATGAGAACGAATTTATTTACGAAATTTCATTAAAGGATTACGTAACTAGTAATTAGGAACTGTAATTAAACTCGAGAAATTTCAATAAAAAATTAAAAGACACTTCGTGTAGGTATACTTATTATTTACATCTAGAAGCATCAACGGTTAATTTTAGATTGTGAAAAACATGAGCGGCCGAATGTATAAACCTTACTTTTTTGGTTGTCAATTAAAAATATGCCATAGAAGACAGATTAAGTAGATAAAACTGTAAGGTGGCAACATTTTCCCACGCTCTCCGCTCTGTGCCTTTCATACAATTTAAAAATATACGTTAGTTGATTTTCTTATTTCGCTTTTAATATATTTCCACATTCATATCGACAGACATCAATAAATTACCTTAAAATAAATTACCTGATTTACATTTGTAATTCTGAAACATAACAGAAATGTAGCCCATGTGCAAATACGATGATGTGCTGATGAAATTGTTGTAGTATTTGAGGTTGTCCGTCCGTGAATATAGGTCGATTCTATTCCGAAATTCGTTAACCGACATTATGCGCTTCAATTTACGTTCACTGTTTAGGGATTAAATTATTACTAGATATGATGATACGAGACTAGAATGGCCGCAATTTTGCTGCGCAGAAGCTCGTCTTTCGGGCGGGAACCGTGTATTTTCCGTTAAAGTATCCTTCGTCCTTTCCAGGAAACTCAAAGAATCTCCATAACAAATTTCAGCAAAATCGATTCAGCAGTTTCAGCGTGAAGATTGTAACAGACAGACAGACAAACAGACAGATACACATTCACATTAATGAAGACGTGAGTGGAAGAATTGAACAAGTAACATTTCGTAACAACCGGACAATAAATAATTTTTTCCCTAATTATTTTAATAAAACTTGTTTTTTTTTTTAATCTACTTCATAACCTAGCTAATATATCTGGCTACACATAATATAATCCACAGTTTTTCTATTTCAAATAATTTTTCCGGCCCTAAATTCTCCATTTACTTATTAAAAAAAGCGGGAACTTTTTTCATGTTACTTATCTTATTCTTCCACTCAAATCGTGATTTATAATAATAGTAAGTATGGATATTATGAAAAAAATATTAGAGTTCTTTTAATTGTTTAGCTAGTGGATCTATGCTTACAGCTGTGACCAAAAATATTTTGTTTTACTTCAACTTAATAAGCTTTTCTCAGTATATGAACAGAAATATCCACCTGTGAATCAAACTAGAGTATTGGACTTTTATAGATTCTACTATGCACCTAGTAGACCTTTTTCTTAATTAAATAATGAGGGTCACCTGATGGTAAGCAACTACCGTCGCCCATGGACACTCGCAACATCAGAAGAGCTGCAGGTGCATTGCCGGCCTTTTAAGAAGGAATACGCTCTTATCTTGAAGGTTTGCAGGTCGTATAGGTCCGGAAATACTGCTGGTGACAGTTCATTCCAGAGTTTTACAGTGCGCGGCAGAAAGTTACGCGAAAAACGCACTGTGGAAGACTGCCACTCATCAAGGTGATGTGGATTGTATGTTTTTCGCGGGGACGATGGCGAAAAGTTGCAGGTGGTATGATTCCGAACAATGAAGCCGAAAATCGATGAAGCCTCGACCAAACTTGCTAGTAGTCTACCGCAGTAATAAAATATCAACTAATTAAAAGAATATCGCAGGAACATGTGGTTTTCAGCACAATGCATATTTAATGGCGGCAAATTTCACGAATTGTGGTCTTTGATTACGATGTATCAATGATTCATATTTTAATTTATTCCCAGTTTAAATAATGCATTAATGATATTGATATGTTGAAATATTATTTATATTTTATATCAATCATCATCAGCAGCAGAAGATAATTATAGTTAAATGATCGGTTAAATAGTTATTGTTAACTGATAGTAATAGCAATGTGTATAATGAAAGTACATGAAATAATAAAAAAACCATACATAATATACTATACATGTTGACTAAAATACCTCCTCGTGTAATTTTAAGTTAAAATTAAAGTAAACAGACTTACAAATTGCTTATACATCTGTAACCCACAAAAACGTAAGTCTTTTAAGTATGTACTTAGTACTTACTTCAATTTCAACTACCCTCTTTCATAAAAACGGATTATAAATTTTACTAATTAAACTTGTAATTTTTTTCCGACTTTTGCCCTTTATCAATCAAAAGCAGATTCAACTTTGTGCTTCATTTATTATTTCATTTAAAAAGTTCAAAAGGTCAGCGATTACAAAAACATAAATAACTCATTTCGGTACTAAAAGTTATTTTCGTAGAGGCGCGTAGTACCGCTACGCCGTAGACGCGCTACGCTAGAAAAAGTTACTTATTATACTATACTCGGCGAAACATGGCGGTAGCGGTCATTGACTCCCTGTCAAAAACTTGTCATTATCTATATAAATTATAAACCGCGATTGACAATGAAGTGTCAGATGTTGTCAATCGTGGCTTTGTGTGGCTTTGTATAGAAAATGACAAGTTTTTGACAGGGAGTCAATGACCGCAATCGCCATGTTTTGCCAAGTACACTATAGCGTAGCGCGATTACAGAAAAAAAACATACATTTCTCTGTACTTATATTATATTTATATATACTTATTACTTATATTTTTATTATATCACGCACACACATCTACGAAAGTACGCTTGTTTAAAGCTGTCGCGGAAAGCGGTTTTATATTAGAGTGTAGTGCGTAGAGCTACTACGATAATTTTAAAAAATTAAGGTAATTGTTTTATTTGTCCCTGAGTCCTGACTGACACGATGGAAAAGTCGCCTGACTAACAAGAATAAAACATTGCTAAAATATTCACTATAACCATTTTAAGGGCCAACCCACACGTACCACAACCACACGACAACCGCAACCACACGACAAACACGCGACGTGGTCGGGCGTATATTTCGTATTGTAAATGAACTGGACCATTCACACGTACCAACCACATTTTGCAGTCGTTGTCGACCACTTGTAAAATACCGACCACATCGCAACCACGTCGCAACCACGTCGCAACCACGTCGCAACCACATCGCTTGTGGCGCTCGGCGTGTCGTTGCGTCGATGCAATGACACGCCGCCCGCGCTCTCCCCCCTTCCCTTCATTAATTTCTTCAGGGGGGCAAAACTTTAACGAGAAAGAAAGAAAAAATTGTTGAAATAATATAGTCCGGTAGTCCGGGAGCCCTAGAACAATAATTATTATTTGATTACCATCAAGCTAATTTTTTGTGAGTAGCTTCATTTTAATAAAACGAACATCGAAATCGAACGAATCTCGAAAGTGGTAGCTATCATCAGTCAAGGTTTTTTATATGTAGATGTTGTAGGCGAGGCCGCCAATTTTTGCTGATTTTGCAATTATTTTTCTCCGCCCTTTGTATTTTAAAAATATTGTGTTTATCTTATGCTCGAAAACTGATTCTAACGAAGAAAACAAAGTGCTCAAGCATGCATTAGAATTATTTGAGTTCCAATAATAGTCTAAAAATATATCTATAATTAAACATAAAAAAAGGTAAGAAAATAGCTTAAAATATACAATCCGCCGTGGAAGAGGTGCACTTTAACTGTCGCTGTAGCAGTAAGTATGACAGATTTGAAGATTAATCTGATATGTTATGAATACTTATATAAATGGCTATTTTTTACCTCATCTAATTCTTATAGTATTTTAAGATAACTTTCTTTATAAACTTTTTCAAATCAAATGAATCGTTAGAAACATCAATTCTACTCACATATTTTAAACGTCATCAATAATACCGATTTATTGTTATCGTTGGGTGTTAGGGAAGGTAAAATCGGGAAGTAGCAACGCTGAGTTTTTACGTTCTATGGAAAATCTCGTAATATTCGCCATTTCTCGACATTTCACATTTGAACCTCAGTCGGGCTGTGTACACAGTTTTTTCAAAGGAAGTTTTTTGTGACAAATGTAAGTATTACTGTTTCACATAAAATGATCCATGCATCATGTGAGTAGTCAAAAGGGCCATGTTTGGGGCTATAATACAAACCGCATTGTGTATTATTTACAGAGATAAGTTTGATCTTCTCTACGCTATGATAGCCTCTACGCTATCATTTTGGTGCTCCAACGGCATATTTCTCAACGCTATGATAGCATAGAAAAATAAATTCCCTACAATTTAGGTGCTCCAACGTCACAAGCAGCGTAGATTTTCTTTCTTTCGCAAATTTTTTCTGCGTCATATCAGCAAAAATTGGCGGCCTCACCCTTGTGTTTTTATAATTCATTAGAGCTGTAGCAAAAGTTGGTACTGAGTAACGGGACACAGGTACGCCCACGGGCGTACCAAGGGGGGACAGGGGGCGCAGCTGCCCCCCCCCCTGGAAGGTAAAATAAACGTCAATTTTCCTGGAAAGTGGAAACAAGTAGTAATTAAACAAGTAGTCAAAATATGTGTTTGTGCTCATTCTAAATTTTTTGAAAAACTTTATCTTGAACCTTCTCAGTATAAGATAATCAGTACGAAATTGGCTTTGACATTTGTTTACCAATAAAGGATACCTAAATATATCCTTTAATCCCAATAAATTCTATTTCGACGATTACGCTGACATCGCCGTCGTCTTCGTCTAATCAATAATACATAATATAGCAAGGATAGCAACAATAAAGTGTCCTCTTCGAAATCCATGACTTTGGGCAAGACGTGTTTCCGGTATAAAAGCCGGAGTCGAACTACAATAGTTCGAATTGCACACGACGCAACCACGTCGCAACCACATCGCAACCACATCGCAACCACTGGCCGCCGTCATTTTGTCGGTACCACAACGCAACCACAAAATGCTGCAGCGACACCATTCACACGTAACCACAGCTCGACGACATTTTGTCGTTGCGATGTCGTGTGGTTGTGGTACGTGTGGGTTGGCCCTAAGAGGGAAAAAACTGGCCTCACTTATACAAGTCTTTACTTTTTCATTTTATCTGTTCTAATTTAAGGCTCGTGTAAGGCAGCAAATGAATATTTACAAGTTATTAAACAGTTTCTTGGTGAGCGCGATATCATTTGTTAGGCAAATCACCCTAATGTATGTACGTACTGAAATAAGCTTGTATGCGTGTTCAAAATAATGTACGCTATGAAATGCTACGATGGTAATATTGAGTAGATTATATTTTATGAATTGTGTATTTTACAATGTACACTAATGTACACTACTATCTATGGACCAGACTAATATCCATACTAATATTATAAATGCGCATGTGTGTTTGTCTGTCCGTCAGTCTGTCTGTCTGTTACCTCTTCACGCCCAAACCGCTGAACCGATTTTGCTGAAATTCGGCATGGAGATACTTTGAGTACCGGAAAAGGACATAGGCTACTTTTTATCCTGGAAAAATTTAGGGTTCCCGCACGATAAACTATTTTTGGCGCAACGAAGTTAGTTATAAATACGAAAGCGTATCTTTCTGTCTGTTACCTCTTCACCCCCAAACCACAGAACCGGTTTTGCTAAAATTTGGTATGAATATAGATAAAAAAGGACATAGGACAGTTTTATCCGGGATTAACCCATCAAGCCCCGTACGAGCACCGGTGATCGTGACAACAATAGAATACAAATTACAATAGCATTTCCGAGAATCTCCTATCGAAGGATAAAAGTATAGTTCTCGACAAAAAAAATGTCACAACGAAGATGTTGAAAACATTTTAATAAAATTAAATTAAATTTACAAGTTTAAAGACAGCAAGACTATAAAACATAACTAAAAATGTGTGGTTTTCCAGGGATAAGATTCAGCTAGATCGTTTTTTTCCAAAAATCCTGACCAGTATTGTCAGCTGGACCTTAAAATCTGCGCAAATGTACTATTCTCCAAGGACCTAATTCGTCTAATAGTAAATACTAGCGCGCATTAATAACTAATCATCAATAATAATACACCAATTATAATGGCCAAACAGCTGATATAATAGACAATGCTGTCCCTACAGGATTATGTCCTATTAATCACGTCTCTGATTTTGAGATTTCAATAGAGATAGAGATATTATATAGACATAACTATCTGTGCCTAGAGATACGTAGATAGAGATAGATGAAAGTAGATAAAGATATAAAGTAGATAGATAGTAGCTCCCACACGGGTTTCGGTGACGGTGGCCGGTTTCATTGCAACCAGGCCAGCTACGCAGGAGTAATTTTATAGTGCCCAAGTATGTGCGCAGTACACAAGAGCACTCTCTATTCCTTTACTCTCATAACCCAGTGGGACGGAAGACCGACACGACCGGCGAGAGATCAGGCGCAGGACCGACTTTTTACATGCCCATCCGACGCATGGATCATCTTACTTGCCAGACAATCAGGTGCTCAGCCTGCATTGACCTAACCAAACTTGGAAATAACATGTTTCCAACGCGGGAATCGAACCCACGTCCTCCGAGTCGAGAGTCACGCTCTTAACCACTAGACCACGCGGGAGGCGTAGGCGATAGAGATAGCTCTATTGATGAGAGTATGATTGTTTGAAGAGGCTCTTGGCCATAATATAGGTAATAATTTTAAATGAAAATTACAAACGATGATTCAATATATTTTTACTAGAGTCAGGCCTCTAATTTTTAGATTTCAATAGAGATTAGAGATAGCCATAGAAATAGAGGTAATGATAACAAAGTTATGTAGAAGGAAATACAGATAAATAAACAATGTGTACAACTTAAAATAGTGTCACTAAAAGCTCTTATTTCTTGTGCCCTATATTTAACGACGAGAAATAAAGATTCTAGAAATAAACTTCCTTTAGCAGCTCTAGAAGTCGCATTTAAAAATATACAACATAATTTCTTAAGGAACTAATTATTTTCTACTTTATTTCTATTTTGAATCGTCAGAAAATAAGTCCGAGGAGTGTTTACATAACGAGCTTAAACTTTAAATCAGATAAGACTTATCAAGAATAGCCAGCAAATTAACCTAATTAGTATTAACGTACTTCTGATATTTTCGGATAATTTCTTTTGGATAATTAGTGATAATTATTATTTTTTGGGAAGTAAAATATGCATTTCAAAAGTACAACCACAAAAATATGGTACCAAAAGTACAACACTGCCAGTATATTTAGTATTTTATTGGGTGGATGTACGGTATACTGAGCTTTGTTTATGCCTGACGTGAACAGTGAAACGGAGGTTCTATAGTCTATACTCTAGTACGTGTCACTACCAAAATTTGGGATTTTATATATTTTGGCCAGTCAGTGTTTTTATAGAAAAGTCCCGAACTGTTATTAATTTTTGTGTCGACGTTGATATTGTTGTTTCTTTTTCCACCCTAAAGTGGATTTTCGCTAAAAGTATTCGAATGTTTTCTCTGGGCTTTGTTCCTTAGTAGTTTCATGTTTTAATAGGCATTAGGTAAGAAATATTTTGGAATGGAGTGACTGTAGTAGTTAAGAACCAAACGCCATAATATTATCTTCTCTCGGAACATCGTGTCACACGATAACAAATTATTAACTACACTAAGACTGGGACATAATAATATTATTAAATATTATTATGTTCCAGTCTTAGTGTGATCTATCAATACGGAGAAAGATAATGTGAAATATCGGACGGAGTCCCACCATGTGTATGGTGTGTCCTTCAGAGTCGGCCAGTTGACTGCATATGTACACGGTCCGCACGCACACATTGTTACGCTAGTCCGTATCATTTGACAGACGTGAGAATGTGTGCTTGGCCGACTCTGAAGTCTGAAGACACAGTTCTGTGTATAATAAGAGTAATTCACTTAGTTTTTACATCACACAAATCAATTTTCATTCACAAAAGACCTGTAACATTTTCAATAGACCCTTAATTTCAATAAACATTTTCTCGTCAACAAAAAACCTTTTAGTCCAGGAGCTGTTACAACGTCACATTGTTTTCTCTCAAATTCCCTAACAATAAGCATATTGACTCGCTATTACCGAATAAAATTTCATAGAAAGCCGTACAAACAGGGCTGATCGAGCGGACCATTAGGGGCCATGCATAAATTGTTAGCTCTGACGACAGCCGCGCCTGTACAGACGGACAAATGTTGTGCGAATTTGTGCGAAGCTGATAAATATTGTTAGCGGATGTCAATGGACAAGCTATATAATATAATATATTTATTTTATTAATAAGTAAGGTTATTGATTTTGACAAATAGATAAATGGACGGGAGGATTATTTACTTCCGTTATAATTTCCTCTTCTCATGTTTAAGTCAATATTTATCTTAAATATGAGAAGTACATTAATTAATATTTAGAATTATATACCTTATAATTATATACTTTTAATGTTTTTTTTAATGATTTTATTATATTTGAATTGTCAACGGAAGTTCGTTTCTTTTGTGTAAAATGGTATAAAAGCCAGCCATATTGTATTGATGGAAGCATTATGTAATTAACTTTGAGACGTGTAAGGTGAAACTCTGCTCGAATAAATACCGCTCAATGTATAATTCTAGACATTTACTAGTTACTACTCTCTAGCAATATTTAGTTTCAAAGTTTAGAATTAATAAAAACGGAATCTGGACTATTTTGAGCTTTGCCAAACTCCTACGAAGTTAATAATAAATATTGGGTTCGAAGTTGACAAATATTGAGCTTCGAAGTTAGTGGTGTCAAATGTGCAATGGGAACGTGGACTATTTTGACACTATTACTAAACTAAGTACATTGTCTATTGCCAGATATTTATTGATCTTTTTTACCAGCGTTGTGCACTTTTTTCGATAAGTAAAAATTTAACTCGTGTCAGGACATAATTCGTAAGATGCAGAGAGATCACCGGCGCAGCAAAGGAGAGGAAGTAATTTATTATATAGTATGTGGGTAAAACTTTCCTTAAATATAAAAAACAACTTCTTTCTAGAAGTTTATTTTTATATTTTATGAAAGTTTAGGACAGTGTTAATCAAATTAAAAAAAGTACGTGTGGCACTCGGGGACTGCCGCGGTAAAGTTATGGCATAGCATTTTTTTTAACTTATTCAATAATAATTCGCATATGTCTAGTCGCACGCACACAAATACCATACCGGTCGCAGTGGGGGTGTTAGGTTTTTTCGTTACGGAATTTCTTGATACGGTCGCCGCGTTCAAAGCCCGCGATAAAACCTATGCTATAGCTTAAAAACCCAAAACTTTCTTTTTAGTTTTGTTTTTGTCTCAGAATACTTGATAGAGTGTACGAGGAATCGCTTTTGTAAACTTCACAATTCTCTTTTACATAAGCCTCTTTTAATAGACTATATTTATCTTGTTCTACTCTACTTAAAACAACAGCATACGGACGTATATTCTTTTTTACTAATATTATAAAGCAGAAGAGTTTGTTTGTTTATTTGTTTGTTTGTTTCAACGCGCTAATCTCAGGAACTACTAGTCCGATTTGAATGATTCCTTCCATTTTATCACGCTAAGACTAATAGGAGCAAAGAAACAGAGGAAAATATGGAAAAAACGGGGGAAATTATATGAAATTACTTATTATCTTAAGAACTACTGGAGCATTTTTTATGTTTTTGGCACACATGAAGAATAGACCATGTAAAGGGACATAGGCTATTTTTTGCGGAATAATGTACGGTTTCCTTGAAGTTTCTAAATTACGCGGACGAAGCCGCGCGGAACATGTACGAGTAGTTTTAATATAAAACGAAATATTTACTTATTTTTAGAGCTTCTTTGTCCCGCTGTTCGTCTTTTTAACCGACTTCCAAAAAACGAGGAGGTTATATGTTCGGCTGTGGATATTTTTTTTTTTATTATTTTTTTTTTTATTTTTGTATGTTCAACGATTACTCCGCCGTTTGTGAACCGATTTTCGAAATTTTTGTTTTGTTGTATTAGGTTTCACTCCAATTTGGTACCATGTTCACAAAAGTGGTGATCTGATGATGGGATCCATGAGTAATCGAGGGAACTCCTCGAAATTTATATGGAAACATATGGTGATTTTGATTTTATGAGAAGCATCCTAAGCATATGCTACCAAAACACAAGATTCTGCACCAAGGTATACTATGGTTCCGAAGATACTAAGAGAACTCCGGATTCCTTTTAGATACAAGTTTGGGGGTTTAGGCGCTGTTTTAAGAACTGAAAGCATATGCTACTATACAAATTATATTCATCATCATCATCATCATTTTTACGTCAGGGTCACCAATGTCACCAAAATTGAACATAACAAAATATTCAACCTTATCTCCAGAGCGTAAGGCACACATTTGACATTACTTCTGAGAAGTAAGTTGCTTCGATAATACAAGTAACATGCTAGAGTGCACAGCTGTCACACTTACCAATCACGGCCACGGGCGGCCGTAGACTTCTCAAGCGATACTATGTATTACAATAATAAAGATAAAGTTTAAAATCATATGACAATGAAAGCCTCGCCGCTGCCGCGCTGCTAAAATTCCGGTTTGGCGCGGCTCTGGCACGTGTCCACTTCGATTTTTTTAAATGTATTGTTCAAAATTATCTGCAGCTGATATTATATTTTGTAAGTGTGACTGTTAACAAATTGTAATAAGATACGTAGAATAGTATACAGGTGTATTAGGGCCGATTCACACCGGAATGGCGCAGGCGAGGCGAACAGTTTCAGTGTCATATGATTTTAAACTTTATCTTCATTGTTGTAATAGATAGTATCGCTTGAGAAATCTACGGCCGCCCGTGGATGCTCGTGGACTCTTGCGGCCGCCGGCGGCGTCAATTTCTCAAGCGATACTATGTATTACAATAAAGTTTAAAATCATATGACACTGAAACTGCTCGCCTCGCCTCTGCCATTCGGTGTGAATCGGCCCTAATCTACGTATAGTACGCGATGATTTTACTAGGTAACTAAAAAGAGTGAAATTATTATTTTTAACAAAAAATTAAAACCGACTTCCAAGGTAAAAACAATAATAACATCCTTATAATATGAACTAAAAAGTATTAAATATTTTTTCCTATTTCATGGTGCCTTTTTCCGAATCCGGCTAAAACTCAACTATTTCTGTACTCAATCTTCATAATTTTGAAGTCGGTGCCAGTTACAAATGTTTCAAATATTCTGGCATCTGGATTCAGCTATATCTGGTACCGACTTCAAAATTATGAAGATTGAGTACAGAAATAGTTGAGTTTTAGCCGGATTCGGAAAAAGGCACCATGAAATAGGAAAAAATATTTAATACTTTTTAGTTCATATTATAAGGATGTTATTATTGTTTTTACCTTGGAAGTCGGTTTTAATTTTTTGTTAATAACATTTGTGAATAATAAATTATTACTGTCTCCCAAAGGTGGTAAACGGTTTTTAACCGACTTCTTATAAAGTTGTATTTCTGTCGGTTTTATGCAAGTCACAAATATTAAAGAATTACGTAAGTCAGAAATATTGATCCTCTAAGCTCTACCAAATTTTCACCAGCTATTATAATAGAGGCTTGAGTTTTGCTCTGAAAAAGGGACATAATTTCAATTACACACCAAGTAAACTTCATAATATAAGCAAACGTTATCGTAGACTAGTAAATAAAGCTTAGTAGGCTACTATATATAGTGCTACTATTTTAAATGTCATATAAACCACGCAATAAACGATATCGGCATATTATTTTGATAACAATGTATTAAAATATTTAAGATATTAAAATATTTAAGATTTTTACCATATTTTATGCTACTTTATTAGACATTTGACATTGAACACCAAAATATGAATACCAGTCTAGTTTTACACAAATCCTGTCTGGCTAAAATTAACTTGCATCTATCTACAGGAAAAAAGCACAAAAATTCAAACTAGTTGTTTTAAAATTTTAAATGGTATTACACAATAATTATGTTTCTCTGTTCGTCTGTTTATTACATCTTCGCGATTTAAGTATTTTGGATGAAATGTGCATAGTACATATTGTGCACGTTGAGATCCGGAAAAAGACGTAAGAGTTTTTTTTGCGGTAAAATATAAGATATAATAATTTAATGACTTTCATGTAATAAACAACTTTTTGCGTGGATGAAGTTGTGGGCAATATTATAAGCAAATGCTTAAACTTTAAAAATCTTATAATCTCCTCGTTTTTGTAAGTTGTTTTAAAGATAATATAACTGTTGTATGTGAACTTTGAAAATGTAATAACCTCATCCTTTTAGCCCGTTAAAAAGGGAATATCGTCAAAGCTAAATGACGAAACATAAGCAATTTAACTTTTATCAAAGAGGAACATCTTAAACAATATAAATAAAATGTATACAAAGTTTGATAAAACAAACGATAACGAATTTATTGCTCGACTAGTAACAAAGTCATTATGTGACAAACAACAAACAATAAAACTAAACAATGGAGTGACAATTGACATTATTAAGGCAATATTGGAGCGACGTGTTCCAGATAAAAAGGCAGTTCAATTACTATTGACACATCGAAATGGGACTATCGAATGTTTTTGTGGTTGCTTGTTAGGGTACGCGCACATTACAACGGGCGGGGCGGGCCGGGCCGCATTGCACACGTCTTGATTATAATGTAAAAAGGTTAAAACATATGATTTAGTTAGTCACGTTTTGGTAGTGTTTTAAAGTCGTCAATGGTGATTGGTAGAGAACTAGAAACTCTTACTTTTCTTGTAGCGTTTTAATGATTTCTTAAGGTTTTTGATTTCACCAGATGAACGACATTATATTTTAAAACTAAATGACGCCCGCAACTCCGTTGCGCCAAAATTTGTTTATCGCGCGGGAACCGTACATCTTTCCTGAAAAAAAGTATCTCCATACCAAATATCAGCAAAATTAGTTCGTTCACTGCTCGTGAAGAGGTAACAGACAGACAGACAGACACACTTTCGTATTTATAATATTAAAAGTATGGATTGTTTTCAACATAAATTATGTTCAAAAAAGATTCGTATACCTAGTTGCAGTTATACTTACCTACCTAATAAGTAGTAATTTATTGAACATTATATAAAATTTAACATCGTAGATGTAGAGTTAGGACGCATAGGACAGCTTAGGTTAGGTTAGGTACATAAGAAAATGCTAATTTTGGCTTCATTTTACATCAACATTTTTTTCAGATTATGCAACAAACCATTTCGGTTATTATTAAAATTACACGGTAAAACAGATATTGTTTCATGTTCTGCGAAAGCCGCGGCAACCTTCAAACGTTTTTATTAACTTATTTGACTTTCAACACGCGAAGTTCGCGTGACTTGGGCTATTTTTGGCTAATGGTAGCGCTTACAGCTAATTCTGCTGGGGATTAATCATAGATATTAGATTAAGATATAATTTAGCCTATCTGTCTCGCCATGTCTGTGTGGCTTTACGAAAGCGAAAACTTGAAATTATAAACTTCGTTTCTTTGCCGACAAAAAAAAGTAAAGAAGTATTTTAAGTTGGTCTACATGTTTATTTGTCTGTGCTGAATCCGATTTTAATTGTGTTAGTAAAAATAACAAATACATGACCGCTGTGTCTCTGATGCACGGTTATTAAGATTTTCTACCTCACTTCCATACATCCATACTAATATTATAAATGCGAAAGTGTGTCTGTCTGTTACCTCTTCACGCCCTAACCGCTGAACCGATTTTGCTGAAATTTGCCATGGAGATACTTTACGTCCCGGGAAAGGACATAGGATACTTTTTATCCCGAAAAATTTACGGTTCCCGCGCGATAAACGAATATTGCCGCAACAGAGTTGCGGGCGTCATCTAGTTTCCTATAATTCCATCCATAACACATAACTTCGAATTCTCCGAATCCATTTAGCGAACGTATTTTGCAGAATCATAGAGCAAGTGACATACAAATGACATACCTATCGTGTATGTGTGAAACCAATGTGAAACTGTGAATTGAAAAATAAAATAGAAGCATCTACGATGGCCATTATTTTTTTGAAAGACTGCCTTTATGACTAGAAACAATATGTTTTTTTTTTTTTTATGTTTGTACCATGGCTTTTGATAGCATGTAGCAAGCAAACATTTAGAAAAAAACTATGTCTGGAGTCCGGACCCTAGCGACGACAAATTACAATTACATGGAGTAGATCATCTTCATACTAGACCAGTGGAAGCACGCGAATGTGTGGAACATTAGCGTGATTTCAAATAACTTGAACTTGGCCTGCCACACAACTCACACTCCTAAGCAACTTTAATGCATCAAACAACATAGCAAAACAAAGCATATCATCGCACGCGCGCATAAAGCGTCTCTGCGTGTACCGATTTAACATTTCTGTGATTTTAAAAGTGACTCTACTGTACAGCATTTATACTGTGCGATACTATCAAACAACGCTCATTTACATCGAAAGGGCCGAGTAGGCCGACAACAGGTACACGCGTGTGACAAATTGCTCCCGGCCTATATTGTTCCACAGGGCTGCCAACACAGGAAAAAATATCCTTTGTGATATTTAGCGATAGATAATTTTACGTTTTGACATTGTCGACAAACTACGAATATATAAATACTAAGGATGAACTCTTATGCATTTTGCCAAGGTTTCTCGGGATACTTCGTCGTCGTGCCGTACTCAAAATTATTATGAAAAGTTGTGTCACACTGCGATGTGAATACTGAAAATGAATGAAAAAAATCGGCCAAGTGCAAGTTGTACTCGCGCACGAATGGTTCCGTACCACTACAGAGCAAAAATAGGCTAAAAATTGTATTTTTTATATGGGAGCCCCCCTTAATTATTTAATTTATTTCAATTTTATTATTAATTATTAAAGTACAAATATTATTAAGTATTTTGTGAACATTTCAATTGCCTATATGTTGCCGTTATTGATAAAGAGCAAACAATAGCAAAAAAATCACGTTTGTTGTATAGGAGCCCCCCTTAAATATTTAGTTTATTTTGTTTTTAGTATTTGTTGTTATAGCGGCAACAGATATACACAATCTGTGAAAATTTCAGAAGTCTAGCTATAGCGGTTCTTGAGTTACAGCCTGGTGACAGACAGACGGACAGACGGACAGACGGACAAACGGACAGACATCGAAGTCTTAGTAATAGGGTCTCGTTTTTACCTTTTGGGTATGGAACCCTAAATATAATCATAATAATTATGTTCGATAATTATTCGTTAATGTTTATTATTTGCTTTTACATGGTATACTCAATGTTTACATTATGTATACAGGTCTACAAACTATCCCATTTTAATTTTTATTATTATATTGTATACATAATATTTTTATCATAATCAGCAAAATTTTTAACGCATACGCACGCTGTACTTAGTCATTAGAATTACTCATTTAATCTGTAAACAAAAGTTCAGGTACAATCATAAATGCTGTTCTAGTGGTAAGTCAATAAAAATAAATAAATCCCAGTTATTTAGTTTCGTGCCACAAGACATTTTATGTTATAAAAAGCTAGCTCTACTCTACATAGCAAAAATTGACAACCCTACAACAAAACGATAGTCACGGATTCTTCCTATGTACCTGTTCCCCGTTATTTTGTCACTACATTATAAATTGTAACGCTTTACCACACGACTGTACCCTATTTAAGATACTATGAACTCTATGTCGTAGAGTTAAGGGTGATATCAAAGGCAGTGGCGAAGCGTCCATATAACCCGATTCCCATCGGCTTCCCTTAGGGCTTAGAAAAATCGAATATATGGGCCAACGACATATTTATCTAATAAATATTTTACATACCTACTTAAAAAACTTTGAATTCACAATGTTATATGCAATAAATTTTTCTCTCACTTGAAATACATAGTTTGAATTAATAACTATCGCCTACAAATTTTAAAAGGCAATGCAATGTGCGGGCGCAGAGAATCAAATAAGCCGCAGGATTAGCGGCTTATTTCTCCATACAACGACAGTTCATAGTAAGCATCTGTCCTTTTCATTCCTGTGAACTGGTCGTCATGTTCTGTCTCGTTCTAGCACGCGCGATATATACTTGGAAATAACTCGATGCCCGACGAGTTATTACGGAGAAAGGTTAATTAGCAACGCACAAGTGCAAGCGAGATAGATGAGTCATGAAGTAAAATTGTTATGATTCGAATTTAAGAATGAATGTAGCGACATTATACTTTTGCTGGCGCGTAATACATTTTATTTTGGTAGGATTTTTTGTAATACGACTTTATTAAGAATGCCTTTAGCGGTACTTAATATGACAGGCGCGTAATACATTTTTATTTTGCTGGTTTTTAGATTGACATATTAATATGACGGATAGTGTGTTTGTAAACAACATGTCGTTTGTTTTGTTTTGTCGAATTTAAATTTTGTTTTAGCGTTAGAACTTAGAAGAGTGTCGTGAATTAAATTAATTTATATTGTGACTTGTGAATAATTGTGAGTCGTACGACGTAATCGTGTAGTTCGGAAAATATGGCATTAATTCAGAAAGACTGTTGTCTGACAGATTATATTTTGCTGTCGAAGGAAACTTTGTTTTCCAAACTTAGTTTTGAAAATTAAAAGCATGTCATTCAATTATAAATTACCAAAATTGGTAAGTAGATTTTTTACTCCGGCTTCCCTTCTCAAAATATTCACCCCTCGCCACTGATCAAAGGTAACATAATTTTGTTCCTTTGGCCGCCACGCATATTTCCCACGTTGGTGACCCTCGATAGAACACGCGTCCTTCATCATCATCACTCCCCGCCCCTCCGCACCGCGCCAGCCAGCATCGCCTCATCGGGTACCTCGTCCACTAGCCGCAATGTACCGCGGCCTGGGCGACTCCGCATCGGCATCTTCGGGCTTTCTCACTACACCGACCGGTCAGCAGGCAGAGCACATCTCTCCTGGTCAGCAAGTAGCATCGGCCCCGCACGGCAGCTTATCTGACTCACTGGATCCCGTGCAGCAGCTTACAGTTCCGACTCACTGGGACTCACTGCAACAGTTCCGACTCACTGGAACTCTCTGGCACTGGCGACTCAAGCGACAAGACTTCAAGATTCGACCTCCGGTCTTCGGGGGGGATTGATGTGGCGGTACCCACAATTCGCCTAACATTCCTGCATCACGCTATCGAAGTTTTCTAAGCGCGTCAGTATATATACCACAGCTGAAATGTATCACTTGGGCAGGTGGACGAAATTCCCGAACAAAAAAAAAATTGGGTTCCAAATTTAAACGTAGCAACTGTACCCAATCAGATAATCTGTGCAAGGTCGACTGTGATTGGCTGATAAAAAAGACCATAGAGAATATAAACTACATGAGAAAAAAGACGAAGAAGGAGTTTAAAATTCAAAGTTCGATTTTCATTTTGTGAAAATTATTTTGTAGCAACTCATACAAAAATTGTAAATTGAGTGGATTAATTAATGAAAAACGAAAGGTAAGCCATTGTAAAATGTAAATGTAACCGTAAATTGATAAATTGAAGCAAAACATAACTATGTCATACCATGTTCTAATACAAAGTATGTCGCAGTATTATTTGCATATTTGTACAATAATTTACAACATAAACTATATTAATATGAAAAAGATAGATTATTATTTCATAGAAAATATTATAATGTATATCAGTATGCAGTTAATTTGGAAAATGTTAAAATGTGTATATTATTTTATTGTAATAATACATAAGGTTGATAAGTATACTTAATAATTTATGTAAACTGTATGGAAATGTAGTAAATGAAAAATGTTTCATTAATTTCAGATTTTTAGGTCCCTATACTAGTTTGCAACATTTTAGTCTGCAAGCAATAGCTGGAGAAGGAAGGTATGGGATTATGAGTGGTACGGCCACCAA
Organism: Lysandra bellargus; assembly: GCA_905333045.1. NCBI lineage: Eukaryota > Metazoa > Arthropoda > Insecta > Lepidoptera > Lycaenidae > Lysandra > Lysandra bellargus. Next base: position 6,424,932 of record HG995358.1, read on the forward strand.
GGAAAAATCCTCTGATCAAGACGTGAGGTGGTATGCAGCTGGCCTGAGCCCACGCGATAGATTTCAGCTGTCGTATACAGGGTGTAACAAAACAAAGTAATGATACTTAAGTGTGTTACTTGTATAAAGGTGCGCGTCTATTGGATCGGGATCGGAGCATACTGCGTAGGTATGCAGCGGACGGATTTGTTGCTTTGTATGTATGGTACTGACTACTGTGAACTGCACTAGAAGTACTGGAACGTCATTCTGCGCCTAACAAAATATATATGACGACACGACGCGCAGTCCGCACCGTACGCCCCGATTCTGACCTGGTGGACGCGCAGCTTTAATCCCCTCCCTATATAGAGTTTACTGTGTAAGCCAATCAAGTAGTTAGTAGAGTAGCATAGACAGCTATTCTATTATATTTATAAATAAAATACATAAAACTGTACTGTAATATTATAATATTTAGTAATAGAAATCAACAAAAGCTTGTGGATTAAATCTGTTTTATTGTTTAATTTACCTTATTAGCCTATTTATTTAGCTGTGTACAATAATTTTTATTGAAATAAAACATTTATTTGAGCTTATTTATTTTTTATTTTATTTTTTTTAATTTTTGGTATGTTTAGAGTGAAAGGTTTTGCACTTAAAAATTTTAACTTCAGTTTCAAATTAAAAAAATAACGGATGTTTATTTTTTTTCTTCTAAGTCCGACCTCTTGTTACGTAGTATACAGTTTACATCCTCTTTGTCACTTGGGCTTTGGCCTGACCGAGCATAACACCTCGCTCGGTCGGAATATCTTCCTTTGGCCGCCACGCATTTATATCTCACACTAACATGCTTAAGCATTTGTATTTTTATATTTGAGTATCGTATTACTATTGATTTAGAGGTACAGTAAAAGGTCCAATTTGATTATCTTAGAATATTTTATTTTAAGCCCAATTTAAATTATTATGCAGTGTTTTAAATGACAGCAACTAAGGCGGATGGAAACTGCTTACAAGTTGAGAGTCAGACGTCATGCATAAGACCCTAAAAACATTGCTTTATAGCTCTAAATGGTCTACTTTCCTTGGTCGGGTTATATCATGTTAATTACAAGCAGCGATGTATTTCACAAATTATAGATGACCTGGTGAACATTGTACCACCTTCCTCATAACATGAACCTTTCCTGGACTCCAAGGACTAAAATTTTAGTCCTTGGTAGTCCAGGCTTGGCTAATTAGCCAAGTCAGTTTAGCCGTTCTCGAGTTTTAGCGAGACTAACAAATGGCACTAGTCCACGACGGTCGAGCAGGTCATGGACTACATCAGGAGCAAGACCCACTTCGTATTGAGGGACGAGCGTTTGGAGTCCCGCCACAGAGTTAATTTTAGCTCCTTTATGGTGAGAGTCCCGACCACGTCCCGACGCATCATTTACCGACCTTCGAGAAGGAGGAGTTCTGGCCGATTGGAGTCGTCTACAGGAGGTTCCGAGGACGACTTCCGAACTCGTCGCGCCCCACGTCGCAGACAATACGTGTCTAGTGTTAGTGTTAGTTTTAGTATAATTGTATGTATGTTAGTCTTTAAGGTATTTATAGTATGGGCCAAGATGTTTGATTTAAATAAATTAATTAATTAAAATTTTAATTCACTTTTAAATATAGATAAACACACCAAATAACGTACCTACTACCTAGGTCTTACTTTATCTAGGTAGGTAGGAAATAGGTAGGTAGGTAGGAAACCGAGTTGCGGTAGTTTCTATCGTACCCGCAACTCTGCCTTAAACGATGGGGTTTTAGTGGGTAGACTACGCAGGAGTCCCACATACCCCGGCCAATATCCCCAATTTGCCGGGGATGCGTAAAGCATTTCCCCATGTTAAAAAAAAAGGAAGGTAGGAAATAATTTCTCTCATACTACAACCAAGACGAAAATTCGATTAAAACCTTTTTTTTCACTAGTTTCCTGCGGCTAAAAAAAGGAATGAAAAAAAATATTATGTTTACAATATTATCTACTTGTAATCTTGTACAACCACCATCTAATTATGTCGTTCAGAATCGTCTTTTATTCATCGTTTGATGCGGAAATCTAAATCTAAAAAAATAAAAACCTAGAAAAACGCTAGTCAAAATGCCTTTACTGCAAGAAACAGAAAAATAAATCGTTTAAATAAAGAACCCTCCATAAGGCCATTTTCATAAAAAATGACAGAAATCGTTAAGCCGTTTCCACGTTGTCATTAGTTCATTTTTCATGACAATGCGACTCCGGAGGTGAACAATCAGTGAAATTGTAGACAATAAATAATCAACGACAACTATACCGCACTAATTAAGGGCGTGGGTGTACGCAGCCTAATAATTTCCATACAAGGCAAAATCACTATTGTTGCCTAAGAAATAAAGTTAACTTTTTGTTGTTGGTGGTTGTATAGTAAACGTAAATGAGAAGTCAGTAATATAATATATTGTAACGTCGAAGTTGTGATGTATGAACTTAATAGAATAATAAATTAAGTTGCTCTATTTAATTTATGTTTTGGTTTATGGTTATTAAAAACCGTGGGAGAGCCCTTCTTCTGTTTACGATTTGAGATCACAGAATCATACTAAATAATGTTATCGAAATTAAAGTTACGGTTGGACGTCTGGCAGGAGCAAAATCCAAAACAGCAAGACAACAGGAGCAGGAATACATCCATACTAATATTATATATGCGAAAGTGTGTCTGTCTGTCTGTCTATCTGTGACCTCTTCACGCTCAAACCGCTGAACCGTTTTCGCTAGAATTTGGCATGGAGATACTTTGAGTCCCGAGAAAGGACATAGGATACTTTTTATCCCGGAAAAATGTACGGTTCCCGCGCGATAAACGAATTTTGGCGCAACGAAGTTGCGGGCTAAGTATAATTTACACTCATCAATATACAAGGTGTAACAAAACTAAGTGATAAACTGATAAGTGATAATACTTTAGGGTGTGTATGGGGTTCCTTATAAAGAGTTCACTGTCAAAGTAGCAGCGCTAAAAGAACATTTTTTTTAAATTTTCTATGGGCATGTGCCTCCGCGCCATGAATTTTTCCATACCAAGGTGAAAAAAAGCTAATCTTTCAATGCTGCTACTTTCACAGCGAACTCTATTTAAGGAGTATTATAAAATTAAGCCAAGGATAATTAACCAAGCTATGATATTGTATGCATATTGTATGACAATTATAATGATAATTATTAATTAACCGCTAGATATGTCCAAAAATATGAACCGTGAATCAATTTACTGGGGCATTAACACACGAGACGGCGACATTATTGACTTACATTCATTAACGCAATATTAACGTAATATTGAAGTATCGCTATACTTAATTAAATTACGAGTAAATATTACTATAGTTTGTGCGTTTTAAGATGATATGGGTGACACATTAAAATTGACAACAGTTACCTAAAAATTTTAATCGATAATTTAAAAATATCGAATCACTTCGTAAAGGAATTGCCTACGAATAATAAAAACTAAGGAAGAGTAACTCCGTCAAAAAAAAGTGCACCAAAAAGCTACAAAATGTGACCCGAATACATGCACATTTATGCATGTGTTTGGTACACATTTTTCGTGTATATATACTCGAGTGACATTCAACCAGGTTGACATGATAATTATTATTGTCAACGGCTTTGTTTCATAACTTTGACAATGACAATAACAGCGCAGGCTGTCGTCCGGCGCGCAATATTATGATACGTTACCTGGGATACAACTTTGGCGAAAATCTGAATTGTCATATTTTAGTTTGCGAAAAGGTGCCAAATTTAAAACGGTTGAAGTATGGGAGTTATGTTTCCTTAGTTTTTATTATTCGTAGGGAATTGCAATCGAAATTATCGATTTCGTACTGACGTTTCAGAGTGGCGCTAGCGATTTAAGATGGCCGCCCTTTTTATCGATTTGATTTCGATTCAACAGTGTCAATCTCTATCGGCATAAGTTCCGTTTCATGCATCTGACATTTTTCAAATATTTTCGTATTAATAATTGCATACTCCTACTTCACTGCTAATATTTATAATTTTATATTAATAAGCTAGCATTTAGCAACTTTTCATTTTTATTCATTTACAGTTCTAAGAAACATTTGTTTTTGTAGATGGAGTATAATTTATTACATATTTTAGATTTTTTTGTTTTCTTGTAAAAAAATCCGTAACAAGGAATATGAGAACTGTCACCCATATCATCTTATAACGCACAAACTATAATATTATAAACGCGAAAGCGTATCTGTTTGTCTGTTACCTCTTCTTACTACACCTGGAGAGTGTGCCAAAATGTTTTCGTTTTTGCTTCGTTATAGAATCGCCGATGAAAATGTATGGAATTGACATAAGCGTTCGTTAATATGGCGTTGACGTTCGACTCGTCTTATGTCAGTTCCATACATTTTGATCGACGATTCTATAACGAAGCGAAAACGAAAAAGTTTCGGCTAAATAGCCTGCCCTACTAAGATAAGTGGCAAGCGATTATCGTAAACGCCAACAAAATGTATGCGATTTGACATAAGTGATCGCTTAGCGAATACTGATGTCAAATCCCATACATTTTGTTGGCGTTTACGATAATCGCTTGCCACTTGTCTAGGGGGGCTGAACTGATTTAGAGAGATATATTATAGATGTACGAGCTTTTGCCCGCGGCTTCGCTCACGTTAAGAAGTATTATTATAAACAAACTTTCATCCCCTATTTTACCCCTTGGGGTGGGAATTTATCAAAATCCTTTCTTAGCGGATGCCTGCGTCATAGCATCTACCTGCATGCCAAATTTCAGCCCGATCCGTCCAGTAGTTTGGGCTGTGCGTTGATAGATCACCATGTCAGTCAGTCACCTTTGAGTTTTATATATGAAGACTTTGAGTCTTTGAGATATGGGAAAGGAAATTGGACAGACAGAAAAAATTAACAAAAGCGACTAGACCGAATTTGTTTTTTTTTTTCGCAAGCTAGATCTGAGAATCGCCCAAAAATTTTATTGAGACCGCACAGAGCACCCTGAATCTTGCTTGAAATAGTGTTACTTTTTCTTGTTAATCCTTCGATCGTGCATTCTTGGAAATCTATTGTTATTCTATAGTGTCGCGCTCACCGATGAGGCTTGATGGGCACGCTTTTATAAGCTTGGGCTATATCACGTATCTATGTGACGAAATCTTTGAGCACGATTTTTATTTTTTACCTATCTCCAGTAAGTAGTCTTATTAATTCCAAACTTTGCATACGTATAAAGAGCCAATGACAATTCAAAAACAAGTTATTTTTTTTGAAAAAAAAAGTGTTTTAGGTTGTTTTTAAATTAAGTATTATTGCATAAAGATTCGTCTGTTAAATACAGTTTAGAGGCTGGGTGCCATCCATATCAAAATTATCATACATACGTAATACCAAAATCATCATTTAAATATTTTGTACTAAAACTACTAAATATTTAAACACTAAAAAATATATCAAATCAAATCATTTATTTCAGGCATCAGAGGCCCATATAACAAATACCTTAAAATCTAACAAACATATTATAATTATATAATAAATACCTTAAAACTAACATACATATTATGTATATATTTAAAAAACTAACACTGTCACGTTTTGCCGGCGACGTGACTCGCTTCGTTCCGGAGTCTCCCCCGGAACCTCCGGTAGACTACATCCATCGGCCAGAACTCCGGCGCCTTGAAAGTCGACAATGTATATGTCGATGATATAGTCAAACACTAAAAAATAAACTTATAAATAAATAGTAAATTTACCACAAAATATTTAAATACTTACTAAAAATATTTTTAGTGCTTATTTAAATATTTTGTAGTAAATTTTTGTGCAGGAACCTAGATAATTACTATTTTAAGCTGATAAATAACTCAAACATGTTAAAAATTTTCGTACGACAAAATGATTTTGGTATTACGTATGTATGTATGAGAATTTTGATGGCACCCGGCCCCTTAATATAAGTTTTTAAATATTTGACAGCACTGGGCCTGTAGACAAGTGGCAAAGCGCTAACGCTAACGCTAGCGCTACAAAATGTATGCGATTTGACATAAGTCATCGCTTCGCTAGCGAATACTAGCGTTAGCGTTTTGCCACTTGTCTACGGGGGCAGGAGTCCGGAGGATTCCAAGTGCGTTGTCATAAAACACTCATCTTGTAAACAAGCCTCATCATTATAAATAACACACCAACTCACTTATCCCACATAAAACTTAACAGATCGTTAGTTTTATCGATTTTTAATGACACAAAGTATTCAAATTATGATTGTAATAAAACTTAAGATTTTGTTCGATAAGCTGTATCTATTTTTAAATCTATGGCACTATAAATAACTACTTAAGTAGATATTTACTACATTCTAATTTATATAGTGTCACTTTAATATCTTAAGTATTTAAGCTGATAAAATGTATATTATGGTAATACTAGATCGCACCAGCAACTCCGTTGCCCCAAAATTCGTTTGTCGCGCGAGTACCGCACATTTTTCCAGGATTAAAAGAATCCCGGGACTCAAAGCATCTCCATACCAAACAGCAAAATCAGTTTAGCGGTTTGATCGTGAATAAGTAATAGACAGACATACACACTTTCGCATTTATAATATTAATATGGAAATATGGATATGGCGAAACATGGCGGTAGGCGGTAACCGTCATTGACTCCCTGTCAAAAACTTGTCATTTTCCCGCGATTGACAATGAAGTGTCAGATGTTGTCTATCACGGCTTTGTATAGAAAATGACAAGTTTTTGACAGGGAGTCAATGACCGCTACCGCCATGTTACGCAGAGTACAGTATAGTCAATATCAATACACTAGTGCCTACATTTTGAGCGCTACAGTAACCGTATATTTATAAATAAAAAATATAATTTCACTATGTTCTCGACATAGTGCTTTCTTTTATTTTGTATAGCTCTCCAATTAAGAACTGAAAACAACGCTCTTGGGTGCCCCGTCAGCGAAAGGGCGAAACTTTTAAGATAAAAACTTTAGCTAGATATTTTTAACTGAAATCTTTGAAGAAGGCTTCATAATTATTACGATGATACTATACTGATGGAATGAAAGATTTTTATTTTGAAAATTATTTTGTAGTAAAATTGAGAGTTTAAAGTATTAGGTGCTTGAGCATAATGATATTTAATATTTAATTATTTTCAAATTATAAGTATAAATACTTGTATATTTTATTGTTTTTGCTGTTGAATACTAAATCAGATCTAAATGAATGCGGATGCATAAGAAAAAATGCATGAATAGATCCCGATGCGGATACAGATGTAGATATGGATCTGGATACGGATGCGGACTCTGATACGTACATTTTAAAGAACTCACGCGCAGTATCACCATTACTGATATTTATGAAATATGTCCGTGATAGGAATAATGACTTCATATTACGAGCGGATTTTTTGATCGATAGATCCGATCCATCACAGAAGTAATTAGGGGGTTAGATAATTGGTTGCTCCCAAATGATGGTATTAAAATGAAAGGTATTTTATGGTGTAATGAAAAAATCACAGGCCCATCCGAGCGTTAACTTTGGTAATAGGGCGCTTTATTGAAAATAACATTAATTTTATAGAAAGTTTTGGGGTTAAGATAGCTACGATTAGCAACGTTATTTAGTATTAAATGTTTTGTAATTACATGGTATCAAATATTAATAATATGACTTCAATAACTGTACAATAATTGTGTACTGTAGAGTGTAGACTAAACTGTCTACATAATATTCCAAACCGCCGCTTGCTTAGCAAAACAGTCAAGAAAGTTTGCTCAAAATCACTATTTACAGTGTTTGCGTACTGTTGGTTCTTGGTAGAAATACATGATTAACATTAACAAAAACACAGCACTATTTCCTCCACGTTAATTCATTACTATGAATTTTTAACAAAATACTCGACCGTTTTCTTTATTAAAATCATCAGGCTCTACGGGGCTAAAATGGTCGCTTTGGAGAATCATATTATGAACCATAATTATACTCGTATGATTCATTTTTTTTAAATCGCAATATTAACACTCCGTTTGCAATTCAGATGTCTAAATTCGTACTAATTTGACATTCGTGAGTTTGACAGTTTTGACAATTCATTTTGTGAATCGATTGAGAGGAATTGCTAAATGTTACCATTTTAGCCCCGCAGGTGTAAAAATGTAAACGAAAACGTAGAACGTAGGTACTCTATCGGGATTCGGGTACAAAGATACAGTTATATTACTATAGTTACTAAACACGCTCTAATAAATTACATAGCTTATACCTACTAATTTGAATTAAGTACACTATTAATCGTTTAAACAAGAACTTATTAATTATTACGATAAGACTATTATAGCTATGTTTTCCGTCGTAACTCCATTTTAACGAAAATTATGACTGGGTAAAAGCTAAATGATTTCTATTCACGGCATGACCACAAAAAATGTCTGTTTAGTACACGTTCAGAGGATCATGTGACCATATTTTAGTGTTGATTAGGTAATTAATATTAATACGTTGCGTGTTAGCAGCGCGACGCCCGCGATGTTTTTTCTGTTCCATTTTCAAAAAGATTTTATTTTTAATCAACCAGTATTAATGGAGTTTTGGCGGGCATGTGAAAGAATGCTGTTGTGTTTTTGTATTATTTTCCTAAAATTGTGTTAGCTGGGTTTTTAATGTGTAATATTGGTAGAATATTAACCATTATATATTCGTGTTCATGCACAAGTGTAGGAAAGTGATTAATATCCAGAAACGTGCTATTTTGTGTTCCCTCCAAAACTCCATCGAAAGTTTCAGTAAAGCGTCTACCACTTTACTGAATCGACCGACTTGACTCCTTGACTGTATTGACTTTTACTTAGACTTTGACTAGACTTTAGACCTGACGATACATGAAAACGATGATGAAAATTATAATAGGAGGAATATGGTTTTCCCGCCATATTCCTTACCTTTTTACCTTGTCTGTGGCACAACATACACATCCTTTGTGTCAAGTTGCCAAAAAAGAAGAAAAAAAAAAAAAAAATAAAAAAAAAACCAGTATTAATGAGTTTTAGGTAAATGGTTTATTTTGTGGTTATTAAACTAGTAACTAGATTTATGATGACTACTATAGTATATAACTAGATTTATAGTGTTAAAACAATATTGTTTAAATAATAAGATTTACTTTAAAGATTTTCTCTAGAGTCTAATATTAGTTAGGTAAATGATGATATGTTGCTGCAAACGATACCTTTTACTCGGCGAAAATGAACGGTTCTTGTGGGATAGGTACAGAGTTCCGCTAGAATTCAATCATGGGCATCGACCAAGAAATTCCTTTATAAAGGTTCCAGGGGCGTCTTTCCCATAGGTGCAGGGTGTGCGGTGCACACGGGCGCCATGGTCCTAGGGGCGCCGAGCGCCGCTCGCAAAAAGGCGCGCGCCCACGTTGGCCGGCCGCCGTGCTTTAATGACCACCGTAAAAAGAACTCCAGTTTGCATACATTTTGTGAATTATCTGGAGCTCTTCTTATATAATTTGTCGATTTACAGCAAAGCAAGGCGCGCCATGAGCAGCTCGGATTTTGCAATATAACAATAAACTATACTTTTCAACATGAAATGAATCTTAAAACACATAAACGTTTTGAGTGACTGATTGAATGGCGTTGTTCAGCCAAAGGGCTAGATTGAACGGCTATTTAAACCAGTTGGCTACGACATATACTATATATATATATATATATATATATATATATATATATATATATATATATATATATATATATATTATTTTTATATATATATATTATAATGTTAAGGGTCAGTTTAACATTTCAACGTGACGATGCGCATTTAAATAAGCCAAATTAAAAAGTGAACATTATTATTTACTGCAGTCTCTTCTGGTTTAACCAGAAGATATAAATTGAATTGACAGATTTACCGTTTGCGGTATGAGGCTGCCATTTACTGGATGGCTCATTAAAAAATGCATCGTGCTCCTCGCATCCTTGTAGTGTGAATTGACCCTAGCACGTCGTGGAGGGTACTTAGTACGGCAAGCGATCAGTCACGCGCGTCGTAAAACTGACATTGTGAACATGCTGACTCGCCTGTGTACCCTAATTGTACCCATGTCACCTCACACAATGTATTACAATATCGATATCGATGAGACAATGTAACAACGATTACATCGCCAATAAAAAATTGTAGTAGGTATTTTAAATTGCGTTTTTTTTTCGGAAATCTTATGGTGGCGTTAAAATAAAAACCGGCCAAGTGCGAGTTGGACTCGCCCATGAAGGGTTCCGCAGCAGCAATAAGGTTTATTTTTATGAAATAAAGTAGTTTATGATTTATTTTCATAATCCAGTTGATTTAATGAAACTTAAATTAAGGTTTACCATTTATGACGTATAAAAAAAACTACTAGCTAGATCTCGTTCAAACCAATTTTTGTTGGTAGTTTTTGTAGTAATGTACATATATATATTTTTTAGACCTGTCATGCCCTTACTTTAGAAGTTAGAGGGGGGGGGCACATTTTACCACTTTGGAAGAATCTCTCTCGCAAACTATTCAGGTTAGAAAAAAATGATATTAGAAACCTCAATATGATTTTTAAAGACCTATCCATAGATACCCCACACGCATAAGTTAGATGATTTTTTTTTTTTGTTTCAGTTGTATCTATGGGGACCCCTAAAATTTTTAATAATTTTTCCATGTTTGTATGAAAATCTTAAAGCGGTTCACAGACTACATCTAGTTATCAAGTTTCAATAGTATAGCTCTTATAGTTTCGGAGAAAAGTGGCTGTGACATACGGACGGACGGACGGACGGACGGACGGACGGACGGACGGACGGGATTAATTGCTTTAATCCAATATCCTTCAGTATAAAAAAACCTAGTGTCAACTTAAAAAATTAAACACACGTGGCAGCCTAGTAACCAGTGTAATACGTAACTGATGGAATGTCTCGAAAACCATAATCGGCCAAGTGCAAGTTGGACTTGCGCACGAAGGGTTTCGTACCGTTAGAGAGCAAAAATAGGCCAAAATTGTGTTTTTTGTATGGGAGCCCCCGGAGCCCCCTTAAATTTTTATTTTATTTTAATATTATTATTAATTATTGACGTAGACATACAATAAGGGCCTTCGTGAAAATATCATGTGCCTGCCTGTTGCCATTACTGATATAGAGCAAAAAAGGCAGAAAAAAGCACGTTTGTTGTATAGGAGCCACCCTTAAATATTAATTTTATTTTGTTTTTAGTATTTGTTATTATAGCGGCAACAGATATACACAATTTTCAAAAAAAATTGGAAAATGGAAAAATTTCAGAAGTCTAGCTATAGCGGTTCTTAAGTTACAGCCTGGAGACAGACAGACGGACGGACGGACGGACGGACGGACGGACAGACATCGAAGTCTTAGTAATAGGGTCCCGTTTTTAGTCTTTGGGTACGGAACCTTAAAAATGTAGCCTTCGCGTTCCGAACACGTGTTAATATTTCGTCCGTAGATCGAGTGATAAGTGTTTAGCATACTATGACGTGGCTATTACTGTACTATGATGTATATATCAATGTTAATATGTTAGTAACATTTTTCTTATAAGTTTTCCGTTGTATTATACAACGGACCTAAGTCCTAACATTAATTATACAGGGTGTAACAAAACTAAGTGATAATACTTTAGGGTTCGTTTGTGTTCCTTGAAGAGAGTTCACTGTGAAAGTAGCAGTGCTGAAAGAGCAAACTTTTTTGGCTCTTATAAATCGCAAAAATGCTCTTCAAGAGCTGCTACTTTTACAGGGAACTCTAACTCTACAGTCTACACATTACGCACCCTAAAGTATTATCACTTAGTTTTGTTACAACCTGTATAGATTAAAATGAATTGAAAAAATTGGCACATTACGCAATCCATACTAATATTATAAATGTGAATGTATGTCTGTCTGTCTGTTACCTCTTCACACCCAAACCGCTAAACCGATTTTGCTGAAATTTGGCATGGAGATACTTTGAGGATACTTTTTATCCCGAAAAAATGTATGACAAACGAGTTTTGGCGCAACGGTGTTGCGGGCAACATCTAGATTCTAGTAGGTATAATATAATATACCCTTTCTTTCCTTTGTCTTAGACATCAACTACGATAACATAGCGCGCCTCTCCAAATGACTGTTTCAATGTGTGTACTGTGTAGTCACATACTAATGAAAGAGTTGGTATGTAGTAAGTATTCAACCAATCACAGTACACGTAATATTTCACTTAATGTCACTTATCATCAAAATTTGTTGGTCGACTAATCATAACTAGCCGACCGCGCAAGACAACGCACATCAAACGTTTTGACAACGCACTTCAAACGTTTTGAATTTTGGAGGGGCGCGCCAAGTTATCGTAGTTGATGTCTACACGTTATAATTAAAATCTTTAACAAGTATATTATCTGTCATCTAGTAAAGGCTAAAGACATTGTGTAAACGCTTTCCCCTCAAGAGCACTTCCTAGTCCTTGGGGTTTGATCGATGAGCAATATGAGTTAATAACTTCCTATTACTCTTACAATGTAAGGGTTCAATACTTTTACCCGGCGTCAGAATGAGGGTTCTGCTTTTAGAGTATGCATAATTGAAGACGTGAGTGGAAGAATCGAACAAGTAACATTTCGTAACATACGGACTACGGAGGTTAACTCATTTTTTCCCTGATCATTTTAATAAAACTTGTAACTTATCTACTTAATAACCTAGCTAATATATCTGGCTACACATATAATCCATAGTTTTTCTAATTAAAATAATTTTTCCGGCCCTGAAACCTCCTTTTAAGCAAAAAACGGGAAGTCTTTTCATGTTACTTACCTTATTCTTCCACTCACGTCTTTAATTATAGCTAGCTGTGACTTCTGCCGTACTTAGAGACGAAAGTTTAATTAAAATAAAGAGTGTGACAGATAATATTATAATGTATGGGGCCTATGTTAAAATTTGCATTTAGTTACAGTTAAGTAAATAATATTCGTCTGTGAGTGCGTCGCGTCAGTCAATCGAAAGGTATTGGTAGGTAGGTAGGTAGGTAATAAGTATTACAAATAATCTAACATTGGGCACGTCAAAGAAAGTTTCTATTTTTTCTGTGCCCTACAGACTTTAAAGCATTAAAAAACAAAGCGTCACAGTGCATCGTGACGTGGTGATGCGATGCGATAAAATTTTTAAAGGGACGCCATGTGTACAGACCCTAAAGCTAGATGGCGATGTCAGAGTAGACAGAATTATAGAGTATGCCAACTTAGAACTGATGTTGAAATTTTTAAATTTGACGTATTATAACGAAAATCGTCGCTAGTGTTGTTAACTTGTTACCTACGAATTTAAAACCATGACATATTCGTTAGACGTGTTCCTCTTTGGTCGTATAACGTATTGTTGTTTGTGTTTTGGCACATGCGTTTAAAATTGTCAGAATCCAATAATTTTGTAATCTTTATTTTAAATATTAAAAATAAATTATATCAGCCAGCGCGAGGCACATTCCGTTCATAATCCTAGTGAAACCCGACGAATTTGACAGATATTGAAACCTGTCCGTTTCTTTGCAGTCGAACTACTGGTAGTTATGTCTATTGTGGCGATGTAGAGCAGCGGCAGAACCTTTTGACAGCAGAAAGATTAAAAATACATTCGATGTTTAAAATTAAATTTCGAACTAACCGATGTCAAGAGCAGATGCAAAATATTTTAAATACGATTTTCATCAGCCAACCTAATTAAAAATCAGATTTTTACCGTTAAATATTGAATGATTAAATCAAGATTAAATAATTATGATTACGAATACAAAATATATATTTTCATAAAAAGGTAGGCTAAGCTGATGTCCCGCTAATTTTAAACAAAGTATGTTGCAGTCGAATTTTTAAACGCTACTTAAATTGAGAGGTACTCAAGGGACACGTGACATGCCCAAAACGAAAATTTTATGTCCGATCCGATTATGACAACCAACTAAAAGTACCGGTTACAGTCGGGGCATTTTAATAGGCCACATTTGACATCTGTCAGATTAATCTCCATAGTGAGGTGAGCTGCGTAAAAACATCGACCAAAACGAATAAATCGATACGGACTTGAAATAAAATATTTGAATTTTATACGTTTGAAACAAACTCCTGTCCCATTATTGCTTTTTCTTTTGTTAATTCAAGGAGCAAAATAAGACAAGTACATAATTTACAAAAAAAATGCCTTTATTCGCTTAAATTTTAAAAACTGTTAAATGTAGTATTATCATTATTCATTTCACACAAATATGTGTTACTTTTCACAACGTGCTTATTAATTTATGGGGATATTTCGTTACAAGTAATCAATGCATCGATACTACTTTTTCGCTTTCGATTTTTAGGGTAACTTCCCTAGAGTTTAAAAAGAAAAAAGGTGAGCTAACGTAACATTGTAACGACGTGCAATTATTAAGACCAGAATTTGTTTATTACGTTTAGAATTGTTTATCAGTAAAAGCAAATCGTTAAATAATTCGTATCGGTCATATTTACAATAAATACGTAATCGCAATTGAAAAAAGTTAATCAATTGTGCAGTTATAACAAAACGAAAATATTTATTTTTTAAGTACGTCGCTATAAGGTTACCAGGTACAATTTTGATGAACTGTCAAATGTGGCCTATTAAAATGCCCCGACTATAGGTGTGCTTTCGTGGAAACATTTTTTGACACAGTTACTCATCTGGATAGCATTATTCGTAGTTAATAATAGTAAATGACGTTTGACGTAAAATATTCACTTGATGTGATTAATTGATGCTATTAGGTGGTGGGCGTTTTGACGCACACAAGTATGTTTTCATATGATTCCATTTTTCCCGTTGACAGGTCATTGCTATGTCCATAGATCAGCTGTATTGTCGTCACTATGACTTATGCTATTACTAGATGACGCCCGCAACTTCGTTACGCCAAATTCGTTTATTGCTCAATAACCGTACGCTTTTCCGGGATAAAAAAAAGCTATGTCCTTTCCCGGGACTTACAGTATCTCCATACCAAATTTCAGCAAAATCGGCTCAGTGGATTGGGCGTGAAAAGGTAACTTTAGCATTTATGATACTAGTATACCAGTGCCAAGTTAGTGCCAAGGTTCCGAAATAAAACCCAGTAGAAAGCCAGTGCTCAAGACGTCATGTATCTTTAACCGAAATTATCCGAAACAAACGGATGATCCCAAATAAATTCATATCGGTTTCCGCATCCGTATCCGGTATAATATTCATTCTAATATCCGTATCCTATCCGTATCCGAAATCCATCCCGGTTTTTATCATTGCATAATCGGCAAGTAATAAAATCCTACTGAAACTAAAACCACAGATTGCTAAAGTTACTTCATATTCTAGTTTCGAACTTCCATACCGATTGACCCGTCATATCATAATGTGCAATCAGAGGTCGTTTACATAATCGTAATGACCTTTCATAATGACCCCTGATGACAGGTCGTTTGTGCCAGACGCGGCATAATCGCCTAGTGGAAAATGTCCTTTAGAAAATTGAAATTATCCTTTCAAATGATGGGGGAACTGTCCGTGCGTTGCGTCTCCATGACAAATTAGGTACTAACCATTTTATATTATAGTGAGTGTGACAAAGTGATATTATCTATATTTATTATAAAACAAAGTCTCTTTTTTCCCTCATGTCCCTTTGTTCCCTTTAATCTTTAAAACTACGCAACGGATTTTGATGATTCTTTCAGTGTTAGATAGCCCATTTATCGAGGAAGGTTATATGCTATATTTTATCACGCTAAGACAAATAAGAGCGAAGAAAGAGAGGAAAATGTGGAAAAAACGGGGAAAATTATTTGAAAGGGCTAACTTGAACGCGCTAATCTCAGGAACTACTGGTCCGATTTGAAAAATTCTTTCAGTGTTAGATAGCCCATTTATTGAGGAAGGCTATAGGCTATATTTTATCACGCTAAGACTAATAGGACAATGTGGAAACAACGGGGGAAATTATTTGAAAGGGCTTATCTCGCGAACCACTGGAGCAGCACAAGAAGTAGACCACGTGAAGGATCATAGGCAATCAATTTTAATCATTTTTTATGGTTATATATTTTATACCCGTGCTACGCCGGGGCGAGTCGCTAGTTACAGTATAAATATAATATGGCTTGCCTATTAACTTAGCAGCACTTTTATGACATTACCATAGTAGAATATTGTATAACTTATCTTAATAGCTCACTTACGCACTACCTAGGCATAAATAATTGAGTCTCAAACCTAAATTTACTACTCCGTTTTATGATTGTTAACCGGAATAATAAATTTTCCCAACAATAATAATAAATTTACCTTCCTAAGTGTACATAAAACATCCCAGGGATATTTACGTACCTTAACTGACTTTTAATAAAAGATAAATGTCAAAGTTCGAGTTCAAAGTAAAATAAAAGTATCGACTATAATGGGCGAACGTAGAATATGTTAGTTCTTGTGAATATTATTCTTAGAGTTTTTAATATTTCTTGAAATTTTTAAATTCTTGCATAGCTCTTATCGCGGACTTGGAGCTCGACGACCATGAAGAAATTCCGTAACGAAAAAAACCTAACATTACATGTTATGTTTTATGCAGTCTGTCCAATTTGACCACATGACGTTGATTATGAACCAACATTTAAGCGATTACGAACACGTAGGCCGTGTTCACACCAAACCGACTGTGAGCCGCCGAATGTGAGCGAACGTTACGCAGTTTATTGTATTTCCATACATATTCACTTTTTCGTTCACACCTAACCGACAATACGCCATTACGCTAGGCGTAGGCGTGGAAATTCGATACCGTATATTTTCACTTCACACTGGGGCTCACAGTGAGCTGCTCACATTCGGCGGCGTATAGTCAGTTTGGTCTGAACACGCGCGTAAAAATGTTCGTCTGATGATTGCCCATGACCGTCATCGATCGTGCTTGGTATTTTTTTAGTTTCGTAATCATGGTGTCTCATTATGGTCCAAAGAGAAGAGGGGCCATAGATTTTATTGTTACATATGACATTAAAGTGTTTTATGGTTCCTGAGGTTTTTTAACAGAAGTTTTATCTACCCAACCGTCAACGATATTTTGTTAATAATTTGGACGAGCCAATTAAAACTGCTTAATAGAGAATATAATAGACAGACTCCAACCAAAAATCTCAGGGTCAGGAGCATTAATTGATTTCCAAATCCCCTTTTCCTTTATTTCGATTGTTCCAAAGTTTGCTCGCGAATTCCATCACAAACAAAACAGGGTTGTCAAAAAGGAAAAAATGGCACGATCGAATGGGCACGATTGGTTTAGATTGGCAGCATATTGCAGCCCTGACCACGGCCCGCCCCCTGGCCAGGCCTGCCCGGCGGAAATCAGGCCCGAATCGATAATTTCCTCTATCGATAGGACACTAATAGAGTCTGATTGACTCAGACATTATTAATAACGGCTATTAAGACAATTTGGGCGGGTACGGTGCATAAAATATGAGTAATATATGACATGAGTGATATTTAGCGCGATATTGGTTTTGGGCATTTAACTGTATCGAGTGGAGCAAAGCTGCAGTTTCTCTTTTACTTTTATGACCAGACAGAGATTTGATGTTTACGTCCTTACTTTTTTTTATAAGATAAGGGGGCAAACGAGCAAACGGGTCACCTGATGGAAAGCAACTACCGTCGCCCATGGACACTCGCAACATCAGAAGAGCTACTGGTGCGTTGCCGGCCTTTTAAGAGGGAATACGCTCTCTTCTTGAAGGCTTTTAAGTTTATCACTTTAATATAAACAATACTTTGAAAAACTCATCATTTTTAAGTTACATAATTATATTTTAAGCAAGCTTTAAATTATGTCTCCGGTGTGGCATAAGTCATAACGTTACAATAATTATTATTTTAACTGTGCCTTATTTGTGCGAAAAACTTTTCTATCTAAGTACAGTAATTATTACTAGATAATTATTATAAGTGTCTAGACATACTGTAGATAATTACTAGACATTCTATAAGGAAACTCTGTGGAACTGGATTAGATTTAGGTATTATCATTGTATTGTGATCATTATTCACGGAAAACGCATCAACGCACCTGCACACCTAGTGCTGCAGATGTCGTTAATTGCGATCTGATAAGCCTCGATTGTCTGCTTTCACACGATTCTGGCACGGACGAAAAATATTTTAATGAAGTAAAAACACCTTCATTATAAAATACGGTGCCAAATTCGACCAGTATAACTTGTTAACGAGCTAAATAAATTTGTGTTACATGTGATAAGTTGCGGATAAAACCCTTTAATCAGAAAACCAGAAATATCACGCAATAAGAGTAAAAAATATAAGAGGACATGGCGATCGCAACTCCGTTGCGCTAAAATTCGTTTATCGCGCAAGAATCGTACATTTTTCCGGGATAAAAAGTATCATATCATCATAATATGTCCTTTCCCGAGACTTAAAGTATCTCCAATCCAAATTTCAGCAAAATCAGTAGATATTATAGCCCCCTTCATGCCCACTTAAATATTTTAGTAGCATAGCAGCAACAGGCATACATAATTTGTGAAATTTTAATTCTCTAGCTATCACCATTCATGGGAGACACAGCCTGGAGACAGACAGCAAAGTCTTAGTAATAGGGTCCCGTTTTTAACCTTGGGTTCGGATTTCGGAACATAAATAGAGAAAACCTTAAAGACATAAGAAAATCGCATTTGCATTCCAGGAGTATTATTCAACGCGTGAAAAACTTATAAATTACAGGATTACTAAATAGAATGTAGAGAATGTAATTTCGGCACCGAGTTGTCTCGACTGACGACATCCGAATTTAGCTGCACATTCCACAGCTGTCACTATCGGGGAACATAATTCAGTGTTTGTGCTGCAAAAACATACCTACACACTTTTTGTGGACCAGCATTGTCTTTCAGTGCATTAGTGTTCCGAATTTCCATTTTGTGACCTGGAATCGGGTTAACACGTAACCCGGCGATGATATAAACTGTACACTGAACAGTTTGTACACAAAAAACATGAGTTATAATATAAGATCCATACTTCTATATCTATACTTCTATATCTATACTAATGTTATAAATAAGAAAGTGTCTGTCTGTCCGTCTGTTTGTCTGTCTGTCTGTCTGTTACCTCTTCACGCTAATACCGCTGCAAACCGATTTTGCTGAAATTTAGCTTGGAGATAGATACTTTGTGTCTCGAGAAAGGACATAGGATAGTTTTTATCCCGGAAAAATGTACGGTTCCCGCGCAATAAACGAATTTTGGTGCAACGAAGTTGCGGGTGTCATCAGCTGACAGCTACTACAGTATATTATTATGGTATAGTTGTTTATGTTTTACAGGGTATAACGAAACTAAGATTTTAGGGTGTGTAATGTGTATATGCCCGTTAAGGTGGGGTACCCGTAAGCATTACATATAATATGAGAATTTTGCTCCTGATCAATTACAAAGAACCGTTTCTACAAAAAGTTGCCCAAAATAGAAGCAACAATCGAAACAGGTTTCAAACACATTCATAATATCTTAAAGCTCATAAATATACTATTGACAACAAAAAATACAGCCATGATCTTGGCCTTGCGATGGCCTTAATGTGCCACATTATATTTTGGCGCCCACGCGCGCCACAATAGAACTCAATATCGGCGTATAATATGTGATATAATTAATAGCTACGAATCACACGACACGGCGCACCCACCGACAGTTTTTCATTTTTTGTTAGTGTTTTTGGGTGCCAATAACTGGAATTTTATGAGTTACGTGAGAAGCATATTATAGTATCTATATGTACCTATGCATGTACTATTTCATTTGTTTGACACGCTCTACACTCTACAGGGTGTAACAAAAGAAAGAGAAACTTTAGGGTGTATATGTGTAGGAAAACAATAATAAATTATACGAGCTATTGTCCGCGGCTTCGCTCGCGTTAAGAAGTATTATTATATACAAACTTTCATCTCCTATTTTAGCCCCTTGGGGGTAGAATTGATCAAAATCCTTTCTTAGCGGATGCCTACATCATAACATCTACCTGCATGCCAAATTTCAGCCCGATCCGTCCAGTGGTTTGGGCTGTGCGTTGATAGATCACCATGTCAGTCAGTCACCTTTGAGTTTTATATATTTAGAAGATTAGATAACGGTATAAAGAGTACACACTTTTAGAGATGGCCCGAATTCACCCATTCACCTTTCGTAATTATAACAGACTTCAAAAACTGATGAAGTTTCTAAATTCGAGCGTATATCTATATTATGTAAGCATAATAATATTTTTTTTATGTTTGTTCGCAGATAACTTCGACATTTGTGAACCGATATTGATGATTATTTTTTGTCTGAAAGAGAATACTTCAGAGGTGAAGGAAATACTGCTTGAAGTCGGCTTTTTTCTTTTAAACGGCTATGAACTCGTCTTGAACGTTTGAACAGTAATATTCCAGGTTTCCGAACAGTAAGTAAGGAACAATTACTGTCTATCACAACGGGCGCTGGGCGGGATCAGCTCACAGAGCATGACTGATTACGTTAGCCGAGATAAGTGATCACTGCTAACCCGGTTTGGGAGGTATACCATAGGTATACCCCAGAGATGTAATGGAAATAGATGACGCCTGGTTCCCGCAACTCCGTTACGTACGAGTTACGACATACATTGTTACGGGATAAAAAATATATTTAAAAATATATTTTCCCAGTTTAAATTTCAGCGAACTTGGTTTAGCGGTTTGGGCGTAAATACAGACGGACAGATTTAATGCGAAAATTTACGACGCGCGTCCGCACGGCGCCGTACGACGTCGTGCCGTGTTTTTGTGTCCCGGCCCTAAGTTCGCGAGGCAAAGCTAACATATCTCAAAAAACATGTCTGTTATTTTATTTGGACAGCCGGCAGGAAAATGTACGGTTCTTGTAGGATATTTAAGGACTAACAAACAACTGATATTATGTGCGTATATTAAGGGCGTTCCTTACGGAGATTCCGTAATTTACCGTATTTCAAGCCTTATTCGCTCATAATTTGAAAGCTATACAAAGTTATAATGAAAATACAGCAATAATCTTCAGTATATCAACATTCCTTTCCCCGTTTTAAATTTTATATTTTTGTTTATTATACTTATCACACCAGCTTCGAAAGTAAAACCAGGTAAAACCAATTTATTAAAATTCAAGCATACATTCAGCATCTCCTTAGGATTTACAAATTACTTTTATTTGAAACACACGCCTGCAATAGATCGACAATATCATAAACTACTTATTCCCCGCTTTAATTTTTTTTTTTTTTTATAATTTTGAACTAAGTAAAAAAAAATGGGTTTTGGTGCGATCTCGGTAACGCGGCAAATGTATGGCCAAGGTACGTTTGCTCCGGGGACGGCCTTAAAGTAAAATATCGTACGATATCATACCGTATACGTTGATACCAAACGCTTGTTTCTACGTTCGTCGTTCGTAACTTTAGGAGAAAAATGTGTTAGACAAATGTTTTGATGACTCGTATATTTACTTAACAATGCTAGGTATAACAAATTGACCATTAATTGTTAATTATCATTATGTAAACTGATTGTGTTATTTTTAAGCATGAATTTACTCTTTTAAGTTTTTTTTTTATCTTAAATATGGAGAATCTTTATTTCAGCTGTATATACCTGTAATTATATTGCGTTAGATCTTATCATAACTGTAGTACATTTTAATTATGAATGTTGCCGCAATGTGTTGTTGGTATATCTTTAATAAATAAATAAATAAGATATCCATTGAATGCGTAAAGTGATTGATAAGACGTGACGTCATGATGTCACGTTTTTATGAATCATACATTCACGGCCGAATAGTTAAATTAAGAAGTACTTAAGTCATTTGCTGCAGCTAGCTAAACAGCACTACCTTGTGAGCAGTAATTCTGAGAAAAGTTGTTTGTTTCCATCGAACTGGCTCCGAAACTACAGGGCCGATTTTGATAAAATTTGATATAAATATAGAGTAGACCACGGGAAAGGACAGGAGACAATTTTTATCGTGCTAAAATGTCCGATTACCACGGGATACTTACTGCTTTTGTGAGGAGTGCAACTTCTGGTAATTGATAAAGTCCCAACTTTTATTTTTGCTTCATATTCTAATAATAGTCACTATGACCGTTTTTATTTAAAGCGTAGCGCCATTAATCTATAAATATTTAAAGCCCCGTTTCATGACCAAAGTGAATTTAAATTCAAAAGTAAATCAATTTATTAAATTACTTTTAAAAACAGTTTCGTTCGTGGGCTTTAAAAATTTAATATTCGTTTTACGTATCACATAAATTCAAATTTCGGATTTTATATCTATTTCTTATTCGAGTTTCGAGTAACATGAACTTATTTAAATGATCGAGAGCCAATAAAAAATCACCCGTAGAGTTTACGACCGTAAAAATTTGCAGTCAATCTTTATTCTTTATTCTCCTAGATTTACTACATCCCGCGATAAAATCCCGTGGGAACAATATAATATTTTGTCGCGATAAAATTGCCTATAAGGGATAAAATGTAACTGAATAGGGCAGGATCCGTGGCCTACTCTATATTTTTGTGCTTCACTAACGCCCTCTAAACGCCTCCGTAGTCCAGTGGTTTAAAGTGTGGCTCTTTACTCGGAGGTTGTAGACTCAATTCCCGCGGTGGAATTGTCGTTTCCGTTTAGAACAATCAACAATGCATTATGCAAGATGATAACAATATGATTGGCACGTAAAAAGTCGGTTAAATGTGTCTGATATTCTCAATAGTTGTGCTCGACATGTTGATCTATAATTCAGTTTTTTTTTCCCCACACCGTTTATAGCAAAATAACGTTTGCCGGGTCACCTAGTGTTTTTCTGTCGTAGTTTGGCAGGTATCGGTGGATAGTAGCACTTGAGCCTAAGCCCACGGAATGGGTTCAGCCTCTCAGTTTACTTAGCCGGTTCAACGACACTCAGTATAAACAGTACTGTATTCTGTACGGAAAAGTAAACACTATCTATTTAATGTGTACTTTCCTATTTATTAGGGTTGCCTCGCGCCGAAAAAGTAGATCCTGTCTGAGGAAATTATAGTACCTCTATAAAAAACTTAGCTGAACCTACTAATATATATATATATATATATATATATATATATATATATATATATATATATATATATAGGTATATTCTGTGGCTAAACCTAAGAAGTATCAATATAGTATTTAGGCAAGCTATATAATATACTTTCATTATTATTTTTAAACCATTATAAGTACTTTTTTGGGCTTACTTATTTTTCTCGCTATTACAATAGTCACATTTAAACAGTAACATTTAAACTAACATATCAACTCAATGTAATTATACATTATACAGCATCTGGAATTGCGCTTTTATGCAATTATTATGTAGAGTGGCAGCCCTGCTACCTTTTACATGTAGCTATTATTGGCAATATTATAGCGATATTTTTATCCATCGGACGAAATCTTTTATGTAGACGTCCAGTATCCTATGTAAATAAGAAATACTTGGAAATATTAAAAGCGTCGATGTTACGAGTATACTGACCAAGTAATATTGAGACAGCAATCTTATATTTTTAAAGGTCCCTCTTACTATGGGCCATGATCGATATAAACCAATGGTTTTTACCATGATGGCGAAGCTCTTTATAGCATGCACAAACGACGTCTATCATGGACAATGATAGATTATAATATAATTATTATGCCCTTCCACACGTTCGCAATCGCTTTTATTGGCCCATCATAATATACCATGTAGAGGCCGCATAAAAAGTAATAAGATGGTTTCTTTCGCACCTTCCTTGCCTAATATAAATTGTTATTTTATATATAATATTATGTATAAGTATCAATTATTAATATTTTACCCTCAAAGTAAGTTGAATATATACAAAAGACTACACATTATATTAAATTACTTTTTGATGTTGTTGAAGTTCTATAGAGTATCATAATATTATTAGTCTGAATATTTAATGTTATACACGCGTCTATGATCTATTAATAACGCTCAAATCAATAACGTTTTGTGTGGGCACGTTTTCATGGGGAAGGATTTAAGACGTGAGTGGAAGAACCAGGTAAATAAAAGTTGAATAAAATTGCCGTTTTTGCATATTAGGGCCGGCCGGGAAAATGATTTGAAATAAAAATGTGGATTTTACGTGTAGCCAGATATATTAGCTAGATAATAAAGTACAAATAATGTTACAAGGTTTGTTCAAATTATAAGGGAAAAAATGAGTAATTGCCCGTATGTTATAAATATACTTATCTGATTCTTCCACTCACGTCTTTAATTTTTTAATTAAATTACTTTCAAGTACCCTAGATTAATGTAACGACGACAATTCTTAATATTACTACCTATAGTAGGTAATTATAATCTTTATTTTACAAGATGGGTTGTGGAAAAATCTATTAGATTCTGTAATCGAAATTATTGTGAAGGCCTTTCGGCTACAAAATAAATCAGAATAGGTACCATATTTTTGCAATCTTTACTCCAAGTAAGTTGTGTCTTGTGAGTCTTGTGACTTTTGAAATCATACTCTAAAGCAGTATTTCCCAAAGTGTGGATCGCGGGTAGATTTTGGGTGAGGCCTAAAACTATAGGACGATTGTCGTACTCGTTCGATTGTCATTTTACTCGTTCGTTCGTCGTCTTGGGTGCGTGCGGGGCGGGGGCGGGGCATTCGAACGCAAACGTAATTGTACTAGTAGGTAAGGCTGATGATGATGATATATGGTGGTGAACTACGATAATAATTAACGGGTAAATGCTGCGGCTGCAACATACCGCTGCTTTTTTGTCTTCATGGCACAAGGTGGGCCGCGAACTTTAAACTTTCTTGTACATTGGTCGCGGTCCCGACAAGTTTGAGAAACACGGCTCTAGAATTGGATGCACAGAGCATAATGTAAATAATGATAATAGATATTTGATGTTTTGAAGAAGTAAGCATTAGTTTCTAACTACAGTAATGGTGGAGTTTTATGGTTTTATTAATATTTTGACAGCACCAAACATTAACTTTTTCATGACGTTACTCCTACGAGTTACGAGTTACGACGTAGCTGTCTACCGCTCGTATGTAACCCTTTGATTCCTTTAATGGACCGCTATTTAAGCATTTCTGTATTAACCCACAAAAAAAATTGAGTTATGAATGCGTGGTCTTGTTCTAAATGATCTAATTGGAATATGAAGTAGACAGCATTCGTAAGTGGCACGCCACACCATGCGGTGCGGCGACGGTGCGGCGCCTGACCGGTGCCGCTCCGGTTTCCTACATATAAAAATGTATGGTATGGCACACGGCGCCGTCCGGTGCGCTCCGGCGCCGCACGGGCACCGGAATCGAGACGAAACGGGGAGGGGTGTATGTATTGGTGGAGCTCGAGTCCTTCGCTGCTACGGATGGCTACGGCCTACGGTACTGCAAAACGTTGCGGCGCAGCACCCACCGTGTGGCCGAGTCCGGCGAAATGGAGTCCGGTGCGGCGCCGCACCCACCGTGTGGCCGAGTCCGGCGAAATGGAGTCCGGTGCGGCGCCGCACCCACCGTGTGGCCGAGTCCGGCGAGATGGAGTCCGGTGCGGCGCCGCACCGCGTCGTGTCACTCGTGAGGCACGGCTGTAAGGGTTGATTCAGACCGCAACGCGACGCGTAGATTCGCGACTGTCAAATCCGTACTTTATACCGCGCCGCGCCTCGTCGCGTTGCGGTCTGAATTAACCCTAAGTCGTAACTCAATACGTAATTTTTATGGGAAGATACACAAATAGGTATTTTAACAACGTCCAATTTTGTCTCAACTCGTAACAATCGTGTCATAATATCGAAATATGGTTTGTTTACCTATTAATCACGCATTGTCTTACATTTCTTGGAACAGTAACGCCTATCGGTTCCATACAGAAAGTTTCATAACTTACTAACAATTTTCTAATCTTATCTTGTAAGATATCTCGGGACCAGCCTATCACACGGACAATAGTATATGTATGTAGATAAGGCGATAGCCGATCCCGTATACACATGACGGCTCAATTATTTATTATTTTTAACAAAAAATTAAAACCGACTTCCAAGGTAAAAACAATAATAACATCCTTATAATATGAACTAAAAAGTATTAAATAATTTTTCCTATCTCATGGTGCCTTTTTCCGAATTCGGCTAAAACTCAACTATTTCTGTACTCAATCTTCATAATTTTGAAGTCGGTGAACTTTTTAGTTCATATTATAAGGATGTTATTATTGTTTTTACCTTGGAAGTCGGTTTTCATTTTTTGTTAAAAATAATAATTTCACTCTTTTTAGTTACCTAGTAAAATCATTGCGTACTATACGTAGATTAGGGCCGATTCACACCGAATGGCAGAGGCGAGGCGAGCAGTTTCAGTGTCATATGATTTTAAACTTTATCTTCATTATTGTAATACATAGTATCGCTTGAGAAATCGACGCCGCCGGCGGCGGCCGCAAGAGGCCACGAGCGTCCACGGGCGGCCGTAGATTTCTCAAGCGATACTATGTATTACAACTTTAAGTTTCTTGATTACAACAATGAAGGTAAAGTTTAAAACAATATGACACTGAAACTGCTCGCCTCGCCTCCGCCATCCCGGTGTGAATCAGCCCTAATACACCTGTATATATATTCTACGTATCTTATTACAATTTGTTAACAGTCACACTTACAAAATATAATATCAGCTGCAGATAATTTTAAACAATACATTAAAAAAAATCGAAGTGGACACGTGCTAGGGCCGCGCCAAACCGGAATTTTAGCAGCGGCGAGGCTTTCAGTGTCATATGATTTTAAACTTTATCTTTATTATTGTAATACATAGTATCGCTTGAGAAGTCTACGGCCGCCCGTGGCCGCGATTGGTATTTGGTAAGTGTGACAGCTGTGCACTCTAGCATGTTACTTGTATTATTGAAGCAACTTACTTCTCAGAAGTAATGTCAAATGTGTGCCTTACGCTCTGGAGATAAGGTTGAATATTTTGTTATGTTCAATTTTGGTGACATTGGTGACCCTGACGTGGTAATGATGATGATGATGATGAATGTAATGTGTATAGTAGCATATGCTTTCAGTTCTTAAAACAGCGCCTAAACCTCCAAACTTGTATCTATAAGGAATCCGGAGTTCTCTTAGTATCTTCGGAACCATAGTATATCTTGGTGCAGAATCTTGCGTTTTGGTAGCATATGCTTAGGATGCTTCTCATAAAACCAAAATCACCATATGTTTCCATATAAATTTCGAGGAGTTCCCTCGATTACTCATGGATCCCATCATCAGGTCACCATTTTTGTGAACATGGAACCAAATTGGAGTGAAACCTAATACAACAAAACAAAAATTTCAAAAATCGGTTCACAAACGGCGGAGTAATCGTTGAACATACCCACAGTTGAATATCCACAGGCGAACATATAACCTCCCCGTTTTTTTGGAAGTCGGTTAATAAAATACTAGCTATTTGACCGAGCTTCGCTTGGTATTCGATAAAACACGAATAAAATGACATTTTCTAAAAATGATACCTAGCTAGATCGATTTATCGCCCCCGAAACCCCCTATATACTAAATTTCATGAAAATCGTTGGAGCCGATTCCGAGATTCCAATTATATATTTATATATATACAAGAATTGCTCGTTTAAAGATATAAGATACGCTATTAGTCAGACAAGCAAAAATGCCTAATATTCTGTCTGTATAGTTGTAGATTTTACATAAAAATGTAATTTCGAAATTTTCCAAAATAAACGAAAACTCAACATAATCCCAATTTGTTGCGGTTTTTACGGTTTCGTAGTTAACAAGGAACCCTTATAGTTTCGGTCTGTCCGTCTGTCCGTCCGTCTGTCTGTCTATCTGTCCGCGGTTTTGCTCAGAGACTATAGGACCTACAAAGCTGTAATTTGGCATGAATGCACATATTAATGATGCCGACAAAATGGTACATGAAATCTTAAAAAAATGTTTTTTTTATGCTACCTGCCCCACACATCAAGCGGGGTTGATTTTTTTTCGCGCCCACCGGACCATCGTGTGGGGTGTAGTTGGATAGGTTTTTAAAAATATTATGAGTATTCATAAAATCATTTTCCGATTTAGGGATCCATTTGTGAAATATTAAGTTTTAAAGTGGTAAAAGTCCAGTCCGGTCCAGTTCCCCAGGAAAATTAAACATTCGACCTCGGAATAATTCGCATAGAGCTGAAAATTGGTAAAGACGTTAAATACACCATTATAAATAAAGTCCCCGGCGATCCTCCTTGTGCTAAAAATTTTATTCAAGGTCAAAGGTATGAAAATGAGGTTTTTCCCGTTTTTTTCCAAACTGTACATTTTTTCACAAAAATAGGTAGGAAAAGAATGTAGATCATAGAATTCTCTACAAAAAATATTCAGACACCTTTTTCATACAACTTGTAATTCCTCATAAATGGCGGGCTTAAAGTTTGGGAAAATCATATCTATGCTTATGTTATAAAGCTAAAGAATTTGTGGAACTACTGCTTCAAATTGAAGAATTCGTTTTTATTTGGATAGGCTTATTTATCGAGGAAGACTTGAGCTACATAACATCACGTTTGCACCAATAGGAGCAAAGAAACGTAGGGAAATGGGGAAAAACGGGGAAAATTATTTGAAAGAGCTTATCTCACGAACTGCTGAAGCAATTTTTATATTATTTGGTACAGATATAGAATAGACCACGTGGTTTTATTTATAACTAGATGATGCCCGCAACTTCGTTGCGCCAAAATTCGTTTATCGCGCGGGAACCGTACATTTTTCCGGGATAAAAACTATCCTATGTTCTTTCTCGGGACTTCTCGGAATAATTCGCATAAAGCTGAAAATTGGTAGAGACGTTAAATACACCATCCATACTAATATTATAAATGCGAAAGTGTGTCTGTCTGTCTGTCTGTCTGTTACCTCTTCACGCCCAAACCGCTGAACCGATTTTGCTGAAATTTGGTACGGAGATACTTTGAGTCCCGGG
Organism: Lysandra bellargus; assembly: GCA_905333045.1. Classification (NCBI taxonomy): domain Eukaryota; kingdom Metazoa; phylum Arthropoda; class Insecta; order Lepidoptera; family Lycaenidae; genus Lysandra; species Lysandra bellargus. The sequence goes on from HG995358.1 coordinate 6,454,190, forward strand.
AAAGGACATAGGATACTTTTTATCCCGGAAAATGTATGGTTCCCACGCGATAAACGAATTTTGGCGCAACGAAGTTGCGGGCGTCATCTAGTAATACATACATGATACACTTTAAGGTACTTAAACGAAAGTTTTCAAGAGTGACATTTTTAATAAAGTATTTGTCCTCATCATCAAGGTTTTTCGGATACCTATGCGAATTATTCCTATAATGATAAAATACGTCATATTGCGGCCTCCTCACCTGTTTTGGCCATGTTTTTTGTTTGGCTTTCAGACAATTTGACAGGTGTTATCAGTGATAACTTTATTTACCGGAAATTAGAAGAATTTTCCTACATGTACATGTCACGAGGTTTCTTCAAATTATTAGATAATGCTAATTTAGTGTACTTCACACATCTAGATAAATCGGTATTTCCCCAAATGTGAAATCGCCGAGTCTTAAAAATAATCTAACTAGTAATTACCCTATTAATTTTTTTCTTAACATTCGGTCTCAGCTCAGAGACATTTTTTTGGTTACTTAACTTTAATTTTATGGACATTATGACGTAAGCTCCATACTTCTGTCAATCTCTTTATTATACTAAAAATTAAGTAATTGTCAAATATCTTTGAGTGCGGCCGTAACTCGTAAGTCAATGAATGTATGAATATATGTAACCTACCTCATCATCCTGCCTCAGGGTCATGGGTGGCGCGACCTCCCTCACTAAACTGTCACTGTCACTAACACTGGCACCCAACCTCCCCTCTATCTCCTCCCAGGGCACGTCCTCATCGAAGACCGCCACGTTCCTCGAAGCACCGGAATGGAACCTCCAGGGAAGATCGTCGCTCTGCCTGGGTCGTCGTCGCTTGTGCCTCACTTTATGCCTCGCGAGCCTCGTCCCATGCTCGTCCTCATCACGCATCATAGCAGCATCCAGCGTAGCCAGGTCCACCTTGCTTCTATGTCTCGGAGGCTCCGTGGTAATGTACTCCCGAGTCAGACCCTCCTCATCCCAGAGTTGGATGCGGAGGATGTTGGTGGACACATGAGCATTCACGATCGTAAACGCTACCGCGGCTAGAGCGAGCACGCGTACGTCCATCTCGCGCGACGGTCGCGGCCCGACTGGAGAGTGGAGTTCCCGCGCTTTTCAGATAACCGCGATAAACACGTATGATAATAATTGATAATAATGTAATCGATTGTACAGGTAAACTTAATCGTTTGAGGAATGAAAACAATGCGACTTTATCAGCTTGTATTAATTATTTTCATTAATAATTATTTTTTAAAGAGATTTTTGAAATAAAAATATACCTTAAGTGCCTACATTTTGGCAGAGCTGTGAAACTCGAGAAAGCTAGGTCATGCCTTTTTTTTCAGGTCGATAAAGTCTAAAATCATCTGCAAATGTCAGTCAGTCCTGTACTAATTTTCGTTTATTGGATGATTTAATATTATAATAGAAGTACAATACAAAAGATAGAGTCACTCAATCATGTTGACAATTGGATTCCTACAATGGTTGAATCCTCTATATTGTTGTAAGTAAGTAGAGGGAAAAGTTAACTTTCCCCAGTTTTCCTATATTATTACAGTATTAATTTACGTCCACATTAACAAGTGAAATGTTTTGTTTATTTATGTTGCGTAGTAAATATTAGGTAAGTAAGTACCTATTCTGTTGTGAAGGTCAGAAAATAAATCTCAAAGCTATGAGAATAGATATAATGTGTTTGATTTCTTTAGTTTTTATTTCTTTTACTTGATTTCTTTAAAAAAAATGTAGTCGAAGAAATCGAAAGTAGAATTATATTTTAATTTTTCTTTATATTAAATTAAATTATTTTTATTTCTATTAAATTATATTTTAATTTTTTTTAATTATATTTTAATTAGATATAATTGTCGATAATGATGATGATTAATGACCAGTGGCATAATATGACATATCAATAGGATAAGAGGGCATATGCAACGGGCGCCCCGATCCAAGAGGGCCATGGGCGCCGGCAGGGGGGTGCCAGGGGGTGCACTTGCACCCCTTGGGAATCTCGGGATCAACAGGAATTATTGAAATAAAAAGCATTTTGTAACTATATTACCGTGCCGTACAAGGATAGTTCGTAATGTTTCGGCACTAAATGTATTCTGTTGACGTAGGTAAATAGACAATCAATGTTGTTCGTAAAAAGTAAAAAGAAAAGAAAAGAAATAAAACTAAAATCTGCACCCCTTGGAAATTATTTCTGCCGGCGCCCATGAAGAGGGCCCCAGTCTAAAGAGGTCCCGAGCTCAGAAATATTTTTACCTGTAGGTATTATATATACGTGTAAATTTTTAACGGGCTAATTTTTTTTAATTAATAATGTTGGCAGTTGGCACCCATCAATTTGCTAGGGGCCCCAAATGGTATAGTTACGCCACTGTAAATGACGATGACCGAGCGAGGTGCTATGCTCGATTGTCGATCAGGGCCCAGGGGCCGCCTTGTACCATGAAACTGTTTTAAGACTCAAACAATCGGACGAGAATGCCGCGTCCTACTCTAACAAACGTGAAATGACTTTGTTAGGGCAGGACGCGGCATTTTCGTCTGATTGTTTGAGTCTCAAAACAGTTTCGTAGTAGGCTTACAGGGCCGAAGCCCACTAACACAACAAAAGTAGTTAAGTAGTTAAGATAATAAAGGGTGTGTAAGTGTCCTTTATATTATAGAGTTCACTGTGAAAGTAGCAGCGCTGAAAGAGCAACTTTTCTTACTTTTGTAAAATCATGATGACTTACATTTTTTTTATTAAATAAGGGGGCAAACGAACCAACGGGTCACTTGATGGAAAGCAACTTCCGTCGCCCATGGGCACTCGCAGCATCAGAAGAGCTGTAGGTGCGTTCCCGGCCTTTTAAGAGGGAATAGGGTAATAGGGGAGGGTAGGGATGGGAAGGGAGGGAATAGGGGAGAGTAGGGAAGGGAATGGGGTAGAGGATTGGGCCTCCGGTAAACTCACTCACTCGGCGAAACACAGCGCAAGCGCTGTTTCACGCCGGTTTTCTGTGAGAACGTGGTATTTCTCCGGTCGAGCCGGCCCATTCGTGCCGAAGCATGGCTCTCCCACGTATCAAACATACATACGTCTGTTCCACTCGGCGACGACCTATTTAATAAGCTGAATGGGACTCGAAGCTCTTGTGATGGATCATGGAATGCTATAAATAAACCTCTTTTTTGATCGAGGGTGGGTTGTGATGAAATGGAATTAAAGTTGCCAGTTGACACACATCCCGCTGTTAAAGTATTGTTAATGCTATGTGAGCTCTTTAGGTAATTTTTCATAATATTATATAATAGGTACTATACAGGGTGTGACAAAAATAAGTGATAATACTTTAGGGTGTCTATGTGTTCCTTGTAGAGAGTTCACTGTGAAAGTAGCAGCACTGAAAGATCAAATATTTTTTTCACTTTTGTATGGGGAAACTCGTGAGTCGTGACGCTCGGGCCCCTTGCCCATACAAAAGTGAAAAAAAAGTCTTTCAGAGCTGCTACTTTCACAGTGAACTCTCTACAAGGAACACGTACACACTCTAAAGTATTGTCAGGTATTATCACTTATTTTTGTTACACACTGTATAGATTATAGGGCGACCGCCCAAGGCGCCAGAAAAAAGGGGCGCTAAAGGCAAACAAAAGGGGCGTAAATTTTTCAGCACTACCAGCACCCGAAGAAATCTCGCCCAGGGCGCTAATAGTGCTCAAACCGGCCCTGCCCCAGGGCTTGGCGGAACATACTTTGAGAATGGCTGGGCCATTCCGATTTCCGGCCTGGCATAATAACAGCTAGCTTTAGCCCCTCGTTTTCAAAAGGCTGATCAACACTTTTCTTATCACATAAGTAATCGGCGATTAAAGCTCTTGTGAAGTGGAGTTATACAAAAGCTTATTTTAAACAAAAGCTTATATTATATCAATGTGTTTGAATAACTTTATTTGGAAAGTTTTCCGTATTTCTTGCGCTGCTATCTGCTTGCAACTTTACATACCTATCGTAGCTGATATAATTCCGGGAAATACTTACAGATGGCGCTGCTAACATTTTTCATTCTGAATATTACATTTCCGTCTGAAGTTCCGAAATGAAAATCATTGGAATTATATAACTAAACTAAACCATTAAATAAGTTTATCATGTAGATGTTTAAGCGCTTTGCAGACGACGGGGCGGGGCGGGCCGGTCAATTTCGCCGCGAACGATCACACAAAGGGAATCCTATGATTTGTGACAAGACCAGCCCAGCGGACAGATTTCGACTAAAATTGACTTGACATAGCACAACCATTACTTGGTTACGTACGGTAGTACGGTAGGACTGATTTTTGCGTTCTCTCCTAAATCGCTAAGGTAGGTAAATAAAACAAACTTATTCCATTGCATTTTATATTGCATCGTGAATATTGTGACACAAATCATTTGTACTAAAACAATTTACCCAGTGCTCTGCACTAATTCTACAATATTTACTAAAATAACAAATATTCTTTAAAAACATATATAACAAAAACATTAAACTTGGCAAACTCCCGGCAAGATAGAAACAATTTCATAAATCTAGAGATTTAAAAATATATAAAATATAAATAAAGGGTTCATTTCAAGTTCAAAGGTGCATTTCTACAACCTAACGATCGCTTACTTGAGCTATTTGGGTAAGGTATAAAAACCTGGATGGACTAACTTTGACACATAAGTTATTGTCATAATATTTAAGCGTTGTGTGTTATAAATAGAAAAAAGTCAAAAGGAAATTCCTTAAATACCCCGCAAACGATCAAATTTGTTTGACAAATATGTTTGATGTAATTTACGTTTTCATCAAACAGCAGCGGAAACGAACAAACGTACATCAAACAAGTTTGTCAAACAATTAGCTAGAATCGGTTTGAGATCATGAGATCTTGTTTGACAAATACAGCGGAACACCTTCAAACACGTTTGTCAAACGCTACGCTAATGAAAATTTTTCTTCAAACACGTCAAACACGTAGTTTGACAAACGCTTCAAACAAAGCTGTACACTATCAAACTGTTTGACAAACACGTAAAATTTGACAAACAATTTGATCGTTTGCGGGGTACTTTAGACGTTGATACTTGAAGTTTGCTCAGGGAAATGGTAAATGTGGAAGGTTTAGCCTTCCACATTTACCATGTCGCCAATGTCGATTGAAAGTAACAACTAACAGGCATATTTTGTGGATGTTTTTGGCATTGTCACGGCCAATATGATACTAGCGATTATTTACACTTTGGGTTACATAAAAAATGAGACTTTGATGACGTTGAGGCCGTAGCCTCGAAATCAGCGGGCAGCGGGGCGGAAGCGGTGGCGGCGACGCGCGTTGCCGCCTACTTTGGGGCGCGTCGCTGACTGCGCCATATAAAATATCGACACATGGAACGCGCCGCTCCCGCGCCGCCGCCGCCGACGCGCCGCTGCCCGCTGATTTCGATGCCGAGGCCTTACAGGAGGACGTGGTAGTGAAACAGCAATCTAAGTGACACTTTACAAGATGGCCAAAACATCCTTGTAAGATTGCACACAATATTATAATCTTTAAGTACCACAGCACTGCAATTATTATTATTGTATATAAATAATATTCCATACTATTAGGCCGTCTAAATACTTAAGAAAAATAAGCATCAACGAACATTGCAACAAATAATATTATACATTATGACATAGCAAGCGTAAAGTAAAAATATTTTAACAATTAACAACCAGAAAACCACAGAAAATACTAAGTACGGGCTTAGGTGTAGTAAAAACCGTTTATAACGACATCATTTGTGACGATAAGCCGGATATAAAGACGATCGGCTAATATAAATATGAAGACACTTTGTCCTTTTCAAATATCGCTAATCGCTATAAATGATTTTGCACTGTATTCTAAAATAGTAACAAACTTTAAAATTTTATAATATTGTCTATTAATCCTTCAAGCCCCATAAGAGCACCAGTGATCGCGACAATAGAATACAATAGCATTTCCAAAAATTCGCAATCGAAGGATTAATCCGGGAAAAGGTAAGCCACAAGAATAATATAGGTTTTATATTAAAAAGAGTTTATCAATAATTATAACTACAACAAGTTTCCTAATTATTTTTAACAAAAAATTAAAACCGACTTCCAAGGTAAAAACAATAATAACATCCTTATAATATGAACTAAAAAGTATTAAATAATTTTTCCTATCTCATGGTGCCTTTTTCCGAATTCGGCTAAAACTCAACTATTTCTGTACTCAATCTTCATAATTTTGAAGTCGGTACCAGATATAGCTGAATCCAGATGCCAGAATATTTGAAACATTTGTAACTGGCACCGACTTCAAAATTATGAAGATTGAGTACAGAAATAGTTGAGTTTTAGCCGAATTCGGAAAAAGGCACCATGAGATAGGAAAAATTATTTAATACTTTTTAGTTCATATTATAAGGATGTTATTATTGTTTTTACCTTGGAAGTCGGTTTTAATTTTTTGTTAAAAATAATAATTTCACTCTTTTTAGTTACCTAGTAAAATCATCGCGTACTATACGTAGATTAGGGCCGATTCACACCGAATGGCAGAGGCGAGGCGAGCAGTTTCAGTGTCATATGATTTTAAACTTTATTGTAATACATAGTATCGCTTGAGAAATTGACGCCGCCGGCGGCCGCAAGAGTCCAAGAGCATCCACGGGCGGCCGTAGATTTCTCAAGCGATACTATCTATTACAACAATGAAGATAAAGTTTAAAATCATATGACACTGAAACTGTTCGCCTCGCCTGCGCCATTCCGGTGTGAATCGGCCCTAATACACCTGTATACTATTCTACGTATCTTATTACAATTTGTTAACAGTCACACTTACAAAATATAATATCAGCTGCAGATAATTTTGAACAATACATTAAAAAAAATCGAAGTGGACACGTGCCGAGCCGCGCCAAACCGGAATTTTAGCAGCGCGGCAGCGGCGAGGCTTTCATTGTCATATGATTTTAAACTTTATCTTTATTTTTGTAATACATAGTATCGCTTGAGAAGTCTACGACCGCCCGTGGCCGTGATTGGTAAGTGTGACAGCTGTGCACTCTAGCATGTTACTTGTATTATCGAAGCAACTTACTTCTCAGAAGTAATGTCAAATGTGCGCCTTACGCTCTGGAGATAAGGTTGAATATTTTGTTATGTTCAATTTTGGTGACATTGGTGACCCTGACGTGAAAATGATGATGATGATGATGAATATAATTTGAGGCATATGCTTTCAGTTCTTAATATAGCGCCTAAACCCCCAAACTTGTATCTAAAAGGAATCCGGAGTTCTCTTAGTATCTTTGGAACCATAGTATACCTTGGTGCAGAATCTTGTGTTTTGGTAGCATATGCTTAGGATGCTTCTCATAAAATCAAAATCACCATATGTTTCCATATAAATTTCGAGGAGTTCCCTCGATTACTCATGGATCCCATCATCAGATCACCACTTTTGTGAACATGGTACCAAATTGGAGTGAAACCTAATACAACAAAACAAAAATTTCGAAAATCGGTTCACAAACGGCGGAGTAATCGTTGAACATACAAAAATAAAAAAAAAATAAAAAAAAAATAAAAAAAAAAAAAAAAAAAAAAAATATCCACAGCCGAACATATAACCTCCTCGTTTTTTGGAAGTCGGTTAAAAATAGTATTAATGTTATAGTGAGGGAGCCCTAGAACATTTTTTTTTGTGATTACTAACAAGCTAATTTTTGTAAGTAGCCACATTTTGATAAGACGAATAACATTTTTATTTTTGAAAAATCTCGAAAGTGGTAGCTAACAGAGATATAAAGGATTTTATAATTTGACTTGATGGTCCTAAAATATGGATTGTTTAATTTGTAGGACAAGGTCTACTTTCGAGATTTTTCGAAAATAAAAAAGTTGTTCGTCTTATCAAAACTCACAAAAAATTAGCCTTTTAGTAATCACAAAAAAAATTGTTCTAGGGCTCCCGTACTATTAAAGCCCGGTCATTAAAAACGTAGATCGGCTATTGATCTAAAGTTACTTGTCTTTTTATTTGCGCACGAATAAATTGCATACTAGCTTCTACAGACACTATATTTCCGTGTGTGAGAGAAATGGTGCTCCCAGGCAGAAGTTATATAACGTTATAAAACATTGTGTGACATGATAACATTTTATAACATCGTGTAACATACGCTACAACATGTCAAAAAATAAACGTGTATTTTGTTACAAATGGTTACAAAATGTTATATAACGTTATATAACTTCTATCTGGGAGCACCCAAAGAGACAAGTATCGATAGATTAATTAATTTCTACATGTTCCACGACCATGCTATAGAGTATAGAGTACCATAGACTACCTACCGATATATGCATGTAAAAATATTTTGGAACTAACATTTATATTGCTAATCAAGTATCGCAAACGCCGAACCATTAGTATAATATTTATCGTGACCTAAGAAATATTTTAATATAGGTACTTACTTCATTTCAATTCTTCAAAAAGTCAACTAAATATAATAATTAAGTGACATTTAAATTGGTATATCTGATCACGCTGAGTTTTTATTTAGATCCAATTATGAATAAAAACAGAGTTATATTATGCAGTTTATAAATATCTATACATTATTATAGTATATTATATTATAGAATCCTACAATATTACAAAACTATGTACAGATTCACTATACAATCAAAGCTGGTTTTTATCCTACTGCGAAAAAGCGAATAAATATATGGAAGAACAGACAATACAAAATAATTTGTCAAAAAAAATTATTGTTGTTTATGGCCATCATTGCATTGGTCAAAAATCCATAAACATCAATTGTATTTACAAATCAATACCTCTACGTAAAACAAATTGTACTATACAATCACAAAATGATAACAGGATTTATTGTCTATGCCTATAATATTTTTGCTTTACACCTACATCAAACAATTAGAAAAAAACATAAGGTAACCATAGACAAGAGGGTGGGCTAGAACTTGCAAGTTTATTCATAAAGCTTTTTTTATTTATTAGAAACAGAATGTAGTTGGTTGTGATGTTAAAACCAAAAATAAGCATTATAATTTATAGTAAGATAATATTATGTACCACAGTGTATTTACATATTTTTAACATCATTTATACGATGAGCAAGCAAATACAATCCCTAAAAAGCGCCTTCATTCACAATCTAATTAACTATAATTAAAGTTAATAATGCCATATTATATGGCATTATTAACTTTAACAAAAATAGTTAAAGACATCTTCATTGGAAATATTCCGCTAAACTAAAAATTTATTCCATTGCTATTAATAAACTAAATATTATTAAATAAAATAGAAACAAATCTCACCAATATAAAACGAACATATAAAAATAATTCTATACTATTGTAACAGGTAATGCTATATTTCTATCACCAGTACTTCTATCTATATTACTATTGCATAAGTTATACCTAATTATCAAAGATATATTGGTAAATAGTACTGAGGTCGTTTATGTCGCTCACGTATCGGTTTGCACAGCCATGAAAAGAGCTGTAGAGATAAACTACGATAACATAGCGCGCCCCTACAAAATTCAAAAGTTTGAAGTGCGTTGTCAAAACGTTTGAAGTACGTTGTCTTGCGCGGTCGGCTAGTTATGATTAGTTGACCAACAAATCTTGGTAATAAGTGACATATTACGAGTACTGGTTGATTGATTGAATACTTACTACATACAAACTCTTTCATGAGGATGTGACTGCACACATTGAAACAATAATTTGAAGGATCGCGCCATGTTATCGTAGTTTATCTCTAACACAGACCAATACGCCGTAAATCGTCTGACACAGACGTAAACTAATTTGTCTGAAGGTACAACATCAAAACGATTTTGAAAATAAACAATTAAAGTAAAACAAACCGCCAAAAGATGTACATGGAATGTGTCATACTTCAATGTTATTTAACTTTTAGAGGGCTTACAGGCGAACGGCACTGGTCGACGGCAGCCGTCGACGCGTGCCGTCGACAAGTGCCGTTCGTCTGTAAGAAGCCTTACTCATACAGGTGGGTAGTGCGTACAATGTATAGTTTACTTATCAAGCTGTCCTTGTATCTTATATTGGAATACACTATTGACTGCCGTCGACTAGGACAGCTACGTTGTACCATCGAGGAAATTGATTCCTAGGCAATTGACAGACCAACGTCATATTTTGGTCGAATCATGTCAATTCAATGTTAATTGCGATCTGTTCGCTGGGTTTGACGTAACGCGACCAAACAACGTAGGTCCCTTATCTGCCTAGGAATCAACTTCTTTGATAGTACAAGCTGTATAAACATTTTTATTAGAAAGTTTTAAACTACTAAGGTCCACTTGCGCAGATCTGAGTTAAAGTTAACTCTGAGTTAAACATCATGTCATATCTGTCACTTACCAAGCGAGTGATAGAGATGACATGATGTTTAACTCAGAGTTAACTTTAACTCAGATCTGTGCAAGTCCACCTAACTATATTACCTTTTTATACTTTGTTGAATCTCACTTTAATATTTTGTCACACATTAAATAAAACACTTTTCCATTACAGTAATTTTGGGTAACTTTGAATTGCGGTTTAACTTTGAACAATACAATAATCAATAATATTGTATTATTAAGTTAAACCGCAATTCAAAGTTACCCAAAATGAGCGTACGTGCGTCGCTTTTCAGTAACTGACGTACGTCTCGTTTGAATGTGAATCTCTTTACACCACTCACACTGTTACACAGAATCTTCTATCTCTCTCTAATGTATCTTACGTCTCTTTCCGTCGGGTCGCCGGTGAACCGGGCAGGTATCCCTTTAGTCAGTCAATGCTGAGGTCGTTGGAGAAATGGCGGGACAGGTTGGCCACATCTAGGCCTGTGAAGTCTGTGAATATGTCTGACGTGGCCGTACTTGGCTTGGAGGGCCCAGCGCTAGTTGACGGCTCCACTCCTACGTCTAAGGCGACTAGCTTGTCCTCTTTACTGCTGACTTCGAATGGCTCTGATATGCCTGGAAGGAGAATGCTTAGTTAATAATTATTATGAGGCTAATTATTAAGCAATATTAAGGAAAGCAAGGACGTATCACAAGCCAATTGTCCATAATGGCAGTTGGCTTGTAATGCGTCCCGGCTTAGCGTAAATTATTTTATACTACAGCTATCAATTAATAATGTTACAAATCGCTGGGTCGCAGAATCCATGAGCCGTTTTCCATGCATGCAGCATGAGCCGACGAGTATAAGTTTTTGTGACGTCTTAGATTGTGAGCATTTTTACAACAATTTGTATAGCGTCGACCTCTTATTTGCTACAAGGTATAGGTTTATTCCATAGAAATTAACGTAGTTAACATGACGAGTCATTTTAAAATTTGTTGCAGGTTTGTTGTCCTTACACCAACGGAGAAGCTAAATGTGTTGAAAGGAATCTCAACGTCGTTATTCGGCTGGCTGAAGTATAGTATGAATTTGTAAAGGAATTTGTAGAAGCTAGGCATCTATACGATTTTACCAACTAAAGAAGAAGGGGCATTTCGTACCCACTTATGTAGCACGTTGAGACATATTATACCAAATGAAACGGCTTGAAAAGTTAAACATTTTATTGTATGACGAAAAATCTCTAAACCATGGGAGAAAAAAGTAAATGACGGTAGAAGGTAAGAAAAAATCATCATGCAATAAAATGTTCAACTTTTCAAGCCCTTTCATTTGATATGTCTGGATGTGCTACAGCTTGAGTACGGGTTTCATACAAAAATGCCCCTTGTTTTTTCATAGTGACGTCACATCGAATGTTGTCAAGGTAATTTGAACTCATAGGTGACTGCAACCGAATAACGACGTTAGGGCTGGTATAAATAGTCAGTACCTAAGATGCGACCCGGTCTCAAGACGCGGTTCGGCTCTGTGATTGGTCCAAATTTTGACAGCCAACCAATCACAGAGCCTGAACCGTGTTTTGAGACCGAGATGCATCTTGCGTACTGACTATTTATACCAGTCTAAGTGTGTTAGGACACACACCTAACGTCGTTATTTGACTGGCTGAAGTATAATATGAACCCGTAGAAGCAGAAACTAGGCGTACGTACACCGCTACTAATTCCTGGAAAACTAAACGTGTTCAAAGGAATCTCAACTCACCTAACACACTCCTAACGTCGTTATTCGGTTGGCTGAAGTATATGAACCGGTAGAACCCAGGCGTCCGTACACCGCTACCAACTGGGAAACTCAGTGTAATAGTCCTCGGCTGGCCGGCCGCGGTCGGCGGTTGTACTTGAACCTTAGATAGATACTCGTACGCTATGTAGTCGTCCAGATTGTGGAAGTTGGCCTGGAAGAATTTAATTTATTTTTAAAGGTTGCAACTATTGCTAATATACAACAATAACTTAAAGCTTTAGAAAAGAAAGAGTTAATGACACGTTTTCACTAATATTATCGAATAAAAAATATCTTAATTAAAAAATCGAAATAATCCAAATATGATATAATATTTGGTATGGATTTGGATAATAATAATGGAATATTGATATTAATGAGTATCTCTGTCTCTATTTACATATTTTGTCTGTCTGTATCAGTCCCTTGGGACCCTCAATATGTGCATATGCGAAGAGATATTCGACTCATGAGTATTAAACACTAATAAAACACACTTTTCCACTATATTAAGATATTATTATAACTTTTAACAAATTACACGACCGGTTTCGAAATAAATCATCATCAGGTTTATTTCGAAACCGGTCGTGTGATTTGTTAAAGGTTATAATAATATCTTAATATAGTGGAAAAGTGCAAGAAAAGTGTGTTTTATGAGTACAAGAACGGACAGTACAATCAATTACATATACATGATTATTAAGGTCGCCAGATGTCGCCATCTACAACACTCACATCGTATATCCCGATCCAGTCATTAGCGTTAACCTCCACATCAGGTGAGAGCGTACACTGCGTCCTGAAGTCCGCGTCGCCTATGTACCACACTCGCGCTACCGGCGCGAACTCCACCGTCTTCACTGTGTAGTTTGAGAATGCCTGGAAAAGATACAAAGGAATATTAGACTACAAGATAAAGGGTAGACTGACTTTGGATGTCTAACAGGTAGATTTGAGTTTGAAAAATAATTTTCAAAATTATTATTTTTTAATTCAAAATAAAGTTTTTCAGGTGTTCTCTGAACGTCTGTACTATACGGGATTTTAAATAATATTAGACTGTATACAATTGAGCTTAAGGCTATGTGGGTAGACAGGAATTGTCTGTAAATCAAAAGGTTTTTTTTTGTAAGTCATGAAAGATTTTGAATATAACAACTTAAAGCGTCTCCCAGACAGACGCGGCCTGCGGTGGCGGTGGCGGTGGCGGTGGCGGTCAGTTGGATGACTTGTGAGTTCTAGAAACGACACAGACACACGCGGCCAAGCCATTTAACTGACCGCCACCGCCACCGCTACCGCAGGCCGCGTCTGTCTGGGAGACGCTTTAAGTTTTGTAAAATAAATTGGTTAGTCAGTTCATGCTTTGTGTTAGTACCTTACTGTTATAACACAATAAGCTTGGCACAGTTTAAGAATCATAACATGTTTACATATTTTTTTTTAAATACTCTACTATAACTCGGTCAGCGAACACTTAATATTCAGCTAAGTATATTTATCTCTACTTGTTTAGTGCTATCGCGCTCTATCGCATACCTGTGGAAGCGAGACGGCAAAATATTCGTGCGTGAGTAAATGAGACAGGTAGTGTTCGGTGACCGGGCTACGCGTATATTTGGAACGATGTGGCAAGATGGAGCACCTTAGATTTAGATCATAATTAACTTAGTTTCTTGTCGACAAAATTATGCTCAGGATTTAAATTTTAAGGCCAGCCATAGACGGACAGCGATCTAGAGTTTTCATACTAAATTCATATCCGCAATACACGAACCCCTCGAGCAGTTCTCGAGCACACCGCTCGAGCTTGAGCGTCGGTGCAAATTTCAACGCGACCGCCTTAGAGCAGTCGGTCCCGACTTGCGATCCATCTATAGCCAGTCTAAGGCCGCGTTTCCACTGACGCGGAGCGGAGCTTAGCGGTGCCCGAGTGAGCGTCGGTGCAAATTTCAACGCGACCGCCTTAGAGCAGTCGGTCCCGACTTGCGATCTATCTATAGCCAGTCTAAGGCCGCGTTTCCACTGACGCGGAGCGGAGCTTAGCGGTGCCGAATTGACCAATCACCATGCTCGAAATCTTCGCTCCGCTTCGCTGCCATTGTGCTGGAATAGCACGATTTCGCTCCGCTTCAGTGGAAACGCACCCTTAGGCACCCCTTTCTTGCCGCAAAGTCTATTTCTATACAACAAGCCACTCACCTCACTCGCATCAGTATAACTAGGTTGTTCTACTGAGCTACTGGCTTCATCTACCGCGGCCTCTGCCACAACCGGCGCGACTACCGCCGACCGCATGCGTATGCCGGAACGCGGTGCCTTCGTCTCTGTGACTGCACGCGTAAATCCATTGCGAATCTACCATGCAGTTAGTAAGCTGTTAGGTATACATGCTATCTACATATAACAAAACTAAGTGATAATACTTTAGGGTGTGTATAGGTAAACTATAATATGGAGTTCGCTGTGAAAGTAGTAGCGCTGAATGAGCAAATTTTTTTGTGATTTCTATAGGCAAGAGCCCCTACGTCATGAATTTTTCCATATAAAGGTTACTCTCAAGTACCCCGCAAACGATCAAATTTGTTTGACAAACATGTTTGATGTAATATACGTTTTCATCAAACAGCACCGCAGACGATCAAACGTGCATCAAACACGTTTGTCAAACAATTAGCTAGAATCGGTTTGAGATCATGAGATTTTGTTTGACAAACACAGCGGAACACGTTCAAACACGTTTGTCAAACGCTACGCAAATCCAAATTTTCTTCAAACAGGTCAAACACGTAGTTTGTTTGACAAACGCTTCAAACAAAGCTGTACAGTGTACACTATCAAACTGTTTGACAAACACGTAAAATTTGACAAACAATTTGATCGTTTGAGGGGTACTTTACTCTTTCAGCGCTGTTACTTTTACAGTGAACTCTATACAGGGTCCCTTACACATCCTAAAGTATTAGCATTTTGTTTTGCACACCTTGCGTATGCTATTTAAAACAGTTTGTGCTAAGGCAGTAAGCAGACACGATCGTCGATCATGGGCAATGATGGACGTATACGCCATCTATAACTGTTTTCTTATTTTGTCCATCATGTCACGGACCAAGGGCCGCTAATAGGTTGTAAGTGACAGCTGTTAATCAAGCGAACATTGTCAAAATGGCGTACTTTATTGTTTAACGCGAACACAAATCTAGGATAATTAGGGCAAAACTATGTTTAACTGACTACTTTAAGCGAATAGGCTATAGTGGTATTTTTTACCTGTAGCCAATGATATTCTACTAAAATATACAGATCTGGTACGTTCATACTATTTTCCGGCTTAAATTGCTTCCGACCAATTTTCAAATTCATTTATCAAATTTGACAGTTAAGTGAAACAAAAGATACGAAATGCCATTTACATAAAAGAGACAGACTAAATAAAAGACGGGCCAATTGGTCCGTATTTGAGGCTTCACAACGCGCGCGGTAGTAACATATCTGCTTTGAGTTTATTTATTTATTATCATTGTCGGTAGCTTTAATATAAATTTGACCATCAAAAAACATTTTTTACAATTTAAACAAAGCCAATATATTTTATTTTAAAAGCTGTTTCACATAAAGCAAACAGAATATAAATAAAATATACAGATATTTTTATTGCATTGTTATTGTCTAGCGCATTCACAGAGCGGTGTGTGAAACTAGGGCAGGGGAACAAAACAATGAAATCGCTAACGTTGAAAATTATAATGAAAACGAAAACAAACTATTGTTATCTACAAAGCAACGCTTTTAATCTTTTCAGTGCGTGGTTTAGAAAAGAAAGAAGTTGATTCATAATCAGATGGCGGACCTACGTATTTTGGTCGAGTTAAGTCAAACCCAGCCGACAGATGACGACTAAAGCTAGAAACAAATTATTATCGGACGCATCCATAAGTCGCGGGCCGCGGCTGATGGATGCGGCCAATTCGACATCTTTGTGCAGTTTTCTAGACGTATGTATTTCATTGACTGGCACAAAAAAATGTGATTTTTGATTATATTTGGAAAAGCTTGTCGAATTTATATACTAAAAAAATGTACTCCTACTGGATGAAAAAAAAATACCAAAGTCACATCTTTCAGGAACTTTAAACAGTTCTAACTAAAGTAATAATACAATCTATGCTTTAAAAATTTGTTTATCTTCATCATTTTCAAGTCGGTACCAGATATAGCTGAAACTTCAGTCTGCCAAAATATTTGAAACTTTTGTAACGGGCACCGACTTCAAAATTATGAAGATTGAGTACAGAAATAGTTGAGTTTTAGCCGAATTCGGAAAAAAGCACTATTAGATAGGAATAATTATTTAATACTTTTTAGTTCATATTATAAGGATGTTATTATTGTTTTTACCTTGGAAGTCGGTTTTAATTTTTTGTTAAAAATAATAATTTCACTCTTTTTAGTTTTTTCGCGTACTATGTACGCAGAATAATACACCTGTATAATATTATTCTACGTATCTTATTACAAGCTCACCGGTGAGCGAGACACAATAGAATAACAATAGATTTCCAAGAATCCACGATCGAAGAATACTGAACTGGCTTAGCTTTTGTTAGACAAAAACTTGACAAAACCCTAATCTATTTTAGAACAGAAAATGACCGAAATCGCCTAGACTTTGTTAGCTAAATAATTGTTTCTAACATTGCACTTAACAAATGCTATTCAATTTGATACCGATATGGTAAATACAGCTTTAAAAATATGTAGGTGGATAGTTACATGAAAATTTTTATTATTTTAATGTTACAGTAATGAAATTACTTACTCGTTTCTATTCTGTATTTAAGTGACAAAAAATACTAATAACTAATGAACTTTAGTTAATAGGTAAGAAACAGGTACATAACTACACACTTGTTGAGAATACAAATAATTATAAAACTATCTCAGATAAATGATTGGTTTTTGATCTGACTGATCATTTATAGCTAAGAAAACTATAATATTTTTTCTAGCGTAGTTAGGTACCTCTAATGTAAAATACAAAACGCAGATAATCATTTTTATCACGATTAGTTTAGTATTTTTACAATTTAAAGGTAGTTGGTAACAGTCAGTCTTATTAATTTATAAAAAGTATGCAGTATGGTACGCTCGCGATAAACAAATATTATGGCGGTGAGCCTCTACTCGACTAGGTTTTGTAAGTGCATTTTATTTGAAAATATCAAGGCAAAAAGCTAATCCATTTGAGTCAATTTTTTTACTGAGATAGAAAAGGTATAATTGTAGAGTAATATGCATAAACAAAAGCTCATCTATTAGAGTCTGGCTCGTGAATCAAACGGTATTATAGCCTTTGTAAATACGCCGCCCGGTCTGGTAGGTACCCGGCCCCGCGCCGCGCCGCCGCGCCGCTCGCTTGACAGCCCTAGCAGATTGGTAGCAAGCGAGACCGCACGGCGCACACAGTTATTGTACTATGAACGCTAAACACAATGCAAAAGGTTGAAATTAGGTTGTTTTCATGTGTTGTTGTGAGATAGGCATATGTTACTTGTATTATCGAAGCAGCTTACTTCTCAGAAGTAATGTCAAATGTGTGCCTTATGCTCTGGACTTAAGGCTGAATTTGTTATGTTCAATTTTGGTGACCCTGATGTGGTAATGATGATGATGATGATGATGATGATGAATGTAATTTGCATAGTAGCATATGCTTTCAGTTCTTAAAACAGCGCTTAAACCCCCAAACTTGTACCTATAAGGAATCCGGAGTTCTCTTAGTATCTTCGGAACCATAGTAAACCTCGGTGCAAAATCTTGCGTTTTGGTAGCATATGCTTAGGATGCTTCTCATAAAACCAAAATCACCATATGTTTCTATATAAATTTCGAGGAGTTCCCTCGATTACTCATGGATCCCATCATCAGGTCACCACTTTTGTGAACATGGTACCAAATTGGAGTGAAACCTAATACAACAAAACAAAAATTTCGAAAATCGGTTCACAAACGGTGGAGTAATCGTTGAACATACAAAAATAAAAAATAAAAAAAAATATCCACAGCCGAACATATAACCTCCTCGTTTTTTGGAAGTCGGTTAAAAAAGATTGCCGGATTTAGTTTTCGGTTCTGACATCTAGATTTCCCATAATATTTATTTTTTCCTCTAACAAACGAAAAATGTATCCACGCTACCGAGTGAACACTTCACATCTCTGTCTCTCTGGCATGAAAATTGACAGTGGTGCGAGAGTGATGCGAGATCAAGGTCATTGCCAGTTGTCAGCGTCTTAACAATGTGCAAGGTTCATCCGCGGACGTCAAAGACCTAACCTATATGTCAATGGCAGACGTCCGCGGATGCAAAAACATCCGGCCAGCCAGATTCTGTTCGGACGTCCGAACGCTCAAGGTTGCGTCCGCGACTTATGTCAGACAATGTGCACAGTTTAGTGCGGACGTTCGTCCGATAATTTGTTCCCAACTTTACATTAAGTTGGCATAATTCGACCAAATGACACAGGTCCTTCAGGCTTCAAGTGCCTATAAATCAATTTCTTCAATGGTACATAATCTCTATATTCTATACATATTATAAAACAAAGTCGCTTTTTTCCCTCATGTCCCTTTAATCTTTAAAACTACAAAACGGATTTTGATGATTCTTTCAGTGTTAGATAGCCCATTTATCGAGGAAGGCTATAGGCTATATTTTATCGCTCTCAGACTAATAGGAGCGAAGAAATAGAGGAAAATGTGGAAAAAACGGGGAAAATTATTTGAAAGGGCTAACTTGAACGCGCTACGCTCAGGAACTACTAGTCCGATTTGAAAAACTCTTTCAGTGTTAGATAGCCCATTTATTGAGGAAGGATATAGGCGATATTTATCGCGCTAAGACTAATAGGTAATAGGAGAATGTGGAAAAAAACGGGTAAATTATTTGAAAAGGCTTATCTGGCGAACTACTGGAGCAATTTTTATGTTATTTGGCACAGATAACAAGTAGACCACGTGAAAGATCATAGGATATCGATTTTAATCATTTTTTCAGTGGCTATATATTTTATACCCGTGCGACGCCGGGGCGGGTCGCTAGTAATATATAAAAATGAATCCATATTCGCGTGGTCACGACATCACGCCTGAACGGCTGGACCGATTTCGCTGAAATTTGGCATAGAGATACTTTGAGTCCCGAAGACCAAAGTTGTGCGGAAAAATGTACGGTTCCCGCACAATAAACTTTTATGGTTTTCGCCTAAACTATTCAATCTATTTTGATGAAATTTGGTATGGAGATACTTTGAGTCTCGGGAAATAACAAGGGATACTTTTTGTCCCGGAAAATGTACGGTTCCTGCACAATAAACTTTTATGATTTTCGCTAACACTATTTTGATGAAATTTGGCATGGAGATACTAATTTTAATCTATTTTTTACTTAATTATACCAATTCGAATTAAATAATCATCGATAAGACAGGACAACGCCTGTCGAGTCAGCTAGTACTAATTAAAAAAATAACTTGACAATTGCTTTTCGAGCATACGCGTAAAAAACTATATTATGAAAGACTAAGGCCCGTATTTTTGGTCAGTACTCAAGATGCATCTCGGTCTCAAGACGCGGTTCGGCTCTGTGATTGGTCCAAATTTTGACAGCCAACCAATCACAGAGCCTGAACCGTGTTTTGAGACCGCCTATACCGATACGAGCCTATGTTTGACCATACTTAAAATAGCCGGTTTTCTTAGTTATTGAAAAAGTTTAACTTTTGATTGCTTTACACGTTCACCAATCGTTATACAAAACGTTATTCAAATTTCAATTATAAACTCCTGACAAAATCCTCAGAAATTGGACATAAACCTCCTGAAATCTCCTCCTTTTTAGAAGTAGGTTAAAAATATAGCTTTGTGGCAGTACCCGCAATTCGCCTAACATTCCTGCATCGCGCTATCGAAGTTTTCTGAGCGCATCGGTATATATACGACAGCTGAAATGTATCACGCGGGCTTCGGCCTGACCGGGCATATCACCTCGCTCGGTCGGAAGATCTTCCTTTGGCCTCCACGCATTATTCCCACATTGGTGACCCTCGACAGAACACGCGTCCTTCATCATCATCACTCCCCCCACCCCTCCGCACCGCGCCAGCCAGCATCGCCTCATCGGGTACATCGTCTACTAGCCGCAATGTACCGCGGCCTGGGCGACTCCGCATCGGCATCATCGGGCTTTCTCACTCCACCGACCGGTCAGCAAGCAGAGCACATCTCTCCTGGTCAGCACGTACGAGTCAAGCGACAAGGCTTCAAGATTCGACCTCCGGTCTTCGGGGGGGAGTGATGTGGCGATACCCGCAATTCGCCTAACATTCCTGCATCGCGCTATCGAAGTTTTCTGAGCGCGTCGGTATATTTACGACAGCTGAAATGTATCACGCGGGCTTCGGCCTGACCGGGCATATCACCTCGCTCGGTCGGAAGATCTTCCTTTGGCCTCCACGCATTATTCCCACATTGGTGACCCTCGACAGAACACGCGTCCTTCATCATCATCACTCCCCCCGCCCCTCCGCACCGCGCCAGCCAGCATCGCCTCATCGGGTACATCGTCTACTAGCCGCAATGTACCGCGGCCTGGGCGACTCCGCATCGGCATCATCGGGCTTTCTCACTCCACCGACCGGTCAGCAAGCAGAGCACATCTCTCCTGGTCAGCACGTAGCATCGGCCCCGCACGGCAGCTTATCTGACTCACTGGATCCCGTGCAGCAGCTTACAGTTCCGACTCACTGGAACTCACTGGCACTGGCGAGTCAAGCGACAAGGCTTCAAGATTCGACCTCCGGTCTTCGGGGGGGAGTGATGTGGCGATACCCGCAATTCGCCTAACATTCCTGCATCGCGCTATCGAAGTTTTCTGAGCGCGTCGGTATATTTACGACAGCTGAAACGTATCACGCGGGCTTCGGCCTGACCGGGCATACCACCTCGCTCGGTCGGAAGATATTCCTTTGGCCTCCACGCATTATTCCCACAGCTTGAATTGATTATCGTTCTTGGCAAAATTTTGACGTCATTATAATAGAGATGTTAATTAATGCAGATGACGTAAAACCATAATCATTACAATGACATTTTGACGAATTACAACTATAATTAACAAGAAAACGCGCTTCTTAATTTATATAATTATTTTTCTTGTTAAAAATAATTATTATGGATTAGATATTTGGTTGTAATTTGTATTGTTTTAATGACCGCGGTATGTATTAGCAAATAAAAATAAAAGGTTTTAAGACCGCATACTTGTAAATAAGACTTAAAAGGTTGAGGTTTTTTAAAAAAAAAACTTTTTTTAAATAAATAAACGTTTTTACATGACAAAGTTTGAGCCACGACGAAGGGAAAAGATTTTAAGTATCTATAGTCTATACTCTATATAGTCTACTTTAGAGCAGAGGTCACCAATTAGTTTCGCTCGGGGTCCATTTTAAGAAATGAAATTACTTTTGCGGTCCACACATTTTATAAAAAAAAATATTTTTTAGACAAAGGTGAGAAAAGTGACAGTTTTTGGAGCTTACGTCTCTGATGTTTGGTGCAAGATATAGATATTAAATCCTGGATATGTTCATCAGTAATTTGTTCAGTATCAGTAAATTATTTTTAACGAAGTTCGTCTTCGAAAATGCTTGGTCTGCACTCCGCAGCCGCACACATTGGGTCGGCGCGGCGCGGCGGTCCGGGAGCGGTCCGCCATTTGGTTTATAGTTTAGACGCTATAATGGACGTAAAAATAATATTTTGTTTACTTACTTAAAATTATTGAAATGTAAATAGTTTATTAATATTGATAAACCTACAATGCGCTCTGAATTGTGGGTGTTATGATGGAACAAACGTACAAACATTTCTTTTTGAATTTGCTGTAGTCGATTTTTTCCAACCTACTGGAAAACGTTTTACTGCAATATGTAAATAATGAGCGTACATAATTTCATAATTTCAAAGCATATGGTAAATATACGTTCAACTTAGTTGCGGGGTTGTGTAAATTCCGTAAAGTTTCATGCTCATATTATTAATTTCGTACATAACTTCTAATTATACACCACAACTATTTATTACTACATTCCAACAATGCATGCGTGTTAGCACATAAGGTGATTCAAAACGAACTCCACAATACTTCTCCTTAAGGGGATTTATATTTAGATTTTAACGAGCATTTTTATTTTGTTTTTAGGGATTCGCAGAGTTATCTTTGAAGGACCTTAATTAACATTCTACTGTTAGTTTTTACTACCTTATGGTCGATTTACACGGGTGACTAATGCCGCACGATTTACGCCGCACGGCGAAAATTGACCGTCTAAATGGCAGTTCGACTACGCCGCATGCGGCTAAAGCCGCAAGCCCGAAAGTCGTGCGGCCATTATGCGACTGGTGACTAAAATCGACCGTGCAAACGCTCAGTCGCAATTTTTGAGACTCTCAATGCTTTAATAAAAAAATAAACGCAACAGACATCTGTCAAATTCTGGCGTCAAAGTTAAGGTTAAAGTTAAGTTAGCCTTAACTATAACCATAACTTTAACTTTAACCACGCCTCTGGTGCAACCCACTCTTAATATTTTGATTTTTATCCCATTTATTAGAATTTTTGTACAGAATATTAGTTAGTCTTAAACATAATAGCCTAGTAAACGAATGATTCTGCTTGGAAAAGTCGAAAGCAAAAATTTTGACTTTGGTACTTTGTTAAGACTAGTTAGTCCTGACCCCTCCAAGGTGCGCTCGAGGGAGGGGGGAGCAAAAAGGTCCCGTTTTTTAGTTTTTTGCTTACTCATCAAAAACGTTGCTTCATACGAAATTCTCTTGTACTGCATAATAAAAGCTAATTAAATTCTCTACAACTTTGTCTTGTATCTATCTCCAATTATTGCCTCGCTATGAGCTTCTAAAATTAGCCGTGTGTGTTTTTTAGGTTTTCGTACCCAAAGGGTAAAAACGGGACCCTATACTGAGACTTTAATACTTCAGTCGGAATTTCCAGGAATTGCTATTGTATTCTATTGTTGTCACGATCACCGGTGCTCGCGCGGGGCCTGAAGGATTAATGTCTGTCCGTCTTCCTTACCGTCTGTCTGTCCATCTGTCTGTCCGTCTGTTTGTCCGTCTGTCTGTCCTTCTGTTTGTCCGTCTGTCTGTCCATCTGTCTGTCCGTCTGTCTGTCCTTCTGTCTGTCCGTCTGTCTGTCTCCGGCTATAACTCAAGAACGATAATAGCTGGAGAGTTGAAATTTACAGAGATTATGTATTTCTGTTGCCGCTATAACAATAAATACTAAAAACAAAAGAAATTAAATATTTTAGGGGGGCTCTCATACAACAAACTTGATTTTTTTTGTAATTTTTTGCCCGATATCTATCATGGCATAAGGTAGGCTGAAATGTTCACAAAATATTAAGTTATATTTATACTTTAATAATTAAAAATAAATTTAAAATAAAATAAATAATTAATAATTCATTTTTAAGGAAGGAGGGGCATATCGTCCAAACTAATGTAGCACTTTGAGACATACGCCAAATGAAAGGGCTTGAAAAGTTGAACATTTTATTGTATGACGAAAAATCTTTTAAACCATAAGAGAAAAAAGCAAATGAGGGTAGAAGGTAAGAAAAAATTACATAGAAACACCCTTTATTATTGCATAAATTTATAGTGTTGCTGGTAAGAAATGACTTCTGGAAATAATCGTATATGGCAAACTTGAGGAAAGTGTTGTATTTTAGTATATTGTTTCATATTTTTAAGAAATGTATGGGAAAATAATAAAACCTTAAAAATCTAACCTTTCCTGGATTTAACCGTACATCGTTACCTTGTAGAATTTGTTTATAATAAGCAATACTAGCCTTCTTTGCCGCCCCCCCCCTCCCTCAGGCGCACCTTGGAGGGATCAGGACTTTTAGTATGTTTATCTCCTAACTACTCTAAACAAAGTACTAAAGTTAAAATTTCTGCTTTCGACTTTTCCAAGCAGACCCCCATTTTGGGCATTCGTTTACTAGGCTATAAATAAAGACAAATGAACTATAAAGTTCTTAAATAAGCTGCCAGAAAAAATTAGTGTGGCACTCGGGGACTGCCGCAGTAAAGCAATTGCATATCATTTTTTATCAACTTATGAAATTATAATTCGCATACGTCTAGTCGCACGCACACAAACAACACATCAACACCGAAGTCTGCCGAAGCCCGAACTGAAAAACAATGCAAGGCAACGCAGCTGTGCCGGTCAGAGTGGGGTGTGTTAGGGTTTTTTCGTTACTGAATTTCTTGACTCGGTCGCCGCGATAAAAGCTATAGCTTAAAAAACCAACCTTAATATTAAACTGGGCAACCACAGGTTTGTGGTCGCTGACGGTGTAGTGGGGTATGTGGTTGTAGGACACGAGGTCTGCCCGTAGAGTTATGTTCTCGTAGTTGTTCGCTATCACCTTGTAGAGTATCCTGTCCGTCCATGAGGGTTTACGTCTGGAAGCAGAGTGTGAAATGTTAGTTAGGTATAAAAAATTTAGACGAGATCATCAGGTTTAGCTTAGCGGGCCCCTAGAGCCTATAGAGTATAGACGATCAATTGTATTGTGCAATATCACGCTTATATTGAACAATTTTTTTGGCAATTAGATTGAAGGCGCGCGATGTTCAATATCAACCCTAGACGGTCAATAATTGGCGTAATACGTGATATAGCACAATAAAATTGATCGTCTAGGGGCCCCGTTTAGGAACAGTAGAAATATTTTTGATAACTTTATCGATCTCCCAAATTGCTTATTCTTTAGCAGAGTTCTCAGAAGGAAACTATTTTTAGTCGCCATGCTAAATGTGTTAATAAAGTTTAGTCAGGTAAATTCAGGTATCGCATTAATATTTTAATTGAGATAGTCAGGAGCTCCTAAGCAGGTAGGCATTCTTTCCCAAGGAGTATACCGGTATATGATAAAAGAGAGAGAGAGAGAGATGTCAAGATCCAAGGCATAACATACTTAGGTATTACTGATCTATACTAATATTATAAAGTTTGTTTGTTTAAACGCGCTAGTCTCAGGAACTATTGGTACGATTTGAAAAATTCTTTCAGTGTTAGATAGTCCATTTATCGAGGAAGGCTATAGGCTATATTTTATCACGCTAAGACAAATAGGAGCGAAGAAATAGATGAAAATGTGGAAAAAACACGAACTACTGGAGTAATTTTTCTGTTATTTGGCGCAGTCACAGTGGCGGATTTGCAGTCCTGACCGCTGTAGGCCCCAGGCCATGATGTGCCGCCCCCTTTCTCAGCACCCGTCCCATTTTTAATTGATTCCGAAAATGATTTAACAAAAAGTATTAGCTTATAAAGCTAGTTTAGAATACTTATAGACATTTAAATAAAACATTTTAAAAAAGACCAGATAGACTGTAATTGAGTCCCATACAAAATTGCGTGTACGAGAAAAGCAAGCTATTTATAGATGGCGCAATCATCGATTCCGGCTATATTTAAAAACATATTTAATACAACAAAACGAGTCAATGTAACCAAACGGAGTAACCTTAAAACGCAAAAGAACATTTTTCTGCATTTTTATAACATCATACAGAGTGCAATTAAACCTTAATTGCACCCTGTATAAACTCTCGTAAGATAATAATTATAATTTTCTATATTTTCTATTCTATTAATTTTAATTAAATTTAATTATGAATTATTAAAGTATTTAAAACACAGTTGAGTATTTTGTGAACATTTCAGGTACCTGCAGTTGTTTTGTGTTTTGTTTTCAGTATTTGTTGTTATAATTTAATCGTAGAATAATAATTATAATTTTCTATATTTTCTATTCTATTAATTTTAATTTAGTTTAATTATGAATTATTAAAGTATTTAAAACACAGTTGAGTATTTTGTGAACATTTCAGGTACCTGCAGTTGTTTTGTGTTTTGTTTTCAGTATTTGTTGTTATAGTGGCAACAGAAATACATAATCTCAGCCCTCTAGACATTACCGTTCTTGAGGAACAGCCTGGAGACAGACAGACATCGAAGTCTTAATAATAGGGTCCCGTTTTTACGGTACGGAACCCTAAAAAACTAACTTTGCAATGATTCTGCGTCGTCCTTTTTCACCCGGCATATGAAAGTCGGGCGTGAGTGTGAAGAGAGAAGTACTATATTTAATTTTTTGCTTTATTCGCCCTCTTAATCATATTATGAAAGATGAGGGTTGGAAGCTTTAATTAATATCTCACCAAAAACTGGCTGTACAAAAACCCGCGCAAAATTTTAATAACTGAGAAGCCACTACGCATCTTTACTGCACACAACTTTAATTCCCAAAATTTCGTTTGTTAAAATACAAAAATATATAATATAATAAAACTTGATTCCAGTACGTTTTATTTATTTACGTAATATAGAGATTCAGATATTGAGAACTATTATTCACTATCACAATATAGCGTCTGTACAGAGTCGCGCCTATTGCCACTAGCTTCAGATGACTGCAGAAGCACCCATTACAATTTTTTTGCACGATTTGCCGCCCTTTATATCTGGCCGCCCTAGGCCCGGGCCTACTGGGCCTTAGGGTAAATCCGCCACTGCCGCGCAGATGACATATAAGTAGTGCCAAGGATCTGTAAGGCTGACAACTGTCTCTCTAAAAGTGAAAACTTGGATATTGGTCTAAAATTAGTTCAGTATAAAAAACAGATAAATAGTGTATTGAGAATTTAAAATATTTTTCTGCTATGTCTAGTTACTTTGAAATTTTAATTATTCTATTTTGTTGTATTGTATTAAGTATATTGTTTGATTCTTCTTATGTAATATTAATTTTATAGTCGTATTACTTTATAATAGAATATTGTTGTTAATTTTTATTGGTGCATGTAGTGTTTGTCTGTAAAAAGTTGTAACACTGAATGATAATTAATTAAGCGTATCCTGTACTTTATTGTAAGTGTTAGCAATTGTTGACAAACCTTTTAAAATAAATAAATAAATAAAATAAAATAAGTAGTAGACCACGTGAAGGAGCATATAGGCTCTTTTTTGTGGACTATTTTTTCTGTGAAAAATCTAATTTACGCGGGTCTAGCCGCGCGGAACGTTTAGTTAAAATATATAAAAGCTAAGTTGTAATCGTTTTGCGGTTTGAATATGACTTTATCAAAAAGTAGGAAAATCCAGAAAGTTTAGTTAGAAATAGTAATAATAGAATAAATGTAAATCGTACAGCAATAATTTTTGATTCAGTAAATCTAATATTTACAAAGATAAGCTGTAATCACAATTATTAATATTTTATATCCAAAGTCTAGAGATAAGATACATAAACATTACAAAATTAACAGACACCTAATAAATTAATTTCATTAAACATATAATACTTATATGTTTTTGTGCAATAAATTACATTTAAATGTCGTTTTAACATAAACGTCTAGAGCCAGAGATGAATTTCGTGTATGAACTTAAACTTTATTAATTATTATTATAAAGTATGATTTCACCGTTCATCCACAGACCACAATTAATTACAATAATTTGAGTGATTCTTTCTCGAAACTAAAAAGCAGAAATTAAATTGTCTACACCAAAATTATTGTTTGTTTTACATATTATATTATTTGTCAATGTATCTATCTCTTACCTCTTCACGCAAAAACCGACAAACCAATTTTGGCGAAATTTGGTAGAAAGATATTTTAAGACCCAGGAATGGACATAGGCAACAACTACTAGCATATAAGGTGTAACAAAACTAAGCGATAATACGTTAGGGTGTGTAATTGTCACATATAAAGAGTTCACTGTGAAAGTAGCAGCGTTAAAAGAGCATTTTTTTTTTTGGATTTGTATAGGCAAGCGCCAGTTTCATGAATTTACCTATACAAAAGTGAAAAAAGTTACTCTTTCAGAGCTGCTAGTTTCACAGCTAACTCTATATAGGGGGACCCATGCACATTGCACACCCTAAAGTATATCATCAATTAGTTTTGTTACACCCTGTTTATTTATAAGGTAAGCCTTTATTTTTATAGGTACCAAACAATCGAACCCTTTGGAACGAGCCAGTTGAACAAACAACCTTCATCGAATCGATTTCTTACCGTCGACATTGAACTGGTGTTGGTGTTACGTGTTTGGTTTTTTACGGACGCTGCCTCTGACGTCAGCACTTAGTGCATAGTTTATAAGTCGTCTTTGAAGACACGTTTTATGAAATAATGTTATTGAACATCTTGTCAGCGATATGATAGGATAGTAAGGACCTGTTTCACCACTTCCTGATAAGTGCCGCATAGGCTATTCACCACTTAACTTGACAGGGTATGGAGAATCTGTCATAAAAGTTGTGGATGGCCTATCCGGCAACTAAGTGGTGAAACATGACCTAAGTATCATCAGGCATCACTGGATTTCGATGCTAGATTAGCAAAGTAGAAGTGAATCAAAGTAATAATTCCCAGATTATCCAGCACAATGTAGTGTTATGTTAACATTTTGCAATCCAGTCAAACTTCGGGTATCCTGGGTTTAAAGCAACATCTTTCACCCTAAGGCATGCTACAATCTCACCTTCCCCAAAGTTGGCACCACCTTGCCACGATCCCAGCTTGCCCAGAGTTGGCAAAACCCCACTTGCCACGATCCCAGCTTGTCCAGAGTTGACAAAATCCCACCTTGTTCAGGGTTGCCAAAATCCCACCTTATTCTCTAAGAAACTTCAGCGCATCAGCAAACTCACTTGATATCATAATCATCAGTGCCAATGTTGAACTTGTAGGTCGGCGGGAAGCGGATCTCGGGCTCGGAGAACTCGGAGAAGGCGTCGCCGCTGTCCATCACCGCCAGCAGCTGGTCGTGTTTCAGCAGCGCCGCGTACTTGTCCTTCTCTACTTTACCCAGGGCTGCCACTATCTCCTCCGAGGATATGCTGCCGGCAGGATGGTCGGTGCGAAAGTTGAGGTCGCCGATCCAGAACACGTAGCTGGAAAAACAATGAAAGTTTAGAGCCGCTTTTCCCAAAGTGGGCGATAACGCCCTCTTGTAGGCGCAGAAGGCCTAAAGGGGGGCGGTGTGAGACCCAAAAAAAGGGGCGATGTGGGAGCTTGGGGGTGATCTGTAATAGAGGCCCTAAAAATATTTTTTTGCCATTGTGGGTTGTGGACAAAATAAGTTTGGGAACTCCTGGTTTAGAGCGTCTTAAATAGCTAGTAGTGTTTTGTTGAGTTACTGACGTTTGGGACTCCGGAATGGAGTACGACTTTTGATTTTTATAAGCTCAAAAAGGTATGATAATTTCGTCTAATATTTAACGTGATGCGGCCTCTGCACGTTGATCGTTAGTTCACAAATAAAGAAAAACATTATTTAGATACCCGAGTAATCATAGAGAGGATAATGGGCCAGCGTGTGAAGGACCCTCATTCCAGTAAAGGTATTAGGTTGGACTTTTATAATATTACGTTATGATCTATCCTACAAGTACCAATAAAGATGTAGATTGTAGGTGTGTAAAAATACATACATATTGTATGCAATAATATAGCTGATAATAGAGATACTCATAGATAGCTGTACGATAACGAAATTCAATAAAAGTGTATCTAGAGCAAATAATTAGATTTCCGCTCGGGCTTGGGGTTCACATGGTGACGATAAGGAAAATTAATTGACACTTCGGAGACTCGATATTGTGCTCCTAATTGTGTTAAGAGCTTCTTATAATAATTGCTTTAATATTGTCTATAACTCTATATGGAGTAAAACATAGATGCGTCTAACTCCATACAAAATAATGCGAAAGTCTGTCTGAAACTTCTACATAATTAAACCGTTGAACCGATTTAGAAGTATGGAGATACTTGGAGTCTCTGGAAAGGACATAGAAAAGTTTTTATTACGATAAATGTACAGTTTATATGTGAATTGCTGCAACATGACATCCAACAGACCACACCGCATCCGAAAACGCAGCGCGGCAACGCAGAGACGCCGCGAAACGCATTAAAAAATTCTGAATTTGATACACGAATATGACTGCATACGTAACGTGACCATTTATTTTATTTGTCAGAGCGGGATATCTACGGAATACACCCCCCCCCCCCCCCCCCGTAATAATAAATGTTATTTTCATTTTATTAAAGTATAGACTATAGAGATAAACAATTGAGTAGGTATTTTGTGAATATTTCAAGTGCCTGTCTGTTGTATTTACCATATTATTGATTTTTAGCAAAATATGGCAGAATAATCACATTATTTGTTGTATGGGAGAGGGCATTGCCATTTTCCTCGGCATTTCGAACATAAAAATACTTTTAAATTGTCATTTGGTCTGTTTGCGAAAGCGGGACAATTTCAGCCTCGCGGGGGACAGCGGGACAGACTGCCTGAAAGCGGGACGTATGGTCACCTTATGCATACGCCATCCATCCTTCATCAGATGTTTTGCTTTTTTAACAAAATTATTTTATTAAATTAGCTATTTCCTACTTTTTCCCAAGGCCATGCCCTTGTATTATCACAGCCCTACAACACTCTAAGCGGCTTATTAACATGGTATAATCGTATTACATTTTAATCGACTTAGTTACGTCGCCAGTTTTTATGGAATTACTAGTTTTTATTTACGTTTAATAGTCTCAATGTGAACCACAGAGTTCATATTCACGGCCTTCTAGATATGGCATTAATGGGCAATTTCATTAACACCAATAATTATTGTTAGCCCTCTTGTTCCCAGTGTTAAAGAAATAGAAGGATATTTTAACAAACAATAAAGATACGTTAGTAAAATTGTAAATGAAATCTTCCTATACTCAAAATGTTAAATGAACATTGACATTTATATGAAGTTTTTGCCTAGATACGCCGCGCCTTTTGGACGTTAGCGATACAAGGGAAAATACCTTTAGGGCCAGCGCAGACAGAAAGGAGAGCAGCAGAGAGGATTTTATTAACGCACTTTAAAATAAACTGTAAAATTATTACTTACACTAAAGTGTATAAATGCTTGAATCTTACAATAAATGCTCGCGCGTCCTCGAGTATACGCGGGAATCCCTTATCGCACTTTAGTGTCATAATTTGAAAGTTTATTTTCAAGTGCGTTAATAAAAATCCTCTCCGTTGCGCTCCGTTCAGTCTGCGCTGGCCCTTAGACATACCAACTATTTTTTTTTTGTTAATTTTATTTGGCACATCTTCATATTTCTTTGGTCTGTGGCTAAGCGACCCATCCGGTTTTTGTATTTTTATGTTAACAAAATATAATTCTTTTATTTTGTTTTTTTGTTACTGTAAACAATTTTAACTATAATGTATTCTTTAAATTTTATATTATTTTATCTTATATCTATAAACGAGCAATTCTTGTATATAAATAAATAAATAAATAAATAAATATATATATATATATATATATATATATATATATATATATATATATATATATATATATATATATATATATATAGTATAATTGGAATCTCGGAATCGGCTCCAACGATTTTCATAAAATTTTGTATATAGGGGGTTTCGGGGGCGATAAATCGATCTAGCTAGGAATCATTTTCATAAAATGTCATTTTATGTGTGTTTTTTAATTTTTTGAATACCGAGCGAAGCTCGGTCATATAGCTGGTACTTAAAGTATAATACAAGAAAAAACTAGAATGAATTTCTAAACAGGAGTAAATTTTTAGTAATAAAAAAACGTTTACTTACCTAATAACTTCCAAAACTATCCACCAAACATTTTAATTAAATTTGACGTATTATATTTAATTTCATTATGACTTCTGTATAATTATTTTCTGTAAACTTGAGATGCATGTAAAAGACCTCCAAAGGTTATACAACGTCAACCAAAGGCCAACAGCTCCCAACCTCTAATTACGAATCATGGTTTGATATTCATATTACAGAATCAGTATCACTTTATTAAGAACTGTACTTTCTGTACCATATTTTTTGCAAAAAAAATAAAAAAGAGAACTAGTTGACGCCTGACTTGCCTTTAGCTTTGCGCAGAATTTCGTTTACCGCGCGGGAAAAGTTATTTCTTTCCGGGATAAAAGTATCCTTAGATGTTCTTTCCCGGAACTCAATACGGAACTATACCAAATTTCAGCAAAATTGGTTCAGCGGTTTGGGCGTGAAGATGTAACAGACAGACAGATATGAGATAGACATACATGATACATACTTTCGCATCCATACTAATACATAATATATTTTATAAAGCGGAAGAGTTTGTTAGTTTGCTTGTTTGTTTGTTTGAACGCGCTAATCTCAGGAACTACTGGTCCGATTTGAAAAATTATTTCAGTGTTAGATATTCCATTTATCGAGAAAGACTATAAGCTATATTTTATTAGAGATCAACTACGATATCATGGCGCGCCCCTCCCAAATTCAAAACTTTTGAAGTGCGTTGTCAAAACGTTTGAAGTGCGTTGTCTTGCGCGATAGGCTAGTTATGATTAGTTGACCAACAAATCTTGATAACAAGTGACATTAAGTGAAATATTACGTGTACTGTGATTTGAAACAGTCATTTGGAGGGGCGCGCCATATTATCGTAGTTGATCTCTACGCTACGACTAATAGGGACGAAGAAATAGGGGAAAATGTGGAAAAAACGGGGGAAATTATTTGAAAGGGCTCTTCTCACGAACTACTGGAGCAATTTTTCTGTTACATAGGCTGCACTAAAAATATCGGGAACGAAATACTTCCACTATTCCTGTCATATTAAAATCTTTTTAATTAAAAACTCCTTGGTTTTAAAAATCGAATACCATTTATTTATTAAAAAAAAGATTCTCGGTCTTGTCACAAGGTCTTGTCAAACTTGTTTAGTCGTTGAGAAAATGGAATTGACTCGAGAAAATTCTAGAGCGATGATTTATTATGACTTTCGAAGTGGTTTAACACAAAAACAGTGTGTTGATGATTTCTGCATTTGGTGATGAAGCCCCATCCAAAACCACAATTTATCGCTGGTTTGCTGAATTTCAACGTGGACGTGTCAGGCTCAGTGATGATTCCCGTCAAGGTCGTCCAAAAACTGCAGTCACCCAAGAAAACGTTGATGCTGTGCGTAAGCTGGTTGAGGAAGATCGACATGTGACATACCGCGAAATTCAGGCAACTTTAGACATTGGCATGAGTCAAATACAAATAATATTACATGAACAATTAGGTTTAAAAAAGTTGTTTTTCCGATGAATACCGCATCTTGGTGCGTCAGAACTCTCGAAAGATTCCACGCAGGATCCTCAAATGCTGTATCGGTGTGTGTGCGTATCAGGTGACGAATCCTGGATATACGCGTATGAACCCGAAACTAAAAACCAGTCACGAGTTTGGGTGTTAGAAAATGAGTTAAAGCCAACAAAAATTGTTCGTTCACGGAGTGTTGCAAAAAAAATGGTGGCCACGTTTGTCTCCAAAACCGGCCATATTGCGACTATTCCTCTTGAGGGACAAAGAACGGTTAATGCAGAATGTTATGCTAGCATTTGTTTGCCACAGGTCGTATCTGAACTCCGTAAAAGAGAACTGCAACCGCCGCATCATCCTCCATCACGACAATGCGAGTTCTCACACCGCGCACAGAACCAAAGAGTTTTTAGAGCAAGAAAACATAGAATTATTAGACCATCCGCCGTACAGCCCCGACTTAAGCCCTAATGATTTCTATACTTTCTCTAAAATAAAGAATAAATTGCGTGATCAGAGATTTTCATCACCTGAAGAAGCTGTGGACGCCTACAAAACGGCCATTATGGAGACCCCAACTTCCGAATGGAATGGTTGCTTCAATGATTGGTTCCATCGTATGGAAAAATGTGTCAAATTTCGCGGAAAATACTTCGAAAAGCAATAAACACATTTTTAAATAGTACTGTTGTGTCACCTCCTTGATTCCCGAAATTTTCAGTGCCGCCCTCGTATTTGGATATATATATATATAAAGGATCATAGGCTATTTTTTGTGGACTAATTTGTCTGTGAAATATCTAATTTACTTTATTGGATAGGTGCTCAGTACGTAAAGTACTTAGCTACATCGTAATCATTATCGAACATTTCATTGAAAATTAATCAAAACTACGAGTATAACCAAAAACTTGCTACGATCGGAACGCGGATCGCAATGAAATTCGGCCATTCACCCAGTGCCACCTGTTTCTTTTATTCGCGCACGAAACTATTGCTATCGCGTTGTTAATGTGTACGTGTAAGAGACAGATATATGCAAGAAAGAGACAGAGACACAAGTTGCGTTCGGTTCTGCTTTAGATGTCAAGACTTCAATTTTTCTTCAAAAATAAGGAATAGCCAGTAGTCAGTATTGAGTCAAGAACTCAAGACGAAAACATTGATTGAAAAACGATTGTTCAACAAATGAACAAGGCTCATTTCTGAATACAATTAGGGCAAAGGGCCTCCCATCGCCCACACGAAAATTCGTTGTTATTGCGAAACCCTACACTTATCAGATATCAAACTAGCGGTATTCTTTTCACTCAAAATTCCAACAAAATAATAACATTGGTTAAAATAGTTGCTGGGTGAATAACGTTAAAAAGAATAAAATATAGACAGTTGAAACTATTACGAAGTTTTCGGACGACAAAATTTTCAAAAAAAGTTTACCAAGCTGTGTACATAGATGGCGCGC
Source organism: Lysandra bellargus (assembly GCA_905333045.1). Classification (NCBI taxonomy): domain Eukaryota; kingdom Metazoa; phylum Arthropoda; class Insecta; order Lepidoptera; family Lycaenidae; genus Lysandra; species Lysandra bellargus. Next base: position 6,489,245 of record HG995358.1, read on the forward strand.
TACGCTTGTCGCATCGCGCATACATCTTTTAGCTGGTTTATCAAATAAAATGTAACTTAAACAGATAGACGAGGAATAAATATCAAATTGAAACACATTAAAGATCAACAAGAACTTTTAGACGCGTAGATGACAATGAGTATTTAAAGCAGCTCTCTATAAAATGACGCCAGCGTCAATTTTACGCTGATCGCACATTTGTCAGCACCGTACGCGCCGTACGCGTCGAACGCTTCGTATAGACGTATAGCACATGAAATGCGGCGCGAACGGTGCGGATAAATGTGCGAGTTTTCACATCATTTCATACTAACGATTTCAATATTGCGCGTTCGGTGCGTGCGTGCTGATACTCGTAAATATACGATCACCTTTAAAATTGGTAACATGCAACTTACTCATGGTACAATATATTGGAGGTTTCACTGATGTGGTACGCGTGGTCCTTGATTATGGTGTTGTAGTCACTTATCCTCTCCGCCAATAGGTGCTCGTGCGCCGCCAGATGACAGTTCACCAGGCAGACCGAACACCCGTATATGTTGAAGCGCACGCTAACAGCGCCCTTGTTACCCTGAAATAAGACTCTTAATGTAACTTACGTAACGTCAAGGGTAGTTAACTTAACCCGTCGTTAGAATGGCAGCACCGGATTTATGTATGGGCAGTAAAGGTCACTGCCTATGGGCAGCAGCGTCCTATGGCGTCCTAGGGACGGCAGCGTTCTAGCATGGCGGTAGAGTTCGTAGTTCGTACAGGGACGGCAAAGTAAAAGTGACCTATATTCATAAAAAATATAAATCCGCGGTCCCGTAGAATGGGTTACATATTTACTACACAAGACTTTCCGATGTAAAACCACGGCCGTAGAGTAGACCAAGAGGAAGGATATGATATGTGCTACTTTAATTACCGCTAATTAGTGCGAATTCTATTTGTTGAAGCTGCGGGCAACATACTTGCACTTTATACAATAATTAACTCTCAATTCACAACAAAAATGTATACTTTGTAAGCCAGCTTTGTTAGTCACAATAGATCCTCAAGGGTCGCAACTCGCAGTGACATCTAGATGTGTTGTTTTGATCGCGGTAGCGAATGGTCGCACACCGCCCAACAACACACGTAGCAAATATTAATATAATTAATTAATATGTCGCGCGTCGCGCGGCTCACAGCCGCTGCACCGACACCATGGCACTCGTATCCAACGAGCTGCTGGCGTTCGTACAACACGTCGTCAACACCATGGACGAAGATAGCATCGTGCAGCTGTGCAGGTCAACCTACACCAGCGAGGAGATCTGCAAGGGCAGGCTGATACTGTACGAAGCGCTCGGCAAGACGGCGCAGATGACGTCCCGGAGGAGAGACGGAAGCGAACGAAGCTTGCAGGACATCATCTCCCTGCTCAAGCACACTAATCCTGCGGAATTGCCGGTGTTTGTGGCCAAGCAGCTCCACAAATTGCCGGCGGTATCGACGGACCACGTCAACGTCTCCAGCCTGCTCCAGAAGTTCGACATCATGAGGGCAGAGCTGGACGAGATGCGAGGTAGATTGGATGCTTCGGAAAACACCGTGCCCGCGACGCCGCTCTACGTGTCGCGCCTGCACTGGTCCATGACGGTCAAAGACGTCGTAAACTACATCCGCGAGAAGACCACCTACACCTTGAGGGTGGAGCGTCTGCACTCTCGCCACAAAGTGAATTTCAGTTCCTTTGTGGTGAGAGTGCCGACTCAAGTTTTATCCATCTTCGAGGCGGAGGAGTTCTGGCCCGCCAATGTAGTTTACCGAAGGTTCCGGGGGAGGCGAACGAAGCGCGCATCACGTCACCGAAAGAGACTTTACGTGATAAAGTGTAGTGTGATTGTGTGTGTGAATGTGTAAATAATATATATTAGGATAAAATTGTTCGGCGTGCATCCGTTGTCTGATTGCCATAACACAAGTTTTACTTAGCTTGGGATTAGACGATGTGATATACGCTACCTAGCTTTTATACTATTGTATATTATTGTATGGTTAATAAAGAATTTGAATTTGAATCTAGGCTACCATAACCTAAAATTTAAAAAACCAGGTTTGAAGTTACAAAAACCAGGACAATTTCGCCCAAAAACAGGACACAAGACTCGCAATAGTAGAATTATCTAGTGAGAAAAGACACTAAGGCTTAGGAAATTAAAATAATGATGCTTTTTAACCAATAAAACGATATAGTTAAAACTATTTATCATAATTACTTATTTAAACAAACAATTTTGTTTACTTACAACGAAATTTTAAACTTGGATAATTTTTAGTGAACCCAGGACGCTATCTAAAAACTATCCAGGACGTCCCAGGACACTAAGAAAACTAGGACATGTCCTGGGAAAACAGGACGGTTGGCAACCCTAGGCTACCATGACCTGCCTTCAGAACAAAAAAAAGCTCACAACTGATTCAATACATTTACAGCTGACTTTTAAAGTTGACGTAAATAAATAACACAGCTTCATCCCAGCCCAGAATCTTACATCCATACTTAATATTATAAATGCGAAAGTGTGTCTGTCTGTCTGTCTGGTACCTCTTCACGCCTAAACCGCTGAACCGAATTCGCTGAAATTTGGTATGGGGATACTTTGAGTCCCGAGAAAGGACATAGCATACTTTTTATCCCGGAAAAATGTACGGTTCCCGCGCGACAAACGAATTTTGGCGCAACGAAGTTGCGGGGGTCATCTAGTGAAATTTTAAGTTATAACTGATTTTTGGAGGAACGCGATTGTCGTATTTCGTCATTTCATGAGTATACTATTTCTGGTTATTCCGCTTGGTAGTTATTAGGAATTGAGAGCTTGCTATAAGCATTAGGCTTCTTAGAGGAACGGTACTTGTCGACGGTAGTCGACATTCGACTGCCATCGAGAAGTGTCGACGGCTGCCACGGACACGTGCCGTCGACAAGTACCGTTTGTCTGTAAGAGCCCTTTCAAAACATTGTTTACCACTTCCTGATAAGTGTCGGATAGACTATCCACCACTTAACTTGACAGATGGAGAATCTATCAAATAAGTTGTGGATAGCTTAACCGGCACTTTATCAGGAAGTGGTGAAACAGGCCCTGAGCCTTGCGAATTTTGTTGCAGATCTCACGTCTCATTATAATTGATTTATAGTATAATACTAAACTTAAATCTATTCTTATTACAGAATTGAAAACAGTCTTGAGAAACAAGGAAAAACAATTAATAATTGTGATGATAATGTGAGATGAATGGTGATTAATCCTTCAGGCCCCGCGCGAGCACCGGTGATCGCGACAAAAATAGAATACAATAGCAATTCCTGGAAATTCCGACTGAAGTATTAAGAAATTAACTTGGAACTTTGATCTTGTTTTACAAAAATGGCCTTATAAACAAAGGGTTTTTAAGGGTTACCACTCAGCTGGTAAGTGATCTTTAAATATATTGAATATGATTTGATAAATAGATCATGCAAGAAGTTAAACATAATATCTAATACCTACATGGTTTAAAGTGCAAGTAATGTAATATTTTTAATATTGAAACTGAAAAAAACTAAACAAATCAACATACTTAAATGTTGTTTATATTCATAAATTAAATTATATGATATCATTAGTATTAATTAACATTAAGTACAGTGTTTGACTATTATTATTATTTACTTACATTAACCTTCAAATGTGTTCTTTGAAAAATTGTGTCCTTGATTCTTATGTAACATCAACTTTTGTTTACAAAATAAGGACAAGTAAAGATGTGACAATTTGCATAATATGGAACTTTTAATTTTCTATAATTTCTCTTTATGCAGTGACCAGACTTTGGCAACCATTTAAATCTCAATTATCATTAATGTTATTGACCTTTGCATCTGCCAATTATACTCAATCAGAATCATTTTATCACTAAACTACTCCCTAGAAAGAATGTCTGTGTTCTTTAAGAGTCCGTATACGAAATTTTGCCGATGAATACGAAATTGCAAAGGTTCGCTACAGAAATATTATTAGGTTTTTTCCCCTTATTAGACTTAAAAATATATATATTAATTATTAGATTTAAAATATATTTAAACGCGGGAAGCCGACTCGAACCTCGCGGCAAATAATATAATGTGATATTTAGGTTGTTTTGAATTGTATTTTTTGGCACAATTTGTTTTTTTTTTCTTTTTTCTCGAATTGGATACAATGTTATCTATAGATTATTTCTGTCGTTTTCTTTTTATTAATTACAGCTCCAAGTTGCCGAAATTAACAGGAATTCTTTGCCCATTTTCTCTAAAATTTTGCCGAGTTACACATTTTTTTACTCAACTATTTCATATTAAAGTGGTAAAAAGTAATTCCAACATTTTATAGACGATTTTTTCATACGGTAAGGACGTCAATACAATCCATAAACAGGTGATATTCTAAACCTTTTACAGCAAAAATCACAAAACTGTCGCAGGTTTGAGTTGGATTATTTAAAAATACTTTAAAAAATAAAAAATCTAGCTCCAACATTAGATTATAATTGAAATGATCTGACATGTTGTGTAGTAAAACTTATAGAAATACTGTATTTTAACTGTTAATACTTCAGTCGGAATTTCCAGGAATTGCTATTGTATTCTATTGTTGTCGTGATCACCGGTGCTCGTGCGGGGCCTGAAGGATTAAATCACGTCTGTTAAATCAGCGAAATCGGCTAATTTCGTATATGGACCCTTAAATTCCAAATGCTAAACAAATTACATCAATATTAAGTAAAGACGGAACATTTTATGGCCTTACCATCATACTATAATACATTATACTACTATACAGTATACTATATTATGTATCATCGAGGAAATTGATTCCTAGGCAGTTGACAGACCAATGTCATTTAGTCAAATCATGTCAATTCAATGTTAATTGTGATCTGTCTGCTGGTTTTGATGTAACGTGACCAAACCAGGTAGGTCCCCCTTCTGCCTAGGAATCTACTTCTCTGATAGTACATGTAATATTGTAATGTGTCTTTATCTAAATAAATTCAGTTCAAGAATAAAGGGGTAATATATTTTTAAGTACTATACCAACACTAAAAAAATCACACTGCCTGTCAAGTAACTTCTTAGAAATTTTTTGAAAAACATTACACAAGGTTTTAGGCCGCGTTTCCACTGACGCAGAGCGGAGCGGAGAGGAGTTTAGTGGTGCCCGAATTGACCAATCATACTATTCCAGCTGAATGACAGCGAAGCGGAGCGATGATTTCGAGTATGGTGATTGGTCAATTCGGCACCGCTAAGCTCCTCTCCGCTCCGCTCCGTGTCAGTGGAAACGCGGCCTTATTCTTGTCAACTTTTAGGTGTATCTAAGTGACTTGACACACAAGGACACAAACAGAGTGAATCCTTTTATTAATAATAGGTTTAATATTTTAAATACTTAAATGACTTACCCATAATCCCCCTAAGCCAGTTTTCGTGTACTGAGCCTCAATCTCTCTGAGATGTGTCACATGTTTCATCTGCGTGTACACAAGCAGGATAATGCCCTGTAGTCGTATGCTCTTGGCTATGATGAAACCTTGTCTACATAGTATTTTGTTGAACATAGACGTCCACTGATCACTAAATAGTGTGTCCATCAGCATGTTCTGAGGCTGTGATTTTACTTCTTGAAGCCTAAAAAAATTTAAATTATGTTATTATAGAATCCAGGGCCCCCGCAAGGGCTACTGGCGCCTGTGTGCAAAAAAAAAGAATTTTGGCGCCCCTTTAGGCAAATTTTTTGGGTCCTTGGTTTTGGCCCCCCTAAAGATGACGATTTGGCGCCCGTATGCATTGCACACATTGCACATATGGTAGCGGGGGCCCTGATAGAATCAATATCTAAAGCAGTTATAAAAATTGTTGACTCAGAATTGTTAAAATTATTTAGATACCTATTTTAGCACATGTATGCGCTAATTATAGTGTACAATACTTTGTAAGCATGGTGATGCAAGAATTTTGTAATAATATGCCTATCATTTCACTTTTGACGTAGGTCAATGTTAATATTTCATTACTCTGTTTTGAAAGTATAACAGATGTAGTTTAATATGAAAATTAATAGTGATAATAAGCTTAACATTGAAAAATAGTTCAAATGTACCCAATCATAATGATAAAACTATTTTAAGACATTGATTGTGGGAGTCGCAGACACAATAGATTTTCAATTGTTATGCAGCAGCCGGGTGCCACTTGGGGATTGATGGGTTTAATCTACACTTTGTATATAGTGAAATAGGTAATCTGTGTACTTACCCAATCACATAAAAATCAGGTAAAGGCTTATTTTTATTATACTGTGATGGAAAATCCAGGAGTGAGTTCAAATCTTGACCTGGATTCTTTGTAGCTACGTTCCAGGTCACGAAGTAAAACCTGTGAAAGCAAGATTAATTTAAAAACAGAAATGAGGCCAGGCCAGTTATTAAAGCACAAATGATAAGTTACATTACTTACCTGAGAGTATCCATGGTTTTATGAATGAAACTCACTAGACACTAAGAATACTACGCACTATAGCTATTTATATAATTTACAAAAAATCATTATTTTCTTTAAACGCTTATTAGATGATAAGAGAAGGAAAAGCACTCAAAGGACTTCATAATTATTTTCTGCAAGGCAACTTTCGCTCACAGTTACTGATTTTTTACTAAAAATATAAAAATAAAAAATCTTGTTGTCATTTGTCAACGTCATTTCATTAATTGACGTTAACAACATTACATTTTAATTTTAGTAGAAAGAAGCAAACTGTTTCAATCTGGAGTCGTGATTTAGGCATCCATTAGTGATTAGATCATTAGACCTGTGGATTAGACGGTAGGTTTTGCTGTCAGTCTTACTACAGTCATCAGTCATAACTCATGACTCATGAGTCATGACTGTAACAGGGATATTCAATATTGCTATACTGTGACTGTAATGGTGTCTACAGACGGACGAACCCGGTACGAAGTGAAGATAGGCGTAGGCGATTTTGACAGCTGTCAAACTCGAATGCAGGTACTTCACTTGGTACAAATTTGACACGTGGGCTTAGTGCTGCCAATTTAACAAATATATGCCTATATATATAAGGAAAAATATTTATTGTATTAAATTTAACGCAAAACTTGACATTACTTACGGCTCCTGTTTTTACTTTTAAAATAATTGGGGTTAGTTATTATTTTTGAATAGTTAGTTAATATTTTCGATCCAGCTCTAATGCGACTAAAATTTTGATTGCAAACTAACTTATGGATATTTTCAACGATAATAATTAAAACCACTTCTAGATACAAGTTACAACCATGTTACGACCGATATATTCTCAAAAATAAAATTCATAATAATATGTATTATATAATGCCCCTCTAGCATACGCCAACGAGAAAATTTTACCTACACGTTTTCTCGATGTTTGATGGTTTTTCCCTTCATCTCTATTGACCCTAACATACCATACATTTTTTCTCGTGTAGGTCTGTCGTTAAAATCTATCGACATAATGTCAAAAAATGATTTTAACATTTTGTCGTTATCGACAGTATAAATACACACGAGAGTGATATCTCACTCGAGATTTTCTCGTTAGCGCATCTTAGGCCGGATGGACAGCATCAAAATCCTTTCTACTTCTCACAAAAACATTTTTGTCCTTAATCTGTGATTTTTGTATCACGCCAGCGGCCGGAGTTATACAAATACAGTGTGGGGAAAATATTTCTTTCAGAATTGGTAACACTTTGCGTAAATGAAGCTTTTGGGCATTTGGAACTCTATTGCAATGATATAGAGTTTAAAATCCGAAAACAATTTTTCAAATGTCATTCCGGTTTGATGGACGAGGTTCGTGTAGTGTGTAGCGGGACGACGAACCGTCAAAACTGTCAAATTTGTCTCTCACGGACGGACCGCGTACCTGAGAGACGTGGTCTGCAGACCGGGTTCGCGCAATCTGTAGAAGCCATAACTGATGGATAACCTACCGTGTAAGATTTGACGAAAATCTGGATATTTTGATTTTCGCTTCATGCAACCATCAATCACGAAATTTTGGCTTTAACTGACATAAAACTGACTGACTGACTGACATGAGTGACCGTCTTATACCATTCGTCAGTCCATCAGTCACCATCAGTCAAACATAATTATTCATGACTCATGAGTCAGACTGACTGGATGCCTTACCTACGACAGTGCTGATCCAGCGACGGAATCCAGTGATGCTGGCGCCAGCTAGATTGGACAGTACTACTTACTAGTCATTGGAAAAAGCACAAAAACACCATATTTATTAATGTTGCTTTAAAAACTGACTGTTTTTCTTAAAAAACAGGCGTTTTTTTTACTTTAAAAACAGGTAACTTTTAAAGCAACAATAATAAAATGTAAAAATATATATTGCGTTTTTGTGCTCTTTCCAATGACTGGTAAGTGGTACTGTCCAATCTACTAGTGACTAGTCATTTATATTTGCTTTTGGCATGTTTTTGACATAAAAAAAATAAAAACAATTGAATGGGACCAAGAAGCTTATACCCAATGGGACGTAGACGAATCAAACCAAAAAAAAAAAAAACAATTGGCATTGGCGGTAAAAATTTTGTTGTGACGCGAGTAGAATGTCAATTTAGAAAATTATAAATAAATCTAAAATTAAATCATATCTTCATGGTAGAAAACATTTAAACTTTATTTACATTTTCCTTCAAGTATCATTATTCAATTGTAAGTATCGTGTATTCATTACCATGTTGCCCAAAACAAAATAGGTAGGCATGATGTAGGTAGGTATGTTTTCCGCTCTGTTGTTTTTCAGTTTGTTAGAAAGTAGGTAAATAAAATTGAAAATTTTACCAATAAAATAAAATTACATATGAATTAGTTCTATTTCATTTGCAGAAGATGCCTAGAACTACCCGTAAATCACTTAAAACTCTACAACATGCTGCTTCAGATACAGAAAACTTGGTGGGTAGACCATCAAAAAGCCTAAAGCATCAACTGAGCCAGGAAACCGTTGCGTAAGTTTATATAATGTTTATATAAATATTGTGACTACAAATCATAACCTTAAAAATCTAAAAATAATGGTTTACGTTTACCTAATTATTATTAAAATATTTAGGCTAAAAAATAAATTTCAAATTTCAGAGCTGATGTAGAAGTGAAAAGAAAGAACATCTCCTCCAAAGAAACTCAAGTAAACTTACAGAACAAAGTATCTGTAGATGACCTTACAAATCCGGAAAAAGCTTCAGAAACATATTGGAAACTTCTTGCTGAAAAGCGCCAGTGAGTATAATATTTTCATGTATTTATATGTATAGTATCATTCCATTTAATATCTAACCCATCAATCCCCAAGCGGCAGCTGGCTGCCGCATAACAATTAAAAATCTATTGTGCCTGCGATACACGCAATGGAGGTGTAAAGGAAACTAAAACTGATTTCAAACACGAGACTTGGCTTGCACTCAAATTAGGATATTTGTAGGTGCATTTCTATCATAAAAATTAATGGTACTTACCTAAAAACCTACTCTAATTTTTGTTGATCTAAAATTAAAAAGCTCAGAGTAGCTATTTTCATTCTGTAGTTTATGATTCTATACATTGCTGCATAATTTAATGTCTTATAAGTGTGGGGATTTGTCGTAAACTGATGTGTATATGTAATTATGTAAAAAATACTTGTAATTTTATATAATATTGCATTATATTTTAGGGTTGCTCTACAAGAGGCTTTAGATGAAAATGAAACATTACGCCAATTGATTGAAGAGCTAAAGAAAGAAAATGGTGAAATGAAGCAGATGTTGGAGGAGGCCAACAGCTTTATTGAAGTTGTTAAGGTAATTTGATTTGTTTTCAATTTTTGTAGTATATACTATCAAGTATCAGTGAAGTTGATTCATAGGCAGATTGCGGACCTACGGTCGCTTTATGTCAAACCCAGGTGATGCAGGTCCACAATTATTAACATTGAATTGAAATGATCCGGCCAAATAATGTGGGGCTGCCAACTGCCCTCGAATTTCCTTAATGGCATGGGCATAGCAAGGTACGGGCAGGGGGGGGGGCAGCTGCCCCTCCCTAAATGAGCGATTGGTCGCTAAAAAGTTCAAGAGTTAAGTGGTGAGAGGATATGGGGAATTCAACTTCCATTGGATGTTGACCATCTAGCAAAATTTTGTGGATTATTTACTCCTAGATGACCCGTTCAACTTCATATCACTTTCCTCCTAATTCAAACCTTCCCTGGACTTCCTCAAATATATCAGGACTAAAATTAGCCAAATCAGTTCAGCTCTTCTTGAGTTTTAGCGAGACTAACAACATTTCTTAATTAATTTTTATTCATACAAGATTGCAACCACTTTTTACAAGCTTTTGCCCGCAGCTTCGCTCGCATTAAGAAGTATTATTATATACAAACTTTGATCCCCTATTTTCACCCCTTGGAGGTAGAATTGATCAAAATCCTTTCTTAGCGGATGCCTACGTCATAACATCTACCTGCATGCCAAATTTCAGCCCGATCGCACCAGTGGTTTGGGCTGTGCGTTGATAGATCAACATGTCAGTCAGTCAGCTTTAAGTTTTATATATAAAAAGAAGATTACTAGATGTTCCGCGCGGCTTCACCCGCATAATTTAGAAATGTCACGGAAACCGTACATTTTTTTCCGCAAAAAAAGAAACCTATGTCCTTTCACGTGGTCTATTCTTCATGTGTGCCAAATACATAAAAATTGCCCTTTCAAATAATTTCCCCAGTTTTTTCCACACTTTCCTCTATTTCTTCGCTCCTATTATTATTAGCGTGATAAAATACAGCCTATAGCCTTCCTCGATAAATGGGCTATCTAACACTGAAAGAATTTTTCAAATCGGACCAGTAGTTCCTTCCTGAGATTAGCGCGTTCAAACAAACAAACTCTTCCCAATTATAAAATTGAGTATAGATAATGCCATAAATAATGCTATAAACAATTTTGTGTTAAGAGCCCGGGTTACCCTCGAAATTCTCATACATATGTAATACCAAAATCATTTTCTCATACGAAAATATTTAACATGTTTGAGTTATTTTTCAGCTTAAAATAGTAATTACCTAGGTTCCTGAACAAAAATTAATTTCAAAATATTTAAACACTAAAAAAATTTCTTTGTGTATAAATTTTTTTTACTAAATTTACTACTAAATATTTAAACACTAAAAAATAGAGTAAAACACTAAAAAATTTTTACATAAATATTAAATTTACTACAAAATATTTCAACTCTAAGAAATATTTTTTAGTATTTAAATATTTTGTAGTAAATTTACTATTTATTTATATATGTTTTAGTGTTTTACTCTATTTTTTAGTGTTTAAATATTTAGTAGTAAATTTAGTAAAAAAAATTATACACAAAATTTTTTTTTATTGTTTAAATATTTTAAGTTAATTTTTGTTCAGGAACCTAGGTAATTACTATTTAAGCTGAAAAAAAAATAAACATGTTAAATACTTTCGCATGACAAATTGATTTTGGTATTACGTATGTATGAGAATTTCGAGGGTAACCCGGGCTCTTAAGTTTTCTTATCAGTTCATGACAAAAATCAACTTTCAGGAGAACCTAAACAGCAAAGACGATGACACTGGAATTGATGTAAATGATGTCAGCACTGCGGATGAAACTGAAGAAGAAAATCTAACTACCGAAAGTTCCAAAGATTAATGACAAAATAAGTAAAGAATAATTATAGGTTCCAGAGCTGGTTGCAAGTTGTTTTAACTTTTATCTTAATTATGATTTAGTTCTTTTTCATTAGTTTTATTTATTAGCTGCCTTTCTGTTCAATAGAAGTATTTTATTAAGAAACTAAGTATTTCTAATGTAAGGGTTTCAAGTTTCAAAGACTTACCTAATGTATTCTTAAAAATAAAACTTTTAATTATAATATTTTTTTTAATTATTTGCCCTAAACAGACACTAAATAACAATACTTTTACAAAAATATTATTTTTGCTATATACAATTCTCTTATTAAATGGGTATAAAATCTTATATCTTTATACGAGCAATTCTTGTATATATATATATATATATATATGTAACTAGCTGTTGCCCGCGACTTCGTCCACGTGGACTTCAGTGTACTTACAGCGCGCGGTGTCAACAAAATTGGTGTCAAATTTTAAAGGTTTTCAAGTTTGGTAGGTAACCCTTAAATCAAAATAGCCAAAAACAGCTGTGCAGTGTGAACTGTGCACATAATGTTTCATAACTTTAGCTTTACCCATAAACTATTTATCATAGATATTAGATTGGTAGGTTTAAGGTTACGTCACTCATCACTACATAGATGAAGTACTGAATAGTGAGTTAATATCGACAATCGAAAATTTCGAAACCTGCAATTTAACATGGTACCACATCTTGTAGAAAGACTTGCAAGCGATAGCGCGATGTAGGAGACGCACGGCGCCATCTATTATGAATTTTTGGAACTAACTTGATTTGAACAAATTTACGCATTTTCACCCCTTTTTTCAGTTAAAAAGTAGACTGTCCTTTCTCAGGCTTTAGACTATATGTGTACAAAATTTCATTACAATCGGTTCAGTAGTTTTGGCGTGAAAGCGAGACAGACAGACAGAGATACTTTTGCATTTATAATATTAGTATAGATTGGAATCTCGGAATCTGCTCCAACGATTTTCATGAAATTTAGTATGTAGGGGGTTTCGGGGGCGATAAATCGATCTAGCTAGGAATCATTTTCATAAAATGTAATTTTATGTGTGTTTTTTGAATTTTTTGAACACCGAGCGAAGCTTGGTCATATAGCTAGTAATATTATAACACTAGGAGTAGTTTAAGAAAAAAATTGTATAACAAAATAATTACTTAAGGTGCAGTGGTTGTTGCAACTACGTAAAATGTGTTTTTTAAATAATGTTTTTTGTGAAGTAAATGTCATTATTTAAGTATAAAAAAGTACAGTTTTAAAATTGAGAAAATTTCCTATACGCAAAGGTATATCAGTACACAATTTGAAAAATTCTGCTCGATAAAAAAAAATCTCAAAGATGACTCTTATAACGGTGTTTTTCATAATTAAATCATTTTATGGCTAAACTACACACTTTCTAGAAAAAACAAAAGATGTAGCACATTTGTCATGAGCTAACCTAAACGATTTGATATATTTGATTTGTGTAATACTAAAAACAAAAGGTTTTTTCTCCTATTTTCTATTATCAAGGCACGCGGCGAGCGCGTAAACGCCACTGTACAAGGCGCGCTGATATGAATGTTATTTTAATGTGCTTTACGTTGATATTCGTACTGACAGACATCGACCTGCTAATTTTAGGGACTACTGGGCCTTAAGTGTTAACTACACCATAAACAATCTCAATAATCAATACGAATCTTTCTTCAAAAAGGCTTTAAACATTTCATCAAAATATGTTTCATATGTCCATGGTAGTAAGGCAGGATATGATGCAACTTCAGACAAGACATTGGCATGTGCATTATAAGGTAACACACTCCGAGCCTTTTCATTTAAACATCCAGTCACATGGATGTAGTGGTTAATAATTAGATTGTAAATAAAGTTAACATACTTATAATCTAAATTATCAGTTGTACATGGGGTCTGAGGTGTGTTGGAGTTAATTCTATTTAAATATCCTGTTGTGATTATTGGTACTATGAAATCAGCCTGAAACAAAAAAATGGCATTGAATATTAACTAATAAAGTTTAAGCTAAAGCCAATTCTTATCAATTAATAATTATGTTAAAAAACATTTGAGTAAGTAAAGTTCGGCCGTTCAGAGAATGCGTTCCTGACATGTCGCAATTAAACTGACAACGTAACTTTTATAATGGTGTTGCAGATACGATAAAAATATTTTTGCTGGATGTTTACCGTTTTAACAATTGATGAGCATTAAAACAACATTATTATATCAATAATCAATGAATGTTATAATTTTGTGCCTAACTGAGTGTCAAATAACTTGGTAAACAATATAGGTGTGATAGGTGTCAGGAACGCATTCTCTGAACGGCCGAACTTTAGTACTTGTACCTTTTCAAAGTTCTCTCGAATGAACTTTTCAGGATTTTGGTAGACCTCTTCCCTTCTATCATTTAGTGTTAATATTGTTACTCTAGGGGAGTCCCAGTTGTCAACATATTGCTGGATATTCAATGCTGTATCCAGCCCATCTTCTGCATAAGTTAAAAAGAACATAACTGTATAATCTGTTTGTTTTTCAGGTTCAGTCTTTAAAGGTGGCCTTATTGAGGGTGTGTTGGGTTTATTGTCATCTTTTGTTAATTTCTTCTTCAAAGCTAATGGAAGATCGCACTTCAGATTCTTTGTGAAGGAAACTACTTCCCGGGACCCTGTATTTTTACTTCCACTGTGATATCCGCTGTCATCTTTATTGAAACACTGTGCAAGATTGCAAAGAGGTACTTCAATTGATTTTAGTATATCATATCTCTTCATTTTTATCAAAGCATCAACTATTTTGTCTATTGTGGCATTTTCATTTTGCATAAAGACTTTAAGTATTAAATCAGCTGGATCATCTTTTATAGAGTTGGTTATATACTGAAAAATAATATAAATTATTAATTTAAAAATACAACAAAAGTATGTTAAGTACTATGTAATATCTATCAGAAATGTCATACTTTTATTTACTTTAGTAGTATAAATAACAATATATAATTGTAGTTTCACTATAGGGGTAACAAATAACAAGCTTAAACTTACATCTAGGTCTTCCTGAGATAAGCCTAAATAGCATCCAAAGTCCTGCCAAGTGTTTGGTGCTCCACCAACTTTCTTCACAACCATTTTCCATGCATCATAACATATGGTACCCATGTTGGATTTCGCATTTCTGTAGTACAGGAGGCTTGTGTGTAGAAAACTAACTTTTTTGCTTAAATCTACCAACTCTGATATTTCTTGCGTTCTTTCCTGTTTCAAATCTTCTTCAAGAGCAAGTGTGCTTATGCTTATAGTGTCGGAGTTATAGAAGTCAACCTCTAATTCATCGTAGTTCCTATAAATAAACATGTTGTTTTATATTTCTAAAACGGAATAAGATAAAATATTTCCGAAATATAGTAAAAATAATAAATATAAAATTGATATCTTACATTTTGTTCTTTTATGGAGTACTTATTTTACACAAACAATAAGAAACTATATATTTAACATTATAATTAAAATGAACGGCATTTAATTTTTATCATCATACAGGATTAAATTACATGCAATTTATTTATTTCCATTGCTAAGTTCTGAGAAAACCCAAGAGGAAATACAACAACTTGTACAGGAAAACTTCAAAAGAAATCAAAATATTATAGACAAATGACATTGTCAATTTGACAGTTAACACAAGATTTTTTTCTCAAATGGAAAATCAAGGCATGATAATATTATTATTGTTCCATGGTTCCTTCTGACTTCTGAGCAGGGCTTCATAACGTTATCGAATAACAGAAAAAATATCGTTACGTACCGTTATTTTCATAATGGTAGCCATATAACGTTATTTTTATAACGATATCTAGTAAAATAACGTTATATTTACCGTTATTATTATAACGATATTTTTTCGTTATGGCATAACAAAAAAATAACGTTATAATAATAACGGTAAATATAACGTTATTTTCTGGTATCAGGTATGCGATCGTGTACGGTGCACCAAATCTCACTCATATTTAAAATGTAATAAGCGTTCTCTGTGAAAATACAAAGAAAAAATACACCTTAAAAGCGTGTTTAAAAAATTTTCCCGCCTGTCATGACTTTCTTGACGGACTATAACGTTATCAAAGAACATATATTTACCGTTATAAATCCTATATAACGTTATAACATTTACCGTTATTAAATACATTTATAACGTTATTTCTAGTATCGGTTTAATTTTCATAACGTTATCTATGCCCTTGAAGCAATAACGTTATGAAAAAATAACGTTATTTGAAGCCCTGATCACGCTGAGTCTGCTGTCTGAGTACTCTGAGTACCGAACGAAGGGTTGGTTGTCGCTATTAAAATTATAATAAAAAAAAAAAAAACTTGGCGCCATCTTGGCGCTAAATTTTAAATAAAATAGAACATAATTTTTGAAACTTTTTCTACGAAAACTGCAAATATTATTTTTGTCTAACTTTTTATGTGGAAAGTTGATTTATGAAAAGATGACACCAGAAAATAATAAACTGTACGTCCTTTTATGAAAATAATTATTGTATTCAGTTTAACTGATCAAATAAAATAAAAAAATTCTTGATTTTTAGATCGAAGTTCACAGATTTTTTTAACGACGATTTGCCGCGGTCTCAACCATTATCACTTCCCTCCTCATGTGAGTCGCAGCAAGATGATGAAAATAATATTGCTTTAGAAGCTGATCGCATTCGGCCACCCAAAGGGTATGGGCAAAGGGGTGAATTCCGGTGCACGGATGAAATCGGTAAGTTTGAGATGGAATTTATGAATAAATAAATGATGCCCGCAACTCCGTCGCACCGAAAAAAGTATCTTATGTCCTTTCCCGGGACTCATAGTCCATACCAAATTTCAGCAAAACCGGTTCAGCGGCTTGGGTGGAAGGAGGTGACAGATAGACAGCAGATTGACAGACTCACTTTCACAATTTTAATATTAGTATTAATGTAATTGAAGTGAAATTGAGGATTTCAAGAAATATATAACAAGATACTATTTAAATATTATTACTTTCAGATTCAAAGTATCGAGCCGTCTTTACTTATCCATACTTCAATTTCGTGCAATCAAAACTAATCGACGATGCACTTTATTCAGGTAAGCAATTTTATTTTGGAATACCATTCTTAAGACTTTTAGTGCTATACCTACCTACTCGTAATAATAAGTATTATAATGTAGAACCCTTGTCCTACAGCCTACTTGACTTAATTACTTTACAATTTTTGACTAATAAGTAGGCCGTACTGCTGATAAAGTATGATAATACTTAAATTGCAGCAAAATCTATGGTTGTCTGTGCGCCTACTGGTTCGGGGAAGACCGTTGTATTCGAAATGGCCATTGTCCAGCTACTAACGGAAATTGAAAAGAACAACTACACGGGAGACTATAAAATTATATACAGTACGTATTTCTACTTAAGTATTTATTTTCTAAATGACGATCGTAGAGTACCAATTATTGTATGTCGATTTTTGAGTGTTGACACATTGTTGCCTACCGCAAGAATGTAAATTGCTATTGCTTTATACAGGAACTTAATATTAGCGCCATAAACTTAATTATCAGCTTCGTGTGGGACTTTAAAGATAAAATAGTTAAAAGTCTGACGAAGAAGACTATGAGTTATTAGATCATCACCTCTTTCTATGTTTATTTAAGAAGAATAAAATATGTTACATAGCTTATCTAATTAATGTCATATTGAGAACCCTCTTATTTTTAAGTCGGTTAAAAACGTTAACCTTGTTGCAACAAAAAAACAAGATTGTCTTTTCAGTGGCCCCAGTGAAAGCGCTATGTTCGGAGCGGCTAGCGGAATGGTACCCCAAGTTCATGCGGCTCGGCCTGCTCTGTATAGAAGTGACCGGGGACACAGATGTTGACTTCCCGCAGTTGAAGTCTTATAGGTATTTGGTGGGCATAAGGGGGCAAACGAGCAAACGGGTCACCTGATGGAAAGCAACTGCCGTCGCCCATGGACACTCGCAACATTAAAAGAGCTGTAGGTGCGTTGCCGTTTAAGAGGGAAGACGCACTCTTCTTGGAGGTTTGTCGGCTATTGAAATAAACACGATCGTTGCTAACAAAGTTTAAAGTTTAAACTCTATTATATTCTATATACCTATAACTATAAAATTCATCAAAAATATTTGTTGCTATTATAAAATTTCAGGAGATATAATATTTTTAAAATAAACTGGGATGATGAAGCTACTACTGAAGCTATAATATTTGTTTATAGCGAAGAAAAAAAAATCATTTTATACTTATCCTCTCCCGGCACTTATCTCCATACCAATACAGAATACTGGTGAAGACAGAAGTAACAGGCTGATATACTTACAGTATTAGATGATAATAGACAGACAGACAGGCAAATTTTCGCATTTTGCCTGTCTGTCTATCTGTTGCCCGCGACTCCGTCCGCGTGGACTTCAGTTTACAGCGCGTGTTGTTTTCCGTTTCCGTGGGAATGCCGGGATAAAACGTAGCCGTAATATTTATACAGAGTGTAACAAAACTAAGTGATAATAATTTAGGGTGTGTACTTGTTCCTTGTAAAGAGTTCACTGTGAAAGTAGCAGCGCTGAAAGACCATATTCTTTTGTGAGGAGAAACTAGTGATGGCCCATACAAAAGTGAAAAAAATTTGGTCTTTCAGTGCTGCTACTTCCACAGTGAACTCTCTACAAGGAACACGTACACACTCTAAAGTGTTATCACTAAGTTTTGTTACACCCTGTATAAATAAGTAAAATTTTAATTCACAGAATAATAATAACAACTCCCGAGAAATGGGACATGCTCACTCGCAGGTGGAAGGACCACAGAGCCTTAGTCGAGATGATAAAGTTATTCCTCATAGATGAGGTGCATATCCTGAATGACGAGACACGAGGCCCGGTGCTGGAGGCTGTTGTTAGCAGGATGAAAACTGTTGAGGTAATATGTTTTGCATGGGTTTTGTTAGCAAAAAGTAGGAGAGACTACCGGACTAATATACCACCATGATGGTATTACCAATTACCACGGCGGTAAAGGAAACTGGCATTAATTATTAACACCTCCATCGTGGGTATCGCAGACACAATAGATTTTCAATTGTTATATTGCCCGGCTGCCGCAATTGGGCATTGATGGGTTAATAACGTTTGCGTTGCAGTTCGAAATAGCTGGGATTATGCAACTTGCAAATCACAACACTTAGGGCCTGTTTGACCACTTCCTAATAAGTGACGAATAGGCTATCCACCAATTAACTTGACAGATCAAGTATGGAGTATTTGACAAAAAAGTTGTGAATAGCCTATTCGGCACTTTACTATAAAGTGGTGAAACAGGCCCTAAAAGCGTAATCCTCTACAGTCTACCTCATCTGACATCTCTACCCTTTATTTTAAGGTTACAAATGTATAGGGTATATAAGAATCTGATAGCTATATCATTGAAGAAAAACCGATAACGCCATCTATTGCCTGAAACGTGTTACTTATAAAGCTGGTTTAAAGTGAAATTTATTTTTATAGGCATCAGCCCAATCGTCCCACCGTATTGAACAGCTGCAGCGACAGCAGCAAGGTCACATCACCACGTCATCACCACCGCGTATCCGGTTCGTGGCGGTGTCGGCCACGGTCAGCAACCCCGATGATGTGGCCGCGTGGTTGGGGACTAGGGATAGACCGGCTGTGTTTTATAAGTAAGAATAATAATAAAGTCAAATAAAACCGTTGCTTACTGTCAAAAACAAAAATTGTGTAGGTCGTGCAAATCTTTAAGATCGCTCGACAAGGAGAGTAAAGCGCATGGAGAGTAAAGCATTTAACAGCGCTTGCGCTGTGTTATACGTGGGAGAGCCATGCTTCGACACGAATGGGCCTGCTCGACCGGAGAAATACCACGTTCTCACAGAAAACCGGCGTGAAACAGCGCTTGCGCTGTGTTTCGCCGAGTGAGTGCGTTTACCGGAGGCCCAATCCCCTACCCTATTCCTGTCCCTACCCTCCCCTATTACCCTATTCCCTCTTAAAAGGCCGGCAACGCACCTGCAGCTCTTCTGATGCTACGAGTGTCCATGGGCGACGGTAGTTGCTTTCCATCAGGTGACCCGTTTGCTTTCCCCTTATTTCATAAAAAAAATGCGGACAAATGGCGATATTTGCTGATGACGATACAAAGTGATCGCTGATTTCCCCCTCCAGTTTTGCTATGCGATTTAAAAGTTGTACCTAGCCTTATTAGCCTATATTATGTACTAGCTGTTGCCCGCGACTTCGTCCGCGTGGTCTTCAGATTATAGCGCGCGGTGTCAACAAAATTGGTGTCAAATTAAAACCCTGGTACCCCTTAAATCAAAATACCTACCGAAAAACAGCTGTGCAGTGTGCAAATAATATTTCATTTTTAATTTAAACTTTACTTGTACCAAATTTAAAGCTTATTTAGCCCCCCATTGCACAACTTTAGCTTCACCCATAAACTATATTGTATCATTGGTAGGTTTAATTAAGGCTACGTACTGCATAGATAAAGTACCTACTACCTACTGAATAGTGAGTTATATTTTAATAACGTGTTTAATCGAAAAAATCGGAAAGCTTGGTTCAACATGGTACCAACTCTTATAGAAAGACGTATGAGCAAGCGATAGCGCGATCTGGTGCCATCTGTTATGAATTTTTGGAACTAACTTATTTTGAACAAATTTACCCATTTTCACCCCCTTACAACCCCTTTTTCCTGTTAAAAAGTAGCCTATGGCTTTAGACTATCAGTGTACAAAATTTCATTACAATCGGTTCAGTAGTTTTGGCGTGAAAGCGAGACAGACAGAGATACTTTCGCATTTATAATATTAGTATAGATGTAGTTATTAAGTGACACTTATTAAGTGACATAAAATATATCTCACTTAATTATTTCCAAAAGCATTAACTTTATGAGTGCCTCTCGCACTATTCTGCAGATTTTTCATTTTTATCTATTTTGTAGATTTGGGGATGAATGTCGTCCAGTGCGACTGAGACGGGTAGTAGAAGGCTATCCCTGTCCCACCGGCGCCAGCATATTCAAGTTCGACATCATACTCAACTATAAAATATGGCCTATCATACAGAGGTATCACAATGGAAAACCTACGCTGGTAAGAAATTGGATTATAATTTATTATTATTCTGCTGATTTAAAGTGTAGACACTTTAGGGCCTTTCCACACGACGTATTTTTTGCGCACTGACGACGCGCGTTTCTGATGCGCTCGTCTTCTGCATGTCTTCATCGCATTTTGGCAGATATTATAAAGTTTAAAACGTGTCGGCTTCCTTCCGTTCGCTGAGCGTTCAACTTCCGTTTGTATCGATTCAAACGAGCGTAAAAAAACGTCGTGTGGAAGAGCCCTTAGACCCCATTTAATATCGAGAGAGATCAGATCCTGCTCGACGTTCCCGTCGACATCGTGGCAATGCCGCAAGTCAACAGAGTGTTTTGCTCCCTGCTACTAGGGCTACATTATAATATGGGGACATAATATAGTACCCCGGGATAGCTTCCAAGTGTAGTTCCGTGAAGTCTGTTAGAGCAATGTGCTAGGAGAGCAGCGGAAGTTGTTCAATAGAGTACCCGTTGCTCTTCTATGTGCGGAAGTCTGTCCATCGCAGGGGTTTTAGTGGGTAAAAATTCCACATATCCTACCCAGGAATCTTTTTGAAGATTTCCCCTGCGTCAACAAAGAGAAAGGACCCATTTAATATACTTATATCGAGAAAAATGGAACAGGAAAGCGCTTGGTTTAATTTTTGGTCTCTTTGGTGGGGCGAGAAGTTGGGGAGATCAGAGAAGGCCACGACTTTGACATGCGACGGTTACCACCTGCGGTTCCGCTGAGCGATCTTTAGAAAATGTTTAGTGTGCAGTGTGGCCACACAACAATGCCTCTTATACAATATTTATAACTATCATCATAGGTGCAGTTAGTTCTATCGTAGCGCCAAAACAGACTGATGACACTATTTTCGTGAACGTGGTGTCGATAAATTTATGAAGACAAAGCTATAATATTATTTACTAATATTATTTCTAGATATTCTGCAACACTCGTAAGAGTGTTCTACTAACTGCCGAAACTCTTTCTAAAGAACTAACAGTCAGCTTCAGCCAGGAACAAAAGGCCAAACTCATGTCAATTGCTTCGACGATCAAAACGAAAAAGATACAGGTAAAACACGTTAAAAAAACTGTTGGGTGAAAAAAAAAGTGAGTTACTTGATTACTTCCCAATACTACTGTTAAAACAATATGCAAGGTTCAGTCTGTTCCTTTTAGTGTCTAAACACACTAGGCTGAAAATACGCGGCCGAAGTTCGGCATGATTACGCCTGCAATGTATTTTAAATTACTGATGACAAGGGCCTGGAAAAATATGTGCAAAGTAAAATTTAATAAAAATATATAAATAAACGGAAAAATCCAAAATAATATTATGTACTTACTTACATAAAAATATATGGACTAAAAAATCGAAAATATGGAAAAATATGGAGTATAAAATAAAAATATGGAAAAAAATATGGAGTATAAAATTACAATAATTAAACATTGTTTTAGTCTTTTATTTTCTTTGGAACGACGATAAAACGCCAGAGGAACGAAAATCGAAATACGCAGCCGTACTGACATACGCAAACGCATGCATGGTGGCGCGGGGAACGTATTTTTTTAGGGTTCCGTACCCAAAGGGTAAAAACGGGACCCTATTACTGAGACTTCGATGTCTGTCCGTCTGTCTCCAGGCTGTAACTCAAGAACGGTAATAGCTAGAGAGTTAAATTTTTACAGATTATCTATATCTGTTGCCGCTATAGCAACAAATACTAAAAACAAAATAAAATTAATATTTAAGGGGGGCCCTCATACAACAAACGTGATTTTTTGACCTTTTTTGCTCTATATCAATAATGGCAACAGGTACTTGAATTTTTCTTAAGGTCCTTAGTTATTTGTGTACTTTAATATTTATTAATAAAATTAAAATAAAATAAAGAATTAAGGGGGCTCCCATACAAAAACACAATTTTTGGCCTAATTTGCTTTATGACGGTACGGAACCCTTCGTGCGCGAGTCCGACTCGCACTTGGCCGATTATTTTTTGTATTTTTGTGAAAATAGGGATGATTGTGACGTTTTCTTGCAAAATATGGACTTATCTTTGTAAAACCCTAAAATATGGAAAAATATAATTATGGAAAATAAAACTTGGTTTTTCACTCTATAAACATGATAATACTATATAGGCCGAAAATCACGTAAAATAAAAATATGTACTTATTTACATATAAATTCGGGCCCTACTGATGACACACCATGCCGAAATTACGTCGCGTTATATTGTATGCGTAGCGCATTGCTGGCGTAATCATGCCGAACTTCGGCCCCGTATTTTCGGCCTAGTGTGCTTAGATACTAAAATTATGAAAGTGATAGGTATTCTCATGAACTCTTTGATATTTTATAAGAATACTATTTTGTGGTTTAATGAAAATCGGACTGTATCGAATTAGTGACGACTGACGAAGCTCGGTCCATACATATTTTTCTTGCGGTCTTTAGTCGGTAATTAGTTCTTACGGTAAGTCTAATAACTATGCATATTGCAAGAACTAATTCAACAGCTTACTTTTTTTGCGCAGGGGAAACCCGTCATAATTTTACATTTTTTTATTACTATTTTAACAACATAATCATACTATCGTATTCCAGTCTTTAATACTGGCCGGTGTTGGGTGCCATCACGCTGGCCTGCTGTATGAAGAGAGACAGAGCATAGAGGACGCTTTCCGCAATAGGCAACTGCCCATACTCATCACTACCACTACACTTGGTGAGTATAGTTTAACAATAATTTAATTAGTGTGAGAAACGTCAAAACAATTATTGTATTAAATTAATACTTAATAACATTTTTTGAGAGAGAGAAAGAGTAAAGATAAGAGTCGAGGGAGTCGGAAGGAGCGAGTTTGAGAAGGAATATATCATTTAACTAGATGTTCCGCGCGGCAACGCCCGCGTAATTTAGGAATTTCACGCAACCACAGATGACAGAATACATAATTAGTACCTGACGGTAATGCAACGCCCGCGTAATTTAGGAATTTCACGCAACCACAGATGACAGAATACATAATTAGTACCTGACGGTAACGCAACGCCCGCGTAATTTAGGAATTTCACGCAACCACAGATGACAGAATACATAATTAGTACCTGACGGTAATGCAACGCCCGCGTAATTTAGGAATTTCACGCAACCACAGATGACAGAATACATAATTAGTACCTGACGGTAACGCAACGCCCGCGTAATTTAGGAATTTCACGCAACCACAGATGACAGAATACATAATTAGTACCTGACGGTAACGCAACGCCCGCGTAATTTAGGAATTTCACGCAACCACAGATGACAGAATACATAATTAGTACCTGACGGTAACGCAACGCCCGCGTAATTTAGGAATTTCACGCAACCACAGATGACAGAATACATAATTAATACCTGACTGCAACGCAACGCCCGCGTAATTTAGGAATTTCACGCAACCACAGATGACAGAATACATAATTAGTACCTGACGGTAACGCAACGCCCGCGTAATTTAGGAATTTCACGCAACCACACATGACAGAATATATATATATATATATATATATATATATATATATATATATATATATATAATAGATAATATATACTTATAATAGATAAAGGTTATGGTAAACTAACATTTTATAAGGACTGTGTCACAGTATAGCAATATGACATATCCCTAGGGATATTGCTATACTGTGACTGTGTTATTTAATTCTGGCATATGAAAATCAAGTGACAGGCAAAGACAGCGGACTTTCATGAATATATATTTACGCTCGACTGTATATTTTATCTATTCTCAAATTGCCGAATCATTCTAAGAGTTACCAAGAGGTCTTCCGATTAATATATTTACTATCGTCTGTTTCTTTATAATATCAATTCAATTGTTGCGAGCGATTTTTGCACAGCTCCTAGAAAGCAATTCATAAAACCGGCCAAGAGCGTGTCGGGCCACGCGCAATATATTTTTTTCCACTTTAAACTTCATATTTCACAAATGGATTCCTAAATCGGAAAATGGTCCTTGAATTCTCATAATATTTTTAAAAAACCTGTCCAACGACATCCCACACGATGGGGTGGACGCGAAAAAAATATTCATCCCCGCTTGATGTGTGGGGCAGGTAGCATAAAAAAATATTTTTTTAAGATTTCATGTACCATTTTGTCGGCATCATTAATATGTGCATTCATGCCAAATTACAGCTTTGTAGGTCCTATAGTCTCAGAGCAAAACCGCGGACAGACAGACGGACAGACGGACGGACAGACCGAAACTACAAGGGTTCCTTGTTGACTACGGAACCCTAAAAATCTACATAATATTCTTACATTGTAAAGAAATTAAATTAGTCTGAATGCGAGTCAGTATTTAGTAGGTAGGTATTTGTTATAATACCTACCTACTAAATACATAAATAAGTTTCACATTTAAGTTATCTTGTTACTTGTAGCACCTATATGAATAAAAGCCTAAGTTCAAACCGTCTCTTATGAGTGTCACGGCTACACACATCCTATTCGGAATGACGAATATCTTACATAAGTCGATTCACGTACTTCCCAGAACTCCTTACTCCTTTCTATCACTCCACTATCACTCGCCACACCTATAAGATAACGCATCGTTATTACGAAAATACTATTTATTTATTTAAAAAAGAGTAAAGGTAACTTTAAACTTTGGCTTACGTAGTAATATATAGTCTACACTCTACATACCTAAAGGGTATAATAATTTCGTTTTGAATAGGTGCAAATAACTAGAGTGCAGGCTGTCTAGTCCTTCAGTTCTTTAAATACTATAAAGTTACGTGAATATCTCATTGGAAGGCGACAAAACTTTATGACAATCAATTTAGTCAAAAGAATAAAGATGCTTGAAATTTGAAAAGGTTACGTAAATAGACATAGAAATCGAATCCTGCGCATTTTGTTAAGCGATCTTTAAACTTGAAGTGCCCTGCTAATATTATGTAGTAGAATTATTTCACACTAAAATATTTTATACATTAACTAGCGACCCGCTCTGGCGTCGCACGGGTATAAAATACTAGATGACGCCCGCAACTCCGTTGCGCCAAAATTCGTTTATCGCGAAAGAAACCGTACATTTTTCCAGGGTAAAAAGTATCCTATGTCCTTTCCCGGGACTCGAAGTATGTCCATGCCAAGTTTCAGCAAAATCGGTTCAGTGGTTTGAGCGTGAAGAGGTAACAGACAGACAGACAGACAGACGGACAGACAGACAGGAACACTTTCACATTTATAATATTAATATGGATATAGCCACTGAAAAAATGATTAAAATTGATAGCCTATGATCCTTCACGTGGTCTACTTCTTATCTGTGCCAAATAACATAAAAATTGCTCCAGTAGTTCGCGAGATAAGCCAGTTTTTTCCACATTCTCCTATTAGTCTTAGCGTGATAAAATATAGCCTATAGCCTTCCTCAATAAATGGGCTATCTAACAATGAAAAAATTTTTCAAATCGGACCAGGGGCCGTAGACAAAGTCCCTTTCGTTAAAAACGATGACGTAATTCGTTATCAAAATGTATGGGATTTGACAAATGTCTTCGCAAGCGAAATGTCACTAAGCGATGACTTATGTCAAACCGCATACATTTTGATAGCGAATTTCGTCATCGTTTTAACGAAAGATACTTTGTCTAAGGGGGCAGTACTTCCTGAGATTAGCGCGTTCAAGTTGGCCCTTTCAAAAAATGTTCCCCGTTTTTCCCACATTTTCCTCTATTTCTTCGCTCCTATTAGTCTGAGAGTGATAAAATATAGCCTATAGCCTTCCTCGATAAATGGGCTATCTAACACTGAAAGAATCATCAAAATCCGTTGCGTAGTTTTATAGATTAAAGGGAACAAAGGGACATGAGGGAAAAAAGCGACTTTGTTTTATAATATGTATAGATTCTAACAATATAGTCCCCACACATTCGCAATATATTATTCTCCCTTATCTCATACTAAAAACGTGTATCCAGGTACGGAACAGCTCGCTGATGTGCCCAGAAATAAGCTTCTGTATTTGGTATTGTACGTGACACTTTCACAGATCAAAAACTTTACCTTTCCATCACCCTTCATCTCGTACCTTTTGTGCGTTTGGTTTGAGTGGTAGTTTTAGGTAGGGTTTTAGGTAAGAATAAAATTTTATGAGCCTTCTATTTCCTTAGTTCCTTTTCTGGGAGAAAAAATATAAGTACTCTTTTTAAATAGTTTATTCCATTGATATCTATTATTCGTTACTCATATCATCGTTTGTAATATGAACTATTTTAAAAATTAAAAAAATAGACATTTAATTCAAAATAAATAGTGATTAAATTAAAATCCAGATTTTAGAAATATAGCTAATAATATTTTAAAAGTGTAATATTTTACAAGATACATATTACATATAATGAGGATAAAATAAGTTAAACAAAAACCGTAATAAATAACACTAATAAAGATATAGTCGTATATTAAGCTAATTATTTCATTTCTAAACCAGATTTGAAGCTGACAGTTATTTAGGATGTATCCATTCCTTTTTCCTAAGTTATGTCTCACTATCACACGTCTTTGAAACATGATCTTATTTTAGCTTTATCAGATGTTATCTTTTCATTTTGGTTTATTTTGCGCATGGGACACTAATTTATCGTGGTGTTTATAATGGAACATCTGGACATTATTGTCTTATGATACAGAGAACAGCTAAATTGCAAACTTTAAGGACGTAGATTTTTGGCATGATAGGACTCATTAAAAATGTAGTTGTGTATCCCTAAAATACATTATTGAATTGAATAACTTGCTTTACTTGTATAATTGAGGTCGATATTAAGTTTTACTTGCATCTCAATTTTTCGTAAATAGCTATGAATTTAGTTTCTACGACCTTAACAATAGGTGTTCCTCAGGGATATCTTCTGGGACCATTATTGTTTGATTTATTTATAAGTATGACAATGTGTTTTATGCTTTCAGCAATGGGCGTGAATTTGCCAGCACATCTCGTTATCGTAAAGAACACCCAGCAATATGTCAATGGAACTTACCAGGTAAAAGAAACGGCTAATGCATCCTGACATTTTTGGAAGATAACATGAAGCTCCTAATGATTCCTTATTGGAAGATTTATGTTGTCTTTTATATGTGCAATCTTTTTTAATTATTTATATAAAGTATGCTTTTAAAAGCTTAAAATATTTTGCGTCAAACAAATGTCTGTAATTAAATTTCATTTATATTTAACTTTAAGTAAGAAGCTACTAATCGAATGCGTTTAGCGAGCCAAAGATTTACCTAATTGGCACTTTTATGATACTAGAATATTGCACTAATTCTTTGCTTTTTCTTACTTAAACAAGCCTTCGCCTCTTGGGCTAAGTCACTTTTATTACTTTAGGAATACAGCATCAGCACCATACTGCAGATGGTGGGTAGAGCTGGCAGACCACAATTCGATACAGAAGCAACTGCTGTTATTATGACCAGACTAACAGATAAGGTAAGTGCCTAATTATTATCAGATATTTCAGCTCATTCTCCGGAGGGCCACTTATTTACCACGTATTGTTTTGGAAAACTGGTGAAAAAAAGAAAACCTCATAAAATTAAAAACCAATTCACACCAGTATATTTCCATAGATCGAAACTATCGGTTGTAAAGTTAGTGCCCTTATAGGCGTACTCAAAGCTATGCAGTATGCAGTCTGTTTTTATGTATTTCATATTGAGTGAATTTATATTATAGTCAAGTATTTATCTTCAGACACATACATTAAAGTCCAAGAAGATTAGAGATATGCTTTTCCTGTATAATTTATTTTAGTTTAGTTCAGACCTTTTGTAAAGCCGACGGCAATTAGTGATCGGGTAATTTTGGGATAAAATAAATTAAAGTTGTTGAAAAATATTCTTTATTTTTACAAAATATTGCATACAAAAGTTATATAACCTTATTTGATAAAGTAACCTAATTTTAACCCTAAGATATGACAAATTGTGAACTTATTAACTGTATCACAGAGGTGGTAACTTGACTGTAAAGATTTGGGTAAAGTTTACAAAACTGAAATTGATGGTAACATATGGCAGGATTTGACTTAATCTATTTAGATTTTTGAAGAACTAAAGTCCACATTAATTACAATAGGCACTAAGATAATTACTGAGATAAGTCTAGATGTAATTAAGATAAAGACTGAAATATACAAAACTCCTAACAAACAATTGACCTTACGTTACGACTGCTCTGTAATTTGATTCCTCGTTGCAAGTTATCATTAAAGTCTATTAATTCCAATGGTTGCTACTCCCTACGTTTTTGGCTAGTGTCTGATTTGTCATGTTCACTTATATCTAGTGTCCGACCGTAGCTTCGACTTTGGCTGCCTTCGGCGGAAATAATCATGTAAGGACGATTCATTTCTTAAAAATTATTGAATGCCTACAAAGTTCTAGTTGGCAGCCTACTAGAACTGTTGTTATCAGTTCTTTCGAAGTTTTATACATCTATATTCTTTACAGAATTCATGATTATTTAAATTAAAACATGTAAGGCACGTTGAATAATATCTCTTATTGTAAGCCTTGGGCTTTAGCCAAAAATCGACCTTCTGTCGGACACTACTCCTATAATATTACATCTCACTTATTTGCCTTTACCGAAGGGGTTAGCGTTTTCCTCGAAAGTGATCTTAGGTACGAATCCACTGTCTCCCTCCACTGTGTATTCTACAGACATGAGTCTACCATCAGGCAGCAGCACTTTGTATCCTCCGATCACTTTACCAGCAGCATCTCCTGATTCGTTGGCACCGAAGTAGAGGGTCTTCTCTGGGTCTTCCACGTCGTATTTGTATTCATACTAGAATAGAAAATGTTGAGTGTTAGTAACTGCTATTGTTTTTTCTGTTAAAACGTTCATTCTTGGAACACAAGAAAGTGTCTCATATTATTCGTTAAGTTTTAAGTTTTATTGAAATTCTATCTGATCAAAACCTTACAGTGTCTAAACTATAAACTAGAGGTATAGGGTAGGGTCTAGATTGAAAGATAGAAATAATATATTATGCAAACAATAAACTAAAACTTTTCTCTAAAGATGATCTAACTTGTAGCATCTGGTTAAATATTTTACCTTGGCATAAGTCAAAGTAGTTCAGTAAACCTGATATTATAACTGTACTAAATTCGAAGACAATAAACATTCCACGGACATCTTCTCAATTGTTGTATTTAATTCTGAAATCTCAGATTAATTATTGTAAAACATCTTCCGCGTTTGCTCTTCGTCTGAAAAAATCCTTGTCTACCTTGAATATTTTGATTTTATGTTCGTATTTACTACGTATTTTAAAAATACTCGCCAATTTACGATCATATTATATCATCGTATTGTATGATAATCAACCGTATTTCAATTGATATAAACATTTTTCAGAATTCCTTAGTAATAAAAACGTGTTGACGCAATAGGGATGATGACAAGGTCAAAAATTATCGAATTTTGATAATAAAATTAAGAAATGACGGTAAAAAATAAATGTTCCCAAAATTTCAGCTCGATAGCATTTGTATTTTTTTGTTATGCGCCTTCAAAGTTGGATAATCAAGTCGAATTTTTTTTCAATTAAATTTCTTAATATTTGTATACCATTCGATAACTTATGCAATTAAAAGCAACTTTTGTTATTAAACGACTTTCATAAACGCAATATTTAATATACCTATCGAACAAAGTTTCTCCCGATCCGTACAAACTACGAAAGAGTGACGTCAGTCTTTCGTAGCACTTTGTATGGAGCGTTTCGGGCAGGTCTATTTTATGAGATGTTTGTATTGTCGTATCTTGGTGAATTTTTAAGCTATCGGAGTCATTCTTTCGGCGATGTTTCTATTTTTTAAGGATCTTTCAATTATCAATAAGAAAAAAAAATGTCATCAAGCCTATTATTGTGGACGGACATAAGAAAAATCTACTTGTTCCTAATGCTCGTTTATCATGATCTTTGCAACCCCTTTTAAGCGGCTTTCCACTTATCACTTGTTATCAAACCGTATGAATTAATACAGTTTCATTAATATAACGAATGCAATAACTTATAACATTTACGCATGTCTAATAATAATAAAGAGGTATTAGCTCGCCAGAATGATAATATAAAGTTATAGTTGGGGAGGTAGTGCTAGCGTTTGCTAAGTCATTTCATACCGACCAAATTTTTGTCCAGTGGTAGCTTAATATTTATCAATCAATATAATCAGCGTCAGTCGCCGCACCCGTGGTGGAATGTTAACTGAGAGTATTTCAAAGTTGTAAAAAAAATAGTTGCGAAAAGTAATGTTATACCGAATGAAACTTTGATGGATGATTATTGAGGTCATGCTTAACCAAAAAATCACCGTCAGCCGTATTGCAGACGGGGGATTCAACGTCAGTCGCGTTACTGAACATGTAAAATTTTTTTGAATATAAAGTCATTTTATACCGTACAAAATTTATACAGGTGAATGTTTCTACTTTGTAAATAATAAAGAAAACCGTCAGTCGCTAATACGATGGTGGAAAAACCGTCAGCCAGCGATATAAGTTATGACCAATATAGCCCTACTTCGCGCTCAATGTATCCTTGGGCGTCGCGTAGACGACATTTACACCTGCAAACATTCAGCTGACGGCGATTTTTGTTTGAATCATCCATAAAATTATCTCACATAGCAATTTTAAGTTTTTAATTCGATAGTCAATATTTGTGAACAAGAATTATATACATTTTACTTTATAAACGCCATCTGTTGTTATATACTAAAACTAAAATAACACCTACTGAACCTTGAACGAACGTGTATAATCTAGATATGAATCTTTATTGGGTGCCAATTGTGATCTTTTTAATGTCAATTCAATACGATTCCCAACAACAACTTTGAGATGCTCTCAATTTTTATTCCACCCATTATGAAGTGGCTGACGATCAAAGCTGTTATGTATTAGTGGAATACTATTATTGTAACGATTTTTGATCGGTATGAAATGACTTTTTAAACTGAGCGCGACCCCCCTACTATTAGCATAAATTATAATAACGGTTACAACAAACATGCATGAAGATTGAGTACAGGACTTTTGACCCTAAGTTGTATGAAGGACGAGACGATACCTATTGGCTTTATTCAATTGTATATGTTATAATATAACCGAAACCTTTGTAGTGACAATATATTTTTTGTATAATTAAAAAAGTTTTGCAACTTTTGGGACCTAAAACGTATCCCTGAGGAAGCCCTATGGAGTCTATAATACTACTGTTACATTAATAAGATTTTATATAATATGTGTTTACGGTAGTAAAATCACAATTAGAACTAAATAAACGTAACTCAAACAAAAACTTAACGATTATGATACCTATTAATTAAACCAATAATAATAGTAGGCGATAATAATTATTTTATAATCATTTAGCTTAGCCGTTAATCCTTCAACAAGTTTTATATAAAACAATGCAATTGAATTACGTTTTTCATTGTGCTGGAGTAGCTGATAGGGATCAAAGTAACGAGTAAAGAGCAGGCCAGAGTAAACGCGATTGCGTCAATTAGTGGGCTCAGGTTCACATCGTTAGTATGAGTATAATGGTAGAATATGTATCTGATACGGGATTAAAAATGCCAGCGATTAGTGCTCTACGCGAGCCTAAGCGCCGGGACACAAAAACACGGCACGGCGCCGTACGGTGCCGCGCCGTGAGAATTCACGGCTCGCGTCGTAAAAAACTACGGCACGGCGCCGTGCAGCGTCGTACGACGCCCTGCCGTAGAAACTCATTTTGAATTTGTATGTGAGTTTCTACGGCACGGCGTCGTGCGACGCCGCACGGCGCCGTGCCGTAGTTTTTTACGACGCGCGCCGTGAATTCTCACGGCGCGGCACCGTACGGCACCGTGCCGTGTTTTTGTGTCCCGGCCCTAACAATAACTGTAATTATGTAGCGCAAAATATAATAAACAATAGGGTCTAAGCACGTGATGACGTAGAAATTGAAAATGATACGTTTTAGAAACAATCATTTAGACGTGGACGTAAATTCTACGTAGGAATTAATATTATCATTAGAAAGTACAATATGGCTTATTGTAGTTTAAAAATAGGTGGAGTACTCATTTAGAAAACAAACGTTTTTAGAATTTAAATAAATAAAGCCTAATAGCATCAAACTGATTTTATTTAACATTTGAAAATACTATACAACATAAAATTATAAATAAAGAAATTATAAAAGCATTAAAGATATCATAATTTGAATTTAATGCAAATCTAGATTAGCAAAAAAACAGACTTTTGAAAGGCTTTCGATACAAATCACGTTAATGACTATTTTGTGTGACAGTAAGATATGCATCAGAAATATTGATGCGAAGTGCGAACACATGTTTAAAATGCGATTTATTACTTTCTGGTTTTACGGTTATGACAGGACAATAAATTATAAAGATACATGCAAAAGAAAAAATATCATCTGAATTCAACGGTAACTTAAAACATGTAGGTTGTAACTTCGCCTGTATGTTTTCTTTTAGTTTTTTTACACGTCAAGATTCTTTTGATAACAGTGTTCTGTTTTGAATAAAATTAGTTATATCTTGAGGTAAAATCTAGATTTTTAAGATGTTAACAGTACTAAACCCGAAAACCCAGAATCAAATCGTAAACTTGAACATAACATCTTTTGTTAATATAAACTAATATAAAAGCTAATATAAAAATGTTTTTAAATGTTTTTGATTCTAATCTTCATAATAATATGTATATTTTGTGCGTTTGCAGTCAAAGAATAATATTATCCTTACATATTTTGGTTGTCTTAAGTTTACTTTGTATACCTAAGACAAAACTTGAAAATTACCACTGACCTAAAAAATTTAATAACATGCGTTCAGGGTTCTGTGTCTTGTGCAAAACTGAAATTAGGATTATTTTGTCGGTCTGTATGTCTATCCGTGACATCATAAGTTATTATTTCGATTTTCCTTTCTAAAAGTTCTGTTCACCGATTCAATAGCACATATTTCTTATTTTGAAATACTGAAATGCTTTAAGCATTCTCCTCGCTTGGCTTGAATACGCCGGGTTATAGTTTTCCTAGTTTTTCATCATCATCAACTTGCTCATTATCAGTCATGGCCTGATAGTTCGGAGGTTTTTTTTTTGCACTTACCGGCATCGGTGGATACTCCTGCTCTTGCGGCGCAGGGGCTGACAGGGTCTGTCGAACGCTGATGCATGCTACTAGCAGGACGATACACTTGATTGGAGACATCTGTGATAGATAAGTCCAGTTAGAAAAAAAAATATCCACAGCCGAACATATAACCTCCTCGTTTTTGGAAGTCGGTTAAAAATAGTATCATTGATGTATCATATAATATGTTGTGACATCTTATATTACCAAAAAGCTTTGTCCACACTGTGCCTTTTTCTGTTCGTCAAGGGCATGCGTTATAGCGCAGTCAATAGCGAACGTGAGGCATGCCCGCGACGCATGCCCTTTGACAGTATCCAAAACTTTCGCTTTGTTATTAAAAATGACAGTTGGTGTTGCGTTCGTTGACGCATTCAATTATTGAATGCGCCAAAACGAAAGTTGAATGAAAGAAGACGACGAAAATTGAAGACGAAAGCGCATAGTGTGGACATAGCTAAAGAGACGATTGACGCTCCATGAATGGATGGGTAACTTATTAGGAAGGTCATTATCAATCATTAAAGAGAAGTTTGGCCTAAATTATTCTCATCGGTTTTCATAAAATATTATTAGGTGATGATAATGTTTCTTTGGCTAAGAGTTCGATTTCTTTGTTGAGTTTTCTTTGATACACAGCTATATTTATGTGCGCATATTTGCCTTACACATTACTAATTATGTGACCTCAGCAGAAATGCTGTGATTCAGATTGACAATAATGATAGGCAGTGTCTTCCTCAGCTCCTATCATTATTGATTCACCTACAACGTGGACTGTCTGGTCTATTAAATCAGTCTTGAATGTCTCGAATAATATTTTCATTCCATGTATCTCTAGCACCTAGATATGTAAGCATAATAAATTATAATCCATACTAATATTATAAATGCGAAAGTGTGTCTGCCTGTCTGTCCGTCTGTCTGTCTGTCTGTCTGTCTGTCCGTCTGTCTGTTACCTCTTCACGCTTAAACCGCTGAAGCGATTTTGCTGAAATTTGGCATGGAGATACCTTGAGTTCCGGGAAAGGAACTACTTTTCATCCCGAAAAAATGTACGGTTCCCGCCCGATAAACGAATTTTGGCGCAACGGAGTTGCGGCCGTCATCTAGCTTTTCATAAAATAAAATAAAAGTTACACTTTTAATCTTAGGCTCTGCATCTGTTGTATTTAAGGTATTCAGAGTTATGTTAGTACGTACATATTATAATCTAACCAAATTATTCACTAACTCTTACAACTTCTAATTATAAAAGTCAGATTTTTCTAAATCAAATGCTTTTCCAAGATGCTGAGTATATTAAGCAATTAGAGTCCAAAGAGTAGCTCTAGGCCGAATACTGATCCATTATATCCATACTAATATTATAAAATATGCAAAAGTGTGTTTGTCTGTTACCTCTTCACGCTTAAGCCGCTACACTGATTTTGATAGGCATGAAGATAATTTGAGTCCCGAGTGAGGATACTTTTTATCCCGTAATATGTACGGTTCCCGCACGTAGCGGGGTTGCAGGCGTCATCTAGCTTATGATGAAGAATAATTCTATCATCTCTCAAAGCCATTGCAGTCGACACGGGTCATCGACTATGAATATTTGTATTGAGGTCTACTGCATAAACATTTGACCTCGCGTGATTGACTCCTGCGGGAAAATTCGCTTTGTCTCGCCCGCAATCGATATTGCAAACCTAATTGAGCGTTTTTTGAGAAAATTACACCTCATTTCTTTATTAATATGTGTAACCGATTGTTTCCGTTGTGTTCCGCGTGTCATATCACCTGTGAGCTATTCTCGGTGTTACGAATAATTTTATGAATGTAAGGTATAATATAATGGTCATCTCCATAAAGTAATAAAGGTATGAACTTGACAATGGAACATTAGGTGTTACTTGAGCCATCCCAGTCAGAGTAAAAGGAGTAGATACATTGTATCTAATTATATTATAATCCCATTCATATGATACCTATGCCCCAGAGCCATGAATTCCATCATAGGGTATTTTGAAAAGGAGCAATTTGTACGTAGTTAGAACTATCATCTATGTTGTATTTTAAATGGCAAAAATGCAATATACATTTTTCTGAAAAAAAAAAAACACTCGCAAAAAGTCGCACTCAATAAAAAAATGAAAAATAAAATTAAAAACAATAGAATGGCAATGTCAATGTCAGTGAACGCGGGAAATGATCTCGTTACGGCGCGGGTTCTCACATTTTTGTCGCACCGCATAATTACCGGTGTCGCTGATTTGTGCAATTTTAATGACGAATTATACAGATTAATAAAACACACTAAAAAGCTGATCGAGTAGAGCAACGCACAGGCCTTTACTGCCGCACTCTGCAGAGACAAATAAAGATTTAGACATAAGCCCCATACAATTATCTGTCAAACTCTTCATTAAATTGAACTTTAATCGTCATTAAATGTTTTTGAGAGCTGCCGTTAGAACTAGAAATCTTACGATACGCTGAGATTGATTTTTTCAAAATTTAATTCCGATCATTGCTCGGACTTCCCTTTTTCTTTGACCCCTCCGATCAAATACCGCCTCATTCACTCAGGCGAAGCCAAGGGAAAAAAGCTACAATCTTACGTATAATGTGACTCTTGAGCTTTAAAAATTTAAATGAATAAAAAAACATAATTCGGATTGTATGTAGTCACGGAATAGATAAAGTTTCTTATTACGAGAATATAAATAAGTATTATTCATTTATCCCAATCGTTTGATATATTGGTTTCATGATCATGCATTATTATTTTACACGATAAAGTATATTATCTAATATTACGATTGTGCGAAATCATTACTGCCAAACTTTTAACAAAGTTACAAGTTTACGCGTATTATCAGTTTAAATAATAAAAGCTCTCATGCTTAAAATAAAAGCTACTAACAAAACATTATTAATTTTATTTTATTAATCCATACCGAAAAATCTGCGTTTATCTTTAGCTTTTTGAGGTTTCACGGCGCGGTGATTTACAGTCCATGAAAAGCTTTAAAAGCTTACCTACATTACCTAGCGTGCTATATCCATACTTCCATACTTTACTTATATTATAAATGCGAAAGTGTGTCTGTCTGTCTGTTACCTTTTCACGCTCGAACCGCTGAACCGATTTTGCTGAAATTTGGCATGGAGATACTTTGAGTCCCAAGAAAGGACATAGGATAGTTTTTATCCCGGAAAAATGTACGGTTCCCGCGCGATAAACGAATTTTGGCACAACGGAGTTGCGGGCATCATCTAGTTCTCTATATAATTTGCTAGCGTATTTGTTTTTACTAATCTAAAATCTTTCTAAAATGTATCGTTTTAGCTTTTTGTAGTCATTGGTTATTAATTGTAGTACAAATTTTTCAAAAAATATGTTATGAATCAGTTTGAAAATACATTGTGTTTCTTTAGCAAGTACCTATTACTACCCTCTTCAGAAAAATTATCTAAAGTCATGCCTAATGAATATTTAGGACATTTGCAACATATCCTACTAACTCTATTAAAATAAAAATCCACTCAATCCACACATAAATTCCAAGTACAATAAATATATTTTTCACAAGGCACTCACCGTGACACAACACACAGAGCTAAGTCGACTGGTAGAGCGTCCTGGCCTCGCACGTATATATAGACCCGTGAGACCTCGAGGATGCTGTAATGTCGCCCTATAACACATAGGGTTGGTAGGTTAGGACTTAGCTATAAAGCTAGGTGATACAGGGTGATTCACGGGACATTGCAGTAGAATGATAGGCTACTTTTTGGGTTTGTAGGTTTGATGGGTTAGGACTTAGTTATTTTAAGTGGTTGTATATGGGGTGATTATTCCGTTCAGAGACTAATAATAACACTAACGGAATATTCTATGTATTCCATTATCGTCCTCCTGAATGGCATACATGTTTTATGTCAGTTTTTTTTTTGCACTGGATATAAGCAATTTTTTGTATGGCAGCAATTTTACTTGAAAAAAATCAGCTATTTCGTACAAATGTGCGGAGTGTTGCCGCGGCCGTGCTGATATTTCAGAATGGATCAGCATA
Source organism: Lysandra bellargus (assembly GCA_905333045.1). Lineage (NCBI taxonomy): Eukaryota > Metazoa > Arthropoda > Insecta > Lepidoptera > Lycaenidae > Lysandra > Lysandra bellargus. Next base: position 6,527,541 of record HG995358.1, read on the forward strand.
TTTTTTTATAGGATAATCACTTTATAGAAAAAGTTACTTATAATATTGAAGACTGTTTCAATTCCGTTCAGTCTTGAAATGAATTAAATTATTATCTTAAGGTCATGATTAGAGATTTTGAGGTTTTCTGGTGTTACACGTACCATGAGCGTTGGTAGTCAATTTACCGTCAGACGGATCCTTTGGCTTCTTTTCATAAACCTCTTCTTTCAGTTGAGAAGAACAAGAAAACTTTCAGCACCTTTTTTCAGAGTAAAATCATCAAAGTACCAAAAGTCTTGTGGGTGTTACAATTTTTCCGTGTATTTAAAGTTGATGCCCTAAAGATGGCTCGATAGGATTAAGGTCAATAATTTGATAATATGCTGAAGCTTCAGATACCATATTTCTATACATACCTACTGTACGAGTACGTAGAATATTTTTTAACTCGTAATTAAGAGAGTTGTACTTATCTGTTGTATATGTTCTTTTAAATCCAGTTTTTATGCCGTTATTTAAATACCAGATAAATATATTATTATATTAATGTAACAATGAATAATTTGAATAAATTTAATACATTAATCTTAATAATAAATATTAAAAGTTAATGTAACATTTGAAGTCGGAGCGTTTTTCTGGTGTCCCACAGGTAACATAATCTCTCAGCCATCGATTTTAGCAATAAAATAAATAATTTATATTTGTTTAAATTAAAACAAAAAACAAGAATAACAGCAATTCATATTTTTCGTACAGTATAAACTATAAAGGTAGATAATATAAATAACATGCCCCCCACGCCGGTTTCAGTGACGGTGGTCGGTTTCATTAGAAGGTATTCTACGCAAGAGTTATATTATAATGCCCAAGTGTGTGTACAGTACCCAGGACTCAGGAGTACTTATTTTAACCGGCTTCCAAAAAGGAGGAGGTTATATGTTCGGTCGTGGATATTTTTCTCGGAATCCAGTGGGATGAATAACCGACACGACTGGCGAGAGTTCTGGCGAATTTTTACATGCCCATCCGACACATGGATTATATTTCTTAATTCTTACCAGATTCAGACAAATAATAATAATAAGCCTACATTGTCCAAACCTTGCAACAATATTTTAACTGTCCCACCGCAGTAATCGAACCCACGACTTCCAAGTCAAGAGCTAAGCTCTAAGCCAATACTAAACCAACTTTGATAATTATTATTACTAAACTTGCTATTCGCTGTAAGCTATCGAATATAGGAGTACTGTGCCAATTCGACAGTTGAACCATTACGATCCATACTAATATATAATACTTATAAAATTACATGTCCTGACTGACTGACTGACTAACTGACTGACTGACTCATCATCGCTGAGCAAAAACTGTTAAAGTTACAGCCACGAAATTTGGTGAGTAGGGTTGTTTTATTAAGTAGACACCTACTAAGGAAGAAATTTTGAAAATTTTGCCCCGAAGGGGGTGAAATAGGGGTTGAAAGTTTGAATGAAAGTCCATCATTTCCTTAGTTAGGAACATGAAACCTATCTCCATTATAATACTATAATGCTAACGCGGACGAAGTTGCGGGCAACAGCTAGTACTAGTATAATTACGAAAGTGTGTCTATATTTTGCTGTCTGTCTGCCTTTTCACCTCATCACGCCCAAACCGCAAAACCGATTTTGCTGAAATTTGATATGGAGATACAAACTTTATTTAAGTCACAAAAAAGGACATAGAATAAAAAAAATACGGTTGCCGCACGATAAACGAATTTTGGCGTAACAGAGTTGCGGGCGTCATCTAGTTGGACATAAATGGGAATCACACATGACAACGGAGAGCATTAGCAAACATCGCTTCCTGGTCACATTCAGGTTTCAATTCCAAATGCTGGAAGACATTATGTCAATTAGGGCTTATTCTCAGACATTATACCTAAACTAGTGATTGGGGCTTTGAGGCTACTTGTAGAGATCAGGTAGAGATCAGGTAGAGCTTTTCATCTTCTGAAGAATCATCTTTTGTGGCTAACTATCAGGCGATCAGCTTTTCATGTCCTAACCTTTTGTATTATTATGTTCTAACAAAACATTCTTTTGTTGTAGACTGGAAATTTTGAAGCTTGTGTATTTCAAAACAACTGCTATTTTAGGAGAATTCAGGAGCCTAGGGATTGTTAATGGTTGATGTTAATAAACTGATAAATAATAATGCTTCATCTAGAAATCAACTAGGCTTTTTATACAGAGACTCCATAAATTAAAGCATATTCTTTACAATAAAGGCTCTACACTCTACAGCGTCCAACAAAAGGTCTTAATTTCATAGAACGTATGTGTCGCACAAAAGTTTTCGTAACAAGCGTATACAGACGTGCCGATTATTTCATAATATATGCGTTTCGGTTATCAAGCGATTAAGTTCTGACCGTGAACCTTTTATTCGTTACTATCCGTGAATAAAAAGCATCAATTAAATACTCATCATCGTCCCAATATTGAATGGTGTCGCCGGCCATGTGTTTGGTAAAATTGATTAAGAAATTTTAATAACTAAATGTAGATATACCATGATCATGACATTTCAAATATAAAAAGAAGCTGTTTAGTGTTCTCATTAAGGGCTAAGAAGACCCATATGAAAAGCTATGGATTAGATAATCCATATTCATACTTCCATACTTCCATATCCATACTAATATTATAAATGCGAAAGTGTGTCTGCCTGTCTGTCTGTCTGTCCGTCTATCTGTCTGTTACCTCTTCACGCCGAAACCGCTAAACCGATTTCGCTGAAATTTGGTATGGAGATACTTTGAGTCCCGGGAAAGGACATAGGATACTTTTAATCCCGGAAAAATGTACGGCCCCCACGCGATAAACGAATCTTGGCGCAACGGAGTTGCGGGCGTCATCTAGCAATAAATAACCCCAAAATAATTTAAAAAATTTGATATGAGAACATGATAATGGTCAAAAATAATTAACTGGCGTCAAAGCTTTAAACAATTCGCAAGCGTTAGCCAATACACTAAAAGCTGGCATACTTAAATCGAGTCTTTGTTAGGCATCCTTTTATAACCTAGCTTATAATGTATGAAACCTGTCAGCAAACACTAGAACATGATATAAGCCCTAGAACATAATACTTAGTCACTTCCCTGAGTGAAAATGATGACTGAACGCTTTGCTTTCATGGACGAGGAAGAAAAGGTTAAGTATTGCTATGATTACATTATTTAGTGTATTGCCAATTCACGTATATTTGTTTGATATAAAGCAGTCTGAGTTCTGACTCAGTTGATTATAAGTCTGAGGGTTATTATTAGGCTTTAATGTGTTAGCCTAATAAGACCCACTAGCACTAAAGTGAGCTGTTATTAAGTAAATGTTAAATTAAACATCATTGGTAAGCTGGTCATACGTATTGTCCATTTCAATTTTAAAATGTTATATTAATAAATATTTAATAAAATTTATGAACTTCATTAAATGGACACCTATCTTTTTACTTCTTTGTTAATTTATTGAAGAGAAGTTAATTTTTATGCTTAACATAAATGACCCGTTAATAACTTTGTATCACTTAACTCCTAATGTTTCTCTCCGTATTATTCTTCTACTAGACTTCGACGAGTGTGTAAAGTCTAAAATTAGCCAAATCGGTTCAGCCGTTCTTTATTTTAGCAAGGCTAAAAAATTGATTTTTTTAAAATGTAATATAATTTATATTAGAGAAAAATATATTTTGAGGAATGATTAGCGATAAGTGATAACTTATGTAATGACTTAATGAGTAATAATCCAGATAAGTTCAAGTGGGCCTACAACTTTTCGATGTAAGGCAGCTTTTTGCAAATACTTTGTATGTTATGCTTAAATAGTCCCACGTACTTTGTGCTTTTTAAAGTATGCATTATTTTGAGAGCTTTTGGCTATAAAAAGCTTATATGGTGCAATATCTAGAAAAGTGTAGAAAAATATTATTATAATGTGTTTATAGGCCTGTATTTATAAATTTATAAGAATATTGTCTAGACTCCTAGGTTTTGCAACAGCAATATTTTAATGTACGCCTGTCATAAAATGTGTAGGTCTGTTATACTCCTGTATGTCTGTTTACTCGTCACGTTTCAGCGGCTGTAACAATTTAGATTAAATTTGGAATATACAGAGTTAAGTACAGGAAAGCATTTATATCTGGTGATTCCATTAGTAAACACTAGACAACAAAACTTTTTCCGATAAAAAAAAAAGATTTTCGCAAAGTTTTAAACATCATTCATGATTCAACATAATACAGCGATTATAAAAGGATACTATTTACTTTGCATCACTGCAGAATGCAGTAATTTCATTGTTTTAAGCTCGACTCATCACAAGCGACTGTCGTGATGCCGGCACGCTATAATTACAATATGGAGTTGTGAAATTCCGAGAGCTTTCGCGGAAACGTCGTTCTGCATAACGTATCAATTGATTAGAATTTATGTTGCACCTTAAATATTATATTGTTACGACGTCGCTTCGTTCCTAAAATCGCGACGCTTGCGAAATAATTTTATCACGCGTTTCGGCATTGCATTTTTGGGATAGAATTGAACTCAAACAAACAGGCACTTTTGCAATTATGTTAGTATCGATCACGCTTACACTGCAGCTGGGTTTTCGCGCTATTTCTGTCAATCAACAATAACAATTAATCAATAAGCCATTGAGAAAGTAGACTCATAAAAACAATAGAAGTTAGAACAAGTCCTAAAATGTGAGATAACAGAAAATTCAAATTATCTGCCTGGATCGCCTAAAATGTATGCAAAGAAAATGATTATGACTACACAAGGAAACGAAAAATTGTAAGTACAATTATATCTCATATCGTCGTCCAGGAAGTGGCGTGTAATTGCCGCATCGAAGCTCATCATCAGAAAAAAATGTACCAAGTGTTCATTATGAACCCGTGGTATTTTATAATAGTAAACAAATACTGTATTTAGATGTGTAAGGTCAAAGTGGAATCGCTGGCACTTGTGTCGCATGCGCTACGAAATGCTTTAGGTGCTCTAACCAAATATAATGCATTTTAGAAACTTGAATAGGCAATTAATTCTAGCAATTAGATCCATCATCACATTCTTTTATTGATTCACAATAATCGAGTCTTTATAATATCACAACAAAAAAAAGGTACAGTACAAAAATATTTCGTAAAAATTATAAATAAATGAGTATCTAACTATAATATTAAACAGTAGGTATGATTTTGGAATGTCGGAGCTTCATGATTGACAACAAAGAAAAATTGTAAGAGCTTTCAAGCAGGCATGTAGTAACTATCTATATTTGCATAATTCAAATACTCCTTCTATAGCCACTGGAGGAGCACCATCTCTTTCGTTACAAGGACATGTATTTTTTTCGAAACCCAATGTCATTTCCTCGCTTTTCTGTATAGTTTCGATTAGTAAAGAATTCTCCGCTTCCAACTGCCTCTTTTCGAGAAGCAAAGCTTTTTTAGAAAGCTCTGCATTTGTTATTTTCTGCCACAATCTGGTCAGCCCGCTGGTGTATGATAGAGCGCCTTTTATCAAAGAATTCTCTGAATGAGTTTTTATACTTTCGTTATCATGAGGTACAGCATTTTCGAATGGTAAAATCTTCTCTCTCTGCGTTTCGAATTTGCGACAAACTGCAGCGAGTCGTAATAATTTTTCACCCTTTTTGTAGCCAGTTTCTAGCCACTCTATTGCATCGTTCGATTCGTTTACTAATATTCCCAGTTGTTTATCATCTAAGTCGCAGTCATCACTTAGCATTTTCTTGAGTCGCTGGCAAGCGTTCCTGTATTTGTCGCGTCGGTCCCGAAAAACCGCTTGTTTGGTACCACTATCATATTCCGATAGTTCTGACTGCAAGCGTTTTAATGTTTCGTCGCTGTTTTTAATTTGAAGAGCTTGATTTCCAATTATTTCAGCCATTACATGATCTTTTTGTCGCAATTTACGTGCCTCCTTTTGAGTCTCAGCTGTGTTGACTATATACGATTTGAGAACTCCCTTGAAATCGTCCCACATATTGCTGTAACCATTTTCGAGGAGTGATCGTAAGCTATCTCGTTCATTTTCACACTGATTTTGTTCTTCATCTTGTTTCACTAAATGTATACCTCGTGTTATCCAGGCAAAGGCATCCGCTTTCGTATGGGCATCGAAAGTTGCCAAATGAAGGTGATCTTCTGCCAACCTTTGATCATTCGCTATCTTATTTAATTCATCTTTTCCAGATGTTAAACTTTTATTAATATGCATTTCATTTTTTTTAGTAAGCTTTTCTATTTCGGCGAAAAAATTATGTATCATTGTATCTATAACGTCACTGTAGTACGAAACAGTATGTTGCATCTGACTTTCAGCAGTATCCATCAGTTTTATTAAGTAACGCATTTCATGGTCTCTTTTATTTAGAGCTCGGTCGTATGTCTTCCACGTAGCCTCTACGTCATTCCTGATTATAGGTTCCTTTATTTTAAGCATCATCTTTATCCAGCCTTTATCCACTTCATCTTTTTTACGTGCATGTGCTGCGATCTCCCGTTTCAGTTCCTTTCTTTTAAACTCCTTCCTGGCTTCTAATTCCTTTTGTTTTCTTATTAGTTCCTTCTCTTCTTTGCTCAATTTAGCTTTCTTCTTTCGACCCATATTAATAAAAATTGTAAAATACAAAATAAATTATCAATATATCAAAAACTTGTGGCTGAATTTTATGTTTTGACACATAAATGTTATTTGTCAGAAATTTGTTTTTTTTTTTCATTTGCCAACAGGCCAGATACGAAGCGTTGGTGGGCGGTTGTGAGCCTCTCCAGAGCTACCTTCACAAACGCATAGCTGAGAACCTGAACAGCGAAGCAGCCCTGTCTACAGTCTGTGACGTAGCCCAATGTGTGCAGTGGCTTAACTCCACCTTCTTCAGTGTTCGAGCAGCTAGAGATCCCAAGAGATATCTCGGTCTACCGTCCACGGCTCCTGCGCATCAGATCTCTAAGAAAATTGAAGGTAAGTGGACCTATGTAAGCCGTCGCTTATCTGATGAAGATGATGATGACGTATAGCCCAGGGGCTCCAAAAGTGTGCGACGCGGCGCCCAGGTGCGCCGTAGAAAATACAGTAGGACGCCGCGCGCCGTGATCCTCCATGTAGATCCTCCATGATTATCCGAAACCACAAATAATATTATCATTAAAAGTGCATATTTATTTTGACTGTATCATTTTTAAATAGATAGCTACGGTAGAGCGCCGTGATGTAATATTATACAAAATTTGTCACTGTGCCGTGGGCTAGAAAATATTGGGAACCTTTGGTATAGCCGAATACTTGCAGTGACTCAATTCCACTTTCATTGTAAGTATTAAGAAACTAGAGACCTAAGGCATCCATTAGACGGTAGGTTTTGCTGTCAGTTTCATCATAGTTCTGACTGTGACCAAAGAGAATATAATCACTACGTTTTAACTGTGACTGATGGATAGCGTGACTGACGGTTGCATTAAGCTGATTGATGAAAATCTGGATATTTTGATTTTTGCTTCATGCCATTAATCACGATTCACGAATTGTGAGTGAGTTTTGTCACATCTGACAAATTGGAAAAAAATTAGAAACGTATACCTTTGAAAATTTTGGCTTTGACTGACATTAAATTGAAGAGAATTGAGTGACCGTCTAATACCATTCGTCACTTCATCAGTCACCATCAGTCAAACATAATTCATGACTGACGGAATTGACTGACGCTTGCATGCCCGTGTAATGGATGCCTTAGGTGCTTCGGAGACCAGGTTTCTGAGAAAATTAAAGGTTTGTTTACGTAAGAGACGACAGTCTTGTCGTTTTGCGGGTTGCGAAATAACTTACGAATGTCCGTTATATTGGGAATAGTATATGAGATGAATCTTTTACTCGCGTGGGCATACTCAGCAGTCAGCGGCACCACTACAATAATCCATAGCGTGACATAAGTTTGAATAGGATTGTCAAGTTATTGCTAAATAATAATTGCTAAAGCTACAATTTTCTGTTAAAATTTATTTCACACCGAATCCCTTGCTATTCTTATTTGCACTAACTAGTCCTTTTTAGGGTTCCGTACCGAAGAGGTTACAACGGGACCCTATTACTAAAACTTCGATGTCTGTTCGTCTGTCTGTCTGTCTGTCTCCAGACTGTATATCAGGAACGGTAAAAGCTAAAGAATTTTTTTTTTAATATTGAGTATCTTGATACCTTTTTAATTCTTTTAACTGTTTCTTTCATTAAATTATCTTCAACTTTTCCACAACATAAGTAATTGGCGCTATGTTGATTGTTGTGGTTAATAATGGTATTAACCAAGTATTAACCAGCACATAGATCACCTTGTTTCGTCTTCTATGGTGCCCCAGGAAATAATAAACAATCATAAGCAAAATATAAAGCATTAATAAGTCTATATTTGGTAGCTATTTACTTTTTCATAATTTTCTGAAATCATACTTATGATGTCATAACAATAAACAGAATTATTATCTTTTTTAACGTTAATTGTAATTATTTTGTTGTGGAAGAAATACAATAACGTTTAGTGTCTGGCGTTTTATAGCTTTATTTATTGGCTATACTATTAATAAATAATTGAAATATTTTTAAATGTACGCTCAATTTTTAGGAATTTGATGACTATAGATAACGAAGCTGTGTAGGCGATGTTTTTGCAAAAGAATTAAATGTTTAGTGTTAATTTTAATTGTTAAATAAAAACGGAGTTAAGATGTATTAAATGTATTCTTAAGGCCTCGGAAGAATTTTGCAGCTTGTGTAAAATCCATGTAAAATTAAAAAAAGTACTTAATATTTGATCCAGTGCTGCTTGTTCCAGACTGTAGCAATTGGGCACATAAGTGACCACTCTTCAGTATGTACTATCAGAGAAGTTGATTCCTATGCAGATGGCGGACCTAAGTAATTTGGTCGCGTTAAGTCAAATGCATCCGACAGATCACAGCTAAGATTGAATTGACATAAGCTGACCACATGACGTAGGTCCGTCAACTGCCTAGGAATCAATTTCCTCGGTAGTACATACTAGTTTGTGCGTTTTAAGATGATATGGGTGACACATTATAATTGACAATAGTAGGGAAGTTACCCAAAAATTTTAATCGATAATTTAAAAATATCGAATCACTTCGTAAAGGAATTCAAGTTCTTGATTGATTCTTTATTAAGCATACAATAATATACAACAGTATAAAAGCTAAGTAGCGTGCATCACGTCGTCTAATCCCATGCTAAGTAAAAACTTGTGTTATGGCAATCAGACAACGGATGCACGCCCAACAATTTTATCCTAATATATATTATTTACACATTCACACACACAATCACACTACACTTTATCACGTAAAGTCTCTTTCGGCGACGTGATGCGCGCTTCGTTCGGGAGCCTCCCCCGGAACCTTCGGTAAACTACATCGGCGGGCCAGAACTCCTCCGCCTCGAAGATGGATAAAACTTGAGTCGGCACTCTCACCACAAAGGAACTGAAATTTACTTTGTGGCGAGAGTGCAGACGCTCCACCCTCAAGGTGTAGGTGGTCTTCTCGCGGATGTAGTTTACGACGTCTTCGACCCTCATGGACCAGTGCAGGCGCGACACGTAGAGCGGCGCCGCGGGCACCACGCTTCGCAGGCGCAGCTCGGGCACATAAAGTGCGGTGCCGCGGTGCACATAGAGGTATTTGTCCGATTTAGGCGGCCAAAAGTCCGGTTTTCCAAATTCCAATAATAGCCATAAAACCGGTTTCCCCGAATAGTTTAGCTACCTGGCCACAAAATCCCGCACCCCAAACACCGATATCGGTGATCCCGGACCCGTAGTGACAGTCGGAATTGTGACGTTGCATCAAGTGTACGCATCTGTTCTCGGCGCTTTTCAAAACCTTAAAACTTTTTAGTATTTTTCAAAGTGTTTAAAGTTATTTTATAATTTGAAAGTGATGGATTCTGTTAGTGCAGGTAAGAAACTTACAAATTACATTAATAAAGTTATAATAAACTAATAAACTTGAAATATATTTGTATAATAGCAGAACTCGTTTTTCTAACATAAATTTTCCTAAGTTTTGACTTTAAAGGACTTTATGTTTATGAATCCGGCTAGATCCGGCTATGATTTTTACTACGTTTGATAGTTTAAGTATTTGTCTGCTAATTGCAATTAAAAATGGTTCCACTTTTTTCCACTTTAGATAATTATTGGAATTCAAAAATAAAATAGAAAAAAATGCAATTTTTTGTTTGTGACTTGTTACTCAATTTACCCTTATTTTAGGTTCACCGGGTACGTCAGGAGTACGAATTGTGACCCGCAAATACTTGTACGACTATATGAAACAAGAAAATTTGCTTAATTTTGAAGAAAATTTGAACTCTTTGGGAGATGAACTTTTATCATGTGAAGGGTATGATGAAGACCAAATGACTAAGTTAAAACATGATTTTGTGCGTTTCAAATCAGAATTCAAACAAAAGTGGATCAAAGCTCATTACAAAGACGACGATTTTCTCAAAAACAACCTGACATGGCTAGATGGTACATTTGAAATCCCTAGTGTTGCTACCTTACAAAAACGAACAGGGCGACCGACTAAATTGTTCAAAGAAGCAAGTGTAAGGAGTAAAAGACGAAAGACCGAAGAACTTCGTTCTGGTTTCGACAAGGAGGTCATAATACATGCTGCGCAGTTGGAACTGGGGAAATCTGGTAAAAGGGTTGCATCTAATGTTCTCAAAGATATAATGAGTACTCCAACACGAGCCAGTAAATACAAGAAGGCATTTTGTCGAACAAAATCCTCTAAAGAGCACCATGCCTTGACACCAATGCAAGCTTTGCAAATGTTTATAGATGCTGATTTGACACAAGGTCAATATGAAATAATAAGAAAAACAAATAAGAAGTTTTTCTCCTGTTATAGTGTCTTACAAAAAGCTAAAAAGCAATGCTATCCACCGCCAGAAACTTGTACAATAACAAGTACCAGTGCTGAAGCTCAGTTGCAACCTTTAATGGATATTACCGTTAGGCGATTATCAGAGTTCCTAGAAGAGGTTTTATTAACAACAAAGGAGGAAGAGCGGGAAACCATTACCTTAAATGGGGTTGCGATGGATCCCAACAATCAAAATTTAAGCAGAGACATGAAAGTGATGCAAATTCAGACGCGAATCCATTTCAAAGCTGTTTTGTGCCCCTTCAGTTAGCTTGTGGACATGACAACAAAAAAGTACTGTGGAAAAATCCCACGCCTTCTTCACCGAGATTTTGTCGACCAATAAGGTTTCGGTTTATAAAGGAAAGTAATGACGTCACCACAGAAGAAATACGTCACATTGAAAGCTCTATTAGCTGTTTAGCTCCAACTGAAGTTGACATAGCCGGGAATAAGTTTTTTGTTATGCACACATTTATAATGACTACAAAGGATTTTAATGACTTAAGTAACGACATGGCAGATATAAATTTTACGGCTTTACAATTCGGGATTTCGGTTGTTCATGCCAGAATTCGTATATATGAAAGCATTTTACACTTAGCATACAAGCTTGAAGTAAAAAAATATAAAGAACGGAAAACACAAGAAGAAAAAGACAAAGAAGAACGAAAAAAGAAATATATACAAGATAGGTTTAGGACAGAAACGGGTCTTTTGGTAGATATGCCTAAGCATTATTTCGGTAACACCAATGATGGTAATTCAAGTAGAAGGTTTTTTGAGAATCCAAGATTGGCCTCAGAAATAACGGGAATTGACTATGAATTATTATATAGGCTTAAAGTCATATTAGAAGCAATTTCAAGCAGGTTTCAAATTGATCCTATTAAATATAAAAAATATGCATTGGAAACGGCTCATTTTTATGTAAAGTTATACAATTGGCATCCTATGACACCAACAATGCATAAAGTCTTGATCCACGGTGATGTCATAATAGAAAAAGCACTCTTGCCTATCGGACAGCTTTCTGAGGAAGCAGCTGAAGCTCGCAACAAACATTTTAGAAGTTACCGCCAAGATTTTGCGAGGAAATTTTCCAGGGAGAATTGCAATGAAGACATATTTAACCGTCTTCTACTTAGTTCTGATCCATTGCTAAGTAGCATGCGTGAAGTGAAAAAAAGAAAAGCAAACACATTTATGCCCGAAACGTTGGACATGTTTGTGTCTGCAGAATCTTATATAGTAGAAAATTCTTCAGAAAGCGAATATATTAAACTTTTTGTCAATTTTGATATATTTTTTTTTTTTTTTTGTTAAAATACATTTAATTTTTTTAAAACTTATATGATTTCCTTATTTATGTCGATTAGATGTCAAAAAAGCAAAAAAATAATTTTGGCCGCCTAAATCGATCAAATACCTCTATGTGCGGTGGTTGCGGACGGTGGGATTCTTCTTCTTCCTCCTCTTCACCAGAACGAAGCCCTCCTCATCGCACCTCCTGCTCTCGTCCCTGTCGAGTTGAAGGTGTTCAGCCTTGCGGTCCTCCTTTGCACCCTTCGCCTTTACCCGCGGGGGCGGTGCGGGGCAAGCAGTGACGCTTGCATAATTTTTCTGTTGAGTCGATGGCCTCAATTTCGTGTCGACGTCACGCGGTGATTTTTGCAAATTGCAATCGAAACTATCGATTTCGTACTGACGTTTCAGAGTGGCACCTTCAATTTAAGATGGCCGCCCTTTTTATCGATTTGATTTCGATTCAACAGTGTCAATCTCTATCGGCATAAGTTCCGTTTCATGCATCTGACATTTTTCAAATATTTTCGTATCAATAATTTCATACTCCTATTTCAATGTTAATATTTATAATTTTATATTAATAAGTTAGCATTTAGCAACTTTTCATTTTTATTCGTTTACAGATATAGGAAACATTTGTTTTTGTAGATGGAATATAATTTATTACATTTTTTTGATTTTTTGTTTTCTTGTAAAAAAATCCGTAGCAAGGAATATGAGAAGTGTCACCCATATCATCTTATAACGCACAAACTATAGTACATAGTACTATCACTGCTAGATAACCGATCTACGTAATTTGGTCCCCTTATATTAAACACTATAGATAGTTCTAAAGCTGGCTTTCCGATACACACGTGGCACGCAACAAACAAAAAAAAATATCCACAGCCGAACATATACCCTAACCTCCTCGTTTTTTGGAAGTCGGTTAAATATTCAACTAAAATGCCACTTTATAGATATAGGCTAAGCTGTGGGTTGCAATATCTATTCTACCGACATTGGTCCAATTAGTAGCAGATAACTTGGAGATTCTGCGAGGAAGAGGACGAGACATCTATTCACTTTCTCCTTGACTGTCCTGCTTTACTACAGCGCAGAAACAGGCACCTTGGTCGCTACGAATACTCATCTGAGGAAATTCGTGACACCAACCCCATCGTTCAATTTATGAGCAGTAAACATAGCTCCCACACCGGTTTCGGTGACGGTGACAAGTTTCATTGAAATCAGGCCAGCTACGCAGGAGTAATTTTATAGTGCCCAAGTGTGTGCGCAGTACACAAGAGCACTCTCTATTCCTTTACTCTCATAACCCAGTGCAGGAACGGAAGATCTACACGACCAGCGAGTGATCAGGAGCAGGACCGACTTTACGCATGAATCATCTTACTTGTCAGACAATCAGGTGATCAGCCTGCATTGTCCTAACTAAACTTGGAAATAACATGTTTCCAATGCGGGAATCGAACCCACGACCTTCGAGTCAAGAGCCGCGCTCTCTACCACTAGACCACGGAGGCTTTATGAGCAGTATTAGGTTGGGGTCGGTACTCTAATGCGTAGGAGTAACAATAGATCCTCAAGGGTCGCAGTGACTTCAGCTCTACGATTACCTGCCTTCATTAAAAAAAGACATTGGTCCAGCGACGGATGCCAGTCACCAGAGATAGAGATGCAAAATGAAACCTATAGTAGCTAGGTCACAAAGTGGCATTTTTTTTAATTTTGTCGATCGCAGCTAACAACCTAATTATACGTAAGTAATATTGAGGAAAATCAACCTAACCTGCCTATAAATTAATTTCTTCGGAGATACGCTTTATACAAATAGATATATATACAGGTACTAGCTGTCCCGGCAAACGTTTCTTTGCCATAATTATAAAGTATATTATCGCCCGTATTATTTTATAAAGTGACTAAATAAGTATGTTACCATGGTAACGTCCCGTCACAATGTTAGTCCTCCGAAACGGCTTTACTGATTTTTACCAAATATTATATGCATATTCACTAGGTCTGAGAATCGGCTACTCGGTACTTTATATATTGATAAGTGCATTTGTTGAATAAATAATAGTAAATTATTACAACCTGAGACTGACGGCGACCATTGTTTGTGCGACGGGATAGCGATGGACGTTGCCGTGGTGACTGTATACTTATTTAGTCACTTCAATAAAATAATATGGAAAATATATTATGGCAAAGCAACGCTTGCCAGGACAGCTAGTATGCATATAAAATTTTGTTAAAATCAGTAAAGCCGTTTCGGAGGAGTTCGTGGGCTAACATTGTGACACGAAAATTTTATATATAAGAAGATATAGTGTGTACATACACACAAGAACTCTATATAGAAACTTCGATGTATAAAATAACCCTGATCGAGTATTATTGTGAGGACATTGCAATACTCGGCTCACGAAGCCACATTTCACGCTGCATGCATCATCTGAAGCGGAAGTGTGGACTGTGGAGCTTGTTAATGTCATTAGTCTTCATACACTCCTATCAGCTTTACCACAGCTTCAGGGTTTGACAGCATAATAATTAAAAAGTTTTAAGAGGGCGACTAACCCAAAAAAATAAAAATCAAACATTGTCCTTCTCTCTTCACACTCACGCCCGTCTTTCATATGCCAGGTGAAAAAGGACGACGCGGATTCATCGCCAAATTCGGTCGGTTTCTCAATGATAGAATTTTATACAATGTGTTAAAATATTAACTTAGTCCAATGAACGGTTATGGCAACAAATGAAAAATTCCTGAAAATTAGATGCATCTTTGTGATTTTTTTCTATCGAGAAAATTTTAAGATATCGTGATTCTGCTCAGATTGAATTCTTGAAAATAAAATGTAGTATTTTAGAAAATGAAACAATTCGGGGCTTATTTTAAAGTATAAAAATGAATTATAAAATCGAAAATTTTGGGTTAGTCGCCAATTTAACCAAGATGTTGTATTACTCTTGGTACTGTTGCTTTTTTAACCGCTTTATGTCCTTGTTTATCGAGCCACTTTTCTAAAGGACCAATAAGACGAAAAGCTTTACACGTGTGGATCTTTTTGTTAGTAGGAGGTATTTGGTAATTAAACTTGTAGATTAATATTGTTAATATTGCTTTTGTAGAATAAAATAATCGATTTTATAATAAACGTTTTTTATTGTGTCTTTAATTGGGCTTATTTAATTGGTATTTGGTAGAGGTGTAGGCGTGTATGTCGCTTCTTTGAAGATAAGATTTTCCTATCAAGATTCTTCGTATATCTTCTTAGTAATCCAATCTAACTCCGGTAAATAAAATCGAGCTAAATGGTTGGTTTGCGTTTTTTTTTGCAAAGTTTAATAGATTATTATTTTAAAATCTATTCATCTACTTACAGTTTCTATTTGTCTTGAATTTAGATAATAATAACACTATTATGTTCTATAATATTAATATTACAATAGATATATTAAATACAACTATTTTATTTACTACTAAACTAACGCGCCAATTCTCAGGACTTACAATAATTGAAGGCCATCTATTATTATTACCTTTAGCAGAATTATTAAGCAAATTTTTACTGTATAATGCGAGGAAGATCAAGTTCTCTTATGTACAAAAGCTATTGAATATTGTAAAATTATAATAAATAATTGCATAAAATTGCACAAGCAACAGCTGCTTCAATTTAGGTAAACAGGCGCGAAATTATTTTAATATGCATAGTTTTACAGCAATATAATTTTCTGAGAAGTGGTTAATTCACCAATAAAAGGTAGTCAATTTTTAGGGTTCCGCACCTAAAGGGTAAAAACGAGACCCTTTTACTGAGACTTCGATGTCTGTCCGTATGTCGGTCTATTTGTCTGTCTGTGACCGGGGAGTCCAGTGTCCTCTCAAGAACCACTTCTGAAGTTCTGACCCAATGTTTTGCCTACTTTCGCTCTATAACGGTTGGTGATAATACCATCATGCTTGCAAAACTGTTTATAGCAGGCACAATATGCCGCTGTAGGTACACGTTTGTAGTTATTTGTATTGGTCCATCATGGGCTATCGTGGAAAGGCCGTATAAGCTTAACCTGTCTAAACCAAGTTCAAAGTTGTACCATCCAAATCGGGATCTATATCTGTCGCTTAACCTTTGTTTAACTTACCTTTCCGCTTGTGATATGATGTATACTCTGTCACCATTATGATGGACGATGACATGATAATGGACCATTAACCGGATAATCCTATGCAATAATTACTTATATCATTGTGTATTAACTTATACCTTAACTATACCCTTGCGTGCGCGCCCTGACATTGTTCCACGGTATCATAAGGGAACATTACATTATACCGATTCTTCAATCATCAATGGAAATTAAACCCTTTGTAGTTAAACTTAAAGTTATATTCGCGTCTTCTTATAATATCCAGATACAGTTGATGATGCGGTATCTAATCTCCGTCAAATTTGATCTCTATTAAAGCAGGTTTAAAGAACAATTTTATTTGTAGTTTCGAATGAATGTGTTAATCAACGATTAAACGGCGTTTGACGTGCATCAATGGGTGGTAACTGGTAATTGGGTAATTTGAGTATTTTAATAAGGGTCGCTAGTAGGTCGATAGGTCGATCTATAAGATGAGTCTATTGTCCATATAGGTATTCATTGTTGTCCGCAAGTTCCTGCACGGTAAAAGAAATCGGGCGAGAACCGTACATTATCATCGAGGGCCTAGACAAGCGGCAAGCGATTATCGTAAACGCCAACAAAATGTATGAGATTTGACATTAGTATTCGCTAGCGAAGCGATGAGTGATGACTTATGTCAAATCGCATACATTTTGAGCGTTTACGATAATCGCTTGCCACTTGTCTTGTCTACTAGTGCTGTTAAATAATTCTTAGGTATTTTGTTAATCTAGTTTATTTATTACTATTTTTTGCTCCTATACTCTTTCATTTTTCAACTATTTATTCATTGCTTTTTTGATGATGTAGATTAATAAGCTTAAACCTGATTAAAGGTTTCACGTTTATTAGATCTTTTCAGCATTTTAATTATAGTCCTTAAATGCTTTAAAAATACGTGAAATAAGTTTAATATAGTCGTGGGACTTTTTCTTTGGCCTCAAATGTACTCTATATAATTTTATTACGCCATCTCCAAGGCATTATTTCTAAATATTTAGCACGTTGTTTCATACTTAATTAATTTGCTAACAATTAATATTATGTTAATAAAACCTGTAAAACAAAGTGTATTTTTTCTCAAGACTGGTTTTGTTTGTCGATTTTGATTAACGGCGAAGATAAAATATTTAATGAAACAGTGAATTTGCCTTTTTTGGCTGTCACTGTCCAATGATATTTTATTATCTTTCTACATTTTTAGAAACTCTGTAGAGTGAGAATTCCTATGCTTTTACAATAGAAAATTCTAGAAATACGTCTAGGTGATATCCTATTGTAGAGAATTTTCTATTTGACTGATTTTTAACAAAGAGACACATGATAACTTTCATGCTTTAAGGGCCTGTTTCACCGCTTCCTGATAAGGCTATCCACCACTTAACTTGACACATAGAGCATGGAGAATCTGTCAAATAAGCCTATCGGGCGCCTTATCAGGAAGCGGTGAAACAGGCCCTTAGTGTTTCTACATAACAAACACTAAGAAACCAGTCATCTTATTTTATTTAATTTTAAAGGTTTAAATAAGGGTTTCTTAAGTTCTGGACACATGGTTTGACACTGCAAGGCTTATACAGAAGCCTGGCAGAAGGTGGGTTGCTATAATGTAACAGAAAATACTTAACTGTCAGTTTTCGATACTATGAAGCCACTAGCCGGCGCTCTGTGTGAGTCGGGTCTCAAAAACAGGAGGCTGGCAACGCACCTGCAGCTCTTCTTATGTTGCGAGTGTCCATGTGCGACGGTAGTTGCTTTCCATCAGGTGACCCGTTTGCTCGTTTGCACCCTTATTTGATAAAAAAGGCAGTCCTTTTTTACATGGGGAGCGCATCCCCGGCAGATTAGGGATATCGGTCGGGGTATGTGGGACTCCCCGTAGGATTTACCCCAGTGGTCCCCAACCTTTTTTTCATGCGGGCCACAAACATGTTTTGGTCTTGGTGTCGCGGGCCGCAACAAAAATTTTGTAGGGTTATAAAATAATATTCTTAAAAATTAACGATTTAAAAGTGGAAAAAATTTAACGACTATCACGTAGACTTTACGTTATTTTGCCGGTGAGCGTGAATTTCAGAATGGTTTAACATCACGCGGGCCACAAATAAAGTCCCGGCGGGCCGCCGGTTGGGGATAGCGGATCTACCAACTAAAACTCCATGGTGCCCTATTTCCATCAACCCACCGCAACTCTACCAGCAGTTGTCCGCATCTCGCAGACTCATCACGGTCTCCTCCAACAAAATGTACAGTCTAGGTGATATAACTGTTGGTATTATCACCAACTGAATCATAAAAGTCCAATGACGTAAGCGCGCACCTATAAGGAGCATTCGTTTTAACTTAAACACATCTCCATTTGAAATATCGTTTGCAGTTTTTAACTGAGCTGAGCATGTCCTTTACCTATAAATGCGAAATGTCAGCGCCTAATGAGCCTGCACACGAATCTCACGTGCATACACATCATATTATGCAACTATTATTATTAAAAGCATAATTGGCTAAAATTGTACACACTTTGTTAAGTGATCTGGTGGCCACAGATGATCTTGGCTGGGTCAAAACGTTTTGCCAGACCATTTTATTACAAAAGCTTTGGGTATCATATATCATAACTAGCGACCCGCCCCGGCGTCGCACGGGTATGAAATATATAGCCACTGAAAAAAAAATTAAAATCGATAGCCAATGATCCTTCACGTGGTAAACTTCTTATCTGTGCCAAATAACATAAAAGTTGCTCCAGTAGTTCGCGAGATAATCCCTTTCAAATAATTTCCCCCGTTTTTTCCACATTCTCCTATTATAGTCTTAGCGTGATAAAATATAGCCTATAACCATCCTCGATAAATGGGCTATTTAACACTGGAAGAATTATCAAAATCTGTTGCGTAGTTTTAAAGATTAAAGCGACTTTGTTTTATAATTAGTATAGATATAGGTAGATATAGATAGATATTGTTACGTTGTTTCCTGTTCTGCGTATATATGAAGGAGTTATCTAGATTTCAGACATTTAATCCAGGGTTCACTTTAATCCAGATCTGCGCAATCGGACCTCATTAAATCAGATCGAACAACGGGGTAATCAGCATCGCGATATTTACTAACTCTACATGGCGAAGGGTACTTCTCCTTTAAAAGACATGTGTAATGTAGGAGTTTACATCTTAAAAAGCAGGACGTATAGTAAGACTATACTTTTGTAAGTCCCCTTAGTATCTTTAACATTCAATAGACTTCCCATTGCACCACCCTAGCCAGAAGCTCTCAATGTTATTGTCCACAGAGTTATGCGTCAAAGCCATGAACGGTCTGGCCACTGCTGGCCTTATAACAATGGACGAGGCCAGCTGCATCGAATCAACTGAGGCCGGTCGCCTCATGTCAGTCTACTATTTGGACTTGGAGACTATGAAACTTATTATGAAGGTTAGTGTCATGTGTGATTAAAATATAGTGTGAAGCTAAGTATAGGTCTAACAGAATCTGATGGCAAAAACTGGGAAAATAAATTGACTCTAGCAATAGGCTTGATGACTAAATTTTTTTCTTACTGGTAATTGAAAGATCCTTAAAAAATAGAAACATCGCTGAAAGAATGACTCTGATAGCTTAAAAATTCACCAAGATATGACAATTCAAACATCTCATAAAATAGACCTGCCCGAAACGCTCCATACAAAAGTGCTACGAAAGACTGACGTCACTCTTTCGTAGTTTGTACGGATCGGGAGAGAACTTTGTTCGATAGGTATATTAAATATTGCGTTTATGAAAGTGGTTTCATAACAAAAGTTGCTTTTAATTGCATAAGGTATCGAATGGTATACAAATATTAAAAAATTTAATTGAAAAAAATTTCGACTTGATTATCCAACTTTGAAGGCGCATAACAAAAAAAAAATACAAATGCTATCGAACTTAAATTTTGGGAACACTTATTTTTTTACCGTGATTTCTTTATTTTATTAACTAAATTCGCTAATTTTTGACCTTGTCATCATCCCTATTCCGGGGTAATTGGAATAAAACATTTTGATCCTTTTTTTTTCTTTTCGCGCCTAATTCTGTGTGTTAAACATGCAAATATATAAATTTATTCAATGATTAAGGATATTTTTTAAAAATCTTCTGTCAAAAATAGCTTTAGAGTTTTGAACTTCGACCTGATGCTAGATGGCACATTGTTAACATTTTTATCTTCAAAGGAGTTAATTCATGATGTTACGTCTTGGTCTGGTTATATTAAATAATAGTCATGATCGTTCTTTACTTATACAAACGAATAAGTCATAACCCGACCAAATTACGAAGGTAATTCTGCCATCTGTCTAGAAACTCTGGATCAATTTGTGTGATTGTATAATTTACAGTAATTAAAGTACCTACCTGGTAAATAATTAAATAGTCATGTCAAAGGTATGCTTCTATCACCTTCTATCATTTTGTTCCTTTTATACAGCTGTTTTTTTCTGAAGGGAAGTTCGTAATTGTAATTTCCTGTTATGATTCGAATCTGGGAGCCCTTTACCAACCTTTGGACTAGTTCATAAAGATTTTCCAATCGCTTCCTGGTTCTGCTTATATATTTCTAAAGTTCACACCTTCCGTTACAAAAATTCCCGATTAGCAACAAAATAAAACAAAAGCTACGTAAGATTTTGTTTCATTTAGTGATTTTTAAATATTTTATTTTAATAAATAGAATAGAAAATGCTTTATTTGTTCCATCGAAGAAATTGATTCATAGGCAGATGTCTACGTCATCAACTCAATCAACTCTCTGATAGTACAAATTAAAACTAGGTACAAACCACAAACTTAAAATTAAAAACACAATACAAAGAAAAATATTATTTTCTAGCTAGTAGGTAGGTACTAGGTAGGTAAGTCTACAACTAGCCGGACTGACTGCTAACAGTAGTTTGTTCCAGAGAACTTTTATCGTTCAGCACTGATGATACCTTCACAGTGAACTTTATGCAAGGGACACGTACCTTTTTTTTTGGGGGGGTCGCTAAATGCTATTACGCATCCCCGGCAGCGTTGGGGAAGGACCACCGGGGTATGTGGGACTTGCTACGGCCAAAGAGATGTTAAGTGGCCGCAGCTGTATGTGTGTTTCTACTACCGCGCAGGACGGAGACGCGAGGGCCTATGACATGTCTTCCGTGGCTTCCGTCCGCGCTCGCCTGCTCACCCAAAGCAGGCCCACGCTGTTGGGGTTTCTTGTTCCCCTAGGCCGTACAGAGGCCCCACATGGGGGGGGGGGGGGGGGGGGGGGGGCTTGCATAGGCCGGTCGTCTTCTTTGTGTCGCGATGCGCAGGAGCACAACGCGCATCGCGACTCTCTCGGGGACTCGGTGCAATGAGTTGGCGGCATCCCCATTCCGTCACCCCGAGTTCCCTAGCTAAGGCGGAATGTCGCGCCCGTTGCGACGTCTTCGCCTTGGCCGTCTTCGCCGGTGGTTCGCAGGGACACGTACCCTGAAGAATTTAACGAAAAGCATAAATACTACCTACCTTTATTCACCTAGTTTTCTTTCAACACTGCAGATAGACGGCACAGAATCCCTGGAACAGCTGCTATGGCTGGTCTGCGAGAGCCACGAGCTGTCTGAAATGCATCTCCGAGTTGACGAGAGACGCTGCCTCAACCTGCTGAACAGGAATAAGGCAGCGCCCACCATAAGATTCCCCATGAAAGGCAAGATTAGCACGAGGCAGATGAAGTCCAACTGGTAATCTTCTTCTCTACTTCTAGTTCTATCAGACCGATGTTTCGTGAGCTTAAATAAGCAAGGGGTTCGTAAGCTGGTTTTATCCGGAATTTAATGGGACGGTGGGTAAAAATGTAATCAGCGTAATATATGGGATATATTGCAATCGATGTTCCTATCGATCAAGTTGAATACTTACCTCAAAGTGAAATGTTTGTCACATAGAAACATCAAATGCTTTTGCCTTTTAGTCAAGTTGAAGTGTACCTACTATGAAACTAGATCCAGTAGCGACACGGGACACTAATTCTGACATAAATGTCTTGTCAATGGGACACGTTTCACTCCCAACGTGTCCCAAGCCAAGACCCATAACAGCAAAATTCAGATCCACTTAAACCGCGCGAGCTGTTATTTACGGACTAGTCAAAATTGATGATTGTTCATGAAAATTGCTTTTCATGAGAGGAATCTCTTTTAATTTAATATATTATACGTTTTATACGAGTAAACGAAGCCACAGGTAAGTAATTGATTTGTAATATTTTATAGTTATTGATCACAGATGATAATATTGACAGTATCAAGAGAACATCGCCCATTAATCATAAAATCATTGCAACATCGCTACTAAAAAGGCATTAGAAAACAATTATGACATTTTTGAATTAATTAGGCATTGTATTTGTATTATAACTAGATTATAACTATTATAAGTGAGATGAAAAGGATGTGAGTTACTCGTTCTATGAATTTAATTAAAGTAATTATAAGATGGTATCTTCGCTCACTTATTAGTTTAATTGTTTATGGATGTGACACATTATGGGTAAATTAAATGGTTCACTTTAAACCTTTACCTGGTAGTCACAAGGTAGTAGGTACCTACCAGGTACCAGTGAACATTTAAGTATGCTTAGAATAAGTTGTAATATATTCTGACTAGAGATATAAGGAACATAATATATTTTACAGATCCACTGCAGATTCAGCCCTATACGGCTTGAAAATGAAAAGTAGGCAACACAGCCATACCTAAATATATTGAGTCACAATAGATCCTCGTGGGTCGCAGTGACGTCAGGGCTATAGCGACCTGCCTTCTTTAAAAAAAATACCTAAATATAATTTCTCTGTTGGATCTGCAAGCTGAACCGTCAATAAGGACGATGGGGTCACCAATTAGTTTCGCTCGGGGTCCGTATTAAGAAATGACCTTCGCGATCCACACATTTTATAAAAAAATATTGATTAAGCAAAGGTAATTACGGAAATAACAAAGATATTTATTTACATATCAATGAGAAAAGTGAAAATTTTTGTTGCTAATTAATAATTATCTGTCTGAAGTTTGGAGTGAATTGGTGCACGCTATTGACATTAAATCCTGGAGATGTTCATCAGTAAGTCGAGACCGAAATTTCATCTTCGAAAACGCTTGGTCCGCATTGGGTCGGCGGCGGCGCGGCGGTCCGGATGCGGACCGCGGTCCGCCATTTGGTGACCCCTGTTATAGTCCACTTACAAACTACAACTTAAAGTTTTTTTTTTTAACCGTTAAATGTTAATTTGTTGTATGAAAGTTAAATACACAGGTTAAATATCAACATTCAACATGCACAAGTACCCACAACATACCAAAAATACTTCGTAGCGACTGGCCATCAAAAGTTTTTCAGTAATTCGTACTAAAATTAAAATAAAATGATTCATATTACCACGCTCCACTTTTAACATCGTTTATTCTTTATTATAAAGGCACATTTTATTATAGCACAATGGTTCTACATGGCTTATTGGAAATATTTTCACACTACCTTGACCGTCGCGTCTTCGCGGCCGTGACTCCAATAGCATAAAATGCCAATTAAAAACGCATCTCGTGTATAAATATAGTAATTACTATGATAGATTCATCGGTTTGACTGACCAGTATCCATGGTGATTGATTGCACACCTTAATATGAATGGTACTTGTAGGTCATGGTATGGTTTAAGACATATCTACATAATATTATTATGTACCTACCCTACCTACAGCATAGAAAATAAAAACCGGCCAAGTGCATGTCGAGCCACGCGCAATATAGGGTTCCGTAATACCGCAATTTTTTTTAAATTTGTGTATGGTCAATGAATGTACATAATTATTTTATAACGTGTTTAACACTACTAACAACATCATCTCAGTTGCTCTTAAAGGAATTGGAACGAAAAGTCCCTTTATACTTCGCCGAAACATTTTTTTTTTTTAGTTGATCGAATATTACTCAATAACTTATGAAGTCTTCTTATCAGTGATAGTTTTCCTTTTAAATTCACCATATTTCCTACTTCCGTGAATTTTTTCAGATTTCCAGGAACTACCGTTTAGCTGGTAGAAGGGGGGGACACTGGACTCTAACGATTTTTCCACTTTAAAACTTAATATTTCACAAACGGATCCCTAAATCGGAAAATGATCTATGAATACTCATAATATTAAAAAAAAAAAACTATTCAACGACACCCCATACGATGGGGTGGGCGCGAAAAAAAAAATTCAACCCCGCTTGATGTGTAGGGGAGGTACCATTAAAAAATATATTTATTTAATATTTTATGTAGTTACCATTTCATATCATATCATATCAAACTCAAATTTTTCAGCACTGTGGGGGCTAATGAAGATGAATATAGCTAAGAACACGCTCGAAAATGTCAACTTTCAAATATGAAAAACTAGATCAAAATCGGTCCATCCGTTTTAAAGCTATGCCACGGACAGACAGACAGACACGTAAACTCATATTATAACACCGCTCTTTTTTTCGGGGGATAAAAGAGTCGGTGCGGTGACATCTGGAACTAAAAGTGTCTTTTTTTTATAATATCTATGGACGCTTCACACCACGTCAGTCTGGCCCCGTGGTAAGTACCTGAGGACTTGTGTTACAGGTACCAGGCAACGGAAATATATTTAATACTTTTATACTATACATATATTTAAGATTTTTATTATATCATACACATATTTAATACACATCCATGACCCAGGAACTTTATAAATTTTTTTTTCCGTCGGCGGGACTCGAACCCGCCGACTCGAACCTCCGGCTTGAGCTACCAACGCGCTCACCACTGCGCCACGGAGGTCGTCAAATCGGTCGTCTATGGCAACATCTAGTACATTTTGTATATAGTTGCGTGTGTACGCTAAATTATACGGCTATTGCTGAACCAAAGATTTCCTTTGGTACGATTGGTCCTTATGGCCCAAGGATGGATTTAAGATGTGGAGCCACCGCGATTTTTGATGTTAATTTTTTTTAATTTTAGCAGCTTCTGCTCTGGAGGAAAATAGAGTCTCAATCTGTATAGAGGCATTAATTATGGTACTATTCCAAGTTCGGTACCATATTCGCATGACTTAAGAATGCTTAATTCATTTTAGGACTCATATTTGCACGATAAAGATGTTAAACAACGTAAAAAGAAGAAGAAGAAGAAGAAGCATTATTTAAACACGCTAATCTTAGTATGAGTCAGATAATTACTGGTCCGATTTGAAAAATTCTTTCGGTGTTAGATAGCCCATTTATCAAGGAAGGCTATAGGCTATATTTTATTACGCTAAGACTAATATAAGCGAAGAAATAGAGGAAAATGTGGAAAAATGGGGGAAATTATTTGAAAGGGCTTATTTTACGAACTACTGGAGTAATTTTTCTGTTATTTGGCACAGATAAAAAGTAGGAACGTGAAGGATTATAGGCTATTTATTGTGGACTAATTTGTCTGTGAAATATCTAAAGCAGCGCGGAACTTCTAGTATATTATAAAGCTGAAGAGTTTGTTCGTTTGAACGCACTAATCTCAGGAGCTACTCATCCGATTTGAAAGAATCTTTCAGTGTTTGATAGCCTAATTATCGAGAAAGGCTATAGCCTATATTTTATCACGCTAAGACTAATAGGAGTAAAGACACAGAATGTGAAAATAAAGCTGAAGAGTTTGTTGATTAGTTTGTTTGGACGCGCTAATCTCAAGAACTACTGGCCCGATTTGAAAAAGTCTTTTAGCGTTTGATAGCCTATTTATTGAAGAAAGCTATAAGCTATATTTTATTACGTTAAGACCAATAAGAGCAAATATACAGAGGAAAATGTAAAGAAACGGGGAAAATTATTTGAAAGGGCTAATATCTCACAGACTACTGGAGCAATTTTTATGTTATTTGACACGAATATATAGTAGATTACGTGAGACATGAGTTATTAATTTGTGAAAAATATACGGTTTCCGTGAAATTTCAGATTTACGCGGACGAAGCCGCGCGAACGTCTAGTATTATTAATATGTTTATTGATCCATTCATCACCATGTCTTTGGCATGCAGAATAATGCGGCTATCAGCCTCCTTATATAAATTAAGCCCTGTCAACAGCGTTTTCGTTGCTTGAAAATCATATATTCTAATTTTTATTTTTATTTTTACTGTGTTTTATCTAAATATTATTCCAAAATTAGCATTCAAACATTCGATTCAATCGAAAATGATACCAAACTCGACTATATACCTAAATCCCACGCAGTTATTGACCTCATGCCTTGTTAAAGCTAAAAATCCCCACCTCCCCCACCTGAATGAAATATTCAGGTGGCTCTACATCGTAAACCCATATTAGGGATATAAAGATCAATCCCACCAAAGGAAATCTTTGGTTCAGCAAAAGCCGTATTCCTCGTTTTTTTGTCTTGTACGCACACGACTAATAGGTTTGCCTTTAACAAAAGAAAAGCGCCCTAATTTACAACGCACTCTTTTTTGCCGGCCTGTATATGGTATAGTGAATGGTCACAACTCAATTGAATGAGATGATGATTCATTTTGATCCAAATCCATACTTATAAATGAGAATGTGTGTCTGTCTGTTACCTCTTCACTCCCAAACCGCTGAACCGATTTTGCTGAAATTTGCTATGGAGATACTGAGAGTTCCGGGAAAAGACAAAGGATACTTTTGATTATTATTATTGTACAATTTTATTTCGTCATAAACTTATAACTTACGAGCTATTGCCCGCGGCTTCGCTCGCGTTAAGAAGTATTATTATATACCAACTTTCATCCCCTATTTTAACCCCTTGGGGGTAGAATTGTCAAAAATCCTTTCTTAGCGGATGCCTACATCATAACATCTACCTGCATGCCAAATTTCAGCCCGATCGGTCCAGTGGTTTGGGCTGTGCGTTGATATATCACTATGTCAGTCAGTTACCTTTGAGTTTTATATATATAGATATCGAATCAATGTGATCTTCAAATTGATAGCATTATAAGTTATAACCGCCCATATTGGGCTTTATTTTTCTTCCTCCATGGTTTTCCTATTAGCATTTTAGATGTTAGACTAGCAAAAACACCGGAGGTTTGGTTTGAAATCATAAATATTGTTTTCATGATTTTTAATGATGATTACCTGCAATAGGTTACTTTACAGTAATCATCAGTTAAAAAGCTATAACCCGACTACCCCATGTTTTCCGGGTCATAATTATCTACAAATCTAATCTCATTCATTAAAATCGGATCAGCTACGGCCTACGGTACTTTCCTCCTACAGTTGCACATACATGGGCGTAGCGAGGTACGGGTAGACTTACCAACAAAGACCAACAAGACCCTTACAAGAGCGATCGGTTACTAATTTTCACGAGTTTCATACCTAAACGTGGAGCGGAAGAGTTGCGGAATGCGGGGTGCGGGGGTAGGCATTCAATCCCAGTTTGCTCGATCATATATTTTTTAAATTTTTACCTCACCTTCAATACTATTGTGAGAAAAACCTGGCTACGCCCATGTGCACATACATTCGTAAACTGAACTGTAAACATACACAATCTTCACGTTTCCTTGCAGATTACTAAAATATAACCTAACAACCCTAAAACGCTTACTTAATCTATAACTGTAACCTAATCTTAGAATTCATTAGAAAAATAATTGACCAACACAATATTTTGTTTCAGCGTCATTCAAGCGATACTCGGCTGTCTCCCAATACTGGACCCATCGCTGAACCAAGAAGCCACCAAAATTATTAGAATCGCAGAGAGGGTTTGCAAATGTAAGTAATTAAGAGCCCGTCCTCTCTTTTCTACTGCTCTCTTCACACTCACGCCCGTCTTTCATATGCCAGGTGAAAAAGGACGATCGCCAAGTTAGCGGGCAGATAGAGGTTTTCTGTTTTTAAAGGGTTTTTTATATTGAAGTGGTAAAAAGTAATTCCAACACTTTATAGACGACTTTCTCAACAGTACATTGTATTTTTTTCATACCGTTAAGACGTCAATACAATCCATAAAAAGGTGATATTCTAAACCTTTTACAGCAAAAATCACAAAACTGTCGCGGGTTTGAGTTGGATTATTTAAAGATACTTAAAAAAATAAAAAATCTAGCTCCAACACTATATTATAATTAAAATGATCTTACATGTTGTGCATTAAAACTAATAGAAATACTGTATTTTAACTGTTAAATCACGTCTGTTAAATGAGCGAAATCGGCAAAATTTGTATACGGACTCTTAATATGCTCTTACTCCACAACGGTTAACGATACGTTGTGGAAATTTTACTGAAAATTAAATTGAACATTTAATAATTAAAATCAGTTAGATACCGTCCTAATCAAAATAGAGTTTATGTCACCACCGGTATTATTACTAACTAGCGACCCGCCCCGGCGTCGCGCGGGTATAAAATATACAGCCACTAAAAAAATTATGCCTATAGCCTTCGTCAATAAATGGTCTATCTAACACTGAAAGAATTTTTCAAATCGGACCAGTAGTTCCTGAGATTAGCGCATTCAAGTTAGCCCTTTCAAATAATTTTCCCCGTTTTTTCCACATTTTCCTCTATTTCTTCGCTCCTGTTAGTCTTAGCGTGATAAAATATAGCCTATAACCTTTCTCGATAAATGGGCTATCTAACGCTGAAAGAATCATCAAAATCCGTTGCGTAGTTTTAAAGATTAAAGGGAACAAAGGGACACGAGGGAAAAAAGCGAATTTTATAATAAGAATAGAACTATATTGCCACCTAACTTGTTAAAATTAGACCAGTAGTTGAGTCGCGGCCGTTACGAAGGCACATAGGTCATAGGTACATACATACATACTCCCAAAATATTACCCATTCCTTTTATCTTCGCCGTTGTCAGGTGAAAAGAAGCACCCTGTTACTTACTTTACTCATTGCGATATTCTTTCCAGGTCTAGTAGCGTACATAACTCGCCCCGACATCCAGAAAGGCCGCTACTTTTCCGCGGTCCTCAACTCGCTTATACTCAGCAAGTGCGTGCATGCACATCTATGGGAACACTCCCCGTATATCAGCAAGCAGCTACGAGGTATAGGTCCGACTATCAGTGGGCTGCTGGCGACCGCTGGAAAAGTTAATTTTACGCTAATAGAAGAGAGCCATCCGAGGGATTTGGAGAGGGTAAGTAGATATCTTGAGACTCGACCGGTATGACATGACGTCATCAAATCCAGTCGTAAAGTATTGCCGGGTTGTATCCTCCGTGCGTGAGCTCCAAAGAATATCTTCCTGTTACTCTAATTACCTGGGAACACTCGCCATATTAGTATAGGCAAGAGGCTCGAGGCCGACTGTCAGTGGGCTGCTAAAGAACCCAAATCATTCAGAGTCGAGAGCCTGGTTGAAACTACTAAACCACCATTATATAACGGCAAACGCAGTTTTTCTGTAAAATTGTCTGCCATTTCCATGAAGACTGAACTGCTATTTACCTACAGAATGATTTGCTGTACATTGATACAACGGATCCAAAGACCATTTTCATTTATCATGATGCGAGCGATGGTATCTCTGAGATGCAAAGCGTTGTGAATTGTGATATCGCAGTCACGCGTACACGTATTTTTTGCGCAAACGGTATTGACATTGCCTTAAGTTTAAACGAGCCGAAAGGTTGTGGACCTAGTAACCCCATTACAGTTTACACATCCTTAAAATTAAGCCCTAACAAATGCGTCCCTATTGACTTAAGTAGGTATACTTTATTGGTCACATAAACATGGGTGACAACAATGACCAATGCGATGATTGGCCATTGGATGAGTCATTAAGTGGCCTAGAAGAAGTAGAAATAAACGTACGAATAAGTACATAGGTACTTACTCGTAGAGCCTACTGCCTTGATTCAGAGCATAGCTATAACATGATGGGATTTTATGTCAGGTCTCATATGTTGAATTTGTCATTATAGTCTTATCTATTCAACAGCGCTCTTTAGACTAGTAACGTTTGCGGTAAACTCATTAGGCCTGTGAAATAGATTAATTATTTTGCTAACGCTTCATCTTTATTATTTTTTAACATTGTCATAAAATAAACCATACTCTCTTACAGATAATTAACAAAGCGCCCCCTGCTGGGAACATGCTACGGAAACAAGTCTCGTTACTCCCAAAATACACCTTTAAGTTGTTACCACTTAGTCCAAGTACAGTGAGAGTTCAGCTGATGCTACTAAACGCAGCATTCTTAGCCGAAAACTTGGACAATTTGACTGCTGGAGCCAACCATAAGTGCTTCATAATTGCTGGGGACAGTGACAACTATATCCTATACTTCTCTACTTTTAAGTATGTCATTATTTCTACTGCCGATTAATTATCAATAATTATTAAAACTGGTTTCTTAAGAGTGGGTTCGACAACTTACTTTAACTATAACTTTAACCATAACAAAAAGTCAAATGAACTACTGTCAAATCCCATAGTAAAAGTCCATTATGGTCGTCATATTTGACGATAACCTTAACTTTAATTAGATACGCTTCCGGTCCAACTCACCCTAAGTCTAAAGCCAAATGGAGTTAAGAGACGAGGCGCGAGAGCGATGAAGGGTCTACACAGACGGACCGCATTTCAAATGCAATCCAACTGCAAATTGCAGTTCAAGTGCAGTTTGAATGCAGTTGACACGACTGCAATAGAACTGCAAACCAAACAGTTCACACGACTGCACGCCAACTGCAACTGAACTGCAATCCGACTGCGCGTTTGGTTTGCAGTTCTATTGCAGTCGTGTCAACTGCATTCAAACTGCAATTTGAAGTTGGATTGCAGTTGAAATGCGGTCCGTCTGTGTAGACCCTAAGTATAACTGCGATACAAAATTAAAATCTCTCTCTCTTTTCTCCTCCTTTTGGTGTAAACTAAACCTAAGCGTAGAGTTCAAATATTTTACAATAGTCGCTGCCTTGCACAAAAAGATCAATTAAATAATCATTTAAATTGTTGTAGAGACTCGGATTTTGTGAGTGTGTACGACGGATGTATAACCTTTGAAATAACACGACTTCACAATCACGAACACAAGATTATGGTACATTGTATAAGCTCAAATTTCGGTATGTTTTGACACAAATTCATTTTAAACTTATACGTTACTTTGCATTGTTAAGCAATCCATTATTTCAGTTGGCCTAGATGAACGATGCGAACACACTTTTGTCAGTCTAATACCGGCTGTAACAAACGACTTTGAAATTAGTGCATTAAACGAAAAAGTCAGAGAAACACAGAAGCACGAAGGAATCATTGCTAAAAGTAACAAAAGAAGGCTTGCCACTGATGTAAGTCAGTGTAACGAAAAAAAGAAACGAGGAAACAACTATATAGAATCGTTGCAAAATCTCAAAAAGTCGTTCATAAATTCTACACAGAATATCAAAACAGAGCTCAATAAAACCAAAGACCTCTCTAATTGTGTACTACAAGATATCCTTAAACCGAGTGAAGATATTTGTGACGACAATGAATTAAGTTCAATGATGTGCAATTCGGAAAACGATATTGTACTGACAAACTCATGTTACGATATAGACGAGAACGAAATAGGTTCAATTTTGAATAATATAGAAAGTGAAATAAATAACAATAATGTAAACAACAAAGTAGGTCAAAACCAAAATGAAGTGTATGAACGAAAACTGCAGAATGTAAAAGATGTGAATGATGGAGTTAGATGGCCAGGTAACACAAAAAGCACTACAGTTAAGTGTAAACGCAGTTTGAACACAAAAAATAACTTTAGTTTTCTGGATACCATCGAAAAACAAGATGAACGACAAATAAAAAAAACAGATTGTGGTTTACCTGATCTAGTAAAAAAACAAATATTACAATTTTTGGGAAAGGCTAAACAAGAGTCAGTAAAACAAGACTATATTGTTGATAATATTACGCAAGCAGACAACAGCGATAAAGTAAAACCAAGAAGTAGTGGACAAAAAAATAGTGTTAAAGAAGAATCCCATAAAACATCAACAAAAGAAGATAATGAAGATATTCTTACCGATATTAACCCAATTGAAAATATACACTTTAAAAATGTAGCTACAATTAGTAGTAACAGTTTCAATTCTATGACAGATGGAATAGTAGTAGATACCCAAAATGTGATGCATACGTTTGGTGAAGATCAAAACTTAAATATCAATATCGAAGAAACTAACATCAAAAATTCATTGGAGACATCTGAAAAAAATGCAGCCGAAACTGTAAATCTAGTTGCCGAATGCAACACTGAACAAAATTTCCTACCCAGTGCTGTAAATGAAGAAGTGAGTAACAATAGCAATTTAGTCTCGTATTTTAATAAAGTCGCTAATATAAACTCAGGACCTTTTGATCAATCTTTGAAGTTCCGAACAGTAAGTGGAAAAAGTTGTAGTAAAATACTTTTAACAAATAACATCGATCTACCAAAATGCCCCGAAAACACGTATGACTGTAGCAATACTATGAGTATAGTTAATTCAGAACTGAAACTGGCCCATGGTAACCCTGCTAAACATTATTACGAGCCCGCGGTGATATATCCAAGGAATACAAACGATAAATATAATGAATCGGCCAAAGAAAATATCCAACTTTTACACAAAACAGATATTGAAAACAAATCAAGTAAATGTGAAAAATACAATAAGCCAAATCTCAATAATCCTAATAAAACTTACGGCTTACATTCGAACAAAAATATTGATTCCGATCAATCTGAAATGACCTGTCTGAAAACCTCAAAAGACTATGAAAGTGAGAAAAATAATTTTACAAAACACTCTGAAAAAGAAGAATGTGTTAACAAGTTTTCTTACAGCGCTTCAAAAATCAATGTTACAACAAAAAGAGATAGTCAAATCCGAATAGTCAATAAACTTGAAATAGATTTAAAAGTTACTCAAATAGTATGCAAGGAATCTTATTCTAAGAACAAAGTTAGTCAAGATAAAGAAGAATTAGAATCGAAGACTAAACTTAAAAAATATCATAATATATTGACAGACTCGGAACCAATTAACAATACAGATCAATATGATGATATTGTAGACGCCAGAGCTGTTAAACAAGACAAATTAACTGAAACTCCAAATTTTGAAATAGAATGTAAGAAAAGTTTAACTACTAGGCTGCCATCCATTGAATTACACAATGATGATAAAAATACGGCCAAAGAGGATAAACGCTCCTTTAAAAATATTATTGAAAAATTCAGATATAAGGCAAGGTAACGTCTTAAAATTGAATATTAATTATTACTTAATATTATTTATTGTCGAATAATATTGAAACATTAGACTAAATGCCAATAGTTACAAAAATTTAACCTTTTTAGTTTTAAAAAAAAATCACATTTTTTCCAGAAGCGACATTCAACAGAAACCTTTTTTACCAAACTTTAACAAGACTATAACGCCTATAGTAAAATCACAAAAGCAGTACAGAATCAAGGATATCAATAATACAGATGATGAAACTATGAAGAATATATCTGAAATATTTAGTGAAGGTAAACATGTTTCCAAAAAACATGAAGCTACAAAATTACCTTCAAATATAAAATTACCGCGGGTAACTCTACATAATATTACAAACAGTGGCAATACTGAATTAAACCAAAGTTCCGATATTGTAATGAATAAGAATAATACAAAAACAAGTCCAAATTTAGACGCTATAATAAATAATGATATTAAATTGAAGCTAGATAAAGATACGAGGCCTTTTAATCAAAACTTTACTGAGGCAAAATACAATAATACTGGAACCGAAAATAACAAAAACGAAGATGTTTTTGACGCCATAAAATATCCGAACATAACAATAGATCTTGATAGTCCTTTAGAACCTGAAGATATCATGTCAGTATTAACAGAATCCGAAAGTGAAGAACTGAATCTATCAATGTTAAACCCTAAAACAGTTCTTCAGAATTTAAATGAGGACGAGGTGATACTACCACCTCCTATGGAGTTTTGTGATGAAGCTTACTCCCCAGTGGCTAACATTTATCCTAATAATTCGGAAAATTCGTACACACCAAACTCTAGTCCACATGACATTGGTTACTCAGAAGCTATTACTTCTAATGTTGAAACATGGACTCTGTCGCAAGAACGCGACGATTACTATAATACTCCTGCACACAAGTTCACACCTCAGAATAATTTCAGTATGTTTAGAAACCAAAACTTCTATTCACCTTGCTCACAGATAAACTTAAGTCAATTTAAGTACGAAGGTAAACCAAAACTTAGAAAGTAATTTTTAAATATTATGTAAGGTAATAAATAAAAGTCGCAAGTAAGCAAAAACCAATTTTTATTAAAGTTAATTAAAAATATGAAATACTTAATGAAACGCCTTAAATAATAACAGCTAAGCGAGGAGAAATATTCACTAGTGATATTGCTACTTAATTTGATTATATTAGATGTACTTTTAAAGTAAAACCAAGACTGACTAAACATAAAAGTGACTTTAGTATTGGTGTCTCGATCTCACGACATTTTTATTTAGTTGGTCTTGGTTGAACAGAACTCCATTCCTTTACTCCAATTAGTCTTTTCTAAGTTGAACAGTGCGACGTTGTGAAGGGCAGGTTGAACTCACACCATTCAATTTAAAAGAAACTGGGCGCGTGCAGCGTCCTCGTAGACACCAGTCGACCGGCGCTACGACGACACCCCACTAATAAATTGTTACAACCTCTATACTTTGCATTAAAATAATGCCCATTTTCACAGGCAAGGGATCCTAACTTCGCAACCATTAATTCCAGTGATATATTCACTCTATCGTCTAGTTCTCAGCTTCCCTGCAAAGTTTTCTATCATGCATTCAAAAGAAAACCCCATCTATTAGTCTGTTAATTGGTAAAGAAAAGAGTAATTTTGCATCCTGCCTTTTGAAATAAATCATTCACATGTTTCAACCCTTCCATTGCTTCGTTTGATACGGAGATGTTTTCTCTAAGCAAAGGCGGGGCAGTTCGTCAACAAGACAATACTAGCTGATAATATTTTTCCGTTTAATGCTCAGCATGTTTGATACTCAATACAACATGGGTACAAAGTAGCTTAAACTAAATAACTGGGTATATTATGCATTCCGTGTTAATTACGATATACAATACATTATAAGCTAATATTTTACGATAAATATTTGAATTCATCTGAATATTAACGCGAAAAATATTACTAAATAATGCTGAATATTAAACTGGAAATTTATAGTCCACACTTTTTTTTTCTTTTTTCATATTTTTATACTTTTTTTTACATTTTTTATTATTGAGTAATTTCCACGCTGGGAAAATTACACTAATTCTATGCAAAGTATAGCTTGTATTTGTTATAATATTATGACCACTCCATACTTTGTATCTTATATTTACGGGCTATGCTGTTTACTTTCGCATATTGGCAGTAACACATACAAAAATATACTTGAATTGTTGCTAACAGATACCATTATTAAATCATAAACTTTTAAAATTAAACATAGTCGATAGTGTTCAATTTCGATATAAATTTATTGTATAAATAAAATGAACTGTGTATAATCAGTATCAAAGATGTTAATTTTGATTATATTATTTATTATTGATTTAATTTGATAAATTTTCATTGATAAATGAAAATTATTTTATGTTCCTAATCTAACGTTTGTTTTTAAGACAAGCAAAAACACTTTTAAAACCTTTAATGCTTCAACTCCCAAGCGGCCACATGCGGCCGCGATAACAATAGATTTCCAAGAAAGAAACAATATAATAAAGACAAAATTTTGCAATTGTTTTGATTCTAAAAGTCAAGTCATCAAAATATCCTTCCCTTAAAGTTGATTGAAAATTTCGCAAATTTAAGAAATTAAGAGATACCATACATTTTCAATAAAAAATGATCATTTGAGGATGTATATAAGGTCAAATTCCATAGTACATCCAATTAAATTATGAAAGTGCTAAATATGTAAAAAATTGGACACCCAGACACTTATTATTAATTATAATGATTATTTCTAATCGATTTTAAGGAATTATTCGATATTTAATTATTATTGAAAAAAATCGAGATGTAATTTGACCACCGCAAACACAATGGTCGTCAATGGTCGTGTTCGTTTCGCATGCGCAAAGTTAAAAATTAGTGTCAGTGTTAGTGTCATGTGCCAAAATCTGACAGAAATTGATTAAAATTTTGGTTATTGCACATGCGCGAAAGCTGCACATGCGCATTGAAATGAAACGAATGTCTAATTCTAACAGCTGTATCGCCATTACTTTTCGAAGGAAAGTTTTCATCAATTTCAACTTTAAATATTTCCGCAGAATCACCGGTGAACCCGCTTTTTTTTGGGCTTAAAAATCGCAAATTTTACAAAGAAATTGATGAGCAGTTTTTTAGCCGTTTATCTTTGATACAAAGTTCCCAATTCTGACGAATTCTCAAAAATTGTACCACTTCCAGCAAAAATTACGTATGATTCATGGAAATTTTAAAATGAAATAATTCACATAACTTGTCGGTTAGGTATTGATTTTTTGGTATCAATCGATGCAGGATGTTTTATTCTACTATATATTTCGAATTTAGGTCAGAATCTTTGAATTTATAAATGTTATATACATCCTTAAATAATTAGATTTTCAAAGATTTTAGTATGTGATTATTAGTACAGGACCACATTTAAGTGGTGTGATATCAAGAACATCTTGATGTGATCTAAAATGATTTACTGCAAATATGCCAATTATACAGCATAGCCCGAAGTGCTACTTATACTTTGGCCTAAAAGCCATATTCAATGGAAAGTGGTGATGAAGGTAAGTGCAGCGTCAAAACCTGGCGACATCAATCGTAAATGTGGAGTGTTTGTCTATGCTTTCATCTAAAACCAAAGAAAAAGATAATATCCAAATATTGCAACAAAAGATGTGCTTCTCACTTGCTGACTGCTGTATACTGCCTACCTTTTTCTTTAATCGAAACTATAAATTACTCCATTCAAATTTTCTACGTGGCCATATAATTTGATGAGCGAATTACTCACTATCGCCGCATAGATGGACACTGGGAATCAACAATCGATGTCGCTAGATACTGAATCATTCACTTCTTGGTCATAATCTTCAGGTATTCCAAAGCGTTTTGGGCAGCCGAAGACTGAGCATCCTTGCTAGTGAGTCCGGATCCGTAGCACACCGCAACAGGCAAAGTAGACAGCTGAACCAGACATTGGCTGCGACCGGTCATCGACTTTTCTTCAATGTCTACATAGGTCACCTCAAATGTTTGTTCCGAAGCGATCTCTTGCAGGAATTGAACAAAATTAAAGTCCTTGTTGTTCAGTGGTGTCACCTGCAAAAATAAAAGCATATTTAGGTATATAAATAGATGATAATAGTTTTACAAAAAACATCAAAGATACATGCAAATGATTTAATTTTTTTCACATAAATTTTATTTTCCAAGTTTGAAATGATAAACTCATCTAGAAGCCATATTATTATTTAGGATTATTTCATCTATCTTTACCTTCAAGAGTGAGCCAATTATATTTTCCAGATTAAAAGTAGAAAAAAAATTTATATAAAACAAGTTAGCTTTTCTTTAAAACCTTTTCACAGAATCAGAAAGCAAGACAAAGGTTTTTTCTTCAGATATTATGTACTCTATGATGTATATTGTATAATGGTATTAGTAAAACAGTTCATGCAAACATTTTTTACAAACCATGGGACTATTTTACTGTCTAGATTCTAAGTATCTAGATTCTAATGGGAATTGGGATAAACAACAAGTTCCTTATTGAAAAAATAATAATTCAGGACATCTACCAACTACTGGAAGAAAATTTACGAAGGATTTTAATTATTAGTACTAAACTGGTTTCTATTAGTTTTATGGTTGACTGGAGTAGCATTGCCATTGTATAACAGCCTTATTAACTTAAATTTATAGCTGCTATAATAGAATAGCAAGACTGTTCCAGGAAACATGTAGCCCAATTCTACTAATTAATGCATCATTAATGTATCTTCGTTCCTCATTTAGTCCAGTCCATTTCTTATCATGTCATATTGTCATTCATAAATTATGAAATTTAAGTTTATGAGTTTTGTTTAATTAATGCTAGCCCTAACCACAGGTTTCCTAACCTATATAGGGTAGCAGGCGCTTCACCTCACTTGATTTCTTATGTAGTGTCTAATATATATATATATATATATATATATACAGGATGTCCCAAAACTCAACGATAATCTGGGACCGGATGAATGGCCAAGTTATACCAGTTCCGTGAAAAATAAAATAAAAATTCCATATCACTCAGTTCAGCGATAATAGACAATTTTGTAAAAAAGTCGAAATTCGACACCCTTGGTTGCATTTTCAAGTCCTGTGATCACCAATGTCACAATTTCGCTGTGATTTTTTTAATTTCGAGATCTTCATTAACGATGCTATTGATCGCAACTACGAATTAATGCAAAAAACATTGTTAATTTAATAAAATAAGTTAAGTTTTAGTGAGTCATGGTTCACAAAAATATTGTTAGTTAACTTTGACACTTCATTTTGAAAAAAAATTGTACTACACTGCCCTTGGCAAGTTATTTAAAAAGTTGGCGCATTTAATCAAGATTTAAAAATGGTGCAACACTAGCCACTTTTCTTACCATTAAAAAATTTATTTCAATTTTTTTTCAAATTGAACTCATTTCTAAAATAATAATTGATACTTTTTTATATTAAAAGATCAGGGTATTGAGTGTGTGTAATGAACAAAAGTGATAGAATGAGATAGATAGTGACGCTGACAGTCTGTCTCACTCTAGAGCAAGACAGATCGACATTCGACTTTTAGAATGAGCGAGACGGATAGTGACGCTTGAGGGGTCGTCCGTTCACATTTAGTACGCATCGTTTCTTCGTCTACTGCGCATCTCTCGTATTCGTGTTACTATCGTACTAACGACTTTGGCTTGTATTACTTTGGACTTGATACCGCTTCCGTACTGACGACTTTGGCTTGTGTTACTTTGGACTTGATACTGCATTTGTACTGACGACATTGGCTTTGCTTTTCTGGACTTTGTGCTGTGAAAATAGTGTGTGAACAACATGCCGGATCTGTACACAGTACAAGAATATGCAAATATGCATCTTATCTACGGTGAATGCCGTTGTAATGCCTCTGCCGCAGCCAGATTGTATCGCGAGAGATACCCCAATGTGCAGCGTCACCCAGATTATCGCGTATTCCAAAATGTGCACGCGTCATACTCGGAAGGACGATAGCCCAGTGTTCGTACGTCCGGTGGAAGACCGCAAAGAGACTACGACGACGTAGTTTTGAATGAAATTCAAAATGACCCTAGCACTTCAGTACGTGCGATAGAACTAGCAACGGGAGTACCGAAAAGTAACGCTCATCGAATTTTAAAACGAAACGAATTTCATCCGTATCATGTGCAACGCGTCCAGAGTTTTCTCCCACGAGATTACGCACCTAGAATTAATTTCTGCAGAACAATGTTAACGAAAATTCGAGAAGATCCTGAATTCCTAAACAAAATTTTATGGACCGACGAATCTACATTTAAAAGAGACGGTTATTTGAACTTACACAACCTTCATGAATGGCACGTCGAAAATCCGCATTTAATGCGTGAAGACCGATCCCAATACCAATTCAAAGTAAACATGTGGACTGGAATTTTAAACGGACGAGTAATTGGACCATTTGAGCTAACTCAAAATTTAGATGGCGCCACCTATTTGCATTTTCTTCAAAACGATTTGCCAAATTTGTTAGAATACGCACCACTCAGTATTCGCAGAGAAATGTGGTTTCAGCAAGATGGTTGTCCGGCGCACTATGCTCGAGCTGTAAGGGATTATTTAAACGCTGATTATCCTGACAGATGGATCGGACGCGGTGGCTCAATTTTATGGCCTCCTCGTTCCCCCGATCTAAATCCAGTTGATTTTTTTTACTGGGGATGCATAAAAGAAAAAGTATATTCGAAAAAAAATACAAAATCTATCAGAACTTCGCCAAAAAATTGCTGCAGCGTCAGAAGAAATAAATTCAAGAAATTTGGCACGACTGGTGCAAATGTCTTTTGTAAGGCGTTGCAGAGCCTGTATTCGTGCCGGAGGCAAACAATTCGAACATTTATTGTAGTTTAAGGAGAATAATTTAATAAAAAGTTTTACGACGGTCCCTTCATTGTTTTATTAATTATTATTATGTTTTTTTACAGTAAGATTGGTTATTAACTGACTGAATTACCTCTTTACTAAAAATAATAATTTGATTTAAGACCAGAAACAAAAAATAACAAATTTTAGTAACAAAAATTCCTAATCTTGAGTTGTTCAAAATAAGCTCAATTTGGAAAAAATGAGAAATAAAAATTTTAGTAGCAAGAAAAGTGGCTAGTGTTGCATCATTTTTAAATCTTGATTAAATGCGCCATCTTTTGAAATAACTTGCCAAGGGTAGTGTAGTACATTTTTTTTTCAAAATGAAGTGTCAAAGTTAACTAACAATATTTTTGTGAACCACGACTCCCTAAAACTTAACTTATTTTAGCCATCTTTTGAAATAACTTGCCAAGGGTAGTGTAGTACATTTTTTTTTCAAAATGAAGTGTCAAAGTTAACTAACAATATTTTTGTGAACCACGACTCCCTAAAACTTAACTTATTTTATTAAATTAACAATGTTTTTTACATTAATTCGTAGTTGCGATTAATAGCATCGTTAATAAAGATCTCGAAATTAAAAAAATCACAGCGAAATTGTGACATTGGTGATCACAGGACTTGAAAATGCGACCAAGGGTGTCGAATTTCGACTTTTTTACAAAATTGTCTATTATCGCTGAACTGAGTGATATGGAATTTTTATTTTATTTTTCACGGAACTGGTATAACTTGGCCATTCATCCGGTCCCAGATTATCGTTGAGTTTTGGGACATCCTGTATATATATATATATATATATATATATATATATATATATATATATATATATATATATATATTTTAATTTAACATGTGATTTTACCACTTTGAAGTTTTATAGGAAATGGACTGGATCAAACAAGGAATGAAGCTAAATCAATAATAATGCATTAAATAGTGGAATCCCCAACTCAGTTTATGGGAACAAACAAGCACATGCGAAAATAGAATGTTTCATACCTGTAACTTGGCCAGGTTAGGGCCGATGGATTGTTTGAGATGTTTGTGAAACTGCGACACTTTGTGGCTATGGCTGGTCGTGAGTGTAGATATTTTACTATCTTTCAGGTCGGCATAACGGGCCGCCATACCGCCCTAAAACAAACAAACACACCAATCAATGTTGAGTTAGCCTTCTGTCCATTAAAAAAATAAAAGAAAAATAAAAATTTTCGCAGCTGACTGAAAGATAGTAAAAACCTGGCCAAGTCTACCGATCGTATCTGACAGGGAGAGCCACAAAATAAATCACAAACGAAAACTGCAAAAACGACTGTCACATTTTTATTAAATCACTTTTGTTAAGAGGACAATTTTAAAATTAAATCGGTTTATGATTAATGGGTTAATGGTAAATTTAAAGGCGTTATAAGGTAATGACTTCCTGAACACGATAACAGTAAAATATTACCTCCTCCTCATTTTGGAAAGTCTCCAGGGGATTGTCCTGGAGCGCCTGCCACATCTTGTAAGCGGCCTGCCGCTTAGCGAGCTTCTTGGATTTCCCTGTGCCCACCTCACGTCGCTTCAGCAGAGTGCAGATGACGGTAAATTGACGCTCATGCGGCAAACCTGAAAAGCAAACAATATTTTATTAGTTATTACATAAAATCTCTGGTCATAAAATGCACAAGTATATAAAACAAGTTCAATATATTCCACAGTAATATGATAGTCTAGTGAAGACAGGTTATTGCATATTATACAATATACATATAGAAGTCAGAATGCACTAATTTTTAATAATTGTTGGTGTTTCGTTATACTTAATGTATATGTACATAATATTATGTATTATCTTAAAGGTTCACTTACGTCTAGACACATTGTCATCATTCTCAGCGTGATAAGATGGTGGTGGCCAGAAGCGCGACATGCACAGCTCTTGCAGCCATCCCACTGGGTTACCCATCTGCTTATCTTCAAATGAAGGCACTACGGTTGCACTGTAACATACAATAAAAATAATTGTAACTACATACCACTAATTTATAGCAATTAATAATAAAAATTATCTATAAATAAAGCAAAGCAAGTACTATGCGAGAAATTTTATGGACACATGATGGCCCTATGTAATTTAGTTGGATTTTGTCAACTGCAGCCAGCAGAATACCATGACTAACATCAACATAACATAACCCAACCAAAATATAATTAATTCCTCTGTCTGCCTAAAAATTTATCTGATGGTACCTACGAGGGCCATTTGAAAAGTTCTCGGCCTAACATACTTCTGCGTATCTTACAAGAGTATAACTTATATCATGTATAGGACCATTATTACCTAGATTAAAACCCACGCCTTTTGTAAATTGCTTCATTAGAAAAGCTTGAAAGTTATATAAATTTTTTGAAAATATTGAGATTCAAATATAATTTAATACTTAATGTTAATTTATTCATTAGTTTAATTTTATAATGGCAAACTATTCTTAGCAACCCTAGAACATATATTTCGAAAGCTAAAATGGGAGGAATATGGTATAAATATAAATGGAGTGCTACTAAACCAGTTGAGATTCACAGACAATCTCGTGTTTATAAGTGGAGATCCAAACATTCATCATCCAAAAATTATAGATATAAAATACAAAATCAAACAACTAAAATGGAAATGGGCAGAAAACTTATTTTTTTTTTCTTCCCTTATACTATCAGCAATCAGCTTTATGAAAGCTATAATCTGATGAGGTCGCTTTTAATAGGAATAGGTGGATAACAAGAAGTAAGATAGAAAAGTGGACCAACGAAGTAATGGAATGGTGGAAAGAGAAGTAAAGGTAGGCAACATCGAAGATGGGAAGATGATATCAAGGAGGTAGCAGGACCATGCTGGATGAGGATAGCAAGGGATATAGACCTTTGAGAATACTTGGGGAGGCCTATGCCAAAGAGCAAGACAGTCAAGAAACCGGTGTATAATAAATAAAATAAAAATATTTTTTTAACCATGTAAATGGTATTAAGATTGTTAATAAAGGCTTTTATTATTATTATTAATTTTATAAACATAACGCCAAATAATAGCCTAATTTTTTAATGAGGGTGGAAAAGAAATCTTCTTGAAAAAGCTGGTGTTACATATTTAAAGGCCACAATTTTTTTGTTAAGGAATAATCTCTATTAAATTACGCTAATATTCTAAAATAACAGTACATTTTAAAAGGGAAATAGTAATTTATTAGGTCTTTACCATAAAAAAATGTGCAGTAGGGCCCTACAAACACGATGATCGGATTGTTGTTAATACGTGACAACACAGATGCTCACACACGCGCCTTGCAAGACGTTCTATAACATAATTATAAATACGTAAAATAAATTTCAGTATCGAAAAATTTTGATTTGGTTTTCAGTATTATGTTACATTTTTCAAATCTAAATTAGAGTTACCAGGGACAGGGATATTCACATTACAATGAGACGTAGTCAATCTCGGTGATCATTTTGTAAGACTTTTTTTTAATCAACTTTTTAGTCATTAAAATTTATTATAAATTGAATTTTTAAAGCCATATCTTCTAGTTAAAGACTGAATTTAAAATTGAAAAAATCATCTCAAA
Source organism: Lysandra bellargus (assembly GCA_905333045.1). Classification (NCBI taxonomy): domain Eukaryota; kingdom Metazoa; phylum Arthropoda; class Insecta; order Lepidoptera; family Lycaenidae; genus Lysandra; species Lysandra bellargus. The sequence continues at coordinate 6,571,959 of HG995358.1, forward strand.
TCATGTCATTGGAAAAATTCTCTAAGCTGAGAACTTATCAAACAGCCCTAGGGGGGTATTAGATTATCATTTATATTGGATCCTAGATCATTCAGTCACTTATATTGGATAATGTAATATAGATAAATGATTAATTTCTTCCTTGATCATAGATTTTTGACGTTTGCTGAGAGATTGGATCCAATACAGTCATAGAAATTGGTGTTGCCAGTTATTTAATATAAAAAAAGAGTTTTTAATTTCTTGTTCGTTAATATGTTTCAAATAATGTAATGTAATTCTTTTTCTAATTATATCCTTGAATAATCTTGCTGAAATAACATAAAACAAGCCATATTAAAAATGACGATATCTTTTAACAAATCGAATTCTCAACATCTACAATCAAGACAAATCTAGTAACACTGATGTCAATACCTGTCAGCGTTAGCGCTCCCCGTTGGTTATTGAAACCACATTTGACGTAAAATAGGATCAATGATAAATGATAATGTAATATGCAGATATTATCAAATGAACATTTTTATTGGATCCTATATATGATCCAATATAAATGATAATGTAATACCCCCCTCACTCAAAACTCTCAAAGTATATCCATGCCAAACAGCAAAATCGATTTAGCGGTTAATGCGTAAAGAGGTAATAGACACACTTTCGCATTTATAATATTAGTACTCACGCATCAGGAATGTTTCCGTTGGCAGGTTCATTAGCCGGTGCAGCCCCTGTCAGTTTATCCAGCAGAGCTTTAGCCGCAGAGTGTTTTGCTTCTTTCTTTGATCTTCCAGTGCCCATTGCTGTAAAAAAAATGAAATGTAAAATGCATGTATTAATAAAATAAAACTTGCAGTCACTTAACACTAGAAAGACCGGAGCGGTCAAATGACCGCATTTTCGTTTTTAATTTGCGATATTTTTATCACCATTGCATGAAATTCGTTTTCCTTTCGGGACATTTAATAATTTTTGATTGTTTAAATTATGATATTTAATGTTTTAATGATAGCTCAATAATTATAAGTTTAAAAGCCAATCTCAGGTAGGAAAGAAGGAACGACCGCAGTGGTCAATTGACCGCTTGAATTTTACACTACAGAGTTGGTCTAACACAGCCAGGGCTTATTGATATAGTTTGAATTGAAAAAAAAAAATATTTATGCTGTTTGTTAATTTTTTTCAGGGTTCCGTACCCAAAGGGTAAAAACGGGACCCTATTACTGAGACTTCGATGTCTGTCCGTCTGTCTCCAGGCTATAACTCAAGAACGGTAATAGCTAGAGAGTTGAAATTTTCACAGATTATGTATTTTTGTTGCCGCTATAACAACAAATACTAAAAACAAAATAAATTAAATATTTAAAGGGGGCTCCCATAAAACAAACGTGATTTTTCGAACATTTTTTGCTCGGTATCATGACAACAGGTAGGCACTTGAAAGGATAATGCCCAAAACTCTATGGAACTCTGTACCATTTTGCTTCACGACCAAACTTGGTTTTTTACAGTCTATAATTATCATATTAGCTCCCACAATAATTTTCACAATGGACACTTACCTATGATGATGCTGTTAACTGGAGTAAAAAATAGAACAAAAAGAATGTATTTTATTTTATCCAAACATTCATAATCATATTATATGGGGCATATTAGATTATCATTTATATTCATCATTTATAGGATCATAATCATATATATATATATATATATATATATATATATATATATATATATATATATATATATATGTGTGTATGGTAATAGCGCCTCTATACGATGGCCCGTCATAGTAGACCATCACGAAGGTCCGGCGTGTGGAGGACTTAGTGGTGTCGGAGGCCGATGGCGCGAGCAATGCTCGTGGAATGACGTCGGTGTCAGTTTTTCGGCCGCACATCAAAGGGAATGGCCTAGCGATGGCGATACGCATCTACACGTGTGACGTGGCCCATACCACAGTCTGCAGTGCCCGAACGCGGACGAGTGAGGACGTCGCAGAATTTTTTCGAATTTCGTTCAAAATGACGAGTACGTGGTCTCAACTCTCATAATGAATGAAGTTTAAATATTTTAATATTATAACGGCGTAAGTTTGTATGTTTGTATGAATATTTGTTACTCTTTCACTCAAAAACTACTGAACGGATTTTAATAAAACTTTACAATGATATAGCTTATATACATCAGAATACACATAGGCTAAAATTTTAACCGACTTTCAAAATGAAGGACGTGTTATGACTGTTATGTTCGTTGTTAGGGTTCCGTACCCAAAGGGTAAATACAGGACCTACTGATACTTCGATGTCTGTCCATCTGTTTTGTGTTCAACGATTACTCCGCCGTTTGTGAACCAATTTTCAACTTTTTCTTTTGGTTTATAGGATATTATCATCCTAATTTGGTACCATGTTCACAAAAATCGTGACCTCATGAAAAAATCCATAAGTAATCGAGGGGACTCCTCAAAATTTATATGGAAACATGTGGTGACGTCGATTTCGTGGGAAGTATAAGCATAATAATATGCTAACAACAAGTAAGATTTTGCACTGAGGTGTACCTATCTGGTATACCAATGTTCGGAAGGTATTGAGAGAACTCCTGACACTTTAAAGACAAGTTTGGGAGTTTCGGCGTCGTCTTAAGAACGGAAAGCATATAATGCTATTATTACATTCATAATTGAGGGGTATAATTTCAAAAGCCCCTAAAATGACTTCGGACACATTTTCAGATTTTTATACCAAACGAAAGTTTATAAAAATTACTTCCATTATGTCTATACGTCAGCTTTCAAAACCTACTTAAATACACAGTAAAATCAGTTAAAAAATGAATGTTAGTTGCAAATGCCGCTAAAATGTACCTAGTTGCAATCAAAATCCCCTAAAATGAAATCGACCAATGACAGCGCCGCACAGGAGTCAGGTGACTTTAAAAACAGTATGGCGATTTTCGTTGTATTGTTGAGAGTTGCTCGCGATTTTTAAATGATATTCGCTAGAAATAATGGAAGATCTAGCGCAGTTTGTGAAAAAATGTGATCCTAAGTATGCTCGGAAACGTCCACGCAATCCACAATCTTGGAAACGAGAACAGGAGCGTCGAAAAAGGTGAGTCAAATTTCACAAAAAAACCTACTTGAAAAGTTCGTTAGACAGTTTCATGCAACATGTACCTTACTAGGTACATGTTGCATGAAATTACTTGCCGGCTTACTAGCCGGGTCCGCAGCGCCAATTTCCTAAAATGTGAGGCCACGTCCCTATTCTGTATTGCAAACATATTATGATGTTAGAAAACACGAAAACACGGCGCAGCGGATCCGGCTGTAATGAAATTATTTCACGTCTGTCTGTCTGTCTGTCCGTCTGTCTGTTATTATTTGTTATTGTTATTTTTGTTTCAGATATGAATCAAAATCACTCCCGAAGTTTTCTTCATGCGGTCATAATCAAAAGGCTTTTCGCTGCAGCCTTGTCACTTGTCAAGATATCCGAAAATTTCATATACATTTTTATAAATGTAAAACAAAAATCGATCAAGATAATTTTTTACTAAGGTACTGTCGTGTAAATGAACCCAAAAAAAACATTCCAAATAGTAAGAGGAAGTTAACGATTAAGTACAATATTCCTATCAACGGGGGAGGCCAAAAGCCCGTGTGTCAAAAAACATTTTTGGACGCGTTGCAGATAAAAAAAGGATCGGATTCAGAGGGTGATGAACCGTTCTTACTCTAGTGATTCACCATTAAAAGAAAATAGAGGAGGAGACAGAAAAAGTGCACAATTTGAAGCGAAAAAATTGTCAGTTGAATGGTTTTTGGAGAAGTTTAAAGGCATTGAGAGTCACTATTGTAGATCACAAACAAACAGAATTTATCTGCCGTACGGATTAAATATCCGAAAGATGTGGCGAATGTACAACCAAGAAAGAGATGAGGAATTAAAAGTAAAACAAAGTTTTTTTTCGAAAAATTTTAAATACTTCATACAACTTTGGTTTTGGGTCTCCCAGAACAGATGTTTGTTCCACATGTATTTCATTACAAGAGCGTCTGAAAGTAGAAAAAGACGCTGCAAAAAGAAATGGGCTAATGGTAGAAAAGAGGATCCACAGGCTTAAGAGCCCGGGTTACCCTCGAAATTCTCATACATACGTAATACCAAAATCATTTTGTCATACGAAAATATTTAACATGTTTGAGTTATTTTTCAGCTTAAAATAGTAATTACCTAGGTTCCTGAACAAAAATTAACTTCAAAATATTTAAACACAAAAAAATTTTTTTTTGTGTAAAATTTTTTTTTACTAAATTTACTACTAAATATTTAAACACTAAAAAATAGAGTAAAATACTAAAAAATATATAAATAAATAGTAAATTTACTACAAAATATTTCAACTCTAAAAAATATTTTTTAGTATTAAAATATTTTGTAGTAAATTTACTAAATATTTATAAATTTTTGAGTGTTTTACTCTATTTTTTAGTGTTTAAAATACTATGTCGACATAGAAAATCGTCCTCGCATACTATCTACAGTTGCTGATAATGTTATTAATAGTGATCTATGTGAAGATGGTTTCGAAGATAGGACTGCACATATTTAAAAAAAACTTCATTAAAAATACATTTTTAATTTCGCATTTCACGCATTTCATTTATATTCGCATCATTGTTTTTCCTTTGTTGATTTTATACCTAATCTATATAGTTACTTTTACAAGTGCTTTTTTTTCAATTAGCCTTAAGATTTTATTGCATAACGTCATCCACCGAGCAATATAAGGTTAGTTGCAAAACCCCCTTTGTTATGACAGTTGAGTTTCAAAATTCGCTAAAATGGCGAGTTACTTGCAAATCCCTCTATATTGAATTGTAATCTTTAATATTTTTGAAAATGCACGTATCTAATACAGGGTTTTAACGATTTTTAGAATCGTCATGACATTATTAACAATATTAATATCAAACGTTGCCCTCAGTATTAATTTTACAAACACATATTGAAAATATCTTCTTGTGAAAAATTTCGTTAGTGATATAAGGGGTTTTGAAATTACACCCCTCAATTATTATCATCATTAACCATAAATCATTATTCTAATTTTAGTCTCGAAATAATTATTCGTAGAAGTTCAGGGAAGGTTCATATTAGGAGGGAAAGTGTTACGAATTTTACAGGTTATCTGGTGAAGTTAAGAATTTTTTTTTAAATGTGCGTTTTGCATTGCCGCAATGGCTAATGCTTACATGTCCATCTTGAAAGACGTTTAGATCACGACTGAACGCGGTTATCGTGTAGATGCATTGCAACCATTGTATAGCCATCGCATGCGCCATATTTTGATGGCGATGGTCCATTGTGTAGAGGAGCAATATACGCTTACATCAAAATGGCGTCTTTTTCGTCGTCATTAAAAGAACAAAATGTTCGCTGTGTCACGCACGAAGGATTCCGTACCAATAGAGAGCAAAAATATGCTGAAAATTGGGTTTTTGTATAGGAACCACGCTTAATTATTTAATTTAGATATCGAAGTCTAAGTAATAAATCCCGTCTTTACCCTTGGGGTACGGAACCCTAAAAACAGATTAAAGTCGCATTTGAGGCCCGCCGCCGACCACAAAAAGTCGGCGCGCCGCCGCAGGCCGTTTACCCATCGGCGCTCATATCTAAATGGGATAAAATATGTTATTGAAATGAAAATAGCACCCAATTTTATTTTTTTTTTGTTAAATGGACTCTCCTAATGATGCCTAAACCCTGGAAAAAAATTGGCAGGAAGGTTTAATTGCACCCTGTATAGGTCACGATAAATCACGTTTGAACGCTCGTTGCTTCATAACGCAACCGAATATTTGGTCAGTTTTTACGCTACTGATATGAGAACAACTGGTACTTACCTAATATAAGTTACTCAGCCATCTACATTATCATTTTTTTTTTGGTCATGATAACTGGGTTTTCAGGTGCCCTATACAGAGAACGCAACTACTTTACGCAGGCAGACCGACATATTTGGCATCAGAGAGTTGCTCTTTATCTTGTCAATCTAAAATAAGTCATTTTGGAATTTGGATATCGTTACCAAAAATGTCGTGACCTCCTAATTTATAAGTACAGTTTATGTAGATAATATTTGGTCTTTGAATGAATAAAATTGGACATTTGGTTTTGAAATTATGGCGAAATTAAAATATTACGATAGTTGGCGTCATCACTAAGGCGGGTGCGCGTGCGGGAGGAAGACAATCTGTGCAGGGTGCAGCCTGCGTATAATGACTGCGTCGTTGTTGTGTCTAAACACACTAGCCTGAATTACGCCGGCGTAATTTACGTGCCGCTTACGTCTGATGCGACACACTATAAATTACGCAAAGTGCCGAAATTTCGCGGCGTAATTTCCGTTGCCGAACGCGCGCGTAAGTGAGTACTTATTTAAAATTCTCAGATGTAATGTTAGATTTGCTATGTTCGGTTTTGATAATTCCGTCGCGTATAGTGTGTAATGTGTTGCTATACAAAACATTGCCGCCGAACTTTACGCTCGACTCGGCTCGACGGAAATTCCGCTCACGACGGAATTTCGGCATAGTGTGTCGTCTGTCGCGTTCCGCCCATATTTTGTATGGATTTGAAACGCGGCGTAAACGCGTCGAAAAAAATTTACGTCGGTGTAATTCAGCCTAGTGTGTTTAGACCCTTAGTGTCGGAGTCTGTGAATTGACCTGGGAATCATTTTGCTGACCGAGTCTTTCCTGGGTATGCTTTTTGCAGAGCTCAACGTCATCCACGCGGGCGGAGCCGCGGCCGACCGCTAGTAATAAAATAAGAAAAAACCAAAATCCGCCTGCATGGATAAATCCGATGGATAAAATTAACTGACATTACTGAAACAAGATGAAAATTCAATGACAAAGTATTAAAAAAAAAACAATGATTTGGTACTTAAAACTAGAAACATAACTATACAATATACATTGAAACAGTATAAGTACCTATTATAACGTATTGTAGACATGCAGTTTTCTAAGTGTACCTACGATATATGGTTATATCAGCACGGTAGTTTTTAAATTTTTATTAGATTGATTGTCGAAATAGTTAGATGACTACAACTAAAAAGTCGCAAATAAAATAAATTAATTAAAAATCAAAAAACCCGACTGCAAAAAGTGGTAACTAAAAAGAACGAAACAAGACCTAATTCTGCTGGAGGCATCGAATCCATGTTTTAATTGATACGACTCTTGCTTACGAGTTTCATGCCAGGATAAATAGAAGGTTACATAGAAAAATGTAGAAGAAGAAAGTGGACAATAAAATGCAGTCGGAGGCATAATATTTTATGATTTATGAATTAATGTTAAACTTGGTGCGACATGCCTCCGACTGCATTTTATTATCCACTTTCGGTTTTAATTTTTTTGTTAAAAATAATAATTTTACTCTTTTTAGTTAAGTATCTACAAAATAAGGCTTTATGCGTAAATAACCAACATGAATGTTAACTATTCACATTATGTTACTGTAAGCGAAATTGTGGTAAATGCTTGCAGTTATCTAAGCGATGCTGCAATTTCCAAACTTTTATCTTTAAAGGTTCAGGAGTTCTGTTCAGTGCTTTTGGACCAAGAGACACCTTTGTATGAAATTTCTCTTATTCGTAACATAATATTATGTTTAATTTACTAGAAACAACATTTTTACCACTATGAGTGTTTTGATAAATATCAAGGATTTCCCTCGATTGCTCATAGATCCCATCATCAGCTCACCACTTTCGTAATTGTTAAGTATACAAAATTAATATTATATCCTATAAAACCAGGGCTTCAAATAACGTTATTTTTTCATAACGTTACTGCTTCAAGGGCATAGATAACGTTATGAAAATTTACCCGATATTAAAAATAACGTTAAAAATTGATATTAATAACGGTTAATGTTATAACGTTATATAGGATTTATAACGGTAAATATATGTTCTTTGATAACGTTGTAGTCCGTCAAGAAAGTCACGCTCATTAGGTGTATTTTTTCTTTGTATTTTCACACAAATCTCGCAAAAAAGTGGGCTGCGAGTGAGATTTAGTACATCGTGCACGATCGCTTGTCTGATACTAGAAAATAACGTTATATTTACCATTATTATTATAACGATATTTGTTCGTTTATACATAACGAAAAAATATTGTTATAATAATAACGGTAAATATAACCATACCATCCTCATATTCCCTCTTAAAAAGCCGGCAACCCACCTGCAGCTCTTCTGATGTTGCGAGTGTCCATGGGCGACGGTAGTTGCTTTCCATCAGGTGACCAGTCTGCTCTTTTGCCTCCTTATTTCACAAAAAAACTTACCAACTAGATCAGCCACGGTGACACGGTAGCGGAAGGTTGGCTCATGTATCATGCCTTCAATCTGTACCAGCTCATACTTAGGCACAGTGCCACGGCGGGCCAGTAGTTCTTGCAGCACAGACACTGGAGTCTTCATTGGCAGTGACTCCATTTCCTAAACAAAAATTTTGGTTCTATTTGAGTACACAACTTAATGGACTATTATTGATAAAATAGTTAGCGTGCAGAAATATAAGAAAATCAGCCCAAATATAAGAAAATCAGCCCTCAGTAAAAGCAACTTTATTAACTATTGAAATAATGTATAATGTGTTTTCTATGTTACTTATACATTAAAATAATAAATAAGGCTGCAGTTGCATGTTTCAAGTTTCTACAGGGCAGCGGCAATAGATAATTAATAACTATTACTTGTCCAAAGAGCTAAATAAATACCCTCTTAGCGGCCTCATCCAACGGCAGGCGCTCCAGATTGTTTTGGGGTTTGGGGCGGTTCTGAAAACGGCGACGTGGGCCATGCTGGGGGTGCTCCCCGTCAGGCCCGGCTCCATGCACCGGCATGCTGTGGACCACACCTGGCGGCACACCACCGTGCACTACTCCAGCATGTGGGTGCATCACGCCACCGTCCATCTAAACAGAATGTTTAAATTAGCTTCAATGGGGGCACATGGCCGCCATTGAAGCTTTAAATATAAAAAAAAAGCAAAATTGATTAAATAATTTATAGTAATATTGTTTACATCAATACATACAAGGAAAATATTGATCAGCTGTTACTGAATACATTTCAGTACCTACAAAACTCAACTCATGTCACAAATATTTAAGCAATCATATTTTTGATTTCAATTTAGCAAGCAAATGTTGTTTTAATAAATAAAATGCAGTTTTCGATATGTATGTATGTTGTTAGATAAATTCATAAAACTTTTATAAAAATACTGAACATGTGATTTGACATGGCGGCCGGTTCATTCACTCAAGATGGCTACCTACGCATGGAGACACCGGCAAATCGAGAAATAAATAGGGCATAATAAATTTAAATACATACTAATATCAATAAATGTGAATCGCATTTACGTAATTCAAATAAGTTCATGAGAAATACGTGCATCGGGTTTTTCTATTAGGTAGGAGACTCACCACGCCACTTACCATTTTGTTGTATCTCTCCACCGTGAATTACGCGAAAACTCTAAATAATGGTGAAAACAACAAACACCTATTTAAATAAATAGGAAATTAACATCTAAATACTAAGCTTATACCTAATTATTAGCGTAAATTAATTAATTCGAGAGACGAGGATCCAGCTCACAAGGCCACAAGCCAAAAACCAAAAACGGATGTCAAATGCAAAATGTCAATGTCAAAATTGAAACTAATTTGACAAGGCTTTGACGTTTGTTTTTTTTAATTATGATAGTTCGTGGATACAGTTGTGCAGCTATAGTCCGTGCAGAACGAAGAAGGCCGCGCCCTAGCCCAGAGCCCTTAAAAGGCCCATTCACTATCCTGCATTACAGTCCGCCGTGCAGGCCTGCAACACCATTCACTATCCTGCATAAGCTGCCGCGCAGGTCGCCGGCTTATGTAGGATAGTGAATGGTGTTGCAGCCTTGCAGGCGGCAGGCCTGCACCTAAGCCCTAACACGGCCCATTCACAAACTATATAGAATGCTAATGGGCCTATTCACTATCCTGCATTGCAGTCTGCCGTGCAGGCCTGCCGCCTGCAAGGCTGCAACACCATTCACTATCCTGCATAAGCCGGCGACCTGCACGGCAGCTTATGCAGGATAGTGAATGGTGTTGCAGGCAGGGCTTCATAACGTTATCGAATAACAGAAAAAATATCCTTACGTACCGTTATTTTCATAATGGTAACCAGATAACGTTATTTTTATAACGATATTTAGTAAAATAACGTTATATTTACCGTTATTATTATAACGATATTTTTTCGATATGTATAAACGAAAAAATATTGTTATAATAATAACGGTAAATATAACGTTATTTTCTGGTATCAGGTATGCGATCGTGCACGGTGCACTAAATCTCACTCGCAGCCCACTTTTTTTGCGAGATTTGTGTGAAAATACAAAGAAAAAATACACCTTATAAGCGTGATTACGTTTAGAAAATTTTCCCGCCTGTCATGACTTTCTTGACTTGACTATAACGTTATCAAAGAACATATATTTACCGTTATAAATCCTATATAACGTTATAACATTAACCGTTATTTATATCAATTTTTAACGTTATTTTTAATATCGGGTAAATTTTCATAACGTTATCTATGCCTTTGAAGCAGTAACGTTATGAAAAAATAACGTTATTTGAAGCCCTGGTTGCAGGCCTACACGGCAGACTGCAATGCAGGATAGTGAATGGGCCCATTAGCATTCTATATAGTTTGTGAATGGGCCGTTTTAGGGCTTAGGTATGGCCCGTATAAATAGTCAGTACTCAAGATGCATCTCGGTCTCAAGACACGGCTTAGGCTCTGTGATTGGTTGGCTGTCAAAATTTTGACCAATCACAGAGCCGAACCGCGTCTTGAGACTGGGTCGCATCTTAAGTACTGACTATTTAGTATTTATACGGGCCTATGTGAGCGGTGGGGTGAGACGGTGAGGCGGGGGCGCTTGATTTTGACAATTCTGGCTAGCTAAGACAAAAAGCACAAGAGATTGCAATAGCAAGATGAGTCCGCCGATAAAAAGACAATCTAAGGGTCTGAATTACGCCGGCGTAAATTCCGCCGCGTTTAGGCCGTGTTTAAATTGCATACAAAATACGGGCCGAATACTAGGGGTGCCGGGCAGGGATAGATAAGCTACTGAGTATTTACTCAGACCAGAGTAAATACTCAGTAAAAATGAATTTAGACACTCAGTATATTTTACTTTTGATTGAGTATTTATGTTTTACTAACCTCAATTGAATTATTTAAGGTTTTTCTTTATATTTTATTATTTATTTGTATTATATTTTAAGTATAAGCTATGTTCTTTTTAAGTATAACCAGTATAAATGAAAATAAATTAATATATACTCAATAATATGATGAATGCAAAATTTTCTTTTAGTATTTTTTGGACTCAGTAACGAAAAATTAGGTACCTCAGCTGTAGAATACCTAATTTTGATGATAGACAAGGTACCTAATTTTGATATTTAGGTAGACGATTTTTACAGTGTCGGTGTTATAAAAAATGTCATAGATTATAAATAACAACAATATTAAAAAGGTGAAAGTTTGGATATTGTATGGATGTTTGTTACTCTTTCACGCAAAAACTACTGAACGGATTTTAATGAAACTTTACATTAATATAGCTTATACATCAGAGTAATATGTACATATTAGGCTACAATTTTAACCGACTTTCAAAATGGAGGAGGTGTTATGTTCGTTTTTAGGGTTCCGTAGCCAAATGGCAAAAAATGGAACCCTTATAGATTTGTCGTGTCTGTCTGTCTGTCTGTCTGTCTGTCTGTCTGTCCGTCCGTATGTCACAGCCTCTTTTCTCCGAAACCGTAAGAGCTACACTATTGAAACTTGGTAAGTAGATGTAGTCTGTAAGCCGCTTTAAGATTTCGATACAAAAATGGAAAAATTATTAAAAATGTTAGGGGTCCCCATACGTACAACTGAAACAAAAAAAAAATTTTTCATCTAACCTATGCGTGTGGGGTATCTATGGATAGGTCTTCAAAAATCATATTGAGGTTTCTATACTGTACTCAGCAAAACATGGCGGTAGCGGTTATTAACTCTCTGTCAAAATCTTGTCATTTTCTATTTAAACCGCGATTGACAATGAAGTGTCAGATGTTGCCAATCGCAGATTTGTATAGAAAATGACAAGTTTTTGACAGAGAATCAATGACCGCTACCGCCATGTTTCGCCAGGTACAGTATAGTATTACTTTTTTCTAACCTGGATAGTTTGCGAGAGAGACCAATGAAAATTGGTTTGAACGAGATCTAGCAAGAAGATTTTTTTTTATTGGTACTTTTGAAAGTTTTTGGTGCTATGAAGAAATTAAGAGAAGCGAAGGTTCGACATATAGGGTGCAATTAAACCTTCCTGCCAAATTTTCAAATAATCGTCCTTGTTTAAAATTAAAATACACGTATTTTTTCTTTTATTATCACTCAGTACTAAAATGTTGAGAAAGAGCTTCCGAAAGTTATCCTAAAAAACACTACAATTAATGGACACCGCGCGCGCGCCTACGCGTCAGCCCCTCTCATTCCCCGCGCCGCAAGTGACCGCTCTGCAACGATTTTAAATGGGATAAAATGTTATGTCATAAAAGAAATAACACCCAAGTTTTGTTACTTTAATGGACTCTCCTAATGATACCAAAGCCCTGGAAAATTTTTGGCAGGAGGGTATTAGACCTGAGACCAAGACAAATAATTTCAAAACAAAAAAAATATGGTAGGATAAAACCCATTGAAAAATAATTTACGGGCGATCTGAGGTCTAAAGGGGGAAAAACGGTTTATCTCGATTTCCGGCAAAACTAATACTACAATGAAATAAAGTCAAATGGCAAAGTTGTAGGTAAGAAAAAAATCTAAATCTTCTGTAGTCACGCCATTTTCACATAACCTCAAAATTTATGTGAAAAACAAAAAAAAAACATGTTTTTGGTTTTTTATTAATATCTTTAAAAAAAATCACGAAATTCGGTGAAAACTTTCCTTTTTATGTACCAAATACGCTGTAATTTATTTGATAAGAAATATTAATTTTTTTCACCTTACTTTGAATTTATATCGAAAAAATACCCTAATTTTCAATCGAAAATTCACCCGTCAAAATATCAGCTTTTAAAAAAAAATTGTATGCCTTCTATTCGTTGAAATCTCTACTTTCCAATGGTAAAAAAATATTTATATTATACTATAGTAAATCTTTTCAGAAAATGCAAAAAATCGAAAAAAAAAACTCAAATTTGAAAATTCTTTATTAATTTTATTTAAAAATGTGATTGCTGCAATTTGTTGTAATTAAAAAGTTGATTTATTTAATTATAATTATATTTCTGTCACAGAAAATCTCATATAGAAAGCATACCATATTTTTAAAAAAAGCTGATATTTTGTCGGGTGAATTTTCGATTGAAAATTAGGGTATTTTTTCGATATAAGTCCGAAATAAGGTGAAAAGAAATAATATTTCTTATCAAATAAATATACAGCGTATTTGGTACATGAAAAGGTAAGTTTTCACCGAATTTCGTGAATTTTTTTTAAGGATATTAATAAAAAAGAGATTTCAACGAATAGAAAGCAACCATTTTTTTAAACAGCTGATATTTTGATGGGTAAATTTCCGATTGAAAATTAGGGTATTTTTCGATATAATTTTGAAATAAGGTGAAAAAATAAAATATATTTCTTATCAAATAAATTACAGCGTATTTGGTACAAAAAAGGTAAGTTTTCACCGAATTTCGTGAAAAAAAAATTTTTTTAAAGACCAAAAACATGTTCTTTTCAATTTTTCACGTAAATTTTAAGGTTATGTGGAAAAATCGTAACCACAAAAGTTTGCAATGCAGGATAGTGAATGGACCGTTTAAGGTTGGTATTACTAATATATATTCTGTGCCTAAAGCGCTTATTCCACTTATCCTAGCTAGGTTCCTAGGTAGGATCCTAGCTAGGAACCTAGCTTTCTAAATGTTATTCCACTTGACTAAATCGGAAACAATTTAGGATCCTCGCTTTCTAAGTGTTATTCCACTTGATAAAATCGGAAATGATTTAGGATCCTAGCTAGGCTAGGAACCTAGCTAGGATAAGTGGAATAAGCGCTTAAGAGTCAATTTATACTATAAGCGCAGAGTCGAAGCGCATCGAAGCGAATTATTAAAACTGAACATAACAAATTCAACCTTAAGTCCAAAGCGTCAAGGCACTTTATTACTTCTGACTTCTGAAAATGAGGGATTTTCTTAACTTTTTTAATTTGATTGTCAAACAGTTTCCATTTTAGTAACTAGATGACGTATGGGTAGACAACTATCGGTAATACCAGGGAGGGAATACCATCAATAATTGCTACAAAAGAATGTTAAACTTGATACATTTCAATTTGACGAAGACGCCTTAATATTCCAATGACTAGGATAACAAAGTTATTACAACGATGGTTTAGTTAAAACTCACGGAAGAAATTTAAATTTAGAAATTAATTTACCGATATTCACACCAAATGTCACAGGAATTATACATTTTGGTTTTGACAACATCTTACCTGCACTTGTGCAAGTTGACGGGTATTTCATGGCTAATATTTTACCAATAATGAACATCAAAGACCCAAATAACACAATTTGGGAAAAAATAATAAAAACCACACCAACAATAAAAAGGAGTTTTGGCGGGCATGTGAAAGAGTGCTGTTGTGTTTTTGTATTATTTTCCTAAAAATTGTGTTAGCTGGGTTTTTAATGTGTAATATTGGTAGAATATTAACCATTAGATATTCGTGTTCATGCACAAGTGTAGGAAAGTGATGTAATATCCAGAAACGTGCTATTTTGTGTTCCCTCCGAAACTCCATCGAAAGTTTCAGTAAAGCGTCTACCACTTTACTGAATCGACCGACTTGACTCCTTGACTGTATTGACTTTGACTAGACTTTAGACCTGACGATACATGAAAACGATGATGAAAATTATAATAGGAGGAATATGGTTTTCCCGCCATGTTCCTTACCTTTTTACCTTGTCTGTGGCACAACATACACATCCTTTGTGTCAAGTTGCCAAAAAAAAAAAAAAAAAAAAAAAAAAAAAAACAATAAAAAGTAGAAGAAGTTTGAAAGTGACATGTCCATGACATGCGCGCCAAAACTCTTTCAGTTGTCAGTTTTCAGTTTGACAATGTGCGTGTTCCTAAACTGTTACCAGTATACTGGCCTAATTGCTTAGGCCAATGATCGCTTAGGTTTAAGATAATTATTTTGATTTATGCCACACTTGACAGTACACTGATATTTTTTAGAAACACAACGAATATGTATCCGTGATGCCAACCAGCAGATAATTTCGGATCGGTGGGGAACCAATAGAAAATCTAGAAGTGTCTATCGTCGCGCCGTCTGGTGGAGATTAAAAATAAGAAAACCTCTCATTAAAAAGACGCGCGCATCCGCGCGAATTCGCGTTGATGCGCCCGACCAACGCTGATTGGCCTCGCAGTCGCAGAAGTAATGTATGCGTTACGCTCTAGAGTTAAGGTTGAATTTTCTGTGTTTATTTCATTTAAATTCGCTTCGCTAATATAAATTGACCGTAAGGCGCGGCCAACTAGTTCCGCGCGGACAGTGTGTGCAGTTTCGCTTATTCGTTTGATTTCTAAATAATTGTCCTGTTTTAGGCCGTGTTACCACTGACGCGGAGCGGAGCTTGGCGGTGCCGAATTGACCAATCACCATGCTCGAAATCTTCGCTGTCATTCCGCTGGAATAGCACGATTGGTCAATTCGGGCACCGCTAAGCTCCGCTCCGCTCCTCAGCCTCCGTTTCAGTGGAAGCGCAACTCCCAAGCGGCCACATGCGGCCGCGATAACAATAGATAAGCTTGTGTCTGGTTTTTCCACGATCAAGGTTATAGTATTAGTCAAAACTCAAAGTAGGTAAATCGTTAATGCGTTCGATGAAATGGAATACCTAGGTATTGATTGAAGAGGAACTTCGGAGAAAACAGAACAACGCACATATTTTTGAAGTTGTATCACTAAGCTGCTCGTCAGACGTCGCCCGGCGGGTAGATACAAAATATACAAGATTGTATAATGTATTTTGCTATTAGTACTCACATACGGTTTTACTCAATAGTTTTACTCCAAATCGAGCAAAAACTACCGTGTGGACCGCAAAACTCACAGCTCGAAGGCTCGCATCGAGCCGGATCGATGGAATTAAAATAT
Organism: Lysandra bellargus; assembly: GCA_905333045.1. Lineage (NCBI taxonomy): Eukaryota > Metazoa > Arthropoda > Insecta > Lepidoptera > Lycaenidae > Lysandra > Lysandra bellargus. Next base: position 6,588,316 of record HG995358.1, read on the forward strand.
AATATAATATTATGTATACTGTATATGTTAAAAAAAAGAAAAGAAAAAAAAAGTTTATGAAGTTCCTGGGTCATGGAATATGTATATCATTTAATAAAAATCTTATATATGTATACTGTATAGTATAAAACACGTATAAAAGTAATATTTCCGTTGTCTGGTACCTGTAACACAAGTCCTTCAGGTACTTACCACGGGGCCAGACTGACGTGGTGTGAAGCGTCCATAGATATTATTATTATTATTATTATTATTATTATATGTAATTTCTTTTGAAGCCAGTGAATCAAACCATCAATGCTGCAGCCCATTAATGGACATGGATTTCTCCACTGACAATATCGAGTAGCAGGAGATCGGTCATCTTGGCGTTCATTGAGAGAGGCCTATGTCCAGCAGTGGACGAATATAGGCTGATATGATGATAGTGATGATATTATGTAATTTCCTTCGATTTGGAGTACAACTATCAAGCAAAGATGTGTGGACGAGCCGTGGTTTTAACTCTACGTGATTGCTCGAAAGAGCAAAACCGTATGTGAGTAGGTACTTAGCATTTATAGGAAAGGTGCAAGAACTCAAAAAAAAACTTACTCTTGTACATGCACTCCAAAACTTTATTTCTAAAAAGTCGCAGTACATTTTGCGTGTTTACACACACGCCGCAGCGGCAGCGGCACCGCCACCGCGGCGGCGCGCGGCGGACTCATCCTTGTATTTCTATGGGCCCTTTCCACACGGCGCCGCCGTCGCGGCGGCGGCGAGCGGTGACGCAGTTTTCATCAAAAAAAATATGTAACGAGACTAGTCGGACCTATGATCGCGCCGCAGTGCGCCTCGGCGGCGAAAAACACTGCCGCTGCGGCGCCGTATCACGTAATTATGTAAACAGCCTAAGGGCCGGGACACAAAAACACGGCACGACGTCGTACGGCGTCGTACGGCGCCGTGAGGACGCGCGTCGTAAAAAACCCACGGTACGGCGTCGTACGACGTCGCGCCGTAGAAACTCACGTATAAATTCAAGCTGAGTTTGTACGGCACGACGTCGTACGACGTCTAGTCACACCAGCCCGTTTGTAGTAGTATGACCTTAATAAGATATTTTACTCTATCTTCATCATGTTGAAGTCGGTGTCAGTTCCAAAAGTTTCAAATATTCTGTCAGACAGGGACCGCGGAAGTGGGGTGCAGAGGGGGCCAAATGACAAATCCCTAAAATCAAATAGGTGGGCCGCGCGTACCACATTCTCCTATTAGTCTTAGCGCGATAAAATATAGCCTATAGTCTTCCTCAATAAATGGGCTATCTAACACTGAAAGAATTTTTCAAATCGGACCAAAAGTTCCTGAGATTAGCGCGTTCAAGTTAGCCCTTTCAAACAATTTCCCCAGTTTTTTCCACATTTTCCTCTATATCTTCGCTCCTATTAGTCTTAGCGTAACAAAATATAGCCCATAGCCTTCCCCGATAAATGGGCTATCTAACACTGAAAGAATCATCAAAATCCGTTGCGTAGTTTTAAAGATTATAAGGAACAAATGGACATGAGGGAAAAAAGCGACTTTGTTTTATAATATGTACTAGCTGTTGCCCGCGACTTCGTCCGCGTGGACTTCAGTTTATAGTTGTTCCCGTACATCGATTGAATAGTTTACGCACACTGCACAGTGTAAATAACTACAGTGTTCCAACTTCCAACGCCTTTGAAGTCGTGCGAAATGCCGCTTTTGTGTAGGTATTCGTCATTGCTTCAGGGTTGTCACAATAATGTGTTTTAATATAATCTGTTCTACATTTTATGTGTTCATAGTATTTGTATGTAGAGTACTAGGAATAACAATAATTAAATATAGAAGTATTGTTACGGATACGGGCAGTTGTTTACCTCTGCGCGTACTTTCTAGAAAAGTCCAACCCTTGTTTATGTGAATTGCGTGTTTACGTAAACAATCCAGAATGGAACGTTCCAGAAAGCGTCGCGGGCCATATAAAAGGTAAACAAGCCGACAGTCAGTTCAGTTTGATACAATCGATCATCAAGGCGACTTCGAAGTGAGAACAAGTGATCAATAGTGAGTGACAATGATAGTGCTCAGTGATTTGGATCTAGTGCTTAGTGTTTGGACTTAGAGATTTGTGTGAGCTAGTGTTTGTGAATACAGTCTTTAAGAGAGTCACCAGGTCTTTCTCTCCGAATCCTCGAACCCTAGCACGTAATGACTGTGAATGTGTGAATTTAAATGATGTGACTTACAGGATTCAAAAGCCACCAAGAGGCACATTCAAAGTGGTACACATAGACCATTTGGCGCGTTATCATGGCAGTAACAACGATGCTCGGGACGAGCATTTCTAAGAGGGGAGTAGTGTTACGGATACGGACAGTTGTTTACCTCTGCGCGTACTTTCTAGAAAAGTCCAACCCCTGTTTATGTGAATTGCGTGTTTACGTAAACAATCCAGAATGGAACGTTCCAGAAAGCGTCGCGGGCCATATAAAAGGTAAACAAGCCGGCAGTCAGTTCAGTTTGATACAATCGATCATCAAGGCGACTTCGAAGTGAGAACAAGTGATCAATAGTGAGTGACAGTGATAGTGCTCAGTGATTTGGATCTAGTGCTTAGTGTTTGGACTTAGTGATTTGTGTGAGCTTTGTGAATAAAGTCTTTAAGAGAGTCACCAGGTCTTTCTCTCCGAATCCTCGAACCCTAGCATGTAACAGTATTATGAATAAGGAGTTTTATTATACAAAATACAAATGCGTATACAAAAGCTCAGGGTTCGCATGATATACCTATATTATATTATCAATTGATATATATATCGGATATATATATATCATGAATCATGATACATAATATCAATTGATATTTACGCTTGATATAATATATCAAAATTGATATTTATATTTAAAATGTAAAATAATGTGTTAAGTTAATTCGACTGACAAAATTAATACACTTTTTTTCTTCTGGTTAAAAAAGCTGTGTTTCGCCGAGTGAGTGAGTTTACCGGAGGCCCAATCCTCTATCCTTTTCTCTATTTCCTTCCCTACCCTCCCCTATTACCTTATTCCATCTTAAAAGGCCGGCAACGCACCTGCAGCTCTTCTGATGCTGCGAGTGTCCATGGGCGACGGAAGTTGCTTTCCATCAGGTGACCCGTTTGCTCGTGTGTTCCCCTTGTTTCATTTAAAAAAATTGATACTCAAAAATCATTGATTTTTACTTCACTTGAAAACTTTGAATATCGATAATAAATAAATGAGTTTAATTTTACTTCCCTATCTTCAAATTATCAGACATACAAATTATTTCGAATCAACTATTACGAAAAAAAAACATATCAAAGTATGAAATTTGTATGTAATTTTAAAAATATCCAAAATTAAAAAAGTAACAAAAAATTAAAACCGACTTCCAAGGTAAAAACAATAGTAATATGAACTAAAAAGTATTAAATAACTCTTACTCTTTATTAGTGCCTTTTTCAGAATTCGTCTAAATCTCAACTATTTCTGTACATACTACAGTCTTCATTATTTTGAAGTCGGTACCTAATTTATTCGTGAGTTCAGTAATGTCAGAACTTAGAATATCTGAAACTTTTGGGACTGGTACCGACTTCAAAGTAATGAAGACTGTAGTATGTACAGAAATAGTTGAGATTTAGACGAATTCTGAAAAAGGCACTATTAAAGAGTAAGAGTTATTTAATACTTTTTAATTCCTATTACTATTATTTTTACCTTGGAAGTCGATTTAAATTTTTTGTTAAAAATAATAATTTCACCCTTTTTAGTTATCTACAAAATAAGGCTTTATGCGTAAATAACCAATACGAATGTTAACTATTCATATTATGTACATAAGCGAAATTGTGGTAAATGCTTGCAGTTATCTAAGCGATGCTGCAATTTCCAAACTTACATCTTTAAAGGTTCAGGAGTTCTATTCAGTGACTTTGGACCTTCGTATGAAATTTCCCTTATTCGTAACATATGTTTAACTTACTAGAAACAATATTTTAACCACTATGAGTGTTTTGATAAATTTCAAGGATTTCCCTCGTTTGCTCATAGATCCCATCATCAGCTCACCACTTTTGTAATTGTTATACAAAATTAAGATTATATCATATACAACAATACGAGAATTTTGTAAATCGGTCCACAAACAGCGAGATCATCATCAAAAACAACTGCTTCGATGCAAAATATCGCAAAAAGTACCAATAATTGGGTCATAGTGTGATGACCCATGGTATAATTATGGTTGTGATGATGATGATCAATCAAATTGATGTGTTGGCTTATGCTTTCAGTTGTATAAACAACGCCAAAATCCCCGAACCTGTACCTATAAGCATTCAAAATGCTCTGTCTAGACGTGTTCGTTAGACCACTGTAGTTATTTACACTGTGGTTTACGCGCAAATCACAAAGGTACATTTTGTGGGAACCGTACATTTTTCCGCCACAAAATATATCCTATGTTCTTTCCCGGGACTCAAAGTATCTCTATACCAAATTTCAGCAAAATAGATTGAATAGTTTAGGCGAAAATCTCAAAGCGAAAATCATAAAAAATTATTGTGCGGGAACCGTACATTTTTTGGGACAAAAAGTATCCCTTGTCCTTCCCGAGACTCAAAATATCTCCATTCTCCATACCAAAATTCATCAAAATTGATTGAATAGTTTACGCGCAAATCATAAAAGTAAGTAGGTATATTGTGCGATAGCCGTTCATTTTTCCGGGACAAAATGTATCCTGTGTCCTTTTTCGGGACTCAAAATACATATATCCATACCAAACAACAAAATCGGTCCAGCTGTTTACGCGTGATGTCGTAACCAAGAAACTTAAGCTTCTTGGTCGTAACTCGTAACCAAGGGAAATATTATATGGATACATTTTTATAGACGTTCCGCGCGGTTCGCCGTTCGTTCGCCCGCGTAAATTAGATATTTCACAGACAAATTATTAGTCCACAAAAACAGCTATGATCCTTCACGTGCTCTACTTCCAATCTGACCCGAATAACAGAAAAATTGCTCTAGTAGTCCGTAAGATAAGCCCTTTCAAATAATTTCCCTCGTTTTTTCCACATTCTTCTCTATTTCTTCGCTCCTATTAGTCTTAGCGTGATAAAATATAGCATATAGCCTTCCTCGATAAATGGGCTATCTAACACTGAAAGAATTTTTCAAATCGGGCCAGTAGTTCCTGAGATTAGCGCGTTCAAACAAACAAACAAACAAACTAATATACCCTCCCGGCACCCCCCCTGTCTGCAGTGCCGTAAATAGGGCGGTGCCACCGGTGCCCAGGCACAGGGCGTAGACTCTGGGGGGCGCAAGAATGGCCAGACCGGCCGACTCTTATTTTTTCGGTTTGCTACCGATAAGTTCTCGCTGCGCCCCAGAGATGTTTCCCAATGTAACTATAAAGTACTTCCGCGGTCCCTGCTGTCAGAGACTGAAGATTCAGCGACTTCAAAATGATGTAGATTGAGTACAGAAATAGTTGAGTTTTAGCCGAATTCGGAAAAAGGGCGGTTTTTTAAAAAATTCGAAAAAAAATTCGTGTTTCAGAGCTGCTACTTTCACAGTGAACTCTCTATAAGGAACACGTACACACCCTAAAGTATTATCACTTATTTTTGTTACACACTGTATAATAGTGCTATTATTCCTTCCTTATAGTGCTAATTATACAGTGTGTAACAAAAATAAGTGATAATACTTTAGGTTGTGTACGTGTTCCTTATAGAGAGTTCACTGTGAAAGTAGCAGCTCTGAAACACGAATTTTTTTTTCACTTTTGTATGGGCAAGGGCCCGAGCGTCACGAGTTTCCCCATAACAAAAGTGAAAAAAAAATTTGGTCTTTCAGCGCTGCTACTTTCACAGTGAACTCTCTACAAGGAACACGTACACACCCTAAAGTATTATCACTTATTTTTGTTACACCCTGTAGATAGGAAAAATTATTTAATACTTTTTAGTTTATAATTATTTTAAGGATGTTATTATTGTTTTTACCTTGGAAGTCGGTTTTAAAATTTTGTTAAAAATAATAATGTACAAAGAAGTCACAAATGTATTGCATTTAAATCGAAAATAAAGGCATGTATTATAACTAAACTAATTTATTTTCTTGAAAGTTTTAAAGGCTGCATTTTTCAGAAGATATTGTAGCTACAGGTATCAGCAGAATTTAATCACTTTTATCGAATTGAACCAATATGATCATGTACATCATTGCCGAAGCTAGCATCTGAAAAAAATTTAAACAAAATTCATTGATTACGAATTACGATTCCTGAATTCAAATACTTTTTCTGATTTACAAGGTACATATTGAAATGTACCTAGTTGAGATAACGGGCGCCGATGTCAATGGTTCCGACGCTGGAATCTGGATCAATCTATGGAATATGGATGCTAAACAATGGGTACTGACTACTGATACTTGATCACTAATATAATAGTGCTCTATGCTCATTCATCACCGGAATCAGTAACATCTTTCCCCGCTGCGTCATTAAAATTTGCCTTAAAATAACTTTGAATTCTCACATTAAACATCAAGGTTGCATCCACGGGAAAGTACCCATAGAGTGTTATTTCACTTCCTTGGAAGTTCATCAGAGACGCGAAGTGCTGGATCTGAAAAAAATATTACTTAAGATGTAGGCAATTCGTAAATTAATTGCGGTAGGATTGCGCGAAGGACCACTGTACGCTAGTAATTTAATATAGTATGTAACGCTTTTAAATAGCTCTTTTTGTTAGTGAAGAATATTAGTTAAGTCATAAGATTGTTGGTTTTTTTATGAAATAAGAGGACAAACGAGCAAACGGGTCACCTGATTGAAAGCAACTTCCGTCGCCCATGGACACTCGCAGCATTAGAAGAGCTGCAGGTGCGTTGCCGGCCTTTTAAGAGGGAATAGGGTAATAGGGGAGGGTTGGGATGGGAAGGATAGGGAATAGGGTCTGAGATTGGGCTTCCGGTAAACTCACTCACTCGGCGAAACACAGCGCAAGCGCCGGTTTTCTGTGAGAACGTGGTATTTATCCGGTCGAGCCGGCCCATTCGTGCCGAAGCATGGCTCTCCCACGTATAAACTGTTTCCTACTTCTTACCTCTGCAAGGCACCGTGTGTCTTGTTTCTCCGTGGGTATGCTGTGTAACGTTTGACCGATTTTCAGGGCCTAAAAAAATATGTTTTCATCTACATACTTACATTTAAATTGTTGACACAACCAAAATCTTACAATACCCATATTATAATAATCGTCTAATCGTTAGATACCTAAGTGTTACCACTTACCTAGTACATACCTACATCTATACAAAAGAGAAAGTTTGTCTGTCAGTCTCCTCTTCGCGCCTAAGCTGCTGAACCGATTTTGTTGGGTATGGAGATAATAATAATAATAAAGTATTTAAAAATAAAAGACATAAAAGCACATAAAAGAGACAAAAAAACAAAAGAAATAACAACAACAAAAAAAGTATGAAAAATTACAAAAGTGTACAAAAAGGCGGTCTTACTGCTTTAAACAGTTTCTTCCAGATACCTAACCGATACTTCGAGTCCCGGGAAAGTTTAAGAGATAATTTTATCCCGGGAAAATTTACGATTCCCGCGCGATAGGTAAACGAACTTAGGCGCAACAGAGTTGCTATTAGGTAAGTATCTACCTAATAATATCATAAAGAAGAACTTACTAAGGTTAAAATATAACTGTAAGCAGATGATAAGACGAGGTAATATTATACTTAGTAAAAATTTGCAAACACCTCCATCTTCAACAAATTCCCAGAATACGACAGCGAATAAATCTTCAAAATCTGATACATGATCCACACGGAGCAGTTGACGAGATCATGTGTTGTGGTAGACTTGGAGACCACACCGTGGTATATAATGTAGGCCTCACTCACTATACTATGAAAACATTGGAGGGCAGTCGCTAAAATCGGTCCTTGAAACGCTCTGTTAATTTTACTCTTGATCTTAAAAGCTTCGATGTAGACCAACTCCATCTTCCTCACCATGCTGCAGGTTTTTGGGTGTACGAAAAGAATGCTATTTTCGCTTGCTAGCAGACGGCATTGCGCGTTTATATTCGAGAGGAGAGCGACGACCAGCATCACGTAAGCGAAGTAAAACGCTAGGTACACGAACTGGATCATTTGAGGCAGATCAAAAGTTATCGTCACCAGTATAATTTTCCATACGCTGTCGCTCCGAGTGAAGTTCACGCTGATTTGGAGCACAAAGATGAAAGCCAGGATATACATCACAACGTGGATTTGGGATCTCAGTCGCCTTAGAATCTTCTGGCTGGTGTCAGTAGTGGGAAGAGCCAGCCAAGTTGAGATGACTGCGTTCAACATCGAGACGTATTCTTCTCTGTTAGTAAAAGCGCAGTAGTAAGCCACTAAGCAGAATAGTATTAGCGTGTTCAGCTCTAGCATGTAGTTAAGTTGAGTTAGCAGTCCTTCCGTCATAGAAGCCGCCTCGCTAGATTCAATGATCTCTTGTATATGTAATATTAAGAATGACAGCATTAATAGAATATAGGATATTCCACACACGGAGTTCATGTAGACTGATCTATCCAGGGATTCATAGTAGTTCTTCGCCTTACGGTATCTGATACTGATCGGGAATAAACCACATAGGGATGCCACTAAGTATATCGGTTTGATGATAGTCGGTATATCCAAATTCGCGGTGGTGGTATATTTCAAATACTTTTTCAAGCGATCCAACATTTTTAGACCGACACCGACTAGCATGGTTAAGTGATACCGTTTGAAAAGCGTATGTTTATTTAACAACAACATCTATTCATAACTGAAAACATCAGTAGATGAAGTAGGTAACTTACAATTTGAAAACTGACGTTTTTTGCATAAATGGAGGCTTTAGGGACCGGAAAAATTATTTGAAGTAAAAAAATGGATTCTATTTATAACTAGCTATGTTAGCTAGATGATGAAGTTACCTACTTAAAGGTGCTCCCTACCTGGAGCATTCGCTTGTAATGTAACGTTACAGAGTCAAGCATTACATCAGTGAGGGAGGTGAACCGAGCATTATAATGCGGCGCACATTGTAATTATTTTACAATATGTGTAATATCTTATACAACTTGTAATATCAATGCTACGTGACAGTGAAGTCAACTTGCTATGGAATGCTCAAAGTATCGTATCTATAATGTCAGACTACACACGATAATGCTCCCGTTGAGGCACCTTTAGGTTACAAGGTTTGTTCGAATTATAAGGGAAAAAATTAGTACAATGCTCTATGTTGTAATATATTTAAAGTTACCCGCTTTATCCACTCATGTCTTCAACTGTTTTCGATAGTATCTAACACGTTACAAGCAGTTTGTGAGGGTAGTATGAAATTACTGAGTCGTTAAACGTTTTCTGTGACGTAATTTTGATTTGAGTGGTTTTCACTTCGCTCACGCTGTAATTAAGAGCTGCAATTAGAAAATGGTTGTTGAAAATCACAGACATAGATCAAAATAGATACCGCATGTGTATGTACTTCGCGTGCCATATCGCGTTCCCAAACGACGAGCAATGCTCGTCTTTCGAAAGTCTGTTCTTTAGTCTGCTATCGGAATCGGACGTCAATCGGAATTTTAAAAATGCTTGAATGCCTAAAAGTGCCGTATTGAGCTGTAGAAATACAAATAGAAATGTTGGCCGAGATAATAGACACGTTTTTTATCATCGGTACGTCACAGTAGGTAGGAAAAAATGGCACGCTCGTTTTCATACAAATAGAGCGACATGCGGTATCTATCTCGATCTATGTCTGTGTTGAAAATGATTAATTTACGATGCCTATCTTTTTAGGGCTCTGTAGAAAAAAAGCTTTAACCACGCTTTAACCCTTTCGCTGCTATGCCAAAAATAATTATACCACCACTACACTATAAATTTGCGATTATAAAAAGATTTTGTTTTACTAATTATCGAAAAACACCAATTAATGTGTTCCCTACATAATATTAAACTACACAATATATATTAACCTCCAAATCGATTTTAAAAATATATTAAAACAAGAAACTACAGTGTTGCGGCTGCACCGCAAGAAGGCGCGCGGGGCGCGCGAGCGGCGTTCTCCTAGCTGCGCCGGCGCATACGCCTTATGCGCGAGCGCACACTACACAGCTATATTAGTTATACGTATAATATCTAGTTTTGAGTTTTTGACAACTATTCATTCCATTATTGTCTTCGTAGGCGACCAGTACATACTTATAATATTGTAACTTTCCTAACTTGAATACAGTCCACTCAATGTCTACTTATCTTTTATTTAAAATCTGGTAGCCTACATACAGTTCGTCATAGTTATGTAACGTAGCAAACTACAAATAGAAAAAAAATTTAATAGCTAATTAAAATGTAAAGAAAAACCTATATTAATTTTTTCCAAACAACGCTCGTAAGCACTTCAAAAAACTGAAATTTCCCAATTTCTGTTGGCCTTTGATATTCTTCTCTGTATTTCGTGCCTCACTTGTGACGACATCTTGCTCCTTTAATTTTGGAAGTACCGATACTAGACTCTTCTGTAAATTCAAACGTAACATTATAAAAATTTAAATAATTAAAATAAGTATTAGAAATGGCCACCTTCACCTTCTATAATACAATCTATATAGGATGCAAAAACTAAGTATTTTAGTAACTTAAAGCATTTTCTACATTTTGTACGGGTAACCTTTAAATTTTAATAAATTAATAAAAAATAAAACCTACCTTTGATATTATAGTAACATTGATTCCTGAAGGTTTGTTGATACATTTTGAAGATTTCTGAAAATCATAGAATAATGTAAGTAAAATATTACAATGTATTGCAGCACAATCTATTATAAATCTGAGCGCCCTGGATTGAGTCTAAATTTGCAACTAAAAATAGTTTATCTTTCAGTGCTGATAGTTTCACAGTGATGTCTATGTCATGGGGACACATAAACTAAGCTTAAAGTATTATCACTTAGTTTTTTTACATCTTGTATAATATCTCATCAAGAAACATATTTTAAAGTGCCCATAAAATATAATAGACATCGAGAAAAAGCATTACCCGTGGTATGTTAATGCTGATGCCCGAAGGTCCTCCAACATAAGCGAAGGTTCTGCACGGCCCGACTGACGCCTTGCGAACCAGCGTCAACGATGCAGATGTGCTTGGTAGGTCTATCTCCTAAAGATAAACACAACCACTTTTATTATTACAGTCGGGGCATTTTAATAGGCCACATTTGACATCTGTCAGATTAATCTCCATAGTGAGGTGAGCTGCGTAAAACATCGACCAAAACGAATAAATCGATACGGACTTGAATTAAAATATTTGAATTTTATACGTTTGAAACACTCTCCTGTCCCATTATTACTTTTTCTTTTGCAAATTCAAGGAGCAAAATAAGACAAGTACATAATTTGCAGAAAAAAAATGCATTTATTCGCTTGAATTATAAAAACTGTTAAATGTAGTATTATCATTATTCATTTCACATAAATATGTGTTACTTTTCACAACGTGGTTATTAATTTATGGAGATATTTCGTTACAAGTAATCAATGCATCGATACTATTTATTCGCTTTCGATTTTTAGGGCAACTTCCCTAGAGTTTAAAAAGAAAAAAGGTCAGCTGACGTAACATTGTGACGACGTGCAATTATTAAGATCAGAATTTGTTTATTACGTTTAGAATTGTTTATCAGTAAAAGCAAATCGTTAAATACTTCGTATCGGTCATATTTGCAATAAATATGTAATCGTAATTGAAAAAAGTTAATCAATTGTGCAGTTATAACAAAACGATAATATTTATTTTTTATGTACGTCGCTATAAGGTTACCTGGTACAATTTTGATGAACTGTCAAATGTGGCCTATTAAAATGTCCCGACTATAAAGACTATACTGTACTCGGCGAAACATGGCGGTAGCGGTCATTGACTCCCTGTCAAAAACTTGTTACTTTCTATATAAACCGCAATGGGGATTGTCCATTTTTTTTAAATTTTGCTCATTACAAAAACATTTCGAGGAATAAGGTCAGTGATCGTTTTTCTGTATATAAACGAAAAAAAATCCCATTAGTTACTTATATTTTTGAACAAACATGTTTAACCTTAGTTTGACCTTCAATGGCGTTAAATTAGCAATAAATTCGACCAACATTACTTTTCGAACTTTTGGTAAGCTTCTCGTATCAGCTTTCACATAATGAGCACTTGCATTTGACGAACCAGCCATTATAAATAAGATTGAAAGGAAAAAAAAATCATACTGCAGAGGTCAATTGGCCGCCGATGATGACGTTAGAGCGAAACTTTAAAAATTTATTGAGAAAAAACTAGCCAATGAATTTCAAAATTATTTAATTTATATTCTTAAAATACCCTATTTTAACGAAAAAAAAAATATAAAAAGTACATGTGATTTTTTTTGGACAATGCCCATTGACAATGAAGTGTCAGGTGTTGTTAATCGCGGCTTTGTATAGAAAATGACAAGTTTTGACAGAGAGTCAATGACCGCTACCGCCACGTTTCTCCGAGTTAGTTAAAGTCCGCAACTCCGTTGCGCAGAAACTCGTCTATCGCGTAGGAACCGTTCATTTTTCCGGTATAAAAAGTACTATTATTTCCTGGGACTCAAATTATGTCCATGCCAAATTATTGCAAAATCAGTTCAGAGGTTTGGGCTTGAAGAGGTGAGACAGATAGTCAGACACACTTTCGCATTTACAATATTAGTGTAAACAAGGGGACAATATCTTCTTAATATATAAAATACTCGTGTCACAATGTTAGTTACCGTACTCCTCCGAAACGGCTTTACTGATTTTTACCAGATTTTATATGCATATTCAGTAGGTCTGAGAATCGGCTACTGGCCACTTTTTATATTGATAAGTGCATTTGTTGAATACATAATAGTAAATTATTACAACTCGAGACTGACGGCGACCATTGTTTGTGCGACGGAATAGCGATGGACGTTGCCATCATGGTGCCATACAGCATATCTTATTTAGTCACTTCCAATAAAATAATAATATATGGGCGAAATACTTTATATGGCAAAACAACGTTTGCCGGGACAGCTAGTACATATTTATCATTTTGGTAGTATCATTTTCAGTGTTGCTAATCTTATTGAATATAGGAGTAATGCTATGTTACCGCCTTACCTGAAAATTTTCGTGTTCCTGTACTCCTCGCTTTTGCCACGAAACTTCTCTCTGTTCTACCACTTGTAATGTAGCATCCTTAAAAAGTAGTATGACATGGTAGAATTTGAAACATTTGTTATCGATATTTTATCGAAATGATAATTATTTTCAATATCAACCAACAGTTTCTCTGTAGAGAGACAATTGAAAGATTGAGAAATAGGGCCTATACAGACGGACCGCATTTCAACTGCAATCCAAACGCAAATTGCAGTTTGAATGCAGTTGACACGACTACAATAGAACTGCAAACCAAACGCGCAGTCGGATTGCAGTTCAGTTACAGTTGATGTGCAGTCGTGTGAACTGCATACCGACTGCATCCAATCACTCTAACCTTGTTTTTGCTACTGATTCCATGCGCGTGGCTGGAATGGTGCAGTTTGGATGCAGTCGGTATACAGTTCACACGATGGCACGACCCAGATATGTGTCGCTCAAGTAATAAAGAATATTATATTTAGATATACATAATAAATAATGTGACGTTAAATAAAATACGTTTTATTTTTTTTAATTAATGTAATAATTTACAATTTAACATAAAATGTAGAAGAACTAACGTGCTGGTATCTAACTAGCCAGACTATAAAACAACTCTTTTGTCTCAGTTTTAGGGTCAGTTTACACCTAGCCGCTTCGCACCTCTAATAATTTCAGTATACCATGTAGACCCTAACATGTAGTTGTACTGTACTCATGAGATTCTATAGCCGAGATTGCCAGATAAAAAAAAATTAAATAGCGTTGCCATAGTGACGGCGGGGGGAGGACACGTCCTCATCCGAGGGCGCTTCGTACGTGACGCCGCAACAGAACATCTTGTGCACCGCGCGACTGACGCGCGACGCGCGCGACTCGCAGCGACCCAGCCCGCACGCTTCCTCGTCAGACTACAAACAAAATATACGATTAATTTACTAATATTGCCATAAATACTGTAAAATGTAAGTATCCATCATCCATCATCCATGTAAAAATACTAATTATTCTCCTAACTCTTCCTGTAGAACCTCTACGCTGGTTCTACGCACGTGCTACGACGAATGTAGCAGACTATGACAGATCTCCAGCATGCCTTCATATTATTATTTTGTACTAGCTGTGCCGGTGAACTTCGAACCTTCCCTGGATTTTTAGGAATATTTTAAGACTAAAATCAGCCCAATCCGTTCAGCCGTTTTCGAGTTTTAGCGCGACTAACACATTTGAAAATCCATTTTTATATATAAGAAGATATAGATTTAGAGTATTGTTTATATTCAATATATTGGCATGGCTTTTTTCTCTATGGTTTTTTTTATCAGCCAATCACAGTCGACCTTGACACAGATTAGCTGATTTTTGGATTAAGTTTTGTAGCTACGTTTAAATTTGGAACCCAATTTTTTTTTATTCGGGAATTTCGTCCACCTGATAAAAAGTTAAAATAGGTTTATTAGCTTGTTAAAATGAGAATCCCGAAAAGCATTATTTATTTAAAATGTTAAAAAACTTTGTAAGTATTGCAACGGTCGACCCAACCTTACATAATATGACCAACAAATGTGCAACATTTTTTTTCGCGTTTGGACCGTTTTATTGTTAGTTGCATGGACGAAAGGTCTCTACATCGGAAGTCGGAACATTCCTCCAACTACCAATGAAGCAGAGAAGACTTACTTATCTAGCAATACTGCACGTGCATAAGGCTGAAACATTTAGTTTAGATTTAAATGAAATCCTTAAGGAATTTGCTGCAAGGACGGCTGAGAGACGCAACGTTTTTGGTATCGTCCAATGAATGCAATAAAGCAATATTAAAAAAAAGGGTTTTTATTCATTGACCGTCGGTTGCAGAAAGCTCAGAATACAGAACAAACTTCTTTTAGTGTTAGATTGCCCATTTATTGAGGAAGGCTATAGGCTATATTTTATCGCGCTAAGACTAATAGGAAAATGTGGAAAAAACGCCCCCGTTTTTTCATATAGGTAGGTAGTCAGTTGCAGAAAGTTTCATTAAAGTTAAAGCTTCTTTAAATCTATTGCTGACTCTTTCTTTATCAACACGATAAAAAGGGTCAGTAATAGAAGAAGATTTATTTTTAATGCATCTTTCTGCCTCAATACAGAACAAACTTGTTCTGTATTCTGAGGCCCTTTCAAATAATTTCCCCCATTTTTTCCACATTCTCCTATTAGTCTTAGCGCGATAAAATATAGCCTATAGTCTTCCTCAATAAATGGGCTATCTAACACTGAAAGAATTTTTCAAATCGGACCAAAAGTTCCTGAGATTAGCGCGTTCAAGTTAGCCCTTTCAAACAATTTCCCCAGTTTTTTCCACATTTTCCTCTATATCTTCGCTCCTATTAGTCTTAGCGTAACAAAATATAGCCTATAGCCTTCCCCGATAAATGGGCTATCTAACACTGAAAGAATCATCAAAATCCATTGCGTAGTTTTAAAGATTATAAGGAACAAATGGACATGAGGGAAAAAAGCGACTTTGTTTTATAATATGTACTAGCTGTTGCCCGCGACTTCGTCCGCGTGGACTTCAGTTTATAGTTGTTCCCGTACATCGATTGAATAGTTTACGTACACTGCACAGTGTAAATAACTACAGTGTTCCAACTTCCAACGCCTTTGAAGTCGTGCGAAATGCCGCTTTTGTGTAGGTATTCGTCATTGCTTGAGGGTTGTCACAATAATGTGTTTTATTATAATCTGTTCTACATTTTATGTGTTCATAGTATTTGTATGTAGAGTACTAGGAATAACAATAAATAAATACAGAAGTATTGTTACGGATAGGACAGTTCTTTACCTCTGCGCGTACTTTCTAGAAAAGTCCAACCCTTGTTTATGTGAATTGCGTGTTTACGTAAACAATCCAGAACGGAACGTTCCAGAAAGCGTCGCGGGCCATATAAAAGGTAAACAAGCCGGCAGTCAGTTCAGTTTGATACAATCGATCATCAAGGCGACTTCGAAGTGAGAACAAGTGATCAATAGTGAGTGACAGTGATAGTGCTCAGTGATTTGGATCTAGTGCTTAGTGTTTGGACTTAGAGATTTGTGTGAGCTAGTGTTTGTGAATAAAGTCTTTAAGAGAGTCACCAGGTCTTTCTCTCCGAATCCTCGAACCCTAGCACGTAATGACTGTGAATGTGTGAATTTAAATGATGTGACTTACAGGATTCAAAAGCCACCATGAGGCACATTCAAAGTGGTACACATAGACCATTTGGCGCGTTATCATGGCAGTAACAACGATGCTCGGGACGAGCATTTCTAAGAAGGGAGAAGTGTTACGGATACGGACGGTTGTTTACCTCTGCGCGTACTTTCTAGAAAACTCCAACCCTTGTTTATGTGAATTGCGTGTTTACGTAAACAATCCAGAATGGAACGTTCCAGAAAGCGTCGCGGGCCATATAAAAGATAAACAAGCCGGCAGTCAGTTTAGTTTGATACAATCGATCATCAAGGCGACTTCGAAGTGAGAACAAGTGATCAATAGTGAGTGACAGTGATAGTGCTCAGTGATTTGGATCTAGTGCTTAGTGTTTGGACTTAGTGATTTGTGTGAGCTAGTGTTTGTGAATAAAGTCTTTAAGAGAGTCACCAGGTCTTTCTCTCCGAATCCTCGAACCCTAGCACGTAACAGTATTATAAATAAGGAGTTTTATTATAAAAAATACAAATGCGTATTCAAAAGCTCAGGGTTCACATGATATACCTATATTATATTATCAATTGATATATATATATATATATATATCATGAATCATGATACATGATATCAATTGATATTTACGCTTGATATAATATATCAAAATTGATATTTATATTTAAAATGTAAAATAATGTCTTAAATGTAAAAAAATCTTGCATCAAGTCGTAGTCTAAATACACAGGTCTTATTTTCCGAGAGTTTCACAAGCCTAGGTCATCAAAATCTTGCTATTTGACACGACATTAACTAATCATAGCCGTCGACGCGGCTAGTAACTTAGAGCCGACGAAAACACGTGTTTTGTGTCCCGGCCCATAGGCTTATGACACCCACGTGACCCCCTGTTTTTCGGAAGAAAATTCCTTGTTTATTATTATACTATTTTTATACCATTTATACCATGTGTTAAGTTAATTCGACTGACAAAATTAATACACTTTTTTTCTTCTGGTTAAAAAAAGCTGTGTTTCGCCGAGTGAGTGAGTTTACCGGAGGCCCAATCCTCTATCCTTTTCTCTATTTCCCTCCCTACCCTCCCCTATTACCTTATTCCATCTTAAAAGGCCGGCAACGCACCTGCAGCTCTTCTGATGCTGCGAGTGTCCATGGGCGACGGAAGTTGCTTTCCATCAGGTGACCCGTTTGCTCGTTTGCCCCCTTATTTCATTTTAAAAAATTGATACTCAAAAATCATTGATTTTTACTTCACTTGAAAACTTTGAATATCGATAATAAATAAATGAGTTTAATTTTACTTCCCTATCTTCAAATTATCAGACATACAAATTATTTCGAATCAACTATTACGAAAAAAAACATATCAAAGAATGAAATTTGTATGTAATTTTAAAAATATCAAAAATTAAAAAAATAACAAAAAATTAAAACCGGCTTCCAAGGTAAAAACAATAGTA
This sequence comes from Lysandra bellargus, assembly GCA_905333045.1. Taxonomy (NCBI): domain Eukaryota; kingdom Metazoa; phylum Arthropoda; class Insecta; order Lepidoptera; family Lycaenidae; genus Lysandra; species Lysandra bellargus. The sequence continues at coordinate 6,606,265 of HG995358.1, forward strand.
ATATGAACTAAAAAGTATTAAATAACTCTTACTCTTTATTAGTGCCTTTTTCAGAATTCGTCTAAATCTCAACTATTTCTGTACCGACTTCAAAGTAATGAAGACTGTAGTATGTACAGAAATAGTTGAGATTTAGACGAATTCTGAAAAAGGCACTATTAAAGAGTAAGAGTTATTTAATACTTTTTAATTCATATTACTATTGTTTTTACCTTGGAAGTCGATTTTAATTTTTTGTTAAAAATAATAATTTCACCCTTTTTAGTTATCTACAAAATAAGGCTTTATGCGTAAATAACCAATACGAATGTTAACTATTCATATTATGTTACTGTAAGCGAAATTGTGGTAAATGCTTGCAGTTATTTAAGCGATGCTGCAATTTCCAAACTTATATATTTAAAGGTTCAGGAGTTCTATTCAGTCACTTTGGACCTTCGTATGAAATTTCCCTTATTCGTAACATATGTTTAACTTACTAGAAACAATATTTTAACCACTATGAGTGTTTTGATAAATTTCAAGGATTTCCCTCGTTTGCTCATAGATCTCATCATCAGCTCACCACTTTTGTAATTGTTATACAAAATTAAGATTATATCCTATACAACAATACGAGAATTTTGTAAATCGGTCCACAAACAGCGAGATCATCATCAAAAACAACTGCTTCGATGCAAAATATCGCGAAAAGTACCAATAATTGGGTCATAGTGTGATGACGCATGGTATAATTATGGTTGTAATGATGATGATCAATCAAATTGATGTGTTGGCTTATGCTTTCAGTTGTTTAAACAACGCCGAAATCCCGGAACCTGTACCTATAAGCATTCAAAAGTTCTGTTCGGTACCTTCGGATCCAGGGTATAACCTGGTGCAAAGTCTTACTTTTTGGTAGCGTTTACCTCGAATGCTTCAGAAAAATCGAAATCACTATATGTTTCCATACAAATTTCAAGGAGTCCCCTCGATTACTCATGGATTCCATCATCGGATCACCACTTTTATGAACATGGTACCAAATTCGAATCAAACCCTATACAACACAAAAAGAATTTTGAAAATCAGACCACAAACGGCTGAGTAATTGTTGAACATACATAAAAAAAATACATACAGCCGAACGTATTACCTCCTCCTTTTTGGAAATCGGTCAAAAATAAAAAATATCGGATATAATATATTATTTATTATTATTTATATATATTTAAATAAGTACATACATACAACTCAAACGAAACACTGTCGGTCGCAAACCATTTAAAACAATTAAATTAAAAAGCGTCAACCCCGGCTGACGTGTACCGAACGAGTGTATGGCAGTTCGGTATCGCTACCGCGCCTCTCTCGCCCCGCACGCCCCGCACGATTGCTCTGTCTAGACGTGTTCGTTGGACCACTGTAGTTATTTACACTGTGGTTTACGCGCAAATCACAAAGGTACATTTTGTGGGAACCGTACATTTTTCCGCCACAAAATATATCCTATGTTCTTTCCCGGGACTCAAAGTATCTCTATACCAAATTTCAGCAAAATAGATTGAATAGTTTAGGCGAAAATCTCAAAGCGAAAATCATAAAAATTTATTGTGCGGGAACCGTACATTTTTTGGGACAAAAAGTATCCCTTGTCCTTCCCGAGACTCAAAGTATCTCCATTCTCCATACCAAAATTCATCAAAATTGATTGAATAGTTTACGCGCAAATCATAAAAGTAAGTATATTGTGCGATAGCCGTTCATTTTTCCGGGACAAAATGTATCCTGTGTCCTTTTTCGGGACTCAAAATACATATATCCATACCAAACAACAAAATCGGTCCAGCTGTTTACGCGTGATGTCGTAACCAAGAAACTTAAGCTTCTTGGTCGTAACTCGTAACCAAGGGAAATATTATATGGATACATTTTTATAGACGTTCCGCGCGGTTCGCCGTTCGTTCGCCCGCGTAAATTAGATATTTCACAGACAAATTATTAGTCCACAAAAATAGCCTATGATCCTTCACGTGCTCTACTTCCTATCTGACCCGAATAACAGAAAAATTGCTCTAGTAGTTCGTAAGATAAGCCGTTTCAAATAATTTCCCTCGTTTTTTCCACATTCTCCTCTATTTCTTCGCTCCTATTAGTCTTAGCGTGATAAAATATAGCATATAGCCTTCCTCGATAAATGGGCTATCTAACACTGAAAGAATTTTTCAAATCGGACCAGTAGTTCCTGAGATTAGCGCGTTCAAACAAACAAACAAACTAACAAACCCTCCCGGCACCCCCCCTGTCTGCAGTGCCGTAAATAGGGCGGTGCCACCGGTGCCCAGGCACAGGGCGTAGACTCTGGGGAGCGCAAGAATGGCCAGACCGGCCGACTCTTATTTTTTCGGTTTGCTACCGATAAGTTCTCGCTGCGCCTCAGAGATGTTTCCCAATGTAACTATAAAGTACTTCCGCGGTCCCTGCTGTCAGAGACTGAAGATTCAGCGACTTCAAAATGATGTAGATTGAGTACAGAAATAGTTGAGTTTTAGCCGAATTCGGAAAAAGAGCGGTTTTTTAAAAAATTCGAAAAAAAAATCGTGTTTCAGAGCTGCTACTTTCACAGTGAACTCTCTATAAGGAACACGTACACACCCTAAAGTATTATCACTTATTTTTGTTACACACTGTATAATTAGCACTATAAGGAACACGTACACACCCTAAAGTATTATCACTTATTTTTGTTACACCCTGTAGATAGGAAAAATTATTTAATACTTTTTAGTTCATAATTATTTTAAGGATGTTATTATTGTTTTTACCTTGGAAGTCGGTTTTAAATTTTTGTTAAAAAGAATAATGTACAAAGAAGTCACAAATGTATTGCATTTAAAACGAAAATAAAGGCATGTATTATAACTAAACTAATTTATTTTCTTGAAAGTTTTAAAGGCTGCATTTTTCAGAAGATATTGTAGCTACAGGTATCAGCAGAATTTAATCACTTTTATCGAATTGAACCAATATGATCATGTACATCATTGCCGAAGCTAGCATCTGAAAAAAATTGAAACAAAATTCATTGATTACGAATTACGATTTACGAATAGTTGAGATAACGGGCGCCGATGTCAATGGTTCCGACGCTGGAATCTGGATCAATCTATGGAATATGGATGCTAAACAATGGGTACTGACTACTGATGATACTTGATCACTAATATAATAGTGCTCTATGCTCATTCATCACCGGAATCTGTAACATCTTTGCCCGCTGCGTCATTAAAATTTGCCTTAAAATAACTTTGAATTCTCACATTAAACATCAAGGTTGCATCCACGGGAAAGTACCCATAAAGTGTTATTTCACTTCCTTGGAAGTTCATCAGAGACGCGAAGTGCTGGATCTGAAAAAAATATTACTTAAGATGTAGGAAATTCGTAAATTAATTGCGGTAGGATTGCGCGAAGGACCACTGTACGCAATTTAATATAGTATGTAACGCTTTTAAATAGCTCTTTTTGTTAGTAAAGAATATTAGTTAAGTCATTAGATTGTTGGTTTTTTTATGAAATAAGAGGACAAACGAGCAAACGGGTCACCTGATGGAAAGCAACTTCCGTCGCCCATAGACACTCGCAGCATCAGAAGAGCTGCAGGTGCGTTGCCGGCCTTTTAAGAGGGAATAGGGTAATAGGTGAGGGTAGGGATGGGAAGGGAAGGGACTAGGGTAGGGGATTGGGCCTCCGGTAAACTCACTCACTCGGCGAAACACAGCGCAAGCGCTGTTTCACGCCGGTTTTCTGTGAGAACGTGGTATTTCTCCGGTCGAGCCGGCCCATTCGTGCCGAAGCACGGCTCTCCCACGTATAAACTGTTTCCTACTTCTTACCTCTGCAAGGCACCGTGTGTCTTGTTTCTCCGTGGGTATGCTGTGTAACGTTTGACCGATTTTCAGGGCCTAAAAAAAATAATGTTTTCATCTACATATTTAGGGTAAATGACTAGTAGATTGGACAGTACTAGTCATTGGAAAAAGCACAAAAACACCATATTTATTAATGTTGCTTTAAAAACTGACTGTTTTTCTTAAAAAACAGGCGTTCTTTTACTTTAAAAACAGGAAACTTTTAAAGCAACATTAATAAATATTGTGTTTTTGTGCTCTTTCCAATGACTGGTACTGTCCAATCTACTAGTCATTTACCTTACATTTAAATTGTTGACACAACCAAAATCTTACAATACCCATATTATAATAATCGTCTAATCGTTAGATACCTATGTGTTACCACTTACCTAGTACATACCTACATCTATACAAAAGAGAAAGTTTGTCTGTCAGTCTCCTCTTCGCGCCTAAGCTGCTGAACCGATTTTGTTGGGTATTGAGATAATAATAAAAATAAAGTCTTTAAAAAGAAAAGACATAAAAGCACATAAAAGAGACAAAAAACAAAAGAAATAACAACAACAAAAAAAGTATAAAAAATTACAAAAGTGTGCAAAAAGGCGGTCTTACTGCTTTAAACAGTTTCTTCCAGATAACCGATACTTCGAGTCCCGGGAAAGTTTAAGAGATAATTTTATCCCGGGAAAATTTACGATTCCCGCGCGATAGGTAAACGAACTTAGGCGCAACAGAGTTGCTATTAGGTAAGTATCTACCTAATAATATCATAAATAAGAACTTACTAAGGTTAAAATATAACTGTAAGCAGATGATTAGACGAGGTAATATTATACTTAGTAAAAATTTGCAACTACACACCTCCATCTTCAACAAATTCCCAGAATACGACAGCGAATAAATCTTCAAAATCTGATACATGATCCACACGGAGCAGTTGACGAGGTCATGTGTTGTGGTAGACCTGGAGACCACACCGTGGTATATAATGTAGGCCTCACTCACTATACTATGAAAACATTGGAGGGCAGTCGCTAAAATCGGTCCTTGAAACGCTCTGTTAATTTTACTCTTGATCTTAAAAGCTTCGATGTAGACCAACTCCATCTTCCTCACCATGCTGCAGGTTTTTGGGTGTACGAAAAGAATGCTATTTTCGCTTGCTAGCAGACGGCATTGCGCGTTTATATTCGAGAGGAGAGCGATGACCAGCATCACGTAAGCGAAGTAAAACGATAGGTACACGAACTGGATCATTTGAGGCAGATCAAAAGTTATCGTCACCAGTATAATTTTCCATACGCTGTCGCTCCGAGTGAAGTTCACGCTGATTTGGAGCACAAAGATGAAAGCCAGGATATACATCACAACGTGGATTTGGGATCTCAGTCGCCTTAGAATCTTCTGGCTGGTGTCAGTAGTGGGAAGAGCCAGCCAAGTTGAGATGACTGCGTTCAACATCGAGACGTATTCTTCTCTGTTAGTAAAAGCGCAGTAGTAAGCCACTAAGCAGAATAGTATTAGCGTGTTCAGCTCTAGCATGTAGTTAAGTTGAGTTAGCAGTCCTTCCGTCATAGAAGCCGCCTCGCTAGATTCAATGATCTCTTGTATATGTAAAATTAAGAATGACAGCATTAATAGAATATAGGATATTCCACACACGGAGTTCATGTAGACTGATCTATCCAGGGATTCGTAGTAGTTCTTCGCCTTACGGTATCTGATACTGATTGGGAATAAACCACATAGGGATGCCACTAAGTATATCGGTTTGATGATAGTCGGTATATCCAAATTCGCGGTGGTGGTATATTTCAAATACTTTTTCAAGCGATCCAACATTTTTAGACCGACACCGACTAGCATGGTTAAGTGATACCGTTTGAAAAGCGTATGTTTATTTAACAACAACATCTATTCATAACTGAAAACATCAGTAGATGAAGTAGGTAACTTACAATTTGAAAACTGACGTTTTTTGCATAAATGGAGGCTTTAGGGACCGGAAAAATTATTTGAAGTAAAAAAATGGATTCTATTTATAACTAGCTATGTTAACTAGATGATGAAGTTACCTACTTAAAGGTGCTCCCTACCTGGAGCATTCGCTTGTAATGTAACGTTACAGAGTCAAGCATTACATCAGTGAGGGAGGTGAACCGAGCATTATAATGCGGCGCACATTGTAATTATTTTACAATATGTGTAATATCTTATACAACTTGTAATATCAATGCTACGTGACAGTGAAGTCAACTTGCTATGGAATGCTCAAAGTATCGTATCTATAATGTCAGACTACACACGATAATGCTCCCGTTGAGGCACCTTTAGGTTACAAGGTTTGTTCGAATTATAAGGGAAAAAATTAGTACAATGCTCTATGTTGTAATATATTTAAAGTTACCCGCTTTATCCACTCATGTCTTCAACTGTTTTCGATAGTATCTAACACGTTACAAGCAGTTTGTGAGGGTAGTATGAAATTACTGAGTCGTTAAACGTTTTCTGTGACGTAATTTTGATTTGAGTGGTTTTCACTTCGCTCACGCTGTAATTAAGAGCTGCAATTAGAAAATGGTTGTTGAAAATCACAGACATAGATCAAAATAGATACCGCATGTGTATGTACTTCGCGTGCCATATCGCGTTCCCAAACGACGAGCAATGCTCGTCTTTCGAAAGTCTGTTCTTTAGTCTGCTATCGGAATCGGACGTCAATCGGAATTTTAAAAATGCTTGAATGCCTAAAAGTGCCGTATTGAGCTGTAGAAATACAAATAGAAATGTTGGCCGAGATAATAGACACGTTTTTTATCATCGGTACGTCACAGTAGGTAGGAAAAAATGGCACGCTCGTTTTCATACAAATAGAGCGACATGCGGTATCTATCTCGATCTATGTCTGTGTTGAAAATGATTAATTTACGATGCCTATCTTTTTAGGGCTCTGTAGAAAAAAAGCTTTAACCACGCTTTAACCCTTTCGCTGCTATGCCAAAAATAATTATACCACCACTACACTATAAATTTGCGATTATAAAAAGATTTTGTTTTACTAATTATCGAAAAACACCAATTAATGTGTTCCCTACATAATATTAAACTACACAATATATATTAACCTCCAAATCGATTTTAAAAATATATTAAAACAAGAAACTACAGTGTTGCGGCTGCACCGCAAGAAGGCGCGCGGGGCGCGCGAGCGGCGTTCTCCTAGCTGCGCCGGCGCATACGCCTTATGCGCGAGCGCACACTACACAGCTATATTAGTTATACGTATAATATCTAGTTTTGAGTTTTTGACAACTATTCATTCCATTATTGTCTTCGTAGGCGACCAGTACATACTTATAATATTGTAACTTTCCTAACTTGAATACAGTCCACTCAATGTCTACTTATCTTTTATTTAAAATCTGGTAGCCTACATACAGTTCGTCATAGTTATGTAACGTAGCAAACTACAAATAGAAAAAAAATTTAATAGCTAATTAAAATGTAAAGAAAAACCTATATTAATTTTTTCCAAACAACGCTCGTAAGCACTTCAAAAAACTGAAATTTCCCAATTTCTGTTGGCCTTTGATATTCTTCTCTGTATTTCGTGCCTCACTTGTGACGACATCTTGCTCCTTTAATTTTGGAAGTACCGATACTAGACTCTTCTGTAAATTCAAACGTAACATTATAAAAATTTAAATAATTAAAATAAGTATTAGAAATGGCCACCTTCACCTTCTATAATACAATCTATATAGGATGCAAAAACTAAGTATTTTAGTAACTTAAAGCATTTTCTACATTTTGTACGGGTAACCTTTAAATTTTAATAAATTAATAAAAAATAAAACCTACCTTTGATATTATAGTAACATTGATTCCTGAAGGTTTGTTGATACATTTTGAAGATTTCTGAAAATCATAGAATAATGTAAGTAAAATATTACAATGTATTGCAGCACAATCTATTATAAATCTGAGCGCCCTGGATTGAGTCTAAATTTGCAACTAAAAATAGTTTATCTTTCAGTGCTGATAGTTTCACAGTGATGTCTATGTCATGGGGACACATAAACTAAGCTTAAAGTATTATCACTTAGTTTTTTTACATCTTGTATAATATCTCATCAAGAAACATATTTTAAAGTGCCCATAAAATATAATAGACATCGAGAAAAAGCATTACCCGTGGTATGTTAATGCTGATGCCCGAAGGTCCTCCAACATAAGCGAAGGTTCTGCACGGCCCGACTGACGCCTTGCGAACCAGCGTCAACGATGCAGATGTGCTTGGTAGGTCTATCTCCTAAAGATAAACACAACCACTTTTATTATTACAGTCGGGGCATTTTAATAGGCCACATTTGACATCTGTCAGATTAATCTCCATAGTGAGGTGAGCTGCGTAAAACATCGACCAAAACGAATAAATCGATACGGACTTGAATTAAAATATTTGAATTTTATACGTTTGAAACACTCTCCTGTCCCATTATTACTTTTTCTTTTGCAAATTCAAGGAGCAAAATAAGACAAGTACATAATTTGCAGAAAAAAAATGCATTTATTCGCTTGAATTATAAAAACTGTTAAATGTAGTATTATCATTATTCATTTCACATAAATATGTGTTACTTTTCACAACGTGGTTATTAATTTATGGAGATATTTCGTTACAAGTAATCAATGCATCGATACTATTTATTCGCTTTCGATTTTTAGGGCAACTTCCCTAGAGTTTAAAAAGAAAAAAGGTCAGCTGACGTAACATTGTGACGACGTGCAATTATTAAGATCAGAATTTGTTTATTACGTTTAGAATTGTTTATCAGTAAAAGCAAATCGTTAAATACTTCGTATCGGTCATATTTGCAATAAATATGTAATCGTAATTGAAAAAAGTTAATCAATTGTGCAGTTATAACAAAACGATAATATTTATTTTTTATGTACGTCGCTATAAGGTTACCTGGTACAATTTTGATGAACTGTCAAATGTGGCCTATTAAAATGTCCCGACTATAAAGACTATACTGTACTCGGCGAAACATGGCGGTAGCGGTCATTGACTCCCTGTCAAAAACTTGTTACTTTCTATATAAACCGCAATGGGGATTGTCCATTTTTTTTAAATTTTGCTCATTACAAAAACATTTCGAGGAATAAGGTCAGTGATCGTTTTTCTGTATATAAACGAAAAAAAATCCCATTAGTTACTTATATTTTTGAACAAACATGTTTAACCTTAGTTTGACCTTCAATGGCGTTAAATTAGCAATAAATTCGACCAACATTACTTTTCGAACTTTTGGTAAGCTTCTCGTATCAGCTTTCACATAATGAGCACTTGCATTTGACGAACCAGCCATTATAAATAAGATTGAAAGGAAAAAAAAATCATACTGCAGAGGTCAATTGGCCGCCGATGATGACGTTAGAGCGAAACTTTAAAAATTTATTGAGAAAAAACTAGCCAATGAATTTCAAAATTATTTAATTTATATTCTTAAAATACCCTATTTTAACGAAAAAAAAAATATAAAAAGTACATGTGATTTTTTTTGGACAATGCCCATTGACAATGAAGTGTCAGGTGTTGTTAATCGCGGCTTTGTATAGAAAATGACAAGTTTTGACAGAGAGTCAATGACCGCTACCGCCACGTTTCTCCGAGTTAGTTAAAGTCCGCAACTCCGTTGCGCAGAAACTCGTCTATCGCGTAGGAACCGTTCATTTTTCCGGTATAAAAAGTACTATTATTTCCTGGGACTCAAATTATGTCCATGCCAAATTATTGCAAAATCAGTTCAGAGGTTTGGGCTTGAAGAGGTGAGACAGATAGTCAGACACACTTTCGCATTTACAATATTAGTGTAAACAAGGGGACAATATCTTCTTAATATATAAAATACTCGTGTCACAATGTTAGTTACCGTACTCCTCCGAAACGGCTTTACTGATTTTTACCAGATTTTATATGCATATTCAGTAGGTCTGAGAATCGGCTACTGGCCACTTTTTATATTGATAAGTGCATTTGTTGAATACATAATAGTAAATTATTACAACTCGAGACTGACGGCGACCATTGTTTGTGCGACGGAATAGCGATGGACGTTGCCATCATGGTGCCATACAGCATATCTTATTTAGTCACTTCCAATAAAATAATAATATATGGGCGAAATACTTTATATGGCAAAACAACGTTTGCCGGGACAGCTAGTACATATTTATCATTTTGGTAGTATCATTTTCAGTGTTGCTAATCTTATTGAATATAGGAGTAATGCTATGTTACCGCCTTACCTGAAAATTTTCGTGTTCCTGTACTCCTCGCTTTTGCCACGAAACTTCTCTCTGTTCTACCACTTGTAATGTAGCATCCTTAAAAAGTAGTATGACATGGTAGAATTTGAAACATTTGTTATCGATATTTTATCGAAATGATAATTATTTTCAATATCAACCAACAGTTTCTCTGTAGAGAGACAATTGAAAGATTGAGAAATAGGGCCTATACAGACGGACCGCATTTCAACTGCAATCCAAACGCAAATTGCAGTTTGAATGCAGTTGACACGACTACAATAGAACTGCAAACCAAACGCGCAGTCGGATTGCAGTTCAGTTACAGTTGACGTGCAGTCGTGTGAACTGCATACCGACTGCATCCAATCACTCTAACCTTGTTTTTGCTACTGATTCCATGCGCGTGGCTGGAATGGTGCAGTTTGGATGCAGTCGGTATGCAGTTCACACGATGGCACGACCCAGATATGTGTCGCTCAAGTAATAAAGAATATTATATTTAGATATACATAATAAATAATGTGACGTTAAATAAAATACGTTTTATTTTTTTTAATTAATGTAATAATTTACAATTTAACATAAAATGTAGAAGAACTAACGTGCTGGTATCTAACTAGCCAGACTATAAAACAACTCTTTTGTCTCAGTTTTAGGGTCAGTTTACACCTAGCCGCTTCGCACCTCTAATAATTTCAGTATACCATGTAGACCCTAACATGTAGTTGTACTGTACTCATGAGATTCTATAGCCGAGATTGCCAGATATAAAAAAATTAAATAGCGTTGCCATAGTGACGGCGGGGGGAGGACACGTCCTCATCCGAGGGCGCTTCGTACGTGACGCCGCAACAGAACATCTTGTGCACCGCGCGACTGACGCGCGACGCGCGCGACTCGCAGCGACCCAGCCCGCACGCTTCCTCGTCAGACTACAAACAAAATATACGATTAATTTACTAATATTGCCATAAATACTGTAAAATGTAAGTATCCATCATCCATGTCATTAAAATACTAATTATTCTTCTAACTCTTCCTGTAGAACCTCTACGCTGGTTCTACGCACGTGCTACGACGAATGTAGCAGACTATGACAGATCTCCAGCATGCCTTCATATTATTATTTTGTACTAGCTGTGCCGGTGAACTTCGAACCTTCCCTGGATTTTTACGAATATTTTAAGACTAAAATCAGCCCAATCCGTTCAGCCGTTTTCGAGTTTTAGCGCGACTAACACATTTGAAAATCCATTTTTATATATAAGAAGATATAGATTTAGAGTATTGTTTATATTCAATATATTGGCATGGCTTTACAATCATTATTACTGGCTTACTACCATTAGATGGCTTACCATATAATTTACATTTTACAGTGTTTATTTTGTGTTTAATAAATAATGTAAAGAAGGTACGGGCTGCTTCGCTTATGACAGTATTTACAAATTTATACGTCCTTCCCCTTAGCCAAGCTTACTAATGCATGATTTTCATTAATAAGGTCAATTTAGTGATAGTCGCCGATTAACCGGTCAAATTTTCATATTGTCACCGGTTACACGGTCAATTTTTCATCAATCTGATGGATGATCGATGGATCAGCCAGCAATCTGGTACGGATTGACGAAAATTTGATCGTGTACGCCACGGATTGATGGATTGATCGTACTTTTAATATGAACTTTTTATAGCCATCAATATTTCGTCAATCAAATTGACACCAGATTGATAGATCAGATTGATGAAAAATTGACCGTGTAGCCGGTGACAATCTGATCCATCAATCTGATTGACAGAATATTGATGGGTATAAAAAGTTTATATTTATGTCACCGGCTACACGGTCAATTTTTCATCAATCTGATCCATCAATCCGGTACGGATTGACGGAAATTTGATCGTGTACGACTCGGATTGATGGATTGATTGTATTTTTAATATGAACTTTTTATAACCATCAATATTCCGTCAATCAGATTGATGGATCAGATTGATGAGAATTTGACCGTGTAGCCTGTGACAATCAATAACAACAATAGAAAGGCTATTGTGTCTCGTTTTTCCGTGATCGAGGGATTAAAAATATGACCAATCCATCAATTCGTGGGTTAGACGATCAAATCGTCAATCTTTACCGGATTGATGGATCAGATTGATGAAAATTTGACCGTCTAAACGGCGACATTAAGTTTTCTTACCCACTCTGATTCCTTTTCCTCTATCTTGCTATGTTTTTCTTTATTTCCTTTCTCGTCGATTTCTTTCCCATCTCCTTTGGGTGGTTTCTTGTCTTGATCTAATTCGGAGTCAGAAGAATGCACCGACTTGACGTCAGCGGGAATCGGATGTGATGAGGGAATGATCACTCCTCTCTGAAAATTTTATCAGGATTCAAGTCAAATAAGACTTTTCGAGTGTATGTTATGGCTTATGTGTTTATACTGGTTCGGTCCACTAGAAGTGTGCTTAAAACCTATTCAGAGCGAATAGAATTATTAGTTTTAAAATACCGAATATAACATATTACTCGTATTATGTATTTACACATTCAAATGCTGCTATTAAGATCTGACATTTTGAAGAGGAGTAGCATATAATTGTAGTGTTGCTATTAATTGTTCAAGTTATAATATTATTATAACTTGAACAATTAATAGCAACACTACAACTGTGTTCAGCTTCAATAAATCGTAATTTGCATCATTATAGATATTTTTTTACCTTATTATTTTATTACCTACCTTCTTTTCAATTTGCAAAGTAGTAAGTTCAATGGCTTCGGATCGGTGCTCACTTTGGTGGACACTCACGTGGTGGGTGTTCGCGCCTGGTTTATTCGACACCACAGCTATAATGTGAATTTCTGCTCAAGCTTACATTATTTTATTTTACAATTTCACCAACGTCTGTTAGTGTTAACAGCTTGTTAAAATGTCATATTTTCTTTTTCATTCATATGAAAAACTAAAGAGGAAACGTGAAATCAATTCAAGCATTAACTTTAACAGTGGTTGATGAAATTGGACCTTATAGATAAATATTTTAAAGAATAAAATAGAGCTGCAGATCATACCATCTTGTCATCATTACCTGATTGTATGATAATAATATGTAAGAAAATGCAGGTGTCGGAAAGGCATATAAAAAGTCAGTCCAGCGCCTAAACACTCATCAGTGTCGTTATCAGTCCTAATCCTAACTCCTACTGGGTTGAAAGAATGATTCATACAAGAAGGCTTTTGTGTACTGCACACATATTTTAGTCTAAATAGCTCCTGTATTCTAAAACTACTGGTACTAAAGTTGGCGTGAGGAGTATCTTCGAAGACGTAAATCTTTAAACTAAGGGACAAAAACACGGCACGACGTCGTACGGCGCCGTGCGGACACGCGTCGTAAAAAACCCACGGCACGGCGCCGTGCGGCGCCGTACGGCGTCGTACGAACGGCGTCGTACGACGTCGTGCCGTAGAAACTCACGTAGAAATTCAAGATAAATTTCTACGGTACGGTACGGCGTCGTACGGCGCCGTGCCGTGGGTTTTTTACGACGCGCGTCCGCACGGCGCCGTACGATGCCGTACGACGTACGACCAGACTAAAAATAATTTATTTACATGGTGCTATGGACATTTTCCCCTTAAGTGGTTCTGTTTCATGTTTCTCTAATGGTGTCTCCTGCTGGTCTACTACCACCGGAGGATGACTTTGCTCTTGCCCATCAGCCATATTCTTCTAAAACTTTTATTACGCATCCATAAGTATATTACCTATTTAATTTTAACAACCCTTTTTTTTCAATAAAATTATTAAATATTAATACAAAAACTTTAATTATTTTCAGGATGTCACTCGTTGGAAATTTGTCATCTTTTTTACGAAAAGAGTTTTTACTTTATTCTTCTCTTTTTTAACAGAATTTGAAGGACGCAGGTACCTATTTCCAAAATGTTTTCCGAATACGGAATACCTTAATATCAAATCAAATCATTTATTTTGGGCATCAGAGGTACAATATAACAAATACCTTAAAACTAACATACATATTTTATATATACTTAAAAACTTACACTTTTACACTATTATATTATGATATTTATGTTATCCATGTGTTATCCAAAATCTTTTACATGTATCTTATGGCCTTGATAAGATGCACTTCCCAAAAGGTATCTTACTTACCTAAGACCATGAACGTAGAAAAAGAGGCGGACAGAGTCTTGTCATATACAAAACTGAGTCTTCACTTTTCTTCAGAGTCGGCCACGCACACATTCTGACGCCTGTCAAATGGTATGCACTAGCGCAAGAATGTGTGCGTGCGGACCGTGTACATACAGCCAGCTGGCCGACTCTAAACGACACAGTTTTGTGTATGGTGGGACTCCGTCCGCCTTTTTTATACGTCCATGCCTAAGACATATCTTTTGGATGATTTATGTAGATACTAAATAAAATAAAAAAGAAATAGAGCAATAGAGCACAACTACCTTCCTTGACATTTTCTATCTGAATATGACAGTCAAATTTTCGTATTCATCATGTTGTAAATTTTCGTGCGGTTTATTGAATTTTTCAGAAATACAAGCTGTAAAACAAGTAGTGTAAGCTTTCCTTAACATCAATTACGAATATGTAATGGAAAAAAGACATGTTTCGTCGAAACACCTTAGATCTTTTCATAACAACAAATTAATTTGCGAAGAAGAAAAGGACGCTGAAGAACGTTCAATTTATGTTAAAACACTAGGTAGCTTGTAATATTGTTTTTTTTTTTCATGAAATAACTTAGGATACGAGCACACGGATCACCTGATAATACGTAATGGCCTCTTCCCATAGACACTCGCAACACTGGAGGGGTTATATAAATGTTACCTCCTCTAGAGTTACTTTATATATTGCGTTTCCCTCAAGCCTTACAAATTACAATATAAAAAATCTTACTTGTAGATATCGATAGAAATATTCATGTCAAGGCTGGTAAAAAAAGACTGGTCATAAGCATTCAACAGAAACCACCTGTCGTAAAAACGTTATACAAAGCAGAAGAGGACAGCGAACAGGTTATAAAAATACTATTATCGTTAATAATAAATAAGTGAATTATTGTCTGACTAAAATATATTAACAATTCAACAGATTTCATCTACGAACGATTTTAGACTCGCCATTGGGGATCATTTGTCTTCGACGTCACGTAAGTTTTGCATTTTTCGAACACTTAAATTCTAACCACTATAAAAATTGTACGGTACCTACTAAACTTCTCTATAAAGGTACTTTTTGTTTAAAGCATTAAAATATTTTATATATGACTAGCTGTCCCGGTGAACTCCGTGTCACTTTAAAACCTTCCCTGGACTTCTAGGAATATTTTAAGACTAAAATCAGCCCAATCTGTTCAGCCGTTTTCAAGTTTTAGCGCGACTAACACATTTGAAAATCCATTTTTATATATATAGATATTGAATGTACCGTAACTTCTTGGTGGAAATTCATGTTTCACAGTAATAACATACACTTTTCATGCATGTTTTCCACATTTATTTATTTATTTTGATGACGGTTTTATCGAAACCGGTCATGTGAAACATAATTGTAATAAAATAAATTAATAAATGTGAAAAAAGTGCATGAAAAGTGTATGTTATTACTGTGATAAAACTATTTTTTCTTATTACAGATGAATATAATAAAATATCTAATAACAATAACAGTACAACGACTTCTACTACCATCTCAGTAAAAGAGAAGAAACATAAAATATATCAATATAAAAATACGCAAGTAGAGAGCACATCTTTAAGTACAGTTAATTCAGATTCATTGTCACAAGTCTCCGCGGAAAAAGGTCGTAAGAAAGAGCCATGCTCTGCTTATGTTCAGTCACCGCAAATTATGACCTTCCCAAAAATTGAGGACTGCAAAGCTTTTAGAAGTCAACAGAATCCAGACAGTAAAGAATCCACAGCAAAACTATTAAATGATCAAACATCACCAACGACCAGCGAGCTTCAAAATCTTTATAAGAAAATAAATTACTTGGAAGAGAAAATATTGGAACAAGAAATGGTGTTACGTTCCATACATAAACGTTTTGCTAAATCTTCGTGTGGTGTGGAAGAAACAAACAGAGATACCGAGGCGTATAATGAGCGAGCTTGCTGCAGCTATATAGAGTATAGTCATATCCCTGGAACATCCGCATTTCAAAGGCAGTCACAACAGTCTAACACAGGACAAGAAAATACTGGCAGAAAACACCACGCAGAAAAATATGGACGGGACTTAACACTCTACGACAACGTAACAGCACGAGGGAGACGGCAAACTGCTTCCGTTCCGGGAAAACGAAACGATTTGAAACACGCCGCGGACAGAGTCCACAAGATTCGGCATAAGCTGAACCCCGTCCGTGACTACAGACTTATGGATACCGTCCATTACTTGGCGCAAGGAGAGTTCGCTCCACGAGACGATGGAATCAAACTTACACCATCCCGTGAAGCAGTACTCAGTGATATAATATATGAGGACGTTTGTCGAACTCATTGGCCAAATACGAGGCTTGCTCGTCAGCACAGAGAACGCACAGACCGGAGGAACGACTTACAGAATCTAATTGACAGTCTGCTTAGGGAGCGAGTGGCTCATGTCGAACGTAAACGACGCAGACACTATCGGATCGTGAAATTGAACCATCGTCACGATACCGTTCGGGCCCTTGGTAAAATAGGCGACATCATTGTAGCGAGCAATAAACACGGCCAGCATTCCAAAGAACAACATCCTCAAGACAATAAGGGAAGTCAAAGTCCTTCTAAATCACCCAGAAGCAAAGAAAGGCTAGCAAGGAGGTCCAGTCACGAACGTGACTCACCTGGACCGAGCCGCAGCATTCGTAAAGAACCAATGTACTGCTATAGAGCTAGAAATTCGCAATTATTAGAATCATCTCATATTTATTATGACCTAAACCAGAAATATACTGAAGGTGCGAGTACTAGTAGCGCGGCCAGTAAGGCTCCAAGATTTGTCGCAAAAAAGAAATCGTCGGACGTAAAACATCGTTCAGATGTTCATAACCTTGACCATTTTATATTGCTGCCCACACTGGTGCTGCGTACTCCCTCCAATCTGAAGAGACAGAAGAAGTTCAATGAACTGTACCACAAGATATTGAACACACAAATGCAAAAAGGTAAACAATACATTTCTAGAGTTTGAATACTATTAAACACACAGACAGATTTGTACAATCTATGCTTATATCATAAAATGTGTAAGTTTGAAATTATAAGTAGGAAAAAAACCACTTAAAAAATCGGCCGAGTGCGAGTCGGACTCGCGCACGAAAGGTTCCGTACCGATACAGAGCAAAATTAGGCAAAAATTGTGTTTTTTGTATGGGACCCCCCCCCCCCCAAAATTTTTATTTTATTTTGTTTTCAGTATTTGTTGCTATAGCGGCAACAGGTATACACAATCTGTGAAAATTTCAGAAGTCTAGCTATAGCGGTTCTTGAGATACAGCCTGGAGACAGACAGACAGACAGACAAACGGACAGACAGACGGACATACAGACGGACAGACAACAAAGTCTTAGTAATAAGGTTTTTACCCTTTGAGTACGGAACCCTAAAAATAATGGGATCCATTGATAGGATTTGAAAACAGTATTGAATACAACTGGATGGATGGAAGTTGTCAATGTCTAGACACTTGTCACTTAAAAATAAAATAAAATCTTAATATGGCAACTATAGTATTTTTTTCTATTTCAGACCGAAGTAATGTAACACGAAATCATAATGATACGAGTAACTCGCCACCACTCAAAAAGGACATAGGACTTAACATCAACATAAATGTATCAGAAAGTGACGAAAAACTTCTAAAAAGCGAAGAACTGTGATTTGAAAACATAAGGGTAACAAATTAATAAATGGCATTTTATTGAGAAGAATATCTTTTTCTTCATCTTAAAAGAGAATTATTGTAGTTACTTCAGTTATGAGCTGAATAAACTTAAAAATATATAATAAAGCTAACGACGTGCATGCCTGCAGCACGAAATTATTTCTGATAAAATATTGGCGTATCAAAGTCTACGCACGCGGCTTTACCTTGGGCTTTGATGGAGAATCTGATTGCCACCATGATGATAAACTGTCGAAATTATAGTATGAAAGCTTTATATTTATGTTGGCAATCATAACTATCTTGGTCTAACGTGGGCAGGAGTCATAAAAGTTCAACAATTAAAGCTAAAAGCTTAAAGATGGTTAATCAAAAATTTTAAACAGTGTTTGTATATTAATCAATGGTGAAAGCCAGTTTTATGTGTCAGTCAATATGTTCATCAATAACATAAGGTGGTATGGATGTTGTATTTACACCGAAAATGCTGAATCAGGAAGGGTAACTGTGTTAAGTGCAAATGTTTTATTAAATGGTTTGGCTGAATACTTTTTTAAAACTGTAAGTAGTGTTATGTTTTTTGTGAAATTAACCAGAAAACAAGTAGACGGATGACCTGATGGTAAGGGACAGTCACCGCCCATAAATACTCGCAATATAAGATAAACCTACAACTCCTCTAGTATCGCCACAATAGACAGAACAAACAAACTTGCGAAACGCAAGTTTGTTTTATTAACACCCGACAAAAAGAGGGGTGTTATAAGTTTGACGTGTCTCTCTGTCTCTCTATCTGTCTGTCTGTCTGTCTGTTTGTCTGTGTGTGTATCTGTCCGTGGCATCATAGCATCCAAACGGGTGGGCCGATTTTGATCTAGTTTTTTTTTGTTTGAAAGCTGATATGATCGAGAGTGTTCTTAGCTATAATTCATCATCATCAGCCTGCTCAGTGCTGGACAATCAGGGTTTATCTAGTTCATGGAAGGCCGTTAGCAACTTGTAGTCGTTTGATGGGTTTTATATTTCATTCTAGTTCGTGACATTTGTGTATATACACATAATAATGGAAAGTTGACCTGGCGCTGCAGCATCACCTGGTAATCAATAGGATATCCAACTCCATGCGACTTAGAGCAGAGGTTTCGTGTTTGGGCTCATTTTAATTGCAACAACCAGTAATAAGTAGATAAACAGTAAATATTTATATGCTGCTACTGCAGCATCACCTGGATTCTATAGGGGCCGAGCTTCGGTGGAGGTTTCATGTTTGGGCTCATATTAACGGCCTCATCGAAAAGAACATTGATAGGTGGTAATCATAAGAATATGATTCTGTTATTGTGCACTGTTGTGAAGGTGTGTCGGGGGACCGCTAATGTTATAGATATATCGAGATAATCAGCGACTTGGCGGTTGTATGTTGTAGTTTACTTGGCGGTCCCCCGACACACATTGACAACAATTATGGACTAAAATATTACTTTACACAAGTTAGGAATTATTTGAACTTAAAGGCAGTAAATATTATTTCATTACTTTTTAAAATTGTTTGACGGGGGGTTTTTTAATTTTATATTGCTAAGTCCAAGAATGCCATGTCAGCTCTCAGATGTTTATGATCTCACGTTATGAAAATGAAATATTTCCGTGCATAAGTTAACTTTAACTCTAAGTTAAACAGTCATGCTTACAATAGTTAAACCCATGGTGCGGGGTGTACCTATTGTTCGCAATTTTCTTCTACCGTGTGAATTGTTACACTTTTTTCACCTTGTCAGTTGGTACGCGATATCGGTCGACGATATATCAATATTATCTGTTTCTTTAACATATAAATTGTTTAGAAGGTAGAACTTACAAGTAGTGAAATATTGTGTGTGACATGTGCAAGGACGATTATAATTTTATAATCACAGCTGTTATGAAGCTAATAATAAGCTGTATTGATTGATTGCAATAATATGTCTTCTATTAGAAGGTTATTAATGTAATAGGATTATAACATTTTTAAGACTTTAGTTGTCTGTTTACAAACTAGGTATTTCGTTATGTTTTGTGTACAACCATGTAAAATGTATACCAATAGCTATGTCCACATTATGCGCTTTCGTCTTCAATTTTCGTCATGTTCTTTCATTCAACTTTCGTTTTGGCGCATTTAATAATTGAATGCGTCAAAGAACGCAACGCCAACTGTCATTTTTAATAACAAAGCGAAAGTTTTAGACGGTCAGAGGGCATGCGTCGCGGGCATGCGTCACGTTCGCTGTTGATTGTGCTATAACGTATGCCCTTGACGAACAGAAAAAGGCACAGTGTGGACAAAGCTAATAGGGAATAGTACGTTGAGGTTGGAGCAGAGGGCGCTACTAGCACAAACAGTAAATAATCCGATCACAATGTTGTACACGTCAAATCAGAATATTGACAGAAACGTTGTCAAACGTCGAACAAAACGTTTTTACTGTCTGTGCTGGTGCTGCCGTCTAGCGTGAAAGCATTGCAGTAATATAATATCTAATAACCCATCAAGCCCCGTACGAGCACCGGTCATCGCGACATCAATAGAATACAATAGCATTTCCGAGAATCCCCGATTGAAGGAATAAAGTATGTTGTCAGCTAACATTATGTGCCAACATTACAGAAAAAGTTCAAATCTTAGGACAAGTATAGACTCTAAAGATTTTCTTTTAACACTTACGAGTGTTTTCGATTAGTGAATTATTTCAGCTAATTTACGCACAAAACAATAGATACAATTACTATGGAAATATTATTGTTAAAATTTATTTCTTTATTTATTTTTTTATTTTTCCTCACAATCAATCTTAATCTAGATAACATTATTAATCGGCATAGTACATACATAGGTCTGCGACGAACTGGTGTTTGTGTTAGGTAAGAAGCCTGTGGTACACCGTACAAATCACCAGGTCCCAACCTCGGACATTACAGTGAAACGAATCAATGGTTGCGAAATTATTATAATCATTTCGTATAAGTCATTACGTTTAATGTTTCATTCGCGTTGATTTCAAAATTAGGTGTTGTGTGTCAGTAGAACGAATCTGTGAATATTTGATAAGGATAGTTCAAGCTTAAGTGCTAGAATATCGATTTTATACCCTATAGACGTGTTTTGATGACCTGCATTTATTTTACTGGAAAATTCTCACTATTTATTTTCTTTATATCAAAGTCTGTGCTTATGTTTTTATGTTCTGTTTGTGTTTTGTTGAGCTAGATGATATTACGTTACCTAATATTACGCACGTAATATTAGGTAAAATATGTGTTTTGTCAGGTTGTCTGCTAAGCCACATTTCGAACATCTATACTTATAAAATTACATGTCCTGACTGACTGACTGACTGATTCATCATCGCTGAGCAAAAACTATTAAAGCTACAGCCACGAAACTTACTTAATAAAACAACCCTACTCACTTTGGTGAGTTACGTTATTAAGTAGACACCCACAAGGAAGGAATTTTGAAAATTTTACCCCGAAGGGGGTGAAATAGGGGTTGAAAGTTTGAATGAAAGTCCGTCATTTCTCAAGTTTGGAACATGAAACCCATCTCCGTTATTATACTATTCTAACGCGGACGAAGTCGCGGGCAACAGCTAGTATCAGATAAAAACAAAACATTTTGTACCTATAACTGTATAAAATGTGCAACACCGTGTAGATAATATTTTAATTGTCAGTAAATAAAGTAACAGCTAGCATTTATATGCTTAAACATTATACAAAGAATATACAATCAGCATTTTTTATGAAATAAAAGCAAACGAGCAAACGGGTCACCTGATGGAAAGCAACTTCCGTCGCCCATGGACACTCGGAGCATCAGAAGAGCTGCAGGTGCATTGCCGGCCTTTTAAGAGGGAATAGGGTAATACGGGAGGGAAGGGATGGGAAGGGAATGGAATGGAATAGGGGAGGGTAGGGAAAGGAATAGGGTAGGGGTTTGGGCATTATCAATTGCAACAAGAGTTCGTTCAGGACTTTAAAGGTTTATATTATTAAGGACGTGTTATTCAGGTCTAGGTGATCAAAATAGACAGACTCCATACATTACTCGTATAACATAGCCTGCCAGTGAAATCAACCTATAGTGACCAAGCAATGGATTACGACGAGGCTTCAATATGGAGAGCGTGAGGAAGTGGCTGTCTGAGAGACAGGGGCGGAGGAATGGTCTGTTCGTGCATTGCAGCCCGCCCAAACGTAAGTAAATCACATTATACACAAGAGTACGCGCACATTGTCGGGCCGCTGTGAGCCGCTGTCCCCTTTGGTATACAAATACTGTAAATAAATAGATCTATAGACGCTAGACACCACGTCAGTCTGGTCCCGTGCTAAGTATCTGAAGGACTTGTATTACAGATACCAGACAACGGAAATATATTTAATACTTTTATACTATGCATAATATATCAGGATTTTTATTATATTCTGATACACATATTTAATAATTAACACACAGGAACTTTGAAAACTTTTTTTGCTCCTACGGCGGGATTCGAACTCGCGACCCCCGGCTTGAGCTACCAACGCGCTCACCTACCGACCCACTGAGGTCGTCAGTAGTCTTTAATGGCATTTTAAATAAAATTTACAAGATTTTGCATAAATATCAGTTCTCCAAACTAGGTGCAGCCTGTGCAACACCTACTATCGTATCTATAGTTATTGTAGTTTACGATAGAACATAAATAATGTTTGAGCTGCTGACAAAAATATGGCTCTAGGCTCTCTCGCGCAAGTCTGCGCTAGCGTAATAACATAACTTTAATCAATGATTAATTCTAAATTAAATCGGCGCAGGGCGGCCTAAGTATACCCGAGCCATCTTTCAATCTAAAGGCAAGTTCAAAGTCTTTAGTCTAAATTCACGCACTTCATTGTAAAACATGGTAAAAACACCTACTATATAAATAGTGTTACGGATACGGGCAGTTGTTTACCTGCGCGCGACAGTTGCGCGTACCTTCTAGAAAAGCCCGACCCTTGTTTATGTGAATTGCGTGTTTACGTAAACAATCCAGAATATAACGTTCCAGAAGGCGACGCGGGCCATATAAAAGGTAAACAAGCCGGCAGTCAAGGCAGTTCGATCCGAGCGATCATCAAGGCGACTTCAAAGTGAGAACAAGTGATCAATAGTGAGTGATTGTGATAGTGAACTAACGACTCGGCTACGACCTAGGACAGTGATAGTGCTCAGTGATTTGGATCTAGTGCTTAGTGTTTGGACTTAGTGATTTGTGTGAGCTAGTGTTTGCGAATAAAGTCTTCAAGAGAGTCACCAGGTCTTTCTCTCCGAATCCTCGAACCCTAGCACGTAACAATAGGAATCTGTTTAGAAGTTTTGAAGAATAGTATTCCAAATGGACGTCTCGTGTAAAGCCAACTTTAATAGTTTGTAAGTAAACTTTACAAAGCCCTTCGCCAAACGTGTTAGCCGTCTCTGTTTCATGAGCGTGTCTGTAAAAAACATTAATCTTACGCCCCTGGTACACACGATAGTGGAACTCTTGCTATCCTTCGATCGGGGATTCTCGAAAATGCTATTGTATTCTATTGTTGTCGCGATCGCCGGTGCTCGTATGGGGCTTGATAGAACAACAAAATAAATAAATAAGTTTATAGCATAATTGCCAAAAAGTGTTTTTGATAGTAAATAGTAATTAATATCATTATTTTGATATCACTTTTTGCCCCTGAAACTTGGCTGAACAAACTGAACTGAACTGAACAAACTAGGTAATATTAACAGCTTCAAACGTAATAAATCACGATTCTGTGAAATTATTATGTTTTTACAGAACCTATTGAGAACAGACGTTTTCTAATCGTATAAGTCAAGGACAAAAATAAATTTACAAATAGTATTATTTTACGAACGTCAGTCATGATGGCAGTATAAAATTGCGGGGGATCATCATCATCAGCTTATATCGAGATTTATGTCATTTCCCCTTGTGACGCTCTCCCCCCTCTTTTGGACGTGGCTATCGAGTGTGTATCCCTGTCGTAAGTGACGAAACTAGCCGTGTACTAGTCGCGTGCATGTCATACAACATTTCCTGAAAAATGGGCTTCGAACCGACGTTAGGCGGCGGACATTATGCATGTAAATTACACCCATTACATTATTTATCGTGGACAATTGATTTGATATTATTGTTTTGTGAATATAATGTTCTACCTAACAAAAACTAAAAGATTCAAAATAAAAAAAAGTTCCCTAATGAGTTTTCCTTTCCCGACAAGAGTTGATTACAGGCTTTTTTATTTAATTGACCTAATGTAAAAACTTACTAGGTCTCCATGCCGCTCGAGTGACTACAAAAATAGCACCCTCCCCTCCCCTACTATTAGACATTACTTTTCCAAAGAATAATATTTCGAAGTGTAGTAGGCTAATATGACTATATTTATAAAACTATTGATTTCTAATATTCGGACCACTTTATCAAAATGTCTCGATAAAACCGTATGCGTTGTACCCGCACTTGAACTATGCAAGTAGCCGATAAGGGTTGAACCTGTACTTGCTTGTTATATGACGATAGGGGCCTTAATGACCCGCACGTGACGATAGCGATATCAAAGTCGAAGAAGCTATAATTATGCTTATAAGATAATATTAAATTAACATTAATTATAATACAATGATATATTAAAATACTTCAACTTTTTATAGCCATCTCAATTATTCTTAGACAAACATGACTGATTATTTATTTTTTGCTAAGAAAAGTTTGTTTTTACAATGATCACAATAGAAAAAAATCTGTTTCTTTTGTGATCATTGTAAACGTAATGCACTTTCACACCGTTTATGGCTTAAGAGTCCGTATACGAAATTTTGTCGATTTTGCCGAAATTGCAAAAGTTCGCTACAGAAATATTATTAGGTTTTTTCCCCTTATTAGACTTTAAAAATATATATATTAATTATTAGATTTAAAATATATTTAAGCGCGGAAAGCCGACTCGAACTTGCGGCGAGTAGTAAAATGTGAGATTTAGGTTGTTTTGAATCGTGTTTTTTGGCACAATTTGTTTTTTTTTTTTCTTTTTTCTCGAATTGGATAGAATTTTATGTATAGCTTATTTCTGTCGTTTTCTTTTTATGAATTACAGCTCCAAGTTGCCGAAATTAACAGCAATTCTTTGCCCATTTTCTCTAAAATTTTGCCGAGTTACATATTCTTTTACTCAACTGTTTCATATTAAAGTGGTAAAAAGTAATTCCAACATTTTATAGACGACTTTCTCAACAGTACGTTGTATTTTTTTCATACCGCTAAGACGTCAATACAATCCATAAACAGGTGATATTCTAAACCTTTTACAGCAAAAATCACAAAACTGTCGCGGGTTTGAGTTGGATTATTTAAAAATACTTAAAAAAATAAAAAATCTAGCTCCAACACTATATTATAATTGAAATGATCTTACATGTTGTGCATTAAAACTTATAGAAATACTGTATTTTAACTGTTAAATTACGTCTGTAAAATCAGCGAAATCGACAAATTTCGTATACGGACCCTTTATATTCCCGACTAGATGTCCGATGAACTTCGTATCACTTTCCTTCTAATATTTAAAACCTTCATTGGACTGCCACGAATATTTCGAGACTAGTATGAACCGAATCGGTTCAGCCACTCTCGAGTTTTAGCAAGACTTAAAAATTAAAAAAAAATTAATTTACGTATAGATAGGTATTTCGTGCCGTAATAGTTTAAACAAAATCGAGCGTAAAAGAACTTGGCTAAGTACTAAGTACTTTACAATATATATATATATATATATAGCTTTTGTTACTACTAACATTGCAAAACATTTCACTGATGGCGTGACCGCTAGCGAGCCATGGACATACCTCGACATAATTTTCTGCGGCGTATGAATTATGAATTTAATACCGCTATAAGCCCACACAATAAAAATGTCCGAGTTTTGTGTATGGACGTGACCTTAGCGTGATTTGAGTGTTTTATTGCAGAAAACAAGCGCTCAAATTGTTTTTTTCTACAAAACGAACAGCTCGAAAGTAAATTGTATTAGCTTTGCACAATTCTAGTATTTACTTTGCAATTTTGTTACTGTTTTTTACAAAGATATTGATATTGGATAGTTTAGCTTTATAACAAAGGTAGGCCAAACTTAAATAAAACTTGTCTACAATCTAGATTTTAGATGATACTCGGTCAAAATTTTTGCATGCTTGATTTTTTAAATGTGACACTCTGTACGCGCAGTTTGGCGGCTACACCGCTAGGTCAAAACTCACAAGCAATTGCATATATCGACGGGTGAAAGCAGAAGTGGCGTAACTTGAAAAATCCAACTTTACAGGAGAGCCAAAAAACTTTTTAAAAAATTCATACCTTCTATATTTATTAAGGTAGAAACTTAAAAATTGGAACGTATTTAAATTAATCTAAGACCTATACGATGAGTTTATTAATTTTTTATCTAAAGTTGATATTTCATTGATTTTTAACAAGTTACGTCAAAAAATATTTCTATTTTACGCAGTAGAAATGTTGTATCTTTAAGAGGAAATGTATAGATAACTTAAAAAAGCATAATTTTTTGAGCGATGGATCTGTCGTATCTCAAATATAACACGCCCCTACACATTTCATTTCGCCGTATCTTGTTTACTTAATTAAATTGCCTTACAACTTTTGGTTCAAGTGCAAAATCGGCGACAGACGTTGTGAAAATGAAATGCTGTATCTTAAACAAAATAATTGTTTGTTTTAAAAGAATGTCATTATAACAAATTAAAATAAATAACATGACTATTTACTATTATTTGTTTGTAACATAAGAAAATATAGGAATGGAAATTTGTTTTATTAATCATTAATCAACATTGAAATATAAAATTGTTATAATAAAATGAAAATTAATGTAATAAAACATTTATTTCTCTTGTTTTTTCTACTTTATAAAGGTTTAAGCCCTAATATTTTATTCGTGCTCATGAATTTAAAGTTCTTCTTTTAATTTTATAAGATATGGGGGCAAACGAGCACAAGGATCACCTGATTGAAAGTAACTACCGTTGCCCATGGATACTAGCAACATGAGAAGGGCTGCTGGTGCGTTGCCGGCCTTACCCGGTACTAGTACGCTATCTTTTTAAAGGTTTGCAGGTCGTATAGGTCTGAAAATATTGCTGGTGACAGTTTATTCCACAATTTTACAGTACGCGGCAGAAAGTTACGTGAAAAACGCACGGTGGAAGACTGCCACTCATCAAGGTGACGAGAATGGTATATTTTTCGCGTGAAACGATGGCAAAAAATTGCAGGAGGTATGATTCTGAACAATCCCTCAGGGCACTCCCCGTGATACATCATGAAGCCGATAGAGGATGCAGAGTGAAGCTACATCTCGGCGTATTTTCAAGGAGTCCAGCCTGGATGCAGAGTGAAGCTTTGAATGCAGCGCTTTTTGCCAAACCCGATCAAAGGCCTTTGCAATGTGCAAACTAACAGCCAGTGCCTCTCCCTTCGACTCAATCGCTTGAGCCCAACGACGAGTTAGGTACGCCAAGAGATCACCAGCCAAGCGACTCTTTCGGAACCCGTACTGTTTGTCCCTGGCCGCCCAAGTATCGAAAGAGCTGGGTATTGATTATGGATTCCATAATCTTCGAGCTGACGGAGGTTATAGCGATTGGACTGTAGCTGGAAGGATTTGAGCGGTCACCTTTTTACACCAAGGCTGTCTTCCAAGAAGCTGGGATAATGCCAGAAGAGTAGGAGAACTGAAAAAGACGCGTTAAGACCGGAGCCAACTCTGGAGCACATTTTTTTAACACAATAGGAGGGATTCCGTCAGGCCAACTCTGCTTTTGGATATCAAGGGAACGCAGGACTGAGCGCTGATGAAACTCCGACATGATACTCGTGCATCGTGGTATGGTCGGCGTTTTCTATCACTCGTCATCTAGGGTCGAGCTTGACGCAAAGAGCTTGCCCAGAAGATCGGTTTTGTATTTTGCATCGTGGGCTAGCGATCCATTTTCTACTTGTAGGGATGGTAGCTTGCATGAAATTGCCTTCAATAGCTTTGGCCAGAGACCATGTACGGGTTCCCGGAAGGAGTCTCGAGTCTCTTACAGACAGAGACATCTCTCTCTTGAAGGACCTAGAGGCAAGGTTGTACTCCATTTTATATTATGTGTGTGTCCACGCATAGACCCGAAGGAGCTCAATATTTATTAACAACAACAATTATAGCTCAACAATATTTTTTATTGAACCATCAACAAAAAAAATTATTAGCAAAACATAAAAAATGAGTCAATAATCGTTATTGTTAACAGAAAATATACGGGCTTTTATCTTTACAAACATGTAAAATCAACAAAATATGTATACAGGAATAAGTGTGTAGATGTCCAGAGCAATGCTCAGGGGAAAAAAATATACGTGGACACATACATGCAACATTTCACTATACGTCTTTAAGCTTCATTTAAGAATAAGCGTGTTCAGTTTCATTCAGAATAAACGTGCATTGATACACACAAACACGTTTTCTCAAATCGACGCTAACAATCTACTAAAAGGCGTTAAAAACGGCGTATATGGTGCGTCGGCGAAGGTGTCATACAGGGGCAGGAGGGAGATGATATGGCGTTACTTATCTCTGTGCTCATTACTTATGTATATTCATTGGTTGTAAGTATAGGTTTAAGAATAAAATTATGTGTTTGAAATGTAATAACTTTCTCATACCTATAAAATTAGTGTGAAATAAATTGTCGTATCTTTGTAAATGTTGTATTTTAGGCGACAAAAATGTCGTAACTCATTTAAATCAAACTAGAGAATTAAAAAACCTGTGTCGTATCTTTATCTAATTTCTCACGCATTGTCATATCTATCTTTTATTCAAAAATTGCAGTTTTTCGTCTAGTTACGACAATTTTTTTTAAGGTCTGTGCTAAAAGGTGGTAAAAATCCATGGTCGTATCTTTACTAGAATATATCGTAGAAAGACGAGATATAGACCATTCGACGCAGATTTTTTTTTATACAACAATCAATCAAAAAGTGATTTTGGCCAAAATTCAAGTTACGCCACTTCCGCTTTCACCCGTCGATATATACCCCAGTAGAGTTAGATATTTTTTGAAATTAATTATAGTCAGAAATTTTTTTGCACCAGTGTTTAGAGGAGGTCACAAATAGCTTAAATTCGAAAACTCGACCAGCCACGACGTGTGCGCGCCATATTGGTTTTAAGGTCCAATCCTTTCTTAGCTATATCTCCTTTATTTTTTTTTTTTAAGAAAATGATAAGGATCAAATTTGTCGAAAATTTGATTTTCTACAACTTTAGTTCTTATAATTTTTATTGTAAAATCAATATTTAAGGAAATAACTGCAAAAAATCAGTCGAAGTATAATTTCGACCTGTTCGACCTGTATCGCGATTATTGTCAAATACAGAAAGAAAAACATAAAAAAACTTGTAGCTCTTTACATTAACTACAATAATTAAAATTAAAGGATTGCACAAACCTACGCGACCAAAGCGACTGCGAAGCGGTAGCGTCTACCGCGCGGCGGACGCTGCCCATGTAATCTTATGGCGCTGTGCACACCTGCACGACCGCGACGTGGGATGTTCGCGTCGGCAAGCGGAACGTGCGCGTCAAGTTGTCAGACGCGTGTTTTGAAATATACATAACTAGACTTCTTTTTTAAAACCTTTTTTTACATTATTTTCTACAATTCTTTAGTTTATGATTTTTTGATTTGTATACGTTTTGATAGACTGTGTCATGATATTAACGTTTGACGATTCGCACCGTAGTCGCGCAAGTGTGCACGGTCAGTTTCGCGTTGCAGACGCTCCCGTATCGCGTACCGCGTCCCCTGTCACTGACGCTTAGGTTTGTTTTAAGCTTTAGACTTCGCTGTCTGTCCGTCTGTCTGTCTCCAGGCTTCAAGAACGGTGATAGGTAGAGACTTGACATTTTCAGGTATTATGTATTTTGTTTCCCTCTATAACAACAAATACTAAGGTCAGTATATTCTATATCTATGCTAAGAAACATATTATGTATATTTAATATTTGATGGCGCTCCCATATAACAAACAGGATTTTAGTGCCCCTTTTTGCTTTTTATAAAAAATAGCAGCACTAAGACAATTAAAATATGCATAAAATATTTAATTGTATTTGTACTTTAATAATTAATTATAAAATTAAAATAAAATAAATATTAAGGGGGGGGCTCCCATACAAAAAGCACAATTTTTTGTCTATGTTTGCCTTATAATGGTACGGAACCCTCATGAGCGAGTCCAACTCGCACTTGGCCATTTTTTAAATAATTATTCAGGTGTAGGCTGTGCCGTAATTGTTAAAAAGTCTAATTAATATTCAGTTTTATCCAGTCGCTTGGGTCCCGGTACATTTACCATAGGAGCTTAAATATTGATTTCCAAAAAAAATCATAAGGATCAAATGTGTAGGAAATTTAATGATCGATGATCACCTACAACTTTGTTTCTACAATTATTTTCGCTAAATTCGATAATAATTGACATACAAGCGAAATTATACTTTGACTTGTTTTTTACATTTATCTCCGTAAATATTGATTTTATAATGAAAATTATAAGAACTCAAAATGTAGAAAATTAAATTTACAACAAATTTAATTCTTATTATTTTCGTAAAAAATATAAAATAAAGGAGATATGTCTAAACAAAGATTTGATCTTCAAACCAATATGGCGGCTAACGCACACGTCGGGGTTGGTCGAGTTTTTGAATTTAAGCTATTCATGACCCCCCCCTAAACACAGGTACAAAAAAAACCGTTGTCTGTAAAGTCGATTTACTGACGATAGTTGAACGTGACAACGTGCCTCTTTGTCGCTCGTCCCGCGCTCTCGCTTGCACTTCAAGCCCTAAAGGGGGTGTCAGACACGCGAGTAAGTACGCGGACTTATGGCTCGACGATCTTAATCGCCTGTGTGTCAGCAAAGAGCCGCGAGCCGCGAGCCTGGTGGTTACCATGCCCTCAGGCTCGCGGCTCGCGGCGCGTGTGAGCGATTCTCGTGTGTCACCGACGCGAGCCGAGTAAGTTCGTGAACTTAAAACCCGCGTACTTTAAGTTTGTACGTGTGTCACCCCCTTAAATGGAACGCCTCAAAGCGAGGTAACGCCGCATGAGTCATGTTTTTTTCGTGAGTGCAGCCGGCTGCATCGAATTATAAGACGTTGTCACGTCAAAATTTCTGACTATAATTAATTTCAGATTCCCATACAAGGCTGAACTAACCCTACTGGGCTAATAGGTAAATAACGATAATATAAGTATCATAATTTGACATCATATTTTCTGTAAAATCTAGAGCTATTTAACTTTTTCTACTTTGTACATTGCACCATGTATATCTTCTAAAACAAATACTAGATGACCGCTGCCACTCCGTTGCACCAAAATTCGTTTGCTGTATATTTTTCCGGGATGAAAAGTATTCTATGTCTTTTCCCGGGACTCAAAGAATCTCCATACGAAATTTCAGCAAAATTGGTTCTGCGGTTTGGGCGTGAAGAGATAACAAACAGACAGACACTGTTTTGTATTCATCGCGCGGGAACCGTACAATTTTCCGGGACAAAAGGTATCCCATGTCCTTTCCTGGGACTCTAATTATCTCTATTATCTCAAAATTAGGTAGCAGATACACTTTCGCATTTTGTAATATTAGTATGGATTAAAGACGACGGACACTAGCCGTAGTTAACTGTTACGAAGGGTAACGGCCAGCTGTAATGCTGTCGTTACTAATTGACAGTATCGACAGCATTGACCGAGGTCGTTCACCCCTGCTGACTGGCTGCTCTACATACACTAATCCCGTACATTTTATACGATAGAGGTTTGTTCTATTGTTTCATATGGGGCATACTATACTGTACTCGGCGAAACATGGCGGCAGCGGTCATGGACTCCCTGACAAAAACTTGTCATTTTCTATATATAAGCCGCGATTGACAACATCTGACACTTCATTGTCAATTGTGGTTTATAATTTATATAGAAAATGACAAGTTTTTGACGGGGAGTCAATGACTGCTACCGCCATGTTTCGCCGAGTACAGTATAGACTAGATACTGCCCGCAACTCAATTGCGCAAAAATTCGTTTTCGCAGGAATCGTACATTTTTCTGGGATAAAAAGTATCTATATCCTTTCCCGGGACTCAAAGTATCTCCATACCAAATTTCAGCAAAATCGGTTCACACAGACAGACGCACTAATGTGTACTAAAGTAACTAGTATGGATAAATGTTTTACATTTTGCTCATAACGGGCCTTATATACGTATTTGTGGTTAAAACCAGGAGGCGACTCATAAACTTTACATACAGTCAAGCGTGATAGTACTTTGTTGTGACAAAACCAACTCTTTAAACCATTATGGTACTCTTGTTGTTACCTTTTATCTATACATATTATTATAAAACAAAGTCGTATTTTTTCCCTCATGTCCCTTTGTTCCCTTTAATCTTTAAAACTACGCAACGGATTTTGATGATTCTTTCAGTGTTAGATATCCCATGTATCGAGGAAGGCTATAGGCTATACTTTATCACGATAAGACTAATAGGAGCGAAGAAATAGAGGAAAATGTAAAAAAGCGGGAAAAATTATTTGAAAGGGTTTATCTCGCGAACTACTGGAGCAATTTTTATGTTATTTGGCACAGATATGAAGTAGACCACGTGAAGGATTATGATTCTTCACGTCCTCCTATCGATTTTAATAATTTTTTCAGTGGCTATATATTTTATACTCGTGTGACGCCGGGGCAGGTTGCTAGTTGCTTTATAAAATAATAATTTATATTGATTGCGACAACGTGTACGCTATAAATTATAATCCGCTAAGAAGCGTACATGCGTTAGTTTGAAATAAGAAATCGGTTAAGTACGTTTAACTATAAACATTTTACATGGTACTACCATGTAGTTTATACTGAACAATACTATTACGGTATCGTTACGGGATCGCTATTTGAGCGTATAATTAACGTATTACCATAAACATTCCATGCGAAATCCTAAACTCGACTTGACACGAACCGTTTTTGTTATTCGTAAACCATTTACCTTTTTTTCAAGCTTCAGATTACTAAATAGTAAATAGATATAAGAAATACTACGTAATTAAAACTATAATTACTTGCTAGAAGCTAAGAAGTATTTTTTATTAATAATTATCATATTTTTATGAAATTAACTAAGCGAGAAAGGCTGGTAAACTGATAAACTTTTAAAACTATAACTACTTTGTTTTTTATTTTTATTTTTTATTTATTTATTTATTTTTTAAGTTTACAGTTCTGACAAGATATTGTCTTTAACCCGTGAGCGAGTTGTGTAGACAATATACAGATTCTCTTATTTTAAAAGATAACTGATCTACAAGTGGAAGACAAACATTAAATCTAGGTACATACTAATGTATTTAACAAAATTATAATTTAGAGATCAACTACGATAACTTGGCGCGCCCCTCCAAAATTTAAAACGTTTTGAAGTACGTTGTCAAAATGTTTGAAATGCGTTGTCTTGCGCGGTAGGCTAGTTATGATTAGTTGACCAACAAATCTTGGTAATAAGTGACATTAACTGAAATATTACATGTACTGTGATTGGTTGAATACTTACTACATACAAACTCATTCATAAGAATGTGACTGCACACATTGAAACAGTCATTTGGAGGGGCGCGCCATGTTATTGTAGTTAATCTCTACAGAAATGACAAGACATAACAAGTAAGGACCGGTTTACACGCATAACGTTGTTGGAAGCTAGAAGATAGTGTTATTAATTTTATCATATTTTAACCGACTTCAAAAAAAAGGAGGTTATCAATTCATCAATTCGACGCGTATGTATATTTCCAGAACTGCCCAGTTTTTGTATATTTTAATCTATAACAGCTTCTGAACAAATGTGCCAAATTTCAAAAGTGTATGTTTGTATGTGTGTATATATGTATGTATATATATGTATGTATGTTTTATGTGTGTTTTTTTATTGTACTAGGTATTGTTCAACTTAGGGAATACTGCAAGTTTATCAAAACCGGTTCAGTAGTTTTTGAGATAGGGAATTTTAATTCTTAATAACGTACAAAAATTTGAAGTCGGTTTTATCTTTATATTAAAATACTGTTTTCTTTTTATGAAATTAACCAACCAAGAAACTAGAAAGACTGGTAAACTGATAAGAATAGCGTCCGCCTTTAGACATACTATTGATACTTCATTTCTTAAAGTGTATAATGCAGTTAGGACTTAGGGTACTATAATATAACAAACTTATGTTTTAACACCGATTTACACAATATTAGTATGAAATGACTAAAAAACAATGACTTGTTAGTACAAATCATTGCTTCTTTACTCACTTCATGGAGTAACAAAAACAACAATATTTTGAACTTTAAATACCTACTTTATCTGTAACATTTTAAAGCCCCTACCATACAAAATTACAAACCGCCCAAGGTCAAGTGTCACACCCAACCTGTTGTTACCCGGCATAAACCCGGCATAAACTTACATTATAAACCGCAATCGGCATAAATAGCACGAATTAGGTGGCCTCATGCGATTGTATACAGCCTGATATTGAAACGATGTAGCAAAATATTATGATTTGTCAACAAAAAATATCCATATTAATATTAATAGATTGTCTATCTGTCTATCTGTTACCTCTTGTATCTAGATCATAATAACTGTATCACTGAATACTGAGTTATGGTGTATTGTGTGATGCTGGAAATAAATACATTCTTATTCTTATTCTCTTCACGCCCAAACCGCTGAACCGATTTTCCTGAAATTGGGTATGAGGGATACTTTGAGTCCCGGGAAAGGACACAAGATACTTTTCATCCCGCAAAAATGTACGGTTCCCGTGCGATAAACGAATTTTGGCGCAATAAATTTGCGGGCATCGTGTAGTAGGTAGGTGTTTGGTGTTTTCATGCTTGCGAGGTTAGAATAAAAAAAAAATATTAGAGAGATTTATATGAAGTCTTTCGGCATGAAAAGACAATAACATTAAATTATTACTTTTGGCCTATATTTTGTTTAGGTAAAATAATGTCTAAGTTTTGCATCTTTTACTTGTCTGTGTTTAAATTTAAAACTGGATATCAGCAGTTCTAAACCCGACCATAAAAATTATGCAGGCGAAATAAAAACTAAAATAAAACACCCTGTATTCGGGCTTATCACAAACAGTACTATCAGATAAAGACATTTACACCTGAACTGTAACATTTCTCCTTGCCTTTTCTTTGAACAACTTTGTCACCAAAGTCACTTTAAAGTTTAAGCCATGTAGACTATTCGTAGGTGCTCTACGGAAGTTCGTAGAGATGCTTCGAATTGTAGAGGTTGCTACGAAATTGTAAGAAATGTTTTGTGATTACTAATTTTAGGATCTGAGTGATTATTTAGAAATCTTATAAGCATTTTAATGAGTTTTGGTGACGGGGCTAATTATAGGACATTCTACAAATGCATAAACTTTATATTGTATGTTGTGATTGATATGGCAATATCTGTAACTGGGTGGTTAGCGCATGGGCTTCAAACCAAGGCTTGAAAAACGAAGGTGGTTAGAATATGAAATTGGATTACGACTCAGATATCGTGGGTTCGATTTCCGTGTGGGAATGACTAATGTTATGTTAAGTTTAGTCAGGGCAATGCAGGATGATTTTCTGTTTTTGACAAGACAGATGATCTAAGCGTTGGACAAACACATATTATATGACCAGTGATTTGTATTGATCACCAGTTACCATTACGTTATGGGAGTCGGTAAATAATAAAATAACGATGTGTACTGTGCCTATACTTGGGCACCACTGAATATGTTTCAGCATAGCTGGCCAGCTTTCAACAACTCATAGTCACTGTCACCGAAACCATTATAAATCCATGATAATTTCCAGTGCTGGGTGCCATCCCAGCGAGCTCGCTCCGTCACTGGGCGCTGGTTGGAGCGGAGGGCAAGCTGGAGAGGGCAGTGCTGCGGGGACAAGGCCGGCGGCTGCGGGCGGAGGCGCTGCCGATATCCCGACACCTGCACCAGCTGATCGCCAAGTGCGAGCGCCTGCATGACGCGGTGGAGACCGGGTCGCTGCTGCAGGTGAAGGTAGGGGAATTCTTTATGTTAATAATAATGTTTTAAAATAGCTTCTAGTAGCTAGGCAATGGTAGTGGAAATCATGACCGATTCTGTGAATTGCTCTTTGTATAGAAGCCGCAAATACTGTGGTATAATGAGTGCCCATGGAACTACTCCATCATTACATCACTGTAATCCAAATTATATTATATTATATACACACAATTTATTTAGACTAAAACATATATGAAGTTATAATGTCTAGAAACATAAAACCTTTATCAAAAATAATGTCTAGTATTTTGTAGACGGACTGCATGCTTACGAATTACGAATATTTTAAATTTATTTTAAAAGGCTAAATTATTTATCACGCTGTTTCTAGAAAGATCTTGGGAACGTTACCTTAAGTAACAGATGTGGACATCATTACGAAAATTATAACTTCACTTCAAGGACTTCCATGCTTGACCTAAATTAATTTTTCATTGGTGATCTTTTTACAAACCGTTATCAGCTGTCACGCTTCCCAGTAATTGCCTTACACTTTATGCAGAATCTAATCAGCGTTAATAAATTGAGTCTATTAATAGCCTTTCTAAAGTTAGAAGGTTTTTTAAAGGGATTAAAAACGTTTTGTTAGGTGTAACTTGTAGCCCTTAAATGAGTTACTGCAGACCAATAACAAAGTGTTTGAGTTTAGGTGGTGGTAACAATTTGGTGGTGTGCTACATTACAATTAATAATACTGCAGGTGTAGCACATAATAAACCTATATGTCGCATCTGGTCAAAAGAACTTAAGTGCGCCATCTTTATGAAACTAGTGGCGCGCTTTGACAGAGTCGGGGTGTGTCGGAGTGGGAGAGTTGGAGAGGGAAATTTCCCTTCCTGTGCCAGTCGCCAGAAGATGCGATCAGTCACGTCGGGGCTTCCAACTAGCCAACACGTTCCGGAACTGTCCCTAGTTTCGTTTTAGTGTTACTTGTGCTAAGTGAAGTAATTAAAGTGAAGTGTTGTTAAGTGTAAAAGTGTTCCTGAGAGAGTGAGTGTGATTCTGTGAATAATTGTAATAAAAACAATTTCTGATTATAATTTTGTTCTTGTTCTTTGTGCGATACCCACACAAGGCCCACAAAATGTCTGATCGTAGTCCTATTTTACCGAGAGACTCGTTATATATAAAATCACATGCACAGGATTTTTGAGATTTAATAATAATAGAAAATTACTGAATGCGTGTGGAGCATATTGATATTGCATGGCGACGCGGACAATCTGAATTAATAATATGAAATTCAGATTATAGATCCAGATCCATCTTTCATTCATTCATTCATTTAATTTCAACATTTCCCCCAGGAAATCCTCGAGAGCGACTACAACCACCAGAAGTTAGCGGCGTGCGTGGACGAAGCGGGCGTGGGGCTGCTGCACAAGGCCGTGTACTACGAGTTCCTGGACATCGCCAACTACCTGGTCACCGGCTACCCGCACCTCGTGCATCAGAGGGACTCGGTAAAGTGGACTCTATGTGTAGAATATAAGACTCAGAACCGCTCGCATGCGAATGACGAGGCGGGCGCCAGTGCCTACAGTTTTGATAATTTGAGAACAAATTACCAAAACTTTAGGCACTGATGCAAAAATTAGGGAACAAACCAACACAGCCCAATCAGCTTAGGAAAATCTGAATTCCTGCAAATTTCAAAGAACGTTTGTACACAATGGTCACAAATGAAGAAACTTAGGTTTTTCACTATAGGTACTCAACATTATCTTCAGAAGAATCTCGTACGCAAATATACATAACTGCTAAATCAAAACAAAATCTCTCTTAACTAAAATCAGAAGTAAAATATTTTTTGCACTATTCCCTTTAAGTTGCTGTCTATGTGTTATTCTTATTTCTTGGGAACCAGTAGGTATAATTACCACCGTCATTACTGTGACCTTGTAAAATCTCAGTCTTTTACGGCGAGTGGTCATTTATTTTAAATAATTATAATCGTTGAAATGTCAGCCATGATTGATCGTGGAAGAACAGGCAACGTTACGGTCATACATTACGCTGAAAAACCTGATAAAAATATAAAGGTTGCGTTGGTGAATTATAACTTATAACTTGTCCAATGAAAGTTAAAAGTAAAGGGTTTCTTGGGCCTTCAATACCGTGAACATTTCGGCGAGATAATAATTAAAATAGCCAATATACATATTTGGGGTAAACGGAAAGAAAGAGAATTTTTTTAAATCTTTTCGTGAAATGTCAACAAAATTATAACTTTTTGCGACTAGCAAGTGTTAATTCGCCGAGAAGTAAAAGTTCATCTTGTCAAAGTCGGTCAGTGGGTAGAAGTTAGAGCTCTCTGATCGAGAGTGTTCGTATTTTACAGTTTCGAATTTAAAATGAAATCCTTCTTTGTCATTATGCCATCGTAACCAACAGCACACTAACGAGGGCTCCATATTTTATATCCCTTCTCCGGAAGATAATGCAAAGCTATAGATTGAGACCCGAAATTTTAGCAAATTTATTTAGGGTATAAAATGGCTTTTATACCCTGTCGATCTTTCTATCTTCGCGTTTCTACTATAAGCACGCCAAGCCAGTAGAGGTGCGGCGAGCACCACACCACGAGCCACACCTAGCCGAAGTCTGCCGAGTTGAAACGACGTTAAACGAATGTTAGCTGGTGTTTTCCCTTACGAAATTTATTGGTTCAATTCCGCGTTCAAAGCACGCGATAAGCTATGCAATAGCTTAAAAATTACATCTTCTGTAGGAAGGTCGCACACCTCTCCACTACACAGCAGCCTGCCGCTCGGAGGCGGCGGCAGCGGCGCTGCTAGAGCGGGCTGGCGCGGCGCGCGGCGCGCGGGACGGCGCGGGCCACACACTAGCCCACTACCGCGCCGCGCGAACGTCACTCGCGCTGCCCGCAAACGACGCAATGGCCGCCAAGACGACAGGTGAATTTTTTTTTTATTACTTTTTTTTATTAATTGTAAAGAATATAACGTACATAGATTTTTTGAAAAATAATTCAGCTAGATTATAACTAATTTATTTATGATTAGTTTTTTTTACTCCAAAACTAAACAATTTGTATTAAATGAAGGTATGATACGTTAATTACTGTAGTCAAATTTTATAAATCGAAAAGTTATTTTCAAAGGTTACCAAAGTTGGAAGCAACTTCTATTTTTTACGACTACGAGGTATTCAAACTTTAAAACTTTCAAGTAAACTTGCTGACAATAATATTAGGCTTAACCTGATTAACATGATAAGCAACTAAAGGTAAGTAATGAATTCTCTATCATTAAATATTTAAATGTGATTTTCATATTTTGCTACATTTGTTTTGTACTAGACGCATCTCGTATAGAGTACATACTCGCAAAAAGGAAAATTGAACCATACACTTATATTTGTGCCAAACATCAAAATCAATCGAGTAATTTGAAAGTTCGTTTTCAAGTGCGTTAATTAAAATTCTGCTGCACTCCGTTCTGTCTGCGCTGACCCTTCGAGTTTATAATATTTTTAAATTAACAATTGTTAATTTATAAATATTATTTAAACTGGTCGACTTTTTAATAACTCTAATTTTAAATACGTTCCAATCATTGATCAATATTAAGTAAGCCAATTAGTATCGACCTCTTTTCATCTTTCCTGGTACGGATGTAACATGGAGCAAAAAACGCCACCTCATTTCCAAACTCATCAGCGTAATAGTCTCAATTTGTTTGTTTCCAGTACATAGGAAGATACCAACAATAGTTTAAGACCGAGAAACACACAAAAGCTTAAATTAGATTAGAAATAACAATAGTCCCTAAGAGTCAGTTGACAAGGAAACGATGCATTTAAAAAGCAATAGGGACATGTTTTGACATTTCAATTTTATATTGCTATTGTGCCCATGGTCATCCTTGGAGGAGGCCTTTACCCAACCTGGGGACCTAGTTTAAAAAGTAATAATATGAATATATTAACACTTAGTTGATAAGAATCTTTGTAGCTTGGTCAAATAAAGGCTTTTTTATTTTTATTTATTGCTATTGTGCATCATTATATCACGTCTCGTCATATCTTGTTTTACAGTAAAAATCCTTATCATCTGAATAACTATTAAGAAATTGTTAGGGTTATATTTAAATATTTAAGTAAAATTCAGCCAACAGTAACAGTTATATCATATATACATTAATAATTATCGAAGGATATTTTGCAAACATGTTTGTAGTGAAGAAAAGAAGCATTCCTTCCTTAGAGTTTTTTATTTAATTTTATTTAGACACAGTTTCGTAAAAACTACTCAATACTTTTGAAACCTATATAATATCATCAAAAGATGTAACGTCGCAATAGATTCAAATTTATAAAATTAATAAACATCTTAATAATATTAATGTTATAGAAATTAGCTAAACGAGTGTTGTAGTTTTAGACA
Organism: Lysandra bellargus; assembly: GCA_905333045.1. Classification (NCBI taxonomy): domain Eukaryota; kingdom Metazoa; phylum Arthropoda; class Insecta; order Lepidoptera; family Lycaenidae; genus Lysandra; species Lysandra bellargus. Next base: position 6,647,107 of record HG995358.1, read on the forward strand.
TAAATTGTGTTTGTAAATTATGTGTTTATTTTGCGGTCCATCGTTGGCAATAAACTTTTTCGTCGTAATTTTCAGCATTTTACTGCATTACGACCAGTGCAGTAAAAAGTGGACAATTCCTGGAATGTATGCATGTAACGACGCAATAAAGTTTCTGTTTGTTTCATAGTAAACAATCCTTTATGGTTCATTTTTATTAGGGTTCTTAACCAATGGCTAAAAACCATTCTCTCTATGTTGTTTATTAGGAAGTAGTATTATTATTCTTAGAGTGCACATCGAAATAAAATATGCGATAGCTGATAAGCAATCATAGATGAATATACGATTATCATGGATGAGTATTGATCCACCATAGACCAAAGGCTGCATTACTGACATTCCGCTGCATATGTCTATCCGTCCGTCTATCTATGATCATATTCGCTAACCAAAGCTAGAGTCTAGACTTTGTAGAGTTACTTAACTACACGTTTTGTTGCTGTTGTGACAACAAATAAAATAACCAAAAAAAAAACGATGGATGATTCAATGGAATACTCATGTTTAAGTTTTATTTATTTAGTACGGAACCCGTGTCCAACTGCTACTTGCACTTGGCCACTTTTTTCATGTAAAACGTAGTAGATAGGTGCGGCTCATTAGGGTGGGGTTCGCGTGAATATATTTAGGTGCTTACCTAACGCCAACCCATCACGTTCAGCCAAATTGAATGGGTTTGGATTTTTAAATTAACTTTTTTCGTTTTACACCAGATAGACTACTTCTTGTTTTCTTTTTTACTTCGTATCAGAAATTAAAATCGTTACGACGTGGTGACGCGATATTATTTCGACCCTCTTTTTCATGACCTTGAAATTTCTTTCAACGCACCTATTGAAGTTTACTTAAAAAATAAAATAAAATATTTTGACAACCAGCAACGTTCAACGAATCTATTAACATAAATATAACGCTGATTCTTATCTTTACTATTAAGTGGAATTTTACTCAATCACCCCAAAATATCGTGAATAAATCACCTCTCCCCTTCTTTTACTGAACATTTTTAAGTGCGAGGGAATTCGGTAGCGCGTGTTTCGACTGTGTTATGATAATCTCAGATTTGAGGGCTCTGAGCACGCGAACTTGTTGCTTGCAAAATATAAATAATATCCGCAACGTCTTAGAGTATTCTATTACATATTAATTATATTTATTGAATTTGGTGTAGAATAGTGCAAAATAAAAACTTGTAAATGAGCAATTAGTAAAATTGTATTATTTACATTAACTCAAAATCCAAAAAAGTGTGTAATAAAATTATTTAAATCTTATACTATCAGGATTACGAAATAGAACATATTTTTTTTTAAATAAATTCTCGTGGTCACTACAATAACTACGTAGCTCAGCTACGCTCCACAACGATGCGCAACGTAGCTCTCCGCTAAGAAGCGTTACGTAATAGATCAGTTAACTAAAGCTGGCACGTTCACAGTGCTGTCACTTAAGCGATTTCACTATACAGTATGTTTAAAAATATAATATGTTTGCATCATGATAAAAATTATCGTATAATCTGCGTACGATAATAATATGCTACATTGTACGTACGCACAAAATTATCGTATGTGCACGATGATTATCGTACGGTTCCGAACGCTGGCCGCTCGCTGATCACACGTTACCGACTTGTAACATCACGCTGTATTTATAAACAGTAGCATATGAAAAACAATAACTGTCCCCTTCACGCTCATAAGATAGACCGCGCGCGAGAGAGACGGGCAGACTTTTTATGATGCGTATGCAGTACGACGTCATGCCACGCGCTTATTCACAGACACTACACAAGCGCAATGTTTAAATGTGTTGATCGTGCCAGCTCTTGTTAACTGACCTGTATAAAACGTAGTGCTTTGCATCGCTATGCTCCTCTACGAAGTGCTACGTGACGCTCCTCTACGAAGCGCTACGAAGTGCTACGTGACGCTACACTACAAAGCGTTACGCTTCTCTACGAAGCGCTACGAAGTGCTACGTGACGCTATACTACGAAGCGCTACGCTCCTCTACGAAGCGCTACGAAGTGCTACGTAACGCTACACTACGAAGCGCTACGTAGCGCTACGCTCCTCTACGAAGCGCTACAAATTGCTACGTGACGCTACACTACGAAGCGCTACGCTCCTCTACAAAGCGTTACGAATTGCTACGTGACGCTACACTACGAAGCGCTACATAGCGCTACGCTCCTCTACGAAGCACTACGAAGTGCTACATGTCGCTACACTACGAAGCGTTACGTAGCGCTACGCTCCTCTACGAAGCGCTACAAAGTGCTACGTGATGCTACACTATGAAGCGCTACGTAGTACTACGCTCCGCTACGAAGCGCTACGAAGTGCTACGTAACGCTACACTACGAAGCGCTACGTAGCGCTACGCTCCTCTACGAAGCGCTACAAATTGCTACGTGACGCTACACTACGAAGCGCTACGCTCCTCTACAAAGCGTTACGAATTGCTACGTGACGCTACACTACGAAGCGCTACGTAGTGCTACGCTCCTCTACGAAGCGCTACGAAGTGCTACGCTCCTCTACGAAGCGCTACGTAGTCCTACGCTCCTCTACGAAGCGCTACAAAGTGCTACGTGACGCTACGCTAAGAACCGCTTCGTGGCACTACACTCCACTGCGTTTCGCTCCGTTTTGCTTCGAGGACGTTTATTGTGATATTCTCATCTAATTTATAAGACTGTATTTTTAACACACTGTATGTATGTAACGGAATCTTTGTACACGATTTTTGCCTATCGCCAGTAGTCTAGTTAATTCGAAAATTTACATACGTATTATAGTGGAGGCAGTGAAGGTTTTCACCTCCGATTTCGTTGAACCTCCATCGATTTTCATGAAAATTGGTAAGTAGGTGGAGGATACCCTAAAAACAAAAGTGACATAGTGGCAACTTGCGCTTTTGCCCTGGGGGTGGATGCCAACCCTTCTCGGGGGGTGATTTTTTTTAAACAAAAATAACCCCAGGAATCAATAGACACACAAATTCTAAGCAAAATTTGTTATATAAAGTTTTTTGAATAAACTAATACTTTCGGAGTTATTAAAGATAAAAAATCATGTTTTTGCGTGAGAAAAATACTTGTCTTAAAGTGGTTTTTCATAATTAACTAAGAAACTATAGGTTTTACGTAAAATGTGTAAGGGCCAAAATTAAAGCCAATAAAAAAACAAACCAATATCTACTCTAAAATGCCTTCCTATATTCATTCAAAGTGAGCTATAGGGGATTGTATATATTATAAATGCTAAAGTGTTTTTGTCTATCTGTTACCTCTTAACAGCCAAACGGTTCAATCGATTTTTCTGAAATTTAGTATGAAAATACTTTTGAGTCTTGGGAATGGACATGGACATAGGATACTTTTTATACCGAAAAAATGTAAGGGTTCCAGCGCGATTATAGGCGTCAACTTATTAACAAATTAATATTTCACCATATAAAACCGGTCCAGAAAAATTTTTTTTTCTTGTTCCTGTTATTTAATGACTCTTATCCGATTGTTTACGTTAAAAATTAACCAAATAAACAATTTTTAAAAAAGAAAGTATATTTTGCTAGGCTAAATACAACTATAAGGTTTTTGCAAAGTTTTTAGAGATTAACGCTCGTCGTAACCAAGATAAAAGAGTTTAGGTGGATTTAAGGGTTGTAACGAAAAGTGTGTTAAACTTACTTGTTGTGCGTATTTAATTTTTAGTGAAATGATAAATTTTAAGTACTTAAAAACGTTTAAATATCTCCAAAAATGTGTAAAATAGAACGAAAATATTTTTCTATATTTGTTGAGAATTTATTTAAGTGAGAGCTAAAACATTAAATGCATCGACAAATGAAAGACTTTTTCTAGTCTATGAAATGTATTTAAACTTCCTACTTAAAGCCAGAAAAAAATTGGGTGCTACAAATCTCACGTACATACTAAAGACGCATGCTGCGACCTATGTTTGGAAAATGCTTACCTGAAAACAAAAAATATCAGTTCTTAACCTAATTTGTATTTTTTTCCTTTAAGTATGTTTTAGTTAATATGATTCATGAGAAAAATTAATAAAAAATCAATTTTGTTCTGTAAAAACCTAACCAAAAGAAATAAAATACACATTTTCTTCGAAATATCCGTGAAAAGTTTGTGCTACATTTTCAGAAAATTTAATAAAGTAAGAGCTAAAAAGTATACACATTAAGAAATATAAGGCTTTGTTAAGCCTAAAAAATAATTTTAAACTTCCTATTTAAAACTAAAGAAAAATAGGAACGCCATTTACCTGCCGAGGCACACAAGCACATTTGGAGGTATGCTCATCTACATACAAAAATAATAATTTTAAATCTAAATTATATATTCTTTCAACTTATTATCTTTTTTTGGAATATAAGCAACGATACAATTCAAAAAAATAATGATTTATTTTATTATTTTGCTATATATTTAAAAGAAAAAATATGCAAAATTTCTTCAAAATTTTACAGTTTATGAGTTTACTTGAAGTGGAAGAGAATAATTTAAAAATCAAAAGCTCAACTTTTCAATAGGTAAACTTTATTATTTATGCTATCAGCTACACGTTCCTTTTGATTTTCATTCAATTTTCATCCACTATTGCAAAAATTGGAGGTTTGCACGATTTTTACGCTCTGGGAACTCCACTATAAGTAAATAAACTGAAAAAAAATTGGGTTTAAAAACATAAACCTATTAAGTTTTTGAACCCAATTTTTACCGTGATTCCGAAATAAAGGGGTACTTTTAGGGGTTTATATTTCAGTCTTATCCAAAAATTATATCATAAATATTAAACAAACTGTTTATACAATCTAAATATGCGATTTTAAAGTTTAGAAATACAAAAAGTGTTTTTTCACGATTAAAGAGATGGTTGTCATAAGGGTTGAAAAATTAAATAAATAATCATAAAATATAATAAAAAAAACATTAAAACATTTATTTTATTGAATTAAACCCAATTAGTTAAGCCAGAATGGTTAAATCTGCATTTTTTCTATTTTCAACAAAAGGGGTGGATTTCACCCCTAAAATAAAAAAGCGCAACACGAGCGTATGTCACTTTTAAAGTAGAGGGATTAACGTACTTAATCCCAAATTTTCATCCAAATCGATGGAGGTTCAACAAAATCGGAGGTTGCACCTGATTTTTGCCTTCATTTACTGTACTATTAAGAACCAAATATGGCAATGCAATAATTTGTAAAAATTGGAAAAATGATAATTATTTTTTTCGGGTTTATTTTAAATTATTACTTACTTAACACTTTAAATTAAGAACGATAATGTTTAAGAAGTCATTATTCTTATTTTTCTTGAATATTAAAAAGCATCCATACCATAACACAAGCGATAAAAATTCTTTGGAATAAATATTATGATAGACCATAAGTCATATTACTAGCAAAGCTCGGTCAAATAGCTAGTAATACTGATGCTACGTATGTCCCATATAGGTGGGTGGTGGGTGTCGGTCGATACTATCATTAAACATTAACGACATGTCTGTCTGTCCCTAGCAAGGTCTCCCCTTAACCACGAACTTGTTATTGATTGTCCATGTTTTCATTAACCTAATAACATCGATTTAACTGTGAAGTTAAAAGGAAAGTAAGTGAAATAAAAATTGATTTTTAAAAGTGAAAAGTTTTCGCGTGGTCTTGGAATTTTGATTGTTATTTTATATTTCTCACAGAGACAGCATTATTGATTTTGAAGATATTGCTAAAGCTTGTAAACCTCTGCTCAGGTCTACAAACGGAATTTAAAATTAATTCTCAATCCCCACTTTGTCTATTGTCACTTTTGTTTATCTACTCACGTAATTTTGTTTATCTAGCCAGTAGCCTTAGTTTGTAAAGCTATATGTCCAAAATATTTTTATTCGTATTAAAATCTTATTGGATGTTGCTCGCAACTTCGTAGCACCGAAATTTGTTTTACGGACAGGAGTTATCTTTTGATGATAAAAACCAATTTTTTGGTTTTTATCAAAAATTGAATTGTTTGATTGATGAAGCGTCCATATTTGAAAAAAAATTATATCCATAATGGACGCTTCACACCACGTCAGTCTGGCCCGTGCTAAGTACCTGAAGGACTTGTGTTACGGGTACCAGACAACGGAAATATATTTAATACTTTATACTATACATATATTTAACATTTTTATCATATCATACACATATTTAATACACATCCATGACCCAGGAACTTTGAAATTTTTTTTATTCCGTCGCGTCGGCGGGATTCGAACCCGCGACCCCCGGCTTGAGCTACCAACAGCCCACCAATTGAGCCACAGAGGTCGTCAAATAAAAGTTAATTCAGCTATTCAGATGAAAAGGTAACAGGCACAATGAACAACAAAAAACTTTTGAATTAAAAACATTATCGTGTGTTTCATTGTACTGGCATTATGAAATGCAAGCTTACAAAGTAAATGCGAATGCCACTGTAAACGCATTATCGGCCAAGAATAGACAACGCGATGGAAATCGATTCCAATTAATGCATGTGTTGTTTTTTATTCGATTGTAATCGAAAACCTTGAACTAGCATCGATTTTGCTTTGTGTTAACTGAAATAAAAGAGGTTTCAAGGGCTCAATCGCAACAAAGTATCTAGGACTATAAATAAGGTGCCACCATCGATGTCTAGTAGATAATAAATTTCTAGGAATCCGAGCGAATGGAAATTTATACATGGTGTAGCAAAACTAAGTGATAATACTTTAGGGTGCGAATTTGGTCCTGTATCTGTATCACTGTGAAAGTAGCAGAAAGATAAACTTTTTTACGTTTGTATTGGAAAATCCGTAACTTTACTTGCCCATACAAATCACAAAAAAGTGCTCTTTCAGCGCTGCCATTTTATTCACTGTGTAATTTTTTTTTTTATTTGTTAGATAATCCATTTGAGAGCAATAAAAGTGCATGAAGTGATGAAGCCACACGAGTGTCAGTCAGAGCTGTAATAAAATATTTCAGTGAAGCCACACTTTGATAGGTTGAATCATAAATTGCAATATATTTACTATGTACTTTAAAAATACTCTGAAGACTTTTAATACTAAGGGTTGGTTTCACCGCTTCCTGTTAAGAGCCCGGGTAACCCTCGAAATTCTCATACATTCGTAATACCAAAATCATTTTGTCATACGAAAATATTTAACATGTTTGAGTTATTTTTCAGTATAAAATAGTAATTACCTAGGTTCCTGAACAAAAATTAACTTCAAAATATTTAAACACTAAAAAATTTTTTTTTTGTGTATAAATTTTTTTTACTAAATTTAGTACTAAATATTTAAACACAAAAAAATAGAGTAAAACACTAAAAAATATATAAATAAATAGTAAATTTACTACAAAATATTTCAACTCTAAAAAATATTTTTTAGTATTAAAATATTTTGTAGTAAATTTACTAATTATTTATAAATTTTTGAGTGTTTTACTCTATTTTTTAGTGTTTAAATATTTAGTACCAAATTTAGTAAAAAAAATTTATACACAAAAAAAATTTTTTTAGTGTTTAAATATTTTGAAGTTAATTTTTGTTCAGGAACCTAGGTAATTACTATTTTATACTGAAAAATAACTCAAACATGTTAAATATTTTCGTATGACAAAATGATTTTGGTATTACGAATGTATGAGAATTTCGAGGGTTACCCGGGCTCTTAAGGTTCCCGATAGGCTTATTTGACAGATTCTCCATACTCTATGTGTCAAGTTAATTTTATTTTATTTTTTTATTTTTTATTTGAAAGGAAAACATACAGTGATAAAATTAATTTAAAAATTAGCTGCTTAATATCTAAGCACTATTAACATGTTTCCACAATTAAAATTCTAAACTTTAACAAAATTGCTTTACATTTAGTTAGACATATTAGTATTTAGCAATGATACAATATTACACGTTACAAAAGCAATCCCAGTAATAATAACCCTAGTAATAAGGTAATGAATCCAACAATCAGTGACCAGCCTCAAACCAATTTTTATTGATTGACTTTCTGACATCATAGATAGATGAATTAAAAATGTCAATGTCATGTTGTTTACTCAAATCATTCAGGCAAGCAGGTGTACGAACGAAGAAGGAATTCTTCCTATAATTAGAATGGGAGAATGGAATATAAAAGGGGTTGAAGGAGCATTTTCTGGATGAGCGTGAAGGGACTTTCAGGTTAATTTTGGAGACAAGAAGGGAGGAATCTATTTTGTTTTGGGCAATATTTAGGAATGTGCAAGTATCCGCTACTTGACGTCTGAGATGCAGGGGTAGCATATGATACCTTCTGCATCTCGATTCATAGTTAGTGTCAGATGTTCCGCATTTATATTGTAGGAATCTCACAAATCGTTTCTGGATGGATTCCAGCCTGTTAATATAGGTAGTGTACTGAGGGTTCCAAATTTGGGAGCAATATTCAAGGACACTACGTACATACGAGCAATACAGTACTTTTAGAATTTTTATATTTTTGAATTGGGAGCTCATTCTAATTACAAATCCAAGCGACTTGATTGACTTCGAGATAATGTGATCCAGATGCTTGGAGTATGAGAGTTTCGAATCGTGAATCACGCCTAGGTCACGAATCTCTGATACTTTCTTTAAAGACTGTTCACGCAGTGAGTAGGAAAGGTTCTTTATGGTCTTATCAGCCCGGCTGAACGTTATGGTATAACACTTATTATTATTTAGGTCTAAATTATTATCTCGGCAATATTTTTCAAACCTGTTCAGGTCCTCCTGTAATAAGTAGCAGTCAGTCAGTGTTGTGATATTTTTGTAAATTTTCATATTGTCAGCGTATAAGAGAAATTTGGAGTGATAAAAACATATGTGTACATCGTTCACAAATAAGTTAAACAGTAGGGGTCCCAACAAAGAACCTTGGGGGACACCTGATGGTACAGTAGTCCAAGGGGAGGTGAAACCATTAACCACTACAGCCTGTGACCTATTTAGAACATAAGAGGTAAACCACCTGTACAAGTTTCCATGAATTCCAGCATTAAAGAGTTTTTTCAGAAGCAGCGAGTGATCTATTCGATCAAAAGCTTTGCTGAAATTGCTTTGCTTTAGGTAGGTAAATAGCACGGGGCCAGACTGACGTGGTGTAAAGAGAGCATAGATATTAATATTATTATTTAATTGTTTCCCATATTCTTTCAGGTCTGGTGGTGAAACGCCACAACATCCGCATCTGGTGTCACGAGTGTGACCTGGGGCGGCTGGCGCGCGTGGTGTGGACGGGCCAGGGCGGGCGGCTGCTCAGCGAGGTCTCCAGCCAGCCTGTGGTCAGGAGGTTCCTGGAGGCAGTTCCCTATATAATGGTAAGATGAACGGTTTGTCGTCTGTGTGAAAACTGTGATTATGAAGGTCGTTTGCAGAAGTTATGATTTCGGTTGAATTAAGAATCCATTGTTCATCAGATGAGAACTGGATAAATAAATGAAACGTGTGCCCTCTTAGGCATCCATTACACGGTAGGTTTTGCTGTCAGTTTTACCACAGTCATGACTGTAACTGATGGATAACCTACCGTGTAAGAGCATGACTGACGGTTGCATGAAGCTGATTGATGAAAATCTGGATACTTTGATTTTTGCTTCATGCAACCATCAATCACGAATTTTGACTGAGTTTTGTCACATCTGACAAACTTGGAAAAAAATTAGAAACGTATACCCACAGATTCGTATACCTTTGAAAATTTAGGCTTTGACTGACATAAAACTGAAGAGAAGTGACCGTCTTCCAAAATACCATTCGTCAGTCCATCAGTCACCATCAGTCAAACATAATTCATGACTGACGGAATTGACTGACGCTTGCATGCCCGTGTAATGGATGTCTAACAGATAGGTAAAGTAATAAATAACAAAAGACAGTAATCAATCACGTGGGCTTAATCGAGCATACCACCTCGCTCGCTCGGAAGATCTCTTGCTGCCTCCACGCATATTTCCACAAAGTAAATACCGCATTACTTATACAATTATTAGCAAGGAAGTTACTCAATTTGGCAAAACTTACAATCTTCATTTCGACCATGATAACGCATAACGCAACGCTAAAACGCATCATGTAATTTCCAGAACACGATCCGCGACATCCACGAGGCGGTGATCCAGAACAACCTGGAGAGTGTGATGAAGCTGAGCGGTGACCCCGTCGTGCCCCAGATCCTGTCCAGCCGGGACACACACAACATGACCGTTATGCACAAAGTAACGTTAACATTTTTATTAATTCGTTGTTATTTAATATTAGACCCCTTTTTTTTTGGGGTTCCATAGTCAACAAGGAATCCTTATAGTTTCGGTCTGTCCGTCCGTCTGTCCGTTTGTCTGTCTGTCTGTCTGTCTGTCCGCGGTTTTACTCAGAGACTATAGGACCTATAAAGCTGTAATTTGGTATGAATACACATATTAATGATGGCAACAAAATGGTACATGAAATCGTAAAAAAATATTTTTTATGGTACCTCCCCTACACATCAAGCGGGGATGAAAATTTTTTTTCGCGCCCACTCCATCGTTGAATAGGTTTTTTAAAAATATTGTGAGTATTTATAGATCATTTTCCGATTCAGGGATCCGTTTGTGAAATATTGAGTTTTAAAGTGGAAAAAATCGTTAGAGTCCAGTCCCTTCTACCAGCTAAACGGTTGGTTCTGGAAATGACGTGAAAAAATTCACGTGAGTAGGAAATATGTTGAATTTAAAAGCAAAACTATCACGGCTAAGAAGACTTCATAAGTTATTGAGTAATAGTCGATCAACTAAAAAAAAATGTATCCGGCGAAGTATAAATGAAACTTTTCGTTCAAATTCCTTTGAAAGTAACTGAGATGATGTTGTTAGTAGTGTAAAACACTCTATAAATATATGTTCATTGACCATAAAAAAAAATGTCAAAAACTAGCGGTACTACGGAACCCTATATTGCGCGTGACCCGACACGCACTTGGCCGGTTTTTATTTTATTTTTTCGTCGAGAAAATGCTTTAAAGCATCCTGCCTCAAGTATGTGGGTCTCTGCTGCGCCCGAAAGAAGGTATAGTAGCCTTAAGCGGGCCGCGGAATCGCGTGAGCTCTATGAAGTACGAACCCTCGTGCGTAAGTCTAGGAGTTAAACGTAATCCTATCGTGTTATCTAACTCTTTCTTATTATACAATGCTAATTTAAATAACAAGTAAATAACTACCTAGAGATCAACTACGATAACATGGCGCGCCCCTCCAAATGACTGTTTCAATGTGTGTAGTCACATCCTTATGAAAGAGTTTGTATGTAGTAAGTATTCAACCAATTACAGTACACGTAATATTATTTCAGTTCATGTCACTTATTACCAAGATTTGTTGGTCAACTAATCATAACTAGCCTACCACGCAAGACAACGCGCTTCAAATGTTTTGACAACGCACTTCAAACGTTTTGAATTTTGGACGGGCGCGCCAACTTATCGTAGTTGATCTCTACTAGCAAAGGCAGACAGGCAGTCTTTATTGGCAAAACTACAAATCAAGTTGAACAAAAAATTCAACTTGAAGGCCTGAATGGTAAATAGATTTATTATTATTTATGCATTTTGGGAACCTTTGTACAAGACCTTAGATTAAATGTACTCTTTATGAAGATGAAACAGTCATAGATTGTTTTAATAGTTTAGTGTCATTAGTAATCATAGCCAAGATTATTCAAACGAAGAAGTTCAAATTAAATAAGCTTTGCATATTTTGTTATGCAACAACAACTTTGCTAAAAAAATAATTTAAACATTAATAATTTAATTACAAAAAGTTATCAAAAACAGAGTGCATATATATCCCACTTACAAAACAATTTATTTTACATTACTCATGAATATTTTTTTCAATTTCCAGGCAGCGGGTCTCGGCTACAACGGCATACTTAAGTACCTGATAGAGCGGTTCCCTGAAGGCATTAACGACGTGGACGACGACGGCAAAACCCCTCTTCACTACGCAGCCACAGTGAGAGATGATCAGCATACTTATAACACTCTAGTCAGCGCCGGAGCTGATGAGAGTATCGTTGATAACGTAAGTAATGGAAACATAGGATTTGAATAGTGATGCGCTATCGTGTAAGTTATTAGATGTATAGGCTATGGCCTAGGAGTAATAGGAGGCGAAGGAGCGAAATTGTTATTGGATAGTAGTTAGTACAGTGCTCCCAAAGTGATAATGCGCATAGAAATTTTCGTAATTTTTCGGTAACGGTCGTATTTCCCGAGCGTCGGAAGACGTCGCTGCAAAGCGCTGTTTTTAAACTTAACTTTAAGAAAAACACCGCTTAACGGCGACTTGGAGGCGCCAGACGTTGCTTGGACGTTACCATGGTAACGTCACTGGCCACGTCGCGATCTGGATTCGGTGAGCTATAGCATTTATTGACGGACCGGCGACAGCGGACAGCTACCGGCTATATGATATTTACTTATATTTTCTTTGAACAAGGTGCAAAATGCAAGTGCATTGTTTGGGGCTCTTATGTTTCGAAGATTCGAGTGTTTTCGTGATTACGACAATTAGCGAAGATTTGCATGCACATTATTAATTTGGGAGTACTGTACACAATTTCAATCATCCTAAGTCACCTACAAATTGCAATACTTGCAGGAGTCATGCATATTCAAAATTTAATTTATTGTTTTGGTGTCATCAGTAAGCTCTGTGATTAACATATTGGATAACAGATGTTTTTGTGTATAGTTTTTAACATATTTTATTATTTTAGAAAAACAAAACACCAGGCTATTATGTAAATAGGACGACGGAAGTTGATAAAAATATATTTAAAAATTTACCTGAGGCACCTAGAACGCCATCAAGCGCATACCCTGCTTCTTGGGACTGGAAAATTTTAGATGTAGAATACGTACCTGATTTACATGCGAGTAAGAAAACAAATAAAAAGAAAAATACTAAAGCATCGAATGAAAATATTTCCTCGAAAAACAATACTACCACTACTGATAATACAGAATCACATGTAAGTGGAATGAAGGGTAGTAGCACTCATGAAATAATAAGCACATTGCCAGATTTAGATGATAACGAAAAACCAAACATCACCAATGGAAATAATAAGCATGAGCATGAAAATAATCAGGTGAGAATTGCATGTCTTAAACACGGCATGTAGAATTAATTTGCGTCGCTTCTAAACATTTGCATGAAATATCTTATACATTTTAGGTAGCAAACGAAGATAAAAATGACCAAGATCAAAATATTTCGGACGTAATCGAAGAAAATAAAAATCATGCACAATCGCAGAAGGAACACGATCCTGAAAATGAAAAAGAAGATCATGCAGACACTACCAATAATAATGAAACTAGTAGTCCTAAACAAGAAAACAGTTCTCAAGAAACAACTGAAGAGATTGCAAAAGAAGAAAATATTGAAATTGAAGCACAAACAGATAAAGTAGAGGAATCTGACGAACTTACTAAAAATGAAACCGAAGGTAATGACAAAGTTGAAGTGCCAGATGTACATGATAGTGATTGTGTTGAAATTAAGAACTCTGTTGAAGAAAGTAATAAAACTTTAAGTGGTCACGACCATAATCATGGTCACGATAAAGAAACTAGTCATAAAACTGCTGATAAAATTATAGAAAAAACTGAAAACATTAAAGATGTAAATGAAAAACAAGAAACTGAAGAAGAAAATAAGGAATCCACGTTAGATGATGAAAACAATTTATCAATTATAAATAAAAGAAGCGCTCACCAGCATACCAAAGAGTTAAGACATAGCGCTAAAAATAGAGAAGATATTGCCAGAATGAATGAAGTGAATCAAAGTAAAAGTCAACAGAATCTATCTAACGATTTAATCAGCGTGGAAGGAGAGGACAAATCAAATTCTCCGATCGATGAAGGTAATAGATGTAGTAACGATAAAGATAATGATCATAATGAAGATGATGATGACGTACAAGTTCAAGGAGTCTCTCACCCTGAACACAATAATTCAGACACTACAAGTACACCAACAAGACAAACAATTAGCAGTGCCAAAAGAGGGGAAACAAACACCTCTTCTGGTCCCACACAAGACATGTTATAAACATTTCATCTATTTTAGCATTTATATAATAATATGTAAGGGTCCCTAACGAGTTCATTATTTTTGATTATTTTGCTGATTAAGGGAACCAAACCAGCGGTCGAAATAATCAAGAAAATTTTATAGAGGGTGTCATAAGTAGTGAAGCTGAGCAAGAGACATTAGATGCAAGCATTTCCCAAAAAAATGAATCTGTAAAGGAGGAAATTTTAATCGTTGTAAGTATATTGATTAAAATATGTCATATAGTGGAAAAGGTAATACCTTCATCTTATCAAAGTCAATTGTGGTGTTAATAGAATAGTAGAATATTTGTAGCACATTCCACGAACACTCAGACACCCTTTCAATTGAGTTGCTAGCTTTTTTGGATTTGTGTTGTAAAGATAGATAGAAGTATGCCTACGCATACTTTTGTATATTTCATACATTCTTATTTGTGCAGGACAACGAAATTGATCCCGAAGTAACTGACTTAATAAATACTGCGAATATGGAGATGTTGGCTACACTAGTTTTGAATGGAGAAGGCGCGAGATTAATGGGTAGACGTTCAGCAAATCAAGAGTTGCAAGCATTTTTAGAAAATGTACCTGTATATATGGTAATAACGACAAGTTATTTGAAATTAACCATTGATAACATGGGTAATATTGAGTTATTCAAACCTTTTCACCCGCATTGTAAAGTGACACATTCAATATTATTTTCTAGAAAAAAATTAACAAAGTGCATATCGCTGCAAAAGATGGAAATCTAAAAGACCTTCAAGCAGCATTAGATAGAAGAAAATTTGCTATTGCCCGAGACCCTATATCACCTAATGGCGCTACACCTCTACATGTAGCAACGGTTTTTGGGAAAACAAATATAGTAAAATACTTAGGAGGCAGGTAAATAGTCTACCAAAATTAAAAAATGTTCTTATAGTCTGAATTATAGAAACTTATTACTAAACAAAAACTCTTCCCGTTTCAGGTTTCCAGAAACTTTGTCTGCTGTTGATTTTGAAGGACGTACATCATTGCATTATGCTGCAGTGTTACCTGATAATGGTCATTATTACAATTTACTACAGCAATTAGGAGCTAATTCTAAAGACTTAGATGATGTAAGCAAAGTTATTAATAACTAGTGCTTAACATAGCAAATAACAATATGGCATAATCGTTGTAACCAATATTGTTATTTTAAAGATGGGGCGATCAGCAGAGGACTATTATAAGAATCCAACATTACTTCCCATAAATCAATTGTTGTCTGATTTTGGTGTAAGTGAAGAAATAGCCAAAAATATTTTCTCTGATAAAGGTAAAATCTGTGTTTATGTTTTAAAGGTTATCACTAATAAAAATTCATTAATTATTTTTGCAAGTCATAATAAAAATGTTATATTATAATTTATAATCCCTTTAATTACTGTATTTAGTGCCTAACGATCAAGTTTCATCTCGGCGGACTTTGGATACTCCAGAAGCATTAGAAACACTGGAGCGATGTTATAGACTACTAGCATCAGCTAGACCATTGCGTACACCTCTCTCAGCCTCCTCGAATAAAGCTACGCCTCCAAATGTCTTAGGAAGATTTCTGAAGAAAGCAATTTTCGATGATATAAGGTTTAGATCGACTAAACTAGATCACGATTTATTTGATGTTATATGGCCAGCGGTAAAAAAATTACCAGATAATAGAAATATTGTACAAACTGTGGAGGAAGATTTTCCAGGTGGTGTTGCAGCACCAGATTTCTACGTGTATGATGTTTTTCCAGAATTTTTATTACCTCTTATTAAAGACTTACATAACATCAACGGGCAAACCGAGCTATCTGACCACCCTCCATCAGATTTTTTAAACAATAAACGCTTGCGAGACGTATCGGATCCAATTATAGAAATCAATGTAGATCCCAGCGAGGAATTTGTTTTATCGGGTATGATCGAATGCTCAAGGAACTTATATGGATTCGAATTGCCGATTAAATTAAAAATTGGAAAGTTAGAGGCAGTCGAAAGGATAATCACCTCTGTACTATTACAGGACGATTTCGCAAAAATAATTGAACAAATAAATCCTGAATCCGACCAAAAAGGTGGTTCTTATTATACTTTAAATGAAGTCTTAGAAAAACCATCCGAAGTATGTGCTACTCTGGCATCTTCGGGTTTGTTGATAGCGCTATGCGACAGAGACGAGATTGATGATAGTAGTCGCCTACACGGCAAACATTGGCCATACGGTCGTGGGGTTTATGTCAGTGACGACAAAACTGTCGCTATTTGGATTAACGTACATGATCATTTGCGGGTCATCACATCTACACCCCTCGATTCGCCTGGTGAAATAGGATTGACATTCAGCAAAATGTCTTATATTATGTCTTATTTACACGATAAACTTGATTTCGTATGGCACGAAAAGCTTGGGCACCTGTCGAGTCGGCCTACATTTTTAGGAGCAGGAATCAGATTCAGTTTAATTGTGAGCTTTCCGGCGTTATCTAAAGATCCCGATAACATCAAGAGCCTATGCGCTATGAGAGGTCTACAATACAGGGAGACGTTAAGTCCTAATATAGCTAGAATTAGTAATTACCAGAGCTTGAATACGACTGAGACAAATTGTTTCAATGACTTTGCTACAGCTTCTTCGAATCTTTTGCATTTGGAAAAAGAGTTGTCGATGCAAAATACTGCGCATATTGCATCGATGTTTACTAATATTTTCAAGAGAAAAAGAAGCAGCGTTATAGACATCGACGGCACGGAGGACAATATATCGCAAAAGAAATAATACGCTCATAACTTAATTTAATACTATTGTGTTTTAGTGTGTTTAGGTCTTAGCATGAAGTACTTTTAAATGTTGGAAAGATAAAATGCCGTATATCTAAATCATTTTAGGTCAGTATCTAAATTATACCAGCATTAGAAACATTGTGCGTGTTCAATCAACAAAGTTGTGTGTCCGATCACGCTTTTTCACTCAATAAAAAATAGATATCACGCACACATCACCATGAGGCACTTTGTCTTTCCAACACTGAGCTGATGTATGTTTTATAAGTCAAGCTTAGTTCTTTGAATAGTCACTGAAATTGCTACAATATTGCTACCACTAACGCCAATGATGCGGTAATCAATTTAAGCATTACAAAGAAATTTAAAAGGAAATTAGGAATTGTTTGATGATAATAAGGTTTTCTTTGTCCACAAAAATAGAAGGTATCATTTCTTTATCAGTACCGTGTTCCGAGAACCCATTAGTGTCCCGTATCAATAATAAACCACCACCAAACAAATACGTTACACGTCCGCATTAGTAATTACTTCCGTTCAATAAATCGATAAAAAGTAAATTTGTTATTGAGGACACCATTTTTATCCATATCGTTTTGCCGTTCATTTGCGCAGATGGCTATTTTCCCTTACGACCGAACGTGATGCGTAGGCCTATGTGAAGGTTACATTGAATATTTAATGTTTCAGGTATTAGTCAAACCACTAACGGCCTGACCGCCACTCCTATATTTCATACCGACGAGGGCAGATATCTTGCTAAGTGTAAGCTTTGTTTTTAATATTTAATGGATAGGCAGGGGATCTTGTACGGAAGGGATGAATCGGATCCTCTTTTTGCAGCGCTCGGGGATCCTTTAATCAAAGGTCTGACCGAGGTGGCCAATATCAAACCGAAAGATCCAGTTGCTTTTCTTGCGTCGTTTTTGCACAATTTTCCCGAACACGAGAAGCATCGAGTTGGAACGCAGGTCAGATTTCAATGCCCTCATTTTTAATCAGTTATGGACATTTTACAGATATCATTATATTAAATGAAACCTATTTTTATCAGGAATCAAACATATTGGTAACAAAAGGTGGACCCGAAGTTGAGAACGACCATCCGCCTCCAATAGAAGACATGGTAGAAGGCATAACACAAAAACAAAGGAATAGAACTGCGACTATACCGAACCGACCCATAGATGTAATAGCCGTAGATCCTGATGTCGGGAAAAGACCTGCCGCTCCGGAAAATGCACTTACGAGTGACAATAGAGTAAGTTGTAAAGAATACAAACAGTTTCTCGTTCAAAACAGAACTGAATATTCTTAAGAGTAATAATATATTACGAAAGTTTAACCAACACTCTTATATCCTTATCTGAATGTTCTCATTAAACTTTAAAAAGAAATTTACATTTCCTTCATTTTCTCAGGATGAACATGGCCAATCCATGTTGCACTTCGCTGCCGCTCGAACGCACAGCAACAACGCTCTGCTACAGATACTGCAAGAGGCTGATGTGAGCTTGGGCTTCAGGGACGAACTGTACCGGACGGCCCGCGACATCTCCATACAGGCCAACGTCTTGGACAACACCGCGCAGATCGACAAATACGTGCTGCAATTGGCTGCTCGAGGTAAGGAAAAAGCAAAAGATACTTTCATACCAATTAATCTGGAGGATATTACAATATCCTCCAGATTAATTGGTAATTAAGTACACCTAATCTAGAGTACAATGCAACAAACGCATCTTTATGGACACTTTTTCAATTTGAAGCAAACAATTCTAACTTTAATTTCCCACTTAGGAAACACGGACAAAATCATGGAGCTGCTGCTGCTTGGTTACGACCATATCTTGGACGTGGTGGACGACGAGGGAGTGCCCATAGCGGAGGTGATCGCACAGAGAGGGGATAATGAGATGAGGAACTTGCTGGCTTCAATACCAACGTTCGAGGTAAGTGATTATAGACTGCAAACTGTAGAAGCACTAGACATCTTCTTTATTTTCTCTGTCAGTTTTTCGTATAGTAAGAGAAAATAACACCGGCCAAGTGTATGTCGTGCCACGCGCAATATAGCGTTCCGTAGTACCGCTAATTTTTTAAAAAATTTGTATGGTCAATGTATGTACATTTATAACGTGTTTTACACTACTATATCAACATCATCTCAGTTACGTTCAAAGGAATTTGACCGAAAAGTTCCCCTATACTTCGCCGAATACGTTTTTTTTAGTTGATCGACTATTACTCAATAACTTATGATGTCTTCTTAGCCGTGATAGTTTTGCTTTTAAATTCAGCATATTTCCTACTCCCGTTAATTTTTTCAAGTCATTTCCAGAACCAACCGTTTAGCTGGTAGAAGGGGGGGACACTGGACTCTAACGATTTTTTCCACTTTAAAACTTAATATTTCACAAACGGATCCCTAAATCGGAAAATGATCTATGAATACTCATAATATTTTAAAAAACCTATCCAACGACACCCCACGCGATGGGCTGGACGCGAAAAAAAAATTTCATCCCCACTTGATGTGTATGGAAGGTACCATAAAAAATATTTTTTAAAGATTTCATGTACCATTTTTTTGCCATCATTAATATGTGCATTCATGCCAAATTACAGCTTTGTAGGTCCTATAGTCTCTGAGCAAAACCGCGGACAGACAGACAGACGGACAGACATACGGACGGACAGACCGAAACTATAAGGGTTCCTTGTTGACTACGGAACCCTAAAAAAAAGAAGAAGTCACTACACCAACTAATATTAAATAAGAATGATGTTGTTATATTATTGCCATTTGCCACAATGGATCAGATTTAATTCCACCTTTGGTAAAGAAATACCTCTTGTTTAGCCCTCAAAATATGTTGAGAAATAACCAAACGTAAAAACTTTTAAGGAAACACGAGACGCTGTACATAGAGCAGCCCGTTCAGGAGACCTAAATACCCTCAAGGACCTGGTATCTGGGGAAGGGGGACGCACCTTGGTCGGCGCCCGCAACACTTTCGGTCGCACCACATTGCACTCCGCGGTGTTGGCCCAGAATGAGGAAATTGTTGCTTACCTGGCTGAGAAGTATCCGGAGTTGCTGACGATAGGGGACAATGTGAGTACTTGAAGGAATAAAAAATAGTACATTACGCACCTAGGGCAGGAAAATAAGGAATGTCTCAGATCACCTGTAACAAACATGTGATCTGAGGCTTTCTTATTTACTGCCCGTGGTGCGTATACTATTTTTCTCATCGGCGCCGAAAAACGACAACATCGGTGAGCGCAGTGGGAAGAAAGTTGACGTTTTCCGCCCGGAGGTGAGAAAAGAAATATTACAAGGATTATGATATGAAAACGACACAATATAGTTACCTATTTCTTTATCAAACGGAAGAGCAGAAACGAAATGTATTATGCACTATTAAAGTAAAAATTGATTCACTGATGGTTATAGGCGGACCTTCGTATTTTGGTCTCATTACGTCAAGGTCAACCCAGATTAGAATAAATTGACATAACCTCACCAAATAACGTCAACTTCCCTAATATTTTTAGATCTACCTCTATGATCTTGTCTAACGTACCCCGCAAACGATCAAATTGTTTGTCAAATTTTACGTGTTTGTCAAACAGTTTGATAGTGTACAGCTTTGTTTGAAGCGTTTGTCAAACAAACTACGTGTTTGACCTGCTTGAAGAGGATTTGCGTAACGTTTGACAAACGTGTTTGAACGTGTTCCGCTGTGTTTGTCAAACAAAATCTGATGATCTCAAACCGATTCTAGCTAATTGTTTGACAAACATGTTTAATGCACGTTTGATCGTCTGCGCTGCTGTTTGATGAAAACGTAAATTACATCAAACATGTTTGTCAAACAAATTTGATCGTTTGCGGGGTACTTAACTCAAAAGTTATATCTCTATGCTTTTGTCTAACTCAAGCGATCTTTACAGCTCGAACGCACGCCATTGCACTACGCGATGGGCGTTGACAAGATGGAGCCCCTCAGCCACATACTAATTAAAGCCGGTGCTCAACGCGTCATAAAGGACTTGAAGGGTCGCCAACCCTCCTACTACTTCATGAACAAATCCGACATACTACGGCTAAAAGAGGAGGAGGAGGCATATTAAGTGCCAATTTCACCAATGTCTGAGCCAGTAGCCAATACATTTACTTTATCGCTTCTTTATAGAATCGCCGATCAAAATGTATGGAATTGACATTAGACGAGTCGAACGTCAACTTCATGTTAACGAACGCTTTTGTCAATTCCGTTCATTTTGATTGGCGATTTTAAGAACAAACGATAAAGAAAAGTTCTTGGCTAAAGGCCTGGAATTGTTATTCGAGAAACTAAAAAATGCCTTATCTTTCAATAATAGGAAGAATTAACTTTCAATAATACGGTGATTATTATCGATAAACGATTTGAGAGTCGTTGGTAAATTGGTCATAAACATGGACGTATAAAAAAAGGCGGACGGAGTTCCACCATACACAAAACTGTGTCGTTCGGAGTCGGCCAGCTGGCTGTATGTACACGGTCCGCACGCACACATTCTTGCGCTAGTCCATACCATTTGACAGGCGTCAGAATGTGTGCGTGGCCGACTCTGAAGAAAAGTGAAGACACAGTTTTGTATGTGACAAGACTCCGTCCGCCTTTTTTTCTACGTTCATGGTCATAAAGATGTTTTTCAAAAAGTTAAGGAGGACTACATCTTGAAAGTAAAACTGACAATTATGTAAGTTACTTGATTACAACTTACAATAAATAAATTATATGGAATTTTCCTCCTTGGCTCTAGAAATATTTCTTACAGTGTAACACCGAGGGGCCTTATTAGATTAGGATGTATATTTTAAGTGCAGCGGCTTAATGAAAGATTAAGATTCCATAGTCTAAATAATTTTCGAGTCATAAGCAAAAACCTTGAAAAAGAGACCTTTCCCCCCTCCCCCGCCGCCGGCTCTTGTCCCACCCTCGGGGGCTTTTAACATATTCATCTGGACACCTTTAGGAACAACTATACCAACTTTCAAAACTACACGAATTATTCGGTTTGAATTCCTTAATTTTCTCAGGCTATAAGGTGATCATACATTTACCAACTTTGCAGTTTTGCTGGAAAATGTGCGATCATCTTCAACACAGACTAAACAATTATGTAATAAGGTAGATACCTATCTATTTAAAGATAAAGTTCGCCTTGAAAATTATTTACAAAAAATAAGAAATAAAACAGAAGGTACCCAATGACGCACAATTCTGATGATGGAAATTAAGTATCAGTAGATATGTATTATAAGATTTTGCTTTATGAAATCAAGATTACAATTTATTTTAACAGATAGGTGAGCATGCATAAGGGCGCATTTTCATTAGTCGTTAACTCGTGCGGTATACAGCATACGGGGAGTCTATGACAACTAATTTTTGATTGGTCGAGGTATGCGTAGAAATCTCCCGCACCCCGCATGCGGGCCCTGTCGACCAGTGAAAATGCGCCATTAAGCAATAAAAAAATGGATTTTAGTATAAGATCAGTTATTCGGAGCTAAAACAGGAATTATCTTTATAAAAATACTTGTATATACTTAAGAAAATTATTAGACATTCTAATAATTTTCTCATAATATACAAGATGTTAAGTGTCATAACCGTTATCCTTGAAACCATCAAATGAGACCGTTAAAATGAACAACTTTTTCTATAAGAACAATGCTGGGAACTAAAAAAAAATCCGTCTTCATACCCATACAAACTGCCGATCCCGGCATCCGTATGGGTATGAAGACGGCATTTTTTTTTTTGAGTTCCCAGCGTGGTTCTCATAGAAAAAGTTTGTCAATTTGACGAGCTTATTTGATGGTTTCAATGATAACGGTGTTTACACTAACACACTGTATAGGTAGAAGAAAGAATTTTGTAACTCTCCAAAACCGGAGATTTGTGATCGGCGTATAGGCAAGTTAGCTGAATTTCAAGGAGCATACAATTGTAAACTACTTTGTGTAACAAAACTTTCAGTATTTTCCAACGTTTAAAAGTGCTATACTTATTAGTTTTAAAATTAGTGTTGTGTTTAGAAGTGCCTTTTGCATTTTATAGGATTCTTTAACAGAAAACAAATAGTTTGTTTATATAATACCCAATACCGAGGTAACAAAATATTTAGATATTTGTGACCTTGAATAAATCATTTTCGTATGAGTGATGTGAGGAACCGTCCAAAACCTGGCTGCTTGAGCGCTGAGGTTATATTTATAACGGCCAAACCGCTAGATCGCGCGGATGTATCTATATAAATTGAGCCTTACCAAGTTGCTACAGTTGCACAACCAATCATGGTACTGTAGAAACTTGGCAAAGTGTAATCTTCATTTACACAAACGTTTTTTGACATTGTTTGATTTAATTCCAGAGACCTGACCACTACTTTTAGATATGTTCCAATGTCTTCGTGTAATAATATATCACAATTACTCGATGTTGGAAAACGTTGAGTGATTGTATAATTCACATTCTGTATCTCTGGAACTATAGAACTTTTTTACCAGTATAATGTATCAAAAATAATTAAAAACGTTTGCGCATATTAAAGTTTAAATGAACAATGTGATTGTAAATTATACTTGTAGGGGCCCTTTTTACTCAATGTTAGTTAGGTATAATAAATAACTAGTCAACAAATTTTGTTTTACTTTATATTCCGTTTCCAAAATGCTAATATGTTTTTACAAAAAAATAAAGTTATCTAATATAAGCACAATCACAAATTTTGGCAATAAACGATACAAAATATGCACATACTTGTTTTACGTTAGAGACTGCCATGGTATAGGATTGATGTACATTTGTGATACCGAGCCCCGCATACCTGGAAAATTAATATATATTATTCTTCCATAACATAAATGATAATGTCTAAAGATCTATACGATTTGATTTTGGAAAAAAAAATGTCATCTATAGATAAATATGTAACCATTATGTGTGAGCATTTAAGATCTTGTGATACTCCCTGAATATGAACGAAAAACTCTATGTATTCGAAAGACGTCCCTTTCCTCAGGTAAGCTATAAGCTCTACTTTGTCAAGAAAGGAACCGAAAACTGAATTTAACGCAATTCAAACGCGTAAGGCCGGCCATAGACGGATCGCATTTTGCAATCGAAACCGACTGCAAAATTCGGTTGCCGCGCGGAGATCTGCAGTTTTCATATTAAATGCGTTGATTACCGACCGCTCAAGAACTGCTCGAACGCTCCGTGTATTACGATTTGCGGATATGAATTTAGTATGGAAACTGCAGATCGCTGTGCGGCAACCGCATCTTGCGGTTTCGACCGCAAGATGCAGTCCATCTATGGCCGGCCTTATAGTTAACACACACCGAAATCGCTCTACAAGTTAGAGTTATCAACGCAGATATCTCGTAGAGGTGCTACGCGCTCGTAGCGTGCTATAATTAACTATTATAGTCTGCGCGGAACTAGTTGGCCGCGCCTTAGGTATGTGAGCGGTGGGACGGAAAGGCGGGGGCGCTTGATTTTGACAGTTCTGGCTAGTTTAGACAAAACGCACAAGAGATTGAAATAGCAAGATGATTCCGCCGATAAAACGATAATCTAAAGTCATAGATTTTTAAAAAACGGAAAGCCGATGTCAGTAATTGAGAATATAAAACTGATCAATTGTCTTTAATTTATTCTTTTCAATAATTAAATAATATTATTGTTCACGATATCGCTAGATTGGTCGTCACTGTCTTATCTCATGTGCGTTGCGAGCAGCAAGCAACCCGCCACCCCTCACCCCTGTCCCTACCTAAGGCGCGGCCAACTAGTTCCGCGCGGACCATACCGTATATCAGTGGCGAAGCGTCCATATAACCCGATTCCCATCGGCTTCCCTTAGGGCTTAGAAAAATCGAATATACGGGCCAACGACATATTTATCTAATAAATATTTTACATACCTACTTAAAAAACTTTGAATTCACAATGTTATATGCAATAAATTTTTCTCTCACTTGAAATACATAGTTTGAATTAATAACTATCGCCTACAAATTTTAAAAGGCAATGCAATGTGCGGGCGCAGAGAATCAAATAAGCCGCAGGATTAGCGGCTTATTTCTCCATACAACGACAGTTCATAGTAAGTATCTGTCCTTTTCATTCCTGTGAACTGGTCGTCATGTTCTGTCTCGTTCTAGCACGCGCGATATATACTTGGAAATAACTCGATGCCCGACGAGTTATTACGGAGAAAGGTTAATTAGCAACGCACAAGTGCAAGCGAGATAGATGAGTCATGAAGTAAAATTGTTATGATTCGAATTTAAGAATGAATGTAGCGACATTATACTTTTGCTGGCGCGTAATACATTTTATTTTGGTAGGATTTTTTGTAATACGACTTTATTAAGAATGCCTTTAGCGGTACTAAATATGACAGGCGCGTAATACATTTTTATTTTGCTGGTTTTTAGATTGACATATTAATATGGCGGATAGTGTGTTTGTAAACAACATGTCGTTTGTTTTGTTTTGTCGAATTTAAATTTTGTTTTAGCGTTAGAACTTAGAAGAGTGTCGTGAATTAAATTAATTTATATTGTGACTTGTGAATTGTGAGTCGTATGACGTAATCGTGTAGTTCGGAAAATATGGCATTAATTCAGAAAGACTGTTGTCTGACAGATTATATTTTGTTGTCGAAGGAAACTTTGTTTTCCAAACTTAGTTTTGAAAATTAAAAGCATGTCATTCAATTATAAATTACCAAAATTGGTAAGTAGATTTTTTACTCCGGCTTCCCTTCTCAAAATATTCACCCCTCGCCACTGCCGTATATTATTTCAAAATTCTATATTTCAAGCAGGCTGGACAGTAAGAGTTACCATCGTAGGTAAGCTCTTTCAAGGTCAACAGCTTATAGACAACTAGAGTAATTAGCGTGTAATGTGTCAAGCTAGCGAACGTTCGTGCTCCACGTTACACACGCTGCAAATATTAAATAATTAATATTTTCGCGAATCGCGCGGCACACTGCCGCTGCACGTGACCATGGCGCTCGTGGCCAACGAGTTGCTGGCGTTTATCCAGCACACAATCGACACCATGGACGAGGTCAGCATCATGCAGATCTGCAAGTCCTCCTTCACCAGCGAGGAGATTTGCCAAGGGAAGCAGTTGCTGTACGAGACGCTCGGCCAGAGCGCGAACATGCCGTCGTGACGAAGAGACGGAACCGAAAGGAGCGTGCAGGACATCATCTCCCTGCTGAAGCAGACGGATCCGGATGAGGTACCGGCTTTTGTGGCTAAAGAGCTGCACAAGCTGCCGCCCGTCACGCTGGACCACGTCGACGTCGTCAGCCTACTGAAGGACATCAGGTTCCTGAAGGAAGAGCTGGCCGGAGTTCGAGGTAGATTGCAGGCGTCGGAATCTATCATCAGTGATCTACGTAGTGAATTATCACAATTGAAAAGTAATAATTCATTATGTACATAGGTCACCTGACGCCGCATACGTCAACTGTCATAGAGGCGCGGCGGCGGCCACGTTTAGCCCGTCAGCATTATCGGACGGGTCAACGAACACCGCCGCTGTCGCCCCCGCCCGCGCTCCCCTCCCGGTTGCGCCGACGCCGAGTCCACAGGCGACTCAGCAAAATTACGCGACTGTTGCTGGTCGCCCCGCGCCTCCCCCGCGGGCGAATAAAAATGGGGCGAATGAGAACCGTAAGGCTTCGGAGAATCGCAAGTCTACGGAGAGCCGCAAGGCTACGAAGAGCTGCAAGGCCAAGTCTTCTCTACCTGGCAAGGACGAGAGCAGGGGGTGCGATGAGGAGGGCTTCATACTGGTGGAGAAGAGGAAGAAGAAGCCCGCCGCCCGCAACAATCGCGGCACGGCGCCCTATGTACCTGAGCTGCGTCTGCGGAGCGAGGTCCCCGCGACGCCCCTGTACATATCCCGCCTGCACTGGTCCATGGAGGTCGAGGACGTCGTGGACTACATCCAGAAGAAGACGACACTGCGCCTGAGGGTCGAGCGTCTGCAGTCTCGCCACAAAGTTAACTTTAGCTCTTTTGTGGTGAGAGTACCGACGAATCTTCTGTCCACTTTCGAGGCGCCGCGCCGGAGTTGTGGCCGATGGATGTAGTCTACCGGAGGTTCCGGGGGAGACTCCGGAACGAAGCGTCGAGTCACGTCGCCGGCAACAATTAGTGACAGTGTTAGTTTATAAGTGAATATAAAATATGTATGTTAGTTTTTAGGGTATCTATTATATTATTAATATGTATGTTAGATTTAAGGTATTTGTTATATGGGCCTCCGATGCCCGAAATAAAGATGATTTGATTTTGATTTGAATTATTATAAAATTCGAATTCCGGACACTACTGGGGACACTGTAAATAGAGCTCTCAGCTTATGTAATAGAGTTGAAAATCGAAACCTACTGAGCTCCCCCCGATTGAGCGGAACGGGCAGTGGCTTGCCTCTGCTGGTCCTCAGCCAGTCGCGGTAAGCTCGCTCCCCCTGCACGCGCCGTCGCTCCTCTTCAATAGCCGCACGCGCTGCCCGCCGCTCCGCTCGCGTCTTCATCACTACAAATAAGTATTTGTGTGATCACTGATCAATCATCAAAGTGATAATACTTTAGGGTGTGTTTGTGTCCCTTTACCCCTACACATACCACCCTAAAGTATTATCACATTTTCACTCACAGTAAACTCTATACATACCCATACACCCCCTAAATTAACCCATCAAGTCAAGCCCCATAAGGTCACCGGTGATCGCGACAACAATAGAAGAATATTTCCAAGAATCCGCGATCGAAGGATTAAGCCTGTATAAATAAAATATTATTTCGCATTTTCGGATAGTATAGGACAGCTCGATTACCCATGAACCAGTTCCACTATTCATACTATTAGTCTTAACATAAAAATAAGATGTGTGAAGTTCCTTACATTTCATTTCTTCCTCCTTCCTCCTTATCCATTCCATCAGTTTCTCCTCTTTATTTTCTCTGCTCTTCCTCTCGCGTTCCATTCTCTCCTTTTCCTTCATACGCTGCAGTATTTCTTCTGCCTTACTTCTCTCCGCTTGGGCTCGTTTTCTTTCTAGCCACCGTCTGTAGGACTCTTCCCTCTGTTCAGGTGTGGTAGTTGGTGTTTCGCGTGTCCTCGTCCTATCTTGGCGCGCTTTTTCTCTTTTCTAGTAAGAAAGTAAAAAAGTACTAGTTAATTTGTTTCAAAAAGCTGACCCTGTGTGCTTTGACTCCTTTCTTGCAATGTGGCGACAATGTATCAACTACCAAAGTGGTTCACTAGTTTTTTTTCGACTACATAATATTACCTATAGTTAAGTATTAGGACATAGCGTCACGTTTGAAATCATTATCATGTATCTGTTTGCCACAAATCACAATCAATCGCCATATATTTACTAAAAAAAATACAAAAAAAACTAAGATAACCTACCTCCTGTTCCTTCCTTTCCAGCCATTTCTGAAAAGCTTCCTGCCGTCTCTTTTCATTCTTCTCTCGCTCTTCCCTAGCCGTGGTCGTGGTCGACACAGACGCGACCGACAATCGAAACGTATCTGCTCCATCGTACTCACAGCGAGGCGTCTCCTCCTCACCAGGGTCCAAGCGACAGGACTTCCTCTGGACGCTCGTAGAAGAGGCATTCGATATGCGTCCAGTGAGAAACGGAGTGGAACTACTCCGGTAGGTATGAGGATGAGGCGTCACTTCGTCACTGGAACTCGAAGAAGAAAGAACATTCTCGATGCATATAGCCGGGTTGATGAATCGAGTTTTACTCTTTCGAGAATCCAAGGACTCCGAGTCGCTATGATACTGTATATTTTCGCCGGCGCCGTCGAAAATGTGATTGGATACGCGCCTCTTTGTTTCGTAAGTAGATCTATTCCTAGCACTGTCGCCATAGTTTACAATATCGCTGGCCATTTCAGTAAAATAGCATATTTTTCGAAACTAAAAGATTAAAAATCAATATTGGTTACTAAATTAGAAATAAATCGTAAAGAAATAATTGCTATGTAGAGTTGTCGTCATAACATTGAAGTTGAATGTCACAGGATTGTCAGAAAATGTAAAATCGAAAGTTGTCCAAAAAAGTTTCAATATAACTATAATATAACCACTGATAAATGACATGAAGTAGATCAGGGACTTTTTAGGCCGGTATGAGTAGTCAGTACTCATGATGCATCTCCGCCTCAAGACGCGGTTCGGCTCTATGATTGGTCCAAATTTGGACAGCCAACCAATCACAGAGCTTGAACCGCGTCTTGAGACCGAGATGCATCTTGAGTACGACTATTTATACCGGCCTAATAGTGGGATTGTGTTGATACATTGAGATTTGAGATGTATAAATTATTGCTTTTAGATCAATTTTTTGATACTATACAATCATAAATCTTTCAATTAAAAAGTACCTATTTAATAACTCGATCGCGTCGTGGGAAGCGCCGATACAATAGATTTTCAATTGTTATGCGGCAGCCACGTGCCGCTTGGGGATTAAACAAAACACAATGATTATAAGGAATTATTTAGGAATTATTTTATTGTTTTAATACATAGGCATTAAATTAAATACTGTTTCTAACTTGTAATATACATGACAAATAATAATAATAAAACTCTTTATTCAAACCAATAATGAAACACGGGTTATAAAAAGAGAGGAAAAAAAAAACAGTTTGAATTGACAAAGTAGGTAGAGATGTCGCAAAATATTTTTAACGTACATTTATATTTATATTATTTATAAATCTTCGTTCACTTAGAACGAAGATTTATCCGCAGTTTATTAGGGTGTGCGCGCACGGGAAACTTAGTTGCTCGGCGATTTATTTGTCTCTCGATCAAGTCTTTGGGTATGCTCTAAATTTCATATACATAGTGTGAAATTTACCGAGAATAGCCGATCGCGATAATGGATGCACCCAATATTCTATTTTTCGAAGCTTTCTTCGATTTTTTATTTATTTTTCGAAAGAGACAAATAAATCGCCGAGCAACTAAGTTGCCCGTGCGCGCATACCCTTAGTGTTACGAATACGGACACAGAGCCATCTAGCGTCAAACCAGCGCAACTTATCGAGGAACGCAGACAGCGTATATCCGCTATGAATTTTATGGTACACCTATCGCAGTCGCAGTCATCTCTGTACGTATTAGCGTAGCGATGACAACCGTCTCGTCGGCGATGACACCGAAATGTATGAAATATCAGCGTAGACTGCTACGCGTTATTCTAAAACGCTTCCTAAAATTTCATACTTCGGGCCATCAGCGCCGACGGTGCGCGTGCGGTCGACGAGACTAAAATGAGCCTAATTAAAAAGATGATTGCAGCGACAATGGCGTGTGCGTTGCGGCTAGATCTACGTTCACCTTTACAAAAATAAATTAATCACCAACTAACTGAATATAATGGTAATCTGAGTTTGTCAATATGATTTTAAAAAATCCATCCTTGTTATAATATTTTCAACATTTTGCTATAAAAAGTGCTATGTGATCAATGTCTTTTCTATTTATCTCGCTCTTCATTCGATGTGAATCCAGTTAAATATTAAGAGTATTTTACAACTATTTCGACTCTCACAAACCCTAATTTGTGCTCATACAAATAGAAACCCAAACTTACTATTGCAGAGTACTATTCTTGAAAATAAAGTCAATATAAGCTAAACCAATTTATTGAAAACTAATTAAGCAACATTGCTTCTAAATATTATTTACTTCAAGAAGATTGTGTTTTAAATTGTAATACATATTTTACAGCATAAATGGACTATACATATTATATAACTAAGTTCAGATTCACAAAATGTTTGGCTTTAGTCTCTATGTTTTTATCACGGATGTAAAAAAATAACGGCTCACTATAAAGAGGTGAAGCATGCAAGGTACGACAATTTCGTTTATTGTACACGTGACCGACACTCACACACGCAACTAGGTACTACAACCCGCTGTCATTGTACATTGAGTGACGGCGCCAATGACACGCACACATCCTACACCTGGCCATAACTATGCTTCACTTGGGATTAGACAAGGTTACGTCCGTATTTTTTTAAGTCCGTGGTTATTATCTGTAATTTGAGAATTGTGTATTCTAGTGAATAGAAACAGAATTTATATTATAATTAAAAAATACACAAGAGATACTTGTGTCCCTAATATTAAATTTTACATCTAATACAACGACTCTGCGTTCGAGGAACGGGGCTTCTTAATCTTCTCGAGGTTCTTTATCACTATGTCGTGTAGGGAACAGTAGCGGTTACGGATTTCACACATCACGAGCCATAAAGATAGATACTCCTTTTCGTCAAGTTCCTGAAAAAAACATAATTTTAGGATTACAAATACGTAAAAAGATGTATAAAAATTTGAAAATAATATAGTGTAGGGCCGACTTGTTATGTAACAGGGAAAAAGGTTTGTGATCTTTTATTTAGAACTTTATTCCAACAAATACATTATTACCAGAAAATGACTAAGACTTAGACATAAGACTGAGAAGTAGTTTAGTTATTAGTAAAAAAAATAGAGTATTTTTTTTTTCTTGGATTATTGTGACTAGCATGACAAGGGTAATTTTGTCAGTGAGTCTCATTTTGTCATTTACTCCTTTTCTGATAAACCTAAAGAAAACTCTAGCAATGAAGTTATTATTCAGAAGAATGATTATATTTTCAATATAATATGGCGTAGAATTTTTTCACATACCAAAAGTGTCTGTAGATAGGCTTTCAGTTCTGTTACATTATGTCCAGCCCAGCTTTTCAGCATATGCAGGCTGACATTGACGATAGTAAACCTAGTTTAATTTCAATATTCGGAATTGTTTCGTTGATGTAGATTCGGAGACTGTAATAACATGTGTTGACATATACATATAATAATTTTATGCCTAACAAATTTTTAAAGACTTAACATCTTATGGTGCTTTCACATTAAGCTTCAGAAATATCAGCATTCTTCCTTAATTAAGCATTTCTTCTTTCATTTCTGATTAAAAATGTTTAAGCTTTTCTTTATCCCTTAAAGTTTTAATCCAGAATAACATGTTACATCAAAACATGAGATAGCGTGGATAACATATAATATTTTATTTTCATTTTTGTAATTTCTTCTAACTAGTTATAATAAATAATCACCACTTCATAATACATAATTGATAAAACTAATACTTACTCTCACAGCTCTTCTGTAGTCATCAATATGAGGGTATTTGGCAACCTTAGACACAATTTTTGCTCTCGAGATAAAGTATCTTGAGATTTGGTCAAAGAACGCCGCAGCCTCCGACTCCACTGACTGTATCTCAGCAAGGGTATCCTCTTGTATCGACACACCAAAGTTATTTCCGTCTTCAATTTTAGGTATCATAAATGAAATCCACATTTTGAGCTAGAATATTAAGAAAACTTGTGTAAGATACAATTTCTGTTATACAAATTGCTAGCTTTTATCCACTTTGGTAGTATGACAGTTTGGTAGTAAACCAAAACTTTAACCAAAACAAAACTTTATTATAGAAATTATGAAGTTGTATCGGTAACAAAAGCATTTGCTGTGAAAAAATCATGTATTTTATATTAGTATTTGAGTTTGATGCATATTGATTTGTGTAAGTACTTACAAGGTTGGAATCCTCAACTAGCTCTCTAATATGAGGTTTGACGAGGTGAATAAGATCACTCAGGGGCTTGTTACAGGGCACCGTGCCATTGGGCAGAGCATACACTTTGGTGCCCTCTATTGTGTTGTTCTCCGTAGAATCCACCCGAGGCCTCTTAGCACATGGTTCATTGGTAGGTTGTGCTGGTGGAGGCACTGGAATGTTGAGGTCCTAGAAATATATAGTTAAGTCTGGTTATTTCTTCAGCTAAGTTTTGATCTGTTTTGGCAAATATTGGCATGAGAATACACAATTGACTATTTTCGACATTTGTACTCAATATAGCTATGACTATAATATCAATAATAATTAAAATATATGTATGTGAATGTAAGCAAAATATAACAATTGTGAAGTAGAATGTTAAAAATGTAAGACTTATGTGCAGATGCATTTTATGTCATAACTCTTTTGTATTTCTCGCGACTTTCACTATTTCACAAGTATAATTAATTAAACTCAATTGGAATTAGTGCAAAAAACCTGAAACTTGCAACTCGTTACCTGATGAACATCCGAAAGATCGCGGTTCTGAAAATGTGGCGTCTCCAAGAGTTCATTTAGTTTGACGATTTTTTCTGGGAATCCTTTTATTATTAAATGCTCGGCCTTCTGCTTGAGGGAGTCTTTGTAATCTTGGACCTGAAACATTTTCTTCAATTTTACGTTGATCTTGAATCGATGACACATTAATTTGTCATTTCATAACGATTATAAAGTATCGAATAGTATTATGGCCGCATTCGTTGAGGTTATGTTTTGCGTTAACTACTTGTCAACGTTATTAAAGTTTTTCTGCTGCGTTTGATACAATGTGCAATTATTTTAAACGACAAACAATATGAAATTGATAGGTATTAATATAATTACCACACACGAGAGGGACATTTTCTTAGATTAAGCACAGAATTGTAGTTTGACAAGAGAACTTATTAGGATCTAAAACTCACTTTTTTCGCTACGTCTGTCATAGTGTATTATTGTATTGAATAACTTATTACTTATGCTTAAAGTTTTTTATCAAGTATGCGGTTTATGCCGCAAACTTTTCTCACAAAAACTTTTGTTAAACAATCAACAACTCGTGTGGTTGATCTTGATTATTGAAATTAATTTCCTTTTTTTTTCTTCGTCTACTTCCTTGTAAAATAGGTACTCAGCCAACATGCGTTAGCATTCTATATAGTTTGTGGCTTTGTGCAGCCAGCATTAAAAAAATAACTTAGGACTAGTCTTGACTGTCACTGTATATCAATTAATATATACTAGTAATCTGTGCTGTACATATCCAAAGAATATAGATGAGATTTGAAAAAAGAAAGTAAGGTTCAATAATTAAACCTTACTTTCTTTTTTCAAATTTCAATTGATTACCCTTGTAAGTTATATGGTCAAAGACTTAATTATGAATGGTATAAGATATATCCAGGGCTTCATAACGTTATCGAATAACAGAAAAAATATCGTTACGTACCGTTATTTTCATAATGGTAGCCAGATAACGTTATTTTTTTAACGATATCTAGTAAAATAACGTTATATTTACCGTTATTATTATAACGTTATTTTTTCGGTATGGCATAACAATAAAATAACGTTATAATAATAACGGTAAATATAACGCTATTTTCTGGTATCAGGTATGCGATCGTGCACGGTGCACCAAATCTCACTCATATTTAAAATGTAATAAGCGTTCTCTGTGAAAATACAAAGAAAAAAATACACCTTAAAAGCGTGATTACGTTTAGAAAATTTTCCCGCCTGTCATGACTTTCTTGACGGACTATAACGTTATCAAAGAACATATATTTACCGTTATAAATCCTATATAACGTTATAATATTTACCGTTATTAAATACATTTATAACGTTATTTCTAATATCGGTTAAATTTTCATAACGTTATCTATACCCTTGAAGCAATAGCGTTATGAAAAAATAACGTTATTTGAAGCCCTGGATATATCATGTGCATAACTGTGGCAAACTTCCAGGGCAAACCACAGAATAAAGGGGCAAACTGATGTCAGTATAAGGTAAATGACTAGTAGATTGGACAGTACCACTTACCAATCATTGGAAAGAGCACAAAACACAATATTTATTAATGTTGCTTTAAAATATTCCTATATTTAAAGTAAAAAAACGCCTGTTTTTTAAGAAAAACAGTCAGTTTTTAAAGCAACGTTAATAAATATGGTGTTTTTGTACTTTTTCCAATGACTAGTACTGTCCAATCTACTAGTCATTTACCCTAGTGCGTATCATCCTTGATTTCATCGAATAGTTCTTTTGCCGTCATGTTGGCATTCTTGTCTGTCAATAATGTAAACAAGGTTGACATGCTCTGCGAGTTTTCATAATTTTACTTTGATTTCGTGAGGAAATCATGCCGTAAACCAAAGAGTGGTGAAAGAATGATGGTGCTAAGAGTGAAAGAGTTTTGTGAACGTGAAAAACGTAACTAGGCCCCAATAATTCCATTAAACTCGGGTTGCCGCCATTACGGCTTAGTGAAATAGGGTTACCAGGGTCAGTTTAATCACCCTTAAACACAGTAAAACTTATGAATACATGCAGAGCGTGTATACCGTGTTTACGTTATTAACAGAGAATGCCAACATGATGGCAAAGGAACTATTTGATGAAACGCACTTCTAGTAACGAAAACTACATACACGTGAACGAAGGCGCGGCTAAAAGCTAGTACAATAATATTATCAGGGCGAGCGAAGCGAGCCGTGGTACTTCTCACAACCTGTACATTTTGTGGTACACTTTACGGACAAACTGTCACGCCTATTGATTTGTGCTTTAACATAGTATTTACATGTAAATGTGTTATCATCAGTCAGTGAAGGTGTGATGACGCGAGCCCTCACAAAACTCGGCTTTTAGCTAGTAAATGCGACAGTGACTTTGCTGTAGTGTGTGTGAAGGCGTAAGCCTTCACACATAAAGTATTAAGCGGATCATCATAAAACTTTCATAGGTACACGTTGTCTAGAACTCTAGTATGGAGAAGGACACAGGGTACCTTTTATCCCGAAAAAAAAACGGTCCCCAAGGGATAGACGTTAACGTAGGCAGAGCCGCGGGCGAAAGCTGTTAGAATTATGTACAATTTTCTTTATGTGCATTTTGTGATAACATATTATCTCCTCTAATTTAAGGTAACACAGTTGTACACAGTAATGTGGCAACATTAATTTGCATTAGTGCCAACATGACGGCAAAAGAACTATTTGATGAAACTTGGAAGAAACGCATTATACCAAAAGCGGAAAAGTCAACAAAAAAGTGATAAATGACAATGATAATATTAAGGTAAATTAATGATAAATTACGAGTCATTAGAATTTTTCAGTAGAGTAACACTTTACACTTTGATCGTAAAAATAAAAGTTTGTGGTTTTTATACGATGTAAGTAATAATGGAATTAATATTGAGGGGCATTCACGCTACAATAAAAATAGAGTATTTTTTATCAGGTTGCGGTGTAACCAAAATAAAACATCATTTTGTCGCCATGGTCATCACGTGCGCCTTGGTTTTGCAAGTGAAAAGAAAAAAATTAGAAACATGCTAAAGCTTTTAATAATATTTTTTATGATACACATTGTTTATGTTATTATAAACGTGTTATTGTATAAATGACAATCTATTAAGTAGTTTATAAAGGTTTACTTGGCCTATCCTACTACTGGTATTGTAAAAGTGCTGAAAAACAGTTATTGGACGTTATTAGATGAAATAATAGTGGTCAACTTGATATAGGGTACGGCCGCCAGTAGTCAGCCCCACACCAGTTGTCAGCCTTTTCCAGTTGAAAACCTATAGAAATAGCGTTCTATTGCAAATTAACCAATCAAAATACTTTTAAAAAAAGCTTGACCTTCTTATTGGTCAGTTCAGAAAGTCACGCTATGTGGCTGCAAGAAATGGCAATCTGATTCCAATTCGACGTTGTCACTAGTCGAGCCAAAATGCGGAGTGCGCGCCAAAATGTTCTTAGTGGAAAGTGCCCGACAAAAAGGTGAGTTATTGTGATTTCCTATTAACTTTTGTGTCATGTTTTATTAAAATATATTGTTATTACATTTTTCATGTCAAAATCAAATGAGTTATAGAACAGTTTCTTTATAGTTATTTAAATAATGAGGTGGCTGACTAGCTTGCTACATATATTAATCTGTGTGGCTGACTACTGGGTATGCATTTCTTGTACATTATCCAGTGTTCAGCCACCCCCGGCTGAGTACTGGATTTTATGCTTTTTTTTATAAAAACCAGTAGTCAGCCGCCTAACTAGATACGGTCGAACCACGGCTGAGTACTGGTGAGGTATACCCAGTGTTCAGCCATCAGTAACTTACGCTGCTTTATTTATTCATTTATTTATGAAGCACCTACCTACCAAGTAATTTCATCCAAGTAATTAGATTTTTGGCATTGTTTATTTGTTTCAGTTCCATAGGTCTCTTTTGAGGCCCATCTAAATGAGGCTGACTACTGGTAGCTATTTATCCGAGAACTGAGGTGTGACGGCTGAGTACTAGGAAAATGTGCCTTATTTTGAAAAATACTTTATTTTCAATACTTATTAAGAAAAAAATATCTGATATGTTAATTTCATAGCAAAGTTTAATAAATTATTAAGTGAATGAGTACAAAAGGTTTGTGATTACTATTTTAAATAATTTTCTATCCACATATTTTAAACTTGCGCTTTCCACTAAAAGGCTGACTACTGGTGCCCGTACCCTATATTCGAAAGAAGAAAGTATTATTCAATACGAATGCTAATTTGCAGCTGACGTAGTGTGTCTTCTGAATACTTCAATGAAGTGTGACTTCTGAATACTTCATGAACCTACTGATTATTGCCGTTAGTTGTATGGAATGAATAAGGGAACGTTACGTAATTTGGGGGCCTTGTAAAATGCTACGGTGCGTTGCACAAGGGCATATTTAAACAACGCGTTATTAAACGCATTTTATAGAGGAAATAGCGACCCGCCCCGGCGTCGCACGGGTATAAAATATATAGCCACTGAAAAAATGATTAAAATCGATAGCCTATGATCCTTCACGTGGTCTACTTCTTATCTTTGCCTAATAACATAAAAATTGCTCCAGTAGTTCGCGAGATAAGCCCTTTCAAATTCTATTAGTCTTAACGTGATAAAATATAGCCTATAGCCTTCTTCAGTAAATAAGCTGTCTAACACTGACAGAATTTTTCAAATCGGACCGTGCCCGGCCCGTTCGTGAGATTAGCGCGTTCAAGTTAGCGCTTTCAAATAATTTTCCCCGTTTTTTCCACATTTTCCTCTATTTCTTCGCTCCTATTAGTCTTAGCGTGATAAAATATAGCCTATAACCATCCTCGATAAATGGGCTATCTAACACTGAAAGAATCATCAAAATCTGTTGCGTAGTTTTAAAGATTAAAGGGAACAAAGGGACATGAGGGAAAAAAGCGACTTTGTTTTATAATAAGTATAGATTAGAATTTTCAAAATCAGCTACCCTTTTTGTTTATGTTTTATTAGGAAATCCCTGGATTGTGAAGTACGCTCCAATAATTTGGCAGCAGGCAAATGAGCTGCTCTGCATTGTGCTCCATATTTAAATATTGTCTGAGTATGCCGATTGGCTCGATGAGGACAATCTGAAATCTCTAAATATTTGAGCTACGTTTTACTTGAACAATGTAAGATAAGTACAAGTACATACATACATATTACATACAGATAAAGAAACAGACGGACATCCTTTTACATCTACAATATTAATAGATGACGGCCGTAACTCCATTGCGTCAAAGTCCGTTTATCGAGTGGATATCGTACATTTTTCCGGGACTCAAAGTGTCTCCATACCAAATTTATGCAAAATCCGCTCAGTGGTTTGAGCGCGAAGAAGTAATTGACAGACAGACGAACAGACTTTCATACTTATAAAGTTATAATATTAGAATGGACAATAAATGTATTATAGTACTATGTAATATTGGTAAGCATTCTAATTTTTTGGAGTCAGCTTTTGTTAAATATATAATTAAAATATCTTATTTTGCAATAAATAATAAAAATTTAAGTGAAAACAACAATCTATACTTAATATTATAAATGCAAAAGTGTATCTGTCTGTCTGTTTGTCTGTCTGTTACCTCTTCACGCCCCAACCGCTGAACCGATTTCGCTGAAATTTAGCATGGAGATAAGTTGAGTCCCGGGAAAGTACATATGATACTTTTTATCGCGAAAAAATGTACGGTTCCCGCGCGATAAACGAGTTTTGGCGCAACGGAGTTGCGGGCATCAACTAGTTATTTATAATGTTTCCTACTTACAATACCAATTTTAACCAAATTTCATTCAAACTTTGCTTGTCCAACTATCTGGTTTTGGGCGTCTCAACTACTGTAATTCCGTCCCATGACTGTGATTTACCCGCCATTCAGTTTTTACCAAAAAATTTAAACTGAAAAACCATCGCATTTTTATGT
Organism: Lysandra bellargus; assembly: GCA_905333045.1. Taxonomy (NCBI): domain Eukaryota; kingdom Metazoa; phylum Arthropoda; class Insecta; order Lepidoptera; family Lycaenidae; genus Lysandra; species Lysandra bellargus. The sequence goes on from HG995358.1 coordinate 6,686,395, forward strand.
TTGCATATCTAGATAATTTATGAACACAAATATAATATCTATATATTTCTATTTCATGTGAAGTACTTATTGTTTTACAGCTATTTCTGTAAAAAAAATCCTTTAGCTGTCCAATGACTGGTAGCTTACGGTATGTCATTAATAATCGTCAAACTGCAAACATGACCTATTTAAATGTAAACATTTATGTTTAAGTTTCGTTTTTTCTATTTTAATTTGACTTGATTAATATTATAAACTTTGAATAATATGAGGAATTTTGTGTAAAAATTTCAAACATCTTCAAATACAGACTTTAGCAAAGTTGTAAGAACAGTTCTGGAGACCATTGCATTTGTAAAGAACATTGTAAATATTAACTGCCCTAATAAGTATAATGTCTTCTTTTATATTTAATTTCGCAGGTGATAATAATGAAAGTGAAACATCAGGTAAATACTCTTACGACACATCACATAAAAACATTGCACTTTGAAAGCTGATGTATTTTTTGGTATTTTTATAACCTACAACTACCTACTTGTAGTTTCGTTGTCAGAAACCGGTCAACCTTTTTTTAGTCGCAGTAACAGGTGATTCCCTGCGAAGTAATAGAGATTAGAGATAGTGTACATATGCTATATAATTGGGTTAAAATTTATAAAACCAGACCACCAAGTTTTTTAAAACCAGATAATATTATTTTGATGCTACTTAGGTATAGATTTAGGATTGGTTTCCAAATGTCTAAATATATAATACATTTAACATCCATTGCGAGAATTTTATCAACCAAATTTTTTATACAAAGATATTTTTAAGATACTGAGAAAACAATATGGTATGAAAGCAATGAAGTCATCCCAAAGAAGCAAATCGAAGGTTGGGATGAAATGATTAAGTATGCAAAGATATTTATGTGCAGAGATGTGACGATTGGTCATATAACAAATATAAAATTAGATGAGACTCTTGGAAAAGATGTTAATTTTGCTGAAAAAAGCCACAGTGACCTCATTCCTGGGAAATACGAAGGTTTGTTAACTAGCTTTCAATGTTAATATTTAGTAAAATGTTCCATCAGAGAAATCTATTTTAAAGACACTCCCAAGGGACCTATTAGACAGTCCTTATCTGAGGTCTGCCATCTGCCTACATATTAATCTCTCTTATTCTACATAATATTATTATAATAAATCTATTGTCCCATAGTAAAATCAGTGTCTTCTAGAAAAGACAATTTAATCCTTCAGGCCCCATGCGAGCACCGGTGATCGCGACAACAATAGAATACAATAGCAATTCCTGGAAATTCCGACTGAAGTATTAAGCTAATTGTTAACTGATTTTGTATAGGAGGACTAAAACTCTGGGAGTGTACATATGACTTAGTTGAATATTTGGAAGAACACAATGAAATTTCTTTTGATGGAGCCAAAGTTTTGGATTTGGGATGTGGATTAGGAATATTAGGAATTTATGCTTTACTAAAAGGAGCGAAAGTCACTTTCCAAGATTATGTAAGTAATTTTTATAACTCCAATTTTATTTTATGTTGGAAATATTCTGTTAAATATACACCGTTTTATTATAATATTCTATTTCTTATCAGATGCTCCTAAAACAATATTGCTTTGTTCTAGAATAAAGAAATAATTGAGAATGTTACAGTACCAAATGTTCTTTTGAACACGGAGGAAGAAGATACTGAATATAGTATAGACATGTGCAAGTTTTACTCTGGAGATTGGGGAAGTTTTAATGAAAAACTTGAGGACAATTTTAATATAATATTAACTTCTGAGACAATTTATAATGTTGACAACTATGAAAAACTTGTTAGATTATTTAAAAAAAGAATAAGTGATAATGGTATTGTTCTCGTAGCAGCAAAAACTTGTTATTTTGGTGTTGGAGGCAGTGTGAGACAATTTGAGAAAGCCGTTAGTGATTCCGGTCTAAGTTGTGAAGTAGTTTGGAAAAATGACAGTGGCATTCAAAGAGAAATATTAAAGATATGTAAAAAATCATGAAAAAAGTGATTGTATAATATAACATTTAAGTAAATGATAAATGACAAAAAAGATATTAATAAGCATATATTTATATACTGTTGGGTGACAAATACGATATATATTATTCCTAAAAAGTATTTTTTTTATTTAATAAGGTTACTACGGCGAAAGTCTCTCATAAACCCATCCATCCTCACCCTCGTGTAACAATTTTCCATCAGGTACCACCATTCATTGGTTTTCTAAATTTAATTCTATCACTGAGTCTACTCATTTGCCCTTGCCAGAATTCAACAGCATTGGGACGAATAATATATCCACCCCTGAAACAAACAGTATTATATTAAAATCCACACTTTATATTATAAAGCTGCATGGTATATTTTTTTTATCGCAGCAATCTCACCAACTACTGGACCAACTCTTATGTAATTTAATATTAATACAAATAGAATCCACACAGAAGGACATAAGTTACTTCTTTGAGGGAACATGTACGGTTTCTGCGACATTTCTGTTTTCACAGGTGGAGCTGCGTGGAACGTCTAGACCAGTGGTCCCCAACTTTTTTTCATGCGGGCCACAAACATGTTTTGGTCTTAGTGTCGCGGGCCGCAACAAAAAATTTTTTTGGTTAAAAAAATAACAATTTTCAAAATTAACGATTTAAAAGTGGAAACAGTTTCACGACTATCACGATGACTTTACATTATTTTGTCGGTGGGCGTGAATTTCAAAATGGTTTAGCATCATAAGGGCCGCGGGTTGGAGATAGCGGGTCTAGACAAATCATTATCATCAAAAAAAAAACTAATTACCAATATGCTGGCTTGGGCACTTCTTTCCCAGACATCATATACTCAGCCTCCAAGATTTTCTCTCTCTCACAAAGCTGGCGCAGGCGGCAATCTGGCTCGGGACTGGCCAAGAGTGGAAGTATTTGATGGAGTCCTCTTCAGACACTTTTTCTACTACACCCTCAATTCTTATGGATCTGTTGAGGAATTCCCAGTAGAAAGTAGCAGCCACTCTTGGATTTTCCTCCTAGAAAACAATTTTGGATTTCATTAACTAATAGAGAAGTGTACAAGAGAAGTATCCATAATCTTCATTTGAAAAAAAAATACCATTTCCTTAGCTTTCCTACTTCCATAGTTTGTATAAAACTTAAATCCATCTTTCCCATAACCTTTTAATAAAACATATCTTGCAGAAGGAATACTATCTCTGTTGATAAAGAAATAATAATAATAATAATATCTATGGACGCTTCACACCAACTTCGCTTTTTGTGGCCAACACATAGCATTTGGTTCAAGGATTTCTTTTCTCGTGCAAGCGTCTTCAAACCATGCCTTAAATTGGCCAAATGGCTCCTTAGACACTAAATGCTCTTCCAAAAATGCCTCATCTTTATTTTTATAATTTTTTGATCTCTAACCTGTAAGTAAATTATTATAAGGTTTAGATAGGTAAAATTTACCTACATAATAGTAAGTGGGCTATTTTATATGAACTAGGCTGGTATAAATGTCTCAAGACACGGTTCAGGCTCTGTGATTAGCCAACCGGCTGTCAAAATTTGGACCAATCACAGAGCCGAATCGCGTCTTGGAAACGGGTCGCATCATAAGTACTGACTATTTATACCGGCCTAAGACTCACTTGCAATCAGGGCTTCAAATAACGTTATTTTTTCATAACGTTATTGCTTCAAGGGCATAGATAACGTTATGAAAATATAACCGATACTAGAAATAACGTTATAAATGTATTTAATAACGGTAAATGTTATAACGTTATATAGAATTTATAACGGTAAATATATGTTCTTTGATAACGTTATAGTCCGTCAAGAAAGTCATGATAGGCGGGAAAATTTTCTAAACGTAATCACGCTTTTAAGGTGTATTTTTTTCTTTGTATTTTCACAGAGAACGCTTATTACATTTTAAATATGAGTGAGATTTGGTGCACCGTGCACGATCGCATACCTGATACCAGAAAATAACGTTATATTTACCGTTATTATTATAACGTTATTTTTTTGTTATGCCATAACGAAAAAATAACGTTATAATAATAACGGTAAATATAACGTTATTTTACTAGATATCGTTAAAAAAATAACGTTATCTGGCTACCATTATAAAAATAACGGTACGTAACGATATTTTTTCTGTTATTCGATAACGTTATGAAGCCCTGCTTGCAATGTCAATATTCATTCTGCAGTGGACAAAAGTTTGAAAACCCCTGGAATGTTTGCATAAGCTAAATATAGGCAGTAGGCTGCATATAAACTTCACTATTTAAACATGATTATTTTATAATAGCCGGAATTTATTTTTATGGAACTACAAAGAATCGTAGGTTATCTTGTCATTGTCAAAGGAAACTTTTTAGATTTTCGCTTCTGGCTATGCGAATAATAGGGTAAAGTTTTCACTCCTGGTGTAACTAATTTTTATATTCAAATTTTTCAGTTAAATAAAAAAAAAACTAAAATGAAAATTTTCGAAAATAGTTTCTTGTGGCTAAGGCCAAGAGAATATAATCACTATGGCTAAGGCCACTGAAACTTATGTTCAAATTGGAGGACAGTAAATTAAACACTATAATATTATCCACAAATGTATATTGGAAGACATTTTACATTAACAAGTAACAAGTATGTAAACACTATGTAAATAACAAATTATAATTTATACCCAAAAATTATTTTGTAGTTTGATTTAGCATCTGAGAAAACTATGGTGAAAGTCTCTCATAAACCCATCCATCATCTCCCTCATGTAATAATTTCCCATCTGGTACCTCCCCGTCTTTTGGTTTTCTAAACTTGATCCTGTCATGGAGCCTGTCCCTTTGTCCTTGCCAGAACTCGACAGCTTTGGGACGAATAATATATCCTCCCCTAGAATAAAGAAAAAACTTAAGTTATTACTAGTAATAAATGTAAAGCCAGAAGTTGATATTGTGCAAAAAAATGTGGCTTAAGAGTTAAGAGCCACATCCTACTTAATGATTCTACGCCAGTAGTTCCGAACCTGGGGGTGATTACCTCCATGGGGGTAAAACAGCTATTCTATAGGAGTAACAGAGGTGGTATCTAAAATAGATGAATAAACAGAAAAAATTATGAACTCTGTACAAAACTGTTGGAAAAAAACAGCTACAGATTACCCTATAATTGCTGGCAGAGTTCTGAAAATGTTAGTACTACCGTTTGCTACCACTTATAGATGCAAGCCCGGCTTCTCAACTCTGGTTAAATTAAAAACAAAGGCCAGAAACCGTCTGAACGTGGAGCATGATATGAGATGCGCATTGAGTGTAACTGAACCTAATATTTAAAAACTTGTCAGTTTAAAACAATAATCAACCATCACACTAATACACTTTATAATTGCTGTATTGTTCTCTTTAGAAAATTTAAAGGGGGGTAAAATCAGTTTCTATAACAGGCCATAGACATAACAGCTCTGAAAAGGTAAGGAAACACTGTTCTACACAGTCCTACATTGAACAATCCAAATTAATGGCAAATTGAGATCACATAGAAACTGCATGATTTGCCTGCACGATGCACACAAAATGAGAATATTATACACATCCTTAATTACCAATAGGCTGGCTTGGGCACTTCTTTCCCAGGTATCATGTACTCGGTCTCCAGGACTTTCTCTCTCTCACAAAGAACATCCCTGGACTCAATTGGGGTACTTTGGTAGCTAGCGCAGGCGGCAATCTGGCTCGGGACTGGCCGAGAGTGGAAGTATTTGACGGAGTCCTCTTCAGACACTTTTTCCACTACACCCTCAATTCTTATCGATCTGTTGAGTACTTCCCAATAGAATGTAGCTGCCACATTTTGATTCTCTTCCTGAAATTTAAATTCAAATATTATGTTATTTTAAGTAAAGAAAATGGATAGATTAATCAATTGCACTTTGTCATTAAAAGCAATTAGGTTTCAATAGTATTAGAAATAATAAGTATCTTACACCTATTACGAAAATATATTATAGAACTACTAGCTGTCCCGGCAAACGTTGCTTTGCTATAATATATTTGCCATATTATTTTATTGAAGTGACTAAATAAGTATGTCACCATGGCAACGTCGATCGTTATCCTGTCACACAAACAATGGTCGCCGTCAGTCTCAGGTTGTAATAATTTACTATTATTTATTCAACAAATGCACTTATCAATATATAAAGTACCAAGTTGCCGATTCTCAGACCTACTGAATATGCATATAAAATTTGGTAAAAATCAGTAAAGCCGTTTCGGAGGAGTTCGTGGACTAACATTGTGACACGAGAATTTTATATATAAGATTATAGTTTACCATTTCCCTAGCTTTTCTGCTTCCATAGTTGGAATAAAACTTGAAACCTTCTTTGCCATATCCTTTTAATAAAATAAATCTTGCAGAAGGGACTCCATCTCTGAAAAAACAGTTATTCACACAATATTACTACTATTGATAAGGAAAAACATATTTGTCTTATGATAAGAAGATAAGAATAACAAACATTGCATGATGTTACATCATGAACAATACCTACTTGGTAGCTGTAGCCAAACACATAGCATTGGGTTCAAGTATTTCCTTTCTTGTGCAAGCTTCTTCAAACCATGCCTTAAACTGCCCAAACGGCTCCTTAGACACTAAATGCTTCTCTAGGAATGTATCATCTTTATCTTTGTACCTTATTCTCATACCTGTAATCAAAATATTGAATTAATAAATGAATGAAAACAAGAATATTATTATAACTATAGGCTCCATAAAACTTTAAGGTTGCTGTAAACTGCAACAATAACTGCGAATTTCATGGTATGTTTGATTTTCATGCCAAGTGAGTTTTAAAGTCATGCCCTTTATATGAAGATGAAATAAAATGATCAACTGTATTGTATAGTTACCTCCAATATCAATACTCATTTTGCTGCAGTGACTGGAACTTCTGTGAAGGTTTTCAAAACTAAATTAAAACCCTAAATTTCATTACTGGCTTTAGCAGATAGTTTGCTCAAAGGCAGATAGAGCCTAGAGGTGTCAACAAACTACCTACGGTATTTTATGTTGACTATCTTTCAAATATTATCTAAAAACTATTGAACGAATCACTTTTTCGCTGCACACGACAAATATTCTAGATGTTTCGAACTAATTACTATTTAACGAAGGTCAGAAACACAAAAAATATATTTCATTAGTCAAGCAAAACCAACATAGATTTATATACCTATAATTAAGGTGTTTCTGTGTTTATTTTATTGATTACAATAATTATAAACTATATATCGGAATGTTAAGTAGGTACTTTAATTTACATTTTCCGAATTATTGTTCTCGTAAGCATTATTTCCACTTTTTGCTTAGGTACTTCTTCTTCTTTTTTTTTTTTTTTTTTTGATATGGCGACTAGCATAAAACTATTGCCAGTGTCGAGTTACTTCTTCTTTTTCTTCTTTGAGAATTGAGTCATAGACTAAAAACAGATGTGTGTCAAAACGGTGTCAAAAAAATGACAGAAATAGATTTGGATTTTGGTCAAAACAGCTGTGCGTCAAATGTCATATTATTGTCAATGCAACGTTGGCTTGGAGAGTTTTGGCGGGCATGTGAAAGAGTGCTGTTGTGTTTTTGTATTATTTTCCTAAAAATTGTGTTAGCTGGGTTTTTAATGTGTAATATTGGTAGAATATTAACCATTAGATATTCGTGTTCATGCACAAGTGTAAGAAAGTGATGTAATATCCAGAAACGTGCTATTTTGTGTTCCCTCCGAAACTCCATCGAAAGTTTCAGTAAAGCGTCTACCACTTTACTGAATCGACCGACTTGACTCCTTGACTGTATTGACTTTTACTTAGACTTTGACTAGACTTTAGACCTGACGATACATGAACGATGATGAAAATTATAATAGGAGGAATATGGTTTTCCCGCCATATTCCTTACCTTTTTACCTTGTCTGTGGCACAACATACACATCCTTTGTGTCAAGTTGCCAAAAAAGAAGAAAAAAAAAAAAAAAAAAAACGTTGGCTTGACGTTGGCAGTTGACCCTTCTATTTTGTTCTATTTGATTTGGGGTCAAAAACTGATGACAATAAAAATTGTTATCTTCCCAGTTGTGCGCTTCATTATAATTTGTTCTTTACTGTTAATAACATCATGGAGTCCGAATCCGAAGTTATAAAGGAGAAAATTTACACGGAGCCTGTACTTAATGATCCACGATACATAACCTTATTGAGTTTGATCGTTCTCGTTTTTACCCTAGGTAAGAATAACATTTTAATAAGATTTACGTCTTTATTATATTTTTCATATATACTGTGTAATTAGTCTTTTATTTATAATTTTCAGTGTTTTGGTGGTGTTTTTCGCGTCGTCGTCATCTAAGAAGATCAGTTTTAGTCACAGGGCTCTCAGATGCTGGCAAAACTTTACTATTTGTTCGCCTTACATACTCTCAATTCAGACAAACCTTCACTTCTATGCGGGAAAATATCGAGGAGTATATAACATCCAACGTATGTACAGTTCACATGTAATTTTGTTAATTAACATGTACTGCTTTCACAGAACATTACAGATACTTATGTAGTGACATAGTGCTGAAATCAGAGGCAATTTCTAATTACATATCTTTTTTTACAGAACACACTGAAGATTGTTGATTTGCCTGGCCAAGAAAGATTGAGAAACAAATTCTTTGATCAATATAAAAGCAGTGCAAAAGGCATTGTTTATGTTGTAGACTCTGTGACCATTCAGAAGGAAATAAGGGATGTTGCAGAGTAAGTATTGCTTTTTTCCCATGCAATACAAGTATTTAGGCACCTAATCCTTCAGGCCCCGCGCGATAGCAATTCCTGGAAATTCCGACTGAAGTATTAAATTTTACTATAGTAATACAGTATATTATATGTATAGTAACATCTATTTTAACCATAATTACTTTTAATGTAACTTTCTTCTATTTTTTCTAGATATCTGTACACAATTTTGGCTGATCCAGTTGTACAAAGCAACAGCCCTCCGCTGTTGATCCTGTGCAACAAACAAGACCAACCCATGGCAAAAGGCAGCCAAGTCATTAAGAACTTATTGGAGAAAGAAATGTAAGTTTCTTAAGTTATTTATGTCTAAGATACAAAATTTCTTGCAACCAAGATTTAGCTATGTACTAAAATTCGCTTATCGCACGGAACCATAAATTTTTCTGGGATAAAAGTATCCTATGTCCTTTCCCGGGACTCGAAAGTATCTTCATATCAAATTTATGCAAAATCTGTTAAGGAGCTTAGGTGTGAAGAGGTAACAGACAGACAGACATACACACTTTCGCATTTATAATATTACTAGACATTCCGCGTGGCTTCGCCTGCGTAAATTAGATATTTCACAGACAAATTAGTCCACAAAAAAAGACGGGTTGCACTCCGGGAGTGCTGGCAGAAGTGAAAACTTGATTATTAATGGTGTGCATTATTTTTTTTAACCCATTTTTTATGAAAATCGATTTAAAAAAAAATAAAAAAATATATTTAAAAAAAATAAATAAAAAAAATAATCGTTTTAATTAATTTATCGAAACCCTTACAATCGGTTAAAAAATATCGACAATCGAAAAAAGACAATTGATTGTTCGATTAATCGATTTCGATGTTACAACACTACTCTCCAACCGTCCTACGTTTTTTTCTTGGTTTTTCGATCAGTATGAGAATCTGACGCGAGTTTTACAGTTTTTACCCATCCCACAAAAGTGCTCAACACCGCTAAAGAATTTTTCAAATCCGACCAGTAGTTCCTGAGATTAGCGCGTTCAAACAAACAAACTCTTCTGTTTTATAATATTAGTATAGATTAGTATGGATTATCAAATGAATGTCACTTATAATAATTTATACCAAACACACATTATGACTATATAATAATCCAATGCAAAAGTTGGACAAAATATGTAAAAGTGTATGTATTACCTTTTCATACTATTAAATCACTGACTTGATTATGGTGAAATTTGGAAGAAATGTTGAGGAAAATAGTTTATATTTATATAATGTATAAATTTCTAATTCCCGCGCGTTAAACATAAAACATCCTTCGATCGCGGATTCTTGGAAATTTTTTGTTATTCTATTGTTATTTGTTGTCGCGAATCGCGATCACCGGTGCTCTTATGGGGCTTGAAGGATTAACTGTAAATGAAAGATTTGTAATGAACTATTTAGTAAACAAATATAATATGTTTGTTCTAGTTATTAATAAAATATTCAATTTCAGAAACTTGGTTAGAGTGACCAAATCAAGTCAACTAGAGTCAGTCGACCCATCACAATCAAGTAACGCGAGTTTCCTGGGCAAGATCGGTAAAGACTTTGAATTCTCTCATCTGAGCTGCCGTGTGGATATAGCAGAGAGTTCCGCTAGCACGGGAGATGATGACAACCCCACAGACATGAAAGCTCTGGAAGAATGGATCTCAAAATTGTAATACTTATTCTCTTATATTCATACTCTTAAGAGGTTTTATGAGACTTGAAACAATTCGGCATTTATTTTGTGAAGCATTTTTGTAATAAAATCTAATAAAAAAGAGGGTTTTTTTAAAGATTGAGATTCGACGATAGATCGTTCAGTGCGTCGGAATGTGGCTCGAACCCCTATAGAACACTAGAATTATTTGATACGTTACATTTTGCGTCAGCATGCATGGGCGCCGCGCCGGCAGAAATAATTTCCAAGTGGTGCAGATTTTTGTTTTGTTTTTTTTAGCTTTTACGAACAACAGTGACTATCTATATACATACGTCAACAGAATACATTTACTATTTAGTGCTGAAATATTACGAACTATCTTTGTACGGCATAGTAATAGGGTTACAGACCGCTTTTTATTTCAATAATTTCTGTTGATCCCGAGATTCCCAAGGTGTGCAAGTGCACCCCCTGGCATCCCCCTGCCGGCGCCTATGTCAGCATGCGGTTCTTAGTAAAAAATAATTAGGAATTTTATGAATACTGACCGTGTATGCGAAGATACTGACTGTTAAGAAGAACTTGCAACTCAACTTCAAAACTCTGCAAAATATGCAAATTGTGTGCCTGTGAAAACGATATAGCAACATACGCGAGTGTAGATACGATAGCAACGACAGGAATTTATTATTAACGAATTTGTACCTACTCAGCAGTTGCGTAACCATCTAGGGCCCCTGGAAAATTGATGAGGCCCTATTTGTAAAAATCGTCACGTTAATAACAAAACGGGAACATCATTGTACTATCAGAGAAGTTGATTCCTAGGCAGATGGGGGACCAACGTACTTTGGTCGTGTTACGTCAAGTTACTGTACTTTATTAAAGAAATAAAAACATCGCGCTAATAGTATTTTGCAAGTAATGCTCTGCACCCTGTACCGTTATCTAGTGAGATCAAAGGCCGTTTAAATTTTAATGATAGGGTACGACATTTGATCAAATTAAAAAAAAAAACCAGGTGCTCTGTAGTACTTTTATGTTCCCACGACAAAAATTAATGATCGTACACTGATTGTGCAATATCTCAAAATCAAAGTTAATATTTTTAATTGTTATTTTTGCATATTCATAACTTGCATAATGTTATCAATATTCGGATTTTATTGATCGAAGTTCGATGATGAAAGGGTTACATAATCTTTTGTATTCGCATGCACGAGTCATGCATGCAAGGTGCATTTATGCATATTCATGAACTTGTCATTAGATGTATTTATATGCATTGTTATTAATGAAGTATGCTTCATTGGGAGTAAAATGGGGTGATCGGGTGATCCTATGAATATGATTTGGTAAAAATGCCACATTAGCGTCAGGTAGGGTGATAATAGCTAAGTAAAGTGTGAATACTGAATAATCATAACAGTGCATGTTGTCCGCAACTTAGTTCATGCAGAAATTCGCCAGTAAGCGTACATTTTACGTCAGTATAAACTAATCTTAATAGATATCCTTTCCATGACACAAAGTGTGTATGGGCCCATCCAAGTCTGCGGTTAATTAAGCGTGAAGAGGTAAAAGACCAAAAAGACATACTATATCGACCTTATTTACTAGTTAGCACACTCTAAAGTAATTTGCTGAAATAGAAAATCTTAAAGCAGGTGCAACAAAACAAAAATGGACCTATAATTGCGAGATATCCTTAAGAAGACGCCGCCGCGCGTGATGCCCCATAACAATATTGTACAACACAGTATGATCTGACAAGTAATTAGCATTAAAAATTAATCGGCGCATGCAGATAAGCCTTATTAACAGGTGAGCGGTGGAACGGTAAAACAGCGCCGTGTGTGGTCCAGGGCTGCAGGGGGGGAGGGGGGCGAATTTCAATATTTATCAACAAATGGGACCGCGCGCCGATATGCAATATTCACGAGTAAGGTTAAGTGCACACTAGCGCTTCGATATTTCCATAGACAACTTATGACCATTTAGCATGAAGTGACAGAATTACCATGATAATATTATGTAGGTTTGTCGCTAGAATCTGTCAGTGTTTCTGTTTTCATATTTCTTCTATTGCCTGCAGTTACGTATTTTAACTTTGCTGTTGCCATGCTAAACCTGATACAGTTATTTCCATAGATAGGAGCCTTTATCTTATGCGTTTTTATAGGGGAAGAGTTTGTAGCAGTTTGTTTCCGCCGACGCGCGACGGTCGTAGTCTTCTGTCTTCACTCTCCGTCATGTTATTACGATCATCCTTTAGGGTGAGTCTTGCAGTAAACGGTACGGTAGACTGTAATATTGCAAATGCAGATGATAGTTTATGAAATCTGGTAATCGCCACATTATGGACTATCTAGGGCTTCCCTCCAGGAGAATGAGCCTATGTCATTGCTCTGACTTTATTTTACCAAGGCTTTTGAGGCTGCGGTGCGTAATCTCTATGGCCATCCCATAGTTAAACTTAAGGTAGGTACTGGCCGTAAAAAATAACACTTTTTATTTTTTTTTTAATTTTTACCCTGTCTGTTCTAGGCCTTAAGCTTAAGTCGCTTTCCTTGTGCAAGTTAGTACTTTTATTAACATTTATACATCCTTATGTTTGTGATCACTGTTTTCAATTATACTTATTAGCCAGTAAGAGGATTACTTAAATCAACTTGCCTTCCGCAGACTACTTAAATCTTAATGTTCCTACTTAAATGTTAATGGAATTTAAATGCTGTTTAAGGCCAATAGATCAATTAAAGTAAGTACCAACCAGACAGCTTTAGTTTTGCTCGTTTTCAGGAAGATAATCATGTTGATAGTGGTCGGAAATCGTCATTCACAAATCACACTTTGTCCATCATTCCCATGGAAAACAGAGATTTTCAAGCATTATTAGCAAGCTGGTGTATATACTACATTAGTATTTATGATGAGGGTACAAAAACGCCTGCAACGTTGCCAAATCCCTACAAAAAGCTCCCTTAGCGTGGCAAAAATGTAGTTTTAGTTTATGGGGAGTAATAACAAATTAATTTAAGCCCAAGCACGCCGGCCATTTTCCCACTCTCAACAATTAACTGATCATTCAAGATGGCAGAGGCCGTCGAATTCTCGGCGCAGGCGCAGCCTCTTTGTCGGCTCCCTGGTGACATTTTGTGGAGCAAACCTTCATTCCGCGGCAGCTTTCATGTGGTTAAAATCATTCGTTTGATGTATATTTTTATAATTTTTTAAATTACCGAGATATGCGGCCATTTTCAACCTCATGCGGCCGAGATGAACGGCTAATTAAATCAGGTTTTTTAGTTAATAGCTCGGTGCTTACATAGTTGTCATAACTTCACGGTAATGGCTTGGCAACTTCATAATTTGAGAGAAAAACGTCGTTAGGGCAACATGAGATCCGTGTTCTAGGGAATAGAGACTAGAGTCTCTACTCTCTACCTAGTCTCTATTCCCTAGAATATAGATATAAAGAATAATATATAGATACATCATACAGCTAATTTAAATCTAATCTAAATTTAAAGTACAGTAGGTACTAATATGTAAATTAATAGGCACTAAATAATGTATAAATTACTAATGAAATTAGTAGTAGAAAAGTATGGAGATACTTTGAGTCCCGGGAAAGGACACAGGATATACTTTTCGTCCCGGAAAAATGTACGGTTCCCGCGCGATAAACTAATTTTGGCGCAGCGGAGTTGCGGGTGTCCTCTACAGAGGGATCCGAGTGCTAAATAAAGCGATTTATATGTTGTGTTTCCTCGTCACCTATGGCTCTATAACTTCACATGATGCAATTTTTAATGAACGTGTATGATAATGAAAATATATGGAAAGTATACCCACCAAAAAACATTTTCATGTAAAAATGCTGCCAAGATGAGAACATAATAGTTCGTGGTGTCAAAAAGTAGTGAGATCTCATGTAGAGCCAAGTTTCAAACCTTACACACTCAGCCCTAAATCTAACCTTAATTTTACACATAAATCGCGGCAAAATACTTGATATAATGTGTCAGCCGCACGAGAAGGATCTAAAAACTCTACACATTAGTCAAAATCGGTGGCCTGGCCATTTTGTTGCGGTTAATATAAAAGTTATTGAGTACAACAGAGAGTAGTTCAAAGCTCATAGCATGACCAATAACATTATTTTTTAACAAAAAATTAAAACCGACTTCCAAGATAAAAACAAAAGTAATACTTATTCTTAATCTAAAAAGATTCAAATAATTCTTATTCCTTATTATAGTGGCGTCTTCAGACTTCGCCTAAACCTCAACTATTTCTGTACCCAATCTTCGTACTTTTGAAGTCGGTACCAGCCCGGAAAAGTTCTGAGATCAATAGCAATCTGATCTGCAATCTGATGAATGAATCTGATAGCAATTACGCTAAAGTAAGCTGGTACCGACTTCAAAAGCATGAAGATTGAGTACAGAAATAGTTGAGGTTTAGGCGAAGTCTGAAGACGCCACTATAATAAGGAATAAGAATTATTTGATTCTTTTTAGATTAAGAATAAGTATTACTTTTGTTTTTATCTTGGAAGTCGGTTTTAATTTTTTGTTAAAAATTAATAATTTTACCCTTTTTAGGTACATAATATGAGACGACATAATATAATATTATAGCTTGTTGTCTTAGAGTTGTACATATTACTAGCGGTCGCCTGCGGCTCTGCCCGCGTGGATATCGGTTACGGCTGCAAAAAGCCTACCAAGGAAAGACTCGGTCAGCAAAATGATTCCCAGGTCAATTCACAGACTCCGACACTGACATCGACGACGCGGACGCAGTCATTATCCGAAGGGTGTATAACAGTGCACACTGCACAGATTGTCTTCCCGCAAGCGCATCCCGCTTGGTGACGCCCACTATCGTAATATTTTAATTTCGCCATAATTTCAAAACCAAACGTCCAATTTTAATCATTCAAAGACCAAATTTTATCTACATAAGCTGTACTTAGTAATGAAATAATTTATTTTGATAAGGATAAATGGCATGAGTAAAATAAACGCGTTTAATAGTTGTCCAAAAAAATTCAAGATTTTTAAATAAAAAAATGGTTATTGTGCCTCACTCGACATAGATAAGTATAGTGTGTCATGGACTTTTTTGTAGATATTTATAAGATCTACAATACTTAGAAGATTTTATGGTTCTATCTTTTATAGTTTCGGCAGCGTACGCAAAATAAGTAACTTTTCTGGTTGATTTTTTCACCTCGCGTCCGAAAAACCCAAATATCTCACGAAACCCTATTTTTTCCAAAATACAATTTAGCCTATGTTCAGCACAAATAATGTAGGATTTGCTTGGAGTAGTTTAAATAAAGCCAAAATCCTCAAACTTGTATCTATAAGGATTCAAAAGTTCTGTTGGGTACCTTCAGAATCAGGGTATAACCTGGTGCAAAATCTTACTTTTTGGTAGTATATGCCTGAAATACTTCGGAAAAATCGAAATCACCATATGTTCCCATATAAATTTCAAGGAGTCCCCTCGATTCCACATGGATCCCATCATCAGATCACCACTTTTGTGAACATGGTACGAACCTCGGATTCAACCCTGTACAACAACAAAAGAATCATGAAAATTGGTCCATAAACGTCGAAGTTACGGTTGAACATACAAATATATATATATATATATATATATATATATATATATATATATATATATATATATATATATAGACTTACTTTTTAGAAGTCAGTTAAAAATGGCCAAGCCACCCCTTTTGACTAATGTGTACAGTTTTTAGATTCTTCTCGTGCGGCTGACACATTATATCAAGTATTTTGCCGCGTTTTATGTGTAAAATTAAGGTTTTTAGATTTAGGGCTGAGTGTGTAAGGTTTGAAACTTGGCTCTACATGAGATCTCACTACTTTTTGACACCACGAACTATTATGTTCTCATCTTGGCAGCATTTTCACATGAAAATGTTTTTTGATGGGATTTCATTTCTTTTTGTAAGTTTTACCACACACGTTTTTATGAAATTAAGGGGCATACGAGCATGTGCACTCGCATTATTAGAAAAGTTGCAAGTGCTTTGCCAGACTTTAAGAGGGGATCGGTTGTATAATATATAATATTAGTATAGATTAGAAACAAACGAGCAAACAGATCAAACAACTGATGGAAAATACTGCCGTCGCCGAGTTGCCATACTTTCAGAAAGAAAAGGGTTAATTGAAGGAATAGGGAAAAGGGGTATCCCTATTCCTCTGTTCTCTTTCCCTTTTTTATGAAACTAGGGGGCAAACAAGCAGACGGGTCACCGGACGGCAAGCAACTGCCATCACCCATGGACACTGTAACATTAGAAGAGTTGCAAGTGCGTTTCCGGCCTTTTTATGAAGGAATAGGCTAAGGGAATAAGCAGAAGAGAATAGGGATAGGGAATAATGTATTGGTGCAGTTGGGCCTCCGCTAAACTCACCCACTAGTGACTAGACGAAACACAGCGCAAGCGCTGTTTCACGCCGGTTTTCTGTGAGTCTGTGGTCTCTCAAGGATAATACGTATTTTTAGTGTTCCATAACCATAAGGTGAAAACGGGAACCTATTACTAAGACTTCGTTGTCTTTCCGTCTGTTCGTCTGTCTGTCTGTCTGTCTGTCTATCTGTCTGTCTGTCTCCAGTCTGTAACTCAGGAATAATAGCTAGAGAGTTGAAATTTTCACAGATTATGTATATTTGTTGCCGCTATAACAACAAATACTAGAAACAAAATAAAATTAATATTTAAAGGGGGCTCTATATCAATAATGGCAACAGGTAAGTACTCGATTTTTTCTCAAAGTCCTTAATAATATGTTTACTTTAATATTTAATAATAATATTAAAATAAAATAAAAAAATAAGGGGGCTCCCATACAAAAAATACAATTTTTGGCCTAATTTTGCTCTATAAGTGTACGGATATAGGTTAGGTTGGCTTTGATAATTTTTTTGTTGTTTCTGTACTAATAGTATGTTACATACCAAATTTCAGCTTTCTCAGACTTCAGGAAGTACCCTAATAGTTTTGATAATAGGTTGAGTCAGTGCCAAAATTGTGGGTTTTTGGACACCTATAAAATCTTAAGTAGAAAAGCTACTATATTCAAACTTTGCGCATTTCATAATTTTACTCATGTATCCTAAAAATTTAAAGTATTATCCAAACCAAAGTTACGAGGGTTCAAAAATACGACGAAACGTTTCGAGAAAAGGTAGGTAGTGCCCTTGCGCGCTTCGCTTGGCTCATCTTGGCGGGGGCACTCCCGTGCCCCCAGATTACGTACAACTTTTGAGGCTTAATTAGAGCTTAGTACCACAGATTACTAAATAGTTGGTTATGATACGTACTAATTATGTATCGTAGGTATATAATTAATCTGTTTTTCTGGCGGAGAGCGGAGTCACAAATGGCGTAAAAGATATACATATATTACAGCTATAATAGCTATAATATTTTATAGCTATATAGCTATTATTTTATACTATACTTGATGACGCCCGCAACTCCGTTGCGCCAAAATTAGTTTATCGCGCGGGAACCGTACATTTTTCCGGGATAAAAAGTATCCTATGTCCTTTCTCGGGACTCAAAGTATCTCCATACCAAATTCAGCAAAATCGGTTCAGGGGTTCGGGCGTGAAGAGGTAACAGACAGACAGACAGACAGACAGACAGACACACTTTCGCATTTATAATTAGTATGGATAGTATATACGTTTAATTAACAATATACTAGATACTTAGGTCATTTATGAAAAATTAACAGAAACAAAATAACAGAAACTGAAGTTTTATTGTATTTGACTAACTTATAAGTTACTAAGATGAAACCGCGCGATTATCGCGTGGGAACCGTACATTTTTCCGGGATGAAAAGTATCCTATGTCCTTTCCCGGGACTCAAAGTAGATATTTTACTTTACCATGCCAAATTTCAGCTGTCGGTGAAGCGGTTTGGGCGTGAAGAGGTAACAGACAGGCACACCGCACACTTTCGCATATTTTTTATACGTATGTTAATATGGATTAGTATGGATAAACATAATTTTAATTTGTTCCCATTACCTGTTCCATATATAAATGCTGAAACTCCTATAATAATGGATGACATTGGATAAAAAACTTCGGTGAATGTATTTAGCATGAGCTGTTATTTTTTTTTTTTTGACTAGTGAATACTTGTATGATCCGCCTCTATAGTGGTCGTCCTTAACTCTGTCCATCCATTGGCTAACCATCTTTAGTCAAGTCCTATTGTGCTCCGACTTATAGAAGTATGCCATTGGTTTTTGTATGTGTCATTTGCAATATTTTATTACCAGTCCACTGTATATTGAATCGGATATTTTAATAGGCGGGAAGAATGTTTATTATTGTCGTTCAGTTATTATTGTGATAGCTGCGTATTAAAAAAATAAAGAGAAAAACAACACAGTATAGAAAAATAATATTAAATGCTACAGAGAAATCAGACACACACAAAAACCATCATGATGTAGGTAACTATAGGTGTACCAGAATCTGATGGCAAAAAGGGAGAAAATAAATTGACTCTAGTCTCTAGCAATACCGGGGTAATTGAAATAAAACATTTTGATCCTTTTCTTTTAGCAGCTAATCTGTGTATTAAACATGCAAATATAAAAATTTATCCAACGATTTAGGATATTTTTTGAAAATTTGCTGTTAAAAATTGCCATTAGATTCTGGTAGACCTATAAGAGTTTTAGTTTTCCTTCCAGAGGTTTATGGACAATAGAATAAGCCAATATTATGATTCTCAATATTTTCCTGCTCCAATGCTTAATAGATTTAATACAGTCATGCTGTTTCACTTTTACGTCAGTTTTGAGTCAATTTATGTTCTTGCTGAAACTCTGAAGTAAAATTCTGAACGACCACAAAAACAGCGCGGGAAGGAGCCGTCTATTAATCACGTGACGTATAATAATATTTACACACTGACGATACGGTAAATGCTTAGATAGCATTCAGAGAATTTTTATCAAAATATCCCAAATTTGAACAACACTTTATTTAAATCGAATAAATAAAGAATTATGTTCAAAAAAATTACAAGCTTTTAGCATTGTCAATTCAACGGTAAAACTTGTAAAAATAAAATATTGTAGTATACATGTAGGTATTTGTTTTACTTTTGGAAATAAATACGCCGTAGTCCGTACACGCTATCTTCCTTGAGAGGCTCAAGTCTCAACTTTGTGATATTTGGTGATTTTTTTTGTGATATTTTAAGGTAATACGTGAAAAATGGACAGCCCGTAGCGGTATCTTAATAGCTATTCTACACCCTTGAAACAAAGATGAGTTATACGATTTTTATTAATTGCTGGCTAGAAAAAAGCAAACGGCACATCTGCCCGAAATATATTTCAGGCACGTTCTTGCGAATCAATACAGACTACAGTCGATGAATTATTGATGTGTTATTGTCACTTCACCGCCTGTACCAGTTCCAAACAATAATCGTCATTTTCATTTGACAAACAACCGGTCTAATCATCCATCTGGATTCAGGAGCAAAGAATTTTAAAGTCCGATTTTTTGACGAAATTGAATTTTTTCACGCAATTCTACATGGATATGGAAGTTTAATCCATACTAATATACTAATATACTACTATTATAAATGCGAAAGTGTGTCTGTCTGTCTGTCTGTTACCTCTTCACGCTCGAACCGCTGAACCGATTTTGATGAAATTTGGCATGGTGATTCTTTGAGCCCCGAGAAAGGACATAGGATAGTTTTTAACCCGGGAAAATGTACGATTCCCGCGCGATAAATGAATTTTAGCAACGAAGTTGCGGGCATCATCTAGTACACTATAATATTATGAAAGATCTTAAATAATACCTACCTACTCCATAAATTATCCAAAAAGAAAACCTAATAAATTATATCATTGTGCGCGCAGTTTAAGAAACGATGTTATATTCTTATCTAGCAATAAAAGTATCTTTTTGCAAAAAATCGTCTAAATTTAACCAGTGGTTTAGCGAAATGCAGACTTTCGCATTACTTTAACATAATATTAGCATTTGACTAAATAACTTCTAATACACGTGAACTCTTCTAGTCGTAGAGGGTGCTACGCAAATGCGTAGCGCATCTAGATAATATCATTAAATGACAAGAGCTACGATTTTCTTTTGTTTCTGCAGAAAATTCCTAAGTTATATCTTCGTTAAGGCTGCTCTTTCGAAAAAAGCGTGCAGATGAAACAACTTTTCATCGGCATTAACAGAGAAATTATATCTGAAAAAAAATAATTAGTAATCTACATGATATGATACGTAATTTGGTTTTGCCATATTTTTTCTATCGGTATCACATAATAAAGAAATAAAAAACCAAATCACCTCCAAATCGTTGGATGAAACCACTTTACTCCTTCATTATTTATCAAAAGAATATATAAAAAAATATCTACTGCTTTGCAATACATAAGTTAATAAATTGTTTTTTTTTACTTTTTTGAAATATGTATTATATTAAGCCTTAAAAAGGTTTTTTTTCCTATTTCGCCCTATCATGAACGCGGCGAGCGTCGTAACCGCCACCGTACAAGGCGCGCTGTTATGAATGTTATTTTAATGTCATTTACGTCGATATTCGCACTGACAGACAATCGACCTGCTAATTTAGGGAGAGAGGGCCCTTAAGATTTTTTTAGATTATAATAATTGCTTGTTAGCAATTTAAGTAAAAACAATTAAAGTATTGAAGTAGTTTAGGCCTAAAATATTTCCCACTAGATGACGCCCGCAACTTCGTTACGCCAAAGTTCGTTTATCGCGCGGGAACCGTACATTTATCCGGGATAAAAAGTATCCTGTGTCCTTTCCCGGGACTCAAAGTATCTCCATGTCAAATTTTAGCAAAATCGGTTTTGCGGTTTGAGCGTGAAGAGGTAACAGACAGACAGACAGACAGACACACTTTCGCATTTATAATATTAGTAAGGAAAGTAAGGATCTCATATTATGTTACAAGTACAATCTACGACGTCGCTTAATAACCACAGTAGCGTAGAGTAGCAATAGTAGTAGATGTTTTGGCACGTGGGCAGCATAATTATGTCACGAAGGCATCGATGCAAACAGGTGTCACCTAAAATATAAATACCTTTGATAATAATTAAGATTTTAAAATGTGACTGTGTTCTGATTTTGGTCACGCATCAAAATAGCCTTAAAGATTACGACCTTACCACTTTGCCATGAGCCAAAACATTACTTTTGATCTGTAGCTCTGTGCTTAAGGTCGCGACTCGCGGTCGTCAAAATCTAGTTATCATGGCGAGTAAGTTTTTACCACTCCCGGCCTCTGAATATACATAAGCGTCTTCGTAATTACTGTCAATTTCTTCAACTCATCTTTAATATTTATATAGTCTATAGTGGCGTCCTTGGAATCTTTTTGCAATCTCGTCCTGGATAAGTTTTTCGTAGAAGAGTTTAAGACATACCATGCAACAATTACATGGTAGCGCAAATAGAATACTGATATAAATCATTTACAATTCTGATTAAAAATACACCTAGATCCTAAGGTATCTTTAATCAGAATTGTAAAGCTTACGTCTAGAGCAGCTATATGCAGCCCGCGACACCAAGACCAAAACGTGTTTGTGGCCCGTTTAAAAAAAAAAGATGAGTACCATTGATCTAGAGCCGCTATCCCCAACCCGCGGCCCGCGGGCCGCATGTGGCCCGCCGGGACTTTATTTGTGGCCCGCGTGATGTTAAACAATTTTGAAATTCACGCCCACCGGCAAAATAACGTAAAGTCTACGTGATAGTCGTTAAATTTTTTCCACTTTTAAAATGTTAATTTTTGGGTTCCGTACCCAAAGGGTAAAAACGGGACCCTATTCATGAGACTTCGATGTCTGTCCGTCTGTCTGTCCGTCTGTCTGTCTGTCTCCAGGCTGTATCTCAAGAACCGCTATAGCTAGAGTTCTGAAATTTTCACAGATTGTGTATTTCCGGTGCCGCTATAATAACAAATACTAAAATAAAAATAAAATTAATATTTAAGGGGGGCTCCCATACAACAAACGTGACTTTTTTGGTCTTTTTTGCTCGTAATCAATAATGATAAGAGGTAGGCACTTGAAACTTTCACGAAAGCCTTAAATATATGTGTTATTTAATAATTCATAATAATATTTAAATATAATAAAAAATTAAGGGGGGCTCCCATACAAAAAACACAATTTTTAGTCTATGTTTGCTCTATAACGGTATGGAACCCTTCTTGCGCGAGTCCGACTCACACTAGGCCGATTTTTAAGAATGTTATTTTTTAACCCTAAAAATTTTTTGTTGCGGCCCGCGACATCAAGACCAAAACATGTTTGTGGCCCGTACGATTGGGGACCACTGATCTAGAGTATATCTAAATCTTTAGAGGTATTAAATAGCCAGAGGTAACATTTAGAGTGATTTTACTTTATTTAATGAAGAATTTGGCAGTTGGCACGAAATTCTATATTTGTTCAAACTCTTTATAAATTAAAGTAATACATTTAGATCTCTCTCATAAGAAACTACGAGGAAAGATAGTTATAAATATATCACGTTTCACTTCACATCACGCTTTTCAGACGGCATTAAGCTAATAAGAGGCATGGAGTTGCAGGCGTCATCTAGTTATTAAAATAAGAACGTCTGCCTCCAGTCTAATACTATTTAATAACACTAAAAATATCAGAGTCAAATTAAGTATCGCTCTTATAATTGTTATGGTCATTTAAATTTCGAATTATATACTTACAAGACCTTACAACCTACCATTTCCATACGATTGATTTTAAAAAGGAGTTCTTTTAACTCACCGCCCCGCGTGCAGTCGAATATGGTAAATTGGAATGTCCCTCTGATACGAACAATAGTAATTTTATTTTAAACAAGTGTATGGATACGCGGTGACTTAATGAGGTCTCGTTGTCAGTCAGTCAGTCGCATGCAAACGGGCCCTTTGTTCGTCATATTTTATTTATAACCAGCCAGATATACTCGTTATACAGTCACGAAAACATACACGCGAAATACTCAAAGAGTGTCGAAATTACAAACATCGCATTTCGAGGCACAAAAGTGACAAAACTTTTGATAGAATTGCCAGGGCCCCCGCTACCATATCTGCAATGTGTGCAATGCACACGGGTGCCATCCTCTAGGGGTGCCAAATCGCCATCTTTAGGGGCCAAGCCAAGGACCCAAAAAATTTGCCTAAAGAAGCGCCAAAATCTTTTTTTTGCACACAGGCGCCAGTAGCCCTTACGGAGGCCCTGAGAATTGCATTTGTGTGCAATTCTGTGCCTAGTTATTTTGATTCTAGGGCCTTTGATACCTTACGTCTGGTATAATGTAGCTAAATTTTCGCTACTTTGTTGCGTGAAAATTCGTTTATTTTGCCGAAATAAGCCATTTCCCCTATAAAAACTATCCGATATTCTTTTCCGGGACTTTGAGTAAGTATCTACATTTCAAGCAATTAAGTGTAGCGGTTTGAGCGTGAATAGATAAGAGGTACACTAAATTATATTTACAAGAAAAGTATAGATGTTAAAAAATACATTATTTAAACAGGAATAAACATCTACCTAGTACATAGATCAGATATCGGCAGATGACTTACAATACAGTGAATCTGAATTCTGATGACTTACAGTACAGTAGATCTGAATTCTGAACCGAATTAACAAAATATCGATTGAGACCTTACTTTCTTAGTTATTTACTTACATGCATAGTAAATATTATACTTACTGCACGGCGACGTAAGTATAGAGTTTTAGGCCAAGCCACAACAATATCGCACATTAAATGAGATGCGATGTCGCAACGCAAAAATTTCGTACAGCATAGCACTCTTTACATCGGAAATTTTCACGATGCGTTCTGCGGCGTCGTAGATTTATACGATGCGACGCCCCAGCGCAGTGTTGTGGCCTGGCCCTATGGCTTTGAAGTTTGACATTTCTTCAGTATGTACTATGTACTACTATCAGAGAAGTTGATTCATAAGAAGTTGACGGACCTACGTTATTTGGTCGGGCTATGTCAATTCAATGTAAGTCGCGATCTGTCAAACTACGTAGAGATAAACTACGATAACATGGCGCGCCCCTCCAAAATTCAAAACGTTTGAAGTGCGTTGTCTTGCGCGGTCGGCTAGTTATGATTAGTGGACCAACAAAAATCTTGGTAATAAGTGACATTAAGTGAAATATTACGTGTGCTGTAATTGGTTGAATACTTACTACATACAAACGCTTTCATAAGCATGTGACTACACACATTGAAACAGTCATTTGGAGGGGCGTGCCATGTTATCGTAGTTGATCTCTACCTAGGTCCGCCATCTGCCTATGAATCAACTTCTCTGGTGTTATTATATACTCTTTATTTTTGTCACTATACAGTTAAATCACCTACGTATAATAAAATGATTATGAGGTTTTCTTGACCAAAACAAGTAGCATCTCAAGCCAACCGTAATTAGAGGGTTACAAGACGAAGTACCAATACATTAAGTTTACGTGTTGCGGAAAAATGGTAGAAAATTAAAGTGTTGAAAGTGCAAAAATTAATGTCCCTCCGTACAGTTGTCCATCACGGGGCCACAATCACTATTATTTACACTCATTAATGGTCGAGGAGTGGAGTGGCCGAGTTAATGGTTCCAAGAGTTCCGCGCAATAAGTCTTGAAGCAAATTGTAAGTTTTGTTTTTATGTACCGACTTAAAGATACATTATAAGGGCGGCAATACAAAGTGGTACATTGCAGTAAGAAGTTACGGCCTATGCGCCAAAAAGTATTTTACTTAGTTTGCTAAAGACAGCGGTATTAGCCTATTTGCTACAGAAGATCTTACAGTATGTAATATACATTTAAGTTGTGTGATAAGTGAAAAATATCTATGAAGCATCTCAATTTTGGCCAGTGATGGACCAACATGCACGTGTTTCGCTTAGTTATCAATGTGTAGAATATCTATCTGTGTTCACTCATGAAAGTTTATTGTTCATGACAAACTGTTTTAAAATTTTATACCAGTTACTTCACAAAAAGGCTCCTGTGGAAAAACAAACCTTCACCAACAGCAAAATTATCGCAACACGTAAGCTTCGTCGCCGATATTTTATAAAATCAATATCTCGGTTTTTATCGGAGCCAGCCGTTTACAAATGTCGGTGACAGATTGTGGTATGTGCGGGCGAGATGTGGGGAGATGCGAGCGAGTATTTTAATTAATACCACACCAGAGGGACATAAATATACAGTTGGGCTGATTACGCCGCGGCTCCTGGCTTATCGAAATTTCGCTGTACCAACGCTGTACCTTAAGCGTGCTACATACTGAAGCCAGAGTAAGCAGAACTAACGAGTAGGCCGACTCAGAGACTAGTATCACAAAATACATAATATTAGTACAAGTAGTAGTATGTCATATCGGCCGGCGCGCGCCGTACTAATGCGTTCTAAAGAGGTTACTAAGCATTGTGAAACATGTTGAAATTACACTCACGCCCAACTCGCGTATTATATTTTGCCCGTTTGTTTAAAGTTGAGGTACTCCTTAGTTACTTAGTACAGCCTTAAGTAGGTATATTAGTCATTCACAGTAACAGTAATTAGTGACAAGCATTCGTACTCATCACACTGAGTTCGTCCACAAAAAGCCTTCATTTTCCGGCAGGCTGTGTATGTGCCCGGCTTTACCATTCAGCTTTTTGTCGGCGAATATTGCAAATTGGTCGAATTTCACGTCTCTCTGCTACTGAAATTTTAATGAAATGAAGTAAACTTTTTTAACGTTATTTTGAAGTAACGGGACTGTGGTTTCGGAACTTTATTGATGTTATTTTTCTGGTACATATTTGCCACGGTGAAGCAGAATTTATTATACATTAGCAATAGTTTATAGTACAGATAAGTGCAATAAACACATGATGTATCCTGGCTAAAATCAGTTGGTTCGATTCGTATGAAAAAGGAAATTGAGTTGTGACAAAACAAATTTTGATTGAAAAGGCTTTAATCTAAAATATCTTGCAACTCCTTTTAAAAATGTTTGCTCTCTCCTACATAACTTAGAGCACAGAAACAAACAAATCTCCTATACTTATGTATAAACAAATTAAAGTTGAATGAATCCTGAAAAGGACCGTAATGCTATCAGCATAACTTCTTAACTGTAATATCGTCAACAGAGCTATCAATTAAAATATAACATATCTTTAATCAAATTAAAGTAACTTTAATTCGTGTACATGTAACTGTCACCATAAATCTGGCGGCCGCTACCGGGGCTGCGCGTGCGCCGGGCCTGCATTATTCAACACCCACCCAATAAATTAATGCTCACATTGGGCCTTCGCCGCACATACTAATGGCGACACGCGGCGATCCACTTTTTACCATCCATCCATTCAGCTCCCCATTGATGCGGACCGGAAAAAGTAGTTTTCGAAGGCCCTTTTTACGAAGGACGTGATCGCTTTTGGAGGTGATGAGAATTCCTGATTGACCCCCGGATGTGGATTCGAATTTCGAATTGTAATTCCAAATTTAACTTCAGTATTTACCACTACAATGATGCTTTTATAATGTTTTTTTATTAGCAGCCAGTGCCAAAGGCTTATTGTATAAAGGGAAACCAGTGAACTTGTAGTTTTGTTATTCGTAGAGGGAAACCTTAAAAGTCTGTAGTCTAGATACGTTAATGGGTTGGTAGTTGAGTGACATTCAAGATATAAAAGATAAGATGGGTTTTGTAGGCGACCTAGATTATATTGTCCATAACAGTTAAAGACTTTATTATTTCGAAAAATATACCCTGCAATAACTTGCACACATTAAATTTGGGGCAACTCTTACGCTTGTAGCTACCTTTATAGTCATGACTCATGACTCATAATATTTTGTTAGGTACCCAAGTGGCACACTTCAGACGCCTTAAATCTATTTATGCTTTAGGAGTACTAATCATGGCTTTTTTATAGACAAACTAGACATTGGCATTCTATACATGGTTGTGAATAAGAACTAAGTTTCTAATAGAAAAAATATCTAGTGTTCCTTGTTTTAAAACCTTTATTAGTTCATTACACTGAGTTAAGAGCAAATTTATTTGTTATGGACTATATTTGCTCTGTTAAAAGCGCTGCTGTAGTTCAATTATTCTGTAGACTTATTATCACAAATACTTTTTAAGAATTGAAATTATTTGTAGAACAATTACTCTAAAAGTAATCAAAAAGGTTTTTAGATGGATTTGTTTGGCACTTTTTTAAGTCTATACTTAATAGAATCACTGACTAGATACTCGATAGTGTTATACTCTATTGAAAGTCCCGTTTCCTCCTTCATTAGGAAACTTAAGCTTAAAACATTTTATTTTAAGAGTACATATTAAGTATATAAAGGACAGCGTTCTGCAAGCATGAAGAAAGCAGGAGATATACTTCGATCGCAGATTCTCGGAAATCTTTCGTTATTTTGTTTTCGCGTTGTCGCGATCACCGGTGCTCTTATGGGGCTTTTTTTATTCTGTTTTATTTATAGGACCTTTATATCAAGACATGTAAAAATAAACAAAAGAAAGTTAATGTCTACTAATTATGACGTGATGCAATGTACAATTGTTTTGCAACGTCGGACGAGGGATTCGCCAATAAACTATGAAATAACCCAACATCATGCTGATTTAAATTAAATGACAGCATAATTGCATGTCTCTCTTGTTGAAAACGCATACATTCTGTAAGAAGATGATGTACATCCTCCACTGCTCCACATGTGTCACAATTGGGCGAGTCCTTCCTCATTAGAAAGGCAAATTTATTTAAAGGCATATATATGGTCCGTTCTCAACCTGAGAGTGGTTACAATAGTCGCTCTTGAAAGCTTGGTACGCTAAAACCAGGGTACATGAGGGGCTTGATGGGTTAAGAAGACGCTTTCGGAGAAAAGTGGAAAAGTAGATAAAATAAAGGTGCCGTTAGTAGACTGCCACATCAACTTTCTTTGCCCTCAAAGTCATCGGACATCACTTCAGCAACGAATCATCAAGCTGCGAAGAAGAATTGACACTGTCTCGAAAATCGATTCTTGTTGAAAACCATGATGAACTACAGACTGACAATGATAGTGAAAGTGACGATTCTGGCGATGAAGAGGTACCTATCATTTGCTTGCTTTAAAAATACATGTAATAAGCAACTACCTACTCAATAATTTTATACAGACAATAAAATATTGCGAATATTTTTAATTTGACAATATGATAATAAGTAAAATCAAAGTAGGCCACCAGAAATATTGGTTCCCTATGGTATTGCACTGAAAAATCACCAAAACGCGAACTAAACACCATCTTATGCCAGTCTGAATATACTCTGGTAGATAATTACGAGAAAAAATAGTTTACAAACATTTCTTTCTATAGATTACGATACGATTGTCATAAGAACGATTACACTATTGAAATACTAATTTTTTAGTGAAACTGCAAGTTGACTTGTCGTGCTCTTAAAATTACCTTTAGCTCAATTTTAGGAGTAAATCTTCTAATCAATACTTACTTATAGACAATTTAATCTAGAGGCCATTTTTATTAATAGAATACGACAGTAATGGCCATTTTGGTAAAAATCTAAATATTTAGTTACAATAAAATACGCGATTTATTTATTTGTAAACATAAAAATATTTAAATATATGAAATTATTATCAAAATACATGGTTTTGGTATTTATTTTAACAAAATCTATTAAAAATGTGCATCAATATTTTTTTTTATTAAAAAAATCATTTAAATTAACGAATATAAAAGGCCCATAAGTTTTTTAAAACTATTTCAACTTTTACTATAAAATAAATTCGGCACGGATTTTGAGCCCTCTGTTCGCGCGAAACAAAAACTTATTTAATTTCATTTCACCGTTAAAGCTTTAACTTAAAACACTTTGAAGTTTGAACTACGGTGTGCCATTAGAAAATAGGAAATGTTTTTTAAAATAAACAACTCTTGTCGATGTTTTTATTTAGTTGACTTTGATTATTATTAGTGGTTTTAAAAATATTCACCATTAGAACATCAGTAGAGTAATGGTGTTATCTTAATGTTGGCTAGAAAACCTAATTCCTTTCTTATGTGCATCTTATTATAATGTTCTTATAATAGTTTTGTAGATATTCCCTATAGATAAATATAAATTGCTATTATCGTTATCTAATGATGAATTCTTATGCTGCTCTTGTCATTATAGTATAGATAGGTGCCCATTTTTACTGAATTCGGTATATAGGATATCTTCAGGGATTATTGACTCTTATGTAAGAATACTAAGTTTAATTCTGTAAAATAACTAATAGTGCATCACTAGATATACTTGTGCTGCTTGGGTAGGTACCATTTACCAATAAGTTGAAACAATAGATTCTTAAAAACCATAAAAACGTCGCAATAACAGTTTATCAGTTCTCATAATGTCGTTAATGTGTGATTTATTACTTATTGTCAAAAATTGTTCACCATCAGATAATTATCGCTGAAGAAAAGCAGGAAACGACGAACGTGATCCTTAATCTACGTCGAATGCGGTGTAAATGATGATGGATGGGCTATTTTTTATATAAATAACAATCATTATACAATAAGTGCTTAAATCTTTAGTGTGAAGTTGCGTGCTTCGTGCGACCAAACGCGAGTGCGGCCGTAATGGTAATATTTCCACGAAACGTGAAAATGCAATAAATATCATGTTTCTTTTTTTTCCCCTAACGGTGTCAGGGCTTGTTGTTATCTTCTAAAGTACACCATGGTACACCATAAAATATTCAATTATTATACAGAAGACTAATAGATAATATTATACAATATATAAAATTCTAAAAATTGACTACAGCCAAAAAAATTCCGTTCCGATAAAAAAAAAACATTACAATTTACAAATATCAAAATTAAAAACAATAAAATATTATATAAAGAATAAAAATACGGCACAACGTTCAACTACCCTAATATCACAGCTTGTTTGTAACACACACTATCTTCTTACAAAAAGAGAGGAACAAGTCTCTCTTTTTACCCCCCAGGATGGCAGGCAGATTCTCACCTGTCATCGATGTGCCCAATTTTTGCTCAATATCATATCTATTGCTAGCAAAAATTGGACACTCGAATAACAGGTGAGGAACCGTCTCCTCAACTCCCGGCTGACACAGGCACGACGGATCCTCCTTCAACTTGAATCTGTGCAAGTAGAAGGCGAATCCACCGTGTCCAGTCAGAATTTGTGTGGTGTGGTGTGTAATGTCTATCTTATTGACTATTTTGTATGCAGTAACAGCGCTTGGGAAAAAGAGCTTCGTGACTCCGGCCGTCCCTCCCACTTCGTATCTCCTGTCCCATTCCTCAATCGACACAGATCGTAGTCAGGTTTCCTTCTCAATCTCAGCGCGGCCTCCTTGGCTAATTCGTCAACCCTCTCATTCCCTCTCAACCCTGCGTGCGCCTTGATCTAAAACAGGGAGACCTCCCACCTCTGCAATGCAGCTTTTCGGAGCGCCCTTGTTTGCACTGCCAGCCTGGAGAGTCGATCTGGAATCGCTAAGGATACCGACCTTCGCCATTCTACTCTTGCAGGCTATACTTACTGCTCTTTGGAGCGCTAGAAGTTCGGCCTGGTAGACGGTGCAATACGGCGACAAAGCAAGCTTGACGGCCTTCGTCTCGGCCTCCCCCTTCCATACGGTCCACTGTCTTTCTTATTTTTTCAATTACCTCATCTCCCGTTTCTTGCTCATCTTTGGAGGACACTACCACTGAATGTAGAGTCCTTGTTTCGGGGAGACGATCAGCGACTCCTTTCGATGCCGCACTCGCATAAGTGGGTTTGGCAATAGTTGTACTGCTCTCCAAGAGCGAGTTTAATTTATCCATACTGTCAATGTTCTCTTTCATACATCCTCTCATCTCGTCCATCTTTCTCATCATTTCCTTCATACTAGTGTCAATATTTTCCTGTACTAATTTATTATTATTTTTTAGATTTTCCAGCAGTTCCTATTCCATGGTGTTTCTAGCGACGTCGGAAGGCTGGAGGGGGATGTAAAGGATCTCTCCCCAGCTCCCCAGTCATCCCTGTCTTCACCCTGGTAAGTTCGTTGTCCAACTCTTTAATTATTTGGTAGGCCCTGTCCAGCATTGCAATAACCTTATACCTAAATTATTAATATAGGTTTTCGCGTTGGTAAGACAGACTCTACCTTCCTCCGTTCTAGTTTTATATGCTACTGAGGGACTCTCGGCTTTTCCTGCGACTGTAGCTTTTTTGATCCTTTTTGTTTTAGGTGCAGAATGCTCCTGACTTGTTGCAAGTGTTTTATTGGTAGACAAGGCGGTAATGCTGAAGGCTTCTAGCTTTTCTAGCTTGTCAATACTTTCCCGCGCTGCGGAGGCTTTCGCAGGCTGCGTTAGGGCTCTGCCCTCGTCCATTTTATGACTGTTTGGCGGAGAGATCGTGAATGAATCACTTGGGCGCTTGGGGGTGTGAAACATTTTTTTTATTCTTTTTTTATTTATTATTATTATATTTTTTTATTTTTTTTTTATTTCTCCGGGGGACAAGTCAATTTTAATTAAGAATTGTCAAATTGGATGAACAAAAATAAAATCAAATTGTAAATTAAAATAAATAAATCAAAATTGGAATAAAATGTCAAATCAAGTAAAAACCTATCCTAACAGTTTTCCCCAATAGGAGAAAAAACTGTCCTAACCTAGATATATAGATATACTGTCTGTGTATTAATCCCTAAAACGCTCAACAAAAAATAAAATAAAATAAAATACCTTAGTCTAACAACTACCCAAAATGGGGTAGTTGGTCCTTATATTATTTATCTTATTCCTAGGCAGCGGTTCCAATAGGAGCTTTTGTTATTAATTCCTAATCTGCAGGTAAGGTTTTCTTTTTTTTTTAATAGCGTTCCAGGCGTTGCAGGTGTTCTAGCTGGTCCTCCAGGAGTCCCGTTGAAGCAGTGCGTCCCTCCTACTTCATCCGTTCCCGATGCCCGAAGATTGCTGCTCGCTGAATAATTTTCGCTCTGCCAATCAGAGCGTTGAAAATCTTGCCACTCTGCGATGTCTGTGAGTCGAGATATCAACGTTGTGATTTTTACAAATATACGGGTTTTTACGGGCAAAGGCTCAGGTGTTAAGATATTATTGCAGTTGTTCGCTGCCCTTTTGCCTTACTCTGCCGGTTTCAGCTTTGAATTTATTACGGTGCAACCCTATGACCATGTCAAATTCAAATTTGACAGATGTCACTTGATTCTGACAGTTCAAAATAACTCAGCTGAGGGTAATCCGCGATGCTTCTTGACGTTCGTGTGACCGTAAATATATGGAAGGTAGATAATTTTTACTTGTTTCTAGTTAATTTTGATACACTTCGTAAAAAGTAAACCGTGTAATCAATGTCACAGGTCCTATGTTAAGCACTAAACTTTACTAACAAGTAACTTTCAATATTTCCACCTTTACTATTTTTAAACTTAAATCAATGCGAGACTGTATGTTCAACGTGCCAGGGTTGCCAGCATCATAAATATCATGTTATCGACCTGCCTCAGGTGTACTCTCACCGAATATGATAATGAAACGTTTACAAAAGTGTCGTTTTCATCACTCATCAGTGGTGTAAGACTTAAGAGCCCGGGCTACCCTCGAAATTTTCATACATACGTAATACCAAAATCATTTTCTCATACGAAAATATTTAACATGTTTGAGTTATTTTTCAGCTTAAAATAGTAATTACCTAGGTTCCTGTACAAAAATTAACTTCAAAATATTTAAGCACTAAAAAATTTTTTTTGTGTATAAATGTTTTTTTACTCAATTTACTACTAAATATTTAAACACTAAAAAATACAGTAAAATACTAAAATATATATAAATAAATAGTAAATTTACTACTAAATATTTCAACTCTAAAAAATATTTTCTAGTATTTAAATATTTTGTAGTAAATTTACTATTTATTTATATATTTTTAGTGTTTTACTCTATTTTTAGTGTTTAAATATTTAGTAGAAAATTTAGTGAAAAAAATTTATACTTACACAAAAAAAAAAATATTTAGTGTTTAAATATTTTGAAGTTAATTTTTGTATAGGAACCTAGGTAATTACTATTTTAAGCTGAAAAATAACTCAAACATGTTAAATATTTTCGTATGAGAAAATGATTTTGGTACCACGACCGACAAAAATTCAAATAAAATCCCACTTTATGACCTTGATCTATAATAGGCTATAATAGGTTCATTTTGGTCTACGCCACTACAAAGCAGCGCGCGGCGGCATCGGTCGCTAGACTAATTTTATTTTATTTTATTTAGGAAAACAAACAGTACAAAATTACATATAAAACTTCTAGGAATATACGAATAGACCATTTACATGTTTTCACTTATATGTATTATGATTCTGGGAAAAACAAATACTTTTGACTAAATATTATGATACAAGTTAACGTTAACATTTAAAATAATTAATAAGCGGAAAAAACATCACAAAGCCTGCATTTATAATACAATATTACAATATTGTCGGTATTCGATTTAAATCTATAGGTACCTAACCTAGTTCATAAAGTGGCATTTTATTTGAATTTTTGTCGGTCGCAGTCGCTTGTGGCAAGGAACCGAAAGCCACCTTTAGGGTAACCGTTCTCTGCTTAGTGTGAAGCTGCCCTTACACGAGCCGTCCTTTTAGTATCCATTTCTATAATGTAGATAGACCCGCTGTTAGATGTAAGGACAGTTAATAGTAGTGACTATAAGTGATAGAATATTAATATGTACCTATATTGTATATATGTATTATCAAATTTACTGTTATTAACTAGATTTGAAAGTTTATTTTATTCATAAAGTCGATCGAACATACCAGAATAAGTATCTTATTAAAAATACAATAAAAATAATATTTGAGGGAAATTGTAGATTAAACCTTAACATTATGTAAATCTGAAGGGAGGTAAAGCTTGAAAAAACAACAAACAAAGGAATATTGATTTTAAAACATGTAATGAATGTAAATTATGGTTGTGTTTGACAGATTGATTGCCGTTGTCAATATAATGTGCACATACGAGGGCCCTTACGACGTGTAAACATGTTATAAACGATACCCTGCAGGTACAATTACTTACTGTACTTCCTCTATTATCAAAAAATGTGTTAAGTTTTCAACGGAACCCGGACAGTGCTGGCGCTAAAGAATCATTCATAAACTATCTGCCGCAGTCGATGCTCCATACTCTGTCAGACTTCTAATTAAATAAAGGTTAAATTATCATTAAATGAGTAGGAGTGGTAGCTAAGACTCTACCTAATTCGTCAACATTGACTTTATAACTTATAAGACGTTATATAAAATTATTTAATAAAGTGGTTGTATTTTTTATAGTAATCCATGTACTTATTTCCGATAAAAACTTATAAATTAATCGAAGAGATCTCTTTTAAGAGATAAGTACGCCGATGCATTGTTTCAAACTTTTAAATGTGTCTTTGTAACCTTGTGCACGAAGAATAAATAAATAAATAAATAATACTGAAATTACTAAAACATTCAATAGTCAGAAGAAAAGCAGGATATCGACGTTACTAAAAAATGAATGTGTTGAATTCGTGTCCACTTCCTGAATTTCAAGGCGCCCAGCATGACGACAATTTTAAATCACCTTCGATAATTTTTCGGTTATCAAACTTTTTGTTATGAAAGGACCAAGTTTTTAAGAAAGAATTTGTATTGACAATTTCGAACATAAAGCTGGGGGTAAAATGTAAATAGGGTGAGGTTCAAGGAAAAATTACTTATTTAAACTTACATAATATTGTCATACATTAATTCCGTATTATAATAGTAGGTATGACAGGCATAACAAATAGTGGCATTTGGTGGTTGGGTGGGCCCATGGGCGTATATAAGGGGGGGGGGGGTCCGGACCCCCCCATTACTATCCATCTTACTTGTCCGATCGACAATATATACGTACCACACCTATTTTAATCGGCGAGGTACATGTATTTTTTTCTATTCACAGTATAATAATAATTATTATTAAATCGTGGAGCGTATCCGTAGGTACTCCTACAGTAGGTACCGCGATACGCTCGTAGTTCGTCGCAGAGTCGGGAAATGTGCACTTGGTACAGTGTTCCCGCCGCAGCGCCGCGCCGCCGCCGTGCTTAGTAAATCAAAATAATTAAAAAAAAATCGACCAAGTGTGAGTCGGACTCGCGCACGAAGGGTTCCGTACCGTTTTAGAGCAAAAATAGCCCAAAAATTGTGATTTTTCTATGGGAGCCCCCCTTAAATATTTATTTTATTATATTTTTATTATAATTGACTAGACGTTCCACGCGGCTTCGCCAGCGCAAATTAGATATTTCACAGAAAAATTAATCCACAAAAAATAGCCTATAATCCTTCACGTGCTTTACTTCTTATATGTGTCAAATAACTGAAATAACATAAAAATTGCTCCAGTAGTTCGTGAGATAAGCCCTTTCAAATGATTTTCCCTATTTTTTCCACATTTTCCTCTATTTCTTCGCTCCTTTTTGTGGCTTATTTTTGGCTATATTTTATCACGCTAAGACTAATGTCTTAGCGTGATAAAATATAGCCTATAGCCTTTCTCGATAAATGGCCTATCTAACACTGAGAGAATTTTTCTAATCGGACCAGTAGTTCTTGAGATTAGCGCGTTCAAACAAACAAACAAACAAACTCTTCCGCCTTATAATATTACTAGTATAGATTATTAAAGTACAAGTAATATAAAGTAATTTGTGAATATTTCAAGTGCTTACATGACGTTTGTTGTATGAGAGCCCCCCTTAAATATTTGATTCATTTTATTTTTAGTATTATAGTTGTTGCAGCGGCGACAGAAATACATAATCTGTGAAAATATCAACGCTCTAGCTATCACCGTTCTTGAGATACAGCCTGGAGACAAACAGACAGATATCGAAGTCTCAGTAATAGGGTATTTACCCTTTGGGTACCCGTGGGTGGGCCATTTATTTGTCCAGTTTCTGAGGTTATTTGACAAGAGTTTATATTTTCAACAGCGTTGCTGATTGGTTAGTGTTTCGATGTTAGCCAATCAAGAGCATTAGTGTATAGATTATAAACACCTGAAAAAAAAAACTTAGAAACTCAGCATTAAAGTACCTAACTCAAATAGTTCAAAATATTATCCACACATTTCAAAGTAGGTAGGTATGTGACGAAAATGCAGATGTATTCGTATTGCGTACAGACTACAGATTAACACTGTAGATTACAGAGAATTTGTACAATAAAGGCTCCGACGCTATTACAAGAGTCAATAAAATGAATTGCTAATACCTGTCGGGGCGTTCAGAGATATTTTACACCTGGGTGTACCTTAATGTTTACATCATAAGGAGTATATTCATAGATAATTGAAGGCAAAATAACTTCGGGCGGGTCGTATTTAGCGGCGCCTGTGATCGTCTCATTAATGTCAGGCGGCCATCTTGTCGCCAATTTGCGGTTTGACAGACGAAGCGCGCCCACTGCCGCGTGTCATTGTAAACGCATTATGCGCGTGCGCACTAGAAGAAGTGTCTCATTAGTCATTATGTTTGCCGATGTAGGTTTTGCAGTCATTATTTTGAGAGAACTATGCATACATAGGCTGCACTAAAAATATCGGGAATGGAATTCTTCCACTATTCTTGTCATATTAAAATCTTTTTAATTGAAAACTCCTTGGTTTTAAAAATCGAATACCATTTATTTATTTAAAAAAAGATTCTCGGTCTTGTCACAAGGTCTTGTCAAACTTGTTTAGTCGTTGAGAAAATGGAATTCACTCGAGAAAATTCTAGAGCGATGATTTATTATGACTTTCGAAGTGGTTTAACACAAAAACAGTGTGTTGATCGGATGATTTCTGCATTTGGTGATGAAGCCCCATCCAAAACCACAATTTATCGCTGGTTTGCTGAATTTCAACGTGGACGTGTCAGGCTCAGTGATGATCCCCGTCAAGGTCGTCCAAAAACTGCAGTCACCCAAGAAAACGTTGATGCTGTGCGTAAGCTGGTTGAGGAAGATCGACATGTGACATACCGCGAAATTCAGGCAACTTTAGACATTGGCATGAGTCAAATACAAATAATATTGCATGAACAATTAGGTTTAAAAAAGTTGTTTTCCCGGTGGATACCGCATTTGCTCTGTGAAGAGCAAAAAGAGGCTCGTGTTACTTGGTGCGTCAGAACTCTCGAAAGATTCCACGCAGGATCCTCAAATGCTGTATACAACATCGTATCAGGTGACAAATCCTGGATATACCCCCTAAACTAAAAACCAGTCACGAGTTTGGGTGTTCGAAAATGAGTTAAAGCCAACAAAAATTGTTCGTTCACGGAGTGTTGCAAAAAAAATGGTGGCCACGTTTGTCTCCAAAACCGGGCATATTGCGACTATTCCTCTTGAGGGACAAAGAACGGTTAATGCAGAATGGTATGCTAGCATTTGTTTGCCACAGGTCGTATCTGAACTCCGTAAAAGAGAACTGCAACCGCCGCATCATCCTCCATCACGACAATGCGAGTTCTCACACCGCGCACAGAACAAAAGAGTTTTTAGAGCAAGAAAACATAGAATTATTAGACCATCCGCCGTACAGCCCCGACTTAAGCCCTAATGATTTCTATACTTTCCCTAAAATAAAGAATAAATTGCGTGGTCAGAGATTTTCATCACCTGAAGAAGCTGTGGACGCCTACAAAACGGCCATTTTGGAGACCCAACTTCAGAATGGAATGGTTGCTTCAATGATTGGTTTCATCGTATTGAAAAATGTGTCAAATTTCGCAAAGAATACTTCGAGAATAAGCAATAAACACATTTTTAAATAGTACTGTTGTGTCACCTCCTTGATTCCCGAAATTTTCAGCCCTCGTACTTATGTCTATATTTTAATATAATATTGTATTGCCCACAGCCTCCGACTTAGATTTAGTTTTTTATATATAGTCTTTCTTTTTTTTTTATTATTTTCCCTCTGTTTAGTAATATATTTTATAGTAATTATTAGAACAACTTTATAATTTTGTACATTATGTAACTTCTATAATTTATGATAATTATTTATTAAGTTTTTGTATGTAAAAAAATTAATAATATTGTATACGTTTAAAATAGAAAAAAATAATTTGTGCCGATTACTAATTAACTAATTAACTAATTAACCATATACAAGGAACCATAACAATAATAATTTGTAGAAACTGCGTCCTTTTATCTTCTTTTACTATAGGGATGTCCGATTTGGCATACGAATTTCCTAGCAAGATGATCCATGATGATGAATATGAGAATTTAATGAACTTACCTACTTTACTAGTGTCTAGTGCTTGGTAATTTTTGTATTCACTGCTAACGACTTTAAAATTGAGATCTTTCTAAAATAGCAAGTTACCTATATACTTAATACCAAACTAAAAAAAAACATACATTGACATCGACAGAATTTCCCCAAAAATCGTGCACGGCTGCGCGCGTTAAAGTCTTTTCAAGGTAATTTTTGTATCGATTCGAATTCGATGAAATATGATAACAATAAAGCGCACTGTATAATTCATTTGTATAAAATTGTACTTTTATGGCTCAGGAAATAAAAGGCTATAATAGCAATTTATATTTAGTGCAGAAATTCTATGCCATAAACCTTTATTAAGTGAAAAACAAAACGATTAACAATTACAACCAGTAGCAAATTGAAACGGAATTATTATTTGCCACTGTAAAACACTTCTCGATTATAAAGTGTTTATTAAAACTACGCCTATTCGCATATATCTAGATTATTATAGTGTAGACTGTAGAGTGTAGACTAAACAATTTGCTTTCTTTGCCCGACACGATTTTAGACTCAAAGATGTTTTAGTTTAATTATTATTTATTATGAATATTAAAACACTTCAGAGGTCTTTTTAAATATTGATTACCTTAACCAGCCAAATGTAGCTAATTATCAGGTAGGTTCATATGCACCAATCTAGGTTAAAGTTTACCCTAGGTAACTTAAAAAATGCACGGTTCCCGTAAACGAATTTTGGCGCAACGGAATAGCGGGCGTCATCTAGTAACTGATAAGGTTGTTGTCAAACACGCAATCTACCGTCGGTCGGCCGTCCCCTTAGGTAATGAGAGTAAAAGAATAGAGACTGCTTTTGTGTACTACACACACACTTGGGCACTGTAAAATTACTCCTGCGTGCGTGACTGACCTGGCTTCAATGAAAACTGGCCACCGTCACCGAAACCGGTGTCGGGGGTATTAAGTGCCAATATTCTATTTTCTGCTGCTCATACCTCTCTCAATGAACGCCAAGATGACCGATTTCCTGCGACTCGCATCCAACATGGACTCGCAACTAAACAGAGATCGTCGTCCCACCTGGTTGGAGGTCGACCTACACCCCGATTTCCCAGCCTTGGTTTCCATTCCAGAGTAAGTTTCTCTTCTCGTCTGTTGTTCGAGCTACGTGACCAGTCCAGTTCCACTTCAGCGTACTGATTCTCTGCACTATGTCCAGTAGTGGACGAATATAGGCTGGTATGATGATGATGATGATACTATTT
Source organism: Lysandra bellargus (assembly GCA_905333045.1). Taxonomy (NCBI): domain Eukaryota; kingdom Metazoa; phylum Arthropoda; class Insecta; order Lepidoptera; family Lycaenidae; genus Lysandra; species Lysandra bellargus. The sequence continues at coordinate 6,726,685 of HG995358.1, forward strand.
TCGTATATTGGCATACAGGGTTCACCTCCAATTACTGGCAAGTGGACGGACAGACGGACAATGTGAACCGTATAAGTATATCCACGTCAATGTAATGAGATGCCTTTCGCGGCAATGGTGGTCCCGATCGTACCCAATCGGAGACTTGCGATTTACTTGTAAATCATGTCAAACAGAGGTTACTGTGGGATCGGCCATTGAAGTTTATGTTAGTTTCCTGTTTATACTTCCAAAGAGGATTTTTAAATCGCCCTTATGTTTACTTTTTCTAAGACTTTTTGAATCTGTGTGCACTGCAGCACTGTGCAGATTTTACAGTACTGTGATAATATATGTTTGTGTCTGTTCTGAATTTTGATCAGAATTAAAGTCACAGATATATTTTGAGTCTGGGAAAGGACGACTAGTTTATATATAAAAAATAAAAAAAAGACGATTCTTGAACGCTAAAATAATTACTACAAAAGAACAGGTAACATCAAAGGAAAATTATAAATCTACTCTTTTTCTTATTTATGTACATACTATAACAATAATAATAATAATATCTATGGACGCTTCAGACCACGTCAGTCTGGCCCCGTGCTAAGTACCTGAAGGACCTGTGTTAAAGGTACCAGACAACGGAAATATATTTAATACTATACATATATTTAAGATTTTTATTATATGATACACATATTTAATACACAATACACATTCATGACCCAGGAACTTTTTATAAATTTTTTGTTCCGTCGGCGGGACTCCAACCTGCGATCTCCGGCTTGAGCTACCAACGCGCTCACCACTGCGCCACGGAGGTCGTCAAATACTATACATGGAATATACGTATATATAAATTAATAAAATAATTTACATTTACAATAACTGTAGATTTACTTACTCGACACCAGTCACCACTCACCAGTCACCACACGCACACCTACACACATTTATCACTGAACATTTGAATAATTTCAAGCTTCGCTAATGACAGCTGATAGCCGATCGAAGCGCACCGCGGACGATCAGCGCCTTAGCACTCCATCATTGCGTTTAATTTAATTCTCTTTTTAATTGAAATGTTAAAATGGCGGCAGATAACCCAATACATTCATTAGCGCGTCGGATTATGGTCAATTTATTTTTGTTCAAGAAGCCTCGTATTATCGACATGTGCACGTTTGTGGATGAATAAAAAACAAACACGGACACAAACGGCCATCCTTTGTATTTTTGTTCTCGAATGCTTATTTGAATGGACTATTTAAATTAAGAACTTAAGAGCCCGGGTAACCCTCGAAATTCTCATACATACGTAATACCAAAATCATTTTGTCATACGAAAATATTTAACATGTTTGATTTATTTTTCAGCATACAATAGTAATTACCTAGGTTCCTGAACAAAAATTAACTTCAAAATATTTAAACACTAAAAACATTTTTTTTGTGTAAAATTTTTTTTTACTAAATTTACTACTAAATATTTAAACACTAAAAAATAGAGTAAAACACTAAAAAATATATAAAAAAATAGTAAATATACTACAAAATATTTCAACTCCAAAAAATATTTTTTAGTATTAAAATATTTTGTAGTAAATTTACTAATTATTTATAAATTTTTTAGTGTTTTACTCTATTTTTTAGTGTTTAAATATTTAGTAGTAAATTTAGTAAAAAAAAATTATACACAAAAAAAATTTTTTTAGTGTTTAAATATTTTGAAGTTAATTTTTGTTCAGGAACCTAGGTAATTACTATTTTATGCTGAAAAATAACTCAAACATGTTAAATATTTTCGTATGACAAAATGATTTTGGTATTACGTATGTATGAGAATTTCGAGGGTTACCCGGGCTCTTAAGTCGGAGATATGTGGCATCTTTCGTCTCGCCGAACGCATCTTGGTGGGCAGGCAATTACTAGATACCTACTGAGAATTCAGAATAATGATTGTTCTTTGGTAATACGTACAATATAGCGTTGAATATTTTCTTGCTTCAATAAGCAGAAAGCGATCAGAGAATAAACAAAACTGTAAAGCCCGCTATACACGTTGTGTCAGCGCATTGATACAAAGTGATTTTTGCACCCAACTTATGGTCAAGTAGGCCTCTACAGTCTACACGTTGGCCCAATGCGCTGCCTCTACAGTCTACACGTTAAGCCGCCTCCCCATATAGACGAACGCACTGCCAACGCGTTGGCCAACGCGAACGGCGGTGCGTTTGCAACGGCGCTTGTGAGTAATCCACACATTGGAAAGTCATTCAGTATGCTTTGGATCGCGCCAATGTGCGGACGGATTCGAAATGGATGCTGAGTCGCTAACGGCTGCAGCTGTATATTTATTCACAGCTTATAATTACATTATAATAATAATTATTACCTTATAATTATAATTATTATGATTAATATATACTTTTTTATTTTTATTAAATATTTAATTTATTTTGTTTTTAGTATATTTATTGTTAACAGCGACAACAGATATATAAGTACTTACACAATCTGTGAAAATTTAAGAAATCTAGCTGTAACGGTTCTTGAGATACAGCCTGGAGACAGACAGATAGACAGACATACAGACAGACAGACAGACAGATAGACAAACAGACAGACAGACGGACGGACAAAAAGGCAGACAGAAAAGCAGACAGACATTGAAGTCTTAGGGATAGGGTCCGTTTTTACCCTTTGGGTACGGAACCCTAAAAAACATCGTGACTAAAATAGCATGTCCAAGAACCTTATTTTTTAGCACTTTTGATATGATTTTTTTGTTCCACAGGAAGATTTACTCTGATAGTTAACTCAATAAATTTAAATGTTTACTCGATACTTAAATTGTTCGCTATTTCGTCAAGTTAGATGTTAATTCGCCACGAGAAGGAAACGTGCACTCTTCAGCGCTGCTCCGGGTGAACTGATCGCGCGGCCTATGTGTGGACGGAACGCAAGCCTTGCGACAAATTCCTTTGATCATTCCGACACCGCGCGGCAAGCTCGCAAACGCGTTGGCCAACGTCTAAATACGTACCGCGAACGCGCGAACGCCTGTTCTACACATTGGGCCGCGTTCGCCTATTTGTAGTGCCGACATTAGCCTAATGCGCTGGTTCAATGCGTTGGCCTAATATGTACAGCGGGCTTAATACTTTCGAGACTTCAGACCGGCAGTGGCAGTAATTAGAGAAAAATTCAAAACTAATGATCCACCTATGTCGGCGCGATAATTACAAACTCTATTACAGAAGCCTTCAAATCAAAATTAAAATTCATCATGAGACGTGTTATAACATTAGAGTTTAGACCAATTAACTTGTTATTTCCTAATGAAACGAATCGTAATCAACCGATCACTTTTTATTGTTGTTATATTATCTTAGCCTATGGTTCTCGGTGGTCTTAGCATGTCATAGATTAAAGACCACCCGAAGTTATAAAAATATGTCGTGTGTGGTGTTTGTTCTGTGGTGGTATTCGTGTCGAGACACGCGCAATATAGTTCCGTATTTATTTTATACGGCCGCTTTCAGAGAGGTTTAATGATAACTCAAATTTTAATTATCATAATATGATAAGTCATAAAGCCTATGCATTTTCTTCAAAAGTCTTTATTAAATTAAAGGATTTACCAAATAGGATTTTGTAGGTAGGTTATGGGTAAGGTAGGAAATTGTCGGAAAATGTTTATTAACAGTTTTTGAAAACATGAGTCCACTAGGCGGTGATATTTTGTATTGGCCGTATGACGTATCCAACCAGATGGACACGGCCGAGCACTCATTGTCGACCTGTCCATCCTGGACGGAACGACGAGCGGCCCTTACGGCTTCCATTGGATTAGCCCTCTCCCTGCCAATAATCCTGGCAATGCTGAGCAGCGAGATTGCATGGCAGGCGATGAATGACTTTGCCCAGGAAATCATCACTGCATAGGAGGCCAAGCGCAGGACAGAACGGCAGGCGCTCGACCCTTTGAGATGGCCGAGGAGAGGAGTAGCCGCAGCGCCTTGCCTTAGCCGGGATACTCGGGGTAGCAGTGTGGGGACACCTCTGCCCATTGCACCTAGTCCCATAGAGAACCGTGATACGTATGGTGCTCCTAGAAAAGTCCTTTGATGAGTCTGCGAGATGCGGACAATCGCTGGTAGAGTTGCGGTGGATTGATCGTGCCCGTGACCTGTGCCTAGGCGGGAGTGGAGCACCATGGGATTTTAGTGGGTAGTTCCTCGGAGAGTCCCACATACCCCGGCCGATGTCCCCAATCCGCCGCATGCGCAAAGCATTCAAGCAAAAAAAGTCGGTGATTTGTATAAGATGGAACTACCACCAAAATTAGGAAACTGAATATCTAACCCTCTTTCTGAATTTTAAGGGCCTGTATTCACTTCGATTAGTGCTGCAGGTGATTAGTACAAGTGATTAGTGATTAGGAGAAATTAAGGACTTGCACTAATCAATCGCTGTTCAAACGTTCTTTCTCCTGATTACTAATCACCTGCACTTATTACTAATCAAAGTGAATGCAGGCCTTACTTTTCGTGATACCAACAAAACAAGAAAGATTTTGCATAGACTGTAAATTACATTTTTAAAATAAACCGTCCAGCCTATAGCAGATATTATTTAGTGCTGCCGTTAAATTGTAAATGGTTTAAAAATGGCTCCGAAAATAAGTTATTGCACCCACTGCCCCCGGTGATAATATCGAGCTAAGTTATGTCTTTTAGATTTCTACCCACGCGTCGCTTAAGATAAGCACTTTGTAAATCGATCGGACTTCTCGCCAGTATACCTGTAAATAGGGGGTATTTATAAGGATTAAGGCAGATGGTGAAATATTTGAAGCGATTATTGTGTTTACTTAAAATCTGTCAGTAGAAAATCTGCGATTTTAATCCATTTAAGTTTAATGACTTAATCCATCTTCCATCTTATTTATGAGATCGCATGCCTGGATTATGATATTATGTCACTAGTATAATCATCATCCGTACTTCCATACTTAATATTATAAATGCGAAAGTGTGTCTGTCTGTCTGTTACCTCTTCACGCCCAAACCACTCAACCGATTTTGCCGAAATTTGGCATGGAGATACTTTGAGACCCGGGAAAGGACATAGGATACTTTTTGTCCCGGAAAATGTACGGTTCCCGCACGATAAACGAGTTTTGGTGCAATGGGGTTGCGGGTGTCATCTAGTACTAGATAATATTATATTAGGGTGTAAAAATCAAGGGTGTGCAATGTGCATATGTGTTGTGCCCTTAATACGTGGTGTAACAAAAGAAACTGATAAGTACTTTTGACTTCTATATATCTATAAGAAGCGCCCCAATTTCATGAATTTAATTAAAAAATATATATTACAATTTACAACCTGTAGAAAATAAGTTAGATAATAGACGAAAGTAATGAGCATAGCGTTACATAGCTTGTTAAAAACTGAATTCACCTGCAAAATTTGAGCTGAGTTTAAATTATATTCAAACCCTAAAATACCTCTAGGTAGAGTTCTAATAGAACCTCGCCTGGGTTTGGTAATAATATTATTATGTAGGTATAACTAGATCTACCAGGATCTGATGGCTTTGGATGGCAGATTTTCCAAAAATATCCATGATCATTGGATAAATCTTTGTATTTGCATGTTTGACACACAAAATTATCCGCTATAAGGAAAAAAAGGATCAAATTAATGTTTTATTCCAATTACCCCGGTATCGCTAGAGTAAATTTATTTTCTCACATTTTGCCATCAGAGTCTGATATTATACATAATAATATTATTATCAAACCAAGGCGAGGTTCTATTCGAACTCTATCTAGAGCTTATATTTTAGGGTTTGAATAAAATTTAAACTCAGTTCGAATTTCGAACGTTCTTAATTTAAAATTAATGATGTGAGAATACTTTTTATCTCGGCACCACGGTCCACGGTCGGCTGAGGCCATCTTTTCCGCCTTCACCATTGTTCTACCGCTAATTGAATCGATGCCACCGATAGATATCATCGCCGCCACACCTATCTTATTAAACGATTGTTAACTTAAACGACGTTTAATTGTCGCTTTACTGTTGTGGATATTCTGTGAGATTATAAGAGCTAAGGATATTGTAGTTACACCACAGTTGCAATTAACATTATTTATTGTCTGTTTTATTACAATTGTTACTAGCGACCCACCCCGGCGTCGCACGGGTATAAAATATATAGCCACTGAAAAAATGATTAAAATCGATAGCCTATGATCCTTCACGTGGTCTACTTCTTATCTGTGCCAAATAACATAAAAATTGCTTCAGTAGTTTGCGAGATAAGCCCTTTCAAATAATTTCCCCCGTTTTTCCCACATTCTCCTATTAGCCATAGCGTGATAAAATATAGCCTATAGCTTTCCTCAATAAATGGGCTATATAACACTGAAAGAATTTTTCAAATCGGACCAGTAGTTCCTGAGATTAGTGCGTTCAAGTTAGCCCTTTCAAATAATTTTCCTCGTTTTTTTATAGATTTTCCTGTATTTCTTCGCTACTATTAGTTTTAGCGTGATAAAATATAGCCCCGATAAATAGGCTATCTAACACTGAAAGAATCATCAAAATCCGTTGCGTAGTTTTAAAGATTAAAGGGAACAAAGGGACATGAGGGAAAAAAAAGCGACTTTGTTCTATAATAAGTACCTATAGATTATATATATTTACAATTCCAATAATGCACTTCATAACAATAATCTTTGTATATTGTATAATCATTAACGATATATTAATGACAATAAGGACATTAAAAGGAATAGACGTAATGTGTCAATAATTATTGACTCATTACGTCTATTCCTTTTAATGTCCTTGACTCTTGAGTTATTTTGGACTTAGGAGCATCCAACATCCTCTATCTTCCTCCACCACCACCATAATATCTCTTCATCGGAAATCAATCCCACAAAAACCTTGTTCAAGCGAATAAGGTATTTTAATCATAGTTTAAACTTCGATTAAATATTAGTTCAACTCGGCTCCTACCGAATAGCCACCGGACAACAACAAATCGAATCTGTCTCGGCGCCTGCGCACCCGTGGACCGTGTCGCGCTTTCCCATCGCTCGCCCTGTTACCATCGACAATCGCAGTGACATTTCGATTTTTAAAAATTCAATTAAAAACTTTTTTTTATTATTTTTAATTGTGTGTTTTGAACTTGGAACTAAATTACTAAGCCTACATATTTTATAAATGCCAAGAGAGGTCTAAAGATATTTAAAAATTTTGTAAGTTGCTTGCTGCAAAAATTATAATAATTACTAGATGACGCCCGCAACTCCGTTGCGCCAAAACTCGTTTATCGCGTGGAAACCGTACATTTTTCCGGGATAAAAACTATATCCTATGACCTTTCCCGGGACTCAAAGTATATTCATGCCCAGTAAAATCGGTTCAGCGGTTTGAGCGTGAAGAGGTAACAGACAGGCAGACAGACAGACAGACACACTTTCGCATTTATAATATTAGTATGGATAAAAACGTTATTACAGCTATTGCTTAAGCGCAAAATCATTTTGTAGCTTCTATAAAATAACTGTGAACAGACTGCAAGCAAGTCATGTTACTGGCACACAAAATTACTACACCTAAATGAAGACTTAGGGGAGGTCAGCTCAAAGCGGCCACCTTAACTGTCAATTAGAATAAAAGACGAAATATTATATATTTAAAAATGAAAAATGTGCTACCAGATAGTGCATTTATTATATTTCTGCTATGTATGATTCATATTGACCCAAATCTTAAAATTAGCTCATGATTCACATATTACGACAACCTGTCAAAAAACCGCTTTGCCCGAGGGCCCGCCTAAAGCGGCCATAGGGGTAAGGGCAACGTGGCCAGCCCAAATCTTCACACGAAATGGTTTTTTTTTTCTTTTATATAAATATATTTTTTGATAAAATGAATGCTAAAAATGTTCTAAAATAGGTATTTATTAAAAACAATTCTGTAAACTGCTACATTTTTATATCACAACATTTTTTTTATAAAAAATAATCATGTCTTCTAAAATAAAAAATAGTCAAAATATATCAATAAAACTTTGTTTTATCGATATATTCCTGTTTTTAAATGTCTCCTTAAATTATTGCGAGGGAGACCATGTTTGTTGGCTACTAATTTGACTGAACCCCGATTTTCTTGAACATCTTTAATAGCTCGCGCCATCGTAGTCTCTTCCCATGACCCCTGGATAGTTTTCCTTTGATAGTTTGTTCACCATCTAAAAATAGTTTTAAGTAATAATTGTCATATAAAACTATCATTTAGCTCAGCGACCTATTGGCCGCTTTGCCCGGTCCGCTTTGCCCTTTGGCAACCGTTCTGTTTTAAACATAATTTTCTTTCGCATTTTTTATCATACTCCAGAATAAAAACAACATAGATAAAGCTAAATAGATAAGCAACGACACCGGGAAAGTAGAAGCATTCAAATATACAAGAAAATAATTAAAACAGGAAGAATTTACCTTGCATTTTTTTAATAAAACATGCAATTCCAATATTTTTGGCGCTACAAGCGCGCGCCTTCCCCAACCGCTACCGCATCATGGAGCGGGGCTGGGATGTTCACTATGCGTCAGAGCAGCAACGTTGCTCTGCCTTTATAAATAACCGAAATATTAAGGTTGGCCGCTTTGCCTCCTATGGCCGCTTTGAGCTGGGCTCCTTTACAGTAATTACAGACTTTTGTTTACCACTAATATGACCTTTATACGCTTGAAATAAGAAGCACATAAGTCCAAGAAAAAATTTAAATATAGAACTGCAATAATACGCGTCAGAATGATATACACTCTCTTAAAACCCATTTTAATTGTAAAACACATTTGAGCTCTGTTTATTGCTGTTATTAAGTCTCATCATATAACTAATTGCGGTAATTATGATATTAGCCACCGATTTGTATTACAACTTCATGTTATGTGAAAAAAAATCGACCAAGTGCGAGCTAGCCTCGCGCACAAAGGGTCCCGTGCCTCTAGAGCAAAAATAGGTTAAAATTGTGTTTTTGTATGGGATTAATGAAGTATAAATATAACTGAGTGTTTTTGGTGTTAAAAGGTGTGAATTACGTTACCAAATTGTAGCGGCTGGGTCGCGGAAGACAAGACCTATTTCGAGTTGCAGAGGCGCACCAGGAAGGAAGCGTGGTTAGGTGGCCGGCGTCCGGAACTAGAATGTGTCACTAACGTCACTTGCACTTATGTCATTGTTCACAAGTGTCACTGTCACAAATGTCACTGTCACATGAAGGAACTTCTTCTCCTTCATTTGTAGATGGCACTGCTTTAACTCTGAGTATTTTCAATTTTGAGACCAATGAAAATACTCCTCTTTCATAAAAAAATATTTTTTGTCACTATATTTTGTTGTTATAGAGGCAAATGAAATACATAATTTATGAAATTTTTCACACTAGCTATTACGGTTCTTGAGATACATCATACAGCCTAGAGACAAACAGACAGACATCGAAGTCTTAGTAATAGGGTCCCGTTTTTACCCTTTTGGGACGGAACCCTAAAACTACTTATTTCTTATTAAGGCGACGCCTTGATAATTTTTCTGTAGCGATGCCGTTTTTCTCAGCAATGACTAAAGCTAAGAAACTAAAGTTCATTGTCAGTATTCATCATGTCTTTGTCTTTGAATTACCCATAGCATAACACGATTGGACAACTTTTATAACACAGAATTATCAATCGAAAAGACCTCTGTAAAAAAAGGGATTCCTATTTTTCCAACAGAGGAGAGTGATTTAAGGTTCCAAAATTTGTACATAAATTGGTTGAAGCATACACTTTAATATGTGCATAGCTTATATGAAATGTATTTATGGTTTTTAAATTACGCGACAAAAACCATTTTGTTGCTTACGCCCTTTCCATTTTTTGCTGTTCCATTGCTTGTTTTCTATGAGAGGCCGGCCCGGCCTCTCATAGAAAACAAGCAATCTAAAACATATCCAACACGGTTTCTTACTTTAACGCGGCGTCACCTTAAGAATACTTATTCGGTCGCGCCTTGAAAATGGAACAAGACACGCAGCGCAACTGGCAGCCGCTTCAGTACAATTTTTAACCTAAAAAGTCAAAATGGACCCAGTGACTTTCACTCATTTGCCTCTACATACCTTATTACTACATACGACTATGAAAACTAGACTTTAAGTGTTGTTTGCTTACCAAAGGACTAAAGTAAAAAAAAAACAACGGTATTTCCTAAATGGACTTAGCAGACTGGTCACTTTCTACTATCTCAGGTTTTTGGCAGGGCTATTCGATAACGATTTTTATTAGCTAACTGTAACCAATTCCAAAGTTTTCAAAAAGTTTAAGTCCTGTCAATAAACCCCAAAAACAATTATCTACGGCTACTATTTTACGTCCACAAAGATACCTTTAAGGCTTCAACCTTTATAGATGTTAATGAAACTATATTAGTCAACAACTATACAATATACTTAGGTATTGTTGTGGCCTAAGCCTAGAATAAAAATTAAAAACAAACTGAGCCACAAAAACCAAGGTTTTGTTGGACGTGGAGGTGTGAATGGACATTTAATATAATAATTTATGGTCATGATGCGATTTTAATGACTGGCAACGATATTTCTTTAAAAAACGGGTAAGTACAGTTTTCGGAAAACTGAGAGTTTAAAGTAGGGCACGCTTTTTGCAAAAGTCGCCACAATTTGGGCGGCATCGTTATGAAGTTAATATCTTTATGGGTAATTTAAGAGAAAGTGTCCAAAAATTATAATATGTACAGTCTTCAATACACTTAAGGCTGCTATACCAAACCTGCGGCCCGCCGGGACTTTACTTGTGGCCCGCGTGATGTTAAACAATTTTGATTTTCACGCCCACCGGCAAAACGTGATAGTCGTCAATTTTTTTTCCACTTTTAAATCGTTAATTTTGTAGAATGTTATTTTTTAGCCCTAAAAAATTTTTGGTGCGGCCCGTGACACCAAGACCAAAACATGTTTGCGGCCCGCATGAAAAAAAGGTTGGGGACCACTGCTGACTAAGGTAAATAAATCAGTTCTCTTCGTACCTATATAACAGGACTAGAAATATTTGACGGGAGTACGCGGAGGCAACGCTATTCGAACCTCCTAACTCTCGTCTAATGGGGCTCCGGGGGAGGATGGGAACCTCCCCGGCTTAGCCAGTCCCGGCGCCGAGGGGAACGCTTCAGTTTGCCGAAGCGTTCCCTAACTTTGGTGGAAGTCCGGTCCCTTCTGAAGTAGACCGGCCGGTCGTGGAGGGATTCCTGTGTTTGTTACATCCGGATTCCGGGGCATTCCTCCTTTACACGACTGAAGGCAAACCGCAGGTGGTTTTAGTGGGTAAGCCCGGCGCTCTTGCCGGCAGTCCCACATACCCCCGAGATGCTTCAGGTTAACTGAGGCACATCCCCAACCCGGGGCATCCATAAAGGATTGCACAAGCCTACGCGACCAAAGCGACTGCGAACCGGTAGCGTCTACCGCGCGGCGGACGCTGCCCATGTAATCTTATGGCGCCGTGCACACCTGCACGACCGCGACGCGAAATATTCGCGTCGGCAAGCGGAACGTGCGCGTCAAGTTGTCAGACGCGTGTTTTGAAGTCTACATAACTAGACTTCTTTTTTAAAACCTTTTTTTATATTATTTTCTACAACTCTTTAGTTTATGATTTTTTGATTTGTATACGTTTTGATAGATTGTGTCATGATATTAACGTTTGACGGTTCGCACCGTAGTCGCTCTGGTGTGCACGGCCAGTTTCGCGTTGCAGACGCTCCCGTATCGCGTACCGCGTCCCCTGTCACTGACGCTTAGGTTTGTTTTAAGCTTTAAGGGTTTCCCCTGCTCATCAAAAAAAAGGGCTAGAAATATTGAAGAGGTAAGGTGAGTTAGGTCTAACAATAAATGTGACTTACAAAAGGACATAATAATGAATTAATCATATTATGAATACGCGAGTTTTTCACGCCGGTTGTTCTCCCCGGGCTAGTTCCCAAATAGTGGGAACTATTGATCGACGCACGAAAAAGTGTATTTTGCTGTTTTGAATATTAATACATTATTCTATTTTTAATTTCATTCATTCAAACAAAAGGTAGCGAAACGTCCAACGTTATTAATTTATTGAAAACATTTTAATTAAAAAGACATCAACGACAACTAATAAACAACCATCGATATATTAAGACTAGATGCAATAAATCCGATATTAAAAAGTACAAAACTAAATTCAATTTCATGTCCGACATGGTGCATCGCAATTAATCATACGCTTAATACAGAATTATTCAAAGCAATAATTTCACGGGCCGCTGATGTCGACGGCCATTGTAGTACAGAAATATATGTGGTTTGTACGTCACCTGACAACGTGTATGAATGAAAATAATTATGGCGGACAATGAGTGGTGCGCGCGAACGTCATTTTTCACCGTCCGATTTCTTTATTGCCGGCCTTACGGTAACATTTTACCGAGCATTACTCTTAACGGATATAAAAAATATCGAGACAAAAGTGTTGATTTGTGTTTTCAAGAAATTTTCTCGCTGTATTAAGTTTTATTATTTTCAAGATATAAATAAATTTATGCCTGTATAAGCCGAATATCTCATTACTTTAGTAAAATTGGGAGTATATCAGGTTAAAGTCTTTTCTATGCTAATGTCTAGAGCAGGGGTCACCAATTAGTTTCGCTCGAGGTCCGTTTTAAGAAATAAAATGACCTTCGCGGTCCGCACGCTAAATAAAATAAACAAATGTAATTACGGAATTTACAAAGGTATCAATGAGAAAAGTGATAATTTTTGTTGCTACATGTTCATCAGTATGTCGAGACCGAAATTAATTTTTAACGAGGTTCATTTTTGAAAATGCTTGGTCCGCACACAATGGGTCGGCGGTCCGGATGCGGACCGCGGTCCGCCATTTGGTGACCCCTGGTCTAGAGTTTATGATGTATCGTTAATGATTAAAAAAAAAACTTTAAAAGCTTGACAAGTTATTATGTTGTAGTTGTTTCTGTTTTTCGTTTAAATAAAAGAGAAGGTAATTGCCATGATATTTTGTCAATAGTATCTAGCAATTACATAGACTTCAGAAAGTGAATTTTATGGTCTAAACAGCAATCTAAATATTAGTTTTAGTAACGGCCATTCTCCGGAGAGCAAAATTTAAGTGTTCCGGGCTTGTATACTCTGTAATATGATCTTATTCAAGTATGCAATATTTTTAAACGGTAGATAGTATCCGTAACTAGCTACAAACTTAAACACAGGCTTGTAATTTAAGTAATTCAGATTAGATTAATTTAAGTCGTGTTCAAAAACCGTGTTTTTCTGATTACCGTAACGTGTCCCCACGCCAACTTGATCTCGAAATTTGCTTGTAATTTTTATAACGTACATATTTACTTAGATCTATTCATCTTTTTAAATGCTCATAAACATTGGTTATCGCATTGGAAAATATCGACTCAATACTCCCAGCCTGTAAATAATTATCATGAAATAATCGCTTGTCCTATCAAAAGTTCTAATTACCGTAACGCATTCTGTTTTCGGGTTAACAGGATTTGGCACATTACAAGTGCACGAGTCACTTCTCCCTAGCGTGTGCCACGGCCCTTTAGCGGTCCCACGTCGTTAATGTTAGTGTGCCGCCGATGAAGCACGTCAGTATCTAACTACCATAGCTTTGGTTTCGAACTTTTCTAATTACCATTATTTTATTTTGCTACTTGATTTTTAAATTAGATTGTACGTTGATCATGTCAATCTATAAAGTTATTTGGTCTACGTACTTTGTCGTAAGCTAGTTTTAGCAAACTGTGTCGGTTTTCAAAATTTTCAAGAAAATCTAACTTTTTCTAATTACCGTATACTAATTACCATATCTTCCTAATTACCGTTGTACGAAAAACTGATACGTACTTTTTTATCAATTGAAGTTTTCTCGCGGTTTTCATACATAATTATTATCATGAATGAGTCTTTAATAATACTAGTTTTTGCCCGCGCTTTGCCCGCGTTAAAAAGTATTATTATTTACAATCTTTCATCCCCCATTTTATCCCCTTAGAGGTAGAATTTATCAAAACCCTTTCTTAAGGGATGCCTACGTCGTAGTAGCTTTATGCATGGAAAGTATTAGCCCGATCAGTTTAAAATTGACAAATTTTCATAGCCCTTTGGGGGTAGAATTGATAAAAAAACTTTCTTAGCGGATGCCTACGTCATAACATCTACCTGCATGCCAAATATTAGCCTGATCCGTCCAGTGGTTTGGGCTGTGGTTGATACATCACTATGTCAGTTAGTCCCTTTGTGATATATATAATATTTAGATATCTATATGCTGAGTATTCATAAAATTATATGTTTTTTGGATGGGAATGACCAGAGAAGAAATTGGGGAAAAGAAGGCTTGTTCCTTGGAAACGTCTAGTAAAAATTTGAAATTACCCAGTTTTATATCAGAAATCAAAGGAAAAAGTGCTTTCACTTTTTCCTTTGATTTCTTTGTTTGATTTTCACAAAGGTATACTTAATAAAAGAAAATACTGCTTATCAGCGAAATTCCAACAAAACGGTGGAAGAAAACTCAAAAAAGAAATTAGTTAAACTTTAGAGCTTATTACAAAAGACAAAGAGAAAAAAAATGGAAAAAAATGGAGAAATAAGTGTTCATAAATATAGATGAACTTGTAAAATTACGAGAAAACAAAAATAAGTAAATTTCGAGCTGTAAAAGCTGTAAGCTATATTTGAGTTGCTATTCTGTCCAAAGAGATTTAGAATATAATTATTTTTAGGTTCATCGTACCTGGATCTTAATAAATATCTACCGATTAAAACAATGTTTGTTGTTATTTTCTCATTTTTCAGATTTTATTTGAAAGTGTCTATTTTTAGTATTGGCAGGTTATGGTTGTATAGGACATCGTTAATTTTACCCCTTTGTGTGACAATTATACATGTGCAACTTATTAATCAGTGTCTTTGTATGATGTTTTAGAATTATAATGCTTTCTAATTACCGTTACATAAAAATTTTAAGTCTTATTATCTAAAAAACTATAATGAACTGTACCACGCCAAATTTGCCATTGTATTGGTATCTTTCATTACTTTCATATTTTAATGAGTTTAAGTCAAATCAACGAAGAAAAAAAATGGTAACGGTAATTAGGCAAATAATGCCAAACCGGAGAATGGCCGTTAACTCGTTACTCGATTGGTAAATCGAGTTCTGACAAACTTTGGTTATTATGACTAGTCGCGTGGTTCGACGATAGATAAGCCTATCAATATTTGTGTTACCTTGAAGATTCTTTAGATTTTTGAAATATCTTCGCTATTTAATAGTACTTATTGTATCAAAACTAATTTGTAGAAACAAGGCCGTACAAAAATAGCATCTACAAATCACTTTCATATAAAAACTGGTCTCTACCTAAGTGTAAAGAAGACGTACCTACTCCTTTGCTAGTTTAAAAATAGAATCCTCGAGTTTTTGTTACACAGTTTGAAGTGGCTTGAAAAATAAAACAAAAGAAAAAAATTCTGTGTTACTAGCTACTACTTAACATGCTTATTACATACTTAGATAAAAATAATCAGAGCGAGCGAAGCGATCCCTAGTATATCCCACCATTATCCCACAACCTGAGCAATTTTGTGGTACATTTTACAGAAAAACTATCACGCCTATTGATTTGTGCTTTAACATATACCTAAATATAAATTACTATGTGCTTTAACATAGTAATTTATATTTATATGTAGATCTGTTATCATCGGTCAATCAAGGTTTGGTTACTATTAAAATACAGCCAAACCTGGATAAGCTAGAGTTCAAGGGAACGCGATTTCATTCTCGCTCATAGAGGTTTCTTACTAACCCGAGTTTCTCGCTTATTCAGATACAAGGTTAGCGTTTCTCTCTAAATAGAGGTACGCAGAAATGACAAGTCAAAAATTCATGCACTATGTAATTTTATTGAAGTGAAAACTTATTTAGCGGCGTTGAGCACTTGTGGGATGGGTAAAAACTGTGTAACTCGCGCCAGATTTTCGTGTTGATCGAAAAACCATACAAAACGCGTAAGACGGTTGGAGAGTAGTATTTGTGTCGAACTCGAACTCGAACGAAATGTACAATCGGGGAAATGAGTTGTTTAGCAGAAATATACAGTCGGGGAAATGAGTTGTTTAGTAGAAATGTACAGTCGGGGAAATGAGTTATTTAGCAGAAATGTACAGTCGGGGAAAATTGTGCTAAGCAGAAATGTACAGTCGGGGAAATGAGTTGTTTAGCAGAAATGTACAGTCGGGGAAAATTGTGCTAAGCAGAAATGTACAGTCAGGGAAATGAGTTGTTTAGCAGAAATGTACAGTCTTGAAAAATTGTGCTAAGCAGAAATGTACAGTCCGGGAAATGAGTTGTTTAGCAGAAATGTAATGTAGGTCTGTGATTGCAAGCGACATGTCATAGTGTCAAAACGCATACATTTATGATTTCCCATTTCGGTTTCTACATTTTTAAATACATCTTGACCCGAATCCCGATTAAAGGGTGTGAGTGACGTGTGACTAGGTCAATACGCATTTTGATAGTTTCAACACCGAGGCTCGAAAGAAATGCTATAGATTATAGAACTTAATATAACGCATCGCTAACTACCTGTGGCATACGATGCTTTATATCAAATTCCATGTAAGTATTTTACCTATTTTGAACTACGCCATCGAAATTTTTAAATGCATTATAATCTTAAGTCTTGACTCCTGACTAAAAGGCAGGGCGAGGACTTTCATCTTCAACTATTGTATGACAAACAGCTACCAGGTTTTTGCTACTCGGTATTCTGGTGACCGCCTACTGGGTGTGTTAATACGCTGGACGCGCGTTCATTACAGAATGACATTACCGCAGCATGGCGGGGTGGGTCCGCGCAAATTAAATTACCATCTCCTTTGCATAAACGCCACAAGTTACAAGCCACCGGGAGCGTGCCGCGAGTTACGACTAAGCTCCAGTCGCAATCGATTACAAAAATTCGATCTGCGAATCGGTATGCCGTAATTGGCCCGATGATTACTTTATTGGTCACACAGTATCGAATTGTGCTTTTTCAATATGCCCACGGGTTAATTTTAACTCTCGGACCGTAATAACGTTGTTTTTTGGGCGATTCGTCGCGCCGGGGGCGAACGTAGGCGACGCGTCCTCCGAGCGACCACCGAATTTGAATAACTCGTTTCGGCTACCGACTTTGACGTAACCCTCGGCCGTTCCTTTTCTTCGTTAGCGATGAATCGCTTTGTCCCGTTCTAATCCTGCGTCAACGTGACGACCCGAAAGACTCAGGTAGGGGCTTTTTGCCGATTTATTTCTCTTAATCTTCGCCGGCGTTTTTTTTTAAACTGCACGAGCGGCAAACGAATGCAAAATGCAAATCAGATAAGCCGCGGCCGCGGTATTAGTGCGCGCTCGTATTGAAAATCCTTGTACTTTTTGCGGCTATTATGTTAATCTATCTATTAGCAGTTTCCTGCGCCTGCGCGTGGCCGGCGGCACTATTCGCTGTGATGTTTCTGTAAATAACGCAATGATAGTTTAGATAATGTATCTTTATGGGCATTTTTGAAATACTTTTAAGACTAGATAAAGGAAGCGATAGATCAGTTTTATCTTAATAGGCGTATGCTGTGGACATTAGAGTCACCCGATTAATTTAGATTAGATAGTAAATAGAGTTTGAAACAATGATATTCTACTTATACAGATTTGTTACGTTCATACTATTTTCCGGCTTAAATCTCTTCCGAACAATTGTCAAATTCAAAATTGGACTTTGACAGATAAGTGAAACAAAAGATACGAAATGCCATTTACATAAAAGAGACAGACCAAATAAAAGACGACCCAATTAGGTCCTATTTGAGTCTTCACAACGCGCGCGGTAGTAACACAATAATTATCTGCTTTGAGTTTTTTATATTATACCTATCACTAGCTATATGACCGAGCTTCGCTCGGTATTCAAAGAATTCAAAAAACACACATAAAATGACATTTTATGAAAATGATTCCTATCTAGATCGATTTATCGCCCCCGAAACCCCCTATGTACTAAATTTCATTAAAATCGTTGGAGCCGATTCCGAGATTCCAATTATTATAAACATATATAATATATATATATTATATATATATACAAGAATTGCTCGTTTAAAGATTACCTATCATTGGTTTGAAACTTTAGGTTTATAAATTATATTTCGGATTTCTTGAATTAAGACATAGGGCCTGTATTCACTTTAATTAGTGCGAGTGTTGGTGATTCGTGATTAGGAGAAATTAAAGGACTTGCACTAATCAGTCGCCGTCCACACTTACTTTCTCCTGATTACTAATCACCTGCGATAATGCTGCACTAACACTTATCACTAATCAAAGTGAATAGAGGCCATAGTAACACGTAATTAGTTAGGATTGAAAAGGGAGGTAAAGGTTTTCTGTACCTACATTCTAGACTTTTATTAATATATAAATCTAAAGGCTAGTAAATAAAAGACTCATTACTCAGGTTGTCGTAAGTTAAAAAATATTCCACACGCAAAAAGAGGGTAGAAAGTAATGCTTATCTGGATCTATTGCGACTTGTGACATCTATGATCTACAGCAATAAATAACGAATATACGAAGCATTCTGTAGATATTTTATGTTATAATCTCTGTATAGCACTGGTTCCCAACCTAGGCTTACTGTTATACGGCTATATATACTGTTTTGGGACTCAAACAATCGGACGAGAATGCCGCGTCCTGCTCTAACAACGTCATTTCATAGTTTGCTAGAGTAGGACGCGGCATTCTCGTCCGATTGTTTGAGTCTCAAAACAGTTCCATGGTACAAGGCAAACCTTCAAGAAGAGAGCATATTCCTTCTTAAAAGGCCGGCAACGCACCTGCAGCTCTTCTGATGTTGCGAGTGTATATGGGCGACGGTAGTTGCTTTCCATGGTGACCCGTTCGCTCGTTTGCCCCCTTATCTTATAAAAAAGGCCAGTGGTCCGTAAACCACCAGTGGTTCGCAGGAGCCAAAATATGGTCCGCGAATGACTATGTTTGGTTTGGATTGAGTCTTAGGATAGCCAACCTCGTGAAGAAGATACAAGCTCAGAAATTACATTAATGCTAAAATACAAAAGTGTTTTTTTTATGTAATTTTCTATTGATTTCTTATTCCCTTAATAGCGGTCTCTGACCAAGAAAAGGTTGGGAAGCTCTGGTGTATAGGCTGAAATAGAACGCGAGGCGAGGCAAACAGATTACATCTCAGACGTGCCGCTGGCTCTATGGCACGCCGCGCGCTGTACGATGAAATTGTAGATTATACAACCGTAGACAAACATATTTTTTTTTTCAATTTGTTTGTATCAAGGATTGTCTGATCAACAGCTTTTTTCTTATGGCCATGCGACTATATGCTCAAGAATAAATTCCAAGGTAAGTTGATGTTTTTAGGTTTTCAGGTCAGTTCTGTATTATTGAATAATGCATTTGGTACAGGTATATGATATTTTATAGATTATTTCTGATAAAGTAAACACAATACAACTTCTGATAAAGTAAAGCAAAACATTACGTGAAGCTACTCTTCGTTGATTTACAGCTAGAGCTATTTATGATTTATGTATAACTTTTATAATTCTTGACATAAAAGTTTGCCTTACTTTATGTTGGTAGTGCGGTATGCAGTAGGTATAGCATCATAATATTAATCTTTTAGTCTTTTTCTTTTCAGAACATTTATTGATGGGATAAAACTTAAAAGAGAACCTACCCTAGACTCTATGTAGCCGGAGAGTAAGGCACATTTTATTTTAGTCTTATTTGCAATATAATTACTATAATTATTGTATAGGTGCTCTTTTTATCATAGACTAGCTGTCCCGGCAAACGTTGTTTTGCCATTTAAAGTATTTCTACTTCATCAGTTGATACAAAATCTTGCGCCCCTCTTTTGTCCCCTAGGTGGGGGGAAAAATTTTATACACCAGATGTTAAGTTGGAAATCAGTTAATAATATGAAGTAAGTCCATTAAAGAAAAAAGTTTGAAACAAAATCTGACTCCCTCTTTGGTCCCCTTAGAGGGATGGGGGAGGTGATTTTTATACACCAGATGTTGAGTTGGAAGAAGGCAAATATATCTGCGAAAACCGTATGCAAATCGGATCAGTAGTTTTCGTGTTAAAGCAAAAGTCTTATACAAAATCTGACCCCCTCTTTGCTCCCCTTAGAGGGATGGGGTTGATTTTTATACACCAGATTTTGAGTTGGAAGAAGACAAATATATCTGCGAAAACCGTATGCAAATCTAATCAGTAGTTTTCGTGTCAAAGCAAAAGTCTTATACAAAGTCTGACCCCCTCTTTCGTCCCTTTAGAGGGGTGGGGCGATTATTTTTTATACACCAGATGTTAAGTTGGATAAGACAAATATATCTGCGAAAACCGCATTCAAATTGGATCAGTAGTTTTCGTGTGATAGTGGAACAAACATACAGACAGACAGACAGACAGACAGACAGACAGACAAAAAAACTAACCACATTTTTGGCTTCTATAGCGATGTAGTAACACCCCTCGCTTATTATTTTTTGAATATCTTTAATGTACAGAATTTTCATTTCTACAGTTTTATTATATGTATAGATTCGTACAGTAGAAATAAAACAATTAAGTACCTACGGAGTTCTATGAACTACAAATTATTTTAATTTTAAGTTTTCTTATACTTTTTTTTCTTTGACAAAACTTATGTTTGTGATAAAAATGTGCCTTACTCTATATAGTCTATACTCTACAGTCTACATATAGGTACGGTATGCGTTAAGTAGAGCTGACTCGCAGTTCCATTTTTATTATTTTTACATGTGCCTTACTCTATGGATGGTACAGCACGTATAGACCTCCGACAGATAAATCTACCACAAGTTTACCGTCCATTCAGAGTCGACCTCGAAAACTATAGAATGATTCTTATGCCATTACAATAAGGGTCCTGACAGAGGCAAAATAGCTCTGAACATAGCAATTATACACCGACGGCGGCGCCCCTTTGAATTTGCAAGCTCTTGTACACGATGAATGATAGCATTCATACGCAAAGGAATAAACTATGATCTTGTAAAAAGAAGATTTGAAACGTATTGGTCATTGGAAGGATCTGTTTTGCATTTCCTTCTTGTAAACGAATGCAATATTGCTCTACATTTTAACAACCAAGTTTTCTGTGCAATAACTATAGTCTATAATTAACATAAATGTTCAAATATGTTACTGCAATAAAGATTGATTAGTAACTATCATGTATTTTTTTCCGACTTTAACCATCTTGTTCTTCGTCGGGGGTATATAAGACCCCAATACCATAATGGCTTCATCGCAGGTCGACGCCCCGCAATATTAATTAGTAAAATCGAAATACTCGAGTAATAAAAGGTGAGTTGTGTATCGTACGTCAGTAAAGCATTGCGGGGGCAATAAAGAAGGCCGCATTTCGCCATAAACAGCGGAATTGCATTCGCGCCTTAAAAAAGAAAAAAAAAACTTATTTGCACCGTGATAATTCCACTTCACTAATTGATGTATAAAGTACCCCTTTCGGGCTTAAAATACCCCATTTCGGTTTTATAGGACAGTAAAATCCTGTCATTATAAATCTTGCAAGAGACTGCCACAGGTGCAATAGGAGATGTCAAAAGGTTACACTATGACTTATGAGCAATCTATTATATATATAAAAGAAAGTGGTGTTAGTTACACTACTTATAACTCAAGAACGAATGAACCGAATTGGCTGAAAACTGGTGGAGAGATACTTTGAGTCCCGGAAAAGAACATAGGATACATTTTGTCCCGGAAAAATGTACGGTTACTGCACAATATACTTTTGTGATTTGCGCGTAAGCTATTCAATAGATTTTGATAAAATTTGGTATGGAGATACTTTGAGTCTCGGGAAAGGACAAGGGATACTTTTTGTCCCGGAAAATGTACGGTTCCCGCACAATAAACTGATTTTCGCTTAAACTATTTAATCTATTTTGATTAAAGGCATGGAGATAATACATTTTAATCTATTGTTCTCTTAATTATACCAATTCGAATTTAATAATCATCGCTAAGACAGGACAACGTCTGTCGGGTCAGCTAGTTATAAATAATAATGCGTTTATGATTCTCTGTGATTGTCACTATTAAAAGCTTATCATGCTTATCGCAACGAATTTAGAAAACCAATCAGTTAGCAGATCAACAGCTTTTTGCTTCACTAATTTTGCCTAAAAGATTTTAATTGCTGACATGATAGAGATACATGTTTTTTTTCTTTTCAATAGCTTTGTTGATTGCATAACGTTTTGATGTCAAAAACTCTGAATGTCCGGTACATTACGTAGAAAGCAACGAGCCAATCTAAACAAATGCAAGAGACCTTTGGTAATGCATTTCAGAAGTAAGACTCTAAACTACAAGTCACGCCTTATTAATGGAATATAAGAGGAACATATGAATAAATGTTTTACAATCGTTTTAGAGCCGGTGAAAGTCACGAAAGTAGATTATCGATAACGCTGATGTGAATATAATTCGTGTAACGCCGATCCTAATGTTGGCTAATTGAGGCGGTGTGCCAGACGTAATGCTCGCTGATAGGGCTGCCTCTTCAGAGCCATTGAGTGAATCAGCTAGGTATGGTATGGTACTTGGTGCAACTTTGTGTAACTAGTAAGTACAGATTGGGTATGCCGTATAGTTCAAGACAACTAAATTGAAATGTATGGAAAATTGGGCAAAATTAAAGTACAACTTTTATCTATCAGGATATGTAGGTTATAGGGTAAAGTGAAAATTTTTCTACTCTCCCCCCCTCTCCGGGGTGTGCGTCACCCCCCTTGGCGGTAAATTGTGAAATTATTAAAAAAACTAAACGATTAGCAAAAAATATTATTAAATTATTAAAAACACTCGTTTTTGGTGACTGATTGCGCTGAAACTATAAGTGATATCGCTTTTGTTTATATGAGAGGCTTGTAGTAAATTTATCAAGGTTTATTTCGTTCATACATACTTTTAATGTATCGAATACGGTTTCTTATTTCAGTGGAAAATACCACGTTTCGGGACATATTCGAGGGCGCGGGGGGTGACGCATACCCCGGAGGGGAGGGGAGAGTAGAAGAAAAAATATAACTTTACAGTTTACACTATAACCCACATATCCTTATAGATAAAAGTAGTACTTTAATTTTGCCAAACTTTCATCTAATTTGCTTGAACTGGTATGACCATGTAGTACTCTACAATCTTCGATTTTCGAGGGATATGACAGACGACGCGATGTACAGAAAACAGTAATTCATCATGGTCACATGTACTATGCATTCAAAGCTAAGTATTTCACCTATCAGGACTTTTAGGTTGTCGTTTTTAGAATAATCTTAACGAAACTCGGAGGTGAAATCAACGGCTTAGGTGTGAATCAGACAGCTGGTGTGGTGTTAGTATTCGTAGTATGCACGGCTTCGCTTCTTGTGCTCATATTCTTGAGTCACCCAAATAATTGCAATCATCAAATCATCCGCCCTGAGTCTGAAGTGCTCATAAAAAGAGCAGCAACAACACCTCAAGGCTCAACCTATCTCAATTCCACTCACGACGCTCAAGGCGGCTCGTTTGACGCTTCCATATCAATCCACTTAATGATATGCAGCAGCCCTAGTGTGGAGGCGAGCGTCGTGCGCGGGCGGGCGCGGGGCGAGCGCGGGGCGGGGGCGGAGGTCAGACGGGCCGTGAGAACGCGCGCGCGCCGCCGGTTCCCAGGCACGCGCCGCCCGCGCCATGAGTATACCGGCAGGAGGACATGGGTGTTCACACCTCACAGGTAAACTGAGGGAGCTGTGAGAGTACTTCCATATGTCTTGACTTTAGTACCGGCAGGAGGATTTGTGTTTACACCTAACAGGTAATCCGGAATTACCTGTAAAAAATACTGTAAAATGAATCAGGACTCAGAACTCAGTCTAGGTAGACGTTATAGTACCTATTGTCAGGATGGTTTGTACTGAGGTGCAAATGAAATCAACCTGCAAGTTACAGTTGTATCATGTGTTCTGACGTATGTCAGAGTTAGATGAGTAGGAGATGGAATTCCGTGTAAGGTGTGAAGGTGAAACTGTGAGCCAGGACTCAGGAGTTAGGGTATCAGGATTCCTGAGTCCTGACTCTGCAGCTATTGACTAAAGTAATTCAAAGAAGTACTGACGGCCTTTAGAAGGAAATTGAATAATTGGAGTTTCTTTGTATACCTACCTATAGCTTAAAAACGCTCACCCAATTTCTATCGCTCGCCTCAACCTGAAATTGTTATCACACGTGACACGCAGAAGCACTTTCAAGTTTCACATAATATGCGGCAAATTTATCAAACTGGTAATATGTCAGAAATATACAGACTATTAAATACGAATCTCGCTGCCGGTGTACTGGAAACTCCGTGGCTGCGGTGAGGTCGTCGCGGTCGCGGCTCCCACTCGTGGGATGCACAGAACGTTCAAATTCATTTTACATCTAACATAACCTCTTATCCAACCGCATAGGGTTTAAATTCACTGGAATTGTCACTGGATGGTCTGTAGATACTACCGGCGCGCCATTACGGCCTACGTCCGTGTTCCGTAGTAATTTATAGCGGCTGCTACACGTTGGCATTAGCTTTAGATTATGGAAAGTTAGATGAAAAGATTTAGAACGACGGCGACGTTTCTATAAGATCAGGTAATCTTTTCTTGCAAAAACTTGAGCCAAACCAATGAACTTACCCTAATATTTCAGGTTTTAAAACTTACAGGCGAAATGGGCTAACTAGGTAGCAGGCTGATATGGCACTTGTTTGGATGCCAAAGGCTTCTCATAAAACAAGGCGACGATGAATAACCTTGATTGAAAAGCTGTTAATAGTACCTATGTATGTATGTACTATCAGAGAAGTTGATTCATAGGCAGACTTATTTTGTAATTAACCGACTTCCAAAAAACGAGGAGGTTATATGTTCGGCTGTGGATATTTTTTTTTTTTTTTTTTTTTTTTTTTTTTATTTTTGTATGTTCAACGATTACTCCGCCGTTTGTGAACCGATTTTCGAAATTTTTGTTTTGTTGTATTAGGTTTCACTCCAATTTGGTACCATGTTCACAAAAGTGGTGACCTGATGATGGGATCCAGGAGTAATCGAGGGAACTCCTCGAAATTTATATGGAAACATATGGTGATTTTGGTTTTATGTGAAGTGTACTAAGAATATGCTACCAAAAAGTCAAATATTGGGTCAAGGTATACCATGGTTTCGAAGATGCTGAGAGAACTCCTGACTCTTTATAGATACACGTTTGGGAGTTTCGGCGTTGTTTTAAGAACAGAAAGCATATGCTACCATGCAATTCAAATTCATCATCATCATCATCGTCATCATCATCATTACCACGTCGTGTTAAGGTCACCAATGTCTCATGGCACAAAATAGATAATAGTACAAGGCATAGGTATGGATACAATAATAATAATTATGTACATAACAACACCAATTATTATAGGCTGTTTAATATACACGGCGGTCGGCGCCGCAGAGGCAACGGCGTCGCCGCGCGGCGCGCGGCGGCGCGCGGGCACGCGTACGTAAACATCGTATTCAAGTTCTAACTGGAATGTCAGGGCATGCGGCATGCCGCCAGAGTAGACAGAATGATAGAGTATGCCGACTTAGAACTGATGTAATTTTTTTAAGTTTGACGTATTATGACAAAAGTCGTCGCTAGGGTCGTAACCTACAAATTTAGTTGTTTATATTTTGGCACATGCAAAGAAAACTGTCAGAATTCAATTTCAAAATCTTATTTTTAAAATTAAATTATACCAGCCAGCGCGCCAGCCTTTAACTTATCCTGGCGAAACACGAAAGAAACGACAGATATTAATACTCGTCAGTCTCATAGCAGTCGAAGTACTGGTAGTTATGTCTATTGTGATGCCGCGCTGCGAGCATTTTGCAGCACGTGTTCACTTAGATCTTTTTAAATGTATTGTTTAAATTTATCTATCTACCTGATATTTAGGCCTTGGGGTATGCCGTATGACTCATATCAGTCTTAACAAATTGTAATAAGATACGTAGAATATACGCAGTACCACCGACGACCACTTATAAATTCGCGGACTATGACGGAGGTCAACTTAAGGTGAACGCAGATTTGGCCGCACCGCACGCACCGCAGTCGCCGCATTCGGAATTCTTTATATGAAGTTATAGGCAAGCTCGCATACCTACCAACCCGCGCCGCAGTCTTCGCAACTTCATAATAATATGAAGAATTGCGAATGCGGCGACTGCGGTGCGTGCGGTGCGGCCAAATCTGCGTTCACCTTTAATAACAATTATACGAGATCAATTACCACTCAATATTATGATTTATGTTGTCAATTCAATGCTTACTGCTCACACCAAGCTCACTGTTGAGTTGTCAGACGTCAGTTGCTTACAAACTTTCAACAACACAACGAAGATCTGTTACAAGTTACAACTACCTATATAAAACTTCTACGTACAAGCGATAGCGCGACACAGGAGCGTCACAGTGACATCTAGTGAAGACAATATGAAACTATTTTTTATACAATTTGAATTGGCACTAACAGTTTACCTACTAGGTAACTAAAAAGAGTGAAATTATTATTTTTAACAAAAAATTAAAACCGACTTCCAAGGTAAAAACAATATTAATAGCATCCTTATAATATGAACTAAAAAGTATTAAATAATTTTTCCTATCTAATATGTAGTGCCTTTTCCCGAATTCGGCTAAACTTCAACTATTTCTGTACTCAATCTTCATAATTTTGAAGTCGGTGCCAGTTCCAAAAGTTTCAAATTTTCTGTCAAAGAAATAAAGATTCAGCTATATCTGGTACCGACTTCAAAATGATGAAGATTGAGTACAGAAATAGTTGAAGTTTAGCCGAATTCGGGAAAAGGCACTACATATTAGATAGGAAAAATTATTTAATACTTTTTAGTTCATATTATAAGGATGCTATTAATATTGTTTTTACCTTGGAAGTCGGTTTTAATTTTTTGTTAAAAATAATAATTTAAATCAACATTACTGAATGTTGATTAATATATCAATAGATTTGATAAATGTATCAATAGATTTCTTTATTTTATAATTATTATAGTGTCTTGGCAATAAGCACTAGAGAAATAATCAGCTACTAATTGGATTTATTGGGTACCATCGGCCACATACATATTCAAACACTTTACGCTAGCCGTCTGTGTAAGTATGAACTCCTCCCAATATGCAGTTTTATATTTGTTTCTATTGTGCTTATTGCCAAGCCACTATAATAATTATAAAATAAAGAAATCTATTGATACATTTACTGAATGTTGATTTAAATTACAAAATAAGTTGAAGGCTTGGCTTGAATGTGATCTGAAAACTTTTTACGACAGAAGTATTGAATAGCTATGCAATATTTTGCTTGGCTCCTTTTACATATTTTCATGTTTTGGTGGGATTTCATTTCTTTTTTGAAGGTTTTTTTTCTTTTCTTTTCAGGACACGTTATAACTTTTCTGTACTTAGCTTAGCACCCATTCCCTATCTCCTTTATATATATATATTTTTTTTTTGAGGCTTCGTTAGTTCTATAGGTGGACAAAATATTACATAACGTAAATACTTCTGAGTTCTGAGTCGATTATTAAATTCATATTATATAAATGACTCTTAAGCTAATACTTGAATGTGGTCATTTTTATCTTTACCATTGAATACATAACAGCACTGGCCACTGTTGTAAGCGTCTCGACGTTCCTCGCAGGAAAGGAGCACACCTTATTTCATGTGATAACTTAAAACTCCCCTAATAATTGTATATCTCGGTACTGATTAGTGATTAGATTTATATTTAAATGGAATTCAATTATTTTTTCATTATTAACGTTGTTAATATTATTTTTTATTTAATTTTATTTTTTTTTTAATACCATTTCATTAAGTTCATAACTAACTTAAAGCCTTTTGTACATCAAACAAATATTATGCAGTCGAAACTCATACTGTTCTTGCAAAGTTACAAACATAAAAATATTTTATTTTATTTAATAAATTATTATATTAAATTACCTATTAAGTATATTATTTTTCAATTTCAGTTTTTAGGTTTCCCTGCCCAAAGGCTGAAAACGGGGCCCTATTATTAATAAGTCTTCGCTATCTGTCCGTCGTACATCCCTATGTCACTAGGCTGGATCTCGAGAACCGCAATAGCTAGATAGTTGCGATTTTCACAAATTATGTATTTCTGGTGTCGTTATAAAAGCTTATAATCCAATCAAAATAAAATAAATTATTAAAGGGGGGCCTCATACAACAAACACGATTTTTTCCCATTTATTGCTCTATATCCATAATGGTAACAGTAAGGTTTTTGAAAATTTCAGAAGACGCTCATTTGTATTTTGACTTTAATAATCAGTAATAAAAATTAGATAAACTTATTATTTAAGGGGGGCTCCCATACAAATTTACGGTACGGAACCCTATGTACGCCAGTCCGACTCGCACTTGGCCGGTTTCATAATTTTTCCTTTCATTGTGAATCCTATCCGAGTACCAAATTTCAAGGTTCTAAGTCTGCTAGAAGTACCTTAGAATTTTGATGATCTATATGTCAGTAAGTGACAAAATGTAGTAACTTTGACCATCCGTAACTCCTAAACTATTTATTGAAATTTCATGTAATTTGGAGGTTAAGCTAGTTTTAATACTTGCTCCTAGTGACCGCAATTTTAAATCCCTAGCTTTGTTAACATCGAAGATAAAGGGGGTGTGAAATAGCCGCGAACCGCTTCGAGAAAAGTATGGTACGGCCGTGCCTTTGCTAAAAAGCTTGGCTGGGGCACTGCCGTGCCCCCAGATATTTCGTTCGTTAGTACATTCTTGACTCATTTGCCAACGTGGCAAGACACATAGATTACTTCTTTAGAGAACTCTTAAAACTCTCAATATGGCCACAGTCTATGGCTTAGTAAGAATATGATACTGACGTCCATCGGGCGGGCGGTATAGATGATCCACTGTACCTATATTAATGTATAGTGTGCTATAATTATGATCGTTTTCACGCTTGGCGGCTTGACCGAGATCAGCGATATCCGACACCATCGTGAGAGATGAGACTCTTGGCTTTTTTACATTCCACTATCATGAGGATCATCTTTCCTGGCGATATTGCTGTATAATATACAAACGCAAGACTTTTTCACTGTTCTGAGGCACAAAAGTTTCTCTTGGAGCTGAGATTCCCTCGCTACAGTGTAGTATGTTGCTGTTGACTAACTTTTGAGTTTCAGTCTTTATAGAGCTGGAAATTTAAAATTTTGCACACTTATATGATACATCTGCTTGTATTCAGATGTAGGCTGATGAGATGTTACATTTTCTATTTTAATTTTACTTTTAAAAGGTTTAATAGGGGATCAAATACTTACTACCTATTTGATGTAGGCAAAGTCACGGGCGAAAGCTAGTTCTATAACATAATTACTGTCGGCGGTGTTAGGCGTCAATTTATGCGCGGTCGTGTACTTGCGGATGGATGGACGGTTTCTCGTGAGCCATTAGATCTGCTCATCTGCCTTTTACCTTCAGGTAGGTAGCATTTTTGCAATGAGTTGGTTTCCACTTTCCGGTGAGATAGAAGGTGATTCATTACATGATGGTAAATTTAGGTACTATCAGAGGAGATGATTCCTAGATAGATTTGGTCGCGTTCCGTCAAACCCAGCCGACAGAATATCACAATGATCCGACCAAATGAAGTTGGTCTGTCAACTGCCTAGGAATCAATTTCCTCGATGGTACATGAGTTATGTGGAATAAAAATTGTTAATCATGATCTTGTGAGCATCATTTTTGTTATTTAAGTTTGCCAACACTATTGGAAAGATGTTTAAATAACGTTCGGGTATCATGGGCAATCGTTGACAAATTTTTCCCTCTACGTGTAGAGAACGCGCATAATTTATGATACATACGATAAGTTATTACACACAGCCAAAATTTTTAGCTTCCATAGCAAAATTAAAGGATTCTAAGAAATCTATCCGCAGAAAACTTATTCAAATATTTTACTAAAACGACCATAACTAAAGTTATTTTTACAATAAAACGTGTTTCGTTTCGATTTTATCAAACGTCGGACAAAATTCCACTTGAAAATTAACTAATTTTAAATTTAATTTTGCGGTGTATTTTTAATGAGCGTTCAAATATTTTTGGTAAAAATTCCTTGCAAGTAATTTTACTATCTTTATGAAAAAAAATATTTTAAAGGTATGTTGGAGATAATAAAATAGTTAAGTTAACTACTACCTAGTACCTACTAAATAAAATAACTAATATTATAATAGTCCAGATGTTGCCCGCAAAATTTAATTTGCCGCGTAGGATAAAAAATTCCTGTATCCTTTTCTAGGTCTCAAACATAGACTTATAATATATATTATGGTCTCAAATGAATCATACTAAATTTCATCACATATATGATATAGTTTAGTAGCATAATATTATAAGCTTGACGCGATAACACAGAAATGTAAAGCTTAAAACTGCTTTAAACAAACCTAAGCGTCAGTGACAGGGGACGCGGTACGCGATACGGGAGCGTCTGCAACGCGAAACTGGCCGTGCACACCTGCGCGACTACGGTGCGAACCGTCAAACGTTAATATCATGACACAATCTATCAAAACGTATACAAATCAAAAAATCATAAACTAAAGAGTTGTAGAAAATAATATAAAAAAAGGTTTTAAAAAAGAAGTCTAGTTATGTACACTTCAAAACACGCGTCTGACAACTTGACGCGCACGTTTCGCTTGCCGACGCGAACATTTCGCGTCGCGGTCGTGCAGGTGTGCACGGCGCCATAAGATTACATGGGCAGCGTCCGCCGCGCGGTAGACGCTACCGCTTCGCAGTCGCTTTAGTCGCGTAGGATTGTGCAATCCTTTACTGTACTCGGCGAAATATGACGGTAGCGGTCATTGACTCCCTGTCAAAAACTTGTCATTTTCTATATAAACTGTGATCACTGATCTCTATTATACAAGTACGCTGGATCGATGATAACCACTTGATTTTTATGCCTGTTTGAAGCGGAATCAGCGCCCCCATTATTCGGGAAGAGAACTAAATTTGACGTAACCATTGGTAAACATGTATGTATTATATTTCTCTATGGCTTAATCGTTTGAATTGTTTTCGTGTTTTAAAAGGTTTTACGCAATTAAGTTATATATAAATAAGTGGTGGTAGTTCATAGTTAAACCTATGATATAATATAAACTATGAAAGAGTGTATGTTATGTAAAACGCGGTACAAAAAGGGATGTGGGGTTACATTTCACAAGTAAGTGATTTTAACAGCAAATTTCTACGATATTAAACTTTTATTGATAATATAGGCACTTAAAAATGTGTCACTAATCTTATTATACCGTATTCACCACATATTTACCTTTGTTTTACCGATTTTTGATAAACAATAAAATTCAATAGTGCTGGAGTTTTCTGTCGATAAAACTTATCGATATCTATAATAATTGTATTGAAATCTCCGATAACCGATTTTTATTATCAAATACATATTATGCTCTTAAAATAATTGACAGGTTTCCGTCTTACGAAGGAAGACTGGAATTATGGTTAAAAAAAAATTGAAAGCCTGGTTGGCGCCCGAAAATTGCTACTACCGCTTGCCGTTACTATTTGTGTACAAACGTTTTCTGTGAAAATACAAGGCGCAAAAACTACCATTTGATCGTGATTATGTTTGAAAAATTTATTTCAACGTCTACTCTTTCTTGACAGACTGTAACTGTGTAACGGTAACTAATAAAATATAATGTTAAAGTATCGCACATATATTTTTATTATTTATACCTTTCCTACTCCACTCCGATAAAAAATGTATTCAAACGTTCTATATTTATTTATGGATCGCACCAATTAGTTAATTTCCCTCGCACTTCTGCAATCAGCGCCAAAATGGCGAAAATCAAATGAGATAAAGTAAATAGATAAAAATTGGCTTGCTAGATCCATAAATAAATAGGGACATTTTATATTATTACTAGACGTTCCGCGTGGCTTCTCCCACGTAAATATACTAATTTCACAGACAAATTGGTCCACAAAAAATAGCCTATATATATATATATATATAATCCTTCACGTTATACAGTCCCCCGTTTTTTCCACATTTTCCTCTATTTCTTAGCTCCTATTAGTCTCAGCATAATAAAATATATATCTAACACTGAAATAATTGTTCAAATCGGACCAGCAGTTCCTGAGATTAGCGCGTTCAAACAAACAATCTCTTCCGCTTTATAATATTATATGGTATAGATTAGTTAGGGTCTAATCACACAGAACACTTATTCAGCTCTGTTCAGCTTTAATACGATACACTTTAGCACTACTTTGATAATATTAGAAATGAAATTAGAAAATACAATACAACAAAGTTTTTGTTAGAAGCTCATCTTCAGTTTTGTTTTTAGTTTTTCGTACTTAGTGGTAACTGGTAAAAATAAATGGAATATAAATAGGTACTGCTACTTCACGTTATCTACGTATGAAATCGTTGTTAATTTATTACGCCTATCTAAATTACGGAGAGGAAGTCTGTAATCTTTAATACAAATATATAGCGTTTGTATTAATCAATTTAATATTTTTATCCTAATGGTCGACATTATCTGACTCTGGAAACATTTCATCGATAATAGAAAAGACAGTTGTACATCACTAGTATTAGTTCCAAATACTCCCACTACTGCTATCAGCGCCAATATGGCAAATTTCAAACTTCATTTTACGTCAAATTTAGTTCCTACCCCGAATAATGGGGGAGCTGATTCCGCTTTAAATAGGCACAAAAAATAGCTGTCATTTCAAAGGGTATCATATTATGTCCAGCGTACTTGTATAATGGATGTCAGTGACTGTGATTGAATATGAAGTGTCAGATGTTCCTAGTCCATTGTCTATCGCGGTTCATATGGAAAATGATAAGTTTTTGACAGGGAATCAAATGACCGCTACCGCCATGTTTCGCCGACTACAATATAGATACAATTTGCCATATTATAATATTAACTGTTTTCAGTAATCCGCAACCTTTTACTAACGCCTTGATGAGTGGCAGTCTTCCACTGCGTTTTTCGCGTAACTTTCTGCCGCGCACTGTAAAACTCTGGAACGAACTGTCACCAGCAGTATTTCCGGACCTATACGACCTGCAAACCTTCAAGAAAAGAGCGTATTCCCTCTTAAAAGGCCGGCAACGCACCTACAGCTCTTCTGATGTTGCGAGTGTCCATGGGCGACGGTAGTTGCTACATCAGGTGACCCGTTTGCTCGTTTGCCCCCTTATTTAATAAAAAAAACGCACAGCTTTGCATTTTTAAAAATGCCTTATAATTTTCCCGTCACCAGTGAACAAAGGCTCGATATGATCAGCGTGCGTAAAATCCTTTGTCGTGGAATTAATTTGCTAGCGAAACGACAGGAAAGGCGTGTCGGCCGCTGACGCTGTCTTTTCACGCTACTCAGCCGACTTGCCGACTGCCGCGCCGACAAAGCGGACAGAATTCATGCATATAACATGTTGATGACTTGTTCTGTCTTGTGTTTCAAGATGGGGTTCCAAACCATGGGGCACGTCTTCCTAGATGAATCTCCAGATATTTTGTAAGCCTAGAGACATTAAGTTTTTAATGAAAAATAAGGTATCGGGTGGTGAAAAATGATTAACTACTGAACTTAAGGACTAAGTGGATCTCACTTAGACACACAGATCATGCAAAAATTGTTAGCACTAAGTTAAAAAAAAAGTGTGTCAGCTCCGACGCACGACTGGAGTTTACTCCTTAAGTACGAGTATCTAACCATACGCAAAAAGAGTTTATTCAACTGAAAAAAGATTAATATCATATGAAATCAGATGTTCCCATGGGCGCCGGCAGAAATAATTTCCAAGGGATGCAGATTTTAGTTTTCTTTCTTTTCTTTTTACTTTTTACGAACAACAGTGACTGTCTATTTACGTCAACAGAATACATTTAGTGCCGTAACATTACGAACTACCTTCGTACGGCATACCGCATGGTAATAGGCCATAGGGTTACAAAATGCTTTTTATTTCAATAATTTCTGTTGATCCCGAGATTCCCAAGGGGTGCAAGTGCACCCCCTGGCTCCCCCCTGCCGGCGCCCATGGTCATGTTCCGGCAATATTATCTACACCCCTTTCTGCCATAGTTATTTCAAAATACTTTTAGTTCACTTTAGCCACTATAATAATAAAAATTATAACTTCACAATAACAATATTAATTATTGATATTTATAACAAAAATAGCAATATAAATACATCGACACTGATAGAAACAAACAAGCCCAATAACATATAGTATATAGGCATAGTCGCCTATACAGCATACCATAATATTATGTACGTCTTAATCATAAAGTTAATATACCTATCGGAATATAATATTATATAATAATATAATTAATATATAATTATATAATAATACTAGCAGCCCCGGCAAACGTTGCTTTGCCATATTAAAAAGTATTTCACCCATATTATTTTATTGAATTGAGTAGTGACCAAATAAGTATGTCGTCATGGCAACGTCGATCGATATCCCGTCGCACAAACAATGGTCGCCGTCAGTCTCAGGTTGTAATAATTTACTATTATTTATTCAACAAATGCACTTATCAATATATAAAGTACCCAGTAGCCGATTCTCAGACCCACTGAATATGCATATAAAATTTGGTGGAAATCAGTAAAGCCGTTTCGGAGGAGTTCGTGGACTAACATTGTGACACGAGAATTTTATATATAAGATAATATAATATTCCGATAGGTATATTACCTCTATGGTCTTAATATACTCACAGCCAAATTAGAAAGGCACCAAAAACGTGACACATTTTCTCGTTACTTGTTAGTAGGTTTTACCCCTCGGATTTTTCTCATACCGGGCGCCTTATATATGAAAATCGATTCTTAAGGAGTAAACTCCAAAAATTGCGGTTTTTAAACAGTTTCCAAATGAAACGAAGAAGCTTTTATAAAGATAAAAATAATGGTGCATAATTAATTGAGGTGACTCCAAAAAAGGTTGTGAAACCCTGGTTTAAAAGTTGCTTTTAAAATTCTGTACAAAATCTTATTATTTAAACCGTAAAAAATGTTTACTGACACTGAAATTTGAATAAAGCTTTCATCCATATAAGCTTATGTTTACAACCGAAACCATGTATTCTACCCTGATACATGGTATCAGATTCTGTCACTCTAGAGGCATTTCTTTTGCTGACCAAATGGCCAAAACAATTCCTTTGTGTATTTTGGTAGCAGTTTTTTACTAAACTTTGAGGCTCGGTCGGCACGGGTTACAATAATTGTGCTAGGGAGACAAAATTTTATATTTGAGCATCTTAAAACATTAGTAAAAAAATATACAGGGTATGCATTTTGAAATTCGAAAAAAAAATGTTTTTGTCATATAAGGGATTAATATGTATGTACTATACTTACAAATATTATGAACTAAAAACATCAAATCGTTACGTTTGTCATGTCAATAACAACGTTTTTAGAATTGGATTAGCACATGATTAAGGGTAGAAGTCAAAATAATCGTACATGACTCGAAAAAATATGTGTCCTCCGCTGTTTTAGCTTATTTAAAAAATGTCGGGTTATAACAAGTTATAATACCCATTAAGTTTAAAGAACAATTAATTTTCAGTAAACCAAGACATTTTTGTAATGCTAAGAGCATAACTATAAACTATACCGAAAAAATATCATCAAACTAAAGTCAGTAATTTCAGTTCCATACAAAATGAAAGTGTCTTCTTGCGTATTGATAATTTAAACATTATAAAATATTCAAAACTAGGTACTATTTTGCAAAATTATAGACTATAAAATAAAAAACGGTGTCTAGATCTTTGTTTTCATTTATTATAACCATTATTTACTATGCCTATTATTATAAAATTACTGTTTATAATAAAATCCCAAATATCGTTCCTGTGAGTAACTCCGGTAGATAACGGTGTTTTAGGCGCTCCCGAAAAGGAATTCTACTATGTCGCAGTTATATTTTATTCCAACAAAACTGTTGGATCACATCACGTAACTTTTAGAACGCCAGCATATCACTTCATTCAGTTTTGGTGGAAAAAATGCAAGCACAAAAGAAAATGCCTAAAATATTCCTGTGAATAACGGTAAGTCTAGATAAATTCTAAAGTAAATTACTCGAGTTTGGATATACAGTCTGAAATAGTATGTTTTGGTGATCATAAACACAGAGAAATTGTTTTCAAGGTAAGATATTTGTTATTATGACGATACATTTTAGATGTTAAAATTCATATTTTTTTTTCCTGTAGATAACGTAACACGACTTAGGGCTAATGAGAGATTTTCTTGTTTTTAATCTCCACCAGACGGCGCGACGATAGACACTTCTAGAGTTTCTATTGGTTCCCCACCGATCTGAAATTATCTGCAGGTTGGCATCACGGATACACATTGGTTGTGTTTCTAAAAAATATCAGTGTACTGTCAAGTGTGACATAATTCAAAATATCTTAAGCCTAAGCGATCATTGGCCTAAGCGTTTAGGCCAGTATACTGGTAATAGTTTAGAAACACACTGAGATGAAATACTTGGCAAACTGAAAACTGACAAGTGACAACAGTTTTGGCGGCCATGTTACTTTCAAACTTCTTCTACTTTTTATTGTTGGTGTGGTTTTTATTATTTTTCCCAAATTGTGTTATTTGGGTCTTTGATGTTCACTATTGGTAAAATATTAGCCATGAAATAACCGTTAACTTGCACAAGTGCAGGTAAGATGTTGTCAAAACCAAAATGTATAATTCCTGTGACATTTGGTGTGAAAATCGGTAAATAGGGTATTTCTTCCGTGAGTTTTAACTAAAACATCGTTGTAATAACTTTGTTATCCTAGTCATTGGAATATTATGGCGTCTTTTTCAAATTGAAATGTATCCAGTTTTACATTCTTTTGCCCAGCTTTGTAGCAATTATTGATGGTATTCCCTGGTATTACCGATAGTTGTCTACCCATACGCCATCTAGTTACTAAAATGGAAACTGTTTGACAATCAAATTAAAAAGTTAAGAAAATCCCTCATTCATATTGATAATATCATTGTTATTGTCAGGTGAGTAACGTTACTAACCGGATTTCATGTGAGTTACGGTCGATTATTTTGACTTCTACCCTTAACATTCTATAACATATAGTAATTCCGGTTAAGGTAATGTTATACAAAGTACATAATATTAGATGTTACCGTCAATGATAAAGTATTTGATGTTAGCTAGTGATATTTAAACTTAAAATTCTTTAGACAGAGGAACTCCAAATAACTTTAGGGTATACTAGATGACGCCCGCAACTTCGTTGCGCTGAAATTCGTTTATCGTGCGGGAACCGTACATTTTTCCGGGATAAAAACTATCCTATGTCCTTTCTCGAGACTCAAACAATCTCTATGTCAAATTTCAGCAAAATCGGTTTAGCGGTTCGAGCGTGAAGAGGTAACCCGTATTAGACAGACAGACAGACAGACACACTTTCGCATTTATAATATTAGTATGGATAGATACTCAGATAAGCAGACATTTCTTGTTGATTTTCTTATTTTACTCAGCATCTTTCTGTAGAAAATGTTTTTTTTCAATATTATTGTCTTTTAAAAAAATTTAAAGACAGTGAAATGATTGAAATCTGAAACATTATTATTACCTAATAAGCGTTTCTCGCAGAGTACAGACTTCTTTCGCCCATAAAATAGCTTTTGCTACACAGTTTTATTTCAATAATATACTTAATTGTACAAAACTAATTCTCAAAGGACAACCTGGATGGTTTTCTACTTGCTCGTTCGAAATTGTTTTTTTTTTTTAATTTCGAACCATGAACATGATAAATGTAATACGTAGTACGTACCTCATACGCTGTTCGTGTGGCCGCCGGCAACTACAGTACATCCAGACTCCAGACTTATTACCTCTGACTGGATCCTAATGCTAATGCCATAAGGAGCATTATCATTATCTCAAGGGTAAAAAACCTCTGAATGGGTTGTACAGTTATAATTTATAAACAATGCCCACCATAAGTCACCGGTACGTAGCCGCCATTAAACTGGATGGCGGGCGCAAAATGATTATAAAAATTGGCTTAATAATAATATAGGCTCTGAGCCAGTTCAGAGATGAAGGCATGGACCGTTATTCACTGTGAAAAACAATAGTATACTTCAGTGCGTAAGGTGTTTACATGAAAAAATATTTAATAATTATAATAATATATGTATTATTATAATAATATCATGGCGTTTGGCGAAATCATGAGACGTGTATAACTACTATAGATTAAGTAATTATAGTCTGTCAAAAAAGTGAAGAAATTAAAAAGTGGCAAGTTGGCAACATCGTAGTGTCACTACGTAAAAGTTTTAACATTTCTCAAAGAATATTTAACAATTACCTCCTTGCAACCGCCAAAAACAAATGTAGAGCGTCGTGGAAAATCATTAACAGTCATCAAATAAATAATAAAGTAATTTTAAAATAATCAATGCAATTAAAAATGAGAATAATGACATTAATACATAACTCTACTGACATTGAGAAAGAAATTAATAATTATTTAATTAATATGACGAATACACAAAATACGAATTCCCTACCTATCACTAATAATACTTACATTAAAAATACTATCTTTCTGAATCCATGTACTCCCTCTAAAATAAATAACATTATTGTCAATAAATACTAATACAAAAAATACTTAGGGTCTGTTTCACCGCTTCCTGATAAGGTGCCGGATAGGCTTATTTGACAGATTCTCCATACTCCATCTGTCAAGTTAAGTGGTGGATAGCCTTATCAGAAAGCGGTGAAACAGGCCCTAAATCTGAAGGATACGACGGGGTCTACTAAAGTAATAAAATACTGCAGAAAGGAAATAACGCCAGTAATTACACATCTGGTTAATTTATCACTCGAAACGGGTACATTTCCATCGTTTCAAGAAATCTCTAGTGAGACCATTACATAAGAGATAAAACACTAAGGGCCTGTTTCACCGCTTCCTGATAAAGCTATCCACCACTTTACTTGACATAATATAGAGTATGGAGAATCTGTCAAATAAGCATATCGATTATCGGGCACCTTATCAGGAAGTGGTGAAACAGGCCCTTAGTATTAGAAAATTATCGTCCAATAACTGCACTATTACCCATCCTGTCAAAAATATTCGAAAAAGTAATGTAGGTACATTAAGAGGCTTAAGTATAAATTTTATAGAAACACATAATATAATTAAGCAAGAACAATTTGGCTTTCAAAGTAATAAAAGCAAGCTACCACAGCAGCTTATTATACAGCTAAATTAGTAGGACAAATTGTTAAATACTTACTTAAACGACAAAAAATCTACATTTTGTATTTTTTTCGACATGTCTAGTCATGTCTTTTGATTTCATGTCCCACAAAGTGCTGCTGAAGAAATTGAGCAACTTAGGCATCAGAGGTCCTGCTCTGCATTAAGCTGGTTACAATCTGGTTACGATGATCATACTTATCTGACAGACAAAAATGTAAAAATTCCAAACGTCAAAATCGTGAGAAAAGACGTACTCCAAAGTTAAGTTGGTTTAATTACAAAAAGTTATTTTTTCTGTATTTTTACAAAGACATAAATGGTGATAGTTTATACTTATTCAGTTTCAGATAATATGCGGGACAAAATAAATATGAGTGACAGCACAAGAGCATCGTGCACCGAGTCACGAGTCACGACTTATACTTCACTTAATTAACTTAAATAAGACAGTTTTGCGAAATAAAAAACGTGAAGTTTTGTAAAACCGGCTTCGCGGATTGAAATATTCTGCTACCACATTAGACAGCCTCCTTGATAAGACCTGCAAAGGAATTTAAGCCGTATTGCATAAACTTAAAGTGTAAATTACGAGCAGATTAATTCTGAATCTGGTGATGCTGCATAAATTGATCCGTTGCGAATTTAAACTTTACAATCGGCGGAGAGAGTTCAATTTGCATTGCACATTTTAGGACGTCGCTAATGTGATCAAGTGTGATCAAGGCGCACTTTGTGCCACGTTTTATTTTTAATGAGGGTTTTTATCATGACGTTAATAATCGTTAAGACTACGAACAAAGTGTCGCGTCGCCGATCACAGTTTATGTCCACCGAATGCACTTTAATTAATTAATGCGCATTATTTTAATGCGGCTGTCACTTTATTTATGCAAAACCGCAAAATTTCGACCCTTAAAAAACAAACAAGATAGGTTTATTTTTAGTTCTCGGAATTTATTGCTTTCAGTTGTTTTGCTCTACATGTGGTGGTACATCAATACTCCTTGCCTTCGATTTACAATAAAAAGTCTATGAACTTAAAATTGAACTTAAAATTAAATAGGCATATAAAAGAGTAAATTGGATATATGAATACTGCATAACTGGATCACAAATGCAAACTTCTCTACATAACATTTTTGCAAATACCTAGGTATGCCTTTAGAAACTGACATTATAACACAGACTACTAAATAGTTTACTACGTAAATTATAGTAAATAATTATTATTATAGTGTTATCTCGTAAATAGAAGAGTGCAGTAGTCGTGGTATATGCGCAGGCGCAGGCGAGGCGCGGGACGCGGGGAGGGGCACGCACCTGCCCGGGGCACACGCCAAGGCCCCCGCACACTGATACCAATCGCAATTATATTTTAATTATTATCATTCAATACTTTTATTATGTACAGACAATAATCGGATTGTATCTTGATTTTTTTTCTCTTTTAAATATTGTAATGTACAAGCTGTAACATAATATTTGCAGTCATTAATCGAGGCATCTTTACGAACTGCTTTTGGTTTCTGGAAATCGCCTGGGGGCTTCACCCAAATATGCTGAGATTAAGAATTTAAGATAGAGTCTGAAGAATTTCCTACATTTATTACAACAAAACGTTTTTAAAATATTATGCTCCACACGGTATTTTAAACAGTAAATAAGTAATTTATTTTTAGTTTGCTGTGGCTCATATGAGTATGCGCTATAAAAGTGCACTTCTATCATTTTCAATCATTAATGATTATTATCTACCCATACGAGTTAAAATGATGCGCACGCGTTAATCTCAATTTAAGACGCGTAGAGATCTTTTATTAATCTCTCTCGAAGATTTAATTACACGAGAGAGAGATTAAAATCAGATATCCAATCAAGATCGAAAAGCGACCGAACAATAAAAATTGCAATTAAACTATAATCTCGAATTCCAGAGAAAACTCTTAACTAAGAATTCATTAGCAGCGCGAGGCGCGCATATTTTAAGCGTGTAAAGGTTTTTAAGCTAATTATTTTAGATGTTAGTGCCGTAAAGGCGAAAATAAAAAAAATAACAAAAGGCTTCAGTGCACGTGCGTCCTTTCCTGTCCTCGCCGTGCGCGAGCGCGAGATAAGCCGGGACGTGTGCATTTTATTTATTTTAACATTTTTAAGGCCGGCCGCGGCGCGCGTGGGCGTTGTTTTTTTATTGCGCTTGCGCCGAGCGGTAAGTCACGAAGCGGCCCTTCCACCTTGAGGGCTAAATAGCACCTACGCGATATTCACTCAAAGGCCGACTCTACTTTTTCTGTCTACCGAAATAGACCTCGTCCGTCTCCGTAATGGCGAAAGCGTTTCCATTCGTATTATTGTTCCGATAAAAAGATATCGAAATTATACATCCAGCCGAGAAATAGAGTGTAATTTTATAGCTTAGCAGTAATGATACAGTGCCGTGTAAAATTCTCTGAATGCGTATTGAATGTTTGAAATAAACTCGGATTTTTAATGTTGCGTAAAATTGCTTTATCTCGGTGTAAATCTTGATTCTCGGCTCGAATAAATATTTAGAGTTGAGGTGCGACGAACCGATTCAAGTAAACAGAGGCAGATATTTACTGTATGATACCAATATCAACACTAAGAGGTCCTTTGAGGTTTCTTGTTCATATTTTCCGAAATAAAAATTCTGCTCTACGGAAGCAACTGCCAAGTATTTTTAGGCAAGGACATAATTTACCTACCTTTTTCGGTTCCATAGTTGCAAAAAACTCCTAGAATATCTATAGTATTTTCTATAGTTACATATTTACATATTAAATATTATGTAACCATGACTAGTATGGAAGTGATAAAATTATTTACAACACGTCGGCAACATCTGTGCGAATGCAGTATGTATATAGAATACGTATGTATGTCTGTGGCGGTGGCCTAAGATGATCACGTACAGGATTGTGATTGCGAAATGACTGCGCATGCGGCGCGCATGATTGAGTCGAGTTGCAAAATGCATAAGGACTGACTGACACTATCGAACATGTTCGTCGACTCGTCAACATTTTGATAGATGTAGAAATCTGCGCAATTGTTTTTTATTCTTTGTTCTTTCTTTTTTATTAAATAAGGGGGTAAAAGAGCAAACGGGTCACCTGATGGTAAGCAACTACCGTCGCCCATGGACACTCGCAACATCAGAAGAGCTGCAGGTGCGTTGCCGGCCTATTAAGAGGGAATACGCTCTTTTCTTGAAGATTTGCAGGTCGTATAGGTCCGGAAAAACTGCTGGTGACAGTTTATTCCAGAGTTTTACAGTGCGCGGCAGAAAATTAGTCTAGAGATGC
This sequence comes from Lysandra bellargus, assembly GCA_905333045.1. Classification (NCBI taxonomy): domain Eukaryota; kingdom Metazoa; phylum Arthropoda; class Insecta; order Lepidoptera; family Lycaenidae; genus Lysandra; species Lysandra bellargus. Next base: position 6,769,741 of record HG995358.1, read on the forward strand.
CACGAATAGTGAATTGGCCGAATACCGAATACCGAATATTCGGCAACGCTTTCGGCCGAAGCGCCGAATATTCGGGCGCCGAATATTAGGCACGAAATAATATATACTTGTCGGGGGCGCGGTAGCTGGATTAACAAGTCGCAATCTGATTTCCTCGTTGCGGTTTCAAACGAGTCATTTGCGTCGAATGGGTTGGATTTTTATTTGAAAACAGTTCGTCTAGACCGGAAGGCCGATCCTTACAAGTGGCGATTAGCAAACGAAAAACAATACCCAAACCTCTCAGCCAAAGTTTATCTCCTGGAAGTAGCATGTGATTTTATGAGGCTGGTAACATTTACGATGAAAATCATACCTAATTGTTTGCTACCAAAAAATGCTGAAAAGCTTGATTTTAACCTGTGTTTTAACCATCACAGCTTATCACTGATCAATTTTAATTACCAAAGTGTTGTAATTGGAAATAAATACATAATTTTGTGGAATATAACGTGTTTTTTAACGTGGTATTCGGCCGAATAGTAAGTATTATTCGGCCGAATACCGAATAGCAAAAAAAGAAGCCGAATAGGCCGAATACCGAATAGTTGCCGAATATTCGTGACATCTCTAAAAATTACGCGAAAAACGCACTGTGGAAGACTGCCACTCGTCAAGGTGATGAGGATGGTATATTTTTCGCGTGGGACGATGGCGAAAAGTTGCAGGTGGTATGATTCCGAACAACTACACATACAGGCAATAAGTCTAATTTTAGGATTTTCGGTCATTTAATGTAGCCTGTAGGGATAAACAGTTGCTAATAGTTATAGTTACTTCCAAATTATTATTATATTATAATTAGATAATATCTTTATTTCTTTATTTAAATCTTTTTTAGCATCTGTTACATAATAAATGTTTTCTGTGTTGTACCTAACACGTTGATAATAATAGCAAGTACAGACGCTTTTGTTTTGATGCAATTTGAAAATTGTGATTTGTTGTTGCAACTTGCAAGGTGGAACCCAATCTGAAAATTGTCAAAGTTATTAAGCAACAATACAATAAAAAATAGAAAAAGTAGAAAGCTTCATAAAATCAAACTTTAATTTACGTCCTGTGGTGTAAAAGCGCCTTAAACCTTATTTAATTCCTTTTTCTTTTCATGAAAAATTACTGTTTGCTTATTTATTTTAAATTTAATTTTGTTCTCTTTATTTTTTACTCTAAGCATCACTTGCATTTTGAAATTAGTCAATATTTTATAAATTACAAGCGTAAATATATTCTTCCTCTTGGAGCTTCATTACATCGTACGGAGCATTATTCCTTCGTATAAAATAATAATGTCTTGAATGCACACAATTAGCTAGATTGTGGGGGCACTTAGTAATTGAGCCTTTTTCGTTTTTTTTTTTTTTTGTAAGAAGGGGAAATGCACAACTATTGCTGTCCTCCTCCGTCGACTCCGGGGTAGAGTAGAAGTATGTTGGATTCGTAATGGCTCGGAGACACTGCAATTTCCCATTTTATTTAGCGACGGCCGACGCGTTATACCAAATGTCACACATTACGCTGTTAACATTTTTAAATGGAATTTGGATTTTGGCTTAGTACCCTGCGCCTGTAGCCAAAACGTTTTCTTTATCACTTTTGTCTTCTTTATAGAATTGCCGATAAAAATGAATGGAATTGACATAAGCGTTAGATATTATATGAAGTTGACGTTCGACTTGTCTAATGTCATTCAACGATTGATCAACGATTCTATAAAGAAGCTATAAAGGAAACGTCTTGGCTAGAGGACCAGTTCGTTTCTCGATTGTTCACGAACATCAGCTATAAGATACTTTGTGTTTACACACGGTACAGCTCAAACCACAGAGCAATAGAGAAGTCGAATACAAATTCTAACTTCGACTGTACTATTTGCAGTTGTCAGCTAATAACCAACAATCCCAAACCACTGTACCCCGATTCTGCTATTTCAAACCGATATTTACACAGTTTAGTTATAATAAGACAACAAACTGGTACTCTTTCAAAATAAAACAAACATCAAACGCGGTCAGTAGGCCTACTACGAAACCGTTTTGAGACTCAAACAATCGGGCGAGAATGCTGAGTCCTGCTCTAACAACGTCATTTCACGTTTGTTTGAGTAGGACGCAACATTCTCGTACGATTGTTTGAGTCTCAAAACCGTTTCGTGGCACGGGCCCAGATTGGCCCAAACTCCAAAAATCTGTAACTTCTGTAAGTTATTTGACGTACCTAGGTATATGAGAACATTTAATTATTGTTTTTGTTGTATTGAGTATACACAATATATTATGTAAGTAAGTAATAATATATTGTGTTCCTAAGTACTAGCTATGATTAAAATTTTGTTGCTTGATAGAATCGAAACTGGATCAAAGCTGTATTAAAGTTGCTATGATTTTCAAATATTATGTCTATAGGATTTGTACGATTACCGTTAAGTCCCACAGAGACGGCATCGAAACCACATCGAAGCCGCATTACTATAGTAATAAAAAGCAGAATCGAGGTTCTCCAGTAATTATGCTGTGAACTCGTGAGGAGTCCGGCCTCCACCGACCGCGGGGGCACGCACAGCTATTACCCTGAGAAACCTCGCCGCTAATCATACGGTGTCATAAGCGAAGACTGCAAGAATTCATCTTGTGATCGATGGCTCTCTAGGGTCTAGAGTCTATAGGGCCGTCATGGTACTCAACCTTTTTTGATACGGGCCACAAACACGTTTTGGTTTTGGTGTCGCGGATCGCAATCAAAATTTTTTGAGATTAATAAACAACTATCTTCAAAAGTAGCGATTTAAACTACGATTTAATCCTTCAGGCCCCGCGCGAGCACCGGTGATCGCGACAACAATAGAATACAATAGCAATTCCTGGAAATTCCGACTGAAGTATTAAAAGTTGAATTTTTTTTTAAGGTGATTGCAGGTGGGCGTATATTTCAAAATGGTTTAACTTCACGCGGGCCACTGATGAAGTCCCGACGGCCCGCATGCGACCCGCGGGACGCGGGTTGAGGATAACTAGTCTAGGGTCTCGACTGTTCCATCAGATGATTAAACACTGACATCTTTGAGGGCTTGTCTTAACAAATGGTGCAGTGAATTCTACTTTCTAGAATTGGTTAGTTAATAGAAGTAAAAAATTGATCGTGTCCATTTCCGATTAATCGTATGAACACAAAAATCGACTACAGCGTGTCTTTTTCCGTCTTTTACTGTTAATTTTGTAGAAAATCCAATATTTCGCACTAGTCTTTTAAGTTTGTTAAAAGCCACGCCACTTTAGTCATTCATGAACATAATACGTCAATTTTTGTATAAAAATTAAAAACTATGAAAAATGTTTGTTTATTGCTTTACCGCCATTTTATCACGCTATTTAACATTATACTTAATTAGCAGCTTAATATAACTTGTGAATCCATATTTTCAAGTTGAAGACGTACTAATTCTTATTTGTCGTCGAAAGATATAGGTATTATACCACAATCATTAGCAGCCATTAGCATCGGCATTATAATAAAAATGATAGGCATAATAAATCATTACGACAAATAAAACAAGTTTAACACAAGCTAGCAATGAATCTTGTCGCCAAGTTTTATTTGGAGAGTAATATCTTCAGTAGCTGCACAGTGTAATTATATAAATGACATCGAGAAGTAGGCAATTACCAAGATAGAAAAATGATTATCTAAAATCCAATATACTGAATTGTATTTTATGATTTTAGATAGTAATTCAATACTTTCTACTAACTATCTACTGTCTACAAAATCTACTATCTATAATCTAACTCTACATCTAGCTGCTAAGGCGCTCCTAGGTTTAACCTTTCAATCTGACTAGAGGTCATAGCCAGAGCTCAAATTAGTAGAATATGAGCAATGAGCATTAATACACAAAAAATAGTAATTTACCTACACTTAGTGTGATTGTAAGGGAAATGCTATTTTGAACAACTTACAGAATTTGGAATGTAAAGCAATGGACTTATTATTAATGATAATAATTTATATTGTTCTGTGCTTTACAGCCTTTTCAGCTGTAGAGCACAGAACAATAATTATTATTATAATATGTATTATGAACTTTAGGAGTGTAGTAGTCTAAGCGATCGATATACAGTCTTACAGCTTACTAGATCTGACACTGAGACCATATAAGGCACATATACGGATTTTTCTCTCCCCAAAAACTATTCAAATTTCAAGTCGAACGGTCTTGCGTCCGTGGAACTGTTTGGTGTATTCATATTTACTATTTGAACAGTGCCTGAATACCGTCACAATGTATTGCACGATACTGTCACGCTGTAGCTCGAATTAGCTCGTGCCGTCTCCCACGACTTCCATTGATTTATCACCATGTATGATGTGTCTATTGCCCAAGTCACGATTGATAGGTGATAAATTTTCAGAGAATTTTATTGACATTCCTAAAATCTTGTCGGGTTTATTACACATGCTAAATGATTAGTTAAACTTACAAAGTAATACCGGTGGAAATTACGTGGATTCTCTTTTAAAAAGTGTGTTAAAAAATATACTGAACTAGCTGTCCCGGTGAACTTTGTGTCACTTTTAAACATTCAATGGACTTCAAGAATTATTTTAAAACTAAAAATAGCTGAATCGGATCAGCCGTGGATCAGCCGTTATCGAGTTAGCGCTATAGGCGCTAAAGCGTTATACACAATATATATATATATATATATATATATATATATATATATATATATATATATATATATATATATATATATATATATATATATATAGATTATTAAGGCGTACTTATAAAACATTTCGACTAATACAGTGTTTTCAAATTGTATACAACACACCATTTATATTTTGTTTGTTGTATGCTGTTTATAAATTATAATCTATGGATCACCACTACGAATCGTTTTGCCATTAATTAATTTCGTATCTTTCACCACTAAACTTTCTATATCTTGTTTGTTTCCAATGAAATAAACTGACACAAACCACAATAAATTGAAAAGCAAACGTACACGTCCCATACAATGCATACAACTGTAACTCTCCAGTCTCCCGCATTCCCGGCCGCGTGCCGGAGACGTGTCCGGCCTCCGGCCTCCGGCCAACACAATGGCCGATTCGGTTCCTCCGGCATTAATCGTACCAATTACAGTGCTTCGCTGTAATCGAGCTTTAAACGAATTGATTAACCAATTAAATGTGCTGATTTAGTGCTCAATGAATGGGCGTAGAATGCTGTATAGTTTTTAGGCTGAAGTGTATATAAACTCGGCGAAACATGGCGGTAGCGGTCATTGACTCCCTGTCAAAAACTTGTCATTTTCTATATAAACCGCGATTTACAATAAAGTGTCAGATGTTGTCAATCGCGGTTTTGTATAGGAAATGACAAGTTTTTGGAGGGGAGTCAATGACCGCTACCGCCATGTTTCGCCGAGTACAGTATACTTTGTTTTGCCTCATGTTATTTGCCTAGCCTAGCCCTAATCTGTAGTCTATACTAATAAAATATACTTACATAGTAATAATAAAGGGGGAATAATTATTGTGTGCTTCTGTGCGTAATATGGCGAGAAAAAGCTGCCTCTTTCATTGTTGCAAAATGAACGGTACCTGCGAAACTAAATTCTAAATGTAACTGGGAGCACCTTCATAAAAAAAATTGCGGCTATAATGTCGTGCCAAAAGTCACGTCTATTGCTTTGCCGTCCAATCTACTTGATCGCGTTTTTAGGGTTACGTAGTTAATAAGGAACCCTTATAGTTTCGGTCTGTCCGTCCGATTTTACACAGAGAGTAGAGACTATGGGACCTACAAAGCTGTAATTGGTTATGAATGCACATATATTATACCGACAAAATTGTTTTTATAAAATCTTTAAAAAAAATTATGGTACCTCCCCTACACATCAAGTGGGGATGATTTTTTTTTCGCGTCCACCCCACCGTGCACCGTGTGGGTGGACTAAAATATTACGAGTATTCATAGATCATTTTCCGATTTAGGGATCCATTTGTGAAATATGAAGTTACAAAGCGGAAAAAATCGTTAGAGTCCAGTGTCCCCCCATTCTGCCAGCTAAACGGTTGCTTCTGGAAATGTGAAAAAGATGACGGAAGTAGGATATATAAATATGCTGAATTTAAAAGGAAAATTATCATGGTTAAGAAGACTTCATAATTTATTGAGTCAAAGTCGATCAACTGAAAAAATATTCGGTGAACTTTTAAGGGACTTTTAACAGGTCGCTGCGGCCAACCAATTCTTCTACGATATATGTAGGTGCGCGCATTACGCGACCAGCGGTCAGCTGTCACGCTCTGGTCGCGCGGCCAACGAAAAACATCGCGACACACACGCGGCCACTTGGCCGCCGCGGCCAACGAGATACGGGAATTTGTATGAAATTACTCAGTGTGCGCGCACTGGTCGCTGCGGCCACACGTTTTTTGTATACAGAAAACAAAATAATTGTCAAAGTTTACTCATCAAATCACTACTCATACGAGTGTGGCCGCAAAGTGCGCGGGGGGTCTAAAACACGTTATACATGCACAATATACATTCATTGGCCATACAAAAATTATCAAAAACTAGCGGTTCTACGGAACCCTATATTGCGCGTGGCCCGACAAGCACTTGGCCGGTTTTATTTATTTGTGTGTTAAAAAGGACATCTTTATCGATTTTGTTCACTGTTGTCATCTTATCGATTGATCAATCGGTATTGGCGTGAAAACTTAGCACACTTCTGGGCTTTTAAGGGTAAGGATTATGTTATCAAACCTATGCGGGATACTGCGGCATTGTGGTAGTACGCAAAATATTTGAATTTCGAGCGTGACTCAGACGCACGTGCGGCTCGGTGGGTGGTGGATCCTATTGTTCTTTTTTTGTTTTTTTTTTTTTGCTATTGACACAAGATCACAAATTTGTCTGCCTGCGGACAACATGTGTGACGAATGTTTATGGTTGCAAAAAAAGTATTTTTGGCTTTTAACATCATCGGAGTTATTTTTAACGATTGCTTTTAAAAGGATGTTATGGATAAAGAATAAAAGCTCCTGGATATTAAGCAAGCAAAATGTCATTTAACAATTTTTCTAGATAGAAAATATTTTTATAATAATTTATAATATCTATGGACGCTTCACACCACGTCAGTCTGGCCCCGTGGTAAGTACCTGAAGGACTTGTGTTACAGGCACAGGTACCAGACAACGGAAATATATTTAATACTTTTATACTATACATATATTTAAGATTTTATTATATGATACCTACACTATTATACACATATTTAATACACATCCATGACCCAGGAACTTTATAAACTTTTTTGTTCCGTCGGCGGGACTCGAACTGGCGACCTCCGGCTTTAGCTACCAACGCGCTTACCACTGCGCCACGGAGGTCGTCTCAAATAAATTATAATAAACCTAACTCTACCTACCTTCTATTTAGTACCTAGATGTTTGTGATTGAAGGATGAAATTAAACAAGAAGGGCGCATTTTCATGAGTCGTATACAGCATACGGGGAGTCTGACATAACTAATGGCGCATTTTGATTGGTCGAGGCATGCGTTTCAGAAATCTCCCGCAACCCGCATGCGGGCCCTATCGACCAGTGAAAATTCTTTCAACTTTTGATATTGTTTTATTTCGCAAACGGAAATATTTCTGCTTTTTTTTCTAAAACACTTAACAAAACTTTTAGGACAAGAAACACGATATCCGAGAACTATTTAAGGACAATAATAACTCGAATACCACATTTGGCATACAAAAACTGTAGTTATGTCATCTTCGAAAATCTCGGTGGTCGCGGCCACCTGGACTTAGAAACGGGGAGGTCCGATCATACCTTAATCAAATGAAACATAATTTACCGAAATTACTTGAAATATTACTTCATTAGTATTTATTACTTATGTGCAATTTCGGCAGACCATCTCAAGACCACCGCAGTGCAGGTTTCGCGCATTGAAACTCTACGGAAACAGGCTTAGGTATTAGGTATATTGTTAAATAATAAATATGTATAGTGCTGGAATAACCTAAAGTATCTAAAAAGCTGAATATTTTATCCATATTAAGTAATCCATTCAAATATTATAAATGCGAAAGTGTGTCTGTCTGTTACCCGAAAAAAAATTACGATTCCCGCGTGATGAATGAATTTTGGCGCAACGAAGTTGCGGGCGTCGCCTAGTTAAAATATAATATACAAGATGACGCCCGCAACTCCGTTGCGCCAAAATTCGTTTATCGCGCGGATACCGTACATTTTTCCGGGATAAAAAGTATCTTCTTTCTAAAAATCGGTTCAGCGGTTTGGGCGTGAAGAGGTAACAGACAGACAGACAGACACACTTTCGCATTCGTAATATTATTAGTATGGAAGTATGGATGTAAAAGGAAAATATGGTTCCATCTTAAAGGATACAAATCAAAATGTTTTCTAATAAAGGTGATTAAACAAATATCTGATAGAGCTTTTTTCTACAGACATTTCAATCTTCATTCGCGTAAATAGCGATGGACCGATAGCAATGATACTCTGTCAACTAATAGCATGCAATTACGGTTTACTGTCTACAGTGGCAGACGGCAGACGGACTCCGAAATTAGCACTCTTATACGACCATCGGGTTTTAGTAAAGTGCTAAAAGTGCGTTTATAGTCAGCACAATCTTATAGTGCATTAGCCAGTCATTACAGAATTTATTACCTTTCCGTCGATTAAGACGGTACCCTGGTAATTAAGCTTGGGCACTTAGTCAAATTGCTTTCGACAGGTACAACAGTGAAGTGAGAAAGCAAGAATGGGATTTGAAATAACTTGTTGTAAAGTTGTCGCTTACGATGCGTTTTGTCTAATATTCCATTCCTACGGAATTCTTAGGGAATACGCTCTCTTTTCGAAGATTTGCAGGTCATAATTTTCCGAAAATACTGCTGCCAAGTACACTTACAGTTAATTTCAGTGTCACACTCTCGCTTGACTGTTGAAACTATCGAATGCGATTGGCTAAGTACCCAGGGTAGCCCGAGCGCCGTATATTTCCTCACCGTGTAAAATTATCAACAATTCCGCCTGTCCGTCGCGCCGTTTTGATAATTTTTAATGTTGAAGCTCACGATATTAATCTTGAAGCTCTCGGCGACCTCTGTGGCTCAGTTGGTGGAAGTTGTTGGAAGCTCAAGCCGGGGGTCGCGGGTTCGAATCCCGCCGACGGAACAAAAAGTTTTCAAAGTTCCTGGGTCACGGGTGTGTATTAAATATGTGTATCATATAATAAAAATGTTAAGACTTAAATATATGTATTATGTATAGTATAAAAGCATTAAATATATGTATATAGGTACGTTGTCTGGTACCCGTAACACAAGTCCTTCAGCACGGGGCCAGACTGACGTGGTGTGAAGCGTCCATAGCTGATATAATATTATTATTATTATATTAATGTTTCGGTGGCAGTTAACGTAGCAGGTGATTCAGTTTCACGCAATTAAGAGAAATAATTCCGAAGTTTATAATAGGTGCCTTAGGCACATGCGTTTGTGTTAAGCTTTCGGTTAAATGTTGGTTAGTTGGTTAATATCTCTTATAATAATATAAATACTAATTTACATAGCATCATGATTAAAAAATCCTGAAAAATACTGCTGTACATTATAATAGTAATTTCACGGTTTAAACAAACTACATATCTACACCTCACCTTAATTACAATATTTATGCCTTCACCCTTAATATTTGCCAACGAAAACCTCATTACACCACGTCGCGTCCAATACTGATTAATTATCTTAAAAAATAGACTCGAACCAGTGACCTTCTCCACATAACGAGAAACCGTCAGCGAGATGACCGACTCAGACAAGATCAATTTATATGCAACTGAGAGGCAGTAGCGTAGCTACTTAGGGGCCCCCAAGCTCAGGGGCCCATTGAATATTTATTATTTACCTAAAAATTTTGTAAGTTGTGTAAGTTCTGTTAATTTTTTAAAGAAACAGTACATTTCAGCTGATTAATCTTATATATAAAATTCTCGTGTCACAATGTTAGTCCACGAACTCCTCTGAAACGGCTTTACTGATTTTTACCAAATTTTATATGCATATTCACTAGGTCTGAGAATCGGCTACTGGGTACTTTATATATTGATAAGTGCATTTGTTGAATAAATAATAGTAAATTATTACAACTCGAGACTGAGGGCGACCATTGTTTGTGCGATCCCGTCGCACAAACAAGCGATAGACGTTGCTATGGTAACATACTTATTGACTAAATAGTCACTTCAATAAAATAATATGGGCGAAATAGGTACTTTATATTATGGCAAAGCAACGGTTGCCGGGACAACTAGTAATAAATAAAGTAATCGCATCTTGCGCCTTCTTTCAAGCCTCTAATTCTAAACAGAGGACCACTGTATGAAGTTTCTTGCGATTTGCGGCACTGATGACTGAATACATACTAACAAGTTGCGGTGTCACTGGTTGGGGGTTATTTTTCGCCTCAGGGTCCTCGGTTGTCTAGCTACGCCACTGCTGCGCGGACGCATCTTGTGATCGTGGGGGCAATTTAGTGAGATGAACATGACTCGACATTTTCCGTGTTGTTTTTACTTGAAACTAAAATCATAATAGTAAATTACTTCATGTTGTTTATCGCGCTGGAATATATTTTCCAGGGCAGTAACTTTCGTTTTCAGGACCAAGTTTTAGCAAAATCGTTTCATGCGTAAAGAGGTAAAAGTCAGACATGTAGATACAATTTCTCATTTATCATATTCAATTATTTGCTTTTATACTAAGACGTACTAACGTAAAGTGCATCCCCTTGGTGATGGCTGATGCGTGATGATCAACTTTTTAAATGAAAACGATTGGCGATTTAAGTTTCCTGAAAACTGAAAAGTAGTAGGCAAATTATTATATTGTACTTACCTACATATTATGTCTATACTCTGTTCATTTTCTAGCTATAAGTATTATTGCAAAGTGGTTGCAGAGCATTTTATGATAATAAATATAAAGTTTTTAACGAGTGAGCACATAAATAGCGTTTATATTAAAGTAATTTGTAGACTACTTTTTTAAAAGTCAAGTCATTAATCTTAGTGCAACAACATGTTAATAAAAAGTTCCAAACTTTGATCAAGTTATTAGGGGTAAAAAGACCATTGGATAAGTGCGTGTCCGACCACACGCAGAATAGGGTTCCGTAACACTTCTTACTGAAACCATAAGCTAATAAGACGAAGTGGTAAAACAGTGCTTCTTTGAAAAGCTAAACATTGTAGAGACTAAAGAGTAATTCTTCTTCTTCCCCATAGTTTATACTGTGCTCCCTAATAGTTGTAACTGGATAAGTGATGTAAACATCACTTATCTATTCTTTAACAAATTAAAGTAAATCATTAAAAAAGTAGAGCCTAGAGAGACCTATAGAGTTGCTAGTTGATGATTTTGTTGATTATTAATTATGTTTTATGTAACCTATATTATGTGGCTGAATATTATTTCAATTATAAATTATTATAACGTGACTTTCACAGCACAATGGCTGCGTAAAATTGTCAAGCAATAGCTACAGCTAGTATCACCAGACACTATAGTCTCTACCGGATATAATAAAACATTAGATACAGATCAACTACGATAACACGGCGCGCCCCTCCAAAATTCAAAACGTTTGAAGTGTGTTGTCAAAACGTATGAAGTGCGTTGTCTTGCGCGATAGGCTAGTTATGATTAGTTGACCAACAAAGCTTGGTAATAAGTGACATTAACTAAAATATTACGTGTACTGTGATTGGTTGAATACTTACTACATACAAACTCTTTCATAAGGATGTGACTACACACATTGAAACAGTCATTTGGAGGGGCGAGCCATGTTATCGTAGTTGATCTCTACACTGTCTACGGAACCTTTAAATTTTGACTCCAAAACTTTACTCATCGCTGTCAAAAATGAGCAACGTCAAACAATAGCGTCTTTTATTTGTGAATCGAGACGAAATTTCGATCAATTAGGGGGCTCAAATAACATGACATTAACGCAAAATGTACGGTTTAAGGGCGTTGTTTTTTCAATACAGACTCGGGCTGCTCCACTTGGGTGGCAAATCGAAACGACAAAAAACGGTAATTTTATTCATCAGCTTTATTAATATCGTGTTATGAAAGCAATCGTGTTGAATCGCGTATGTTAATTTAAGGCCGTCCCCCGAGCAAACGACCTTGACCATACATTTACCGCGTCGCCGAGATCACACCAAAACCCTATTTTTTTTACTTATCTTAGTTCAAAGCTGACCTAATAAAAATTTAAAGAGGGGAACATTTAGTTTATGATATTGTCGATCTATTGGCGTGTTTCAAATAAAAGTAATTTGTAAATATAAGGAGATTCTGAATGTATGCTTGAATTTTAATAAATTGGCTTTACTTTGGAAGCTGATAATATCATGAGTTTAATAAACAAAAATAGAAAATTTAAAACGTGGAAAGGAATGTTGAGATACTGCAGATTTTATTATAACTCTGTAGCTTTCAAATTATGAGTTTATAAGGCTCTAAATACTGTAAATTACGGATTCTCCATAGGGAAGGCCCTTAACGATTGATTTCGATGGTTTTAAATATTTTTAACCAACTTCCAAAAGAGAGGTTCTGTGTTCTGTTGTAGATATATTTTGAAAGTTAAGTATTCTTTATGGTTGAAAAATCCTTAACTTTGTATTACACGTTTACATTTAACATTAATACAAATTAAATTTTAACAGCGGTCATAATTTTTAACATACAAGTTAGATGACTCATAAAATAAAGTTTTTGTGACCATAATAAAATCGTTTATTAATAATGCAATCATAGCAAGGTAAAGTCTGCTGAGTTATTTTACACGTATGAACAAAATTAAAAAAAAAAGGTTAGAGCAAAAGTTATTAAGTATTTTTAAAATGAGTACCTAGTATTTTCAGTAAGTACACTTTTTGTACGTTTAGGTTCTTTAAAATAGTAAATTCATTATAATATAATTACTAATTTATCATACTTCGTCCGAATAATATAATATAACTAACCATTATATTATTATATTAACTTATAAGTTAAATAACTTTGAAGGAAATTTATACTTTGTTTAAACTCATTGATGATTGATCTATAATGCTACTAATTTCAAAATCACGTGTTAATACGTGATTTTGAAATGTACACTACTTGAAATACAATGAAACAATAATTTAATCCATTTTCAATAATTTGTTTACACTTAGATCTACAATTAACAAAGATATAGCTGGCCACCTATTCATTTTCGAATACTAATACTCTACAATAAAGCATTTATTATTTTTTTTATTTATGGATACTATATAAGTGTAAGCAATTACATCTCTTTCTTGCGAGTATTAAGCAATTAGCCTGTCTCAATTAAGACCTCCATATTTATGCCGGAGATACCATCTCGGAGAATTTGAGGTTATAAATCTTCGGGACCTTAATGGACGTAATATGACCAATATAATGCCTGCAATAGCCAGCTATTAGTGCCGACAGTGCAAACAAATGCTATATAATAAGCCACATGTGTAAAGCGTGCTATAATCTATGACCAGTGGCGTAGCTACTAAAGGGCAAGGTGGGGTGGCGCTCCGAGGCGTCCAAGCTTAGGGGACTTCAATATCTAACTTACAAACTATAAATTTTAGATGTGTTGTAGCTGTAAATTTTTACTTAAGTATCTTTCAGATCGTAAGCAAAGTTTGCATAATTTAATTGCCGCTGGACTGGCGGGACGTAAAATTTTCAATGCGTGCGTCTTGCGTGTTACGAGGGCGGGGTGATAAGTAACTAGCCTAATACACTTAACTTTCCGTGATAAAATAAATTTTATTTTTCGATATAGTCTCTGTGAACCTCTATGCACTTACTTTATCTTAGTTCTAAAGCAGTAATGCCTTTTATAAAATGATTTTTTTTCAAGGCCTTCAAAATACTTCTCTACAGCGGCTATGAGTGCTATGACATCGTCATTTGTAGCAAATTTCTGTCCAACCAAAAAAGTTTTGAGCTTAGGAAATAACTAGAAGTTTGATGGCGCTAGATCAGGCGAATAAGGTGGGTGGGGCAGCAAGTCATACTTTAATTCATTAATTTTCTTTAATTCTATTTTGATCGTGCGTAAGCAATCGCGGCACTCAACGTGCCAGTATCTTTTTCATATTTAATTTCTCACTTAGGATATGTTGTATCCGTCCTTTCGAGATACCTATAGTGTCTTCTATTTCAGATAACTACAATCGTCGGTCTGCTAAAACCATAACACGTACTTTCATGACCATTTCCGGAGTTGTGACGCTTTTTGGACGTCTAGGGCGGGCTTTATCTTTGACACATATACGACCGCGTTTAAACTCAGCTACCCAGTTTTTTACTGTGGCATAAGAAGCAGATTCACCCAAAACATTTTTTAATTCATCATAGATATCTCTCCCCTTTATCGCCTTCATATGAGGAAACTTTATCACCGGTATTTGTTCAATTTTATCCATATTCAAAACAGTTGATGAAGATTTTTTTCAAATGATAAAAAATTAATAAAATTTTCACGCCACCAAATTCAAATTTAAAATACAGGTGACCAGAGACACAAATTTAAAAATGACATACATATTTTGTTAATTTTAACAGTTTTAACTAGCAGAGGTTAGTTACTTCTCATCCCGCCCTCGTAGGTCACCGCTGGTTGCGGCCCTAGCCCTACGTTATTTTTTGCCACAGGGCCAGCTCTGCCCTCGATTACCTAGCTATGCCACTTTAACAAAGTTAAAGATGCGAATGAGAAAAACTATTGCGCTATGACACAGAAGTTGTAGCTGAGACGAATAATAATTAGTTAATTTTGTGTTGTATTTTAATTTGCTTCCTGTTCGCTTTTCACAAGAATACTTTACTTCAAAATATGAATCGCTTCTTTCCAAGCCCCAGATCTTTTGAATTAAATTACAAAAACTGAGGGTGATAATTTTCGACAGCCTCGGATCAAATTCCACCTTATCCGATTACAGGTCCAAGGTCAAGGTGTATTTGTCATGCGACGTTTCCAGTATAAATAGAGACGAGAAAGCCCAGTACGAACTATTCGCTGTTTCAATATTTCTATTATTTAAGGGGTAAAAGTTTTCTTGTAACTAAAACCTAAGGTACAGTGGTAAAAGAGAAAAAGTTTTTATATTTTATGCATTTATTTGAATGGCATTTTTGTCTTTTAGGTACATCAATTTTACTCTTAACTCACATTATCGTATTATATATACAACTAATAAATTATACACACAAAACTACACGTTTGCTTAAAATAAAATTAACCAATGAGTTTTTAGTTAAAAGAAGATACAATATTTAAAAACTCTTTGAACAAAATTTACATCTTGTAAGAGACTATTCAAAGGCTGTAAGTACTTTTAAACAAATTAAAATTATATTTTAATCATGCATAGATAAATAAAGCTTATCATAATTGGAAGGCTTAGGTACGCTTACTGTCCATACAATAGGTAACTTATTAGGGAAGACTGTCTAACTTAGGTAACGTAAATTAATTATAATTATTATACTTATCTTTAAATAGGTACTACTGGAAGACGCTTACGATTTTGTTGTATAAGGCACTTACAGACTTTTGTACAGTCAACAAAAAAGTTTAATTTTGTTAATTATTTTTGTCCAAAGCTTATAAGCTAATAACAGCTTTTTGATGACTGTACAGGTGACCTTATAGACAAAATATATTTATTATTAAACACTTTATTTAATATTTTGTACATGTTAAATATCTTTCTAATAATATTAATTTGTTCGTGAACTCTTAATTGTAATCAAAATATCAAAGTTTAAGTTTGTTAAGCTGGTTATACACGTAACGATCTAACTAGTTTATAAGTGTGCTTAATGCATCTTGTGGAATATAAATAATAGCAGATAGCAGTGTCTGATTGTATCTTTTACACAATTGTATATTATTGTATGCAAAAAAATCTGAATTTGCAAGAATTTGAATCTATAACCAACGATACGTGTACGACTAGCATAACTAATAGGACATATTACAGCAATGTTTTCACGCTAGAGGCAGCACCAGCACAGACAGTAAACAAAAAGTTATGTTCGACGTTTGACAACGTTTCTGACAATATTCTGAAATGATGCGTGTTACGGTGCGTCCACATTTGTATCATTTGCGCGATCAGATCTCCGATCAGGGCCTGTAGACAAGTGGCAAAGCGCTTACGCTAACGCTAACGCTAGCGCTACAAAATGTATGCGATTTGACATAAGTCATCGCTTCGCTAGCGAATACTAATGTCAAATCCATACATTTTGTAGCGTTAGCGTTAGCGTTTTGCTAGTTGTCTACGGGGGCTGATCTCCGTCGCGTATCATCGAAGCGTATCAAAATGATACGCGTATACGCCCCGATCGCTCTAACCGCGTATCTAATACATGTCGTATCAAATACGCGCATGATCGGCAGAATGATCTAATAGGCGTCCACACTATGATACGCATACTTGATACGGCGCGATGATCGCGACGGAGATCTGATCGGAGATCTGATCGCGCCAATGATACAAATGTGGACGAGCCTTAAGGCTCGTCCACATTTGTATAATACACGGTATCTTATCTTACTTATCTTACACGGTAGGTTTTGCTGTCAGTTTTACCACAGTCATGGCTCTGACTAATGTATAACCTACCGGCAGTGCCGTAAATAGGGCGGTGCCACCGGTGCCCAGGCACAGGGCGCAGACTCTGGGGGGGGCGCAAGAATGACCAGACCAGAGAGGCCTGTGGCCCTAAATGCATTGCGCAAGGGCGCAGTTATAGAAGCTCGCATAGGGCGCAAAAAAAGGCTATTTACGGCACTGCCTACCGGAACGTGACAGACGGTTGCATGAAGCTGATTGACAAAAATCTGGATATTTTGATTTTTGCTTCATGCAACCATCAGTCACGAATTTTGAGTGAGTGTTGTCACATCTGTCAAAATTGGAAAAACATTAGAAACGTATACCTTAAAAACGTTGGCTTTGACTGACATAAAACTGAAGAGAATTGAGTGACCGTCTAATACCATTCGTCAGTCCATCAGTCACCATCAGTCAAACATAATTGTTGACGAAATTGACTGTCACTTGCATGAGCTTGTAATGGATGCCTTACGTGTATTACAAGTCGGATTTTGATCGGATTATTGTATGTGCTAGTCACCCGCTGTACTTTTACGTAATATTCCCTATTTAATTGAATTTTAAACTAATCAATAATCATACAATATTATGAGTAATTATACAGTATTATGAGTACACTGTAGAGATCAACTACGATAACATGGCGCGCCCCTCCAAAAAACGTTTGAAGTGCGTTGTCAAAATATTTGAAGTGCGTTGTCGTGCGCGGTAGGCTAGTTATTAGTTGACCAACAAATCTTGGTAATAAGTGACATTAACTGAAATATTACGTGTACTGTGATTAGTTGAATACTTACTACATACAAACTCTTTCATAAGGATGTAACTGCACAGTGCACACATTGAAACAGTCATTTGGAGGGGCGCGCCAAGTTATCGTAGTTGATCTCTACAGTGCAATCATCCTGCGATTGATGCCAAGCAATTTATATTTTATACGTCTTATAATGATATTATTAAGTATCATATTATTATATCCATAGAAAAAGGAAGCACCATAATGAAGCCAAACGAGCGTAATTTGTGAGTTGTGAGTCGCAGAATTTCTGCCGCGTAAATATCTTGTCATACAAATCATGACTCACAAAATTACACTCATGTGAATCAAACAGGACTTTTGTATAAAACCGAATGCAGCAGAATTCTGCCGAACCGAAATTCTGCGACTCACAAATTACGCTCATTTGGCTTCGCCCTTACGATCCAAATCACGGTCTTAAAAATACAAATCTTAGCATTTTATATAGTTTTATGTCTGGTCTGGTGGTTTGGACCAAAAGCAGAATAGTCGTGCTGTATTCTCATTTATTCCTATGGCACTAAGTAATAATTTACCCGACTGCACGATATGGATAATATGTTATAATATATCTCTGTTTATATTGAACATGTCCATTCACCATTGCATAGATATAGGACAGATGTTCCTCTCTGTTGCAATACTGTCTTAGATGTCATTCGGATGTGGGATCGCACCATTGCTAATGTTCGACGGATGCAGCTAGTTCTGTCTCCAATCATTTTCCTCTAGTCACACAACGTTAAATCTATACTAGTATACTAGTAGTAATATAATTCTGAAGAGTTTGTTTGTTTGTTTGAACGCGCTAATCTCAGAAACTACTGGTCCGATTTGAAAAATTCTTTCAGTGTTAGATAGCCCATTTATCGAGGAAGGCTATAGGCTATTTAACATCACGCTGTGACTTCTAGGACCGAAGAAACAGAGGAAAATGTGGAAAAAACGGGGGGAAATTATTTGAAAGGGCATATTTGAACGCGCAAATCTCAGGAACTACTAGTCCGATTTGAAAAATTATTTCACTGTTAGATAGCCCATTTGTTGAGGAACGCTATAGGCTATATTTTATTACGCTAAGACTAATAGGAGAATGTGGAAAAAACGGGGGAAATTATTTGAAAGGGCTTATCTCGCGAACTACTGGAGCAATTTTTATGCTTTATGGCACAGACAAAAAGTAGACCAGGTGAAGGATCATAGGCTATCGATTTTAATCATTTTTTTAGTGGCTATATATTTTATATCCGTGCGACGCCGGGGCGGGTCGCTAGTGTTTTATAAAAGGTATGTTATTTTTGGTAACGTCATACGTGATAACGGGGATTTTCAAGCAGCGAAAGAGAGGCACAGGGAGATGTTAAAAGGAACAAATCAAAGAGACAAGTAGGTAATTGTAATGTTCTAATTTCTAAATATTAAAAAGAACGCACTTATGCCAAAGGCGCTCAGCAAATAGAGCGTTCCGTAGATCTAATTTACGTTGTCAGTTTTTGTCTTATATTGTATTTAGTTTTAATTCTACCTTACATCCGCAAACATTAGTAACAGCGCGATCACTCTAAACTCTACCTAAGTATTAAACTATTTATACTTAAACTAAACTTAAACAGCATACTGACCGAGCTTACACTATAGGAACTCTTGTATCACTCAAACAACTACACTAAATATCACAGATCCTGAGCAAGTTACCAGTCTTGTCACCACGGCCGCCAGGGTTTCTCGTCGGGGGGAGGTTTCCTCGTCACCAGGGCCAGGGGGGCTGATTCCTCGGGGGGAGGAGGAGTTCCCCACCCGGAGCTGGCTGGAGAGTAGCACCTGGGTTCGGATGAGCTCCCGTCGGGGGGAGAGAGAGGAACCAGCGTGGGTATGGTTGCGAGGGTGCTGGCACTGACTCCCGCTGGTAGGACTAAAGCGATGTCCCCATTGGATAGCCTGGTGGGGACGAGCCGCACTCCGGAACCGGGACCCGCTGGAAAGAAGATCATAATTAGTTTCTGGTATTGAAGTGGTTATTTGGGGCAACTTTATATGAGATGTTATAAAAATGTTGTCACCATACACGGTAATGCAATATGGGGCGTCGACTGAAAGATTCCGAATTTCTTGCTGTTTCTAATCAGCTTTACTAAGCTTTATTACTTTTATAGCTGAAATATAATATTATACGGAAGACTATACTAGAGTCTTCTGTATAATATTATAATTTATGCTAGACCACCCAAATCGCACTTACAAATGAGCGTGGTTAGATAACTTCAGGAAGCAAAACAAACCAGCAGACGGCACGATTCGATTTCATGAACACAACTTCTGAGTCGCACTACTGAATACATCAATTGAGAGAATACATTTTTATAACTATGTGACACGGGAATAACATACTATAACTCACCAGATATAAATATCGTCGAATGATTCGGCGACACGACTTCATCATTATCCGAAGGTGGTGTCGGCGCTCCAACTGGCCTGGGGGTGTTCACACACGTCTCCAGATGCCGCACGAGCCTCCTCTTCAGCCCACCTTCGAGACCAGGGAACTTGGCGACCTCGGAGAGACAGTGGCGGTAGCCAGCTCGGAATCTGTCTGGTGAGCCGGCACCTTCTGAACGTAGACCTTCGAGGTGCTTGACTGTCATCTCCAGGATGTCTGCTTTCTCGAGCTTGGAGTGGCGGGCCGGCTGTAACAAATGCGAATTTTAATACTTACCTAAAAGTAATGAATACAATCTAATAAGAAGTATATATTACACTTGTAAATTCGAAAGAAACCGTTGGTGGGAGTAATTTCGGTTAGTATGGGAGCTCCGAGCTCAAACCATCAAATCAAAGTATGAAATCCTTTCTATTTCCGTTAGCTACCTCTTTCAAGATTTTTCGCAGATAAAAATGTTGTTCGTCTTATCAAAATGAAGCTACTCACAAAAAATTGCTTGATAGTAATAAAAAAAAAAAAGTGTGTCAGCTCCGACGCACGACTGGAGTTTACTCCTTAAGTACGAGTATCTAACCATACGCAAAAAGAGTTTATTCAACTGAAAAAAGATTAATATCATATGAAATCAGTTGTTCCGGCAATATTATCTACACCCTTTTCTGCCATAGTTATTTCAAAATACTTTTAGTTCACTTTAGCCAGTATAATGATAAAAATTATAACTTCACAATAACAATATTAATTATTGATATTTATAACAAAAATAGCAATATAAATACATCGACACTGATAGAAACAAACAAGCCCAATAACATATAGTATATAGGTATAGTCGCCCATACAGCATACAATATGTACGTCTTAATCATAAAGTTAATATACCTATCGGAATATTATATTATATAATTTATAATATAATAATATAATATAATATTCCGATAGGTATATTACCCTTATGGTCTTAATACACTCACAGCCAAATTAGAAAGTTGCGCACTAAAGGTGCGCACCAAAAACGTGACACATTTTTTCGTTACTTGTTAGTAGGTTTTACCCCTCGGATTTTTCTATACCGGGCGCCTTATAATATGAAAATCGATTTTAAGTAAACTCCAAAATTGTTCTAGAGCTGTACCAGGTGTCTTTCTTGAAAACGAATAACGATTTCGTACTGGCTACGATGCCAAAATCCATAACGACTAAATGCACATGTCTGTTCCGGCCTTAGCCCATGCGGCCCAGGAAACTCAGGAAAGTATGCCTTTACTCATACTTTTTATCCCGAGAAGATCTACGGTTCACGTTTGACCAACAAATTTCTCTAGTTCACTGTAAAATTATGTAAATGAGAAATATTTTCTCATTTTGTGGCAGACTTAAAGTCTGGACTGGTGATTGTTTCAATTCCATCCATGACTGATGCGAGATTCTGAGCGATTAATCTTCGCGACGAGGAATGGACACGCGTTATAAATGTTCGTCATAGCTCGAGACAGACCAAATTAATCATATCTCTTGAATATATTATATGTATTTCTAGTATTATGATTTTATGCCTATCTATTCGCGCATTCGCTCCTTTAGAATTTGCAAGGTTTGTGGTAAGCTAACCACTTGCAAGCATCTAAGATAAAATTAACCCTGGGTTATCATGACGTTAATATCTTTCATACAGTGGCGGGGCAAAACCAAAATTTTATGTGGGCGAGATACATTCTGCGAGGCCCCCTAGGCCCAAATGGATTATTTTTAGACAATAATTTTTGTTTTATAAAATTTGAGTCTCAAAACGCGTAAATTATCAAAAAAAAATCGGTTGTCTGTAAAGTCGGTTTACTGACGGTAGTTGAACGTGACAACTACCTTTGTTGAGTTGAACTTCATAATATTTTGTAAGTAAATTTAGTTCCGCGATTTGATAACAGATGTCGCTGGTACGCCTCTAGATCGCGCTATCGCTTACCCGACAACATTTGGTATATGTAATTCAATGGAATCAGTCTTCGTCTTTTCGTTGACACTCACTGGTTGTATTATTTATTATTACGCCAGAGTGATTTGCGTCCCAGGGTTACCCTACAGAACGGATCGGATCAGTATTCAGTGTTGTCACACCAAATTTTAGAAAATCAGTAGACGTCATGCCAAAAATTGGTAGAATTAGGTAGATGTTAGAACCAAAAGTTGGTAGACCTACCACCCTCATATCAGTAATTTTTTTAGAATAAAAAATGCTAGTTTATACACAGAGAGAGTTTTATTGATAGTGTTTATACATATTTTTATCGAATAATTTTTTTTATTGACTTTATTTGTGGCCCGCGTGATGTTAAACCATTTTGAAATTCACGTCTACCGAAAAAATAATGTAAAGTCGTCGTGATAGTCGTGAAATTTTTACCACTTAAATTTTTGCCTTTTTTTTTAAATCGTTAATTTTGAAGAATGTTATTTTTTAACCCTAAAATTTTTCTGTTGCGGCCCGCGTCACCAAGACCAAAACATGTTTGTAAATAGTATCAATCCCGCATGATAAAAAGGTTGAGGACCACTGTAATCTAATGTGTCAGTACTGAGTTACTTTCTCTGACATGTCTTTAAAATGTTGGCAGAGGAGAACAGTCTCTCAACATTTGCACTGCTATCAGCTATGTGGAAACTTGTCTCCTCGACGATATTCAGATTTTAGACTATCCTGATAGATTTTTATCTTGAAATACTTATATAATTATTCAACTATTAATTTAACGTTTCGGACCGTTCACAGACTAATGATAATTGCTGAAGGAAGTGTTGTACCAAGACGACTCAATATACCAAAATGCTATCCGAGCAGCCTGTAACGTTTATTATTTGTACGTGTAACGTGAACAATGATAATTATTATGTTGAAAAATAGGTAGATTTGATACCGAAGTTGGTAGATAGGTAGAAGGGAGGTGAAATAGGTAGATCTACCATAAAGTTGGTAGATGTGACAACACTGCCAGTATTAGGCGTATGACGTCACTCAAGTAGGACTTAGGAGAGAGACGGATGTCGAACGCTGCCGATCGCAAAGGCCGATTGTGCTTCCTTGTCGCTCGTTCCGCGCTCTCGCTTGCACTTCAAGCCTTAAATGGAACGCCTCAGAGCTGTCAGCGAGGTAACGCCGCATGAACTGTCATGTTTTTCGGGCGCGCAGCCCATACCGAATTATAAGACGTTATCACGTCAAAAATCCTCGGGGTCCAAGAGGTGCGAGGCCCCTTGGACCGCGAGGCCTTGGGCGGTCGCCCACGTCGCCCACGCCTTGCGCCGCCTCTGCTTTCATACAGAGTACAGACAAATCACAGATGTCATAAAATAGCCCGGCGCTAATTTTCTCCCTGATATATTTAAGTATCGGAATTCGGATGGAATCTTCAGAACACAAATATGTACGTAAAACTAGGTAGTTGTTTTGCGAGGAGTAAGATATTATTCCTTTCTCCACAAACAAACAAGTTCAAACTATTTTAGCATGAAAAAAGTACGCAACTTATTTTTTTTTATGGAAGGAATACGTAAATAGGCATGTTTTTTTTCCAACAAGTAAAGTAACCCGAAGACAGCTAATGAGCGAGCCATAGCCGGTCGCGGTCGTGCACTTTTTGTTGGACTTATATGTTTTGTTCCCTGTCATTATTTTAAGCACTCTGATTCGTCATTGACGATAATTACTTATCGTTTTTCAGCATTACAATGATTAATTACTTTGCGCGCGTGTTCTTTAAATATTCTGTAATTAAAGTGCGTTGCCTTGCAAATTATAAGTTATCTATGACTTCGTATAGAAGAAAATCCAGCGGGAACCATACATTCGTATAAAAGTAACTTCTGTCCTTGCGGGGAAGTCTCTACGTTTGTCTTTCATTAAAAATAGGTGTTGGACTTTTTTTTAATTAGATGCAATTATTTATATCTGCTTTACTAATTATGTATAATTTATTTTTAGATTGACATTTTACATAAGTAATACAAATTAGTAATGTAAAATGTTTTCACAGTTTCTTAAGACTTATGAACGGCCTAGGCTGATCACTGATGACTTTCTTATTTATGACACAAAGTGGTAACTTACGTCTTTCTTCATGGCGTCGAGTATGAGCGCCTTTAGTTCGTTGAGGCAGTTGTTGATCCGCGCCCGTCGCCGCTTCTCCATAATTGGCTTGTTGCTCTATAACAAAGAATCTTCATTTAATCTCGAGTAATAATAAATTAAATGAGGTGCCGCAGGCGCGCCTAAGTGTCTAAACACTTAACACACTAGGCCGAAGTTACGCGGCGTAAATTCCGCATACTTCCGCCTGCAATGTATTTTAAATTACCGATGACACACTATTCCGTTGCGTTCCGTCCGTATTTTGTATGCGTTTGACATTGCGGACGTAATCATGCGGAATTTACGCCGAGTAACTTCAGCCTAGTGTGTTAATAGACACTTAATTTTTACCACTACCAGCACCCTGGACACCGAAGAAATTTCGCCCAAGGCGCTGGTAGTGCTAAAACCGGCACTGACAATGTTAATAACAAAAAAAAAGTCATTTTGTCCCATAACATATAAGTCTGTCAGTGTTTCTAGTAACTTTCCTATTTCCACGGTTATGTTAAGTCTGATTGACTCCTATATAGATTAATTACTTTTTATTTAAAAAAAATATTATACTAAAAAAACTGATTAATGATTTCAATGATTTTATTTTGGTCGAAGCATGATCAAAAGCGGAGTTTCGCTCGGACAATAAATAAAGTACTTCATGGGCGTGTTATTGTAATCTGTAGTTAAAGTGGCCTGTTGTTTTATATTGATGCACTTATTAAGGACTACAAGAAAATTTCATCAAGGAGTACAACAGTATAACTTAAATAATGGCGGATTTTACAGCCATAAAGCAATTGTTTTAAAACGAGCGCATGCTATTAACTTTTTTATACAAGCATCATGGATAATAAATAATAGTCATGTTTAAACTGATAAAGAACTAATATTCTCTTTTTTTAGTTAATTTTGATTAGGTTGAATAGCTCTAGCTCTACTTTTTTTATTCTCCGTCATTCCTTTTATTCCTAACCAGGGTATAGCGAGCAGCTTTATTGCACTTTATTTATCGCGCGGATCCTATGTTCTTCTTTGGGATTGATTGCATTTTCATGCCAAATTTATTCCAAATTGGGACAAGGTTTTATGTGTAAAGAGGTCATAAATTATATGTAGAGGTTCAGACAATTTGACAAACTTTCATCTATATTAATATTATAATTCTGCAGAGTTTGTTTATTTGTTTGTTTAAACGCGCTAATCTCAGGAACTAGTGGTCCGATTTGAAAAATTCTTTCAGTGTTAGATAGTCCATTTATCGAGGAAGGCTATAGGCTATATTTTATTACGCTAAGACTAATAGGAGCGAAGAAATAGAGGAAAATGTGGAAAAAACGGGGGAAATTATTTGTAAGGGCTTATTTGAACGCGCTAATCTCAGGAACTACTGGTCCGATTTGAAAAATTCTTTCAGTGTTAGATAGTCCGTTTATCGAGGAAGGCGATAAGCTATATTTTATCGCGCTAAGACTAATATTTATATAAATACACTAGATGACGCCCGCAACTCTGTTGCGAGTTGCGACAAAAATCGTTTATCGCGCGGGAACTGTAAATTTTCCGGGATAAAAAGTATCCTATGTCCTTGCCATTAAGTATCTCCATATCAAATTTCAGTAAAATCGGTTCAGCGGTTTGGGCGTGAAGAGGTAACATACAGACACACTTTCGCATTTATAATATTAAGTATGGATTTATTTTCAATTTTGTTTCGCTGAAACTCGATCTGCTAAACCGATTTTCCAAATTTTAGTCTAGAAATATTAGTGGAAGTCCAGGGAAGGAATTAGGATGGAAGTGATACGAAGTTCACGGGTCATCTAGTTATAGATGAAGATCACTTTATCCTATAATGTTCTTAAAAGGATTAATTCAGACCGCAACGCGACGCGCACATTCAGTTCTAAATTTGTATTGATTTGACAGATTGGCAGGACGTCTATTGAAATCTGTCAAATCCATACAGATATTATGCATATTAGCCTAGCAAACGAATGATTCTGGTTGGAAATGTCGAAAGCAGAAATTATGACTACGCCACTTTGTTTGGACTAGTTAGGAGATAAACATACTAAAAGTCCTGACCCCTCCGAGGTGCACCGGAGGGGAGGGGGGGAAAAGGAGGACTCATTTTTTGGTTTTTAGACTAATTTACGAAAACGGTACTTCGTACGAAATTTTATTGTACTACGTAAGAAAAGCTAGTAAAATTCTCTACAACTTTGTCCTTTACACTTTGTATCTATCTCCAATCGTTGCCTAGCTATGAGCTTCTAAAATTGGTCGATTTTCAAATACACACATCAATACGACCTAAGGATATTTGTATTTTCTGAAATATCAGGAATTTTTGAAGACAGTAAATAAATAATAGCTTATTTTATGGTCTGTAATAAAACGTAAAAAAAATCTGGATTTTTTGTCTTTATGAAAAATCATTGATTTTTCAATGGCCATAGAACTTCCGTATGTAACCAACAAATCATTACTTCGTTTTATAAAACTGAAAATTTCATTCTAATGAGAAAAAATCTTCAACATTTTTATTGCCAATGGTCAAGTTAATAATAATGAATCCTAATCTATGGTAAGTGCAGACTATTTTTACCTAAAAATACATTTTTTGAGTCTTTCTGCTGTATGAGGATCAAAATTCTTTGTAATTGCAAGTAATCATTTTTCCTGCTATCTAAGTTAATAAAAAATCTTTTAAATGCCTGTTCTAGTCACAATATACTGAATTTATGCCAGAACAGCCTGTAGACCAGTTCAAACCAGAATAATGTGGTTAAATCAGCCAAAAATTAAGCCGATGCGATCAGTAAAAAGGCTCCAGGAGAGCAACCAGTCTCTAGAAACCGACCAAACCGTGCTGAAGGGTTCCCACTTAGACGGTCCATATGATATCAAAACATTTTGTTAAAAAAAAGACCATATAAAGATAAAGACCATAAAATAAGTTATTATTTATCTATTTACTGTCTTCAAAAATTCCTTATATTTCAAATACAAATATATATACTTATATTTATTATATATATACTTATATTTAAAATACAAATATCCTTAGGTCGTATTGATGTGTGTATTTGAAAATCGACCAATTTTAGAAGCTCATAGCTAGGCAACGATTGGAGATAGATACAAAGTGCAAAGGACAAAGTTGTAGAAAATTTTATTAGCTTTTCTTATGTAGTACAATAAAATTTCGTACAAAGCACCGTTTTCGTAAATTAGTCTAAAAACCAAAAAATGGGTCCTTCTTTTCCCCCCCTCCCCTCCGGCGCACCTCGGAGGGGTCAGGACTTTTAGTATGTTTATCTCCTAACTAGTCCAAACAAAGTGGCGTAGTCATAATTTCTGCTTTCAACTTTTCCAAGCACACCCCCATTTCGAGCATTCGTTTACTAGGCTATATCTACGTGTCTGCGTAGCGGTCTGAATTAACCCTAACGTGTCTATCAGGCGCTGCTGATTGACATGCTAAATCTAATATCCGTGACGGAGGCGTAACGGCGGCGCGTGCTGCTCAAGGTGAAGGCCGCCGTAACACGCTCCACGTGACGGGACCACGTGACAGTGACCACGTGACACCGACCACGTGACCACTTTCAGGCCTCCGCTGTCATGGTGTTTACAGGAAAAACACGGAAATGACGACGCGCCGGTTATATTAACTTTTTATTATTCGTAGTATCAACTCTATAATTTTTCCTATAGTAAGGAAAATGTTAGCATAAAATATATGTACCTAATATACCTACTAAGCCTGACTTGTAACTCATTAGCCCATCAAGCCCCATAAAGACACCGGTGACCGCGATAACAATAGAATAGTTCAATAGATTTCCAAGAATCTGAGATCGAAGGATTAATGAACTAGTCTATTACTACACGATCTGTTGTAAGTTGTAACTTGTGAGTTATTGTGATTTTTATATGAATAGTATGAAAATCTATTTTATTTACCTAAATGAAGACTCTACATAACCCCTCAATCATTTAGAAATTATGTTTTCTACGTAATTCAATTCAATTCATTTATGTAATATATTTATGTAATACCCCGTTTGGGGCCACGAAGCCTCCAAAGAGAATCGCTAATCCCCTCATTTTATCTATATCTATACTCTATACTTATTATAAAACAAAGTCGCCTTTTTTCCCTCATGTCCCTTTGTTCCCTTTAATCTTTAAAACTGCGCAACGGATTTTGGTGATTCTTTCAGTTTTAGATAGCCCATTTATCGAGGAAGGTTATAGGCTATATTTTATCACGCTAAGACTAATAGGAGCGAAGAAATAGAGGAAAATGTAGAAAAAACGGGGAAAATTATTTGAAAGGGCTAACTTGAACGCGCTAATCTCTGGAACTACTGGTCCGATTTGAAAAATTATTTCAGTTGTAGATAGCCCATTTATTGAGGAAGGCTATAGGCTATATTTTATCACGCTAAGACTAATAGGAGAATGTGGAAAAAAACGGGGAAATTATTTGAAAGGGATCTCGCGAACTACTGGAGCAACTTTTATGTTATTTGGCACAGATAATCGATTTTGATCATTTTTTTCAGTGGCTATATTATGTATATTTTATACCCGTGCGACGCCGGGGCGGGTCGCTAGTTACTTATAAATAAAAAAATCGTTTTTAGAGGCTATCTACAATAAAACTGCTTTAAAAAGTGTAACATTTTCTGCAGATGTTATGCAGCTGACAATAAAAGACGCTAAAATGACGATTGTTGTTTCACCAAAAAAATATTTGATTTCTTTATAAACTTAAAGGACAGAGTAATAAATATTACATATTATAGTCCTGACTCCTGTCAGCTCTTTTCGCAGTTTTATAGCACACCCAACTATGCTTCTACTAATTTAATCTTGATTAGTTGTAGTGCAACAAAATACAGACCATACTACCCCGCCCTACTATTAAAAAAATGAAAAACTTGTTAATAAAATCGATATTTGATAGTAATTTAGTATTTGATAGTAACTCAGAAAAATACCACAAAATACTAAATAAAAAGCGGCCATGCGTCAGATAACGGCGTGGTCGGAGGTTCGAATCCGACCATGTTTTATTAATGTCAGGTGCGATATGCCCGACGTGAATGAAATAAAACGAGACATTCAACAAAATGTTAATTACCTACATCTGAACGTTTAAATTTATTTGTATCTTGATACCTTTTTAATGTCCGAAAAAGTGTTTTGTTTCATCCTTCTTTTATTTTATAGTAAGTATTCTGTATTTAAGATAAGAAAAAAACAAGAACTAGCAGTCTTCAGCTGGCATCACTCCAGTCGTTTTTAACAGCTAAGGCAGAGAAGGGTTTAACCCATCAGCCCCATAAGGACATCGGTGACCGCGACAACAATAGAATAACAATAGATTTCCACGATTTCGACGACCTCCGCGGCGCAGTGGTGAGCGCGTTGGTAGCTCAAGCCGGGGGTCGCGGGTTCGAGTCCCGCCGACGGAACAAAAAGTTTATGAAGTTCCTGGGTCATGGATGTCTATTAAATATGTGTATCATATAATAAAAATCCTAAATATATATGTAGTCTAAAAAGTATTAAATATATTTCCATTGTCTGGTACCTGTAACACAAGTCCTTCAGGTACTTACCACGGGGCCAGACTGACGTGGTGTGAAGCGTCCATAGATATTATTATTATAGATATTATTTCCAAGAATCCGCGATCGAAGGATTAAGAGCCCGGGTTACCCTCGAAATTCTCATACATACGTAATACCAAAATCATTTTGTCATACGAAAGTATTTAACATGTTTGAGTTATTTTTCAGCTTAAAATAGTAATTGCCTAGGTTCCGGAACAAAAATTAACTTCAAAATATTTAAACACTAAAAAAAAAATTTTTGTGTATAAATTTTTTTTACTACATTTATTTTGTAGTAAATTTAATATTTATGTACATATTTTTTAGTGTTTTACTCTATTTTTTAGTGTTTAAATATTTTGAAATTAATTTTTGTACAGGAACCTAGGTAATTACTATTTTAAGCTGAAAAATAACTCAAACATGTGAAATATTTTCGTATGAGAAAATGATTTTGGTATTACGTACATGTATGAGAATTTCGAGGGTAACCCGGGCTCTTAAGATTATTTCATCAAAGAAACGCCAGCTTGCAGAAACCAGCTGTGGGTTTTTTAAGCCCTAACGTTATTACCGGGCTAGTGTTATTTAAATTCCCTCTATATTTTCACAATAATATACAAAATATTTACAAAATAACTATTTGAGGGAAAGCGACATGAAACACCTTGTTAAACAGCAGTGAATAGAAACGCTTCGGATCGTGTTCGTTCAAATACCCTTATAATGTGTAATGAGTGTCGGTTTGTGTGTTTGTTTGTGACACAACAATGCTGTACTAAATGACCCAATTCAAAACATAGAAAGTGACGTTTCACACGTTTGCACAAACAACGCTAAATATAGTTCATCAAATAGTTTAATAAGCACTTATATATCCCACTACTGGAAAGCATTGTATTTATTTACAGTTTATATATATAGGTTACGGAAACTCAAATTTTTCAATTTTATACTGATCTTTTTTTTTTTAAGTATACAATTTCAATTTTTGGCTCCAATAGTGTTATTAGTATTGAAATCTTTACAAATTACAACTTTTTATTTTGTTCTAAAAACTCAATGGGACCTAAAGTAAACTTCTGTGAGTAAAATTCTGCAATATTTTATTTACGCAGGATATATCTGTAAGGCTTTTGTTCGCTGAATACACAGGCCTTTTGATAACACTTTAAACTACACTTTGGTCACATGCCGACCGCTGTAATACAATTGCAGTGTTGTTATCTGAGTTATTGTGTAGATATGGCGGCCGCAGTCGGCACACGCTTTTCCCATTACGTGACTTACGTCGCTTCGCTGTGTGACATCGCACATCGCGAGCCGGACGTCCCGTGTTTGTTCACGTTAATTGGGTTAATGGAAAATTTACATAAAAACGTATTGAATGGATGTAAATATACTAGATCTCAGAATTATTTTCAGGGGGCGTTTTTCGGGACTAAAGTATGTCTGTTACCTCTTTGCGCCCAAACCGGCTTAGCCGATATTGCTGAAATTTGGTATAGAAATACTTTGCGTCCCGGGAAAGAATATAGGATGATTTTGATCCCGAAAAAATTTACGGTACCCGTGCGATAATCGAATTTTTGCGCAACGGAGTTGCGGGCGTCAAGTAGTTTGATTATGAACCTCAATATTTTTTATCATCCAAATATCAATGAACATTTCATCTGCATGTATCACGCTATAAATAACATTGAAGCGCGCCCAAACAATCGCGATTCGGAATGTCGCGGTGTCGCGATGTCGGAGTCACTTTACGTAACGTTTGGCGAGTTGCGAGTCACACGGCACGGAATTAGGCGCCGACGCCCTGACGCCCGCGACGCCCGCACGTGACGCCCCGACGCCCTAAGGCTGCCTACACACAGAACAAAAGTATGATTCTCAAAAATTAGAGTCTTCGATATACCATTTGCCACTAAAGGGACGGTAGAGTCTGGTAGAGTCTTTTGAATTTCGTGTCAAATGTCGTGTCAGACAGACAAATGACAGCTGTATCGTGACAGGTATTTTGTGACATATGACAACTACATGATACGACAGAAGCTAGCATAGCGCAATAAAACCTTCATTATCTACCTAATACTGCGAGCTACACACGGTCAAAAGCAATACTCGCCGGAGGTGAGACGTTTCTAAACAACAGCGAGAAAAGATATGGTTTGAGCTAAGGCTGCCTAGACACAGAATCTAAAGCATGGCTTCCAAGAAGTATTTTGCAAGCTACGCAATAAATGCAGACTTCGTTTATGGTTGGGACAGATGGTATCCTAATTGATATTATATTCATAGACAAATCATTGCAAGATTTATTGTTTTCATTACCTTCCGCACAGCGTAGCCGCCACTCTGGCATAAAAGTTGAACCTTTATCTTAAGGACGTTCCCTACGGAGATTCCGTAATTTACCGTATTTAGGGGCTTATAAACTCATAATTTGAAAGCTACACAGTTATGATAAAAATACAGCAATAATCTTCAGCATATCAACATTCCTTTCCACGTTTTAAATTTTCTATTTTTGTTTATTATACTAATGTTATCAGCTTCCAAAGTAAAACCGATTTATTAAAATTCAAGCATACATCCAGCATCTCCTTAGTATTCACAAATTACTGTTATTTGAAACACACGCAAATATATCGACGATATCATAAGCTACATATTCCACGTTTTAATTTTTTTTAAGTCAATTTTGAACTAGGATAAGTAAAAAAAATAGGGTTTTGGTGCGATCTCGGCGAGGGTCAAGGTCGTTTGCTCAGGGGATGGCCTTAAGTAATAACCAATTTAGCCGTTCAATTAAGAATAGCTCAGTGCGAAGTAACCCTTACTGACGGGCGGCGTCCGCGCGCCACGCGTCCACCTACAGCAATCTAAATTGGCCCGTCTGAGCCGAGCGGCCGAGCCCACGCGACCGCCAGCAAAAAATACACATTTGTCAACTACACAATGACACAGCAAATGTCTACACTCTACAGTCTACACCTACATAAATCTAAATTCATAACGTTGTAGACGCTGCGTGTAGATTTTTACAATGACGTCTTAAACTGTTATGTATTTTGGAATTTGGTTGATCATTCGGAAAATATACGAAGGTACTTTTGAGGCACATTTCAGACTACATAATATTTTGTCTCTCTGCGCTTAAATATTTTTCTATGAACCCTAGGACTCAAAATATCTCGATATACCCATGGTCGATTTAGTAGTGCGTGAACACTGAAGACATAAAGGTCGACAGACACATTTTCGCATTTAAATATTTTTCTATGAACCCTAGGACTCAAAATATCTCGATATACCCATGGTCGATTTAGTAGTGCGTGAACACTGAAGACATAAAGGTCGACAGACACATTTTCGCATTTAAATATTTTTCTATGAACCCTAGGACTCAAAATATCTCGATATACCCATGGTCGATTTAGTAGTGCGTGAACACTGAAGACATAAAGGTCGACAGACACATTTTCGCATTTAATGGAAAATAAATTTTATAGATAAGTCAATTAGTTAAAGTCTGCTGTATCACAATATACATAATTCATACAATCTACAGAAGACCATATTCATCCAATCTATGATCTAACTCTTTTTTTATTATTATTAAATAAGGGGGCAAACGAGCAAACGGGTCACCTGATGGTAAGCAACTACCGTCGCCCATGGACACTCGCAACATCAGAAGAGCTGCAGTTGCGTTGCCGGCCTTTTAAGAGGGAATACGCTCTTTTCTTGAAGGTTTGCAGGTCGTATAGGTCCGGAAAAACTGCTGGTGACAGTTCATTCCAGAGTTTTACAGTGCGCGGCAGAAAGTTTACGCGTTCTCACGCACACGTCAGCGCGATTTCAGATAACTTTAGGCAACTAATATGTATTATGTGCTTTAGGTAACAACGCAGTATCATACGCGCCAATGCAATGCCTTGTCTATGTTACTCTACTGTATAATATATTGTATGTGGTATTATTGGGAATTGTAATAAAGCGATTAGATCGCGCGTGCCAGACGACACGAAGTCGCCGCGCTCCCACGCGTCTGACTCACCACAACCCGACACTGTGTGCCATGCCTATATTAGAGAACTAGATGACGCCCGCAACTCCGTTGCGCCAAAATCCGTTTATCGCGCGGGAACCTTACATTTTCCCGGGATAAAAACTATCCTATGGCCTTTCTCGGGACTCAAAGAATCTCCATGCCAAACAGCAAAATCGGTTCAGCGGTTCGAGCGTGAAGGGGTAACAGACAGACAGACAGGCACACTTTCGCATTTATAATATTAGTATGGAAGTATGGATATACCTAGAACTACCATATTATATTATATTATACCTAATTAGACTAAGTTTTGCGGCTTGCAGGTATATTCATTGACACTGTGCCTCACGCCTGCACCGCTAGAATATACCTAAGATAAACTGCTACAACGATAAAGCTACCTAATTAGACTACTAGGCTAGGCTAAGTTACTAGGGCTTTGTAGAAGCTAATATATTTGCTTAAAACTTTTGCAATTGATTTCCCATATCTTTTCTTCACTTTATTTGGTTGTTTTATTTTTATAGATAACCTAAGCATCATTTTTAAGTCTTTCGTATCTTCTAATCCAAAATTTCTCGTAATAATCCAAGATCTGATTAAAATTTACTATTGTTTGTTTGCAATCAGCATCAATTAAGATATTGTTATCAGCGTACCGCGTCGATAGCGCGAGCGTTATTAGATTACAGTAAGTTCTAAGTCGGTATGTTTAATCCTGCATGAATTATGAACTTATACTCACACCGGCATATTTAGCGGAACATAAAAAAAGGTTTGATATAAGTATCATATAAGGTTGCTGGCTGGTTTATACGTCATTTAATTTAAAAAAAAAATTTCAAATTAGGAAAACAATTGAACATCACATTTTATGCAATTTTATTCGAATATACCTTATGTAGAGCGAACTTCGAGTATTTCTCCCTTCTGAATTTTATTTAAATTTTTCATTCAAATATTGTTTTTTTGTAAAAAAAAAATTAATCTTGTATCTTTTTGGAGTTGAGGAATGAATTATGCCTGACTTAGACCCAACGGAGATTGCCAGGGCACTCGAAATGCGAAGATTTGGTCTAACATACAGATTAATAGCCAGATATCTTCGTCGATCGATTTCAACGGTCCATCGCAGTGTCAAACGATTCAGGGAGACTGGCACTTATGTGAGAAGAGCAGGACAAGGCAGAAAAAGACGCACTTCGAGTAGGGATGACCGTTTCATTCGGCTTCGTGTACGTAGGAACCCCAGTTTGACGGCCGTCCAAGCCCGACATGAGTTAGAAGCAGTGCAGGGAGTAACCGTAAGTGAGCGTACGGTACGAAGAAGATTAGAAGAATCTGATTTGGGTTCATTTGTGCCCGCCAAGGCTCCAAGGCTCGAGGTAAATCATCGTAGAAACAGGTTAACTTTTGCTCAGGAATATCGAATTTGGAATGCGGACCAATGGAGTAAGGTATTGCTTAGTGATGAGTGCAGAATTCTCTTAAATCAAATTGACGGCAGGGAAAGAATATACAGACGCAAAGGAGAACGTTACATTCAGACAAATTTTGAAACTACAGTTGCATACGGTGGTGGATCAATAATGGTTTGGGCGGGCATTTGTTTGAGAGCTCGCACAGACTTGGTAGTGATTGACAGAGGGAGTCTGACTGCGGACCGCTATATCAGAGAAGTTTTAGAAGAAAATGTCGTACCGTTTGCCCCATATATCGGTGACGATTTTGTTTTAATGCAGGATAATGCTCGGCCGCATACCGCTCGGGCAACTCAAGCTTATCTTAATGATATAAATATCACTGTTATGGAGTGGCCGGCGAGATCACCGGATATGAACCCAATAGAGCACGTTTGGGCCTTGCTGAAAAGAAAAGTTAAGTCAAGAATTCCAGCTCCTACCAACGTGGGTGAACTGCGAATCCCCGTAGTTGAGGAATGGCGGAGACTATCCCAGGAGACCATCGATAACATAATTCTCAGTATGCCTAGACGGTTAGAAACTTTAATAAGAGCACGTGGAGAAAATACGCGATATTAATCACCATTTTTTTAAATTTAATTAATTGTTATTTTAATAATAATTTTCACTTTTCCCGGTTACATGAAAAGTTCAAAAATGTACCATTTTTCACAAATAGCCTTTACTCGCAAATTTTGTTCATAATGTGATCTTATTTTAAGTAAAACAAATGAAATTTTAAATAACAAAAGAAGTGTAGTAAGAAGATTTTAAAATAAAAACATATTTTTTAAATTATGGACCTTTTTTTTGTGTTCCGCTAAATATGCCGGTGTGTATATGTTTACTAACGCCATGGTAACCAAGAGTCTCTAGACCATAAATTAAAATTAGTATTACGGTCTATGATGTCACTAGCAAGTCGCACCAAGCCGCGTTTTCACTAGGGGACAAGTCGCGGAGACAAGTCGTCCGACATTTACGTAGTTTGTCCCTGCAACACGTAGTTTGTTTATTAATTTTAATTTTTCCTGAGCGTGTATGTAGTTCGAAAACGGATGAGAATTTGGAAAAACTGTTTATAGAGAATTTAATAAGCTTTAATATCATCATAAAATATTTTTTGCTACAACGCACAGTTTTTTAGTTATTGACGAAAAACCAAAAATTTAGACCTTTGTCGCCCCCCCCCCCCTCCCCCGCCGGCTCACCTCCTAGACATCAGGACTTTTAGTATGTTTTGTCCTTAACCACCCTGAATAAGTTTCAGCAGAAATCGCTTAGGTTCCCGCTCACGCACTCTACAAATACTTTGTTGACCGAGCTACCCCTGCAACTTTGTTCACTTGTTCACACTAGTCAGTGGTGAACAGTATGTCGCTAGCGACAAGTCCCGCAACCCGTAAATGTCACTGCGACGTCGGGCGACATGTCGCGGGACACGTACATTTCGTGTCGCGCGACTAGGTCGCGAGACAAATATCCCCTAGTGAAAACGCGCCTTAATACTTATTGTGATTTGTCTGTATACAAAACAACTAAAACCATAGTAACTTCTGTACGATTCTTCTGATTGAGTATACATAACACATTCTAAACATAACAATACGAGCTCGTGACTAATATATAATTCTACCAGTACAATCAGTTGGCACTTGGCAGTGCATTTGGCACAGTGGCAGCGCGGCGGTGCGCCGGCGCGTGCCAACGCGTGGGAGATTTCCGGCATGCCAGGATTATAGGATGTGGGACAATAGTACTTCAGTGCAATTGGTTAAATGTGATGCAGGAAATGAGGATGCCATGGTTGCGAATACTTGTATTATAGTGCTTCAATCCTTCGAGCGCGGATTCTTGGAAATGCTATTGTATTCTATTGTTGTCGCGATCACCGGTGCTCTTATAGAGTTTGAAGGATTAAACGCTTCATGCCCAAACCGCTGAACCGATTTTCCTGAAATTTGGTATGGAGATAGTTTGAGTCCAGAGAAAGGACATAGAATACTTTTTATCCCGAAAAATGTACGGTTCTAGTTCTAACTAAGTTTGGCGCAACGGAGTTGCGGGCGGCATCTAGTAAAAAATTAAGATCGTTGAGCGCTAAGGTAGGATGTCAATTTATGCTCTCGTGACTAATATTTTTGGACAAACCCGGAATATCTAGAATTATTAAGTTTTGTGATGTGCCAGTTGCAACCGCTAATGTTTTTGCTAATCTCTGTTCACTGTTGTTACATTTGTTAACCATAACTAGGGAATGCAATACCGGGATACCGGAATCCCGAAATACCGGGATCCCGCATGCATTTAGCGGGACTAATCCCGGTCGAAAAATTTGCGGGATCCCGCGGGACTGGCGGAACTACAAAGAAGTGTTATTCATACTGGTAACTCTGCACGCGGGGGTGCATGAACTGGCTACATGCAGCCCGCTAAACAATAATTTACCTTCAATTCACCTATAATT
The DNA here is from genome assembly GCA_905333045.1 of Lysandra bellargus. Classification (NCBI taxonomy): domain Eukaryota; kingdom Metazoa; phylum Arthropoda; class Insecta; order Lepidoptera; family Lycaenidae; genus Lysandra; species Lysandra bellargus. The sequence continues at coordinate 6,807,540 of HG995358.1, forward strand.
CACTTTAAATGACAATTGTACCAACCAGCGTGGCAGCTGAGCGAACTTTTTCAGCTACTTTGTGTCGAATATCAGGAGCCGTTTGGCAGACACAATTAAATGAATACTAATAATAAAAGATGAAAATAATTATAAGCGTGTTTTTTAGTTTTTTTGTAACTATTATTATTACGTCGCCATTTCCAAACAAAATGTTCAGTTTTTCTTTTATAAAAATAAAGAACGCTGAAGTATTTATAAACCCTTGTAAAAAAATGACCGACGAAGTTTGTTTTATTTGAGTCTCTAATAATAAAACGGGGTCATCAAGTAAAGTCATTATAACGATTTGTTTTAAAATTTTAAGTCCCGCAAGTACCGGGATCCAGCAGGATTGTGATGGTTCAGTCCCGCAAATACAGGGATTGAAATTATCTTGCGGGATTGCATTCCCTAACCATAACCAATCTCCTAAGGTATCACGACATCACACAAGTCAAAGAGCTGACAATTTTAATCCAACATTATTTCCAACCATATTCTTAATAACCCACCTCTGAAGACCCCACAACGGCTCACAAATCAGAAAGATGAGCTAAACAATCCGCCAACTATAATAATAGAGATATGCGCCCGCGCAGTAGAAACAATCAGGCTTGGATTTTTGTATAGGCAGGTAGGTATAGGCCATAGCCTAGGCGCGGCAGCGTCCTGGGATGGCGGCAAAGCTGTACATAGGGGCAACAAAATTAAAGTGGCCTATACTCATAAAAATGTAAATCCGGCCCTGGAAATAGTTAGAACATTGGTACCGTCCGCGTCTGCTACTGGTGAATAGTTCATGATCTATCAATGTCGGTGCGCGGGCGTGTCGCCCACGCCGTTCCCACGACAATTAGCCCACGATGCCCAGTGCCCACGGCGAGCTGTGCTGGCTGACTCACAGCTTCCCTCGGAAGGAGTTAAGGAATTAGATTCCGTCTGCATTTGAATGATAGATATGTAAGAGATATTTATGCAAGGGAAATTTATGCAACTAGCTTCAGATCTTTGTTATTGTTTCTGTGATTTTTATACAAAAATTCCTACATAGCTTTCCTTGTTAGTTGTAAGATAATTTTTAAAGGATAAAAAGATATCCCCGTTAGTATCATTTCTGTCCGCCTGCCGTGATAGCAATACAAATTATGCATTTCTGTAACCGGATGCGTATATCCGACTCAAACTTGGCCGGTGCTAATGGACAACAGCCTACCTATGAATAGCCATTAACTAAGAATTTCTACATCTGTAAGATTTTATGAAGACGATGATAAGTTTTTCAGCTATAGCACAGAATATATATTAGTAGTACCAAGCTATAGGAATAACCCAGAAGCCTCATTGATCAAATAGTAAACAATCTCGTCACACCAATTGACACTTACATAATATTTATTATTTTCTGTGTTGATTTGTAGAAATACTAACGTCGGAATGTCTATCAGTTATCACGAGTTCACGATTTACAATAATGTGTACTTAATTAATTGTTTTCGCAAAATACAGAAAGTCAGGCTTTGGTAATTAAGTAATTTTCAGACTTCAAGCGTTATTTTTCCGTCAGGTATTTCTTGGAAATAATGTTTCTGGTAAGTATCATGTTGAAAAATAAACATTTCAAATACATAATAATATGTACATAAAAATAATCATATACTTAATATATATTTATACAAGCCCAAAATCAAAAACAAAATAATTTTTAAATTGAGTGTTGTTCCATCCCAAAAATATGTTTCGGCGCCCGTTGATGTCTCTTATATCGCATGAACATTTTTCAAATTAAGTTACTTTGTCAACCTCAAAATATATTTCTAAATCTAATCATATTTTATAATACACGACAATTTTGCATAAAATAGCCTTCCAAAGTTATTTACCATACATTTTGGTTCAAAGTAGGCTGTATGATATAAAGCTAATACCTACCGAATAAAATAAAATAAAACTCACCCTGCGATTGCTTTCGTTTTTCTTCTCTGTGGTCATGGTGTCGGCCCCCGGCGGGGGAACTCCGGTCACCATCACTACATTCACACACGTGCGCTCGGCGCGGCGGGCGGCGCGCGACTGACGGCGGCGAGCGGCGCGCGACGCCGCGCTCGCGAGTGGCGGTCGCGCGCCTCGCATGCGCCGCTCGCGTGCCGCGGGGTTTCTAATGTCGGTTGATGGTTCCGTATGGTTGAAACGGACATTTAATTGCGTGGAAGATGGAACCCTGAAAATTTTAAGGAACATTTAGTTCGCAAAAATGAATCAAAAGTTACGTTGGTCATTACTCATTATGTATATCTGTGGTACTATCGCAGCCATATCGCAGCACCCCTACAGATAGACCGAATTCGATCTAGCTTTTTTGTTTTTAAATCTGATATGATCGAGAGTGTTCTTGCAAAATTTCATCATTATCTGCCGAAATTTTGGGTTTGTCGAGTTATATGATTTTCTTTATTTATCTGTCTAGTTATCTTTACTAACTCACAAACTTATGGAAGAACTATAAATTGAAATGCTAACAAATATTTATAATAACTACTTTGCATAGGCTGAATTAATACTTACTAAAATTTGTAGTCATCTTTTAACTCGAACCACAGATTGCTACAAAATGCTTCCAATGACCAAAAAAAAAACAATGTCATTATTTAGGTCGCGCGAAAAAGTTATTTTTCGCGCGACCCACCCACGCAACCCACAGTTTCATAGCTTAACTTAACTAATAATCTGGCGGCTTTGACTGTAAAGTCAGTGAGTCATCATGACCCACATGACGTCACGGTGAGGTCATATTATCGCGATCGGCTTATGTTTCATCCTTCAGCGGCACTCATCAAAGGCTCTTGCAATCTTTCCTTTGCATATAAGTATCCGCCAGCAAATGTTTCATAATGTTCAAAGATATAAATCTTTACTAAGAATACAATAGAGTAGGTTTGGTCTTGAATTCCTGAATATTCATAATCGATATTTAACCCCTTGATCGTGACAAAAATCTGTCAAAAATCCAAAATCGCCAAGAAAAGATGGCCTTACCCTCTTTGTACAAATAATGTAATATCTTTACATCCAAACCATATTTTTGTGCAGAAAACATTAAAAGCTATGTTATATTTTCTATCTGTCAAGCCATCATAATAATTATAGTATTTAGTTTGATCTAATAATTATTTACTCACAAGAAAGCAGTTATACAAGGGCAGGGTAGTAAAGTATTAAGTCATAATTAAGATTCTGTACATTCTAATTTCGATGGGTCCTACGTATAGAGGCGAAACTGCCGCTTGCGCCTTTTTCCAATTATATGACCAATGATTTCACTTTGCTCTAATCTATAATATCGTGAAGAATTATTTTTTTCTGTTGATTATTTTTAAAATAAAATTTTAGTCAGAAAGGCGTAAATGTAAATCTACGTCACGTATAAAGCCCAATCAGACGGTTCGCCCATCTACATAGCCAAAGCCAAGCGTCAGGGGAGCGGCGCGCGGGCGGAGGTGCCGCTTAGGCCGTTATACTGTGTTGCGGCGACGTCCGTTACCTTTGGTATGCTCGCTCGTTTTCAGCGCAGTATAATGTTTTTTTTTATAATATAATAATAAGTATTTTAACAAAAATGCCGCCAGCAAAAAGAATGCCAATCACAAGGGCTCAAAAAATCTTAAATAAAATTATTGGCCAAAGAAAATACAGTAGTGATTTAAACACCGAAGACGAAAATAATGAAACTGATTGTCCAGGTAAGATGAGTCAACCATTTTGTTGTTGTTATTTATTCTAGTGAAGTGATATTTACATATCACTGTTGCAAAATATTAACATTTAGTAGTAATTTAATGGTATACTTCGTAAAAAGGCGTGAACTCGCTTTCGCCCATTTACGTAGTTCAATTTTTAGGGTAATCACTTACGCCTTTGATTAAAAAATTGTATTTTTGGCATCTAATGAAACGCAACATGGTTTTTTTATTTATTTTTTTGAATGGTTATTTATCACCTTTTATCCTAAAGTAAGCAAATTATTATGTGATTATTAAAAGTCATTAAAACATACAGTGGCGTAAGTGCGTATGTACAGAAGTCTATCTTGTATTAAGTAAATAAATTATTTCATTCGTGTACGTTTTTAGGGTTTCGTACCCAACTTACTTCGTTGTCTGTCCGTCCGTCCGTCCGTCCATCTGTCTGTCTGTCTGTCTGTCTGTCTGTCTGTATGTCTGTCTATCTGTCTGTCTGTCTGTCTGTCTGTCTGTCTGTCTGTCGCCAGGCTGTATCTCAAGAACCGCTATAGTTAGACTTCTATAATTTTCACAGATTGTCTATTATAACTGTTGCCGCTATAATAACAAATACTAAAAACAAAATATTTAATACTAATATTTAAGGGGGGCTTCCATACAATAAACATTTTTTTAGCCTTTTTTGCTCTATAACGGTACGGAACCCTTCGTGCGCGAGTCCGACTCGCACTTGGCGAATTATTTATAAGGGTTTTTTTCTAAATCTATATTCGTATGCCTATTTCTTGATATCAGTGCAAATAAATATTTTTTGGTTATTAGTAAATGATGGTTTTAAAGTATTCATAAATTTTCTTTGATTGCAGTTTCTCCTCTTCCTTCTGGTTCTGGTGCGGAATATGCAGTTGAAGATTTGTCTTTTGATCTTCTTACTAATACAGACTTACAACTAACAAGCGCTAATGATTACGTAGAGGCATCTCGTATTAATGACAGCAATACCAGCCATACATACTGATATGTAGAATTTGTTGTAGTTAGAATCGATAGAGTTAGGCCGCGTCGATTCAGAAGCTTAGCTCTACATAAGATCTGATGTCTTTTTCACAGAGCAAACCTTTTGTGGTCTTCGAGGTAACTTTTACATGAAATGTTTTTGGTGGGATTTAAGTCCTTTTTGTAAGTTGCTACTTGCTAGGCAGTCTTTTTAGTCTTTTTAGTGTTTTTTATTATTTTTTATTAAGAGGTTTTTAGTTAAATATGTCCATCCCGTGTAAACTTTCATGTCCTCTTCTTATATCTATATATATAAAAATGGATTGTCAAATGTGTTAGTCACGCTAAAACTCGAAAACGGCTGAACGGATTGGTCTTAAAATATTCGTAGAAGTCCAGGGAAGGTTTTAAAGTGACACGTAGTTCACCGGGACAGCTAGTTATTCATAAAATTGATAAAAGTCTTATTTAAACTTCCATTACCCCCCTACTAAACTTATTTTACGGCGTATAACCAAATTTCGGCGTATTTCAGATATCAATAAAATATAAAATATTAAACCTATTCAATTGAGACTTTGTATGTTCAATAAGTCTATTATTTACATTATATCCTGAGAATATAAACTATCTGGCACATCGGAAACCAACTCTACGAGGGTCAGATTCCACTCACCCCCATTTTAGCGGATGAGGGACGAAAATCACAAGTTTATGAATTATTTTGTTGGTTGTATACTAAACTAAGATTGCATATCAAATTTCAGCTTTCTAGCACTTCAGGAAGTAGCTCAACATTTTGATGACCATCAGTGTGTCAGTGACGAAATCGGTGTATTTTGGATATCAATAAAATCTAAAGTATAGAAGATATTCAATTGAGACTTTGTAAGCTCAATAAGTCTATTGATGACATTATATCCTGAAAATATGAACTATCTGCTACAACGGAAACAAATTCTATGAAGGTTAAAAAAAACGGCGAAACACTTCGAGAAAAGGTAGGTAGTGCCCTTGCGCTTCGCTTGGCTCGTCTCAAATTAAGTGGGTACAGAAAACGTTTAATAATATTTTATTTTTTGTTATGTTTGCGTTTTGAGAGATACTCTACTAGTAAAAGTTGTGATTAGATTATCATGTTGTTCCTCTTACTTTTTAAAAGTTGATTTTGCAGAAGAATTAGAAGTGGTCTTATTTTATTTTAATATTATCTTACATCTAACTGTCAACAAAAGGTTAGAAGTTGTCATAATTATATTTTTATATTCAATAATATTATTTATCATATTTTGTAGTAGATACTTGATTGCATTCTAAATTGTCGTTTGATTTCATGAAGAAATTTTTAGTTTATTATTGAACCTACTTCATTATATTGCCGCCTACAAACAATTTATCATAAATAAAAGCATGAAAAATTAAGCAGATTGTTTTATTTGTAAATTTACACACTTTAAGTTGAAATACTTACCTTAAGGTGCCGGGTGCCATCGAAATTCAATTCATTCAATATTTAGTAGTAAATTTACTACAAAATATTTAAACACTAAAAATTTTTTTTTGCGTTTTAATATTTTGTGAAAAATAAATATGCAGGAACCTAGGTAATTACTATTTTAAGCTGAAAAATAACTCAAACATGTTAAATATTTTCGTATGAGAAAAAGATTTTGGTATTACGTGTGTATGAGAATTTCGATGGCACCCGGCCTCTTAAACATTCTAATGTATAGCACAGTATATGGGCGTAGCTGCGTTAAACTGAAATAACTACACAATGAGCAATACTTTCTAACTGATTCCTTGTAGACAGTAAAACGTGATAACAGTTAAATAATTACGTGCTAAAAAAAACAGGAATCTCTTAAAATATTATATTTACGTTGAGCCTAGTAAAAGGGCGAATGATCATTTAAATCTGTTTACGTTGAACAATAAGCATATCATTATAGAAATACGACGACGTAAAAGGGCCGATGTGTAAAATCTCAAAAAATATTGAATATGCATAAAATTTGCTACCAGTAATAAGAAAAGCATTAATTGATAAGGCTACATGCAAAAATTCACTAAATTCGTTAAAATAGGTCACAAGATATGACCCAAAAATATGGTTCTGACAACTTAATTGGCTCTCCTGTAAAATCTATTTTTTTCACTTACGCCAGTATACGTAGGACCCATCGATTTGTACCATAACAATGGTGTGTGAATATCTAATATATATAAATCTCCTGTCACGATGTTTGTCCGCGATGGATTCCTAAACTACTTAACCGATTTTAATGTTTTTTGTTTTTTAACGTGTGCTTTTTTCCAACTTGAGAGATAGGATAGCTTAGATCTTTAATTAAAGTCGCAATTTTATTTTATTGCAAATTATTTGTCTATAAAGAGCGACCATTGTTTATGCGACGCGGGTCACGGGATAGCGATGGACGTTGCCATGGTGACATACTTATTTAGTCACTAATTCAATAAAATAATACGGGCGATTACATCTCAATGCGGGCGATATACTTACTTTATATAATTTGGCAAAGAAATATTTTCTGGGACAGCTAGTAACTATATAAGTACCTATGTATATTGTATAACCATTACGTGATACTAATTATGTATGTACCTATACTTTTCCCGAAACTTTATCTTTACTATATTCATTATTCATACTACAAAGTATAAACTACTTTATAAATACAAAACTAACTGTTTGAACTATCACTTCCCTGATCCCTCCTCACCTAATATAAACCTTCCCTAGACGCCCACGAGTATTTCAAGAAATTAGCCTGTTCAAGAGGTTACCAATCTTTTTAGCCTGCGGCGCAGTTACACGTTACAATATTTTAGTTATTAGAAAAAAAATACATAAATAAACACATTTAATGATTATAGTTAGTAATTGGTAAATAATAATAAATAATATTTAATCATTTACCTGCTTTACATAATTATAATTTTATTTTCAATTTTTTGTGGTTTTGGATAATGACGGAGGATCGACTGACGGCGGCGCGGCGCCCCGTTTGCCTTTCCACGGCACACGGGCACCGCGGTCCGCGGCGCACACTTTGGGAACCCCTGGCCTAATCGATTCAGCTTTTTCCGAAGTTGATTAGCGATGGCTATCGACGTAATTTAAAATTCATTTTTATTTAAATATGAGAAAGTGTGTCTGACTGTCTGTCTATTACAGTAAATTTAAAATACCTACTAATAAATTTAATCTAAGTTAAAATAACATGATATTTTTGAAATACCAAGAACGAGAACGAAAAGTTATAGACTATAGAGCAGGGGTCACCAAATGGCGGACCGCGGTCCGCATCCGGACCGCCGACCCATTGTCTGCGGACCAAGCGGCAAACATGTTCGAAGATGATCTTCGTTCATCTCATGACTTCAACACCTCCAGGATTTAATGTCAATATCTATAGCTTGCACCGCTTTCACTCCAAACTTCAGATAATTATCTACAAAAATGGTTACTTTTCTCATTGATATCTAATACCTTTGTAATTTCAGTAATTACCTTTGTTTACTACATTTTTTTATAAAATGTTTGGACCGCGAAGGTCATTTCATGTCTTAAAACGGACCCCGAGCGAAACTAATTGGTGACCCCTGCTATAGAGTTTTCAATAGTAAGAGTAATGCAACTTTTTCGATTTTTTTAACCGACTTCAAAAAAAGGAGATTATCAATTCGACGCGTATGTAGGTATGTAATAGTGTATGTATGTATATATGTTTTTATGTTTGTGCACGCATATCTCCGGAACCACAAGTCCGATTTTAGTGATTCTTTTTTTATTGTACTAGGTATTGTTCAACTTAGGGAATACTGCAAGTTTCATCAAAATCGGCTCAGTAGTTTTTGAGATAAATTTTAATTCTTAATTACGTACAAAAATTTGAAGTCGGTTTTATCTTTTTTTAAATTATAACATTTTTAGGCTGCGTCGTGGTTTTTTTAAATGTACAGGGCCGTAGTATAGGGCAAATATAATTGTTCCTATTTATATTTTGTTTCCAAATATAATAAACTTGTAAAGAGAAAGTGACAGTATTTATGGCATCGCCGACAAAGGTCCGAGACTCGAGTGTAAACAGCAAAATAAATCCTTTTATTTACAACTCGTGGAGTGAAAGTGATCCTTTGAGACATTGTAAATACAACTAAGAAGCACGTACTTATATAAAAATTATTTATTATACACTCATAATAATTACAGTAGGGCTTGTCTAACTTAAAATGAAGCGCCCTCCCTCGTGTTCACAGTACAAAACTTTTCATAATATTTCAACTAGTGAAGTGGTGGGGCGCGTGATTTCAAATTAGACAAGCTCTAACTCTTTTTTAGCCTAGCCTAAACAGTAGCAAAGACAACATTTAGGACCGTATATTTTTTCAGGATAAAATGAATCCTATGTCCTTTCTCGGGACTCGAATTATTTCCATACAAACTTTCAACAAATTCGTTTACTAAATTTCAGCAAAATCGGTTCAACGGTTTTGTTGCAGAGGCGTATTAACAGCCAGACGCATTTTCGCATTTATAATGGACTAGATGACGCCCGCAACTCCGTTGCACCAAAATTCGTTTATCACGGGAACCGTACATTTCTCCGGGATGAAAGTAGGTATCCCATCTTGAATTTCTGCAAAATCGGTTCAGCAGTTTGGGCGTGAAAAGGTAGCAGACAGAAAGACAGACACACAGACAAAACTTCACAATTTATAAGTATGGATGTGGATGAGTCCCTGCAGTAACGGAATTGCAATCTTTTGAACAGTGGGAAGGGATCTATTACTGCACTGCAGTAGAGTAGATAATATATTATGTATTACGCAGTCATTGATTTTATACCTAAGTGTCAGTGTCAATAGTGCATTTCAAAATTTCATTATAGTAGAGGAGGAGAAGAGGGGATTTTGGGAGTAGCTCGAGCGTGTCAGATGAAGCTTGTATAGGCTTCCGACATGTATCTAGCGTGGGCGCCGGCAGGGGGGTGCCAGGGGGTGCACTTGAACCCCTTGGGAATCTCGGGATCAACATGAATTATTGAAATTACGTACAAGGATAGTTAGTAATATTTCGGCACTAAATGTATTCTGTTGACGTAAATAGACAGTCACAGCTGTTGTTCGTAAAAAGTAAAAAGAAAAGAAAGAAAACTAAAATCTGCACCCCTTGGAAATTATTTCTGCCGGCGTCCATGGTATCTAGTTATCATGGTATAGAAATCAGATTTCTCACGTGGTGGGTTAATTTTTTTTTTAACATTGAAATGTCATTCGATCTGTTAGATTAAGATGTTTGGTTGGATGTTTAGTTACCCCAAAAAAGCTTCCATAAAAAGCACTGAAAATTCAAAGATAAGGTAAGCCTTTTAAAATATAAAAAAATAATATTCATATTTTCCTAACTAAACTTCGCAGATATTTTATTTTGCACTAAACTGAATGATTTAGTCCTTGTTGTCTAAAATATAATAATAACTGACCGAAATAAGCAATTTTCTGAATATATTATCTTTTTCAAAACTTTAAAATGGCCGCAGTTTCTGAAACCCGTGCCGCTAAAATAAATAAACGCTCTTAATACTTTTTTATCAGTTTTACCTAATGTATAAAACCTACTGGGTCTCCATGACGCTCGAGTGACTACAAAATTAGCACCTTCCCTCCCCTACTATTATCATTTGTGTTGAAACGGCCTAAGAATGTAGCCTCGTGAAAGCGAAGTTTCGAGTAAAGATAATATGTATGTAGTTTCAAAACATGCTAACTGATATTAAGAACCTCCCTATTTGGATCAAACAATAATTTATACGTCTTATTTAAATAAGAAAACATACTATATAATATATACTTATTATATATTTAATATTATAACACAATAGTGTAACAGTACCTAAGTACTTATATACCTACCAGCTGACCCGGCAAACGTTGTTTTGCCATATAAATAATTTTTGGTAAGTATGAAAAATAGATGTTGGCCGATTCTCAGACCTACTCAACATGCTCATAAAATTTCATGAGAATTGGTCAAGCCGTTTCGGAGGAGTACGGGAACGAACATTGTGACACGAGAATTTTATATATAAGATGTATCTATTTGTTCTTTATCGTTGGATTAAGAAAAATATTTAAGGTAAGTATAATAATTTTAGTAAGGATATTATAATGTTGTATGACAATATGAACACAAGGTCCACCCCAAAAAATAACATAACAGGACTTGACAAAAGAGAACCAATTTCTTTTAACAAAAAATGGTACAATTAACGGACCAAAATGTTCCAGTTATTGTTTTTATAAAAAGAACACCTCACAATAAAAGCTGAACTAATTTTTTACAACTTTTTGACCAAAATAGAGCAATCTATTGTTTTTTATCGGCCTCTGAACGGTAAAATATAACAAAAAATATGTCCTTTGAATACGGGATAAGCAACTGTTCAATGTTTTTAGTTTTTTTATTACTTAACAGTTGACATTAAAATAAGAGCAAAATCGGCGTAAGTTTTGTTTTTTAAGGTTTAGTTTTGTAAGGTCTCTTTTTATGTCCTTAGGGCCGCGCCACGCCGGAATGGCAGCCCGCAGCCCCGCACCAGCGCGGCGCGGCGAGCACTTTCAGTGTTATTATGATTTTAAACTTTATCTTCATTTTTGTTATATGTACATAGTATGTACATAGGCCGCTAGACTTCTCAAGCGATACTATGTATTACAGTAATGAAGATAAAGTTTAAAATCATAATATGACACTGAAAGTGCTCGCCGCGCCGCTGCCATTGGCACAGCACAGCCCTTATTTTCTGGGTAGCCAAAATATTTTATTAAACTAAAGTTGAATTATTATTTAATGCCTCTGAGTGCAGCCGTTATAGATAATGTTGTGCTTTGGTTTCAAAGTCTTTGAGAGCCATTTATCGGTTTTTTCTACTGGTATATTTGTTTTATTTATTCGTAGACTGTATACAGAACCACTACCCATATCGAATGCCACCTAACCCAGCATAATTGTCGAACCCACATTGGACACGCAACACAATACAATTTCTCCAAACTTACACAAAAGGGTGGAATTTTCTCCAATAAACAAAGAGTTTAAAAGAAAGGAGTTTGTAAATACAACTGAGACTAATTTTAGGTTAAATAGCGGTAGTATTGCACCTTGCGCCTTTTTGTTCGAAGCTTCTGACTTGCGTTGTGGTTGTGAAAATAAAGGGCTTGAAAGTCGACACACGTCATCTACTTAACCTGAGCTTAGGTCTGTGAGACCCGTCACATTATATTTAATATTTTGTTTCTAGTTCGGTAACTATACGTGCGATTTTACCGCTTTTCTCAATAGCTGATGCTGTTGATTTGTACTATGCGTCGCAAGTAACACCGCGCGTTTCTGATAAGTTATAACTTGGTAAGTGATAGCGCGGTTGCGGTTGTTCTGTTTTGCTTTTACGCCTCTGACACGTCACAGAGGCGTAAGAGTTGAAGTGCTAAATGAATTTACTTCCTGAGACAAGACCGAGCCTATGTGTACCTAGTCTTGTACCTAGTCTCAAGTAAAACTTAATAATAACATATATTTTAATTATATATAATATATATTATAACCTTTCGAAGGGTGCATAATTTATAAAATAACTTTGGTGATATACTTGTTCCCATCATAAATAACTTAAGACCTTTAAAAACATGTTATGTTAATAAAGCTTTGGCTGATCATTAAAATATATCAGTTTAATTATGAGACCAATATGAACAGCTTTTAGTAATTGGTAAAGCATTAACATAAAAAATGAAGGGCGTAGAGAACACGCCTACTTGATAAAAGACTGCAGTTGAAACAACTCTTACGAGGTAGTTTTATATCTTGTCTATTCAAACAACAACCACAATATAAATTAATATTAAGGGCCCTCTCTCCCTAAATTGGCAGGTCGATTGTCTGTCAGTGCGAATATCGACGTAAATGACATTAAAATAACATTCATAACAGCGCGCCTTGCACGGTGGCGGTTACGACGCTCACCGTGTCCATGATAGGGCGAAATAGGAGAAAAAACCTTTTTAAGGCTTAATATAATACATATTTCAAAAAAGTAAAAAAACCAAATTATTAACTTATGTATTGCAAAGCAGTAAATATTTTTTATATATTCTTTTGATAAATAATGAAGGAGTAAAGTGGTTTCATTCAACGATTTGGAGGTGATTTGGTTTTTTATTTCTTTATTATGTGATACCGATAGAAAAAATATGGCAAAACCAAATTACGTATCATATCATGTAGATTACTAGTTATTTTTTTTCAGATATAATTTCTCTGTTAATGCCGATGAAAAGTTGTTTCATCTGCACGCTTTTTTCGAAAGAGCAGCCTTAAGAGAGTACCTACCTGATATTTAGGTAATCTGTACTTACTTGCTCCTCGGTTATTGGTTCTATTCTAGCACAGATAGTTACTATACGTTCTCGGTTTTAACATGGGCGCCGGGCGCCGCCGGCAGAAATAATTTCCAAGGGGTGCAGATTTTAGTTTTTTTTTATTTTCTTTTCTTTTTAGTTTTTACGAACAACAGTGACTATAATATACCTATATACGTCAACTGCAGAATACATTTATAGTGCCGAAACATTACGAACTATCTTTGTACGGCATAGTAATAACTAATAAGGTTACAGACGGCTTTTTATTTCAATAATTCCTGTTGATCCCGATTCCCGAGATTTCTAAGGGGTGCAAGTGCACCCTCTGGCACCCCCCTGCCGGCGCCTATTGCCGTTCTAGTATGAAAAAAGTCTGCTGTAGGCTCAGTGACTGTCTTCGCTCTTAAATATTATTCCTTAAATATAAAACGAATTCTCATTATTACAATTGATATTATAATATGATGAAAGTAGAAACACTTGAAGATAAGAACATACTTAACAACATTTTTAATTTACATTTCACAAATTAAGATTGCCATCATAGAAGGATGTTTTCATCATGTAAATATAGGCAGAATACTGGTAGAATATAGGTATTCTAAAAATAATAGTAACCTTATTATTGAAAAGTTGTTTGTATATTATAATTATTGTCATAAGATAAACCACACCATTAAAGGTGTTCATCGAAGGGACAGCCGCTTAGAAATCTTCCCGACGTAATGCAAAGAGGATGTAAACCATAAACGTATGATACGTCAGCATGGGCGCCGGCAGAAATAATTCCCAAGAGGTGCAGGTTTTAGTTTTCTTTCTTTTCTTTTTACTTTTTACGAACAACAGTGACCGTCTATTTACGTCAACAGAATACATATTTTAGTGCCGTAACATCACGAACTATCTTTGTACGGCATGGTATTTTGGGTTACAAAATGCTTTTTATTTCAATCATTCCTGTTGATCCCGAGATTCCCAAGGGGTGCAAGTGCACCCCCTGGCACCCCCCTGCCGGCGCCCATGTACGTCAGTATATTCTATATCTATGATGCAAACTGTATACTACGTAACAAGAGGTCGGACTTAGAAAAAAATAAATAAACATCCGTTATTTTTTTTAATTTGAAACTAAACTAGAAAATTTTAAGTGCAAAACCTTTCACTCTAAACATACCAAAAATTTAAAAAAATAAAATAAAAAAAGAAATGAGCTCAAATAAATGTTTTATTTCAATAAAAAATATTGTGCATAGCTAAATAAATAGGCTAATAAGGTAAATTAAACAATAAAACAGATTTAATCCACAAGCTTTTGTTGATTTCTATTAATAATATTACAGTACAGATTTTATTTATAAATATAATAGAATAGCTGTCTATGCTACTCTACTAACTACTTGATTAAACTCTATATAGGGAGGGGATTAAAGCTGCGCGTCCACCAGGTCGGAATCGGGACGTACGGTGCGTACGATTTGTCAGGTGCAGAATGACGTTCTAGTACTTCTAGTTTAGTTCACAGTAGTCAATACCATAAATAGTAAAGCAACAAATCCGTCCGCTGCGTACCTACGCTCCGATTCCGATCCAGTGGACGCGCACCTTTATACATACACGCTTAAGTATCATTACTTTGTTTTGTTACACCCTGTATACGAGAGCTGAAATCTATCGCGTGGGCTCAGGCCAGCTGCATACCACCTCACGTCTTGATCAGAGGATTTTTCCTTGGTGGCCGTACCACTCATAATCCCATACCTTCCTTCTCCTCCTAAAATCTCCATAACAGCTATTGCTGGCAGACTAAAATGTTGCAAACTAGTATAGGGACCTAAAAATCTGAAATTAATGAAACATTTTTCACACAGTTCCATTTCCATACAGTTTACATAAATTATTAAGTATACTTATCAACCTTATGTATTATTACAATAAAACAATATACTTACTTACACATTTTAACATTTTCCAAATTAACTGCATACTGATATACATTATAATATTTTCTATGAAATAATAATCTATCTTTTTCATATTAATATAGTTAAGGTTGTAAATTATTGTACAAATATGCAAATAATACTACGACATACTTTGTATTAGAACATGGTATGACATAGTTATGTTTTGCTTCAATTTATCAATTTACGGTTACATTTACATTTTACAATGGCTTACTTTTCGTTTTTCATTAATTAATCCACTCAATTTACAATTTTTGTATGAGTTGCTACAAAATAATTTTCACAAAATGAAAATCGAACTTTGAATTTTAAACTCCTTCTTCGTCTTTTTTCTGATGTAGTTTATATTCTCTATGGTCTTTTTTATCAGCCAATCACAGTCGACCTTGCACAGATTAGCTGTTTCGTTTAGTAGCTATGTTTAAATTTGGAACCCAGATTTTTTTTTGTTCGGGAATTTCGTCCACCTGACGTGTAATGAAATACAAATACATCCAAACGACATCGACATGTTTGGAGTGTTGTCTGGCCATTTAGTTAAATGGATGGACTGTCAATGAATTCCGTCGCGAGCCGAATTTCCGTCGAACCGAGTCGAGCGTAAAGTTCGGCAGCGATTCGGCGGTAATGTTTTGTATAGCAACACACTATAATACGCGACGGAATTATCAAAACCGAACATAGCAAATCCAACCTTAACTCTAAAGCGTTAACGCACACATTACATCTGAGAATTATACATTACATCAGATAACGGAAGATCAAAAAAATACCTAAAAAAAAACTCTGGCAATAACTTGACCACTGTGTCGGAGCCGAAATCATAAAAGTTCTGACAAAACTAACACAGTGTTTACAATATTTGAGGGCAAAACGGAGGTTTGTAAAACATATTGTTATAGCTCATAAAACTCCCATTATGTTTTCTAAGAAACCTCCGGGTCCGAGTTTTTCACAAGGCGGCATTTTGAACGTGTTTGATCGTTTAATTATGCTTTGTGTTTATTTGATGGTTATTTAGAATATGTTTATAATATTAGGTAGCGTATATTAAGGTTCTATTGCTAACGCCTTTAATCCTTCAGGCCCCGCGCGAGCTAGAGACTTGAAGCTAGAGACTTGAAGTCGTGGGTTTGATTTCCGCGGTGGAAAAATGTTGTTTTCGTGGGCTTAGACAATGAAAGGCTTACCAGCTAGTGCTTACCTGTTTATTATCTACGGATCAGGTGACCAAGTAAAAAGTATCCTTTGCCGCGGTTTGCATAAACGATGCGTTATCTATGCATCTATACGTCTATAATACATAATATAGGCCTGGAGATAGTGACACAAAATTCTTGGTGATTTGTTCCAGTATGGCGGTTTTACAGGGGTATAATTACGTAAAGGCGAAAAGGAAAATGATGGTCATAGCGCTCGCAGTGGCAGCCCAAACGCGTGGGCGTTAATCAAACGTGTCGGATAAATAACGAGTGTCGAACGATTTGTTCCACAAAAATGCTTGTATTTTCAGATAGTCGAAAAAAAAATAAGTAGGCGAAAGCGTAATGCCATACTTGTCGGGTGCGGCTTACAGCCCGCCATACCGACGCGAATACGTTAATTTTAATAAAAAAATTGAACCATTTGTACCAGGCTAATTTTTGCATAGCTAATCATCGTCGAGTAGCCATTACAGTAGCCAGTACAGTAGAGTAGACAGCGCCCAACGGCCGCCATACCACTGCAAAGGTGTAAGTTTTTTTTTTTTCGCCAAACGATTTGTATCACCCTGAAACTTTTTTAACAGTTCCCTGTATGATCATAAATAGGAGTCTGATAATGCCATACCTGTGGGAGGCAGCGAATGTGAATAATATTTTTTTCAAAATCCTAAGATTTCATACGTAATTCAAACGGTTTTTCAAGTATGGCGCCACTTTTTCCGTCTACTACAAGTATGGCAAATATAATAATGGTCACATTGTATCGTATAATTTCCAAAAATCCAAATGCCATACTGGTACAAATCGTCCAATTTTTATCACTTTTTTGCTCAAGTCATCCCGCCCCATGGTTACAATATGTAACAATTTTTTTTGGTACAATTGTCAAATGACGAGACTACAATGTTGCCATGATGTAAAAAATGATTTTACGTGTCTTATAGTCGTATTTTTAAAACGTGTCAAATAAATATTTCAAGTATGGCAGCACTTTTTCCGCCTACTAGAAGTATGGGAAATATAATAACGGTCATATTTTGTCAAATACTTTCCAAAAATTTAAATGCCATACTGGCACAAATCGTTTGCCGAAAAAAAAAAATCTTACACCTTTGCAGTGGTAAGGCGGCTATTGGGTGCTGTCGGAAAAGTATGACAAGGTGATTTTCGTGAATGGCTACTGGACGATGATTAGCTATGCAAAAATTAGCCTGGTACAAATGGTTCAATTTTTTTATTAAAATTAACGTATTCGCGTCGCGCGTCGGTATGGCGGGCTGTAAGCCGCACCCGACAAGTATGGCATTACGCTTTCGCCTACTTATTTTTTTCGACTATCTGAAAATACAAGCATTTTTGTGGAACAAATCGTTCGACACTCGTTATTTATCCGACACGTTTGATTAACGCCCACGCGTTTGAGCTGCCAGTGCGAGCGCTATGACCATCATTATTTCCTTTTCGCCTTTACGTAATTATACCCCTGTAAAACCGCCATACTGGAACAAATCACCAAGAATTTTGTGTCACTATCTCCAGGCCTAATATAATAAAACTAGAATTAAGAATTCTGTACATTACAGATATTCAAAAAATAATAAGCGGAGGGTGTCACAACATCGATAAAGAAGCCAAAAATGTGGTTAGTTTTTGTCTGTCTGTCTGTATGTTTGCTAACGGTTTTCGCAGATATATTTGTCTTCTTCCAACTCAACATCTGGTGTATAAAAATCTCCCTCCTCCCCACCCCTCTAAGAAGACCAAAGAGGGGGTCATATTTTGTGTCAATTTTTGAAGTGAAAACTTCTTTAGCGGCGTTGAGCACTTTTGTGGGATGGGTAAAAACTGTGAAACTCGCGCCAGATTCTCGTGCTGATCGAAAAACCATATAAAAACCGTAAGACGGTTGGAGAGTAGTGGTTTGTGTCGAGCTTGATCGAAACTTGATCGAAACTTGATCGAAAATTGATCGAAACTTGATCGAAACTTGATCGAAACTTGATCGAAACCTTGATCGAAACTTGATTGAAACTTGATCGAAACTTGATCGAAACTTGTTTTCACTACTGCCGGCACTCCCGGAGTGCAACCAGTCTTTTTTATTTTTTTTAAATCAATTTTCATAAAAAATGGGTTAAAAAAATAATGCACAACGTTAATAATCAAGTTTTCACTTCACTTAACATCTGATGTATAAAAATACTTTAAATAGCAAAACAACGTTGCCGGGACAGCTAGTGTAAATATAATACAATCGATTTCTACGTCTTCACAGTTCACTGTCGTCTGTCGACATAATCGAATGAACGTTGTCTATGTACCCTGCACCCACCCGCTCCTTAGCTACTAATTTCACTGAGCAATTATTATTAAGCTAGTAGACCGGAAAATGGTGATAATGCCATACCTGTGGGAGGTGGCGAATGTGAACAATATTTTGTTTTATTCGTAATTCAAACGGTTTTTCAAGTATGGCGCCACTTTTTCCCTCTATGGCAAATATAATAATATATTACATAAGTACAAGCATTTTTGTGGAACAAATCGGATAAATACTCTTATTTATCCGACGCGTTCGATTAACGCCCACGCGTTTGGGCCGCCAGTGCGAGCGCTATGGCCTATGACCATCATTTTCGTTTTTGCCTTTACGTAATTAGACCCCTGAAGAACCGCCATACTGGTACTGCAGATGACCAAGAATTTTGTGTCACCTTCTCCCGGTATATAGGGCCTATAGGAGATTGGCAAAAGACGTATTACGTACCTACTAGTGACCACGGATGATGATGGTGTTGGTTTAGCCACTTTACAGCACGGGCACGCAGAAATTAACTCGGCTCCTACTAGATAATTGACAATAGACTTTCTTTAGACCGGGTTCCTAGTTAACTTCTGCGTCCTATGCAGTCGTAAATAAAAATATGAAATGGGTAAAGAAAGTTGCGTCAACAGCTTAACAAAAGTGTGTAAAGGTTTACAAACAATTGAATGGGTTTTTGCGAAAACATAAAGGTTTAAATGGCGAGTTAAGTTATAAAATGTTCGCTAACAATGCCAAAAATATTAAAGAAAGTAATGACAGCTGTAAAATAGAAAGATATTTACAAGTTGCGCAAGAAAGTGTTGCACAATGTATGAAAGGCTGTAAACTCGCAAGAATTATTGCCTATTGCAAAGGGAATACAGTTATTCGATTAATATTTGTAACGATGGTTTATAAAATATATATTGTTGATGATAAAGTATATATGATTGTTGGTGATAAAGTACTTATACCTATATACTAGAGCAGGTAAAAAAGTATGATAAGTAAAATTTTTTGAACTCAGGAGAGACCGTTAGGTATTCTATAGGTAGTCTACCAGTACTTAGGAAGGTAGGTATGGTGATTTTGAAACCTTACGCTACATAACTAATATTATTAAAACTAAGTAGGTACATACTATCACAGCATACTATATTATGTATAACTACGTCGTAACTTTATACAAGAATTCTCGACCTCATCTAGGTAAGTCAATTTCAGACCCTAAAAGACGAAATGGACCTAAAACAAACTCACGGTGGGGCGCTTCAAAACTATTATTAACATAAAAACAATTATAACCATCTCGTTATGGTTCATAAAACATGGAGTCAATCTGTGCTAACAAGAAGTTGATTGCAGACAAAAGGCTGCCAAAATTGGCGGGTAATATGACAGCTTCCATGTTTAAATTGGTAACACGGCTGATAACGCTAACCTTGGGTTTCGGTCCTACACCTGCGGACTATTAACTCAAATCCCACTTTGCCTTAGGTCAAGCGTGAGCTAGCTATATTAATTATTGAGGACCCGTCCGTAGTATAACATATTTTAAGCATGGGTAGTACTTATACCTACTTAAAATATGCTATTTACGGGTGGCAAGGCTAGGTGCCCACAGGATAAGTGTACTGAAAAAACGCGATGATGTAATATAGATTTTATAGATTGTAATTTAAATAATATTATAATATTAAAAAAAGGGTGTTTCAAAACCTAACAAGTCTATTAGGCAGGTACGTATGCAAGGCAGAAAAATCTTAATAGCTACTTACAAGAAAAAGCTATGCAATCAAATGCAAAATGGTCCCATACAAACTCAATAAGGGGCTTATAAGTCGGCTACGCTTCTGTATCGACATTTCTATTACAAAATTCTCTGATAGAATCTTATCTTATATCTTTAAACGAGCAATTCTTGTATATATATAAATATATAATTGGAATCTCGGAATCGGCTCCAGCGATTTTCATGAAATTTAGTATATAGGGGGTTTCGGGGGCGCTAAATCGATCTAGCTAGGAATCATTTTTTAACCGACTTCCAAAAAACGAGGAGGTTATATGTTCGGCTGTGGATATATTTTTTTTTTTTTTTTTATTTTTTTTTTTTATTTTTTTATTTTTGTATGTTCAACGATTACTCCGCCGTTTGTGAACCGATTTTCGAAATTTTTGTTTTGTTGTATTAGGTTTCACTCCAATTTGGTACCATGTTCACAAAAGTGGTGACCTGATGATGGGATCCAGGAGTAATCGAGGGAACTCCTCGAAATTTATATGGAAACATATGGTGATTTTGGTTTTATGTGAAGTGTACTAAGAATATGCTACCAAAAAGTCAAATATTGGGTCAAGGTATACCATGGTTTCGAAGATGCTGAGAGAACTCATGACTCTTTATAGATACACGTTTGGGAGTTTCGGCGTTGTTTTAAGAACAGAAAGCATATGCTACCATGCAATTCAAATTCATCATCATCATCATCGTCATCATCATCATTACCACGTCGTGTTAAGGTCACCAATGTCTCATGGCACAAAATAGATAATAGTACAAGGCATAGGTATGGATACAATAATAATAATTATGTACATAACAACACCAATTATTATAGGCTGTTTAATATACACGGCGGTCGGCGCCGCAGAGGCAACGGCGTCGCCGCGCGGCGCGCGGCGACGCGTACGTAAACATCGTATTCAAGTTCTAACTGGAATGTCAGGGCATGCGGCATGCCGCCAGAGTAGACAGAATGATAGAGTATGCCGACTTAGAACTGATGTAATTTTTTTAAGTTTGACGTATTATGACAAAAGTCGTCGCTAGGGTCGTAACCTACAAATTTAGTTGTTTATATTTTGGCACATGCAAAGAAAACTGTCAGAATTCAATTTCAAAATCTTATTTTTAAAATTAAATTATACCAGCTAGCGCGCCAGCCTTTAACTTATCCTGGCGAAACACGAAAGAAACGACAGATATTAATACTCGTCAGTCTCATAGCAGTCGAAGTACTGGTAGTTATGTCTATTGTGATGCCACGCTGCGAGCATTTTGCAGCACGTGTTCACTTAGATCTTTTTAAATGTATTGTTTAAATTTATCTATCTACCTGATATTTGGGCCTTGGGGTATGCCGTATGACTCATATCAGTCTTAACAAATTGTAATAAGATACGTAGAATATACGCAGTACCACCGACGACCACTTATAAATTCGCGGACTATGACGGAGGTCAACTTAAGGTGAACGCAGATTTGGCCGCACCGCACGCACCGCAGTCGCCGCATTCGGAATTCTTTATATGAAGTTATAGGCAAGCTCGTATATCTACCTACCCGCGCCGCAGTCTTCGCAACTTCATAATAATATGAAGAATTGCGAATGCGGCGACTGCGGTGCGTGCGGTGCGGCCAAATCTGCGTTCACCTTTAATAACAATTATACGAGATCAATTACCACTCAATATTATGATTTATGTTGTCAATTCAATGCTCACTGCTCACACCAAGCTCACTGTTAAGTTGTCAGACGTCAGTTGCTTACAAACTTTCAACAACACAACGAAAATCTGTTACAAGTTACAACTACCTATATAAAACTTCTACGTACAAGCGATAGCGCGACACAGGAGCGCCTCAGTGACATCTAGTGAAGACAATATGAAACTATTTTTTATACAATTTGAATTGGCACTAACAGTTTACCTACTAGGTAACTAAAAAGAGTGAAATTATTATTTTTAACAAAAAATTAAAACCGACTTCCAAGGTAAAAACAATATTAATAGCATCCTTATAATATGAACTAAAAAGTATTAAATAATTTTTCCTATCTAATATGTAGTGCCTTTTCCCGAATTCGGCTAAACTTCAACTATTTCTGTACTCAATCTTCATAATTTTGAAGTCGGTGCCAGTTCCAAAAGTTTCAAATTTTCTGTCAAAGAAATAAAGATTCAGCTATATCTGGTACCAAACTGGACTTCAAAATGATGAAGATTGAGTACAGAAATAGTTGAAGTTTAGCCGAATTCGGGAAAAGGCACTACATATTAGATAGGAAAAATTATTTAATACTTTTTAGTTCATATTATAAGGATGCTATTAATATTGTTTTTACCTTGGAAGTCGGTTTTAATTTTTTGTTAAAAATAATAATAGAAAATGTCATTTTATTCGTGTTTTATCGAATATCGAGCAAAGCTCGGTCAAATAGCTAGTTTATCTTAATACGACATAAACGAGCATCTACCTGATTCCTTAAAAATTAAAATAGGTACCTACGCAACTCACCGTTTTAACCGTTTCAAACAGAACCACAACTTATCCCCAAAATCTGGCGCTTCCTAGAAATTTACCTGAGCTCGTTAAACATAATTGGTCCGAGGTGAAAAATGTATTGGCGTTATAAACAAATATTAGTCATTATTTGCCCCACGTCGTTGTTATGGCCGGCGCGAACGCAATTACATCCAAATTACAATGATGGTGCTTTGAGTTCGTAATTTATGTGTTGTCAGCGAAAATATAATGAATTTTATTGGAAAAATAATAAAAACCGCACACAACGGCACTTAGTAAGTGTAAAAGCGATATTTCAAGAGTCTTAAACCGATAACTAATAAAAATATTTACTTAACGTACCAATAATTACTGTTGAAGGTATGTTGTCAGGGTCTTGTTGTTTTTAAGTATTCGCTATGTAAAAAATTGGATAAGTAAGGAAGAAGGTGTTTTAAGCCCCTTACCAATAAAAAGATTCACACACATACATTAAATTTATACAATATTTAAAAGTTATCTGATACGTTATAAAAGTCGCATGGAAGCCAAAGACAAAACAAACCAATACGGCCTTTACATAGTCAAAATCAAAATTTAAAAGCTTAAATTATTTTAAAAGTTTATTTTTCTCTTTACAAAAATACATTACAATATTCGTATAAATATTTTACATAATATGAATTAGATGCCTACTACATTAGATGATTTCATATCTGTGGCAAAATTTCGATACACGAGTGGAGAAGATGTCAATAAAAGATTATTATTTTTAACACATCTCAATGTTTTTAACAAAAAAATTAAAACCGACTTCCAAGGTAAAAACAATAGTAATATGAACTAAAAAGTATTAAATAACTCTTACTCTTTAATAGTACCTTTTTCAGAATTCGTCTAAATCTCAACTATTTCGGTACATACTACAGTCTTCATTATTTTAAAGTCGGTACCAGCTAATTTAATCGTGAGTTCAGTAATGTCAGAATATCTGAAACTTTTGGGACTGGTACCGACTTCAAAGTAATGAAGACTGTAGTATGTACAGAAATAGTAACCGAATTCGAGCTAAACCCTATACAACACAAAAAGAATTTTGAAAATCGGTTCACAAACGGCTGAGTAATCGATGAACATACAAAAAAAAATACATACAGCCGAATATATTGGCCTTTTTGGAAGTCGGTCAATAACTCTCGACACCACTTTGAAGAAAAATTAAAACTTACGTAATAATAAATATTGACAACCCTAATAACCTAATGCACAGATTAGAAAATCGTAAACATTTTCAAATTACATTTTAAAAATGCAATTAAAGCAATTTAGCTTAAAATAAACAAAGCGAATAAGTACATAACTTATATGATAAGAAGTAAGATTTGAATGTGTTAAAATATTAGTTTCTTTTCATGTTGAATAACAATGATTACCACCATAATTGCGAAACTGCCTATCTATAGCATGTACTATCAGAGAAGTTGATTCCTAGGCAGATGGCGGACCTAGTACGTAGTTTGGAAACGTTACATCAAACACAGCCGACACGATCACGATCACAGCTAACATTGAATTGACATTGAGGTCCGTCAACTGCCTAGGAATCAATTTCCTCCACTTTACAATCCATGATGTAAAATCACAGAAGAATATGCCCATCACACATTCGTAATCCGCAGTAAAATTTGCATTAGGGTTGTCGCTTGTCATTTCCATAATAATTTTGTTTAGCGTACCAACACACTGTACAAACAAGTGTTACTGTTAATAACAGCAAATAATAATGAAATCACAGGCTTATGTTTTCTCACTGGAGATTCCAATCACTAGAGTCCGGTCACGGAGCAAGTAGAATGACTTTTCGCTCTCGTCTCCTCTCTCTTTCGCACAGAGAAATGCTCTAGTTTTCACAGTAAAGGTGCTCCCTCACCGCGAGCATTCGCTTGTAATGTATCGCTACAGAGTCGACCACGCATCAGTGAGGGAGGAGAACCGAGAATTACAATGCGCACCTTGTAAAGATACAATGTGTAATATCTTGATACAACTTGTAACATTAATGCTACGTGACAGTTAAGTCAACTTGCTATGGAATGCTCAAAGTCGAATCTATTATGTTACATTACACGCGAATGCTCGTCGGTCAGGAAGGTAGTATTGTAATGTAATGCTCAAAGACGAATCTATAATGTTACATTACACGCGAATGCTCGCGGTGAGGGAGCACCTTAACGCGATAGAACGAGCATTTCTTTTGTTTAGGTGAGAAAGAGACAAAAGCAAGTCAATGTAAAAAATTTTTTCGCGACCGGACTATGGCAAAACTATTGAATAGAAGATACAGAAAAATTATGCTAGCATTGCCTATTAGATACTAATCAATTCAACAGAATTAAATAATTCATTATTAACAAAATAAAATAATTCATTATGTAAATACTGGTTTGCTCACTAATTTTATATAAGCTTTGGAATGACAATTATATGCTAGAGCTCTCGTCTTTTGCCTTTTACTAATACTACAAGGGCGGATTTAATGATATGTGATATATAAACAAAAAAATTACGTACATTTACACCAAAAAGAGAGTAGGTAGATTGTTACATACAAGAAGTAAGTTACGGTATATTTCATGATTTATCATAAAGAAGTTAAAAAATAAGTTTGACTAATTTAATATAGGAAAATTAATATTACAAGAAAATAAAAACTGAATGAATCCGCACCTATCTTAAGTCTTTTCAGACGTTCTCAATTATTATAATTATTATTAATAACAATTGCACTATTACATTTACCTCCATTACCATTTACCATTAATCTCTGGCTCATTTTACATTAAAGTAAATTAATATCGAATTTTATAAATTATATTTTTTTAGTCTTCATCTGTATAATATTATTTTAGGACAATATCATTATATTACACTAAACTATATTCAGTTAATTGAATACTAAAATATTGCGTACAGAACATGTATTTAGAATTAATAATAGACAAGCAATACATTGGCCGCTTATATTATAATTTGATTATTAATTATAAATTTCACTATATTGTCATTTAGCTTTTCCAATAACTTAGCAATAGTATAATCATTACTTATAACATTTTTCTAATTTTAAAATAGTTTCTTTACAAATTCATACTTACATTAATATTTTAAAATAATTTGTTGAAAATTAAACTAGTAGAGCAACATCTTAAACAATAGTATACATGAGAAGGTTTTTTGGACAAAATTCATTGTGAGAACTCAATATTAGAATTTAAAAATTAGCTAGCCGTTTTCCAGGTTCCACTTGTACCATTATAGTCTAGAATTCTTATTTCACATTTAAATAAAACTTGCACAGACTATGCTATATTATGTAGCTATTGCTATAGCTGATAGCAACATCTATAGAACATTACGATAACAGAAATTCATGCACCTTTGGAATTTTTATTTAAAAAGCACCATCAAAATATTTTACATACATTATTTTGAAAGTAGTAAATAAGTTGTCCTATCTATAAGATCTAAATAATTGTTTAATAGACCACTGTGAATACAGACGTTATAGTATTAGAATGTTATTCCCTTTTCTAAACGTTACAATATTCGCATGATAGACAAGGGCAAAACATATTTTTTATATTAGTAAGGGGGCTAATAATAAATTTTATCTACATTACATTATTTTCTTTTATAGCGCTTGTATTTTTCTGGAGAATGATCATTATATAAAAAGAATTATGCACTTCATTTTGAAACCTAAATTGTTAACACCTTTTACAAAGAAGTAAAGCCTATTGAGTCTTGGGACCTAGCCCAGGCTTTTAATATTAGTTAGCCATATATATCATAATATTATAATATGAAAAAATATATTTCATACATATATGTATACATTTTTTATTTTTATACATTTTTATAAATCCAATTGATATAATAAACTAATGATATTATAAGTAATAGATATTGTCCATAACATCTGTACAGTCGTACGAGGATCTTTTGACACATAGATGATACCAGATACTGACAGGAATGTAGATATCGATCACGTGATACAAAATGGCGGCTTTAGTTTCCGTTTTCAAAAAAACCTTGTACCACTGCACAGTGCACACTTAACCTCAAATTTCCATGATATTTCGCCCATAGACAAACGTCACACGTCTTTGACATTGACACTAGGTCCATAGACAATTCACAGAGCGGTCTCTGCGCTGAGGCGGCCCTAAGACTCCGCCTGGAATATGCTCTCCACCGGCGCCGAGGCTGTCATGTCGTCGTCTTCCAGCCGCGACCAGTCCTGAACATATAAAAAAGTGCTTTAAAATCCATACTAATGTTATAAATGCGGAAGTGTGTCTGTCTGTTACCTCATCACGCCAAAACCACTGAACCGATTATGCTGAAATTTGGTATGGGGAATGGGGATACTTTGACTCCTGGAAAAGGACATAGGATACTTTTAATTCCGGAAAAATGTACGGTTCCCACGCGATAAACGAATTTTTTCGCAACGCCGTTGCGGGCGTCAACCAGTAAAAAATAAAATAAAGTATGTATATCTACTTCAGGGTCTTCAGGTCAACTTACCCCTATTTGGATAGTATACAAAGGACTTACAAACTATAGTTCGTGCGTTTTAAGATGATATGGGTGACAGTTCTCATATTCCTTGCTACGGTTTTTTTTCCAAAAAAAAAACAAAAAAAAGTCAAAATGTAATAAATTATATTCCATCTACAAAAATAAAAGTTTCCTATAATTGTAAATGAATAAAAAAGTTGCTAAATGCTAACTTACTAATATAAAATTATAAATAATAACTGTGAAAACAGGAAAATTTTTGTTACGAAAATATTTGAAAAATGTCAGATGCATGAAACGGAAATAGATAGAAAGGGCGGCCATTTTAAATCGCCGGCGCCACTCTAATGGCCCGTATTCACTTTCATTAGTAATAAGTGCAAGTGATTAGTTATTAGGAAAAAGTAAGTGTGGACAGCGACTGTTTAGTGCAAGTGATTAGCCGGCTGCGTAGTAACGTGATTAGTTCTGTATTCACTTTGATTAGTGATTAAGTGCAGGTGACTAGTACAGGTGATGAGTGATTAGTAGAAACTAGAAAGTAAGTGTGGACAGCGACTGATTAGTGCAAGTGACTAGTCGGCTGCGTAGTAACGTGATTAAAAGCGTGTTCTATTTTTTGCGAGTGCAAGTGCGTGACAGATGAAAACCAATTTTGGTTTCGTTTGACAGCTCGAGATTGTTACTATTATTCCGCTAGGTATATTAACTTTATGGGCCAGACTGACGTGGTGTGCCGTGTGAAGCGAAGCGTCCATAGATATAGTATATCATTATTAAATAATATACCTATTAAAAGTACAAAAGGACACCCTTTCAATTACTTCCATACTAATCCATACTTATTAATATACTAATAATATTATAAATGCGAATGTGTGTCTGTCTGTTACCTCTTCACGTTTATACCTCAGAAGTCAGAACCGATTTTGCTGAAATTTGGCATGGAGATACTTTGAGTCCTGGGAAAGGACATATAAAAATACTTCGTGGTCTTTACATATAAAACTCAAAGGTGACTGACTGACATGTTGATCTATCAACGCACAGCCCAAACCGATCGGGCTGAAATTTGGCATGCAGGTAGATGTTATGACGTAGGCATCCGCTAAGAAAGGATTTTGATCAATTCTACCTCCAAGGGATGAAAAAAGGGGATCAACGTTTGTATATAACAATACTTCTTAACGCGAGCGAAGCCGCGGGCAAAAGCTCGTTTTTAATAAAACCAATATTAAAAATGAAGGACATGTCAAAATGGCAGTTTTATTTTTGAAACTAAGACGCTCGTGTTGACAGCTACTACTGAATTTACTAAATTAAATTACTAAAGAGCCACTAAACAAGAATTGGACACTACTTGCACTACACACCTGCACTCCACTGCCTCAATTACTAGTCACTTGCACTTGTACTAATCAAAGTGAATACAGGCCTTAAGCGTCAGTACGAAAACGATAATTTCGATTGCAATTCCTTTAGGAAGTGATTCGATATTTTTAAATTATCGATTATTTTTTTAGGTAACTTCCCTACTATTGTCAATTATTATGTGTCACCCATATCATCTTAAAACGCACAAACTATAGTAAACTAAAGCTAAATAAAGTATGATATCTCCTTCAAAAATTAATTAATTTTCACCTTCTGGCGGTTTAAACAGAAGATATAGGAGGGAAAGAGATAGAAAATATGAGCACTGCTATCTCCGGCTCCTAAGATGGTGATATTAAACTAAAAGCATGGCAGTAATTACCTGTTCCTCCGTGCTTGCGAAGAACAAATAGAACAGATTAGCTCCCAAGTCAATAGCCGCTCCCAAGTAGAACACCTCACGCCACTGGCCCAAGGTTTGCTATAAAGAAAAACAATTTATGTCACATATTTTTTAAATTACTATAACTGTATATTTATACGTAGATACTACGCTTTTACGACAAAGTTCGCACAAGCGTAATGCTGGCTTCTCACGGCGCGTAATATCACGAGCAGCGCCGCGCCAGCTAGAGTCACGCGCCGTGTGAAAGGGGTGGCTCGAGGTTGCGCGGGCTGGCTCGAGCAGGAGCGATCGATCCGATTAGCAGCGTACTGACCAAGCGAGCGGCCTCGCGAGGCAGCCTCGAACATATTTTGCCGCAGTACGCATGTCGCGCGAGGCGGCCTCGGTCTGTAAGTTTTCTAATCCGAGGCTGCCTCGTGCGGCATGGCCGAGCCACCAGCCAGCATCGACGCTCAGTTTAACTTGAAACGCACAACTAGGCACTTCTTGACCGACCGAGGATTTGCCTCGCCAGGCTGCTCGCTCAGTCAGTACGCGGCTATTGAAGTCGGCGGCTCGAGCGGCTCGTGATATTACGCGCCATGAGAACGGGTACCGCGGACTCGCCTGTTTGTTCGTGCTCGCTCGGAGAAAGCGGCTCCACGCGGCGCGGCTCGTGATATTGCGCGCCGTAATAAGCCAGCTTTAGAGAACGTGCTTCTACTTTACGTCTTTACGTTTATGCAATAACGTCGATATTCACCTGTCCGCTGATGATGCTGCCGGTGACGTAGGGCGCGAGGAAGCCGCAGATGTTGCTGGCGGCGTTGGTGATGCCGTACATCGTGCCCGCGAACTGCGGCGACAGGTCGATGTGGTTCATCTGGTTACCTGACAACATTACAAGTAAACATCTATACATATTATAAAATAGAGTCGCTTTTTTCCCTCATGTCCCTTTGTTCCCTTTAATCTTTAAAACTAAACAACGGATTTTGATGATTATTTCAGTGTTTGATAGCGCATTTATCGAGGAAGGCTATAGGCTATATTTTGTCACGCTAAGACTAATAGGAGCGAAGAAATAGAGGAAAATGTGGTAAAAAACGGGGAAAATTATTTGAAAGGGCTAACTTGAACGCGCTAATCTCAGGAACTACAGGTTCGATTTGAAAAATTATTTCCGTGTTAGATAGCCCATTTATTTAGGAAGGCTTATAGGCTATATTTTATCACGCTAAGACTAATAGGAGAATGTGGAAAAAACGGGAGAAATTATTTGAAAGGGCTTATCTCGCGAACTACTGGAGCAATTTTTATGTTGGCACAGATAAGAAGTAGACGACGTGAAGGATCATAGGCTATCGATTTTATTCATTTTTTCAGTGGCTATAATATATTTTATACCCGTGTGAAGCCGGGGCGCGTCGCTAGTATTATTATAATAGTAAAACTCGATTTACATGCGTCCGCATGGTCGCGCGGACGCGAAATCGAGCGAATAAATTGCTCACACTTTTTTAAATTTACATTTAGGCAAATACGCATTCGATCCGCACCTCCATTATAGAAGTACGCTGGACATAATATGATACCCTTTGAAATGACAGCTATTTTTTGTGCCTATTTGAAGCGGAATCAGCGCCCCCAATACGGGGGAAGAGAACTAAATCTGACGTAAAAATGACGTTTGAAAGTCGCCATATTGGCACTGATAGCAGTGGGAGTACTTGGAACTAATACTAGTTTCTACAACCAATAGCGATTAAGCGGCCATTAACAAGTTACGTCAGATTTAGTTCTCTTCCCCCGCATTGGGGGCGCTGATTCCGCTTCAAATAGGCACAAAAAACAGTTGGGTACCATTGGTCCAGCGTACTTGTATAATGGAGGTCAGTGATCCACACGCACAAAAACTAACTGGCAGTTTTAACTTTTATAGCAATTTCAACTTTAACACCCAAAAAATAAGACACATACCCGCGTAAACAGCGCCACTGAAAGCGGAGGTGACGTTGAGCAGTATCATGACGGCGATGCGGTCGCAGCCAGCCCACGCTATACCCAACAGGCCGAACGCCGGGACGAACGCAGCTAAAATAAAAAAGAGATATTATAGATTAAAGAGAGCGAATACTATTGTTGAAATAACTTTAAGTAAAAAAAGTAAATTTTAAAAATGTATGCCCATTTATTATCTATAATTAATCTGTTTTGCTATAATAGTAGGTGGCATACGACCACGGCTATCCTTTAAACATTTCCATATCCCTATAAACTGTTTTCTTGTTTCGTACTTTTTAGAGCGCGTTTTAGTAGTCGGGTTTTAGTTTTTTAAAATTTACTTTTATTTCAATTATTTTTGGGCTAAGAATTATATATTCAAAATGTACAAGTAAAGCGCTTTCAAATGATAGCAAACACGGCATATATAATATCTTAACTTTATTTTTTTACTCTGTATGTTTTGTCCGCTAGAGGGCCGCCACATTAGATTTTGTGAAACCCCGTATAGCCTATAACCAGCGGACAATTAATACTTCAGTCGGAATTTCCAGGAATTGCTATTGTATTCTATTGCTGTCACGATCACCGGTGCTCGCGCGGGGCCTGAAGGATTAAGACGATTCTGATGATATGTCATTTGTCGAATTCTGATAAGTAGTTTAGAAGTTACGAGGGAACCGATGAACATACATACATACATACATAGCCTGTCAAAATCATAACCCTTTTTGCTTTGCCGTAGTCGGGTAAAAATATGGATACAGAAAAACTAACAAGATAGAGCAATCATAAGAAAGATATATAGCACGACGTCAGGTCTTGACACCTCGTGAGATGCTTTACAAGGCTTTTATTTTACTATAAATTATTTATTTATTTATTTTATATTCAGAAGGCTTACAGACTGATAACTTAAATAGCTAGTATAATAATTCAGATAACTAAATAGCTAATGACAAGCCTCCACATATATGTAATAAAAATGTGTCGAACTATAATTATTAATCTTAGAATATATTATAAACTAATTTGATAAGATAAAGACAAATAACTTAAATACAAGAGAAAAGAAAAAAAAATACAATATATATGAAAGTTATGAAAGTTCTAATAATAATATTATGTACCTCAAATACAATAACACAATACTATAGTCGGGACATTTTAATAGGCCACATTTGACAGTTCATCAAAATTGTACCTGGTAACTTTATAGCGACGTACATAAAAAATAAATATTTTCGTTTTGTTATAACTGCACAATTGATTAACTTTTTTCAATTACGATTACATATTTATTGTAAATATGACCGATACGAATTATTTAACGATTTGCTTTTACTGATAAACAATTCTAAACGTAATAAACAAATTCTGATCTTAATAATTGCACGTCGTTACAATGTTACGTCAGCCGACCTTTTTTCTTTTTAAACTCTAGAGAAGTTACCCTAAAAATCGAAAGCGAATAAATAGTATCGATGCATTGATTACTTGTAACGAAATATCCCCATAAATTAATAACCACGCTGTGAAAAGTAAAACATATTTATGTGAAATGAATAATGATAATACTACATTCAACAGTTTTTATAATTCAAGCGAATAAATGCATTTTTTTTTTTTTGTAAATTATGTACTTTTATTATTTTGCTTCTTGAATTTGCAAAAGAAAAAGTAATAATGGGACAGGAGTTTGTTTCAAACGTATAAAATTATAAATATTCAAATATAAATATTCGTTTTGGTCGATGTTTTTACGCAGTTCACTTCACTATGGAGATTAATCTGACAGATGTCAAATGTGGCCTATTAAAATGCCCCGACTGTAATCAAAGAATGAATTTGCCAATAGTCGTTTTACAACGTTAGATTTAGTACAAAATAGGTCAATATCCATGTCCTGCGATACTTTATTAAAGCATGAGTGCTTCGTAAGAAAAATGCATTATTTCTATTATTAGTTGTTGCAGAAGGTACATCAAGTAGAGACCGGTGACGAAATCCTTGTCTGTTGGTTCGTAAATTTAGTTTTGAGAGTAATTCAGGGCATGGATCAATGGATCCATTAGCTATGTTAACTAAGAAACTTATGTCACTGATTTGACGCCTGAGTTTAAGTGGCAAAAAATGATACCTTCTGCAGCGTTGGAAATAGCTATCTGAACATTGCTGTGCCTTACAATCGAGGTATCTCAAAAATTTTCTTTGAACACCCTCAATACGTGAACGATAAATTTCATATTCGGGATTCCAGACTTGAGACGCATACTCCAGGTGGCTACGTACGAAAGAACAATATAAAATTTTGATGGTATTAATCGATCTAAAGCTAGCAGACTGTCTCATAATGAAACCGAGTGCTTTATTAGCATTTTTTACGATATGGTCAATGTGTTGGTGAAATAAAAGCTTACTGTCGAAGATAATACCCAGGTCCCTAATGCTATTTACTTTAGTTATGAATTGATTATCCAGAGTATATTTAGTATCAATTGGTTGTTTCAGTCGTGTGTAAGTAACATAAAAACATTTAGATACATTTAATCGAAGCTTATTGCGATAACAATAATCTTCAAATCTATTAAAGTCACTTTGGAGCAGGTAACTGTCAGAAATGCTTTTAATGATTTTGTGTATCTTCATATCATCTGCAAAGAGTAAAATATATGAATACACAAAACATCGTTTAACATCCGCGATAAATAAGAGAAATAAAAGGGGACCCAGGATCGAACCCTGTGGCACGCCAGAAGGCACAGATTTCCAACCAGATGTGTATCCTTGAAGCACCACAGCCTGAGTACGATTGTCAATATAAGAGCATAACCATCTATACAAATCGCCGTGAATACCCTTAGAGTATAGCTTCATAAGTAGCAATCGGTGATCTATACGATCAAAGCATTTGCTATAATCAGTATAGATCACGTCAACTTGAGCACGCTGCTCCATGCCGTTAGATATAAAGTCGTGGGACAGCACCAAGTTAGACGCGGTTGAACGCTTTCGAAGAAATCCATGTTGTTCATCACCAAAATCACTTTTCATGGCCTCATAAATTTGACTGTAAACTACACGTTCAAGAATCTTTGAGAAAAGACAGATTTTAGAAATCGGGCGGTAGTTAGTTATATCAGATCTATTCCCCTTTTTTAATACAGGTGAGACAAATGCAGCTTTCCATATTTTTGGAACCAAACCTTGAGAAAGAGATCTTTTAAAAAGTACTTATACAAATTGGCTCAACTAGGCTACTCGCACAGTTAACTATAAAAACAGGTGGTATAAGGTCTGGCCCGCCAGATTCTGAAAGGTCTAGAGATTTCAGTAACTTTAAAACATAAGTCTTATCCACTTCAATCGAACTGATACATGCGATAGTATCAGCGTCACTAGGTTGTGGATCATTAGAGTTTTGGGTAGGTTCCAAAAATGTTGAATGAAAATATTCAGATAATAGATCGCATATTATTTCACCCTTGTCAGATGATCTTTCGCCGTAATACATAATTTTGGGAAAAGTGCCCTTATTTTTTTTACTTTTGATGTATGACCAGAAGTGCTTTGGGTTATTAATTATTGATGCTTCAATTTTCTCCATGTAGGTCTCAAAACAAGATTTTTCTAATTCAGTAGCCCTACTACGCAATAATGAAAAGGAGTGGTGGTCAGCAATATTGCCATAAGTTTTAAATTTGCGATGAAATTTATATTTTTCATGAAGCACTTTTATTAAAGCGGACCAGGGGGGATGTAACATTTGTTTACGTGACTTCCGTGGTATATATCTATCTCTTAATTCATACAGTTTGTCGTAAAATTTTGTAACAGCACTGTCAAGTGACTTATCAGAAAGGAATTCCACCCAATTTATTTTGTTTAATTCTGACCCAATGGATATGTAATCACCCTTAGAAAATAAATATTTGATACATGATTTGTTTTCAAGATTATGTATCTCGACAAAATCAGCATTAATTATCAATGGCTTATGATGTGCGTCAACAGGCACTAAAGGATCTTGACTTTCAGATACCTGCACTTGATCGTTAGAAAAAATTAAGTCCAACAGCCTGTTATTTATGTTACGTTCATTATTAAATTGAGATAGGTTGCAAGAATCAATACAGTCAAAGAATTCAATAGTTAGCTGGTTGCTTAAGTTGGTTGGAAGTAGTTCAGTGTTATCAGCACTATACACCCACCAAACGTTAACCAGATGTCTTCAGCAAAGAGGATGACCTCTTTATAAGTAGTAAAATATTAGTAAAATATAAGAATTGCAAAGCGTCATGACGTCGGACTTAATTCGTAATTCATAGCGATTGATATATTTATTAGGTGGTACAACTTGATGGCAATAATATAAAATATTATTTGGTGACAATAAAATTGTTCCCTGTTTTTGTTTGTTTTTTTCCTTCGCAGTCGCAACTTAATAATGATGAATTAAGTTCATTCAAGAGGAATCAACTTAATTAATCATTATTAAGTTGCGACTTTTAATTAACAGACGAAAATCGGTTAGCCTGGAGAAAAACACGATGACAGTATTTTCATCATAATATTATACGCTTATAAATAATTTTAAAAGTATCCATATCCATCCTTCCATACTAATATTATAAATGCGAAAGTGTGTCTGTCTGTCTGTTACCTTCCGATTCTTGAAATTCGGTATGGAGATACTTTGAGTCCCGGGAAAGGACATAGGATACTTTTTATCCCGGAAAAATGTGCGGTTCCCGCGCGATAAACGAATTTTGGCGCAACGGAGTTGCGGGCATCATCTAGTAATAAATAAAAATGTGTTGATTTCAAATATGTTATTAGTAGGTAAGTATACTTTACATACCAACAGTATTCCACAGTTTCATGCTGGTCAGTCGTGACATGAAACCTTTGGAGAGCAGGAAATCAGCAAATATACTGATCAGTATGCCAGATATCCATGAAGTCAGGTAAGGGATGGCAGCCAGTACGGAGTTCTAAAAATACAGACATAATTAAAAGATTTTAAATTTGGCAGGTAGGTTTCTTCGAAAGAGTAGAAATATGCCAAGGCCGATGATTTTACGA
Source organism: Lysandra bellargus (assembly GCA_905333045.1). Classification (NCBI taxonomy): domain Eukaryota; kingdom Metazoa; phylum Arthropoda; class Insecta; order Lepidoptera; family Lycaenidae; genus Lysandra; species Lysandra bellargus. The sequence continues at coordinate 6,843,942 of HG995358.1, forward strand.
TAATTCCACCAGAGTTGGAATATTAATTTTAAGAGTCCTAAGTTTTAAAAACTTGAAACGTAATAATCTGTAGATACTGTAAAATTGTACTATCTATAGTCGACGCAACAAGTGTCAAAAAAATTAATGACAAAAAATCAGCGACTGCCGTCGACGCTTGCCGTTCGTCTGTAAGAAGCCTTTAATGTTCCTTTAAAAATCAAACCCGTTTTGGGGTTAAAACGGGGAAAGGTCTAATATTGATTTGTTAAAATACTATTGTATCCAAAAAAAGAAGCAAACTGTACAACATACCGAGACAATATCATAGTGCAGTATATTATTCATGTATGTTGGTAGCTCTGTTAGCTGCGTGTAGAACAGCCACGATTGGCCACACTGCGCGATGAGGATGGCCCACAGAGGAAGACAGGTGATGAATTTGCACCACGGTATCGATGCTGTATGCTCCTCCTGAAATTACATTAAAACCAGAGATGTTAACGCCTCTTTGGTCAAAGTTTAAAGCTGAACTCTCGATGTTGTGGGTTCAATGCGAGATGGAAGCTACTACATAATTATTTAAAAGTCAGTCGTATCCTGTGCATTGCGCACACACTTTGGCACAATAATAACTGCAATGTAGTCCTAAAACGAAGCAAACTCAGAATAATTAGGGGAAAAGTATGCATGTCACACTCGACTATCACAAAATAGTCCCCCCAAATCCCGTAATAAAAAATTGTGAAATAATAAAGTTAATGAAAGTTTCGACATAACTGCACAATATGTAAAACGATAGATAACAATAATGACCTTCATACCAGGCCGTTCAAATATGATTCATGATGAACTAGATTCAGTAAACATGATACTTAATACATACTCGTAACATCGTAATAACTTACTTCCATTTGCTTTTATAAATTAACTAGACGTTCCGCGCGGCTTCGCCCGCGTAAATTAGATATTTCACAGACAAATTAGTCCACAAAAAATAGCCTATGATCCTTCATGTGCTCTACTTCCTATCTGACCCAAATAACAGAAAAATTGGATCTATTAATTGTGAAATAAGCCCTTTCAAATAATTTCCCCCGGTTTTTCCACATTTTCCTCTATTTCTTCGCTCCTATTAGTCTTAGCGTGATAAAATATAGCCTATAGCCTTCCTCGATGAATGGATTATCTAATACTAAAAGAATTTTTCAAATCGGACCAGTAGTTCCTGAGATTAGCGCGTTCAAACAAACAAAGTAACAAACTCTTCTGCTTTATAATATTAAAGTAGAAATAATAACCGACACTATTAGAAAATACAATGCTTACTTTATATCACCTTGTGACACAACATGATATATAATATTTTATTCTTTATTTTGATACTCTATTTTTTCTATAAGGCTTTGTCCACATCTGTATCATGATCGCGTATCAGATCTCCGTCGCCGTAGTGTGGACGCAAAATGATCTCGATCATCGCGTACATTTCTAGCGATCATGATACGCTTCGATGCTACGCAATGGAGATCTGATACGCGATCATGATACAGATGTGGACAAAGCCTAAGGTATATTTACAAAAATGCCTTTTAATTAAAAATGAGGAAGTGTCCCCTAGCTCATTCAGATTCCATTATCAAGATCATGTAGCAAGAGAATAAGGATTTATGATAGTTTCTGATTTCATAAACAACAATGATAGCTTATTAACTGACACAAAAAATTATATAGCTTATGTTAAAGTAGAATAAGGACTCCCACACAAAACTGCGAATTTTTTATCGCATCGCAAATATCTGCGACAAAACTCATAATAAAAATGACATTGCGATGCGAATTCAAGGTTATTACAGGAGCCCTAACTGAAAAAAAATACCTGTGGTGCTATAGATTGTGTGATAAACTCCACTTCTTTGGGACAAATCCTTGGATGTTTCTGCGGTGTGTCATATATGAGGTACATCCAAGCGGCAAACCATACAACACCCAATCCTCCAAATAAGTAGAAACAGAGCGGCCAACCCCCTCCAAAGTTTTGAGTACACAGCCACCCTGATATCGGTAATGATATAGCTGTACCTATGTTTGAACCTGAAAATTTACACAGGTATAATGAGAATTCATATAATTACATAAAGAAAAGGTGGATACAGATAATAAATATTAATTTAGCCAGTTGATGTACAATTTGGTTTGATATTCACATAAAAACATAATTCCATTGTAAAAAATGTGTTATAATTTCAAAGTATTAGAACAGCATGCAAGCAAAAAGGATTTATCTAAATAATTAAAAGATTTACCTGCATACACATATGCTGCAAACTTGGATCTCTCTAATGGTGGTATCCAGCGAGCGAGCATAGCATGCATGGCTGGATATGTAACTCCCTCCCCAAGCCCCTCCAAAACTCTTACCACTATGAAGAATTTAAAATCTACAAATGCTGCAATAGGACTCAGTATTGTGAATATTGCTGTAAGCAACACTCCCACCCCATAAACTAATTTTCCCCCAAATTTCTCAGCTATCCTGCCACCAGGAACCTAAAAATATAGAAAAATACACATTCTTCTTTTAGGTTTAAACATTAAAATATTGGTCTTTGGTGCTTATTCAGAAGAAATTTTTATTTGTACTCAAATAATACAATATTTCTACACAAAAATAGAGAATTTATGAACTGCAATTATCTATTATATAATGTATCAGGGATTAATTATAACAAAGATACATACATAGACCTTGAAAGCAATGCAAATTTTTAATGCCTTTTATATTCAAGAATAAGAATTTAGAAAATACCATGTTTGTTTACTTACCTGAGTTAACACATATCCATAAAAGAAAGAACCTAAAATTATGCTCTGTTGTTCTGGGGTCCAATTGAAATCCCCTGGTTTCTGTAACAGAATATTTTATCATTTAAATATTATATTTCTGTAATTTAACACAATAATGAATCATTTATTCTCAACTTTTAAAATGATTTCAATAATAAGGCATTGAAAACAGCAAGAAGTAAAATTGCAAAACATTTACTTACTGGTGGTATAGTGCTATTTGATGGTTCAGATGTTGGACATACATCCAAGCTGGAATCATTTGATGGTACTGTAGTTGAGTTGATCATTGCCACAATGGCAACAGATAAGTTCACTCTCATGGCATACACATTGGCAAAGCCGAGGAACCCCATAACGCCAAGCACTGTCCGACATTTGATCCATCCTGTAGTCTCTTCTCCTAAAACCACACCAATAAAGATAGAGAATTAATTTACAATGATAAAGAGGTCACATTACTACAAAGTAAGATGTGTTAGCATAATATTGTTTTATTTTAATCTGTCTGTTTAGTCATGGTTATACAGTTTATCCTGAATCTATATAGATTACAATATTTTAAGAATTAGTATAACATAACGATTTCTGCTTTATGATAAGAAGTGAAGGGGAAAGGGGGTGTTTTTATTGAAAGGTCAAGTTTAGAGAAAGCGTAACATTGAATGTTTTTAGGTAGAACTGAACATAGCTTGAGTCTTTTTCAGAATAAGTAGGCGATAAAGGAATACATTACTTCTTTCGTTTTCAACTAGGCTTCTTTCGCTACATGTGACATCATTTTCTATGTCAGCATTTAAAATTGAACTCTCATCTATTGGCGATGACATGGTTATTGATTTTACATGCCGCGTCTATAAAAAAACATTAACCAATTATATCATACAGCAATCGTAAGCAGTTATAAAACACTGATTTTGTTTTCAATTCAACAAGTGACTCATAAAACACTTTTTCAATAAAAATCGTAAACAAAGAAAATACAAAATTGAAATTTGAAACTGTCAAATCAATCTGCCAAAGTCATTCTGACAATAGCTTTTTTCTTCATTTTAAAAATCTTTATTATAGAAATTTGCCAATATTTTGGCAAAAAAAAATGTTTCTGCATTCCAAAGTGACTCTAGCCGCTAGTCCAGTGATTCCCAACCTTTTTAGAGCTGTTACCCCTATGGCCTGCTAGAGAAACTGATTTTTGGTACATTCGCAAGTTTTTCGTTTTTAGGGTTCCGTACCCAAAGGGTAAAAACGGGACCCTATTACTAAGACTTCGATGTCTGTCCGTCCGTCCGTCCGTCTGTCTGTCTCTAGGCTGTAACTCAAACACCGCTACAGCTAGAATTTTGACAGATTGTGTATTTCGGTAACCGCTCTAACAACAAATACTAAAAACAAAATAAAATTAATATTTAAGAGTAGCTCTCATACAACAAACGTGATTTTTTCGGCCTTTTTTACTCTGTATCAGTAATGGCAACAAGTAGGCACATGATATTTTCACGAAGGCCCTGTATGTCTACGTCAATAATTAATAATAATAATAAAATAAAATAAAATTTTAATGGGGGCTCCCGTACAAAAAACACAATTTTGGCCTATTTTTGCTCTCTAACGGTAAGGAACCCTTCGTGCGCGAGTCGAACTCGCACTTGGCCGATTTATTTAATATACATATAATTAGGTTCAGACTTCAGTTACACACATCTCATATCGTGCTCCACGTTCAGACGGTTTCTTGCCTTTTTTAAAATGTTATCAGAGTTGAGAGGCCACTCTCGCATTTACAAGTGGTACAGACATTTTCAGATCTCTGTCTGCAATGATAAGGTATTCTGTATCTGTTTTTCTCCAAAATGTACAAAGTTAATATTTTTTTTCCTGTCAATTCATTTATTTTAGGTACCACCTCTGTTACCCCTTTAGAATAGCTATTTTACCCCCGCGGGGGTAATTACCCCAGGTTGGGAACCACTGCGCTAGTCCTAGGGGGTATTACATTATCATTTATATGATCATAAATATTATAGGATCCAATCAAAAATGATTATTTGATCAAATGATCATTTTTGATTGGATCATATATGATCCTATAAACGATCCAATATTAAATATTTATTTTAATTATCTTATTAAATATTTATTTTGTATAACATAAGACCAAAATACATAATGAAGATCATATTATTCTTTTCAAAAATCTAGATTCCCAATGTTGAGAAAATAAAAAAAAATTAAGAAAATAATTTTTAATTGCAAACATAAAAGAAATAATATAATAATTTATTCACTTTATCGGCCACAATGTTTTACTTATAGTTGGAAGGAGCAACCCCATTATTACAGTTGATAACATGTTGACACTATGATTATCCAAAATATTCCTTCCAGATATGTGCTTCACGGCTAAACTTGAATGAGACACAATTTTTCCCTCCTTATCTATGCCTGAAATGAAACAAAATAAAATTTAACTCTAACTCCCAAGCGGCCACATATGGCCGCGAAAATAACAGATTTCCAAGAATCCACAATCGAAGGAATAATTAAAGAAAACTCTTAATTATCAACACATTATATTTTGTAGCACAAAATTAAGAGATTAGGTACCTGAATATTGTAATGTTGCACCAAGTATAGAATCTATCAGACTTCCTAAAAATCCACCCAGGGCACCAAAAAGTATGATAGGCCACTGTGGTGGTGCGTACATATACAAAGATCTGTCTGAGAAGTAAACAAGGGTTAAATAATGTGAGATTCCAATAACAAGTCCTCCAAGAGTGCTGACTATTGTTCCTATGAGACTTATCCCTCCATTAGTCCCTTTTGGAACCCTTTTCCAGGTTGTGATCAAGATGGGATCCCCTTTACTAAGTACTGTTCCTAATTCTGAAGCCCATGTGTCCCCATTACAGCAGGCAAAGGTTCCTGAAATAATATAAACAACAATATTTAAAACGATAACTTGGAATTAGTTATTAAGGTAGATGTGGACTTCTATGGAAATATAATTTATCTATAATATCCATACCCAAGACCCCAATGCTTAGCCAAGAAGCTCTGTAATCCATAAGAAAATTAATGGGTATTTCACAAGCTCCTATATCTAATAAGTACAGAATGCCCAGTTGAGTAGCCATGCCGCCGTTGCAGAGTACTTGAACCCAAGTTCTTTGTCCACCTGAGAATAAAAATGAGGTCATTATTTTAATTATTTTAATTGTCATGATAATCTACAATTATTGTATCGTACACTTATCTTAATAATTAAATACATTTATATGTAAATTGAAACTTAAAATGATTAGTTTAACATACCTTCTTTAAAATCTTCCTCAAATTTTCTTTTAAAGTGTGAGCCATATTTAGTTGCCTTGGATGAGCTTAGGAAGAATACAATCAGATTTGCTAGAAAGCAGTAGTTTGATAGAGTCATGACAAACCCAACTACGAGCCCAACTAGGGCACCATAGAAGTCAAGGCTCTTCCTTTTGTACCCATAAACTGCAAATGGTATTGGTATCAAACATGACATCAACCATCGCAGTGGGGATATAACTACTGGTTCTGAAAATTAAAAGAATAAATATGATTTTCTGCCAATTTTTTTACCATAATAAAATTAAAACCATTAGGATCACAGCAAAATATAACACAATAAAGCTCAACTGTGTAACTCAATTAGTCAATGAGTTTATTAGTTGACATTGAAGCCCTTAAGGCTACCCACCTCGTGAACTAAGTCAATAGCTACTCACCGTCAAATCCTTGTCCACTGTTAATTATTTTAGAAGATATCAAGTTCATAGTCCAAAAAGACATTGATAAAACCGGCACGGCAATAGTTACTAGCAGTATCGATAATAGATTATTTTGTAACGGATTATTCTGGTCGGGAGAGGCAGTAGAAACCGCTTCCTTGCTATTATTTTCTTTCATTTTCAAACTTTCTAAATTACTGTATTACTATGTCTATTCTCAACAAGATCGTGACCGGTGGTTTCTTTCATCTAATGACCTTTACTTGCTTTTAAATTTCCAACTGGTTTATTTTTTATTATCTGACGGGTATATGAATAAATTAATATGATTATAAAAACAAAATTTTATAACGAGCGATCGCGAGCATGGCGCTCATGTAAACACTCAGACTACTAGGATACTACGTGTAAATAAAAGGAAAGGCACAGATTACTAGTATTTTGTAGAGGAAAGGTCACTGATATTTTGACAGCTCACATGACAGCAGTGTTTGCTTTTGCGGGTTTGCGGAAAGACAATGACATATACATTTTTTTCATTTAATTTAAAAAGGTCCATTCACTTTCCTGCAATGATATAAGAAAAAGAGCTTTCCTGCATTGAGATTTGAGTCCGGCCGTGCCGTCCGCCGGCTTATGCAGGACTTGCGAGCTGCGACACCACCATTCACTATCCTGCATAAGCCGGTGAATGGGCCTTTTTAAGGTAGGTCATTGACTGTTATTTAAAATATATGCCATGTATGCCATAGCGCCACTGACCTCCATTATACATATGGGCGAGGCCGCCTATTTTTGCTGATTTTGCAATTATTTTTCTCCGCCCTTTGTATTTTAAAATATAAGCATCGCTCACTCAAGTAGGACTTAGGAGAGAGACGGATGTCGAACGCTGCCGAACGCAAAGGCCGATTGTGCTTCCTTGTCGCTCGTTCCGCGCTCTCGCTTGCACTTCAAGCCTTATATGGAACGCCTCAGAGCTAGGTAACGACGCATGAACTGTAATGTTTTTCGGGCGCGCACCCCATATGGATTTATAAGACGTTATCACGTCAAAAACATATTTACAATTAAACATAAAAAAAGGTAAGAAAATAGCTTAAAATATACAATCCGCCGTGGATGAGGTGCACTTTAACTGTCGCTGTAGCAGTAAGTATGACAGATTTGAAGATAAATCTGATATGTTATGAATACTTATATAAATGGCTATTACCTCATCTAATTCTTATAGTATTTATATTCTTTATAAACTTTTTCAAATCAAATGAATCGTTAGAAACATCAATTCTACCCCACATTTTAAACGTCATCAATAATACCGATTTATTGTTATCGTTGGGTGTTAGGGAAGGTAAAATCGGGAAGTGGCAACGCTGAGTTTTTACGTATTCTATGGAAAATCTCGTAATATTCGCCATTTCTCAACAGTTCACATTTGAACCTCAGTCGGGCTGTGTACACAGTTTTTTCAAAGGAAGTTTTTTGTGACATAATAGTAAGTATTACTGTTTCACATAAAACGATCAATGCATCATGTGAGTAGTCAAAAGGACCGTGTTTGGGGCTATAATACAAACCGCATTGTTTATTATTTACAGAGATAAGTGTGATTTTCTCTACGCTATGATAGCCTCTACGCTATCATTTTGGTGCCCCAACGGCATATTTCTCAACGCTATGATAGCGTAGAGAAATAAATTCCCTACAATTTAGGTGCTCCAACGTCACAAGCAGCGTAGATTTTCTTTCTCTCGCAAAATTTTTCTGCGTCATATCAGCAAAAATTGGCGGCCTCACCCATACCTATATATTATGGAAATCGGTGCATAGCGCCCATAGGCCATAGCTGGAATTTGGAAAGGATTTACGAAACTTGGAATAAAAGTTTATTAGCCCTTCCCTTCATGATTCAGATGTCACGAACTGTCAAACTATTTTCGAAATTTTTTCAATTTCCAATTACTCTCATTAAAAGTGATTAAATTATCTAAAGAAATTGCCATGAAAGCTATTTAAATTTCTTATATAATTATCGCAAATACACATATTTTTTATGTGAAACAAAATACTAAATCCGGTGGTCTGCAAAGTAGAAGAAGAACTTTTTTTAGGGTAAGAGCGTTTTCACACGAGACACGACACGACAAAATGCGGTGACGCTATGTACCGTTTTCACACGGCACCGCACGAGTCACGACTCACGACACACGATTTTGAGACGACAATCCGCTAGGCGATATGTCGTCATGTTTTTTGTCTACAGCTAATATATAAATAAATTCTTTAGTGAAAAATTGTTAGTTAAATAATAAATCTTAATCTAACAGCCTGCCACACTGCATAGCGGTTTTCTGGCGAGCATTACGCCGCCATATTACATCATACCTAGTATTATAATATGGTAATAAATATTAATGTTTTATATTATAATAAATATAATAATAGTCATGTCTCGTGGGAAAACGCCCTGAGTATATTTTACAAAAAAGTGGAAGGCACAAATCTCTTTGCAAATTAACGGAAACTACAGTTTAAGAAAAACAAGTGTCATTTGTCACTTTTTTTTGGGCTTTCGTTTTGACATTCGTTCTGACGTTTCGGGATTGTCAAAAAGCCCTTTGAGTTTTGACAAGTCGTAGATCCCAATCGGTTTTTACAAACAATTTATTAATTTTTGTTCGCAAATATTTAATTCAGTTCACCATAAATGTAACAAGTGTGCGCGTTTAGTAATAAAAATGAAACCCTTGATAGATTTTGATGAGTGCCTCAGGGACTCGCCAAAATTTAGGTAGGTACGGTGGAGATTAGTTATTTTATCAAAGAAAGTGAAATCTCTAGTACGTGATGTGATTATTTATTTTTGTTTCTTTATAGAGAACAGCTGGAGACAGAGGAGGCGAATATTGATTTACTGGAACAAAGACTTGATAAGGTTCTAAAAACATGTTCTATTATGATTGACTCTGGTAAAGCGTACATGACTCATAGAAGGTACTGTTTTATTATGTTTATATAATGTGAATATTGTATAAGTATAACGGAATGTGATCGTGCATTATTTAGTTTTTTCCTTGAACATTCTTGTGATATTGTTGCAGTATGTTTACAAATGCTCTATGGGATCTCACAAACAACTTCTCAGAAGACTCAACTGTACTTAGTAGCTTTAACAGAATAATCCATGCCTTCCAAGAGATGACAAAATTTCACACAATATTACTGGATCAAGCGTCAAGGACCATCTTGAAGAATCTCACTGCATTCATTAAAGTGTAAGTCAAACTTTACAAGTCATGTAATATCTCGATTGTGGGAATCGCAAACATAGATATTCAATTGTTATGCGGCACCTGGGTGCGCTTGGGAGTTGATGGGTTAAAAATATGTCTTTTATACTTTATATATGCATAAAACATTACTAAGTTTAGTAAGCAATAAGTAGTGCATGGGGGCATTTTCAAAAAAACGTGTACCCTTGCAAAAATATGTTTATTTTTTAAGGTCATTTATTTACCTATATTTGAATGTCATATACAAGGAAAAATATTGAACTAATGGAATAAGTTAAAAAAAACGCCGAAAACGTTATATTCTGATATTGTTGAAACAAAATCGAATTTTCGCCAAAACAGATTCCCTTGTGTGACTAAATGTAAAATATAATTTAATACAAAAAATACAGCAATAAATGGATTTCTTCATTCATTTAATCTAGTGAAATGCATATTTAATTGTTTTTTTTTAAGAAAATATAGATAATGTCAAGGACCACCAAGTTTAGCAATTATTTTCAATCCGTAGTTTGACTTAGTGACCTACCCACTAGTTTATTTTTAATTTTTTTACACGAGTAGTAATATTTAACATATTTAAAGAACTAATTTGTTATAACACAAAAACCTTTTATTTAAACATTTTTATTGTTGCACTACTTACAAAAGTAGAAAATTCTTTGATTTCACAGATTTAACTTCATTAATTAGAGGGACGAACATCTCATAATCATAAAGATGTGTTCACATGTCTACGAATTCCTAAGTCATTATAAGAGACCGGATTATATGCAACATAAAAAGCTTGTTATATGCATGCAAATATGCACAAAAATGTCTGAAATATGCATGAAAATTGTCAGAATATGCAAAATTAAATGACAATATGCAAATTCAAAATCTGCATAAAATAAGGAAATTATTTTTGATAGGCGATAATAGGTACAGTAAAATTATAATATGACATTAAAATTATTTAAAAATTTTGTAAACGTAAGCAATCAAATATTTAATTTGTAAATTTTCAGTTGTAAGATTGTGTCTGCCATCATTTAGAAAATTTTTGTAAATAGAAAAGGTTCGCTCCACATTCGCTGAGGAAACTGAGCAGAATTTGAACTTGGGTGCTATGTTAGCACTTACAGTTTTAGGCATAAGTTCGTTGTAGTTGGCAAGCGCGACGTTCTTCTTTCTCTTTCATCTTAATCCTTCAAGCCCCATAAGGACACCGGTGACCGCGATAACAATAGAATAGAATTTCCAAGAATCCCCGATCGAGGGATTATTATCGTAACTGTCAAAACAAAAGACGCGCACAACTACTGGCTGCATTCGAAATGCAGAAAAAAGTCACAACTATTACTGAATAGCTTATGATTTGTAATTAAGTATTGTTATTGTTATGAAATTTGGTCGCATTTCGGAACACAGGGTAAGTGAAAAATGTAAATGTACCGATAATATGCATCAAAACTAGATCTTAGGTAAAATATTCTATTACCGCTGAGAATGGCTAAAATATGCAAATGCATATGCAAATATGCAAATGCATATGCAAATATGCAAATGCATATGCAAATATGCAAATGCATATAATCCGGTCTCTAGTTGTTATAAATCTGTAAATATCAATGACACAAAAACGATTTTCAACTTTACTGATGGAAAAGTAGTTTAAATAAAATCAAAATTATTTAAGAAATAAAACTTACAGGTACATTTTAAATACTATAGTCGTTATTGTTAAGTCGACGCCTTGATAATTTGGCTTTAGCGATATCGATTTTTCTCAGCAATGACTAAAGCTAAGAAATTAAAGTTTATTGTCAGTATTCATCATGTCTTTGTCTTTGAACTACCCATAACATAACACGATTGGTCAACTTTTATAACACAGAATAATCAATCAAAAAGACCTCTGTAAAAAAGGGATTCCTATTTTTCCAACAGAGGAGAGTAATTTAAGCTTCCAAAGTACATAGATTGGTTCAAGCATACACTTTAATTTGCCCATAGCTTATATGAAATGTATTTATGGTATTTAAATTACGCGACAAAAACCATTTTGTCGCTTACGCCCTTGCTGTTCCATTGCTTGTTTTCTATGAGAGGCTGGCCCGGCCTAAAGTAAAACTATCAATCAACAAAACTAAAAAACAAGAAAATTAGCAATCTAAAACATATCCTACACGATTTTTTAGTTTAACGCGGCGTAACCTTAACACATTAGTAATAATAAAAATATTTGTACGTCAATCGTACCAGTTTAAAAATATCCAATTTTCTTAATAAAATCTGCGAATAAAAAAATAATTTATTTAAAATGTGAACTAAGCCTTATGCTTTCCGCCTGTTGTGACTTGTCCGTTCCAATATAGGTGACCATACGAAAAGTCACAAATCGGAAGTCACATAATGCTACTTTCTTTTACTTTTAAAGTGTTTGTAAATAACCGATAATAGTTATCACAATTTCATTTTTTATACTAAATACTAAACGAATTTTGCAATGTGTCAACAGTAATAACAGTTGGAGAAGGTTATATTTAATGCTTACAAAATATGGTCACTTATCTGAACAAAGAAACCGTTCCTGAAGAACCATCCAACCTGCGTCCGCGTCTTGTAGCAGATTTTTAACTACTAAATTCAAATTGGAGTTGCTCGATGTACAACGATATCATTTAGTGCCGAAATATTTTGTAGTATGTTTATAAAACTAAAAAAAAACGGTCACTAAACTGAACATTCCGGTCGGGTCGTTTTTTCATGATTATAATTTTAATTAATTTTTAGTTAAATTATGTTAGATTTTTCAATAACAACACATTCAATTGATACATTAACTATTTAGGAATCTAAAATATGATTTTAAGCAACTTACTTTAAGAAAAAAAATAGTTATTAAAGATTTTTTTACAACTTCTGGGAAGGGGACAGGTACATTTAATAGTTTTTGGTACATAAAAACCCTTATAAATCTTATACTAAATAAAATTTTATACAAGCGTGAATTTATTTTACTAAAAGAAAACTTGTTTTTGCTCCTACAGTAAAATAACATTATGTTAGTATGTAATTTTTTACAAATAATCTGTAGCGAAGTCAAGGGACAAGGTAAAAACCAAGGATACAATTTTTTTTTAAAATGCCCATGGAACATAATTTGCACAATGAAATCAGTTAAAAATATTATATTCTAAATATAAAACTTTTAAAAACAATCATTTTTGTGATATGAGTTAACTAAATACATATAATAAAATCAAATACATCAAATAAAGAAGTAGAAGATTTAAATACAGTAAAACCCAGATTATTAATCCTTCGATCGGGGATTCCAAGAATTGCTATTATATTCTATTGTTGTCGAGATCACCGGTGCTTGTACGGGGCTTGATGGGTTAATATAATGCTTACTAATGTTTGTAGTCTGTACTAGTGATTTTCAGTATTGCTAAGGGCCGGGACACAAAAACACGGCACGACGTCGTACGGCCGTACCGTAGAAACTTATCTTGAATTTCTACGTGAGTTTCTACGGCACGACGTCGTACGGCGCCGTGCCGTGAGTTTTTTACGACGTCGTGCCGTGTTTTTGTGTCCCGGCCCTAAGGGTGGTGGTATTTCACCAATCATAGAATTTGCTAGTTGCACATAAATGGGAAAGGGAAATAAATAGCAAAAAAAACGGGAAAAGAGAATGCATCTTATATTAAGGGCTCCATTCTACCGCTGCGCACGGAGAGACTACGCACGTGCGTCAAGCTTCGCTTTGTAAGAAAATATATGTAACTATGTCCACTGCAACCCACGGACACGCTACGCACGAATTGACTCAAGTCAAAGAAATAAATCCGTGCACGTCCACACGTGGGCGTGGCCGTGCACAGCGTGCGCCGCGCCGCGGTGGAATGGAGGCTTAAGTTAGTACTTATTATTTATTCTGTCAACATTAAATTCAATGAAATTATCTTTTAAAAAATTTATCGCATTTTTTTATTTCATCTACTTTTCAATAATAATTGGTGATAATTGTTAGTGTATTTTATTTTAAATTATGATTTATGGCCAAAGTAATTATGCAGTTTATGTGACATTGTAGCTTAACTTTCCGAAGAATCTATTTTTAAGAATTCATTATTAATATTTCAAAATTTTGCTTATAATGTAATTAATATTATTATTTTTATACAGTGACATCAAAGGAGTGAAAGAAAGCAAACACCATTTTGATAAAATCTCCAACGATCTAGATGTTGCACTCAACAGGAATTCTCAGGTATTTAATTATAATATTTTATGTGTGAATTTCTGTCATGTTCTGGTGGAATCAATCATATAAAATTCTTGTGTCAAAGTGTTAATTGCCAAATCTATACTTCTATACTAATATTATAAATGCGAAAGTATCTATGTCTATCTGTCTGTCTGTCTCGCTTTCACGCCAAAACTACTGAACCGATTGTAATGAAATTTTGTACACAGATAGTCTAAAGCCTGAGAAAGGACATAGGCTACTTTTTAACTGGAAAAGGGGTGAAAATGCGTAAATTTGTTGAAAATAAGTTAGTTCCAAAAATTCATAACAGATGGCGCTAAGAGTCGCCTACATCGCGCTATCGCTTGCTCATAAGTCTTTCTATAAGAGGTGGTACTATGTTGAGTCGAGTTTTCGATTCTTTCGATTCGATTGTTATACACTTTTTAATAATTCACTACTCAGTACTTTATCTATTCAGTGACGTAACCTTAAACCTAGCAATGATAATTATAGTTTATGGGTAAAACTAAAGTTGTGTAATAGGGGGCTAAATAAGCTTTAAATTTGGTATAAATAAAGTTTAATTTTAAAAAATGAAATATTATGTGCACACTGCACAGCTGTTTTTGGGTATTTTGATTTAAGGGGTACCAGGGTTTTAAAAAGCTTTTAAATTTGACACCAATTTTCTTGACACCCGCGCTATAAACTGAAGTCCACGCGGACGAAGTCGTGGGCAACAGCTAGTTTCTTATTATATAGCAAAACTATGTTTTCCAGATCTGCTAGTATATTGCATTAAATTGTATCTTGTAAATAAAGTTATACACAAATCCCCTTAAAAATAAGAAAAGTACTGTATAAATAAAAGAAAAATATATTTTAGTTACAGTATGTTTTGTATGTCAATCTACATTTGTAATATATCAGACAACATCAAAACTATTATTTAGAGCATTAATTCCTAAAGTGGTCCAGGTGGACCCCCAGGGGTCCACGGGAGCCCGACAGGGGTCTACGCTTACGTGGAAAAAAATGGGGGTCCACAAATCTTTAACGGGGGTCTATGAAAAAGTATTATGTGACACGACTGAACTACCCTTTATGATGATTTTAAAATCAGATTTGAAGATATTCTATCCATGGTTAATAATCCATAATATTATGATGAAACTGAAGTAGATAATGTGGTACTGCAATCAGAGCTACTCGAGCTTAGCTCTGATGAGGAGCTAAAAGTAGGATTCAAAAGAGGATATCAATCATTTTAGCTGCAGGCACAAATACATATTAAGAAAAATAAACTTCGAATTCGTGATTTTTAACATATTATAAGCGAACTGGGATTGAATGCCTCGCCTGACGCTTCTCATCCCGCAACTCTCTCCGCTCCACGTTTAGGTATGAAACTAGTGAACATTAGCGACCGATCGCTCTTGTAAGGGAGGGCAGCTGCCTCCCTCTGCCCGTACGTCGCTACGCCCATGGATATGTCGCCCGTAAGATTGTAAATACCGTTAGATTATAATCTATCGCGCGAGATTGTCAACAGTCGAAAGATTGTGAACCGTTTACAATCTCGCGAGATAGATTATAATCTAACGGTATTTACAATCTTACGGTGACATATTATGTATATGTACTTAACCAAATAACATAATATTATGTCCGCCAACTGCTTATGAACAAATTTATCTAATGGTACCATCAAAGAAATTGGCTGTTGACGCACCTGCATCATTTGGTATTCAATATTAGTCGCGACCTCTCGGCTCGGTTTGACATAACGCTACCAAATTAGGTACATAGGTCCGTCAACTGTCTATGAATCAACTTCTCTGATGGTACACCGTACAACGTAAGGCAATGTATAGTAAAGCATTCTTCCCTCTAGGTCTCCCGTCACAAGCCGGCCGATGTGGAAGAAGTGGTCAATCTGTTACTGGCCACTCGCTCGTGCTTCCGCCACACCGCGCTCGACCACGTCCAGAAGATCACCATGCTGCAGGCGAGGAAGAGACACGAGATATTGGCCACGGTAACCACTAGCAATAACTACATACAGGCCACGGTAGCCATTCATAGCCACTCGCTAGTAACCACTAACGGGGTAACCACCCCGGCCAGTATCTAATAAACTCGTTGTTTATTAGATACTGGCCGGGGTAACCACTAGCGAGTTTATTAGATACTGGCCGGGGTAACCACTAGCGAGTTTATTAGATACTGGCCGGGGTAACCACTAGCGAGTTTATTAGATACTGGCCGGGGTAACCACTAGCGAGTTTATTAGATACTGGCCGGGGTAACCACTAGCGAGTTTATTAGATACTGGCCGGGGTAACCACTAGCGAGTTTATTAGATACTGGCCGGGGTAACCACTAGCGAGTTTATTAGATACTGGCCGGGGTAACCACTAGCGAGTTTATTAGATACTGGCCGGGGTAACTACTAGCGAGTTTATTAGATACTGGCCGGGGTAACCACTAGCGAGTTTATTAGATACTGGCCGGGGTAACCACTAGCGAGTTTATTAGATACTGGCCGGGGTAACCACTAGCGAGTTTATTAGATACTGGCCGGGGTAACCACTAGCGAGTTTACTAGATACAGGTTGGGGTAACCACTAGTGAGTTTACTAGATCCTAGCCACGGCAACCATTACTAAGTTCACTAGATTAAAGGCTAGGTTGAGAAATATCAATAGCTCAACGAGCATACTAATAATGGGGATTGTCCATTTTTTTTAAATTTTGCTCATTACAAAAATATTTCGAGGAATAAGGTGAGTGATCGTTTTTCTGTATATAAACGAAAAAAATACCCATTAGTTACTTATATTTTTGAACAAATATGTTTAACCTTAGTTTGACCTTCAATGGCGTTAAATTAGCAATAAATTCGACTAACATTACGTTTCGAACTTTTGGTAAGCTTCTCGTATCAGCTTTCACATAATGAGAACTTGCATTTGACGAACCAGCCATTATAAATAAGATTGAAAGGAAAAAAAAAACATACTGCAGAGGTCAACTGGCCGCCGATGATGACGTCAGAGCGAAACTTTAAAAATTTATTGAGAAAAAACTAGCCAATGAATTTCAAAATTATTTAATTTATATTCTTAAAATACCCTATTTTAACGAAACGTGATTTTTTTTGGACAAGCCAATTATGTTATAGCACTACTGTATCAATTTCTTAACACCTCCATTGAGGATATCGCAGACACAATAGATTTTCAATTGTTATGCGGCAACCGGCTGCCGCTTGAGGATTGATGGGTTTAAATGTTAATGTATAATGCAGAAGCTGTAATTATATAAAAAGTACATTCTTACGTGATTACTATTTTAATATCAAAATATATGTATAAACGTAACTTATTGCAGGATTGCATGATGTACAAAAATTATAAACCGTAAAAATGTGGCTTGTAAAATATTTATGTAGCTTCATAATCTTGTACTTCCTAAATTTTTTAAATCTCATGCATTTTTCTTTCACAAATTATCACCTAGTCATTGTTATGTAACATAGTTAAGTAATCTTTACGGTTCTTCCTCCAAGTCGCCCTAGTATTTTTACTTCTCGTCTTGAAATACTTTTAGAATAAGGCCGTGTTCAAACCAAACTGACTGTAAGCCGCCGAATGTGAGCAGGCTCACTGTAAGCCCCAGTGTAAACGTGAAGGCCGTGTTCACACCAAACCGACTGAGCCGCCGAACGTGAGCGAACGTTACGCAGTTTATTATATTTCCATACATATTCACTTTTTCGTTTACACCTAACCTAACGATGCATAACTTTAGTTTTCTGTTCTGTTCTGACCGTATACATAACTTTAGTTTTGTTCTCTGACAATGTTGGCGTTGCGTTCGTTGACGCATTCAGTTATTGAATGCGCCAATACGAAAGTCGAATGAAAGAAGATGGCGAAAATTGAAGAGGAAAGTGCACAGTGTGGACATAGCTAATATGTTATATCGGATGCAGGGTAAATCCGGGTAGATAAAGTTAACCATAAATATTGTGTTATATTCTCTCATGGTATGTGCCATACCAGCCAGTGTGCTCAGAGCCCTGGGGCAAAGTCCCTGTAGGGACACCGCCGTCAATTCGTTCAAAAATAGAACATTATTTATTTTGGTGGTCCATCAAAATTGTCCCTTCTAAAAAGGGTTTAGCCACCAAAAATGTTTGAGAACCGCTGTGCTATACTATACAAGGTGTAACAAAAACAAGTGATAATACTTTAGGGTGTGTACGTGTTCCCTGTAGAGAGTTCACTGTGAAAGTAGCAGCGCTGAAAGACCAAAATTTTTTTTGACTTTTGTATGGGCAAGGGCCCGAGCGTCACGAGTTTCCCCATACAAAAGTGAAAAATTTTTTTGGTCTTTCAGCGCTGCTACTTTCACAGTGAACTCTCTACAGGGAACACGTACACATCCTAAAGTATTATCACTAGTTTTTGTTACACCCTGTATAGAGGAAGAAATTGAATCTTTCTACCAGCAAGTCAACTTAGCAATAGAAAAAGCTCATAAAGACTGTATATTGATGGGAGACCTAAACGCTAAAATTAGTCAGCCCAAAGAAGATGAATTACGTTTTCATTATAAACGTTATAATGAAACCGCACGGATATGGTGAAAGAAACGAAAGAGGTCAAAGATTAATAGACTTTGCTTTAGAAAATAAACTTTCTATTCTGAACACATTTTTTAAGAAAAAACCTAAGAAAAGGTGGACTTGGAGATCGCCCGACTGGAATTATAAAAATGAAATTGATTTCATACTATCAAATCGACCATGTATTATTTATTTTCCAGAACATAGAAGTTATGAACTTGAGTTATCCGTCTCAGACGGATAACTCAAGTTAATATAATATAATATAATAATAAACCACAGGGCAGTCAGAGCAACAATTACTTTAGTCATATTAAAAAAGAGCAGAAGAACTTATAGCAACCATCAAAATATTAATTTAACAGTACACCAAGGAATTACTGCATTTAAGGAAAGTCTAATTTCACATGCATCCCAAGGAAATCTAGATGTGAATGATCAAAAATCTATACAGGAGTACTATGACGACCTAATAAAAATTATCTGCAAAAGTTTGCAGTACGCAAAAAACAAAAGTACTTAACAAAAATAAAAATCACAAAATTATCTCGGCTTATACATTAAGGCTACTGAAGAAAAGACAAGAACTACAACGAATAGAAAATAAAAGTAGAGCAACAAGAAAGCATGTATCTGCATTGTATAAGTTATGTAGTAAAAACCTTAAGAAAGACTATGCAAACCATAGATGTAAAACCTTTAAAAAACATCTGAATCAAACAGGAAGCACAAAGAGGGCCTACAAAGAACTAAGAACTAACAAAGAATGGATCGACGGCCTAAAACATGACAATAAAACACTTACTAAACGCAGGGACATCATCACAGTAGCAACAGAATTTTAGAGACAATTATATACAGCCAGTCAGAATAAAAACTCTGAATACAGACAACTAAGCTCTACCATAACAAGCAAAATACAAAGTGAGCCCTGTATTGAAGTATCTGAAGTATTAGAAGCAATAAGGAAACTAAAGTCAGATAAGAGCCCAGGCCCGGATAATATAACAAATGAGACATTAAAAGCCGCCTCTACATTACTCTCAGTCCCACTAACTAGCCTATTTAATCGAATTTTAAAAACTGGATGCACCCCTACTCAGTGGTCAGAATCTAACATCATTCTAATTTACAAAAAAAGGAGATCCAAAAGACATCGGTAACTACAGGCCCATAAGTTTGTTACCGTGCATATACAAGCTTTTCTCGAGCATTATAAATAACAAAATAAGCACAACAATAGAGGCTAGCCAACCAGTAGAGCAAGCGGGCTTTAGAAAAGAATACTCTACAATCGACCATATACACACGATATAGATTATTATAGAGAAATACCGAGAGAGAAGAAGACCACTCTACATAGCGTTTATTGATTACCAAAAAGCGTTCGATACTCTATCCCACGAAAGTATCTGGGCAGCTTTAGAAGCTCAAAACGTAGAGCCAAGATACATTCAAGTAATAAAAAACATATACAACAACAGCAAGAGTAGAGTAAAGCTAGAGTCAGCAGGCCCCTGGTTCCCTATCAAAAGAGGAGCGAGACAAGGGGATCCTCTATCACCAAAGCTCTTCATAGCTACGCTGAAATTAGTAATAAGTAAGCTTGACTGGAAAAGACAAGGTATAAAGATATCAAATAAATACCTAAGCCACTTGCGATTCGCTGACGATCTTCTTCTTCTGTCTGAATCAAAACAACAACTTCAAGCAATGATAGAGTCACTAAATAAGGCCAGCCGGCAAGTAGGCCTGGAAATGAACTTTTCTAAAACAATGTTGATGACTAACAGCACCAAAACGCCACTCTACATTGAAAACAAGCTTTTAAAATATACAGACCAATACTTATACATCGGAAAGCAAATAAGTTTCGACGCACAAAATAACGAGAGAGAAGTAGAGCGCAGGGCACAGAACACATGGAACAAATACTGGAGTTTGAAAGAATTGTTTAAAAGTAATTTACCCATAAAAATGAAAACCAAACTAATGGATACATGTCTTATTCCGTGCTTATTATACGCCTACCAAACGCGGAAGTTTACTAACAAAGTAAAAAACAAAATTATAACATGTCAACGAGGAATGGATCAGCATCAGATGGCCTTAGAAAAGCTCTAGCATTGAAGTGGAAATGGGCCGGACATGTGGCACGACTCCAAGACCAGAGATGGACAAAGCGAGTCACAGCGTGGGAAGGCCCACAAGGGAAAATAAAGAGAGGAAGACCTTATGTCAGATGGGAGGACAAACTTACAAAGATAACTGGTTCCAACTGGATGGAAACAGCGAAATCAAGAGAACACTGGTCATCTTTAGAGGAGGCCTTCACCTGTGGAGGGGTTCTTACTTATAGGGGTTATTTACCCACATTATATTATAATAGTATTAAGTGTTATTTTACTGTTAAGAAATAAAATGCTTTTTATTTTTTATTTTATTTTATTATTGTGCTATACGATGTTTTAATTTGTCACGCGTGCAAGGTTAAGTTGAATTATCCGGAATTACCCTCTATCCGAATTTACTCTGATTAACCCAAAGTACAGAGGTAGGTCATAAGGTCGCTATTAAAAGTCATTGGTTTACTCAGGCCCACTTAACTAGATCTGGATTAAAGTTAATCCCGGTTTATATATCATATTATCTCACTAATTCTTGCCCTGCATTAAACCAATGATGCCCTGCATTAACCATTCAAAGCCGAATTGGGTACTAGTCGATAAAACACGTCTTGTTTTTAAGGTGCACTCCAAACTTAATACGAATAGAAAGTCGACGATGATGATGATTAAACAGCCGGTAAATGACCGAATTATCTGTAAACAAACATAAAATTACAAGTGACAAGTTCCTTATTAATTGATAAGATATCGGAATAGATTACTCATCGGTGTATCAGAAATAAGGCGCGATACTCAATATTAAGTCATCCATGACAACATTGGCGTAATCGTTTCGCAGTGCGCAGACCGTACCTGGTGATCGCCTGTTGAGGCTGTGTTTTTTGAATTTCGGTATTTTTTTTTTTCGTTTTTGTGAATCAAGTGAGTTTGCCGGTGCGTTAATATTGTTTTTGTGTTTTGATGCAGTGTTTTTGTGTGTAACTTGTGTGAATTGGACTATTTAGAACTGATGACAGTATATTGTAAGTTTTTTTCTTTCATTAACGAAATCTTAGCAAAGAATTTAAGTTGTGTTTTAACGATAAATGAAAGGAATGGTTTTTTTTTTGTAAAAAGCCACATGGTACATTAATCTATCTTAATTGTAAGCAGAATTTGTAATACCTATTTTACTGATATGTATTTTTTATATAATTATGTCTACTACGTTGTATTCAATTAAAAATATAAACAAGGAAACCCCGCATCTAATCTTGTGTGGGTTTTTATTCGACTACGTCACGGCGTTAATCACAGATCACAAAACGATATGTAAGTATACGTAAGCAATAATTACTGCTCTAACACATTATTTAAATATAGTTTGGACGCGTTATGAAGACAGCGTGTCATGTCTATGGGTTGATAACTGATATGATTAGTAAATGTGAACAAATCTGAAGAGCTCAATTTTTACGTGTCATTTCTTCTAAAACTATCTACTTACCTTCTTAAACAGAATAGACTATAGTCGCCACAAGAGAGTCGAGAAAGTGTGACATAGATTTGTCTTCTCAAAGTAGCTTATCAGTAATATTATGCTAAGGGCCTGTTTCACCGCTTCCTGATAAGGTGCCCGATAGGCTTATTTGACAGATTCTCCATACTCCATCTGTCAAATTAAGTGGTGGATAGCCTTATCAGGAAGCGGTGAAACAGGCCATTAATCTGATAAAATATATTATTATTTTCTTTATTTTTAAGAATTTTTCATTAGTCATTACGAAGAATTTCCTAAAATCGGTTACCTATTCGAATTTTGAAGTTCCACCATTCTACTTTCGTGATCCGTAATTTTAGGCTGCCTTCACACTAGCGTTTGTCCAGCGTAGAATACGCAGCGCAGACGCCGCGACAACGCGGCGCGTACGTTGCGTTGTCGCTGCTTCTCTACTGGAACAATCAGTACGCTGCGCTAGCGCCACGTGTGCGCGAAGTATACGCCGCGTTACTGCGATGTCAATACTTACAATGATTTCGATGTCAAAAGTACTTTCTGTTGTTGAACTCATTTTACTTCGTATTACTTCGGGCACTTGTCTACGAATGAACGAATGAACGCGTGCGCAAGGGTACATTACATGACACCGCAGCAACGCGGCGAATACGTCGCGCACACGCGGCGCTAGCGCAGCGCGGCGTACTGATTGTTCCAGTAGAGAAGCAGCGACAATGCGACGTACGCGCCGCGTTGTCGCAGCGTCTGCGCATACGTTCATCGAACGCCTACGCTGCACAAACGCTATCGCTAGTGTGAAGGCAACCTATTGCGAAAGTGGGTCTCGCTGTAAGCCTTTCTGTCTGTAACCGATATACGCTAAACCCCTAAACCGAATAGATGATTTGGTATGGAGTTACTTTGAATAGATAGGAGTTACGACAGTTTCAATCAAGGCAAAATATGCAGTTTGTTTACGATATACAAATGCCTACAGAAGCGAAGTTGCATGTCCATAGTATAATAATAATATATTCGTTACAGTATTATATAACTAACCATATAAAGATTCACTTAGTCAACTTTCTAAAGCGATCCTTCTATGCGGATTTCGCAAGATGCGCGGCTACTATGATATTTGAATTCAATATTTGCACTTGCCCATATTTGAATAGATTTTTTCAATGTTGCTTCCCATAAAAGGACAAGGAGTTGCCTAATTAAAGATATGTTTATCGCCTTTCAACTGGAAATTAGTCTTATATCTTTAAACGAGCAATTCTTGTGTATATATATATATATATATATATATATATATATATATATATATATATATATATATATAATTGGGATCTCGGAATCGGCTCCAACGATTTTCATGAAATTTAGTATATAGGGGGTTTCGGGGGCGATAAATCGATCTAGCTAGGAATCATTTTCATAAAATGTCATTTTATGTGTGTTTTTTGAATTTTTTGAATACCGAGCCAAGCTCGGTCATATAGCTAGTAATAATTAAACGAGCAATTCTTGTATATATTCCGATTCCGAGATATATATATATATATATATATATATATATATATATATATATATATATATATATATATATATATATATATATATCTCGGAATCGGCTCCAACGATTTTCATGAAATTTAGTATATAGGGGGTTTCGGGGGCGATAAATCGATCTAGCTAGGAATCATTTTTAGGAAGTATCATTTTATTCGTGTTTTATCGAATACCGAGCAAAGCTCGGTCAAATAGCTAGTTAGTAATAAAAATTAAAAGCAATGATTGATAACGAAAAGTTTAGGCCAAATTTTGAACAACAGATAAGTTTTATCTGAATAGTTTTGATACTTACTTTATGAAAAGAATGACAAAATTTTAAAAATTTCGTAAATAAAAGAAACAAGTAGTGATAGATCTAATATCCTAGGCCGTGGACAAGTATGTATCTTTATACTGATATATAAAAAAATATCCACATTCCACAGCCGAATATAAAATAACCTCCTTTTTTTGGAAGTCGGTTTAAAATTGGTTCAGTTTTAAGAGGAAACAGACCAACAAACAGGAAAATAGATACACACTTTTGCATTTGTAATATTGGTATCGATTCTTGCATAGTTACTTATTCGAAAATATTACGGTTTTGAAGGAAAAATATTTACAATAACTACAACCTTTATTATAATTTTCACTCAAGGTAAACAATAATTACATAACTATTGTGTGTAAAGGTCGTGTATGTGACCGTGAGTTTTTGTAAATTTTGTCGGCAGTTGCTGTCGTATATGAAAGCGTGCTGCACCTACCACCACCAGGGATCGGACTTGGCAGAGGATTTGGAACCGTTCCTCAAGACCACCGCTGACGATGTATGTATACAGTCATTATTAAGGCTGGTTTTATCGTTAAGCGTTTCGGCAGCGCCGTTGGAGCGCCACGCGTTCGAAGATGTATGGGGTTGTAGTTGCGTTTCAGAGTCGCGCGCTTGAGCAGCGCCGTTCGTCCGTACGTTTTCTTCGTCTTGGAACGCGCGCGCTCCAACGGCGCTGCCAAACGCTCTACAATAAAACCAGCCTTATAGATTTTATACAATTATTCTTCTATTCTATATCTATATTTAGTATTTGGCTGGCTCGATATAATCATGACCTTATAAAAACTTGTGTGTGCAAGAACCTACTGCAGACTTAAAAAGACGTAATAACTAGTATGTATGTAGTAGGTCACACATAGAGTTAGGCTGTCTTCCCTAATAAAGTATCATGGAAAAATAATTTATTACATTCCTGAAGATTTTGGCCACATCATACATTTTCGTTCAAACTGTACATTAAAGTTAAGTAATCTTTAATTGTTTTAGGACGCGGCTGTAAGCCGTTATCCATTAATTCAAAATCCATTAACGGCCGTTCCCAATATTCAATCTATCTCTGGTTTGACATACGACCGATCGCAGTTAATATTGAATTGACATAAAATATATGTCTCTAATGTCTAAGGTGAGCTATTCCTATCTCTAGTAGGGCAAAACCAGAGATATATTGATTATTGGGAACGGCCTTTAATATATCAATCTATTCTCGATACTCAAAACAAGTCATAATTAGTAATTTAGTTTTTACTAAACAGTCACGAAGCTACGAACTGCGCTAAACCTAAGATTGTAATTAGACAAATTGAGGTGACTAAGGTTCCTTCATTGACGCTTATTAGCTATTTATAGCACTAGCGTAAAGTTTTATTAAATTACTCGAAGATTAGATTAGATTGGCCAATTCAGAATTAAAGAAGAGACTGAAGCGAAAGTAGTTCGAAACCGAGTTTCTTTTTAATGTTTTTGTAAAGTAAAGAAAAAATTGAATAAGATTTTTTTGTGTGAAATGGATCAAGAAACAATCATACAACTGACTTTCGCCCCGTTTTCTCCACATTTTCCTCTATTTCTTCGCTCTATTAGTCTTAGCATGATAAAATATAGCCTATAGCCTTCCTCGATAAATGGGCTATCTAAAACTGAAAGAATTTTTCAAATCGATCCAGTAGTTCCTGAGATTAACGCGTTCAGACAAACAAACTCTTCCGCTTTATAATATTAGTATAGATTGGCCAATTCAGAATTAAAGAAGAGACTGAAGCAAAAGTTGTTCGAAACCGAGTTTCGTTTTAATGTTTTTTTTAAAGTAAAGAAAAAATTGAATAAGATTTTTTTGTGTGAAATGGATCAAGAAACAACCGTACAACATACTTAGAATGGTCACGGCAGCAGTAAGAAATAATAGTTTATCATAAACTGACAGATCTGTCTAACCAATTTGTCACTTTATACTCTTCCGTGGAATACAACATACTTAGAATGGTCACGGCAGCAGTAAGAAATAATAGTTTATCATAAACTGACAGATCTGTCTAACCAATTTGTCACTTTATACTCTTCCGTGGAATACAACATACTTAGAATGGTCACGGCAGCAGTAAGAAATAATAGTTTATCATAAACTGACAGATCTGTCTAACCAATTTGTCACTTTATACTCTTCCGTGGAATACAACATACTTAGAATGGTCACGGCAGCAGTAAGAAATAATAGTTTATCATAAACTGACAGATCTGTCTAACCAATTTGTCACTTTATACTCTTCCGTGGAATACAACATACTTAGAATGGTCACGGCAGCAGTAAGAAATAATAGTTTATCATAAACTGACAGATCTGTCTAACCAATTTGTCACTTTATACTCTTCCGTGGAATACAACATACTTAGAATGGTCACGGCAGCAGTAAGAAATAATAGTTTATCATAAACTGACAGATCTGTCTAACCAATTTGTCACTTTATACTCTTCCGTGGAATACAACATACTTAGAATGGTCACGGCAGCAGTAAGAAATAATAGTTTATCATAAACTGACAGATCTGTCTAACCAATTTGTCACTTTATACTCTTCCGTGGAATACAACATACTTAGAATGGTCACGGCAGCAGTAAGAAATAATAGTTTATCATAAACTGACAGATCTGTCTAACCAATTTGTCATTTTATACTCTTCCGTGGAATACAACATACTTAGAATGGTCACGGCAGCAGTAAGAAATAATAGTTTATCATAAACTGACAGATCTGTCTAACCAATTTGTCACTTTATACTCTTCCGTGGAATACAACATACTTAGAATGGTCACGGCAGCAGTAAGAAATAATAGTTTATCATAAACTGACAGATCTGTCTAACCAATTTGTCACTTTATACTCTTCCGTGGAATACAACATACTTAGAATGGTCACGGCAGCAGTAAGAAATAATAGTTTATCATAAACTGACAGATCTGTCTAACCAATTTGTCACTTTATACTCTTCCGTGGAATACAACATACTTAGAATGGTCACGGCAGCAGTAAGAAATAATAGTTTATCATAAACTGACAGATCTGTCTAACCAATTTGTCACTTTATACTCTTCCGTGGAATACAACATACTTAGAATGGTCACGGCAGCAGTAAGAAATAATAGTTTATCATAAACTGACAGATCTGTCTAACCAATTTGTCATTTTATACTCTTCCGTGGAATACAACATACTTAGAATGGTCACGGCAGCAGTAAGAAATAATAGTTTATCATAAACTGACAGATCTGTCTAACCAATTTGTCACTTTATACTCTTCCGTGGAATACAACATACTTAGAATGGTCACGGCAGCAGTAAGAAATAATAGTTTATCATAAACTGACAGATCTGTCTAACCAATTTGTCACTTTATACTCTTCCGTGGAATACAACATACTTAGAATGGTCACGGCAGCAGTAAGAAATAATAGTTTATCATAAACTGACAGATCTGTCTAACCAATTTGTCACTTTATACTCTTCCGTGGAATACAACATACTTAGAATGGTCACGGCAGCAGTAAGAAATAATAGTTTATCATAAACTGACAGATCTGTCTAACCAATTTGTCACTTTATACTCTTCCGTGGAATACAACATACTTAGAATGGTCACGGCAGCAGTAAGAAATAATAGTTTATCATAAACTGACAGATCTGTCTAACCAATTTGTCACTTTATACTCTTCCGTGGAATACAACATACTTAGAATGGTCACGGCAGCAGTAAGAAATAATAGTTTATCATAAACTGACAGATCTGTCTAACCAATTTGTCACTTTATACTCTTCCGTGGAATACAACATACTTAGAATGGTCACGGCAGCAGTAAGAAATTATAGTTTATCATAAACTGACAGATCTGTCTAACCAATTTGTCACTTTATACTCTTCCGTGGAATACAACATACTTAGAATGGTCACGGCAGCAGTAAGAAATAATAGTTTATCATAAACTGACAGATCTGTCTAACCAATTTGTCACTTTATACTCTTCCGTGGAATACAACATACTTAGAATGGTCACGGCAGCAGTAAGAAATAATAGTTTATCATAAACTGACAGATCTGTCTAACCAATTTGTCACTTTATACTCTTCCGTGGAATACAACATACTTAGAATGGTCACGGCAGCAGTAAGAAATAATAGTTTATCATAAACTGACAGATCTGTCTAACCAATTTGTCACTTTATACTCTTCCGTGGAATACAACATACTTAGAATGGTCACGGCAGCAGTAAGAAATAATAGTTTATCATAAACTGACAGATCTGTCTAACCAATTTGTCACTTTATACTCTTCCGTGGAATACAACATACTTAGAATGGTCACGGCAGCAGTAAGAAATAATAGTTTATCATAAACTGACAGATCTGTCTAACCAATTTGTCATTTTATACTCTTCCGTGGAATACAACATACTTAGAATGGTCACGGCAGCAGTAAGAAATAATAGTTTATCATAAACTGACAGATCTGTCTAACCAATTTGTCACTTTATACTCTTCCGTGGAATACAACATACTTAGAATGGTCACGGCAGCAGTAAGAAATAATAGTTTATCATAAACTGACAGATCTGTCTAACCAATTTGTCACTTTATACTCTTCCGTGGAATACAACATACTTAGAATGGTCACGGCAGCAGTAAGAAATAATAGTTTATCATAAACTGACAGATCTGTCTAACCAATTTGTCACTTTATACTCTTCCGTGGAATACAACATACTTAGAATGGTCACGGCAGCAGTAAGAAATAATAGTTTATCATAAACTGACAGATCTGTCTAACCAATTTGTCACTTTATACTCTTCCGTGGAATACAACATACTTAGAATGGTCACGGCAGCAGTAAGAAATAATAGTTTATCATAAACTGACAGATCTGTCTAACCAATTTGTCATTTTATACCTTCCGTGGAATACAACATACTTAGAATGGTCACGGCAGCAGTAAGAAATAATAGTTTATCATAAACTGACAGATCTGTCTAACCAATTTGTCACTTTATACTCTTCCGTGGAATACAACATACTTAGAATGGTCACGGCAGCAGTAAGAAATAATAGTTTATCATAAACTGACAGATCTGTCTAACCAATTTGTCACTTTATACTCTTCCGTGGAATACAACATACTTAGAATGGTCACGGCAGCAGTAAGAAATAATAGTTTATCATAAACTGACAGATCTGTCTAACCAATTTGTCACTTTATACTCTTCCGTGGAATACAACATACTTAGAATGGTCACGGCAGCAGTAAGAAATAATAGTTTATCATAAACTGACAGATCTGTCTAACCAATTTGTCACTTTATACTCTTCCGTGGAATACAACATACTTAGAATGGTCACGGCAGCAGTAAGAAATAATAGTTTATCATAAACTGACAGATCTGTCTAACCAATTTGTCATTTTATACTCTTCCGTGGAATACAACATACTTAGAATGGTCACGGCAGCAGTAAGAAATAATAGTTTATCATAAACTGACAGATCTGTCTAACCAATTTGTCACTTTATACTCTTCCGTGGAATACAACATACTTAGAATGGTCACGGCAGCAGTAAGAAATAATAGTTTATCATAAACTGACAGATCTGTCTAACCAATTTGTCACTTTATACTCTTCCGTGGAATACAACATACTTAGAATGGTCACGGCAGCAGTAAGAAATAATAGTTTATCATAAACTGACAGATCTGTCTAACCAATTTGTCACTTTATACTCTTCCGTGGAATACAACATACTTAGAATGGTCACGGCAGCAGTAAGAAATAATAGTTTATCATAAACTGACAGATCTGTCTAACCAATTTGTCACTTTATACTCTTCCGTGGAATACAACATACTTAGAATGGTCACGGCAGCAGTAAGAAATAATAGTTTATCATAAACTGACAGATCTGTCTAACCAATTTGTCATTTTATACTCTTCCGTGGAATACAACATACTTAGAATGGTCACGGCAGCAGTAAGAAATAATAGTTTATCATAAACTGACAGATCTGTCTAACCAATTTGTCACTTTATACTCTTCCGTGGAATACAACATACTTAGAATGGTCACGGCAGCAGTAAGAAATAATAGTTTATCATAAACTGACAGATCTGTCTAACCAATTTGTCACTTTATACTCTTCCGTGGAATACAACATACTTAGAATGGTCACGGCAGCAGTAAGAAATAATAGTTTATCATAAACTGACAGATCTGTCTAACCAATTTGTCACTTTATACTCTTCCGTGGAATACAACATACTTAGAATGGTCACGGCAGCAGTAAGAAATAATAGTTTATCATAAACTGACAGATCTGTCTAACCAATTTGTCACTTTATACTCTTCCGTGGAATACAACATACTTAGAATGGTCACGGCAGCAGTAAGAAATAATAGTTTATCATAAACTGACAGATCTGTCTAACCAATTTGTCACTTTATACTCTTCCGTGGAATACAACATACTTAGAATGGTCACGGCAGCAGTAAGAAATAATAGTTTATCATAAACTGACAGATCTGTCTAACCAATTTGTCACTTTATACTCTTCCGTGGAATACAACATACTTAGAATGGTCACGGCAGCAGTAAGAAATAATAGTTTATCATAAACTGACAGATCTGTCTAACCAATTTGTCACTTTATACTCTTCCGTGGAATACAACATACTTAGAATGGTCACGGCAGCAGTAAGAAATAATAGTTTATCATAAACTGACAGATCTGTCTAACCAATTTGTCACTTTATACTCTTCCGTGGAATACAACATACTTAGAATGGTCACGGCAGCAGTAAGAAATAATAGTTTATCATAAACTGACAGATCTGTCTAACCAATTTGTCACTTTATACTCTTCCGTGGAATACAACATACTTAGAATGGTCACGGCAGCAGTAAGAAATAATAGTTTATCATAAACTGACAGATCTGTCTAACCAATTTGTCATTTTATACTCTTCCGTGGAATACAACATACTTAGAATGGTCACGGCAGCAGTAAGAAATAATAGTTTATCATAAACTGACAGATCTGTCTAACCAATTTGTCACTTTATACTCTTCCGTGGAATACAACATACTTAGAATGGTCACGGCAGCAGTAAGAAATAATAGTTTATCATAAACTGACAGATCTGTCTAACCAATTTGTCACTTTATACTCTTCCGTGGAATACAACATACTTAGAATGGTCACGGCAGCAGTAAGAAATAATAGTTTATCATAAACTGACAGATCTGTCTAACCAATTTGTCACTTTATACTCTTCCGTGGAATACAACATACTTAGAATGGTCACGGCAGCAGTAAGAAATAATAGTTTATCATAAACTGACAGATCTGTCTAACCAATTTGTCACTTTATACTCTTCCGTGGAATACAACATACTTAGAATGGTCACGGCAGCAGTAAGAAATAATAGTTTATCATAAACTGACAGATCTGTCTAACCAATTTGTCATTTTATACTCTTCCGTGGAATACAACATACTTAGAATGGTCACGGCAGCAGTAAGAAATAATAGTTTATCATAAACTGACAGATCTGTCTAACCAATTTGTCACTTTATACTCTTCCGTGGAATACAACATACTTAGAATGGTCACGGCAGCAGTAAGAAATAATAGTTTATCATAAACTGACAGATCTGTCTAACCAATTTGTCACTTTATACTCTTCCGTGGAATACAACATACTTAGAATGGTCACGGCAGCAGTAAGAAATAATAGTTTATCATAAACTGACAGATCTGTCTAACCAATTTGTCACTTTATACTCTTCCGTGGAATACAACATACTTAGAATGGTCACGGCAGCAGTAAGAAATAATAGTTTATCATAAACTGACAGATCTGTCTAACCAATTTGTCACTTTATACTCTTCCGTGGAATACAACATACTTAGAATGGTCACGGCAGCAGTAAGAAATAATAGTTTATCATAAACTGACAGATCTGTCTAACCAATTTGTCACTTTATACTCTTCCGTGGAATACAACATACTTAGAATGGTCACGGCAGCAGTAAGAAATAATAGTTTATCATAAACTGACAGATCTGTCTAACCAATTTGTCACTTTATACTCTTCCGTGGAATACAACATACTTAGAATGGTCACGGCAGCAGTAAGAAATAATAGTTTATCATAAACTGACAGATCTGTCTAACCAATTTGTCACTTTATACTCTTCCGTGGAATACAACATACTTAGAATGGTCACGGCAGCAGTAAGAAATAATAGTTTATCATAAACTGACAGATCTGTCTAACCAATTTGTCACTTTATACTCTTCCGTGGAATACAACATACTTAGAATGGTCACGGCAGCAGTAAGAAATAATAGTTTATCATAAACTGACAGATCTGTCTAACCAATTTGTCATTTTATACTCTTCCGTGGAATACAACATACTTAGAATGGTCACGGCAGCAGTAAGAAATAATAGTTTATCATAAACTGACAGATCTGTCTAACCAATTTGTCACTTTATACTCTTCCGTGGAATACAACATACTTAGAATGGTCACGGCAGCAGTAAGAAATAATAGTTTATCATAAACTGACAGATCTGTCTAACCAATTTGTCACTTTATACTCTTCCGTGGAATACAACATACTTAGAATGGTCACGGCAGCAGTAAGAAATAATAGTTTATCATAAACTGACAGATCTGTCTAACCAATTTGTCACTTTATACTCTTCCGTGGAATACAACATACTTAGAATGGTCACGGCAGCAGTAAGAAATAATAGTTTATCATAAACTGACAGATCTGTCTAACCAATTTGTCACTTTATACTCTTCCGTGGAATACAACATACTTAGAATGGTCACGGCAGCAGTAAGAAATAATAGTTTATCATAAACTGACAGATCTGTCTAACCAATTTGTCACTTTATACTCTTCCGTGGAATACAACATACTTAGAATGGTCACGGCAGCAGTAAGAAATAATAGTTTATCATAAACTGACAGATCTGTCTAACCAATTTGTCACTTTATACTCTTCCGTGGAATACAACATACTTAGAATGGTCACGGCAGCAGTAAGAAATAATAGTTTATCATAAACTGACAGATCTGTCTAACCAATTTGTCACTTTATACTCTTCCGTGGAATACAACATACTTAGAATGGTCACGGCAGCAGTAAGAAATAATAGTTTATCATAAACTGACAGATCTGTCTAACCAATTTGTCACTTTATACTCTTCCGTGGAATACAACATACTTAGAATGGTCACGGCAGCAGTAAGAAATAATAGTTTATCATAAACTGACAGATCTGTCTAACCAATTTGTCACTTTATACTCTTCCGTGGAATACAACATACTTAGAATGGTCACGGCAGCAGTAAGAAATAATAGTTTATCATAAACTGACAGATCTGTCTAACCAATTTGTCATTTTATAGTCTTCCGTGGAAGGAAACCCTTTCTGTAGTGGCCATGCTATCGTCCTATGACGCATTAGCGATTGCTGCCACCCACAACTTTTGTCAATATAAGGCAATCCACTTGATGTAACTCATAGTCTTAAAAAAACGAATGGGTAGAGAAAATTGCTCGTTTTATGGACGTCCCCTTACGTCCAACAATGTTAATGAGACCCGAACAATTTTAACACATTTCAACTCGAGTGTATAATTAGATTGAATCACGCTCGGAACCAAATACAATTAAAACTAACGACATTGCAGATAGCAGCTATGCGGAACGAGACTAAGGCACTGGACAAGGAGATGGAGAATCGACATACGATAGTCAACAGCAAGGACACTGTGCTACCCAGCTGCAAGTCTGTCCCACTTCAGGGGGACTCCAAGGATGGCCTACTAAGTACCCCATGTTTGAAGAACATGCCAAGAATGCAGGGGTATCTATTCAAGAGGACGTCGAATGCGTTCAAAACGTGGAACCGAAGATGGTTTTATCTGTACGACAATCGTCTCGTGTATAGGTGAGTTTTGTGAATGTTTTGTTTTGTTTTTGTAATGTGCGTGTGTTTTTTTTTAATGAAATAAGGGGGCAAACGAGCAAACGGGTCACCTGATGGAAAGCAACTTCCGTCGCCCATGGACACTCGCAGCATCAGAAGAGCTGCAGGTGGGTTGCCGTCCTTTAAAGAGGGAATAGGGTAATAGGGGAGGTTAGGGATGGGAAGGGAAGGGAATAGGGGAGGATAGGGAAGGGAATAGGGTAGGGGATTGGGCCTCCGGTAAACTCACTCGGCGAAATACAGCGCAAGCGCTGTTTCACGTCGGTTTTCTGTGAGAACGTGGTATTTCTCCGGTCGAGCCGGCCCATTCGTGCCAAAGCATGACTCTCCCACTTATACGTGTGTGGGATACATGCAGCAATTAAGTTGGTACCTGTTTCAATAGAGTTTTGTTAGAATGAGGTGCTTAGTTAATTTTTGCGTGTTAAACGGTACATTCGCGAAAACGTTTAAAATTTTGTGGTGATTGCAATATCTCTTGTCTTTTTTATGCGTGATTCTTCTAGATTATTGAGATTCAATTACGTGATTAAAACAGAACAGTTTTGCATGAAATTATGGATATACTTTGGTGTAAGCCTTACACTAAATATACCTCACTGTAACGTATATTTTACAATTTTTTCAATGCATGCAAGCCCTATTACATAATATTAATATAAACACCAAAATATTGGACGAATTGACGGACGAAAAATTGTAATAAACAGACTGAGAAATAAGTTTAATAAGCAATTCACCACTCGGTTACATGAAGGCTGAGTTAGTAGGGCAGGCGTTTTCAGGGTCTTGTTATTTAGCGCTTATTTTGTTATTACTTGTTATATTTATTTTGTATATTATGCTGTTTTTATGTCAGGGATTTTATGCATTAACTGTACCTTGCGAACATTGCAAACAGTGTGTTTTGCAAATTACTTTTCATAAAAATATCCAAAAATCCAAGTTACCACATAATGACGAAGCAATCTATGTTTTTCAGTGTGATATTACACAAAACAATAATTTAGAATATATAGAAATCCTTAATCCTCACATAAATAAGAAATGGAAGAATATTATGTACGTACAAGTAATATTTTCATGTCAATATTGTTTACGTTTTGTACGGAATATATTAACATATTTTATGTTAATGTGTGTGTCATGTTGTCTTATCCGATGTCTAACCGCTTAGATAATTTGTTTTGGTTCAAGTATCAGAATAATTTTAAATGCTTAACTAAAATGGCCCGGAACCAATGAGGATTGTTGCCTCATTGCTTGGGGGATGTATATAATCATCATTATTATTTTCAGTTTCAAACGTTTAGTAGATTTCAAAATGAATCTGGTTGTTATTTACAGTTTTGTTGTATTAATTGTAGTCTTAATTGTAGTCATAATTTCATTTTCTCATAGTTATTTACTTACTTATAAGTTGTTAGCCGCAACCAATATTTGTTGTAATCCAAGAAATTCCTCCATAAGACAGGTTTCGTCTAGTTTGGAGGATTGAAATGCTCACCTGTACTTAATTTATGCTAATAAAGATATTTGATTTGATTTGATTTTGAAATTGCTAGTAGGCTGTATTTTAAGTAACAACTAACAGCGTAAGTTCTAACATAGGGTAATTGTGGTCAATTCACTACGATTACGCTATTAGTTTTAATTAATGAATGTAAAAAACATTATAGTGCTTTAGAAAATAATCGCTGATTTAGCCTCAACTTGAGCGATTGCTCAATCGGACTTACCCTGTTTCCGAACTTACCCTGCTCTTTTTATTACACCCTGTATATATTTTTGTATTAAGTCTTAGAATTTTTTCTTCAGGAAAAGAACAGGTGAACTGAACGTGACAGTGATGGAGGAGGATCTGAGACTGTGCACGGTCAAGCAGGTACACGACGGCGAGAGACGGTTTTGCTTCGAGGTGCTGTCGCCCTGCAAGTGAGTAACAAACCCGCGAGACACCTGAAGCCCTACCATGACCACAGTACAAATACGAAAGTATAGATAAACTGAAGGTGCTGTTCCGATCTTTACGGCGGCTAACAGCGACCGACAAGAAATCAAAATATAATGCCACTTTGTGACATAGAATAGTTTGTCATAAAGTGGCATTCTAATTGAAATGTTGTCGGTCGCGGCTAGCCGCGGTTAAGATCGGAATGACACCTTCAGTTTATCTCCACATATTATCTATATATACTTTTTAACCGACTTCCAAAAAACGAGGAGGTTATATGTTCGTCTGTGGATATTTTTTTTTTTTGTATGTTCAACGATTACTCCGCCGTTTGTGAACCGATTTTCGAAATTTTTATTGTGTTGTATTAGGTTTCACTCCAATTTGGTACCATGTTCACAAAAGTGGTGACCTGATGATGGGATCCATGAGTAATCGAGGGAACTCCTCGAAATTTATATGGAAACATATGGTGATTTTGGTTTTATGAGAAGCATCCTAAGCATATGCTACCAAAACGCAAGATTTTGCACCGAGGTATACTATGGTTCCGAAGCTACTAAGAGAACTCCGGAGTCCTTATAGATACAAGTTTGGGAGTTTAGGCGCTGTTTTAAGAACTGAAAGCATATGCTACTATGCAAATTACATTCATCATCATCATCATCATTACCACGTCAGGGTCACCAATGTCACCAAATTCAACCTTATCTCCAGAGCATAAGGCACACATTTGACATTACTCCTGAGAAGTTAAAGTTGCTTCGATAATGTAACATTCTGTTCCACTTCGCCGAGATATTCTGGAAAACAACCTAATTTCAACCTTTTGCATTGCGTTTAGCGTTTATAGTATAATAACGCATCGCATCGCATATCTGCCAGGGCTGTCAAGCAAGCGCGCGGCGGCGCGGGCGCGGGCCGGGTACTATGCACAGAATACAAATTACTCACGGAGGTACTATGTGCGCTGCGTGTGCTTGTCGCACATGTCGAACGAGTGCCAGCCTATTGAAACTAGTCCGGTGACCGGCTACTTAGCACGTCACACGTGTTCACTTCGATTTTTTTTAATGATTGTTTAAAATTATCTGCAGGCTGCAGTTGATATTATAATATTTTGTAAGCGTGACTGTAATAAGATACGTAGAATAATATACACGTGTATTATTCTACGTATAGTACGCGTTTGCTTACTAGGTAACTAAAAAGAGTGAAATATTATTTTTAACAAAAAATTAAAACCGACTTCCAAGGTAAAACAATAACAACATCCTTATAATATGAACTAAAAAGTATTAAATAATTATTCCTATCTAATAGTGCCTTTTTACGAATTCGGCTAAAACTCAACTATTTCTGTACTCAATATTCATAATTTTGAAGTCGGTGCCAGTTCCAAAAGTTTCAAATATTCTGTCAGAGAACAGAAGATTCATCTGGTACCGGCTTCAAAATGATGAAGATTGAGTACAGAAATAGTTGAGTTTTAGCCGAATTCGTAAAAAGGCACTATTAGATAGGAATAATTATTTAATACTTTTTAGTTCATATTATAAGGATGTTGTTATTGTTTTACCTTGGAAGTCGGTTTTAATTTTTTGTTAAAAATAATGTCTATCTACTGTGGCCATGCTAGGGCTACTGGTGTTGCAGATGATTTGTAGACCGGAGAACAACAAGATGACGTCGGCAACCCAATTGCCACGAAATTAGGTTTTTGATATTCCATTTGCCACGAGGTGCTGCTTTGTAACCTTAGGGTCTAACGTGTCAAATAGACATATTATCGTGACACATGATATCTATATCGTGACATATTATATGAAAGCAGTTTGATACGATAACCCCTAACGGTGCGTCCACATTTGTATCATTTGCGCGATCAGATCTCCGTCGCGTATCATCGAAGCGTGTCAAAATGATACGCGTATCATGATACGCCCCGATCGCTATTAACCGCGTATCTGATACGTGTCGTATCAAATAC
Source organism: Lysandra bellargus (assembly GCA_905333045.1). Taxonomy (NCBI): domain Eukaryota; kingdom Metazoa; phylum Arthropoda; class Insecta; order Lepidoptera; family Lycaenidae; genus Lysandra; species Lysandra bellargus. Next base: position 6,882,200 of record HG995358.1, read on the forward strand.
GTGCATGATCGGCAAAATGATCTAAGGGTGCGTCCACATTTGTATCATTTGCGCGATCAGATCCCCGATCAGATCTCCGTCGCGTATCATCGAAGCGTGTCAAAATGATACGCGTATCATGATACGCCCCGATCGCTATTAACCGCGTATCAGATACGTGTCGTATCAAATACACGCATGATCGGCAGAATGATCTAATAGGCGTCCACACCATGATACGCATACTTGATACGGCGCGATGATCGCGACGGACATTTGATCGGAGATCTGTTCGCGCAAATGATACAAATGTGGACGCACCGTAATAGGCGTCCACACTATGATACGCATACTTGATACGGCGCGATGATCGCGACGGTGATCTGATCGGAGATCTGATCGCGCAAATGATACAAATGTGGACGCACCGTACGGCACCTGATGGCAAATGAAACATCAAAATCCAATGTTAAAATCCTTCATTATTTTATCGCGTGGAAAATGTCAGTACTTTTGTCCACAGCAAAATCTATCCTATGTCCTATCCCGATACCGAATTTTATCAAAATCGTTGCGGCTGTTTCAGCGTAAAGAGGTTATAGACATACACACTTTCGCATAATTATAACATTAGTATTAATAATTAATATACGATAAGCTGTACGAATAAAATGCTTTGGTATCGGACAAAAACTAAACATTATACAGGTGTAACAAAAATAAGTGATAATACTTTAGGGTGTGTACGTGTTCCTTGTAGAGAGTTCACTGTGAAAGTAGCAGCGCTGAAAGACACAACAACGTGAAAAAAAATAGGTCTTTCAGCGCTGCTACCTTCACAGTGAACTCTCTACAAGGAACACGTACACACCCTAAAGTATTATCACTTGTTTTTGTTACATACTGTAGAATGTTAAGCATATCAGTAGCGTAAGTATGTTTTATAAGTAAGAGGATTATTGTGTAATTTACGATGTAAAACATAATTTCATTAGCGATTTTAATTTAAAACAATGTATTTTCGTGTCTTGCGCAACGCCGCGCGCCGGTCCGCGGTATTGTACGATTCCCACGTCCTCTCTATTGTTAAGTAAAGTATTTAGCCAACTAACACGTATAATCACTTGACCTTGTACAACATGTCTTTCGCCTGTATAAAGCGTTTTTGTCTTTGATGAGCTTAGAGAGGTTCGTAGATTACGTCAAACTATAAGCAAAATGCGTCGTGTGTTTTTGGCGCTCCAAATATATAGGCCAGGGCTACTGTCGCTGTTACAAGCCTACTATATAGGGCAGCCATCCTCAACCCGCGGCCCGCCGGAACTTTATTTGTGGCCCGCGTGATGTTAAACCATTTTGAAAACGACCATCGGCAAAATAATATAAAGTCGTCGTGAAAGTCGTGAATTTTTTTTTCTTACTTTTAGATCGTTAATTTTAAAGGACGTTATTTTATAACCCTAAAATTTATTTTTGACACCAAGACCAAACCACGTATGTGGCCCGCATGAAAAAAAAAGGTTGGGGACCACTGATATAGGGTGTTATGTTGTGTCTGTTTCGACCTATAGTCTATATATAGTCCTATAGTATAGTCGATATAATATAATAAGGTTTTCCCAGTGGTCACTGACCTTTTACCTAATATCCTATATAGGTTATATAGGATATTAGGTAAAATCTATATGAAAAATGCTCGCACTGTTGTCAGCTAACTTAAGAAAAGATTGAACTCTTATAAAGGCACACTAGCTATTTGACCGAGCTTTGCTCGGTATTCGATAAAACACGAATAAAATGATATTTTCTAAAAATGATTCCTAGCTAGATCGATTTATCGCCCCCGAAACCCCCTATATTCTCATGAAAATCGTTGGAGCCGAATAGATTCATCGGAAAATCTCTTGGTAACTCTGAGAATTATGAGTTCGAAGATGCGATACTTTTCATACTCAGTTCCCGTAGAGCAGGGGTCACCAAATGGTGGACCGCGGTCCGCATCCGGACCAGTACCCACTGTGGGTCAGTACCCACTATGTGCGAACCAAGCATTTTCGAAGATGAACACCGTTAAAAATAAATTTCGGTCTCGACTTATGAACATCTCCAGGATTTAATATCATTATAGCTTGCACCTATTTCACTCCAAACATCAGAGAAATATATAGTTATGAAAATTTACACTTTTCTCATCGATTTTAAGTAACTAAATACCTTTGTAAATTCCGTAATTACCTGTTTAATTATTTTTTTTGTGTAGACCGCGAAGTTCGTTTTATTTCTTAATATGGACCCCGAGCGAAACTAATTAGTGACCCCTGTTGTAGAGTATGAAAAAAACTATATCGCCCTTAGGCGTATTTCTTATTTCTTTTGTTCGAAAGCTCATAATCATCGGCTTGCTCAGTGGTAGAATTTTTCGAAGGTTTTAATTTCTTAATTTATGTTATTTTACAGGAGTCACATGCTCCAAGCGGACTCGGAGGAGATGCTAAACAGCTGGGTGTCAGCGTTGCAGAACGGCATCAGAGCGGCGATACAGCAGGGCCAAAGCCGCGACCCCGACTCCCAGCTAGTGCTGGTACCAGATGACACTAGCAAGAGCGTCAGCCCCGCTATGAAGAAGATTAGGTAAGGAGGTTGGCTACTCGCCATACATTCAAGGACAGCCATGCTACGATTATGAAGAAGATTGGGTAAGGAGGTTGGCTAGTCGCTATACATTTGAGGTCAGCCTGCTATGAAGAAGATTAGGTAAGGAGGTTGGCAAGTCGCCGTACACTTAGGCCTGTATAAATATTCAGTACTTAAGATGCGACCCGGTCACAAGAAGCGGTTCTGCTCTGTGATTGGTCCAAAATTTGACAGCCAACCAATAACAGAGCCTGAACCGTGTCTTGAGACCGAGATGCATCTTGAGTACTGACTGACAGTCCCGCTATGAAGATTAGGTTAGGAGGCTGGATGTTAGCGCTACTGAACGGCATTAGAGCGGCGATACAGCAGGGCCAGATGCGTTTACCCATGAGGCTGACATTACACTTAGTGTTAAAGGCCTCACTACAAAAAATATTTAAAAAAAACCATGAGCCAGAGCTGGTACCAGATGACACCAGCAAGAGCGTCAGTCCCGCTGTGAGATTAGGTAAGGAGGTTGGCAAGTCGCCAGAAATTTAAAGTAGTGACTAGCGAGACCTTAGGGCAGGGGTCGCCAAGTAGTTTTAGGTGGCGTCCGGATACTGTAGGAAATTTTTTACGAGGTCCAGAAAAAAACACTTGTCTTATAGATCAGTTAACTAAAGCTGGCACGTTCACAGTGCTCACACTTATGCAATTTTACTATACAGTATGTTTAAAAATATAATATGTTTGCATCATGATAAAAATTATCGTATAATCTGCGTACGATAATAATATGCTATCGTACATCGTACGTACGCACAAAATTATCGTATGTGTACGATAATTATCGTACGCTTCTGAACGCTGGCCGCGCGCCGATTACACGTTACCGACTTGTAACATCACGCTCTATTTATAAACAGTAGCATAAGAAAAACAATATCTGTCCCCTTCACGCTCATAAGATAGACCGCGCGCGAGAGAGACGGACAGACTTTTTATGATGCGTATGCGTATGCGATGCGTACAACCGCAATGTTTAAATGTGTTGATCGTGCCAGTTCTTGTTAACTGACCTGTATGTAGCTTAAAAATATTACTGTAATTAATAAAGGTATACGTATACCTTATCTATGTATTAATTGATACTTGGTATAAAATACATTACAATATTTCGCGGTCCGAGATTCGACCTTTCGCGGTCCGCAAACGGACCGCGGTCTGTCCCTTACGATATTGATACGCTGCAGAATATGCTAAACGATAAAATAATAATTGATTCATGCTTATAAAAATACCTAAGCTTGTATACATTTAACGGGTAATATGGTGGAATCTGGCGATTTACTTTTTTTTTGTATTATAACATAATAAGGATACTATCATAAATTGGCAGGAAGTCAGTAGTACCGCCACAATTTGTTTACGTTCTTTTGTAACGCGGTGTTATGAGAGGGCTATAATTCAAAGGCTCCTATATCACTATCAGATTCGCGACGGATTCGCAATGCTCACTAGATGTATGACCGCCGCAATCGTTACCCCCGCAAACCGACAATGTGATAAGACCCTTAGGATTTAGTCTCGAAACCTGCGGACAGCGGGACGAGAATGGCGTGGCGGTGACGCAACGTGTGACAATATAAAGATTTATAATTTATATGCATAGTCCCCGAAAACCGAGCGGCGCGCGGCGTACTAGACGGCTTATCCATATAAATATTCACATTGTAACGCGCCGCGCCGCCGCCGCGTCGGGCGTCGCTCTCGCCCCGCTGCCCGCTGGTTTCGAGACTGAAGCCTTAAGGTCAATAAAAAATACAAAATGAACTTTAAAATACTGATGTCAAAGTTATGTTTCAGAATCTGGGAGCAGCTGCTCAGTATCCCGGGCAACAACGCGTGTTGCGATTGCGGCGGCGCCAACCCGCGCTGGGCCAGCATCAACCTCGGGATCACGCTGTGTATCGGTGAGTGTGCGAGCGAGATAGCGCTATGTGTGACAGAGAGTGAGAGGCGGCGCCACCCCGCGCTGGGCCAGCATCAATATCGGCATCACGCTGTGTATGGGTAAGTGAGCGAGCGAGATAGCGCTGTGTGTGACAGAGAGAGAGGCGGCGCCAACTCGCGCTGGGCCAGCATCAACCTCGGCATCACGATATGTATTGGTGAGTCAAAAAGGCAATTTAAAAAGTATAAACGTCAGTTTATTGACATTAGAACTTTTTAAATTGTGTTTTAAAAAGTTGAAATGTCAAAATTGTAACCATAAGCAATGAAGTTCCTTACTGTTCATCAAAGTAACAATTAGAGGACAGTATAAGTCCCTTATGGCATGCGGGTGTTATTTCAGAAACGCAGAAGTCACAACGCACAGCGATTCGACGTAATAAATACTCTTATATTATGACTTAATGAAATATGGCGTCATAGCAGCTAAAGTGCGGTTGTTTGTTATGTTTAAAATATAATTTTGTTGCAGAATGTTCCGGCATACATCGATCGCTGGGAGTTCACGTCAGTAAAGTGCGATCTCTTACGTTGGATGACTGGGAACCAGATATCATAAAGGTGAAACCTTAAATCAAATAAAGACCATGATAACGCAAGGGCAGTGTTAAAATTGAAGTACCTTAGCTTACACGCATAAGAGCCAGTCCACACGGCGCGTTGCGTAAACGTTGCGTCGACGCAGCGCTGCCGTTTGGTGCATAGCCGGCTACACGGGCGCTGCGATGAAGCGTTATTACGAAGCAGTCTTAACGTCAACACCCTTTCCCACTTCGTCTCGAGGGCTGCTGTCCGTCATGTGTGCGTTACACCTTGGTTATTTGAATGTAAACAACGCAACGCTGACGCAACGCGCCGTGTGGACTGACTATTGGGGTTAATTCAGACGCAACGCGACACGTAGATGCATTTCAAGATTTGTATTTGACAGATTTGCAAGTCGTCTCACGCAATTGAAATCTGTCAATTCAGTACAAATTTAGAAATGCATCTACGTGTCACGTTGCGGTCTGAATTAACCCTAACGCACACACATGCAAAAATACTACGCTACTTTGCGTTATTTCATGCGCGACAGACAGACTAGCCGTACAAAAGTGTGATTGATTAACATAAATAAAAGACAGTTTCATTCTATTTGCAGAACTCTACTAATCTTTTTTGTCATTGTGACTTTACTAAACTATTGAATCATTAATGAGTCAAAATATTTGTGTTGTAGGTGATGGCGGAGCTGGGTAACAAGGTGGTGAACTTGATCTATGAAGCGAACACCGAGGGGACCACCATAGTGCGGGCAACACCGGAGTGTGAAACGTAAATATATATTAATTACACATACACTTTGAAACTGACAAGTAAATGCAGTAAGGTTGAATGGCCATTAGCCATACTCCTTTAATGTATAAAATGTTTCTTTTGTTTATCTTTTTACATTCATTAATAGTAATTATTAAAGAGTAAAAATTTGAAACCTAATTTATGAGTACTGTAAATCTTATTAACTCAATTGTAAGTACCCTTTTATAAGTCAAACATGCCAACATCGGTTCATCTTCCTAAGTAATACAACAATGTATGTCCATCTATCCCAGTTTCTCAAACCGGTTTCTTTTTCTTAACTTTAAAAAAATATAATTTAAATCCTTTTTCATAGGCCCGTGCGTGAAGCGTGGATCCGCGCGAAATACGTGGACCTGCTATTCGTCAAAAACATAGTGGAGTGCGGCTCGCCGGCCAAAGAATCGCCGCTAAGGAACGGACGACGGTGGTCCGTGCGACGCGCTAGACGCAGGTAAAATATTAAAAAACAAATAAAAAAACGGTTGCCCGTAAAGTCGGTTCACTGACGATAGTTGAACGTGACAACGTGCCTCTTTGCCTCTTTGTCGCTCGTTCCACGCTCTCGCTTGCACTTCAAGCCCTAAATGGAACGCCTCAGAGCGAGATAACGCCGCATGTGTCATGTTTTTTCGTGCGTGCAGCCGGCTCCATCGAATTATAAGACGTTGTCACGTCAAAAAAACATATTATGTACCGGCGCATTGAGAAACCTCCTCCTTTTTGGAAGTTGTTTTTTTTTTAATGAAATAAGGGGGCAAACGAGCAAACGGGTCACCTGATGGAAAGCAACTTCCGTCGCCCATGGACACTCGCAGCATCAGAAGACCGAGGTGCGTTGCCGACCTTTTAAGAGGGAATAGGGTAATAGGGGAGGGTGGGGATGGAAAGGGAAGGGAAGAGGATAGGGAAGGGAATAGGGTAGGGGATTGGGTCTCCGGTAAACTCACTCACTCGGCGAAACACAGCGCAAGCGCTGTTTCACGTCGGTTTTCTGTGAGAACGTGGTATTTCTCCGGTCGAGCCGGCCCATTCGTGCCGAAGCATGGCTCTCCCACTTAAGTTAAAGTTAAAAAGTATAGCGAATTTAAGGCATGTTGACAGTGAAAATCTTAAAGGAAAACTGTTTGATGGGTGTAAAAACTAACCTTTTTCATAAACAAGAGAATCCGTATTATAGCGCTTACAGACCAACGGTACTTGTCGACGGCTGCCGTCGTCTGCCGTCGACGCGTGCCGCCAACTGCCGTTGACAATGCCGTTCGTCAGTAAGAAGCCTTGGTAGAACTTCAGTAGCTTTTGCTAAAAAGAGAAATTCTTACTCTAGTTTCTTGTTTATTACATTTGAATGTATCTAATACTTTAAATATAATAGCACCTCTCGTCTTAATAATTTATAATAATAATAATAATAAATTCTTTATTTGCACACACAAAAGAAAAGACATAAATGAGACAAAAAAAACAAAAGACATAACAATAACTAAAAAGTAAGTATATAAAAAATTACAAAATAGTGCAAAAAGGCGGTCTTACTGCTTTAAGCAATTTCTTCCAGACAACCGATAGTAAAATTAAAAATATAAATATACTAATTACTTACATACAATATTAATAACATAATATATAATAAACTAAATAAACTTTACACAGATATAATAAGACAAAAAAGTATACTTAAATAAAATAACCTACACACCAACAGTTTTATATAGAGAGGTCTAAGTAATATTGTTTTACACGTTTTTTGAATATATTTGTAGATTCAGATTTTTTAATGAAATCGGGTAAGGAGTTCCAGAGTAGAATAGCGGTGATGGCGAAGGAAGAATCATAGAATGAAGTTTTATGAGATGGAAAAGCAAGAGTAAGTTTGTTTGCAGAGCGAAGAATAGGATTGTTATGACCGAGAAAATTGAATTTTATTTTTAGGTAGTCAGGAGTTGAAGCATTAAAGAGGATATTATATAGTAAATGCAGGACGTGAGAACTTCGTCGCATCGTCATTCATCATCGTCGAGACAGATATTCAGACACATGATCAAATTTGCGAAGGCCAAAGATAAAACGGATGCACAAATTTTGGAGTCGTTGAAGGGAAGAGAGGAGATTTTCATTTAAATCACAGTAACAAACATCAGCATAGTCTAGAATCGGGAAGAGTAAGTTCGTGGCTAGTTTAATTTTAGTTGCGACTGGAAGGAAATTGCTTAATCGTCTGAGGGAAGCGGTGGCAGCGTTCATCTTTTTGCGAAGTTCCTGGATCTGGATATCCCATGAGAGAGTGCGGTCGAAGTAAACTCCAAGGTTACGCACGGAGGAGCTCTAGGGAATAACATTCCCGTCAAGGACAATATCAGGTAATGAGTTTCAGTCCACTTTCGCAATTAGATGTCTGCTGCGAATAATAATAGATTGTGTTTTATTTGGATTAAGGACTAAACCATAGGCATTGCATGACGACCTCCGTGGCGCAGTGGTGAGCGCGTTGGTAGCTCAAGCCGGAGGTCGCGGGTTCGAGTCCCGTCGACGGAACAAAAGTTTATAAAAAGTTCCTGGGTCATGGATGTGTATTAAATGTGTGTATCATATAATAAAAATCTTAAATATATGTATAGTATAAAAATATTAAATATATTTCCGTTGTCTGGTACCTGTAACACAAGTCCTTCAGGTACTTAGCACGGGGCCAGACTGACGTGGTGTGAAGCGTCCATAGACATTATTATTATTATTATTATATTATTGCTCCACTTCGATATTTCATCTAAATCAGCATTAGTTTGAGCAATACCGTAGGATAGTAATGGGAGCAGGACATGGATATATATTTGTAGGTTATCGGCATACATATGATAGGAAGAGGAAATTTTGCGAGAAATTTAGTTAATGAAAAGAGAAAACAAGAGAGGTGATAACACACTGCCTTGGGGCACACCGGCAAAAATATCGCACCAAGATGACGCTGTGTTGTCAATTTTGATGCGTTGTCGGCGCCCCTGTCGGAAGCTGCGGAACCATGCTAATACGTGAGCTAAGAAGAAGTAAAAGAATATCATGGTCTACTGAATTGAAGGCATTGCTAAAGTCTAATAGAGTAAGTATAGTTAATAATTGATTTTCCATCCCAAGACGAATATCATCGGTAATTTTCACCAAGGCCGTGGAGGTGCTATGCCCGAAACGAAAGCCAGATTGTAGTGGACTTAGTAAATTATGAGAATTGAGAAAATACTGAAGTTGATGATGTACAGAACGTTCTAAAATTTTTGAGAGGAAGGGAAGGATAGAGATTGGACGGTAATCACTGAAAGATACCTATAAAGATAAAGACCTACTCAGTTTTTTGGGGAGAGGAATTATATTCGCACATTTTCAGGAGGAGGGAAAGACGCCGGTTGTAAGTGAGAAGTTAAGGATGGTGTATAAGAATCGGAGCTAAAATATCTAATAAGGGAACTATCATATTTCGACCTATGCAGTCACTGCCCAAGGCCCTTGAAGAAATTGACATGACAGCCTTTTTAACCTCTTTGACTGTCAGCTCTCTAAAAGAAAAGGAAGTATTATCAGGAGAAGGTAAGGTGGACAGATCGCGGATAGTTTGAGCTTTCCTACGTGTGTCAAAAACTCGTGCTGATCCGGTGAAATGGGTATTCAAGTGATCTAAGTTTAAATCCGAAGGAATGGCTGCTTTAGTGCTTTGGAATCTTTACCAACACCCAGAGATTTTAAAAATTTCCAGACTTTAGCTGGATCAGCGTTTTCAACTGATGACTGAATGTGGCATCTCTGCGCATCCCTGTAAGCAGTGTTGCAGCGATTTCGTAATATATTGCACTTTAGCTTGTCTGTTTCCGAGTGAGATTTTCGAAATTTAGCTTTGGCTCTGTTCTTTTTGTTTATAAGGGATCTGATTTCGTCTGTCAGACAAGGTGCTGGCAAGTGCTTAATTTTAACCGGACGTAAAGGAGCATGTGTATCAAACAGTTTAATGATGGTGTGGTTAAAAATATTTATTTTGTCGTCAATCGTCTGGGCATTAAAAATGTCAGACCAGTCGACATTATTAGCATCCTCGCGAAGACGATCAAAATCCATGTTTTTCATGGCTCTTTGCATAATTATTTTAGGTTTTGTCTAAGGGCCAACCCACACGTACCACAACCACACGACATCGCAACGACAAAATGTCGTCGAGCTGTGGTTACGTGTGAATGGTGTCGCTGCAGCATTTTGTGGTTGCGTTGTGGTTCCGACAAAATGTCGACGGCCAGTGGTTGCGACGTGGTTGCGTCGTGTGCAAGTCGAGCTATTGTAGTTCGACTCCGGCTTTTATAGCGGAAACACGTCTTGCCCAAAGTCATGGATTTCGAAGAGGACACTATTGTTGCTATCCTTGCTATATGTATTATTTTTTTACTTTGTTTCTTTTTGAGTCTACATCAATTTTGGTGTAAGAGAATTCCACATAATTTCTTCAGACTGGAAGCTTAAAAATCGGCCAAGTGCGAGTCGGACTTGCGCACGAAGGGCTCCGTACCGTCCAAGAGCAAAATAGGCAAAAAATTGCGTTTTTTGTATGGGAGCCCCCCTTCAATTTTTTATTTTATTTTAATATTATTATTAATTATTAAAGAACACATACAATCAAGGATTTTGTAAAAATTTCAAGTGTCTAATAGTTACCCTTATTGAAATCGAGCAAAAAAGGCAAAAAATCACGTTTGTTGAATGGGAGCCCCCCTTAATTATTAATTTTATTTTGTTTTTAGTATTTGTTGTTATAGCGGCAACAGAAATACACAATCTTTGAAAATTTCAAGTCTAGCTATAGCAGTTTTTGAGATACAGCCTGGAGACAGACAGACGGACAGACGGACAGACATCGAAGTCTCAGTAATAGGGTCCCGTTTTTACCGTTGGGAGAGCGCGGGCGGCGTGTCGTTGCATCGACGCAACGTTGTGGTTGCGATGTGGTTGCGACCTGGTTGCGACCTGGTTGCGATGTGGTCGGTATTTTACAAGTGGTCGACAACGACTGCAAAATGTGGTGCTTGTGAATGGTCCAGTTCATTTACAATACGAAATATACGCCCGACCACGTCGCGTGTTTGTCGTGTGGTTGTGGTACGTGTGGGTTGGCCCTTAGCTACTCGCCATTTGTATGATAGGAAAATACAGTCATGATAAGAGAATCCGTCAGCTGGGTGTTGGCCGTGAGTATCAACTAGATGAGGTGAAGATAGAATCATAAGGTCTAGAAGAGAGGGTATGGAGTGAGGATAGTGGTGTGTAGCTTGTAGAGGAAGGAAACTTAAGTTAAAGGAATTTACGGAGGAAGTTAGCTTTTTGGCCCGATGGTCGTCTTTAAGAAGACATGTGTTAAAATCTCCCATGAATATAGTATGGTCATATGAAGGAGTGAATTTATCGAGAATATTTTTGTCGAAGGAGGGAAAGTAATTGACGGTAAGGTTAGGACTATAGAAGACACCTAAAAGTAATTTAGAATGACCATTTGTAACTTCTATCAGGAGATGTTCAGTCTCGTCGGCGGGTGGTGGTTGTGCAGAAGTTCTTAGGATTTTATAACTGATATTAGATCGGAGGTATATAGCTACCCCACCACCGGGTCTGCCGATTCGGTCGTTCCTAATCAGTTGATAGCCAGGCAAAGAGTAGGAGGTAGAGGACAGACATGGTTTAAGCCAGGATTCATAAACTAGTATAGCATGAACAAAGTTTAATTTATTTGTGAATCCCAAAACGAATTTACTGTTAACCAAAATCTATTATACTGTCGACGATTTTATTAATGATGAAAGCATATTAATATAATAATTATTTAAAGTAATATATTTTTAATCTTGACAATTTCTAAATTATTTTTTGCAATATATGTATACATATTATGGACTTACTAAATTTTATGACATTTGACTAATTATAATTAATTACTATTATTTTTACTATCAATATTGTAATAATTGAAATTAATAATATTGTATCTAGAGAACCAACAAAATTAAATTTAAGTTTTATTAAAATATTTGCACGTCGAGATGTATCCGACAAAACATGAGCGCTAGCTTACATTGTACCATCTTATTGTCAACTAGCGACCCGCCCCGGCGTCGCACGAGTATAAAATATATAGCCACTGAAAAAATGATTAAAATAGATAGCCTATGATCCTTCACGTGGTCTACTTCTTATCTGTGCCAAATAACATAAAATTGCTCCAGTAGTTCGCGAGATAAGCCCTTTCAAATAATTTCCCCCGTTTTTTTTCACATTCTCCTATTAGTATTAGCGTGATAAAATATAGCCTATGGCCTTCCTCAATAAATGGGCTATCTAACACTGAAATATTTTTTCAAATTGGACCAGTAGTTCCTGAGATTAGCGCGTTCAAGTTAGCCCTTTCAAATAATTTTCCCCGTTTTTTCCCCATTTTCCTCTATTTCTTCGCTCCTATTAGTGTTAGCGTGATAAAATATAGCCTACCTTCCTCGATAAATGGGCTATCTAACACTGAAAGAATCATCAAAATCCGTTGCGTAGTTTTAAAGATTAAAGGGAACAAAGGGACATGAGGGAAAAAAAGCGACTTTGTTTTATAATATTAATAAGTATAGAATACCATGTTTTTGCAAATAAACGTTCTTATTCATATTCTTATTTATTTTTTCCAAAATAAACGGACCGAAATATATTTTTCCAAAACGAACGAAATGAATGTCCCCACGAAACTTTGTATATTTTATGATAGTGATAAGATTAAACTTATTTAATCTTATCACTAAACATAAATAATATCTTGATACTTATATCAAGTTAAAATTTTAATAATTTTAGGGTCCGGACGGCTCCAGTGATACCAGAAACTATAAAGGACGAGAAAAGCGACCAGAACAGTAACGCCAGTGGTACGTGCTTATACAATTTATTTACGCTACGTGCGCTTCTTCTATTCGTGAGAAAAAGTCCTTTAATAAAAATATGTATTGCACACAATGTCTTAGAAATTATTTTCACAATATAAAATGTTGCATTCATACAATATGTTTTTATACTAAAACTAGCTGTCCCGGCAAACGTTGCTTTGCCATAATATATTTGCCATATTATTTTATTGAAGTGACTAAATAAGTATGTCACCATGGCAACGTCGATCGTTATCTCGTCGCACAAACAATGGTCGCCGTCAGTCTCAGGTTGTAATAATTTACTATTATTTATTCAACAAATACACTTATCAATATATAAAATATCGAGTAGCCGATTCTCAGACCTACTGAATATGCATATAAAACTTGGTAAAAATCAGTAAAGCCGTTTCGGAGGAGTTCGTGGACTAACATTGTGACACGAGAATTTTATATATAAGATATTAATTTTCATCTTTCCCGATGATATTACCATATGGCTAAGCTAAGACATTACATTAATATTAAACTCGATGAAAAAATTTGTTGTCAGTCTAAATATTAGTTACATGTGCGTAATGTTTGTTTGACAGTAACGCTTTATTTACTGATCAAATTTTAATAAAAATGTTAATATTATTCCAGGTTTAATTTACACAAGGCTACAAATGTATGGCAAATATGTCAGTTTTATAACTTCCAAATACTTTCAGTGTCCGAAAGCTCGAGCAAATCGGACAGTCCGGTGCTGGAGATCGGTTCGGAGCTGGCGTCGGAGCGGCCGGTCGACCTCAGCCTGCCCTCAGACCACGACTCCACGGAGGGCGAGGACGACGACGCCGGTGAGTGATGGAACTGCACAGTTCCGACTTCGAGTTCAGATGCCGATGGACATAGACTTCGATTTACAGTAGACATGGATGGGGCTTATTAAAATAAAGTGAGGACCTTGTGGGGCATTAATAAAACACGTCTTTGTGTACTTTAGGTTTATGTGACTTGTAGTAGACATTTCCACTTTGTAATTGCACTTTATCAACGTGTTTAGTTATCTACGGCATCCTAATTAGTAGAAATAAGGCTCAGAATTAAGTAGGGCAGTCATTTACATTTATTTTTCACGAACAATTTTTGAATGCCTTTGAATGATAATAAAAAAGTGAAAACTCAAAATTCTTGAATTTTTCATATGGGGATCTCTTCTAAGCCCTTTTAAGATTAGCTCAAAAGAATAAAAAAAAGTCTAGATCTCTTGTTTTGGAAAAATCTGCGTTTTTCATGTTAACATTAAAATGATGACTATTAAGAAATTAAAAGCATAACAATTAAACAAATTGTGATAATTTAATTTTGTTGACGGATTATTGTTTATTGATATGTCTACTTAGTACCCATTTTTTTATTTCTTAATATTAATTAATATTTAACCAGTTAAACTACTTTTTTAGTTCACGTGGCAATTTGCGGCAAGTCACGCGAAACACGAACTGCGTTTTTACCGTTACTTTCGCCGCTCAGTTAAAGTTTTAAGGATTGTTGATAGAGTTCCAGGAGTTAGGACTTTTTTTAGGAAATTTCCTGCTCTTTAAGGATCTATTAATTTTAAACTTTGACTATCTCAAATAGTTTTTGAATAATTATAAAAAACCAAACCCTTCTTTTTTTGTTCACTTGCTTATAACTTTTGCATTTTTTTCAACCCCTCTTGGAATTTTGATAGAATGTTCTAGATGGTATTCCGAATCAAATAAGCCTAAAATCATAATTTTCGGTACATGAGATCAGGTTTTAAGGAAAATAGCACTTGTGAACCAGAGTATATGGCACAAGGCAAAACACGGCTGAGTTAATTTACTGTATATTATATTGTGTAATAGTATTGTATAATAATGTTCCAGACGGTTGTTTCGGCGAGGTGTCAGCGCTGTCGGCGCAGGCGGTGCTTGGCGTGGCGGCGCGCGCGCACAACGTGAGCGTGATGCGCGCGGCACTCGCGGCGGGCGCGCACGCGTCCGACCCTGCCCACCACGGCCGTACGCCGCTGCACGCCGCCGTGCTCAGCGTACGTGATACGTTTACTGATAGTTCTATACTTTACCCAATCGTTGGCATTGCCTATTATTGGCATCATACATATTTGCTCGCACAACGAGAACGTAATGCGCGCGGCGCTCGCGGCTTGCATATAATGGGAAAAATACGGATTACCCCGTCGTAAAATAAATAAATAACTTGGCAGTTGTTGGCAGTCGTCCCATTATTGGTATCTTAGATTTGTGTTTCAAAATCCCTTTATACCAATATTAAGATTTACCGTAGTAGTAAGCCTTAAAGTGCCAATATTTTCATGCATTTAAAATCGTCTCAAATAGTCAAACGCTTCAAAAAGTAAGTTCAATATAAAAATTATTATACATATGATTTTTTATATTGATAAACAGGGCTCAGTGATGGCGTGCTCGTTCCTGCTGCTGAATGGCAGTAAACTGAACGCGCAGGACGACGACGGCATGACGCCGCTGCACCTCGCCACTGACGCTGGACACACCGGACAGGTAACATGTTTTGTTAGATAGACGATCAATTACACTGGTAGCTGTCACAAAAAGAAAATGGGGCCGACTGAACCAAAATTATCAATTGTTGATGAAGACACTCCAATATGAAAAAAACTTCACAAAGTTCGTGTTTCTGTGTGTGACTACAGAGGACGCGTTTAAGGGCTTTTATATTCGTCTTGTTATTCAGGACGCACTCTTAGCGGGCCCCTAGACGATCAATTTTATTGAGCAATATTATATTGACAGTCTTGGGTTAATATTGAATGCGCCTGCCTTTCAATATTGTTGTCAAATAAGTTGTTCAATAAATATTGTGTATGATAATGCGCAATAAAATTGATCGTCTAGGGCGGGCCCCTAAGCTTTACGTTTGATTAATTACCTCTTTTTACGCAGTGATTGAACCAATTCAAGATTCGCTGCATACAGCTCGACAGGCTTTAAATTAACGTGGGCGGGAGCGCTGCTGGTAAAGAAGAACTGTCAAAAATGACGTTTTTGTATGATGGCAGCGTTAGTTCCTTTTTTCGCCACGTTCATTTAAATTTTAAAGCCTTGTCGAGCTGTATTATCGATAGCTTTACTAATACGCGTAGCAATGACAGTCAAGATCTGCTTGTGTTAGTGTCTTTTATGTTTAATTTCCAAGGAGATTCCTCGACTCACAACAAAATGTCAAATTGACCAATTCCAAAACAAATTCTACACAAGTCAATAAAGTGGCTATACACAGGATGCATTTAAGGCTTCTTACAGACGAACGGCACTTGTCGATGGCAATCGCTGGATTTTTTTCGTTTATTTTAATTTTGTCACTTGTCGATGGCAATCGCTGGATTTTTTTTTCGTTTATTTTAATTTTGTCACTTGTCGACGGCAATCGACGGCTGCCGGCGACAAGTGCCGTTCGTCTGTAAGCGCTGTAAGGACCTTTGTATTCGTTTTGTTATTCAGGACGTTATTTTCTTATACGAAGCTACAACAATTGCATGAATATTTCCAGGTGTGTCTACTCCTCCGGTACCGCGCCGACCAGTCTATAGCGGACAAGCAGGGCCGCACGCCGCTCGACATCGCTGTCGCCAATGCCAACGCCGACATCGTTACTCTGTTAGTATATCGTATTTTACTCATGGCTGCTTCTCTTTTTCACTCTTGTTTGCACGGGCACAGAATCGCGATGACATTGCATTCGTTTTTTATAAATTTTTTATACGCAAAGTTTTCATTAAAATAACAGATTAGCCATTCCATATAAAAGTGCTAAGATGCTTGAGAAACGGTGATTTTTTAACTAGTATCACCTGGAATTTATTTACTCGTATTTTGCAAAGACTCGAAACGGAATAATGTTAACTCTGTATTTTCAAGTACGAGTGAAATAGACGAATTGCAGCTTAAATAATATATAATTCTCAAAATATAGTAAACATGCGCATATTACCTTCTCCAGTTTTGTCGAGCGGTCCTTAAAGTAGAGCGCGGCCTATATCAGCTTTATTCTTAATTAACTTTACTCGTCTAATATTTGTAATAAAAAATTTTTCGCAGATTACGTCTGACAAAGCTCAACGAAGAGATGCGAGAGAGCGAGATGTCATCAGATGATACCTACAACGAGGTGTTCCGCGACTACACGCAGCTGGCACACTCGCACCCCGAGCGTCTCGTGCGAGCGAGACACAACAACAACGAAGGTACGTGTGTGAGCGAGACAGCAGACAGACAGCGAGATGACACGTACAACGAGGTGTTCCGCGACTATACGCAGCTGGCGCATTCGCACCCCGAGCGCCTCGTGCGAGCGAGACACAACAACAACGAAGGTGTGTAATAACGAGTGCGAATAAGATAGCAAACTACTTGACGAGTGAGTACGATTACGTACAACTCGAGTACACGAGGCGCTCAAGATGCTGAACGCCGCGTGCAAGTGAGTCACAACAACAAAATATACTAACGAGTGCAAACGAGATAGCATGCTACCTAATACGTCACTAATTCATTCGTAACCAACCAATGTACTCGATAATTGAATAAAGTTACGTACGATTTTCTCAGAAAATAACTCCAAAATGGCGTTTTAATTTCAAAATGGCGTTCTAACTTCAATATGGCGTTTCGTTCAAAATGGAGTTTTCGACTGTATTTAAATTATATTTTTAATCTTTCAGGCGAACAGTCAAGCGAATGACGAATAGAGAAACGTTTAAGAAGACTCAGGCTTTGGTGGCGGGAGTGAGGCCCGTCCGTGTTCGACACTACATGACAAGTACATATAGTACATCCCAGTAAAACACACAGATACTGAGGTATGTTTATATAACAATTTTGTAGCTAGTGTTCGTTTGAAGTATATGAAAGAAAAGTCTTATTATTGCCTGCACTGGTTAAATTTTGGTGATGCGATAGCTTTCGTTCACCAAGACTCTAATGGCGAATCAAAATAAAGCCCATATTATAATACTATATTTCAACCTAAAAAAAATCGGATCTGTCACAAGAAATGTATTCGGAGTTTCAGCCAATCACGTGATTCATTTTAAACAATTAATTCAAGCTCTGCTATCTTTCATGATACATTTCCAATATGCCAATCTAGCAGACCTTGGATAGTTATTCTCTGTGTAAATATTTTTATTTAGAAGAGGGTGTTTAGTTATGTATAGGGAATAGGGATAAATCTCTGTTTGTGTCGTTATGAAAAATACAGGGTGCAATTAAACCTTCCTGCCAAATTTTGATATATTGACCTTTGTTAAAAATAAAAATACACGTATTTTTTCTTTTATAGTCACTCAGTACTAAAATGTTGAGAAATAGCTTCCGAAAGTTATCCTAAAAACACTACAATTAATGGATACGATGCGTCGGGCGCGCGTGACATGCCCCTGCGCACCCCCTCTCATTCCCCAGCGCCGCGAGTGACCGTTCTGCAACCATTTTAAATGGGATAAAATATGTCATTGAAAAAAAAATACCCATTTTTTTTTGGTTAAATGGACTCTCCTAATGATACCTAAGCCCTGGAAAAAATTTGGCAGGAAGGTTTAATTGCACTCTGTATTGCACTTGTACCAGTAAAAATAATCAAAAATATATTATAATGGTATTTAATAATGTTATTCATAAAAATTTGAATGTGATTTATGCATCGAATATTGGTTGTTATTCTATGGCTTTTAAGACTAGGTATTCATCACAGACATAGATCAATATAGATACCGTATGTGTATGTACTTCGAGTGTCATATCGCGTTCCCAAACGACGAGCAATGCTCGTCTTGTGAAAGTCTGTTCTTTAGTCTGCTATCGGAATCGGACGTCAATCGGAATTATAAAATCCCTAAATGCCTAAATGTGCCGTATTGAGCTGTAGAAATTATTATTATTATTATTATACTAATGGAGCGACATGCGGTATCTATCTTGATCTATGTCTGTGGTTTTCATAAAAAAACTGAATTCGATATTGATTTGGAACTGTTATTAAATACAATATTATATGCTGCCGCGATATTGTTAGAATATGAGGTGTCACATACAGATACTTTAGATATCGCTAGATTTCGTGAATTAAATGTTATGATGTTAAAATATTGAATAACTTTTTTATAAAGTTCCGTGGTCTCTTTTTATATTACTACATTCCGTCAATAAAATATATTCTTTATTATTTTAATTAATTTTTTTTTTTAATTACAACCAGTGTTTAGAACGAAATATTCGATTTAAAATAAAAATAAAAGTAATCTCAATAGGTGAACCACATCGTTAGTAAAAATTAGGATAAAATATAGGACTGCTAGAACTTGTAAAGTTTTCTTCCTACTCACATATATTACAAAAATATAATAATTACTTGTTTATTGCATAGTAAGAATAGTAAGTTTTAGATTTATTTATTTTGTATCACATTTTTGTATATTTTTTTTTATATTATAGATTAAGTACTATGTTTTTTTTTTTTTTTTAATTTAAACATTTAATCATTCTCATAATTTTTAGATGATCTCTTCTATGAGGCTGTAACTTTAGCTGCCAATTCCTAAATTTGACGTTTAAACATATCTTCCAAGTTCCAACTGATTTTGATAACAATTTTTCATATAAATTAGATTAGATTAGCGATATATTATCCACTTTAATATGGCCATAATCTTAATTTATTTTCATGAAATTGACTGAAATTATTGACACATCGCTAGTAAGTGCAGAATAAAAAAACAAAAGTTGCGTGTATCGCCGTTTCTTGCGAAAAATGATTTGGAACGAAGCAATGAAATAAAGTTTGAGCAGCTAGGCTGTGTAATGAAACAGCCTATATGTCAGACATTAACATGACAGCATTTTATTCTGAGAAATATTTCTGAAATAAAAATGCTGCTTGTATACTAGGATATGAAATGATATTGTGATTTTTTTAAAGAATGTAGCACCTGTAATAATACTTATTTTAAAATTCGAATCTTTCCAAATTTTCTAAGGACTAATACAGCCCACTTTGATGGTGTGCGTCAAACAATTAAGCAGCTATTTATCACATAATATTATGTGTGCTAAATATTATTTAATTTGATTTAATGAATTTATTTTATATGTATGTAAAGAAACCAAAGAATTTAATCAATTATATTTTCAGTGCCACATTTAATTTCTATGCTGTAAAATTTTAATATGAAAATTCTATGTTGTTAACATTTTTACGCTACCGGTTGAAAGTCTACGGTTTGACCTAAACCTGTATTTACCAAGTTTTATAATAAATCTATGGATAGAATTTAATGCTTGAAAATCTATAAATTAAGTGGATAGGATTTTAACACTGATACTTTTATATCGGTCGGCCTCATTATTATACAGAGCCTTGTAATGAAATATTATGTCTCAATTACTGATTCTTATGATGAAATAAACCAATAAAAACATCTAGAATCTAGATACATTAATGATAATGGAGTTTTAGGTGTCTCTTGATCCAAAATAGCATTCCATACTCTATATCCCATCGATAAATCACAATTAATATTAATTTTTTTACGACATTGGATAAGAAATTTTAAGGAATTGTCCTTGTTTTTGAAAAAACATGGTCTCCTAAAAATGCTATGTCTATACCATAACTTGTATGTTGTGCTAATTAAGTATATAATATTTCAGTAGTTTCTTATCAAAAAGGGGACTCCTTTTGGACACCATTTAAAACTTTCTTGTAGAAGCTAAACTTCTCTAAAAGTGTTTGTAAATGGACCAATGCATTTATAAAATTGTGTTGAGTTTAACTTTAAAATATATTCTATTGAATCTCAAAATGTATTGATCGTTTTAGCCTAAATGAAATTTAGCGTGTATACTTGCCAAAATGAATTTGTATAACCTATTGAGGCGAGACCGCACTAACGCGACACGACGCGACGCTACACTTAACGTTCCATAGAACTGCCCCCGTAGACAACTGGAAAAACGCTAACGCTAACGCTAGCGCTACAAAATGTATGGATTTGACATTAGTATTCGCTAGCGAAGCGATGACTTATGTCAAATCGCTACAATACATTTTGTAGCGGTAGCGTTAGCGTTAGCGCTTTGCCACTTGTCTACAGGCCCTGATATATTTTGTAAAACATCAGATTCATGTTTGGAAAAATCCTTTCTATCATCTATGTGAGTGGTGGTAGAGATCAACTACGATAACATGGCGCGCTCCTCCAAAATTCAAAACAACTTTGAAGTGCGTTGTCAAAACGTTTGAAGTGCGTTGTCTTGCGCGGTAGGCTAGTTATGATTAGTTGACCAACAAATCTTGGTAATAAGTGATATTAACAGAAATATTGCGTGTACTGTGATTGGTTGAATACTTACTACATACAAACTCTTTCATAAGGATGTGACTACACACATTGAAACAGTCATTTGGAGGGGCGCGCCATGTTATCGTAGTTGATGTCTACGGGAGGTAGCAACGTTTGAAAAAAAAGTATTTCAGGTCGGCTGATTTTGTGATTTATGCCGTCAATCTTGCTCTTCTGGTTACAGTCAAGGCGGTCTTGTTGCCGGTAGTCGTTGCGTTCATTAGTGCGCAACCTCTTTGTCCAGGTTATAATCCTGCATTTTAAAATAATTTTAGTATGTACTTAAAATCATTTTAGTATACACTATGTGTGTATACTAAAATGATTTTAAGTGATTTTAAAATCATTTTAAACAAACAAACAAATGTACTTATACAAATAGGTACAATATAATTAAATGAACTGCACAGAGCAAGGAGTGCTTATCACAATCGTTTGTGTTAAGCGCTCCTTGCTCACAGTAATTATTATTATTATTGTTTAACATGACTGGCCTTTAACATGACAAGAGCCAGAAGCGAGAGATTGCCATTTATTTTTATCAGGCGCTCCTTATATTAATAGCATCACCTGGATAAATGAAATGCGCACTAATGAACGCAACCATACCGGCAGCCAGACCGCCCGGACTTTAACCAGAAGAGCAAGAATGACGACATATCACAAAATCAGCCGACCTGAAATACTTTCTTGAAAACGTTGCTACCTCCTCGGCTCCTACTCTCCACCACCTATAACTATGAAGTGTCGTGTAGCGTCGTTGTCGCGTAATGTTGCGTAGTGCGGTCTCACCTTTAAAGTTTGAACGGTTTTTACATCATTTTATCTTTGAGTACCTGTTTAGAACCGAACATGTTATACCACTGATGATATAATATTATGCCTATGATGTTAACGTTTGTTAGATGTTAGTTACTTATTAAAATTGTACAAGCTTTTGTATCCACGTTGAAATTAAATAAATATGCTCCTACTTTAAGTGATTATACGTTTTTAATTACTCCACTTTCGCATGTAACTAACTTTTAATTATGATCAATCATCTAGGAAAGTAGCAATTAGGGCCTTATCACACTGGTGATTAGCGAGTGATTTGAAAGCGACGTGACTGCGCGGCGTGCACGCAGCTTGCCTTCCGCGTTTTGGACACTCAGTAGCAAAATGGATTCTGACGTCACAGCCCTAGACGAGTGTACAAAATGGCGTCCGCGCAACGCTGCGCAATCGCGACGTGTGCGCTAGTGGTGGGTCGTCGACACTTTTTCGATCAACGAAACGAGACCGTTTATCGTTCATCGTAAACTAGTTGAAAAAACAGTTTTTTTTTCGACTAGTTTACGTCTTCGACGAATAGTGTAGTGGGTCGTCGACGCTTTTTCGATCAACGAAACGAGACCGTTTATCGTTCATCGTAAACTAGTCAATGACAAAACAGATTTTTTATCAACTAGTTTTCGTCTTCGACGAACACTGAACTAAACAATAAACTATGACAAATAAAGTAGTTTTTTTGACTAAACGACTTTCAGCATTAACTGTTTTGAGTTTTGACAAACTTGTTGTCGTTTTGCACTTCGACGCGACGAGTGATGGCGACGAACGACGAGACGGTTTAATCTGTGAGGTGGAAATGCACTTCCCTACATGCTTAGTACATACTTTTTTCCAGGCTTAGGACTGGCAGGCAGGCAGATTAATTACTGAAATTTTACATTTACTTAATTAATTTAAAATATCACCATCCATCCGTCGATCGCGTCGCTTCTGTCACACACACACCGTTCCGGCATGGCAACCGTTCACGCATAAACCAGTTTATCAGTAGACGCTAGACTAGTTTACCCGTTCATGACTAATAAACAGTTTAATAAAATGGTTCGTTCATTAAACGCCCATCCCTAGTGTGCGCTGCGCAGTCGCTTCGCTTTTAAATCGCTCGCTAATCGCCAGTGTGTTAAGGCCCTTAGAGGGGCCTCTCTAAGAATATGGAATCAAAACTCAATTTAATATGCTTAATGTTTATTTAAAACCCAAAAACCCAACACCAATATTACAATAAATGCAGAAAATATTTTTCATTGGTACAACTGATTCAGTACATTTTATTAAAATAAATTGCCAATGTTAAAACGTGTGATGTTATTGTATGTTTAATCAATAATATAATAAATTTTATCATCAACATTTACAATTATTTTATTGAAAATTTTGATTAAATGATTGAATTGTAATTGATGGTAATAATACGATTAAAACTTTCAATACTATGCACTTTGCAAATAAAATCCCAATGAAAAATTATCAGATACACCATTAATTATTCTATGAGCAACTATCTAAGTATGACCTGCATACAACATTATTTGGAATGTATATTTATTGCTTACACTTGAATATTTTGACATACTTTAGTATTATTATACTTAATTAAAAAAAAACAACAGGAACTAGAGAGAAGGGCCAAAAATGTCGGTAAAAATATAAATGGCGCTACTCGAGAAAGCAACAAAATTTTCACTTAAAATCAAAACCTATATTGCTTACTTCATAATATTATGAATCAGGACAAGATTATTATGTGTCCTTCACTCTAGTTTCCGTAAAAATATATTAAAATTTATAACTTGATTTTTTTCAAAAATCGAAATTAGAAATGTTCTCTGGAATATCTTACGCAACTAATGTAGAAGAAAATTGTGTTACTTTATATAAGAGCTATGGCGTTGAAAGTTGTATTACTTCAGGTATAGTATGACAGGCATACTTATACCAGAATGTGTACAGTTATCAACAGATGACGTTATGTTCATTATTCTACACAAGTATAGTTAAATGAACAAAGTAAATAGTATGAAGCTCATTATTATTATGGTTAGCTAAAAGCATCCAAATTATGATATAATTTGGATAAGTATCTATATTTTCTTTTGACGTGAAGGTAACACAATTTTCTATAGAAAGTAAACTAGTTTTATCTGGTTCCACCCGGATGATGGTCCGTGTTGCTTCTAACCGGATATAACTAGTTTGTGCTGCTTTACACTGGTTGCATCTAGTTCAATCCGAAGGCGAAAATACTAGTCTACCTACCTACTACCGGATAAATCTAGTTATCGCTGCTCTAAACTGGATTTAAAAACTAGTTTGCGCCGCTCTGTACCGGTTTTAGTTCATTCCGAAGGCGGACCAGACGGAGGTGAAGTTGTTTGGGGCTGGGGAGGGCGCGGGGGTGGCGGGGGCGCTGCAGCCGCGGCTCGTGCCGATCGGCAGCGAGGCAGACGGACGACGACGGGACAGCAGGCTCCCGGTGCGCTCCATACCTGGTTATGAATGAGATACTTAGACCAAAATCATTGTGGAAGTGAGTGTTTAAGGTCACCTAAGTTAGGTAAATTGTGGAATCCCTCTCGTTCTTAGAGAGATCCAGTCTAATATTGTGGAATTGCAATGATATTTAAGGTTTATGCTGTAATTGACAGTCATGGCAAAATGAACAGAGTGAAACAACAAATGAATTTAGTTGATGAATTTCAGTAAATGAGTGAGTTTGTTATTCGACTGTATGTAGCTAGGTATTTGACACATCCTTGACTGTAAAGGAAGAGAGATCCGACAGGATCTCTCTTCCTAAAAAGGCCCATTCACTATCCTGCATTGCAGGCCTGCACGGCGGACTGCAAAGCAGGATAGTGAATGGGCCGTTTTAGTCTATGTTAGAAGGTACCATTAGTGTTAGTGAGTGTTAGTGACGACCGTGACGGATGTCATATCTGTGGATGTCACGGTCGTTCATACGGTCATACTGAATTTTACTATATTACAGTCAAGTCGTTCAAAATCAATGGTTATGATGGTATTTGAAGGCCGGCAACGCACCTGCAGCTCTTCTGATGTTGCGAGTGTCCATGGGCGACCCAGGCTTTCCATCAGGTGACCCAGGTGATCCGTCATTTTATAAAAAAAAAATGAAATAAATCAGTACTGACCAGGCTCGCCGTTGTCCGGGCAGTACTTGATGGTGTGCGCGCGGTCGCCGGTGGCGCCGCACCGGGGGCACCGGAACGCGCGCAGCACGGGGCACAGCACGCGCCCGCGCCAGTCCTTCAACGCGTGAGACGAGTAGCTCTCCTCGTTTTCGCCGTTGTTCTTGCAGAATGCGCATTCCTGATGATGAAAGATTTTGCAACTTGTGACATTTGACAGATATCTTCAGAGCCCCTAACCAAGACGTTTTCTTAAGTTGATCGCACATTTGTCAGCACCGTTCGAGCCGCGCGCGCCGTAGGCCGCATTTCGTGACGTCATTTCATACAACGAATTCTAAAATGCGGCGGGTACGGTGCTGACAAAATGTGCGATCATCTTCTTTAATCGCTTCTTTACAGAATCGCCGATCAAAATGTATGGAATTGATTTATCAACTTCATATTATCGAACGCTCAATACAAATTTTATTGGCCATTCCATTCCATTGGCGATTGGAGCTCTGAAGGGTGATTGCGACAGCAACCTATACATAAGACGTTTGACAGATTACGCTGAGTGAAAAATTTCGTACCTGTACAAACTACCAGAATCTGATGGCAAAAAATGAGAAAATAAAATACTCTAGCAATATCGGAGTAATATCTAGGAATAAAACATTTTCATCCCTTTTTATTCCTTTAGCGGCTTATTTTGTGTGTGAAACATGAACATATAAAAATTTATCCAACGAGCAAGGATATTTTTCGAAAATCTGCTGTCGAAAATTGCCATCAGATTCTGGTAGACCTATACAAAGTTTATTATAGACAGCATAAATTGTACATTGTTTGCTGTCAAACGCATGTTGCGTTGCTGTCATCAACTCACATTGGGCAGCGTGCGGCGCATGCGGCGGTCGCTGCGGACCTTGGCCACCTCCTGCAGGAACTCGTATAGCAGCCCCGGCCGGATCGCGCGCAGCACCGACAGCTGCTCGCGCGTCAGCATCGACTGTCAAACGCCTGTTGCGTTGGTGTCATCAACTCACATTGGGCAGCGCGCGGCGCATGCGGCGGTCGCTGCGGACCTTGGCCACCTCCTGCAGAAACTCGTACAGCAGCCCCGGCCGGATCGCGCGCAGCACCGACAGCTGCTCGCGCGTCAGCATCGACACGTAGTTGTTGGCCGACGACAGACCTGTGAAGCGAAAAGTGTAAGACTATAGTTACACGGTCAATCTGGCAACCGTTCAGTCCATCAGCAGCTTGATCCAGACTGACAAAAGGATGGTCGTGTAACCATGTGATTGACGGACTGACCATTTTTTTATAATATACTTTCCGGTCATCATTCTGGTGTCCGCGTCAGTCTGAGATTGATATCCTGAACTGATGCCAGACTGACCGTGTGACCCTGGTAATCGCACATTTAGAAAACCGCACGCGCCGTATGCGCCGCATTTTAGAATTCGGTGTATGAAATGCTCTATTTGGTTGTACAGTTGTACAGAGCTGTTATCATTTTTATTTCATTACCCCGGTAACGGTAGCTAACGGTACCAATATTTTCAGATTTCTGTCTGCAATGATAGGGTATTCTGTAGCTGTTTTTCTCCAAAATGTACAGTTTATTATTTTGTTCTGCCAATTCATCTATTTTAGGGACCACCTCTGTTACCCCTTTAGAATAGCTATTTTACTCCCGCGGGGGTAATTACCCCCTGGTTGGGAACCACTGGTCTATGGCCTATGCGGTGCGTAGTTGCGTACGGCACGTGTACTGTGCTGACAAATGCGCGATCACTGATCACTGATCTGGGGGGTGAGCCAAAATGTTTTCGTTTTCGCTTCCTTATAGAATCGCCGATGAAAATGTATGGAATTGACATAAGCGTTCGTTAACATGACGTTGACTTTCGACTCGTCTTATGTCAATTCTATACATTTTGATCGACGATTGTATAACGAAGCGAAAACGATAGTTTCGGCTAAATGGCCAGCTTTACTGGGAAATTCGTTAGAGCATAAATTATTTATAGTCGAAAGAATTAACGTTGCGCTTGTTTTTCTTTAATCTATGTTTAGTTCCACACAATAGTTTCTGTGTTCATACAATGTAGCAATATTTAAAAGCGTAAAGTCTTGCGAGTTTAAATATCAGGCGTGCTCGAGCCTATTGTTTAAATAAGTTAAATAAAAAGGCAGCAGAATAAGTGCCAGCTATAAAATAAACAAAGGCAGTTTTATGTTCGCGAAACTACATTGTACGAAATTGTATGGCGTTACTTTTTAAATAAAATATTTCTCTTTTATTAATTTAATAAGGTTTATGTTTCGTAAAGGCGCTATATCGAAAGTAATTTTACCGCAAGGGCAATTTTATACTTTATTTGTATGACTATAAAGTCGTGAATACGCTGCGGCCAGATTTCAGAAGCTATCGGCTCGCTCGGAAAACATGAAAAAAAAACGTAATTTTAATTACTTATTTAAAAAATAACTAGGAGCATTTAAGCAAAATGCTTCTATACGATTTTGAGTTGCAAAGGTGTCTATCAATTAGACTAATTTCCTACAATACATAATAATCTTCAAATTTCGTATTTTTAAGAGGTCATTTCGAAAATTAAATGTATCGAGGCAAAATACATTAATCGTGTTTCTAGTTCTTCTCAAACCTAGATAAGGCTATTAAGATATGTATATCTCATTACCAGATTTGTAACATTTCTGAGGGTCCTATAGTATTACGTCAAAAAGGACAGTTTTTTCAATATAGCGCCTTAAGTTGGCACATGTGGCCGAATACGTTTCGACCTAGATATGTCTACTTAAGTTAAACTTGGTGTTGTAATTTGCTAAAGCCATATTAAGAGTTTACTGTCACAGGCACAAATGAGGTTTTAGAATTGATGATTGCTTATATTATTAATCTCGCCCAGGGCGCTGGTAGTGCTAAAACCGGCACTGCTTGGAGGCAGGGCTCGGAAACCTGGTTAATCTTCGCGATCCTGTTCGTTACAAACGCCATACATTTCCAAAAGAGCGTTTTCATTTCGATTCCGCTCTGAACGGACCGAAATTATTCCGTTTTGTTCTAAGAGTAAAATGAAATTGCTCACTGCTCAAAATACCGGTTAGAATCGTTCGCGATTATGTTCGCCCCGCCCACTCACACACACCACGACCCTCACCCATTGTCCACACATTCAAAACAAATGGCCTATTGGCTATTAGATGGTGCACTAGAAAGGGATAGAAGATATCACTGCACTAGTTACTTTCTGCGAGGAATTAACCAGGTTAATTTCAGAAGCAACCCCGCTCGCAACTTGGTTTCGCTCCGAGCGAAAACTTATCCAAAAACTTGGTTAAAGAGCGTTTTAACCTGGTTAAAAAAATACCGGTTTCCGAGCCCTGCTTGGAGGCAAACTTACTCTTGATGAGGAAGTCGAATGTGTCGATCATCTCGCCGTTGCGGCTGCTGCCCTCGCTCCAGATGTTGCTGGTCGGAGTGCTGGGCTCGCGGCTGTTGCCTGACAAAGAACATCATGGTTTTACTGATTAACCTTGATACTTGGGCCAATCGGATTTATTCCTTCTTCGGCAAAAGAGAAGACATGACACTTTACTATGTCTTCTCTTCTTTACCGAAGTTTAATTACTACTAAGTACTATGTATTAAGGTGACGCCGCGTTAAAGTAAGAAACCGTGTTGGATATGTTTTAGATTGCTTGTTTTCTATGAGAGGCCGGGCCAGCCTCTCATAGAAAACAAGCAATGGAACAGCAAAAAATGGAAAGGGCGTGAGCGACAAACTGGTTTTTGTCGCGTAATTTAAAAACTATAAATACATTTCATATAAGCTATGCACATATTAAAGTGTATGCTTCAACCAATTTATGTACAAATTTTGGAACCTTAAATCACTCTCCTCTGTTGGAAAAATAGGAATCCCTTTTTTTACAGAGGTCTTTTCGATTGATAATTCTGTGTTATAAAAGTTGTCCAATCGTGTTATGCTATGGGCAATTCAAAGACAAAGACATGATGAATACTGACAATGAACTTTAGTTTCTTAGCTTTAGTCATTGCTGAGAAAAATCGGCATCGCTACAGCCAAATTATCAAGGCGTCGCCTTAATAGCAATCTGCCGGCTAGCTTCGCACTAGTGCGCCTTTTTCTGTAATAATTCCAGCCACATAATAATTGAAAAACATTATGCCATGCCATGCAATGGGCAAATAATAGGTGACAAGGGCGTCCACAAATTACGTGAGGTGTTTAGGGGGCGGGGGAGGGGATCGAGTCAAATCTCATCTAATCTCACGTTGGGGAGAGGGGATCTCGGCAAATCTCACGTAATTTTTTTCTCAACAAAAAAAACTATTTGGTCCATTTCATCCAGATTGTACGTATGCTCGTAAGCGTAATATTATACGATTAAGACCATTCACAAAGTTCGAAAGAAAATCTACTGATTGTCAAACCAAAGTCCAAACGTTTACGTATGAAACCCACATTTTGAAAAATCTCACGTGAGATTTGAGGGGGGAATGAGATGAGATTTAAATAAAATCTAACGAAATCTCACCAGGGAGGGAAGAGGGGTCAAAAATTTCATAAAACACCACGTAATTTGTGGACGCCCCCCAAATTGATAAAGATTTTCACAGACAAATACATAAATTATTTATCATACACGAGTCGTGTACTGCATGATTTATGTATTTGACTATAAATCTTCCCCAAGGATTCCTTGTGTTGATCAAATAAGCGAGACGTTGGACAGAGGCCAACACTCATTTTCATGAAAACGGTGACACTCGCTAAAAGATTTAAATAAATTTAAATCAACACATTAAACTGTACCGGTTGAAACTGCTTTTGGCTGTCTGGATTGATTGTCTGTGTCGTGTTACGAATAGCATTGATATAATATAGACTGTCCTGCTGCCGTTCCACACTTTGCAGTTTGCTCTATTTCAGACGTATATATACATATTCGTTTATCCGCCCATGACTATTATTATTATATTAATTATATAATATATATTATTATATTCATTATTATTATTGTTCTTGCTCTAGAACAGGGGTTCACCAACTTATTTTGTCTACTGCCCACTTTGAGAACAAATTATGTCTTGGCGCCCCCCATTGTCTTGTTTTTCTCTGTTAACTAGTTAAGGCCGTCCCCCGAGCAAACGAACTTAGCTATACATTTGCCGCGTTGCCGAGATCGCACCAAAACCCTATTTTATTTACTTATCTTAGTTCAAAATTGACATAAAAAAATTAAAACGTGGAATATGTAGTTTATGATATTATTGTCGAACTTTTGGCCTGTGTTTCAAATAAAAGTAATTTGTAAATCCTAAGGAGATGCTGAATGTATGCTTGAATTTTGATAAATTGGTTTTACTTTGGAAGCTGATATCTTGAGTATAATAAACGAATATAGAATATTTAAAACGTGAGAACGAATGTTGATATACTGAAGATTATTGCTGTATTTTTATTATAACTTTGTAGCTTTCAAATTATGAGTTTATAAGGCTCTAAATGCGGTAAATTACGGAATCTCCGTAGGGGGTATGTGTACATAAGTTATTAAATAAATAAAAATAAAATTGTCTCAATTTAAAATGCATCCAGATGAAATTAAAAATTACTCCCCAAGCCCGCCCCCATTTTTTTCTGGGTCCCACACCGCCCCCCTTTAGAACTTCAGCGCCCACAAGGGGTCGTTATCTCCCACTTTGGGAAAGACTGCTCTAGACAGCTTCGCAATGTACGTAGGTACTAGGTAGTTGAAAACTTGCAAGTTACCTATGATAATACATACTTTAGACTTTAGAGTTTAGGGTCTGGTGTGAATGATTCCCCCCTGTATAGAGTTCTCCGTAGAACTCCAGACGCTGGGACGCTTGCCCATACAAATTACGAAAAACAATTTGCTCTTTTATCGCTGCTACTTTCACAGTGAATTTATACAAGGGACACATACACAAAAATAAACACTCAGTTTTATGACACAGTTATGCTACTATGTATAAGTTTCACTAAAAATAAAAATAAAACTTCACAAGTCTATTGTACTACAGTGGTACTACTAAAATAGAATCATTTAACTGCGGGAAAACAATCATTAAAATTTAACGCAGTATACTGTACTCAAAAGTAACAACTCACCCATGAAATAGTTGTGATTGTTGTGGTCGTCGTTGAACAGCATGTCGTTGTTGAGTCGCAGGTTCATCAGCACGTCTTCGATCTCCGACGTCGCCGGGGCTGCGATCATACAAGTGTTTGGTCATATTATTGCATTTTCGACAACGAATGACGCATTCTTGTGATGCTTATGAATTATGATGACGGTACGTTTACTTGATTGCTAGATATGTGACGGTAAAAAAATTAAATGAAATTAAGTTATTTAAATAAGTACTTAACAGATAAAATCATAATTTGAACATCATAAAATTAGATTCCAACTCCTTTTATATCTGAGGACAGCACGCGGCACGCCACACACCCTATCCTACCTCTACAATTTGTATTTTGTGATTGACGAAGTATGATTGTAGGCAGTGGCGGCCCTAGGTGGTGGCGAACAGGGCGATCGCCCGGGGCCTCGCAAGGTGCTTCTTTAGAAGACAAACGGCCTCGCAAAGACCTGCCGCCCAGGGCCTCGCAATGGGTAAGGCCGCCACTGATTGTAGGAATTAGGATAGATCCTACAGTCATACTTAGGTGGCCTACCTAACTTGTAGTCTTAAAGTCTTGTAGTATTACCTGTATCGGCAGCCCGGGGCTCCTGTCCCATGGTCAGCGGGTCGTTGCCGGCGCGGCTCTGGAATGGTGTGGCGAGCGGAGAGAACGTCGCCTGCGGCTCACCGTGTCTGCCCATAGTGTCTGCCAGGCAAAAACTTTCCTGCAACAAATTTCATTACTATATGCAAAATAATAAGAACAATAAATTCTTTATTTGCACACACAAAAGAAGAGATATAAAAGCACATGAAAGAGACAAAAACAAAAGAAATAACAACGAAAAAAGGATAAAAAAATTACAAAATTGTGCAATAAGGCTGCTTTAAGTTTTAAGCAGTTTCTTCTGGTTCTAACTCCTTACATAGGAATAAATAAGGAGATAATTTGCTGAAGAAACATAATTATGTAGGTGATTCGGATAAATATTATATTACATACTTTACTTTTAATACCATCTATCTAAATCAAATACAGCCTATTCGATGCTCTTTAAGGTCATACACGGGGCAATTATCGTAACGATTTATCGCCTCGGCCCTCGATGTTAAAATCGAACGACAAATTGTACGTGTGTAGCAATATCGCAAACGATTTTACGTTCAAAAGATCGATTGGACGATTTTCTTGACGAATCGATCGAAACGAAAAATTGTCCCGTGTATTTTACAAGTACTTTGAACGAATTGTATTTTTAAATTAAGTCGCAATGAACGCGAGTCAGTTGATTCATGATTATCAAGTTATATCAAGTATAGACGTAGCATATAGGAATCTTATAAACCAAATAATAATAAATATTTCTAAAAATCTAAACATCAATATTGCTGATCGCATCGAACGAATAACATAAACCAAAATGGCTGTGAAACAGGCGCATTGATTTAACAATAAAACCTTCCGAAGGTGAGCCGAAAGTCGTAAACATATACCTCGATCGTGGGAATCGCAGACACAATAGATTTTCAATTGTGCGACAGCCGGGTGCCGCTTGGGGATTGATGGGTTAAAATTGAGAAAAAACTAAAGATACCAGTGAACACGATCAAATCGTCAATCCGTACCGGATTGATGAATCAGATTGATGAAAATTTGATCGCGTAGCCGGCGACTATGATACGGTCATTGTACGTAACTTTGTGTCTAGATATTACTTATATTGTGTCATCAATAAAATTCCTATTGCAGCAATCTATCTAAATCACTGGGAAAGTAAACAGAACAATCAATATGACCAATTTTTGTAACAAATTAATGCCAATTGACCTCGACCCAGATAATATGTTCCTGAGAGAAAACAAAATAATTAAAAACTTACTGTAGTGTTGGCCGTTTGATTCTCGTTCGCCGAACTGAATATTAGTTTTCCTTCAACAATGTCCATTTCAAGTCAACTTTCAAAATAAATTAATAGATCTTTGCGAACCGACTTGAGTCAACGACGAACCATAAAAGAACTTTCTAGTCGACCGTCCACAATATATAGCGCTTCAACACAACATAACTTTAAATACAACAAAATGAAGCGCTTTGTCAAAAAAATTGCAACTACCCTCAAAACTTGTGTTTTGTTTGCCAGGTACAGTCGCGACTCGCGACTCGCGCGCTCAATTTATCTAATATTATTTATTTATAATATAACTATACGATACGAAATTTTTGAATATTGTACACTAGATAACCCGGTGAACTTAGTATCATTTTCCACCTATCATAAACCTTTCCTGATGGCCTAGACAAGTGGCAAGCGATTATCGTAAACGCCAACAAAATGTATGCGATTTGTCATTTGACATAAGTCATCGCTTCGCTAGCGAATGCTAACTAATGTCAAATCCCATACAAATTTTGTTGGCGTTTACGATAATCGCTTGCCACTTGTCTTTGCGGTAGGCTTCATCGTACCCGCAACTCTGCCTGGAGCACCATGGGGTTTTAGTGGGTAGACTACGCAGGAGTCCCACATACCCCGGCCAATATTCCCAATTTGCCGGGGATGCGTAAAGCATTTCCCCATGCTACTGCCACGAATATTTCAAGACTAAAGTTAGCTAAATCGGTTCAGCCTTTCTCGAGTTTTGGCTGGTATAAACAGTCTAGACTCTAGCTGGTACAAAAAGTAATTCGTATGATGCGGTCACACGGTGCATAACTGCACCTCAGTTACTGACTAGCCCAGCTAGCAATATGTCAGCTCGCACCATGTAACCAAGGCAAGACGACTGTACCTATATACATCCATACATTAATATTATAAATGCGAAAGTGTGTCTGTCTGTCTGTTACCTTTTCACGCTCAACCCGCTGAACCGATTTTGCTGTTTGGCATGGAGATACTTTGAGTCCCGGGAAAGGACATAGGATACTTTTTATCCCGAAAAAATGTACAATTCCCGCGCAATAAACGAATTTTGACGCAACGGAGTTGCGGGCGTCATCTAGTAAATTATATAATATATATGTCACCGTAAGATTGTA
Source organism: Lysandra bellargus (assembly GCA_905333045.1). Lineage (NCBI taxonomy): Eukaryota > Metazoa > Arthropoda > Insecta > Lepidoptera > Lycaenidae > Lysandra > Lysandra bellargus. The sequence goes on from HG995358.1 coordinate 6,916,716, forward strand.
AATACCGTTAGATTATAATCTATCTCGCGAGATTGTAAACGGTCGAAAGATTGTGAACCGCAACGTACTGCTTACAATTTAACGTATTATTATTCGGTAGATTGTAATAAGTATATCGAAGTGAAACCGTCAAATTGTGAAACGGAACGAACCTCGGGAGCTGATTGGTTGAACGGTATTTAATATGCCCCGTGTCGCATTATTCGTTTGTTGATAAATGTAAACAAACGGGCTTTGGGTGATTGTTTATTGATTTCGTGTTGAAAATAACTCACAGCTTTAGAATTAGTCATATAAAATTGTTGCGGAAGTAAAATGAATCTGTTATTAACCAAAGAAGTGTAGTTTGAATGATAAATATAAGTTAGTGTTAGTCACCACTCACCGCACATGGTCTAAATTACATATATTTTCCGTGTTTTAATATTATATTATGCTCGTGAACCTATGTGATCTCTTTTGATAACATTTACAATGTCGGATATTGATGTCACAATTCTTGAAATGCATTAATTTCATTTGACTGACACCTGTGTTTCATTCCTAACGGCTAACTCTATGGTCACAGAACGGTCTACTATACTGTAAGGCCGACCAATCAGAGACAGCCTCCGGACAGTTGACAATTTAACAATTTTAAGATTGTAATTTAATGGTTTCACTTCGATAGATTACAATCTACCGAATAATAATACGTTAAATTGTAAGCAGTACGTTGCGGTTCACAATCTTTCGACTTTTTACAATCTCGCGAGATAGATTATAATCTAACGGTATTTACAATCTTACGGTGACATATATAACTCTCAAACCCCTGTCCACATAGATAGGGAGGAACCAATCGTAGAAGACGTATATTGCGCCTACACGTTCATAATAATTGTATTGGTCCATCATGGGATTCATGGGCCAACGTGGTAAAGCCGACTCTTGACGTAATAGGTATATTATTTTATAAAATAAAAAGTGCATTAATATTCGCGTCTGTACCTTATCGCAAGCCAAAGTGTTGAAAGATTTTTCAATCTACCCTCAAATCGGAAAAGTAGGTACTGACTACTGAGTTTCCGATGGAATAATCAGAAGTAATAATGAAGACGTGAGTGGAAGAATCAAACAAGTAACATTTCGTAACATTCGGACAATAACTATTTTTTTTTTCCTAATTATTTTAATAAAACTCGTAATTTATCTACTTCATAACCTAGCTAATATTTAGCTAATAGTTTTTCAATTTCAAATAATTCTCCCGGCCCTGAAACCTCCATTTAAGCAAAAAAACGGGAAGATTTTTCATGTTACTTACCTTATTCTTCCACTCACGTCTTGAATTATGTAAGTAAGTATTATAAAAATTATTATGGGGTATTCCAAGTTTGATATTTAATTATCAAGTTGTTAGAACGTCCTGAGTCCTGACTCCTGAGAGTGTACAATAGATCCTTTAAGAGTTTAGAGCAGTGGTCCCCAACCTTCTTTTTATGTGGGCCACAAACATGTTTTAGTCTTGGTGTCGCGGGCCGCAACAAAATTTTTTAGGGTTAAAATATAACATTCTTCAAAATTAAGTATTTAAAACCGGCCAAGTGCGAGTTGGACTCGCTCATGAAGTGTTCCGCAGCAGCAATAAGGTTCTATAAAATTAAAAGGTTTTTGTTTTATTTTTATATTTTAGTTGATTTAATGAAAGTTAAATTAAGGTTTACGACATCCTTTTACTATGTTTACGATTTATAACGTATAAAAAAACTTCTTGTTAGATCTCGTTCAAAGCAATTTTCGTTGGTAGTTTTTATAATAATATACAACATATACTTTTTTTAGAATTATCATGCCCCTACTTTAGAAGTTAGAGGGGGGGGGGACACATTTTATCACTTTGGAAGATTCTCTCTCGCAAACTGTTCAGATTAGAAAAAAAATGATATTAGAAACCTCAATATAATTTTTGAAGACCTATCCATAGATACCTCACACGCATACGTTAGACGAAAAAAAATTTTTTGTTTCAGTTGTACCTATCGGGACCCCTAAAATTTTTAATATTTTTTCCATTTTTGTATTAAAATCTTAATGCGGTTCACAGACTACATCTACTTACCAAGTTTTAATAGTATAGCTCTTATAGTTTCGGAGAAAAGTGGCTGTGACATACGGACGGACAGACAGACAGACAGATAGACAGACAGACAGACAGACATGACGAATCTGTAAGGGTTCCGTTTTTTGCCATTTTGGCTACGGAACCCTAAAAATGAAAAAAAATTAACGACTATCACGTAGACCATTGATTCCCAAAGTGGTCCAGGTGGACGCCCAGGGGTCCACGGGATCCCGACAGGGGTCTACGCTTGCGTGGAAGAAAAATAGAGGTCCACGAATCGTTAACGGGGGTCTATAAAATTAGGCAGGGCTCGAAAAACGTAATTTTTTTCGAAACGTTATACTTAAATACCTAAAGAACGTTCCATTTCGGTTTCGTTCGGAACGAAACGCTAATCGGAACATTTTTTGAGAACGAAATGATTTTTTCGTTTTTGATCCTTAAAACGGTTTTTCCCGTTTCCCCGATCAAAAGTTAAATATATAACAAAAACTATTATATTTCGGGCATTCGTTTGCAGTATCACGGCGAGGCAATAATCGGCCAAGTGCGAGTCGGACTCGCTCATGGAGGGTTCCGTACCGTTGCAGAGCAAAATAAGGTCAATAATTGTGTTTTTTGTATGGGATTAATTTCATTAATTTTTTATTAGTTTTATTAATTAATAAAGAACTCATATAGTCAAGGACTCTATGAAAATTTCAAGAGCCTACCTATTATCGTTATTGATATCGAGGAAAAAAGGCCAAAGCCCCCCTTAAATATGAAATATATATTGTTTTTCAGTATTTGTTGTTATGTATATGTTACTCTTAAATTCACTTTCAATTTTTAACTTCCGTTTATTTTCTCAATTTTAAAAATGACACATACATGACGTGTATTTACTATTTACTAAGGACTAGACTCGACTGCCCCTAAGTATACTGAGTCAACTAACAAATTTTCGAAATTACGCTTTTTGGTATATTTACAGTAATTAGATCATATTCTACCTGCTGGCTTTAAAAAAAAGTTTGTATCTTTATTAATACCGGAAATAGAATGACGTATACAAAGTCAAGTTGTAATCTACCAGTATACGCGGGACGCGATCGCGGGCATTTCGGTTGAAATTGAAAGTTAACTCAGTATGCATTTGGTCACCGCGGAGTGAAAAGACCAAATTACCACTTATTTAAGGTAGTTAGGGAGCCCAAAAGGCTATTTATGAAGTTAGTCAGCTGTTTTGTAGGCCTCGTAGGTTCTGTAGATTAGGTATAACGGATAAAAAAATAATATGAGCGTTTTTATTGTAGCGTTGAGTTCAGAGGCTACAGCGGATTTCAAGTTACGAAAATATTGAAAAAAAATATTTTTATAGGTAATTCATCATAAGATTTTAGTTGAAAAGGACTAAATCTTAAACTAAGTGCGACATAAACCGTCTGTAAAGCTTATTTTCTTTAAAAAAATAAGTTTTGTGTTTTGAAATTTTAAAATGTCCCTACAGGCTTACTTTACCTTTAAATCTTTATGAGCAGCTTCTTTAGAGTATACTTAACATCCTTTATTTTAATCTTACAGTTTCACGACATTTCAATGCTTAAAAAAAAACTTTTCAATCCGCCAACTAGGGTATCAGATTTTTGTACCATGATAATATTTGGGAACCTTATACAAGCTTAATGTGACTTCTCAAGCATGGCTCAAAATCTCCTCTTGGGCTCCTCTATTAAAGGATCCATACCCAAATGGTAAAACGAAACCTTATAACAGGAACTTCAGTATTTGTCTGTCAAACCATTTGTCTGTCAGCAAGCTGTATCTCGAGAATCACTGTAGCTAGACAGTTGAAATTTTCACAAATTATGTTTTTGTTTTGCCACTTGCTGCTACAACAACAAAATATATTAAAAACAAAATACCTAAATTAAATATTTAAGGGAGTCTTAGGAGACCATAAACATAATTTTTTCCCCTGTTGGTTCGGTTTCAATATGCCCATGCCCAGAATAAGTAAAAATTAGACATGCTTAAGTAAATTTTCAAGACTGAGACTGTTCTAAAATGATTGCTATTTAGTAATTAATACATTTTTTTTATACTTAGCAAAATAAATTCTTAACCTAAGGCTTTGTTAAGCTTAAAAAATAATTTTAAACTTCCTATTTAACACCAAAGAAAAATAGGAACGCCATTTAGGTACCTGGCGAGGCACACAACAAGCACATTTAGAGGTATGCTCATCTAGATACAAAAATATTAATTTTAAATCTAAATTATATACTTTTTCAACTTATTTTCTTTCTTTGGAATATAAGCAACGATACAAATAAAAAATATATATATTTTATTATTTTGCTAAATATTTAAAAGAAAGAAATATGTAAATTTTCTTCAAAATTTTACAGTTTATGAGTTTACTTGAAGTGGAAGAGAATAATTTAAAAATCAAAAGCACAACTTTTCAATAGGTAAACTTTATTATTTATGTTATCAGCTACACATTCCTTTTTTTCTATTCAATTTTCATCCACTATTGCAAAAATCGTAGGTTTGCACGATTTTTACGCTCTGGGAACTTCACTACATTCTCTGCTTCAAATATTGCTTCAAATTGCTGCTTCAAATATTGTAGCAAAATGTGTCAATACGTTTTCTAATATAATATTATAAATGCGAAGGTGTTTTTGTCTATCGCTTACGTCTTCACACCCAAACAACTCAACTGGTTTACTGAGTATGAAGATACTTTTGAGGCTCGGGAAAGAACATATTAGGATACTTTTTATCCCGAAAAAATGTACGGGCTTCACTTCGACTGCCCCTAAGTATATATATATATATATATATATATATATATATATATATATATATATATATATATATAATAAATTTAATTTAATAATTTTATAATCTATGACAATTTATTTTTTCCTAATTTTCATGACATTAAAAATATAACGTTTCGTTCTTTCTGACGCTCTCCTGTAAAGTTTTCAATTTGTTAGTTGACTCAGTATACTTAGGGGCAGTCGCAGTGAAGCCCGTACATTTTTTCGGGATAAAAAGTATCCTAATATGTTCTTTCCCGAGCCTCAAAAGTATCTTCATACTCAGTAAACCAGTTGAGTTGTTTGGGTATGAAGACGTAAGCGATAGACAAAAACACCTTCGCATTTATAATATTATATTAGAAAACGTATTGACACATTTTGCTACAATATTTGCATCCCATATTTGAAGCAGCAATTTGAAGCAATATTTGAAGCAGATAATGTAGTGAAGTTCCCAGAGCGTAAAAATCGTGCAAACCTCCGATTTTTGCAATAGTGGATGAAAATTGAATAGAAAAAAAGGAATGTGTAGCTGATAACATAAATAATAAAGTTTACCTATTGAAAAGTTGTGCTTTTGATTTTTAAATTATTCTCTTCCACTTCAAGTAAACTCACAAACTGTAAAATTTTGAAGAAAATTTACATATTTCTTTCTTTTAAATATTTAGCAAAATAATAAAATATATATATATTTTATTTGTATCGTTGCTTATATTCCAAAGAAAGAAAATAAGTTGAAAAAGTATATAATTTAGATTTAAAATTAATATTTTTGTATCTAGATGAGCATACCTCTAAATGTGCTTGTTGTGTGCCTCGCCAGGTAAATGGCGTTCCTATTTTTCTTTGGTGTTAAATAGGAAGTTTAAAATTATTTTTTAAGCTTAACAAAGCCTTAGGTTAGGAATTGATATTTTTTGTATTCAGGTAAGCATTTTCCAAACATAAGTCGCAGCATGCGTCTTTAATATGTACGTGAGATTTGTAGCACCCAATTTTTTTCTGGCTTTAAGTAGGAAGTTTAAATATATTTCAAAGACTAGAAAAAGTCTTTCATTTGTTGATGCATTTAATGTTTTAGCTCTCACTTAAATAAATTCTCAACAAATATAGAAAAATGGTTTCGGTCTATTTTACACATTTTTGGAGATATAAAGTTATCATTTCTATAAAAATTAAATGCGCACAACAAGTAAGTTTAACACACTTTTCGTTACAACCCTTAAATCCACCCAAACCCTTTTATCTTGGTTACGACGAGCGTTAATCTCTAAAAACTTTGCAAAAACCTTATAGTTGTATTTAGCTTAGCAAAGCAAACTTTCTTTTTAAAAAAATGTGTATTTGGTTAATTTTCAACGTAAACAATCGGATAAGAGTCATTAAATAACAGGAACAAGAAAATATTTTTTTAATTGAAATATTAATTTTTAATTAAGTAACTGAAAAATTAAAAGCACAAAAAAATTTTTGGTAAACTTTGCAAGTTATAGTGTAAAAAAGAAAATGACACCTCAAAAACATTCACTATTACAATTTTCGGAGGTTAAAACCTCTGGCGACTGCACTAAGGCTTCAAATTAAAAAAAAATTGTTTACATAACAAATTACTTTTGTGTGTCTATTGATTTCTAGGGCTTTTTTTATTTAAGGCGCTATATCCAAAGTAATTTTACCGCAAGGGCAATTTTATATTTAATTTGTATGACTATAAAGTCGTGAATACGCTGCGGCCAGAAGCTATCGGCTCGCTCGGAAAATATGCGAAAAAACGTAATTATAATCATTTAAAAAATAACTAGGAGCATTAAAGCAAAATGCTTCTATACGATTTTGAGTTGCAAAGGTGTCTATCAATTAGACCAGCGGTCGGCAACACGCGGCCCGCGGGCCGCATGCGGCTCGCGAACTTATTACTTGCGGCCCGTGAATGTATTGTGATTAAGTTAAATAAGTATCAAAACAATGTTTTCTAATATTGCCATCGTTATCGCGACTTAAAAACGTAGGCGTTTGTGTCGTTTTGTAATAAAAACTTTGTTTATTTTCTGAATCCTCTTATAATACCTACTCTTTCTGACAGCACACTTTTTACTAGTGCCATACATCAGAGAAGTTGAAACTTATTTTTAAATTGTGGTCTAGAAAAGCCCTCATTATGCGTAGGTACTGGGCTTCTAGAGTTAATACGAGTATGCCTGCGGCCCGCCTTTAGTTTGTTTTGCCACCTTGTGGCCCTTGCCTGTCAAAAGGTTGCCGACCGCTGAATTAGACAAATTTCCTACAATACATATATTTTCGTTTAAAAATAATCTTCAAATTTCGTATTTTTAAGAGGTCATTTCGAAAATTAAATGTATCGAGGCAAAATACATTAATCATGTTTCTAGTTCTTCTCAAACCTAGATAAGGCTATGAAGATATGTAAATCTTATTAGGTACCAGATTTGTAACATTTCTGAGGGTCCTATAGTATTACGTCAAAAAGGATAGTTTTTAGGGTTTCGTACCCAAAGGGTAAAAACGGGACCCTATTCATGAGACTTCGATGTCTGTCCGTCTGTCTGTCTGTCTGTCTCCAGGCTGTATCTCAAGAACCGCTATAGCTAGAGTTCTGAAATTTTCACAGATTGTGTATTTCTGGTGCCGCTATAACAACAAATACTAAAATAAAAATAAAATTAATATTTAAGGGGGGTTCCCATACAACAAACGTGATTTTTTTGGCCTTTTTTGCTCGTAATCAATAATGATAAGAGGTAGGCACTTGAAACTTTCACGAAGGCCTTAAATATATGTGTTATTTAATAATTCATAATAATATTTAAATATAATAAAAAATTAAGAGGGGCTCCCATACAAAAAACACAATTTTTAGTCTATGTTTGCTTTATAACGGTACGGAACCCTTCGTGCGCGAGTCCGACTCACACTTGGCCGATTATTTCGATATAGCGCCTTAAAAAAATTCATCCCCGAGACGGGGTTGCATTCACCCCCAGGGTAAAAGCGCAAGTAGGTAGTATGCCACTTTTATTTCTTAAGTAACATCCCCATATACTCACCAAACAAAATCGATTGAGGTTCAACAAAATCGGTGGTGAAAACCTTTACTGACTGCCCTATGTCCATCTGTGTGGATTTAACCGTTTTATTTCGGTTTTCAAAACGTTCCCAAATACGTTTATGTTCCCAAAAACGTTATTGCAATGAACCGCTCCGAACGAATCAAAACCGTTATTAAAAATAACGTTTTCGAGCCCTGAAATTAGGTGATCCGACTTGACTTCTCCTATGAATATATGCAGACAATGTTATATTAGCAGATTAAATATTATAGAGCGAGGAGATTTAGAAATAAGTAGAAGTGTGGTAATATTTGTGCTAAATAGCTACAAATAAAGAAAATATTTACGTTTACTTTTTACCACTCCGAAGTGGAAGCTTATTGGTTTCTTGTACTGTGACTTGTGACTTGTGAGTGAAGTTACAATACAAAAAAGTATTTGGGAACCTCTGACGTAGACTTTACGTTATTTTGTCGGTGGGCGTGAATTTCAAAATGGTTTAACATCACGCGGGCCGCAAATAAAGCACCGGCGGGCCGCGGGTTGAGGATAGCAGGTTTAGAGGATTTAGTAACCGACGAGTAAAAACGGGACGGTCTAAGCTAAGTTCTAACAGAAATCCTAACGTAAAAACTTCGCTGTCTATCTGTCCGTTTGTCTGTCACAAGGCTATATTCACAAGAGCCGCGATAGCTAGAGATTTCAAAAAATATGATGTCTTTCTGTTGCCCGGGCTTCTACCGCAAACAAAAAAATAGACCGATACATATCAATGGACCGAATCAACAAACGCTTTTTTATTTATGCCCTCCTTTCGCATTTCCACTGGCACTAGATAGAAATAGAAAACTCTATTCGTAATCTAAACTAAATTAAACTATGATAGCAAAAATTAAAAAGAAACTACAATGAGGCATTCTTATTAATTCTAACTAGCTGTCCCGGTGAACTTCGTATCACTTTAAAACCTTCCCTAGACTTCTGCCAATATTTTGAGACTAAAATCAGCTCATTCCGTTCAGCCGTTTTCGAGTTTTAGCGCGACTAACACATTTGAAAATCCATTTTTATTTAAATAGATAGCGGTTTCTTCTAGACTACACTAAGCTACAGATTCTTAAATCAAAGAATTAAGGGCAGCAATACTTTGCTAGCTGGCCCGGATAAAACTTGACTCATCTGCAATTGCTACTCCACATCCGGTTTTACGCAAAACCTAATTAACACTAGTTCAGCGTGGTTCAGCCTACGATAACCTATTGGTTGTAAAACTGACGCGTACTTAACGCGTAGTAAGGTACCCGTACATTCGACTTGTTGGGGTCGACTGTGGGGTCGACTCATACCGCAACGCGACGCGCAGATGCAATTCTAAATTTGAATTAAATTGACAGACTTGCATGACGTCTCACACAATTATTGAAGTCTGTCGATTCAATACAAAATAAAAACCGGCCAAGTGCGTGTCGGGCCACGCGCAATATAGGGTTCCGTAGTACCGCTAGTTTTTGACAATTTTTTATGGTCAATGAACGTACATTTATAGCGTGTTTTACACTACTAACAACATCACCTCAGTTACTTTCAAAGGAATTTGAACGAAAAGTTCCTTTATACTCTGCCGAATACATTTTTTTTAAGTTGATCGACTATTACTCAATAACTTATGAAGTCATCTTAGCCGTGATAGTTTTCCTTTTAAATTCAGCATATTTCCTACTCCCGTGAATTTTTTCACATTTCCAGAACCAACCGTTTAGCTGGTAGAAGGGGGGGGACACTGGACTCTAACGATTTTTTCCACTTTAAAACTTAACATTTCACAAATGGATCCCTAAATCGGAAAATGCTCTATGAATACTCGCAATATTTTTAAAAAAACCTATTCAACGACACCCCACACGATGGGGTGGGACCGTGGGCGCAAAAAAAAAATATTCATCCCCGCTTGATGTGTAGGGGTCTAGGGGAGGTACCATAAAAAAATATTTTTTTACGATTTCATGTACCATTTTCTTGCCATCATTAAATTATTATGTGACAGCTTTGTATGTCCTATAGTATCTGAGTAAAACAGCGGACAGACAGACAGACGGACGGACAGACTGAAAGCTCCTTGTTGACTACGGAACCCTAAAAATGCATCTACGCATTGCGTTGCGGTCTGAATTGACCCTTTACTTGATACTATTTTGACAAGCTTTCAGAAACCTTCAATTTATAGTAACTCAAAAACTAAAAAGTAGTACTAGTAAGTAGTAGGTAATAAATACTAAATATTTTAGAAGTTATTTATTTATGGGGTAGGTACCTACTTATTCCAGAAGTTTGGTCTTGACTTCTTGAGTTGCGTAACATCCCTAGCAGCTAGCTGTGTGTCTAACTAAATTTCAGTGCGTACAGACGTGCTTTTAAAGCAATAGTCATGTAGTAAAGTAATCCATACTAATATTATAAATGAAAAAGTGTGTCTGTCTGTCCGTCTGTCTGTATGCCTGTCTGTTGCCTCTTCACGCCCAAATCGCTGAACCGATTTTGCTGAAATTTGGTATGTAGATACTTTGAGTCCCGGGAAAGGACATAGGATACTTTTTATCCCGGAAAAATGCACGATTCCCGTGCGATAAATGAATTCTGGCGCAACGGAGTTGCGGGTGTCACGCGCTAATCTCAGGAACTACTACTGGTCTGATTTGAAAAATTACTTCAGTGTTAGATAGCCTACTTATCGAGAAAGGCTATAAGCCTATATTTTATCACGCTAAAACTAATAGGAGCGAAGAAATAGAGAAAAGTGTGGAAAAAACGGGAGAAATTATTTGAAAAGGCTTATTTGAACGTACTGGAGCAATTTTTACGTTATTTTGCGCGACATGAAGAATAGACCACGTGAAAGGACATAGGTTTCTTTTTTGTGAAAAAATTTACGGTTTCCGTGGCATTCCTAAATTACGCGGGCGAAGCCGCGCGGAAAATCTAGTCTATACTTACTAATAATATTATAAAGCGGAAGAGTTTGTTAGTTTGTTTGTTTGAACGCGCTAATCTCAGGAACTAAATCCGATTTAAAAAAATCTTTCAGTGTTAGGTAGCCCATTTATCGAGGAAGGCTATATGCTATATTTTATCATGCTAGTAGTGCTAAGGGCGCATTTTCATGAGTCGTTAACTCGTGCGGTATACAGCATACGGGGAGTCTATGACAACTAAGGGCGCATTTTGATTGGTCGTGGCATGTGTTTCAGAAATCTCCCGCACCCCGCATGCGGGCCCTGTCGACCAGTGAAAATGCGCTATAAGACTAATAGGAGCGAAGAAATAGAGGAAAATGTGGAAAAACGGGAGGAAATATATTTGAAAGGGCTTATTTGAACGCGCTAATCTCAGGAACTACCGGTCCGATTCGAAAAATTCATTCAGTGTTAGATAGTATCGAGAAAGGCTATATTTTATCACGCTACGACTAATAGGAGCGAAGAAATAGAGGAAAATGTGAAGAAAACGGGGGGAATTATTTGAAAGGACTTATCTCACGAACTACTGGAGCAATTTTTAAGTTATTTGGCGCAAATATAGAGAGAGCCACGTGAAAAGACATACTTAGGTTATTTTTTGCGGGAAAATGTACGTTTTCCGTTAAATATCTAATTTACGCGGGCGAAGCCACGCGGAACGTCTAGTTTATAATAATAATTAATTTTATACTAGCTATATGACCAAGCTTCGCTCGGTATTCAAAAAATTCCAAAAACACACATAAAATGACATTTTATGAAAATGATTCCTATCTAGATCGATTTATCGCCCCCGAAACCCCCTATATACTAAATTTCATGAAAATCGTTGGAGCCGATTCCGAGTTTCCAATTATATATTTATATATATACAAGAATTGCTCGTTTGATGATATAAGATATAAAATTCTCGTGTAACAATGTTCGTTCCCGTGCTCCTCCGAAACGGCTAGACCGATTCTCATGAAATTTTGTGAGCATATTGAGTAGATCTGAGAATCGGCCAACATCATTCATACCAAAATTATTTATATGGCAAAACAACTTTGCCGGGTCAGCTAGTTACTTATTATAATGTAATATGTAGCTATAATGATTAGGTTAGTGCGAATGAATGACTGGGGTCATCGAAGTACGAGGCAGCTGTGAGGGCAAGTGGCATCTTGGAAACCACTGCGTATATCATTATACTTTACGCAAAACGATAAGTAATTAGTAATTACTGATAAATGATAATATTAGTCACATTTTTATACACTACTAGATTGCCGCAACAAAGTTGCAAAAATTCTAAACTTTGTTGCCGAACCAACCGAAATTAATGTATCACGCGGAAATTGTTTGATTCCTCCTAATCCTTCAGAATAAAAATTAAAAACTATTGGTACAATGTCCCTTCCGAGTTTCTTCGGAAGTTGCACCTTCACACAAGTTGCCTAACTTGTCGGGACTCAAAGTATCGTCAAAACTCAAAATTACTTGAAAGTTATAATTGGTTAGATAGACTGATCTTCGCATTCGTATTTCGTAATATTATTCCTTTGTAAGTCTGGATACCCTACTCACATAGAGTAGTTTTGTGTAGGTACTTACAGCATCACATAGAGACTAGAGTAGTACATACTACATGTACTGTAACTTGTAAACTTATACAAAATATATTTCACAGACAAATTAGTCCATAAAAAATAGCCTGTGATCCTTCACGTGGTCTACTTCTTATCTGACCCAAATAACAGAAAAATTGCTATAGTAGTTCGTGAGATAAGCCCTTTCAAATAATTTCCCCCGTTTTTTCCACATTTTCCTTTATTTCTTCGCTCCTATTAGTCTTAGCATAATAAAATATAGCCTTCTTCAATAAATGGACTATCTAACACTGAAAGAATTTTTCAAATCAGACCAGTAGTTCCTGAGATTACCGCGTTCAAACAAACAAACAAATAAACAAACTAACAAACTCTTCCGCTTTATAATATTAAGTATAGATTTGTCAGCAAGATAAAAGCCCAGTTCCGATATCATCTAGAGCCTCTTTTTTTTTTGTAGACAGCTGATGCAATTACAAGTCACTTTCATAGATGTCGTTTTTGTCAAATATGCCGTATCTACACGGATAAAAAATAATTATAATTTTTTTGTATGGACGAAATCATAATTTTGTAATTTTCTTCCAAGATTCAAACATATTCAATATAAATCATAGCACAGCTTATAGAGTGACTCTTGTCGTACATTTTTGTCATAGATACTCAATGCGATTTTTGCGCCTTTTAGAGCTACAGGCACTTTAATTTTTTGGTCAGCGGATGGGACTGTTTGTTTTTTTTTTGTAGCATCTGATGCAATTACAAGTAACTTTTACAGATGTTGTTTTTTTTTTCAAATATGCCGTATCTAGTGAGAAAAAAATATCAAAAATTTTTTGTATGGGCGAAATCATAATTTTGTTATTTTCTTCTAAGATTCAAACGTATTCAACATAAATCATAGCACAGCTTATAATAGAGGGACTCTTGTCGTACATTTTTGTCATAATCACTTAACTGCGATTTTTGCGCCTTTAGGAGCTACAGGTACTTTAATTTTTATTGTTTTGTATAATTATAAAAATGAATTCATTTTCGAGTATTTCATATGGATTTTAATAAATATTGTTAAGGATAAACAAATAATAATCTTTTCTTCATTGACAAGTAAAGTAACTCTTACTAATGTCTTATTCATAAAAAAATCCTATATAATATATACTTAAACTAAAATTAAAGTACAAAATTCAAAACATGTACGTACAGGTAAATTATTTTATGACTCATCCAGTTTGCAAACATTGTTTGGTAATGACTCATTGCCAAATACCTCTGTACTTGGAATTTGTGCTCTGTTTTGATATTCAGCGCTAGCGAACGCTTCGAAAACGCTAAATAATAAATAGGCACATAGATTGCAAGTCAAATTTTCCCTTCGTACTTTTACGGGCTTAGGACCGTCAAAATACAAACTTGTACGATTATATAGATAATGTATTTAGGCGTATTTAAAAAATTTGAATTACCTCTAAAGTTTACATACAATTATTATTATTTTTTATTATTTAATATACAGAACATTAATTAATATTAAACGCCTTTACACCACTAAACCTATAAAGGTATGTCTCGGTACTAGACATTCCTTTTACAATAAATGACTTTAAAATTAAGAACTTAAATAAACTATTAACTTACAAACTTAAATAAACTAACACTTGATTACAATGTGATTTATTGTAACGGATCTTGTGGGGGGTTATTTTCAATGTCAACGTATACTTCTTCTTCTTCAGGAACTAACTTTGGTGAATCAACTAAAAACATAAAGTGGTTGGAGTCTAAAATTGTGTGGCCAACTTCTACTTCTCTGAATTTCCCTATGTTATTTGATCCAAAATATACCATAGAAGACGTAGAAGTAGAAGAAGAGCATAATTGATCATATGAAGAGGAAGCCCCTCCGCACCGCGCCAGCCAGCATCGCCTCATCGGGTACCTCGCCCACTAGCCGCAATGTACCGCGGCCTGGGCGACTCCGCATCGGCATCATCGGGCTTTCTCAATACACCGACCGGTCAGCAAGCAGAGCACAACTCTCCTGGTCAGCACGTAGCATCGGCCCTGCACGGCAGCTATCCGACTCACTGGATCCCGTGCAGCAGCTTACAGTTCCGACTCATTGGGACTCACTGCAACAGTTCCGACTCACTGAAACTCACTGGCACTGGCGACTCAAGCGACAAGACTTCAAGATTCGACCTCCGGTCTTCGGGGGGGAGTGATGTGGCGGTACCCACAATTCGCCTAACATTCCTGCATAGCGCTATCGAAGTTTTCTAAGCGCGTCGGTATATATAAGACAGCTGAAATGTATCACGATTCACGTGGGCTTCGGCCTGACCGAGCATAACACCTCGCTCGGTCGGAAGATCTTCCTTTGGCCGCCGCACATATTCCACAAAAACATTATTATTTCTTTATCCTTAACAATATTTATTAAAATCCATATGAAATACTCAAAAATAAATTATACAAAACAATAAAAATTAAAGTACCTGTAGCTTCTAAAGGCGCAAAAATCGCAGTTAAGTGTCTATGACAAAAATGTATGACAAGAGTCCCTCTATTATAAGATGTGCTATGATTATGTTGAATACGTTTGAATCTTAGAAGAAAATGACAAAATTATGATTTCGTCCATACAAAAAATTATTCATAGTTTTTTCTCAGTAGATACGGCATATTTGAAAAAAACAACATCTGTAAAAGTTACTTGTAATTGCATCAGATGCTACAAAAAAAACAGTCCCATCCGCTAACCAAAAAAATAAAGTGCCTGTAGCTCTAAAAGGCGCAAAAATCGCATTGAGTATCTATGACAAAAATGTACGACAAGAGTCCCTCTATAAGCTGTGCTATGATTTATATTGAATACGTTTGAATCTTGGAAGAAAATGATAAAATTATGATTTCGTTCATACAAAAAATAATTCATATTTTTTTTCTCTGTAGATAAGGCATATTTGAAAAAAACAACATCTATAAAAGTTACTTG
The DNA here is from genome assembly GCA_905333045.1 of Lysandra bellargus. Classification (NCBI taxonomy): domain Eukaryota; kingdom Metazoa; phylum Arthropoda; class Insecta; order Lepidoptera; family Lycaenidae; genus Lysandra; species Lysandra bellargus. The sequence continues at coordinate 6,932,311 of HG995358.1, forward strand.
TAATTGCATCAGATGCTACAAAAAAAAATCGGCCTCATCCGCTGACAAAAAAAATTAAAGTGCATGTAGCTCTAAAAGGCGCAAAAATCGCAGTTGAGCGTCTATGACAAAAATGTACGACAAAAGTGCCTCTATAAGCTGTGCTATGATTTATTTTGAATACGTTTGAATCTTGGAATAAAATAACAAAATTATGATTTCGTCCATACAAAAAAATAATAATTATTTTTTATCTGTGTAGATACGGCATATTTGAAAAAAACGACATCCATAAAAGTGACTTGTAATTGCATCAGCTGTCTACAAAAAAAATATTTGCCTAATCCTACGACCTTCGATCCGAAAATTCTTAATGTCCCATTTATTTTACTTTGGGACCAGTGTGCGCCGGGGCTTTATTTGTGGCCCGCGTGATGTAAAACCATTTTGAAATTCACGCCCACCGACAAAGTAATGTAGTCGTCGTGATATTCGTGAATTTTTTTCCACTTTTAAATCGTTAATTTTTAAAAGTGTTATTTTTTAACCCTAAAAAATTTTTGTTGCGGCCCGCGACACCAAGACCAAAACATGTTTGAGGCCCGCATGAAAAAAAGGTTGGGGACCACTGATCTAGAGGGTAAGGCCAAATTAGCCTCGAAGAAGCTTGGTGTTCTTAACAGAGCGAGACAGTACTTCAGTCCGGTCCGGACCAACGCCTATAACTACAAGACGCAGGTTCGGCCTATATGGAATATTGTTCTCATATCTGGGCAGGGGCGCCAAAATACCAACTGCTCCCTCTGGATCGTATCTAACGAAGGGCCGCTCGAATTGTTGACTGCCGTAGTGTTTCAGCTTGGACCCCTTGGAATAACGCCGAGATGTAGCTTCACTCTGCATCCTCTATCGGTTGTATCACGGGGAGTTCTCTGAGGAATTGTTCGAAATCATACCACCTGCAACTTTTCGCCATCGTCCCACGCGAAAAACATACCATCCTTATCACCTTGATGAGTGGCAGTCTTCCACAGTGCGTTTTTCGCGTAACTTTCTGCCGCGCACTGTAAAACTCTGGAATGAACTGTCACCAGCAGTATTTCCGGACCTATACGACCTGCAAACCTTCAAGAAAAGAGCGTATTCCCTCTTAAAAGGCCGGCAACGCACCTGCAGCTCTTCTGATGTTACGAGTGTCCATGGGCGACGGTAGTTGCTTACCATCAGGTGACCCGTTTGCATGTTTGCCCCATTATTTAAGAAAAAAATAAGTAATTATTATTATTAAAAGTTTTGACCACATAAAAACAATATTTTTAAAATGTCCTAAAAAGGATGAAATAATTCTTATTCTTCGTGCCTTTGTAACCGACTTCAAAAAAGGAGGTTATCAATTCGACGCGTATGTATGTAATATTTCCAGAACTGCCCAGTTTTTGTATATGTTAATCTATAACTGCAAGTTTCATCAAAATCAGTTTAGTAGTTTTTAAGATAGGGAATTTTAATTCTCAATTAAGTACGTACAATTTTGAAGTGGGTTTTATCTTTTTAAAATACAGTTATTCAAAATTTGACTAAATCTCAACGAATTCTGTACTCAATTTTCATTCTTTTGAAGTCGGTACCAGCCCTGAGATACTTGACATAGAACTTAGCCAGTACCGACTTCAAAAGAATGAAAATTGAGTACAGAATTCGTTGAGATTTAGTCGAATTTTGAAAAAGGCACTCATGAAGAATAAGAATTATTTCATCCTTTTTAGGACATTTTAAAAATATTGTTTTTACATTGAAAGTCGGGTTCAATTTTTTGTTAAAAATAATAATTTTACTCTTTTTAGTTATCTACGTCTTGTAGATAAGGCTTTATGCGTAGATAGCCACTACGAATATTAACTATCCTTATACCTACATATTACTGTAAGCTAAATTGTGGTAAATGCTTGCAGTTAACTAAGCGATGCTGCAATTTCCCAACTTTTATATTTAAAAGTTCAGGAGTTCTGTTCAGTGCCTTTGGACCAAAAGACATCTTCGTATGAAATTTCTTTTAATCTTAACATATATTCAAGTTACTAGAAACAACATTTTAACCACTATGAGTGTTTTAATAAATTTCAAGGGTTTCCCTCGATTACTCATAGATTCCCTCATTAGCTCACCACTTTCGTAATTGGTGTACAAAATTAATATTATCAAAGCGCACGGAAGTGCGCAGGCCTAGTTCCAGCAGGCCGCGCGCATGCCGTGCACTATTTACACGAACCGTTTCGACGCCGCGCTCTTTTGACCCCCCTGTAGCTCAGTGCCTATTGCAAATGCAAAGATAAAATTATACCTACGTAATTATATACTAGTACTTACGCAGTATACTAAATTTCATAGATATAGCTTCGGTAGATCCTGAAATATGTCCCTGTAAAAATAGCTAATTTTGGCACTCACTTACTCACTTATACATCACTCACTCACTGACCGGTAATCAAAACCTCTAGGCCACTTCCAATTATTGCCCTAGCGTTATGAAATTTGGCACACAGGTCGTGTGTTATATGTAGATTAACAAAAAATTGAGAAATTTTAGAAATCGGTCAAGCGTGAGTCGGTTCATTTCTGAACTTTAGAGGCCACTTCCAAATGTTCTAACGTTATGAAAAATTTGGCACACAGATTGTGTGTTATATTATGTAGATTAACAAAAACTTAAGAAATTTTAGTAATTGGTCAAGCGTGAGTCGGCTCACCTACGAACTTTAGAGGTCACTTCCGATAATTGCTCGTTATGAAATTTGGCACATAGGTCGTGTGTTATAATATTATGTAGAATAACAAAAAAATTAAGAAATTTTAGAAGTCAGTCAAGCGTGAGTCGGCTCATCTACGAACTTTAGAGACGACTTCCAAAATATATCCTAGCGTTATGAAATTTGGCACACAGGTCATGTGTTTTAAGTAGATTAACAAAAAATTAAGAAATTTAAGAAATCGGTCAAGCGTGAGTCGGCTCATCTACGAACTTGAGATAAAAATTCTTTTGTACTAGTGATATTCTCATTGTATCCAATGAGAATACGATGAAGAGGGTGGGAGGAGGAGAGAGTGGGGCTATAAAATATTGTCATGTATAATACAGCTACTACAATATAGCTACACTTTATTTAAAAAATTAGCTTCTATTGATAGTTTAACAAATAACACTAGCGGCATCTATCGAAAGTATTGTTTATATCAGGCGTGGCACAAAAAGAAAACGTACTTAGATATGATTTCTTTAAAAAAGTATTGAAATCCCACCAAAAATATACCTGTTAAAATAGGGCCTAGTTCCTTTAGGCTAATTTTTGACCTGAAAAAAGAGTTGAAATCTAATCCCATGCCAAGTTCAGATGCACTTCATCGATCATTATAATCTTCATCAACAGCCTGATCCATAATACTTCTAAATTGGCAGGTTGGCAGGTTTTTGTGCTATAAATAACACTAATTGATTAATTATATAATTTGATAATATTTATAGAATTAAATTAACTAAAAAAATAATAATTTATGCAAGAAGTCGTTGATTATTTTGCTATTATTGTAAATCTATCTAGCCATAATATTTAACTAAGTAAGCTATGAACATGAAATACCTATATATTACGGATTATACACCAAAGAACTTCATAAAAGTTATGAACCACCAACAACGTATTATGTCAAAAACTACTAAATAAACCTACAAGAATGTTCTAATTTTAATTAATGATTTAAATTTAAGATAGTATGAATCAGTTATAGTGAAGTAACTTAAAATAACACGTGCTTTTCGGTTTATTCTTCACATACCTGAGTCAGCAATACCGCAATAAGTCGAATTAGTGCGGTCCAACGATAGCTGCGACACGTCCGTGCTTTCCAAGTCAGGGGTGCAAGAAAAAATGGCGCGGTGTTGCAGGCGCTGATATCCCCCCCCGGTCAACCATCTATAGTGGCTTACAAAGCCATCTCGGAGTCGTTTCTGGCACTATTTTTACGACGGTCTTATTGACGCATAGAGGAAGAAATTATGTATCTTTTAATGATCGAATATCAAATTCGACACATTTCGAGTTACGACACTATTGTAATATAGGGTTGCCAACCGTCCTGTTTTTCGTAGTGTCCTGGGACGTCCTGAATAGTTTTTAAGCAGTGTCCTGGGTTGTCCTGGTTTTTTTTAATTTTAAAATTCGTGCGCCTCTTTTCAAAGTTTTACGCTACGAGCGGCAGCACGGCTCGCAAGTAGGTAGTTGCGTTGCCGCGCTGCCATGCTATTTCAAATTCAAAACAAAGACGCAACGTGCCACTTGATGATATTTCTTTCTTTCTACTATAGTCGTGCAGTAAATCAAAGCAGTAAAACTAACGCAAAAAATCAAACATCGTCCTTCTCTCTTTACACTCACGCCCGTCTTTCATATGCCAGGTGAAAAGGGACGACGCGGAATCATCGCCAAGTTAGTTTTTTCTTAATAACTCGATAAATATACAACATTTATAAAATCCGCCAGGTCAGTGTCTCAATGAAAGAATTTTATACAATGTCTTAAAATATTAACTTAATTTAATGCACGGTTACGGGAATATATATGAAAAATTGGTGAAAATTAGATGCATCTTTGTGATTTTTTCTATCGAGAATATTTAAGATATCGTGTTTTCGCTGAAATCAAATTCTTGGATATATAATGTAGTATCTATGTTTAGAAAAGGGAACAATTTGGGGCTTATTTTCAAGTATGAAAATGAATTATAAAATCGACAATTTTGGGTTAGTCGCCCCTTAATGTGTCCTGTTTTATACTGAATTGTCCTGGTTTTTCCAACTTCAAATCCTGGTTTTTTAAATTTGAGGTTGGCAACCCTATTGTAATAGCAGTGCGATGTACAGATACAGACGAACATAATATAACCTCCTCCTTTTTGGAAGTCGGTTAAAAATATTTTGCGTCATCAATCAAATGAATCAATGTAAGGTATGCGTCCGCGTGATCGAGAAATTATACTAATAACTAGCTGTTGCCCGCGACTTCGTCCGCGTTAGCGTAGTAGATCACATCCTAAGTATTTATTGTACAAAAATATTCAATGTACAGAATTGACTTTCCTACGATTTTATTATATATAGATGTTCCGCGCGACTTTGCTTGCGTAATTTAGGAATTTCACGCAACCGTACATTTTTCCACAACAAATAACCTATGTCCCTTCACGTGGTCTATTCTTCATGTTTGCCAAATAACAAAAAAATTGCTCCAGTAGTTTTTAAGATAATAAGCAATTTCATATAATTTCCCCCGTTTTTTCCACATTTTTCTCTATTTCTTCGCTCCAATTAGTTTTAACGTGACAAAATATAACCTATAGCCTTCCTCGATAAATAAGCTGAATGAATGAATGAATGAATATACTTTATTGTGCACATCGCAGTAATTACAAACACACACATAAAATAAAAACACAATAAAATGATGAGAGTGCACAAAGGCGGCCTTATTACTAAATAGCAATCTCTTCCAGGCAACCTTTGAAAGAAAGGAACAAATTGCTGGAGAGAGGGTGATGTGCTAAAAGTATTTAGAACTAAAAATGAAATAATTCTATCCTAATAAATACATACATAATAGATAATATACAATAGTACATACAAAGTAATATACTTAATAAAATAAATACTTTATAATAATAAAATAATACTTACTATATTATAATATGATTTAAATAATATAGCTATTTAACATTCAAAGAATTTTTCAAATCGGACTAGTAGTTCTTGAGATTAGCGCGTTCAAATAAGCCCCTTCATATAATTTCGCCCGTTTTTTCCACATTTTCCTCTATTTCTTCGCTCCTATTAGTTTTAGCGTGATAAAATATAGCCCACAGCCTTTCTCAATCAATGGCCTATCTAACACTGAAAGAATTTTTTAAATCGGACCAGTAGTTCCTGAGATTAGCGCGTTCTAATAAGCCCTTTCATATAATTTCCCCCGTTTTTTCCACATTTTCCTCTATTTCTTCGCTTATATTAGTCTCAGCGTGATAAAATATAGCCTATAGCCTTCCTCAATAAACGGGCTATCTAACAAAAGAACTTTTCAAATCGGACCAGTACTTCCTGAGATTAGCGCGTTAAAATAAGCCCTTTCAAATAATTTATACCCGTTTTTTTTCCACATTTTCCTTTATTTCTTCGCTCCTATTAGTCTTAGCGTGATAAAATATAGCCTATATAGCCTTTCTCGATAAATAGGCTATCTAAAACTGAAAGAATTTTTCATATCGGTCCAGTAGTTCCTGAGATTAGCGCGTTCAAACAAACTCCTTCTCTTCTTCCATTTATCGAGGAAGGCTATAGGCTATATTTTATTACGCTAAGACTAATAGGAGCGAAGAAATAGAGGAAAATGTGGAAAAAACGGGTGAAATTATTTGAAAGGGCTGATCTCACGAACTACTGGAGCAATTTTTCTGTTATTAATTGGCACAGATAAGAAGTAGACCACGTGACGGATTATAAGCTAGTTTTGGTGGAATAATTTGTCTGTGAAATATCTTATTTACGGGAGCGAAGCCGCGCGGAACGTCTAGTCGTTACATATTTTGCTTGTGACTTGTGAGACTTTCCTATTGATAACAACTTATAATCGGCAGTTTCATTAGAAGTAATTTATGACAATAAAGTATATTGAACCTCCAGTCACCTTCAAAGTGATAGTGATAACAGTAAGGCTGTGTTCACACGTGCGCGTTTTCTGCGCGCGCGGATTCAGCGCGCGTCGCGTGTTTACCCAAACGTTAAACTTAAAGCAGTTTGAGGTTCTATGTTAATTACATAAAGCTTATTTTCAAATATTTCCACAAAAACCGCGTACGCGCAGCGAACGTGCAGCGACCGCGCAGCGTACGCTCAGCTCGTTTGCTAGGGTATCCATAAATTCACCCGCAGTTTATTAACGGACGGATTTTTTCTGCATCTGGCATTGTCTATTCTATTAATATAGTACATATTTCATGCCACGCTTGCAAAGTTTTACGTTTATCTTTGTATATTTCGAGAGTCTTGTAACACAAGACATCCCTTTCTTCTATTAACGAAATTAATAACTCTGACGACATCGCACAAAGGCAACGGGCATCCGTCGCGCGGTCTCAAAGGGAATGAGTAATGACAGACACACTAGCCGCGCGGGCGGTGATCGTAGACTGCTCTGTCGCTGCGCGTAGGCTGTGCGGTGGCTGAGCATAAGCTGCACTGTCGCTGCACGTTCGCTGCGCGTACGCGGTTTTTGTGGAAATATTTGAAAATAAGCTTTATGCAATTAGCATAGAACCTCAAACTGCTTTAACGTTTGGGAAAACACGCGACGCGCGCTGAATCCGCGCGCACCGAAAACGCGCACGTGTGAACACAGCCTTAGGAAAAACCCCGTTACGGTTATCTTTATAAGTAAAGCACCTTAATTACTGGGTCTCGACGACCGACGTAGACGCGGACCCTGAGGGTGTTATCATATCTTGCGATAGCAATGCAACTGCAGAAATTTGACAGATGAGCAGACAGACAGACACTGCATTTTCGCTTTTATGATATATATATTCTTTATTAAATAAGGGGGCAAACGAGCAAACGGGTCACCTGATGGTAAGCAACTACCGTCGCCCATGGACACTCGCAACATCAGAAGAGCTGCAGGTGCGTTGCCGGTCTTTAATATTAGTATCCAGAATCTACTTGCTTCGAGTCCCTTCGTAATCCTTAAAATTCTTTTAATTAATGTCTAGCACAGCAGACATTTTGCAACATCTGCTATCAAACTTGCAATTTGCATTGCTGTCGCGAAATACCCTACGGATCCAAATTCCAAATCCTATGACAAAATTGACCTAGCCTAATATCCATCAAACGCGAAATGCGTAGTAGAATTGGAGCGCGAGTCGAAAAGAGTTATCAGGGTGTTCCAAGAACGTCATAAAAAGTCTGATAACCTCAGAACAATAAATTCGTTAGTGGAGGTGATAACTGATAAGTGATATAAGCCATGACATGTCACCAGATTACTGCTGGCGTGATGTCACCCAGCTACTTGTTACAATCTTGCGAACCATGTACTAATAACTACTATCTTGTAATTACTCGAAATATGTCTAAGATAAGGTTTTTGGTACGGTATGTGACACGAATAAATTTATTCTGCCAAATGAAACATTCTGAATTGTATTTATTATCGGACGATACAAATCGTAGTGTGCGCACATAACACCTTCCTACATCTTCGAGCAAACTATCGGTCGACTAAGTCTGCAGTTCTAAAGTATCTAATAACCCGACTGCGTATAAAGTACAACATTTTAAAAACCGCGGAGGCACCGGGGTAAAAAGAAGGGGGCTATAAATTATAATGAGGCAATAGGCATGTTGTTTATTAGATGTGGTGACTTGGTTTGATTGGTTTAATGGTTATTCTACTAGTGACTGACCAATAGGCTGCGATCAGCAGCTACTCGTGGCTTAGAAATACCTACTGCGTAGTATCCAGCTAGGCAATTACCATTTTCCACAAATTATATTTTATGCCTTTGATTTATGTGCGAACTAGCTTAATCTAAGGGGATCACGTGGGGGAAACGCTTTTAAATTCGTGCCCTGGGATGGGGATGTGCCTTATAATGAAGCACTGACTGCCGAAGCTAACCAGTAACCACTATAACCACCTGCGATTTGCCAGCAGCCGAATACGATCATATTATATCAGACTAGCGACCCGCCCCGGCGTCGCACGTGTATAAAATATATAACCACTGAAAAAATGATTAAAATTGATAGCCTATAATACTTCACGTGGTCTACTTCTTATCTGTGCCAAATAACATAAAAATTACTCCAGTAGTTCGCGAGATAAGCCCTTTCAAATAATTTCCCCCGTTGTTTCCACCTTCTCCTATTAGTCTTAGCGTGATAAAATATATATAGCCTATAGCCTTCCTCAATAAATGGGCTATCTGACACTGAAAGAATTTTTCAAATCGGACCAGTAGTTCCTGAGATTATCGCGTTCAAGTTAGCCCTTTCAAATATTTTTCCCCGTTTTTTCCACATTTTTCTCTATTTCTTCGCTCCTATTAGTCTTAGCGTGATAAAATATAGCCTATAACCTTCCTCGATAAATGGGCTATCTAACACTGAAAGAATCATCAAAATCCGTTACGTAGTTTTAAAGATTAAAGGGAACAAAGGGACATGAGGGAAAAAAGCGACTTTGTTTTATAATATATTGTATAGATATAGATACTAGGGTGGAGCGAAAAATATTTTTTTTTGATATTCGTTTCGGCATACCTATAAAAAGTTGCTGTCACTGTTCACAAATATATATACAAAATTTTATTTAAATCATAATAAATTTAGAGGTCATAACATCATAACTTTAGAAAAATTGGAAAAATGTTGACAAAAACCACCAACTTCTAATATTGCCAAATTAACGCTGAATTATATTATGTGTATTCCGTTACGTTCGTAACTGTTTAAGTTTGAATATTGCGTAGATAGATTGGGAGATTGAGGCAGGAGAGGTGATTTTATTGCACTTTTCAATCGCTGTTCGAACGCCATAAAGTGCGCGCTATTAACGTAACTCTGCTTGTGAGAAACAGTAATTTTAAGCACTACCCACAAGAAAATAAACTCCTGTAAGTAATATTTTTAATTGTAAATAGTATTTGCGATATAATTTATACCTAGTATTTCTCTTTATAACAGTCAAAATATGTCGTCAAAACACGATTATTATTTTTAACAAAAAATTAAAACCGACTTCTAAGGTAAAACAATAATAACATCCTTATAATATGAACTAAAAAGTATTAAATAATTATTCCTATCTAATAGTGCCTTTTTCCGAATTCGGCTAAAACTCAACTATTTCTGTACTCAATCTTCATCATTTTGAAGTCGGTACCAGATGAATCTTCTGTTCTCTGACAGAATATTTGAAACTTTTGGAACTGGCACCGACTTCAAAATTATGAAGATTGAGTACAGAAATAGTTGAGTTTTAGCCGAATTCGGAAAAAGGCACTATTAGATAGGAATAATTATTTAATACTTTTTAGTTCATATTATAAGGATGTTATTATTGTTTTACCTTGGAAGTCGGTTTTAATTTTTTGTTAAAAATAATAATTTCACTCTTTTTAGTTACCAGAGTAAACCATCGCGTACTATAAGTAGAATAATACACCTGTATAATATTATTCTGCGTATCTTATTACAGTCACACTTACAAAATATAATATCAGCTGCAGCCTGCAGATAATTTTAAACAATACATTTTAAAAAAATCAAAGTGAACACGTGACGTGACGTGCTAAGTAGCCGGTCACCGGACTAGTTTCAACTTTCAATAGTACTGGCACTCGCTCGACTTGTCGCACGTGACGCGGACGCAGCGCACATAGTCCCTACCCGGCCCGCGCCGCCGCGCATGGGTATTATGAACGCTAAACGCAATGCAAAAGGTTGAAATTAGGTTGTTTTCCAGAATATCTCGGCGAAGTGAGACAGAATGTTACATTATCGAAGCAGCTTTAACTTCTTAGAAGTAATGTCAAATGTGTGCCTTATGCTCTGGAGGTAAGGTTGAATTTGGTGACATTGGTGACCCTGACATGGTAATGATGATGATGATGATGAATGTAATTTGCATAGTAGCATATGCTTTCAGTTCTTAAAACAGCACCTAAACTCCCAAACTTGTATCTATAAGGAATCCAGAGTTCTCTTAGTAGCTTCGGAACCATAGTATACCTCGGTGCAAAATCTTGCGTTTTGGTAGCATATGCTTAGGATACTTCTCATAAAACCAAAATCACCATATGTTTCCATATAAATTTCGAGGAGTTCCCTCGATTACTCATGGATCCCATCATCAGGTCACCACTTTTGTGAACATGGTACCAAATTGGAGTGAAACCTAATACAACACAACAAAAATTTCGAAAATCGGTTCACAAACGGCGGAGTAATCGTTGAACATACAAAAAAAAAAAAAAAAAAATATCCACAGCCGAACATATAACCTCCTCGTTTTTTGGAAGTCGGTTAAAAAGGGATATGTTGTCCCGTTTTTGGTTTATCTGAGAAGTTACCAGTGTCTCAAGTTTCAACTACCAATTCAGTTATAAAAATAACTCATTTATTAATTAATATCACATTGATATGAATCAAAGCTTGACATAACAACAAAAGAGCTGACAGTTCATGATGTATTCCAAAGACTGGCTACGGAAATTTTACATATCTGGCGAAAAGCGTCGCTTCCCAAAAAAAGAAGTATATTATTTATGAACTTATGAATTTATGAACTGCAAGAAAAATGATGATAGGCCTTGTAGATTTAAATGCGACTGTAAAAAATATGAAGAAAATTAAAATACAATAAAAAGAATCACTGCGTAACAAAAAGATAATGGGTCCTAACCAGACGTCTTGTTCTCGTTCTTTGCATGAAGACTTAAGAACCGAAAGAACGAGTTCAAGCAATTGTAGCCTCTTCTTGTAGCTTTTACAAGCTAATCAATCGCCATAATAAGTAGCTGCTCAGCCACCCAAGAAAAAGAGATTCAATTTTCCATCATTAATTCTCGTATGCGATCGTACCTGAGTCTCTGACAGAGCAGCTGCTATTATACATAGCTTTATCTGCTTCTTTATCTGTGTTAAAAGATGTTGATTGTTAGTATTATTACATTAAAGGATTCTAGTGCTGTCATTGATCGTTAAAAATTCGATGAGAAATGATGCAAAACAGATCAGCACACACGATGTAGATCGCAATTATAAATGTATACGCATAAATTATTTTGATGGTAGAAAAGGTGGCTGTGATGGTACAGTTGTGAATATAGTTTTCAAAGGAGATGTTATTCGTTTTACAGAAGAAGTAATTAACAAACTATTAAAGTAGTTTTTTGTTTCAAATGCCTAATTGTGAAATAAAAAAACAATTTAATACCAAACAATCTACTTTTTTCTGATGATCATTCCTTGATAATATATCATAAATATTTAATTTTTCTTGATAAGAACATTGATACCACTAACCAGAACCTGTAGCCAATACTTTTTCTGTATCATTTCTTTATAGAATCGTCGATCAAAATGTATAGAATTGACATTAGACGAGTCGAACGTCAACGTCATATTCGCGAATTTTTAAGTAAATTCCATACATTTTGATCGGCGATTCTATAGAAAAGCGATAAAGAAAAGGTACTAAGGGGTCAGTATTTTATTTAACATATTACAATGTAGTCTTTTTTACAAGGAACAGCAAATATAGAAAAATACTATTTATCAAAAGTAGACCAATGTTATCAAAAAATTCGTATTTTTCGAATTTTCAATTGGGTTGGGGCACCTCATAACATCAAGACAAGTAAACCATATTTTGCATGCAGAATTTACTCATCATAAGGCAACTTTATATTGCTATGCCATTAAAAAAAATGAGAAAAAATTTTTCTTCATATAAAATCGCTCCACCCTAATAGATACATCTGATATAATATTATGATCGGGTATACATCTGTTAAACATATGACTATACCCTCCACGACCGGTCGGATCGGACTTCCATTAAAGTAAGGGAAGGCGTCTTGTAAATTGAAGTGTTTCCCTCTGCGCCGGAACTGTCTAAGCCGGGGAAGTCACCATCCTCTCCCGCTTCCCCGTTAGACGAAAGTTAGGAGGTTCGCGTAGCGACGCCTCCGCACTCCCGTCTTGGAGTGGAGGATGGATCATACTCTCTGTTACGCTGCGAGGCCTCGTTCTGTGATGTTGATACGTAATGTTTATAACAGTTTATATTATAAGTAAGTGTTAAGATATATATTACATTGTAAGTACGTATATAATATTATATGGGCAAATATAAAATCGGAAAAATCAAATTATCAATATCGCTGTTAAAGGCCACTAGCTATTTGACAGAGCTTTGCTCGGTATTCGATAAAACACGAATAAAATGACATTTTATAAAAATGATTCCTAGCTAGATCGATTTAGCGCCCCCGAAACTCCCAAAATACTAAATTTCATGAAAATCGTTGGAGCCGATTCCGAGATTCCAATTAAATATATGGATATATTATACACGAATTGCTCGTTTAAAGATATAAGATATTGGTCATTGACCTCTATCACGACATTATTTGATTTTAAAACGTATTTTTGTAAAACCTTTACCTACATGTGAATCTTAGAAAATGTACTTCTCATCGGCGATAGATCAACCGCTATAAATTTTTGGGTACATCTGTTTGGACAACTCTATTGACTTTAATAGATTTGATCCGTTGTTTTTGATACAATACATATTAAAGTGGAATATTTGAATTTTAAAGTTATTTGTAACCCCTCGAAACCTCCTTTCCAGACAAAAACTCGTGTAAAGATACACGAGATTGAGTTATTTTTGTTTTTTTCCTTAAATTATTCTTTTTTGTTTAGACTTTAGAATCTTATTAACCTCATATTTCGCAAATCATTATCGCTTCATTTTTCTGTCCAACATAATATTATAACAACGTACTTTAAGCGATCCTACGTCTATACATAATTATTATATTACAAGTTACAACCTAAACCTACGTTACAAGAAGTAGTTGACTCTATTGTCCCATAAATTTTCGTCCCAATAGGACGAATACTAGAATTATTTTTTTATTATTTTTTCATGCAGCGTTTCGTCCCAAGTAATTAGTTTTTATGACTTTCAAGTAGAAATCAGTAGGGTTAGCAAAAAGTGGTAGATTTGAATATACTTACTTACAACTTTTTACTTTTATATGAAAATATTTTAAATTTTAAGATCCATTGGGACGAAAATTTATGGGACGAAAGACTCAACTGCTCGTTACAAGAAATATACCTAGTAGTTTTTTTGGTAGTCTTGTCTTTTGTCCAACAAAATCTCGTCCTTGTAGGACGCGTTTCAAAACGCAAGCAACGCGAAATTTAATATTTTTTTAACTGGTAATTTGTGCAACTTCTATTCTGTTAATCACTATATTATATTATCTATGTCTATAACACAGGTGAGTGGTGACGGGATTCATCACTCGCTCCACGATCGGCCGGTCTACCTCATGAGGGAACTGAGTTCTGACTTCACCACGATAAAGGGCACTTCGATAAAAGCTACGTAACATGCTCATAATAGGAAAAATATTATAGGAGCCAGGGCCAACTGGCTCCTATGTTTTTCCAATTCCAATTATAATTTCCAATTCAGTTAGATTTGAAAGCGCATGTATAGATATTATGATTTCAGAGACCTGACCTCAAAATATGACCCTAAATTATCTCATTTAAAGTGCATTTAAAGAAATATTTTTGATTGCTTTAGATAAAAAAATAATGGTCCCTTTAAAGCCATTTCACGCATATGCAAACTTATTTAAGATATAATATGAGAAAAATAAAAAAGAATTCAAACGACGTCGACCATATCGGGGAGATAACGAATCATACCTAACTTATAAGAGAACTTTTAAAAATTCCTGCTTTTAGTAAAAACGATGGACATGTGACAAATTAATAACCGTTTTTTGCGTTGAACATGAAATTGCTGAGTACGTCTCTCCGTTTTCGAGATGTGCGAGATCTAGTAATGAGGTTATCTATTTATGTCTGTGCGGTTGTGGTCGGGCCGCGTCGCCCTGCTGTCTGCGATCGTTTTACACCACGTGTGCTGGTATGCTGCAGCTTCCCGCCCGCGACTATACCTCAAATTTTACCAACGTTTTCTGCCACGCACACTCAAGCACTTGACTGATATAGGAAAGAAGACGATATTGCGAAAAATTTAGTAGACCTACAAAATTCTAGCAAAAAGTCTTAATTCTTCAAAATTGAGCTTTTGGTCTTTGTATGGCCTCTGACCCTAAATCTAACCTAACTAAACAACACCGATATGCGATAACCATCACGAGTATTAAAGACAATGGTCAAAATGTATGAAATCGGGAAACGCCTTGCAACAGCAATTAGGTCCATAGAATTTGTCACTTAATAAATTTATACTTAATCAAAATGATATAAGGTGTCCCCAGCGGTCATTGACCTCTTAGTCTAGGAGCTATATTATGAAAAATGCTGAATACAGTTAGTTTATACAGACACATAATACTATTATAGATTCAACGGAAAACTTCTTGGTAACTCTTACAATGATAATAATCTGCAACTTATTTTTGAACTTCGAAATGATATACTTCATATACTCAGTTCTCATCGAGTATGAAAAATGCAATTGTCAATCGCGGTTTGTATAGAAAACGATGATATATGACAAGTTTTTTGACAGGGGTCGATAACCGCTACGGACAGAATTCGGCAATTTGAGAATCGTTGTGAGTTGAAACATAATACTTACCTATTATTATACATATTATACATTAGTCATCAACCATATTCCGGGTGGAATCTCGATTCTGTAATTCCAACTTTTACCTGCCTCAGTCTTACTGACTCAGTTGTTTAAAAATGGTCATCTGCAAATAAAACGGGAATAATTTAGTTGTCTGTAGGACATAAATTAAGACAATGTTTACGATTGTCTGGGCTGGCGATATTATGTGAGATGTCGTGTAGACTGTTGTGTCTACACCGAGACGACAAAAACACTTTTCGGCTAATTATAAAATGATTTGCATTTGATAGGCCACTGAACTAATAAAGGGGAATGCACAACATAATATTTTTTTAGTAGCAATGACAATAAGAGAATTGACAATAAGCCAGGAGTAGGCATTTAGATCTTATTAGAAAGTCTTTATGGTTATCTATAATTTACTAGATAATCTCCGTTGCACCAAAACTCGTTTATCGCGCGGAAAGTGTACATTTTTTTCAGGATAAAAAGGATCCAATGTCCTTTCCCGGGACTCAAAGTATCTCCATACCAAATTTCAGCAAAGTCGGTTCAGCGGTTTGGGCGTGAAGAGGTAACAGGCAGACAGACACACTTTCGCATTTATATATTATAGTATGGATAGTATGGATGTGCTCTAAGCTCTTATGTTGAGAAGATGTTTAATTTTTTTATCAACCACTTTTTCTGTTTAAAACCAAACTGCCTTTTCCCTTCCGTTTCTCTTCTCTACGGAATAACCGCTAGGTATTCACTAGGCCCTTCATATTCACTGAGGCTATCTTGTTAAATGGCGTCTGTGAGATCCCATGTGATAGCGCTGGCTGGCATCTGACTCAACAATGGATGTTTCTGGTTACTACTGGTGAGAAGAGGATGCCTGTAATGTCACGTAAGATTTAACACGTTTACTAATTTGAGCATAACATCACCAGTGAGAGAGGAAAATCGAGTATAGTCCGTCAAGAAAGTGAAGAAATTAAAAAGCGGCAACATCGTAGTGTCATCCCTTTTTTAGGGTTCCGTAGTCAACAAGGAACCCTTATAGTTTCGGTCTGTCCGTCCGTCTGTCCGTCTGTCTGTCTGTCCGCAGTTTTTCTCAGAAACTATAGGACCTACAAAGCTGTAATTTGGCATGAATGCACATAATATTAATGATGCCGACAAAATGGTACATGAAATCTTAAAAAAATATTTTTTTTATGGTACCTTCCCTACACATCAAGCGGGGATGAATTTTTTTTTTCGCGTTCACCCTACCGTGTGGGGTGTCGTTGGATAGGTTTTTTAAAAATATTATGAGTATTTTTAGGAGTGGGCTGAAATTCGTTTTACATTCGGTTTAACCGAACTTCGGCAGCTTGAACCGAACATCGTCATTCGGCCGAATGTTGGTTAAAATGCCGAATATTCGGCACTTTTACTTTACAAATGACTAGCTGGCTAACAGCCCCGCGGGGAAGCGCGGAGTGCAGCCGGCACATGACACATCTAGCAATATTTGCAGCAAGTGCGTAAACAAGTTACAACACCAGAATCCTTTCTCGAAATTGAACCGAAGTTCGGCCGAACTTCGGCCGAATTTTTCATTTTTACCGAATGTTCGGCCGAAATTCGTATTCGGTTCAAACCACATTCGGCCCATCACTAATCATTTTCCAATCATTGACCATACACAAATTTTAAAAAACTAGCGGTACTACGGAACCCTATATTGCGCGTGGCTCGTTTGGGCTCGACATGCACTTGGCCGGTTTTCTTAGATTGATTTGAAAGGGATGACACTACGATGTTACCACTTTTTAATTTCTTCACTTTCTTGACAGACTATAATATATTTGACGTGTGGAATTGGGGGATAAATACTAGGAAGCGGCCCGGAATAAATTATAAGTAAATGCAAAAGTCTTTCTGTCTGTTACCTCTTCACGTTCAAACAGCTTAACCGATTTTGCTGTAGTATGGAGATGTTTTGAAACCGGGGACAGGGCACAGGATACTTTTCATCCCGGAAAATGTAAGTTCTTGTGCGATAATTATTGATAAACGTTAAGCTAAGTTGCAGGCGTCACCTAGTTTCATAACTTTCTTTTTGTGTCTTTAATTCTATATTATACTTAATTATGCTGATGAAGGAGCACCTTTACAATGATTGACGATGCCAAGTGTTTGTGGGTGACCTACAAGGTGCGCTGCCAGACGTTATCAGCACCCAGCCAGGGACAGCTCAGCCGATGGAAAGTTCGAATCATCGGTCTCCACACACAACGTTACCTAACAATGTTTTGGCAAGAGTCGTTGTTAATTCGTGCTTGGGTATTTCGTCCCAGCGTAGATGCGACATGCTAAACGACAATAAATAAAGAACAAGAAGAATAATTCTGTAATAAAGATATTCGTTAATAATTATTATATCAAACTTTTAAACAGGTCTAGCGATGCAGGCAGGAGGTCTGTCTAACTGTCAGTATGTACCACCGTCCACCATGGCAAGTGTTGTGGGGTACGGCCTTCATGATAAACTCATTTGACCTATGAAAAAAATCCCAAACGAAATCGCTGGCAAAACCTCGTTAAAAATAACTTTTAACTTGCTATTGAACAAAGCGGAGCTATAAAGTTTTGAAGCAAGATATGCCAATTTATTTTTTCTGGAACCGGGCCGTAACAAGTTTTATGATATTATTTTTGTGAGGTTATTATTTACCTAATAATATATTTTGAACTTTAATAAATCAATGTATAGTGAGGGAGCCCTAGAACAATTTTTTTGTGAGTAGCTTCATTCATTTTGATAAGACAAACAACTTTTTTATCTGCAAAAAATCTTGAAAGTGGTAGCTAACAGAGATAGAAAGGATTTAATACTTTGATTTGATGGTCCTAAAATATGGATTGTTCTATTTGTAGGACAGTGTTATTTTTAAATTATAGAACTATTAACCTACCAATATATAAAAAATCAGCTGGTTAGGGTTCTGTTTTAGGGTACCGTAGTCAACCAATTTTTGTTGAATAAGTACAGAATTTTTGCAGATAAAAAAGTTTTTTGTCTTATCAAAATGAAGCTACTCACAAAAAATTAACTTGTTAGTAAGGGCTCCCGTAATAGAATTCAATTTATAATATTTTAAAGATTTTTTTTTTAACATAATAATTGAAACATTTTAACGTAATTTTAACATTTTGTATGGTGAGTGGTGACTAGCTAACCTTTCGTACCCCATTGTTCTAATTCGAGAACATCCCGCGAGACACGCCGGCACCGGCCGAGACGAACGTCAATCCTACAAATAGAAAAACTCGCGCCCATTCAGTATTATCTGGGAACATGGGAAATTGCATCATCTTTAAATTGTTTTCGTTACAGAAAAAATTAGTTCATAGTTCATTCGCTTCGAAGCCCCGTACTTTTTCCATGGCCGGTGACGCAGATGCCGAATTCGACAAACATTTCTAAGTTGGTCATACAGGCTGTTCAAAAATAGTATGCTCAAGTAGCTTACTACTAAGGTCAGCAGAATATATTATATTTTTTTCATCTTAATAACTTTTTCCTATCGTTCCTACTCTTTTTATGGGCAGCTTAAACAGAATGAATGGATTTCTACTTTTTAGGGTTCCGTTATCCGTAGTCAACAAGGAACCCTGTCCGTCCGTCTGTCCGTCTGTCTGTCCGCGGTTTTGCTCAGAGACTATAGGGCCTATAAAGCTGTAATTTGGCATGAATGCACATATTAATGTTGCCGACAAAGTGGTACATGAAATCTTTAAAAAGAAATATAGACCTCCCCTACACATCAAGCGGGGATGAAATTTTTTTTCGCGTCCACACCATCGTGTGAGGTGTCGTTGGATAGGTTTTTTAAAAATAGAATAGGTTTTCATAGATCATTTTCCGATTTAGGGATCCGTTTGTGAAATATTAAGTTTTAAAGTGGAAAAAATCGTTAGAGTCCAGTGTTCCCCCTTTCTACCAGCTAAACGGTTGCTTCAGGAAATGTGTTTTTTTTTTTTTAAATTATAATCGATCAAAATGTTTGGGTTCCATGCTTACTTTAAATTCTTTTAGGATTCCTATTCATGTTCGTCCTTTCGTCCGCCAGTCTGCTGCGCTCTTATAACTTCTAAAAAAATTATTAAAAATTAAAATTTAAAATCCTTAGTTCGACTTAACTTATAAAACAATACACATTACACATAAACACCTAGAAAAGATTTATCTGTGGGCTTCCGTTTGACAGCGTTTTTAAATGGAACACCCTGTACACAGTAGTAGATAACCAACGAGTTCTTAGAAAGCGTAGTATGACTTCGATTATAATGTGTAGAAACATATTATAAATTATAATAAGTACATAATATACGTAATTTCAAACATAATAAATAATAATATTATGTTTGTCACAAAATAATGTGTGTTGTAACTTGTAAACAAAACTAATACATATTGCGCAATAATTGTAATTGAACAAATATTTTTAATTGCGTGCATTATTTTCCTATGTATTGTGATTTGTAAATTGTAACATACATATTTAATCCTAATGAAAAACAAACGCTTAGTTGGGAATGTTGGGATGGGTCATAATAAATTAAAATATGATAGGCTTGGTAGTTGGTAGCCTTCTCTTTATTATTATTATTTTTTTGGTTTCCAATAGGCGGCGGCTCTTTAAAAAGCCTTACGAAGTTGCGAATATTATTAACATACGTCGAGCAACGAGTACCTACAGAAATACATACCTAGGTTTGTGTCGCTGTCTCGCTGGCGTGATTCCGTTTGGTAACAACGAAAATAATTAGCTAAACTTTGCACCGATAGTGCAGTCGAATGCACCCGATTACCCATCAAGTGACATCAGACTGCATGGCTATTCTGGGACCACATTCGCTACCCGATAAATCTTCCACGGCCGTGAGCATCCAAGGTCGCATCGGTAGAATATTTGACGAAATCGTGAAAAATTTGCTTTCTTTATATGGGGAAAGCTTTTGTCGAATATTATTTATGAGCGATTCAGTAAAGAAATCATCGTGACAATAAAACAAAAGCTAAGCCCTTGCCAAGACCAAGAGCCAGAGCGTGCACCTATCGGCTAATCAGCAATTGCTGCAGAAGACTGAGATCACTGATGATAACCTTGAAGTGATAACAAAGTCGTTCATCTTTGCGTCTTCTTCTTATTCTATTTGTT
The DNA here is from genome assembly GCA_905333045.1 of Lysandra bellargus. NCBI lineage: Eukaryota > Metazoa > Arthropoda > Insecta > Lepidoptera > Lycaenidae > Lysandra > Lysandra bellargus. The sequence continues at coordinate 6,952,949 of HG995358.1, forward strand.
TTAGTTACAACAACCAATTTAATTTTTGAAGTGAAAACTTCTTTAGCGGCGTTGAGCACTTTTGTGGGATGGGTAAAAACTGAAAACTGTGAAACTCGCGTCAGATTCTCGTGCTGATCGAAAAACCGTGGAAAACCCGTAAGACGGTTGGAGAGCAGTGTTTTATGTCGAACTCGAACTCGAACTCGAATTGATTGTAAGGGTTTCGATTAATTAAAAAAAATCGTTTTTTTTTTTAATCGATTTTCATAAAAAATGGGTTAAAAATTTAATCGATTGTAAGGGTTTCGATTAAGTAATTTAAAAATTTGATTTTTTAGTAATCGATTTTCATAAAAAATGGGTTAAAAAAATGCACAACGTTAATAATCAAGTTTTCACTTCTGCCGGCACTCCCGGAGTGCAACCCGTCTTTTTTTTATAATAAACAATGTCACTTTAAAATATTGATTGGCTTAGATTTGAATAGTTATTTTTAGGATTAGGAGCTTTTAGCATCGTAGGCTACGATTCGTAGCCGATAGTAATATTATGACTATAGCTACAATGATAGACCTTTCTAAAATACGATGATGCAATTCTAGAGCTTGCATCGTCACAACTCACAAGTCACGATGCATCACCTACAATTGGAAAATCGTGGTTGGGTTTCATTTTTTTTTTTGTAACTTTACATGAGACAAAAAGAAATGTGCAAAAACTAATAGGTGTACTCGGGGAATCGAGACAGTAGCGGTCATTGACTCCCTGTCAAAAAACTTGTAATTTTGTAAACGGCGATTGACAATGAAGTGTGATGTTTCTAGTCCAAGGGCGACATCGTATTTTGCATACTCGATGTGAACTGAAAACCAAAAGGATTTCCGATGAATCTGTAATAATCTATGTCTATATTTAAAAAGGGCAATTTTATTCTTAAGTATTCTAAATACAGTGCGAGTATTTTTTATTTAGCGCCAGTAATAAAAAGATCAATGACCGCTACCGCCATGTTTCGCCAAGTACAGTAAGTATAGTACGCAGTATTTTACGTTTACGTACTAGTTTTTGTAAAATTCCAGTAATTTTTCGATTCAAGTTACTAACATTTTGTCCTAGACAATACTTAAAAAAAATATAATGGTTTCTTGTCAGTATCGTCAATCAGTTAGTGTCCCATATCTTCATTAATGCCTAGATAAATATTATAAGTACTATTGTTAACTGTCTCATTCTCATACATGAAACTTGAAAGCATGATACATATTTTAACACAAGATTTGAAAATAGCTCTATAGCGCAATTCACGTTAGAGGAGCAATTAAAAACTTTGTAGTGACTTCTAATTAATTTTCCTCCAGTGTACTCAAATATTGTCAATAAGTACCTATATAATATTTCAATGTTATAGGATCATCGATCCCGCTGCCGATGCCATAGTACGCACGACGCACTCAGTAAACAAGTAAATGTTTACTCGGCCGCGTGCGTGGCATTGCTTATCAGAGTATCGCGAGTATCTCTCATTCCATTCATGTTTAATCGCAGTAACTATCATAAATTCTCTCGTACAACGACGTAGTGATTTTAAAGGAAAATCTGTATCGCGCCCCGCACTGGGGCCACTCCAGGCTACTTATAAACGGACGCTCAGCCGCCGACTCCACTCTGTCACGGACCGTCAGTGTGGACACCGTTACTTTTTGCAAATTTTAAATCGTATTTGGATAAGATAGTGTCAGCCATCGATAAAAATGAAAAAAATTCTAATATTTTTGGCGTTTTGCACCCTCGCCGCGGCCATGGTGCCGAGAGATAGGGTAAGTCACGTGTGCAAATATTATAAACACCATAGTGTTTACAATTTTACATTTTAGATTGATAAACAAGTTTTTCTCGTGTCATTCATAATAATGATATTGATTACGCATCAAAAATATTTAGCTAAGCAAACAAACTAAACATATTTATAATTATTAGTCTTATACTATTTAGCTTGAAGTGCACAAATATTGCATTTTTTGCCCTACGTGATTTTTCAAATATTCGTATTCTATAAAATATTATTTTTTACGATTTAAATACTTTTTTGGTGTTTTTAAGTTTTTAAAATTATTGTGAATGTTCTCAATGCTTAATAAACATTTTAATAATGTAAAACAAAAATTTTAGAACACTCTGTATAGTGTATAGTATGCACAAGTAAAATAAAATATTTTTTAACATTTAATTTGTTAACAACTGAAAAATCAAAAAAATATTGATTTATTTATTTATTTATTTATTTATTTATTTATAATGATAAAAGCATAGACGAATAATTATACACCTTTATTACTCTATGATAAAAGTAAATAATAATATTATTATGACGTAACTTTTAAATGAATTATTTGGTGTCGGAAGCCAAGTTAGGGTTGTTGGTCTTTCGTCCCAGTGTTGTTTCGTCCCAACTTATTTTTCATTTATTTTCATAAGCAAATTTAAATTTAATCTTAAAACAATACAATGTGTGTTTTGTATCGTCGTCGAGTGGTAATAACTAATAAAGTTAAAATTAAAAAGCCTAACAAATGAAGATAGTCGTAGTCCTAGATATATTATAATTTATAGTACAGGTAGGTAGGTACAACATATATATTTTTTTATTACTATCAAGCTAATTTTTCGTTCGTAGCTTCATTTTGATAAGACGATCAACAGTTTCCTTTGCTAAGAATCTCTAAAGTGGTGGGTTCCGTAGTTGACTACAGAACCTACCTTGACGACGAGGTACTTGTTGATCTAGGTAACTTTGTACTATTACATAAAAATTTGTTTTAAAAGAGCGGGAATAATATTAGTCTGTATATTTGTTATATTATTTACATAAATCTATGTACTATCAGAGAACATGGTTCATAGCTGCAGTCTGCAGATGGCGGACCCACGTAATTTGGTCGCGTTACGTCAAACCCAAACGACAGATGACATAATTCGACCAAATGACGCAGGTGGGCCGACTATGATGGCCTAATATGAATTCATTTCTTCGATGGTAGAGATCAACTACCATAACATGGCGCGCCCCTCCAAATGACTGTTTCAATGTGTGTAGTCACATCCTTATGAAAGAGTTTGTATGTAGTAAGTATTCAAGCAATCACAGTACATGTAATATTTTTGTTAGTGTCACTTATTACCAAGATAATATGTTGTTAGTCGACTAATCATAAAGCCTACCGCGCAAGACAACGCACCTCAAACGTTTTGACAACGCACTTCAAACGTTTTGAATTTTGGAGGGGCGCGCCATGTTATCGTAGTTGATCTTTACATAACTAGTTTTTCGCGGTGGTGATGGCGTGATGTCAGTCACGTAGGACTTTGACGCGGGGTGAGAAGTGAGTGGGTCGTAGTCATTTCCTACAATATGTCTACTTGTTGTCTACAATAGTCATTGGCGTCTACCTATAGTTTTTTTTTCTACGAAAGAATTTGATAAAGTTTTTGAGGAGAACCATAGAGGAATACCATAGAGGAATTGAAGACGTGAGTGGAAGAACTCGATAACAGTAAAAAAATTGCCGTTTTTAGGGTTCCGTACCCAAGGGGTAAAAACGGGACCCTATTACTGAGACTTCGATGTCTGTCTGTCTGTCTCCAGGCTGTAACTCAAGAATGGTAATAGCTTTTAGTAATAAAATTCAAATAAAATTAATAAAGGGGGGCTCCCATACAAAAAACTTTTTTCCTACTTTTGCTCTATATTGGTACGGAACCCTTCTTCCGCTTGACCAATTTTTTTAGGGCCGAAAAAATGATTTGAAATAAAAAACTGTGCATTTTATGTGTACAGTGTCGCCAGAAACATTAGCCAGGTGAAGAAGCAGATTACTAATACAAGGTTCCTTTTAATTTTTTAAATTATAAGGGAAAAAATGAGTAAATGTCCGTTACAAAATGTTTGTTATCGTGTTCTTCTACTTATGTCTTCAATAATTATTATTGTAACTAGCCGTTGCCCGCGACTTCGTCCGCGTGGACTTCAGTTTATAGCGCGCGGTGTCAACAAAATTGGTTTCAAATTTAAAAGCTTTTTAAAACCCTGGTACCTCTTAAATCAAAATACCCAAAAACAGCTGTGCAGTGTGCACAAATATTTCATTTTTTAAATTAAGTAAACTTTATACCAAATTTAAAGCTTATTTAGCCCCCCATTACACAACTTTAGCTTTACCCATAATCTATATTTTATCATTGGTATGTTTAAGGTTACGTCACTGCATAGATAAAGTATGAGTAGTGAGTTATTTAAATAATAACGTGTAAAACAATCGATAGAATCAAAAATCTTTACTCAATATGGTGCCACGTCTTATAGAAAGACTTATGAGCAAACGATAGCGAGATGTAGGCGACTCTTAGCGCCATCTGTTATGAATTTTTGGAACTAAATTAATTTTAACAAATTTACGCATTTTCACCCCCTTACAACCCCTTTTTCCAGTTAAAAAGTAGCCTATGTCCTTTCTCAGGTTTTAGACTATCTGTGTACAAAATTTCATTAGAATCGGTTCAGTAGTTTTGGCGTGAAAGCGAGACAGACAGACAGACAGACAGAGATACTTTCGCATTTATAATATTAGTATAGATGGTCCATGGTAGAACAATAATAATTATTTATTTAAATTACAATCAATTACTTATTGTCATATTATAAATAATAATATTATTTTACTTATATTTTGCGTGTGGCCCCTGAATGACTCATCAGCTCAAATAATATTTTGTGCGATAAGTGACAACAATGATGCTAACAGTAACAATTATAGCAAATATAGCAAGAAATAAACATACTGTAGTTGTGTTTTTTTTAACTAGCCAGGCAATAAAAAATAAGTAATAACTTATCAAGCCCCATAAGAGCATTGGTGATCGTGACAAAAATAGAATAATAATAGATTTCCAAGAATCCGCGATCGAAGGATTAAATTAACTATGTACGGACGGGAACGCGCGGTGTACCCGCCATGGCTTAATCAAGCAAGTAATTAAGTACTCTGATTCAGATTGCAGGATTAGTTACAGTTATAAAACCGGTGATATATCAACAAGTTACAAATGGGACCTTCTGAAAAATGAAAACATTCGTTTCAATTTTTTATTAGTATTCAGCAGTGTAAGGGTCTTAACACACTAGGCTGAATTACGCCGGCGTAAATTCCGCCGCGCTTACGCCGCGTTTAAATTGCATATAAAATACGGGCCGAATACTAGGGGTGACACACTATTACGTCGCCTTTTGTATGCGTTTGACATTTGCGGCGGAAATTACGCCGGCGTAATCCAGCCTAGTGTGTTTAGAACCATGGGCGCCGGCAGGGCACCACACACTGCACTGGCACCCCCTGGGAATCTCGGGATCAAGAAGAATTATTGAAATAAATAGCCGTCTGTAACCCTATTACTATGCCGTACAAAGATAATTCGTAATATTTCGGCACTAAAATATGTATTCTGTTGACGTATATGTATAGATAGTCGCAGCTGTTGTTCGTAAAAACTAAAAAGAAAAGAAAAAAACTAAAATCTGCACCCCTTGGAAATTATTTCTGCCGGCGCCCATGTTTAGAACTTTAGACACTAAGCCTCGCGGCACTGCCAAAAAACTAATCCATATTCCATAATATTATACAAGCGAAAGTGTGTCTGTCTGTCTGTCGGTATCTGTCTGACTGTTACCTCTTCGCGCTCAAACCGCTTAACTGATTTTGCTGAAATTTGGTAATTGGAGATACTTTGAGTCCCGGGAAAAGACATAGGATACTTTTTATCCCTGCAAAATGTACGGTTCCTTGCGATAAACGAGTTCTTGCGCAACGGGCGCAGTTCAGGGGTCATTTAGTACTCTGTACTAGTAGTATAAGTACTACTTAATTATTATGTAATTTTCGCCGTCGTCAAAGTATCTAATGTAAGAATTCAGGCAAGTCTATCTATGGCTTGGTACTACTAATATATATTCTGTGCTATGGCATAATTTCTAAAACTTTATGATGGTAGGTACTTAAGGTACTAGGGTGTAACAACCCTTTAATTTTACGGAACCTCTATGGGCTATTAGGACAAATGAAGGAGGTATTTGTAATTTTACCATAATATTATATTACCTATGATAGTCAAAATGCATTCGCTAGTCTCGATAACAAAGTACGTTGTCAAAAATATAATATACTAGATGATGCCCGCAACTCCGTTGCGCCAAAATTCGTTTATCGCGCGGGAACCGTACATTTTTCCGGGATAAAAAGTATCCTATGTCCTTTCCCGAGACTCAAAGTATCTCCATACCAAATTTCAGTAAAATCGGTTCAGTGGTTCGGGCGTGAAGAGGTAACAAACAGGCAGACAGACAGGCAGACAGACAGACAGACAGACAGACACACTTTCGCATTTATAATATTAGTATGGATATATGGATGGGACATAGAAATTATATTGGTCTCGTAGAGCCGCGGCCCGCGCCGCATGGTCCATGTCGCTTGCGATGCGTTATGTTATGTCAAATCCTATACATTTTGATATCTAGATACTAACTTCACAGATTAAAGTTTTCAGGCTGTAACAAAACTAAGTGATAATGCTCTAGGGTGTGTTTGGGTTCCTGTTGCCTGTATGTACCTATGTAGAGTTCACTGTGAAAATAGCAGCGCTAAAAGACTAACTTTTTTTAAACTTTTGTATGGGAAAATCCATGAGGCTGGGGCGCTTGCCCATACAAATCACAAAAAACTTGCTCATTCAGCGTTGCTTCTCTCACAGCGAACTCTATACGTGGATGATGGAACCTATAGAGAATTATCGCTTAGTTTTGTTACACCCGGTCTATGTGTAACTTTGGTAATGCATTTTAATTATGCACTAAAATAATTACTATGAACTAGCCGATGAGTGCGATGACGCGATGTAACGTGATGCGGCGAGACACACCTCCTGTCCGGTGGTCAGGGCCAGTGTAGTGTGTACGTGAGCTGTTTACTAGTAACTACTGCACATAGCAATTATTGCTATATCGTGCTACTGTACTGCGGTCAGCGGCTCTGTGAATGGACAGCGTCGGATACGCTCATGGCCATTATCGTATGATGCGTAGTCTAGGGTTGCCATCTGTAAATTTCCCCGGATTTGTCCTACTTTTAAAACGGGGAGAGACCGAACCGATGCGAAAAATAGGCAAAAAAGGGGACGTGAAATAGCCAGATAATTAGCCACTAAGCGAACTAAATCTTTACAATACTTTAAAACTCTGAATAATATTTTCGGTCTTTGGTCTGTCCATGGCATAGTAAGTATGAACTATGAAGTAAGTTAATACAACATAACGTAGTGTATCAAGCTTATGGACGTGGTCCTATTGGTCCTAACTCCTATTGAATAATGTAACGAAAAACTGCTGTTAAGTATACAGGGTGTAACAAAAATAAGTGATAAATGATAATACTTTAGGGTGTGTACGTGTTCCTTGTAGAGAGTTCACTGTGAAAGTAGCAGCGCTGAAAGACCAATTTTTTTTTCACTTTTGTATGAGGAAATTCGTGACGCTCGGGCCCTTGCCCCTACAAAAGTGAAAAAAAAATCGTCTTTCAGCGCTGCTACTTTCACAGTGAACTCTCTACAAGGAATACGTACACACCCTAAAGTATTATCACTTATTTTTGTTACACACTGTATTAGCGTAGGCACGGCGGGGTAGGCCTGCCGTAGACGACCCCAGAAGACGGCCAAGGCGAAGACGTCGTGCCAACAATGGCGACAACAACGTCTTGCCATAACCGGGGTGCTCAGGGCGGCGGTATGGGGAAGCCGTCGCCCATTGCACTGAGTCCCCGAGAGGGTCGCGATGTGCAGTGTGCTCCTGCGCATCGCGACAAAACGCAGTGGAATGGCCTAGAAGCAAGCCCCCATTTTTTACTCGCTCCCCAGGCCGAGCAGAGGCCCCGGCCTGAGGAGCGAGTAAAACTTGCTTGTTAACGTGGTATAGATTCAGATTCCCGCTCCCGTCAAAACGCTCCCATCGAGAGGAGTCTGCAGCCCACTAAGCAGACGTCCGCTGATGAAGTTGTGGTGTCGTACAATTCCCGCGACTTCGTCAGGAAGCGGAAGGAGCACCGTAGAGTTTTAGTGGGTAGGGCCGCGGCACACACCATCTTCGTCCGCAGCGAGTCCCACATATCCGCAGTGGGAGTCCCCGTCCCCTTCGGAGTGTGTCACAGCATTTCTCTACGTCAAAAAAAAGGGTAGGCCTGCCGTGCCTACATACCTACCCTACCCCAGCCCCCAGGGCAGTTCTAGATGACGAAAACGCTATACCTACTTAACATTTTTACAGTGTTGACTGTTGATTAGCAATTTCGAGATTTTTTTGACAGTATAGTTAAGCTAGCTGATATTATAATAATTAATTTTTGATTTCAGAAATCAGAAGATGTTACCAAAGAAATATGCGCTCCTCGGACTCCTTGCAGATGGGATGTATTGAAAACTAATACGTATATTGTAGAAAGCCATATAAATAATGATTTGTAAGTACATAGTATCTCTAAATAACAAAGTACTTCTCAACAGTGCCGGTTTTAGCACGACCAGCGCGAGCGACCTGGGCGAGATTTTTCCGGCACCCAGCTTTGTAAGGGTGAAGCCAAACGAGCGTAATTTGTGAGTTGTGACTTGTGAGTCGCAGAATTTCTGCCGCGTTCTCTTTTCATACAAATCATGACTCACAAAATTACGCTCGTGTGAATCAAACAGGACTTTTGTATGAAACTGAATGCAGCAGAATTCTACCGAACCGAAATTCTGCGACTCACAACTCACAAATTACGCACGTTTGGCTTCGCCCTAACCTTTTAGGCTGGTTTTATTGTAGAGCGTTTGGCAGCGCCGTTGGAGCGCGCGCGTTCCAAGACGAAGAAAACGTACGGACGAACGGCGCTGCTCAAGCGCGCGACTCTGAAACGCAACTACTACCCCCATACATCTTCGAACGCGTGGCGCTCCAACGGCGCTGCCGAAACGCTTAACGATAAAACCAGCCTTAAGTTTTAACGCTTCAACTGACAACTCCCAAGCGGTCGAATCCAACCGCGAAAAGAATAGATTTCCTAGAATCCGCGATCGAAGGATTAATGAGTGAGCTGACTAAGCAGGCTATAATGATGTTCATAAAAATGGTAACGTCACGTCAATTTACACTTGCTTAATTACAGCCGTGTGTCCCTTTATTAATATTTCATAAAACTTTATTTCCAGTTGTGAATGCCCCGTAGATACAACGTGTGAGCGAAGTGAGATGGACGAAAACGCCTACATATACAGGTGTAAACGAACGAACGAACCGGCCGTTAACGAAGACGAACATTAGTATTTATGGCAGTTTACACATAGTATATTATATGCTATATTACCTAAGTATTTATTGAGGTAGATATACATATTGTATTGACGCCTAAACCTTTTGAAAATTGCAGGTCTTGACTGTAGGTACTTACAGAATGAGCAATAATTCTATTAAATATTATATTTTTTTAAATAAGTGTACGCGCGAGCTGCGGGGCGGAGAGCGATAGAACTATAATATTAATTAGTATAGTGTGTGAACTGAGGGCTTAGTCAACACGTTTTCTTTATCGCTTCTTTATAGAACTGCTGCCATGCCGCGGCCGTCTCGGATCAAAATACATTTCTGTGCGCGGAATTGACATTTAAAGCGTTCGATAATAATAATAATATGAAGTCGACATTCGACTCATGTCATGATGTCATGTCAATTCCATACATTTTTCGATCGGCGATTCTAGAAGCGATTATGATAACGTGTTGGCTAGTGGCTCTGTAATGTCACATTAAGAGGCCGGGTTACCCTCGTAATTCTCATACATACGTAATACCAAAATCATTTTCTCATACGAAAATATTTAACATGTTTGAGTTATTTTTAGCTTAAAATAGTAATTACCTAGGTTCCTGTACAAAAATTAACTTCAAAATATTTAAACACAAAAAATATTTTTTTGTGTATATTTTTTTTTACTAAATTTAGTACTAAATATTTAAACACTAAAAAATAGAGTAAAACACTAAAAAATATAAAAATAAATATTAAATTTAGTACTAAATATTTCAACTCTAAAAAATATTTTCAGTATTTAAATATTTTGTAGTAAATTTACTATTTATTTATTAGTGTTTAAATATTTTGAATTTTATTTATTTTTTAGTGTTTTACTCTATTTTTAGTGTTTAAATATTTAGTAGTAAATTTAGTAAAAAAAATTAATACACAATTTTTTTTTTGTTTAAATATTTTGAAGTTAATTTTTGTTCAGGAACCTAGGTATTAATTACTATTTTAAGCTGAAAAATAACTCGAACATGTTAGATATTTTCGTATGACAAAATGATTTTGGTATTACGTATGTATGAGAATTTCGAGGGTAGCCCGGCCCCTTAAGCTTGCGAATTTCGATGTAGCGACTATTATTTACGAGTTTGGGTGAAGCCAAACGAGCATAATTTGTGAGTTGTGAGTTGTGAGTCGCAGAATTTCTGCCGCGTAAATATATTTTCATACTAAATCATGACTCACAAAAATACGCTCGTGTGAATTAAACAGGACTTTTGTATGAAACTGAATGCAACAGAATTCTGCCGAACCGAAATTTTGTGACTCACAAGTCACAACTCAAAAATTACGCTAGTTTGGCTTCGCCCTTAGGGTTGATTCAGACCGCAACGCGACGCGTAGATATTGCATTTCTAAATTTATATGGATTTGACAGATTGGCAAGACATCTCACGCAATTGAAGTCTGTCAAATCCATACAAAATGCCACACCGCGCTTCGCCTCGCCTCGTCGCGTTGCGGTCTGAATTGACCCTTAACCATAACTCTTAAGCAGCGGTCGGCAACGCGCGGCCCGCGGGCCGCATGCGGCCCGCGAACGTCTTACTTGCGGCCCGTGAATGTTTTGTGAATAAGTTATGTGTATCAAAAACAATGTTTTCTAATACTGCCATTAGTTATCTCCACTTAAGTACGTAGTACGTACGTAAGGCTGTTTGTGCCATTTTTAATAAAAACTTATTTCCTTTCAATATATTGTGTAATGTGTAGGTATATTGAGCTTCTAGATTCTAGAATCTAGGGTTAATACGAGTTCATACTCGTATTAACCCTAGAAGCTCAATGTACCGCAGACCATGAGGTTTGCGGCCCGCCTTTAGTCTGTTTTGCCACCTTGTTGCCCTTGCCTGCCAAAAGGTTGCCGACCGCTGCTCTTAAGCATAGCTATATTATACGATAAGATGATGATGAACTCTTCTTTGGAAAGAAGTTTGTCCATTAATGAGGGGGCTACTGTTCATTGAGGAGGTAAATTAGAGAAAACAAATTATTGGCAAATCAACTAAAAATTTTGACAAAACTTTGGCGGTACGAGCCGTTAGGCGCAGCGCAGACGACAGACTATCCGTGACGCACTTTTTGTCTGTGGAAATAGAACCTATATGCAATTATATGCGGACTTTTTGCGCGTCGTGTGCGTTACTGCATATAATTGCATAGGTTCTATTTCCCACAGACTAAAAAGTGCGTCACGGATAGTCTGTCGTCTGCGCTGCGCCTTAGTAACATAAAATATCATTGGCACAAGCCTTCCTATTCTTTGATGGGCAATTCTACCGCTAGCGATCGTTATCTTTAATCTTTATATTTTGTTATGCAGTAGCAGCTGGACTTTTTTATAAATCCGCCTTGTAAAATTATAATATTATTATTTGATCACGGGTTTTACTATTGTGGACGATTCGCTAAAAACCGTTTTTAATTTTTTATTTATACCTAATGCTATCGGCACAGAATATTAAGTATATTTGTAGTAACTAGTACCAACTATCGGTTACTTTCGGAACAGCCTCTAATTTTGGAACTAAACAATTACTTTAATAATGAATTACTATTTACTTTACCATTAAAAATATCGTTGATTTAGCTTTACTTAGGCAAAGCGATTTTAAAGCATCGTCCGCATTATCTATTACCTACTTTTATGTAAGTTTTAACTAGCTATTTATTTTTAAAATAAGCACCTTTTAAAGGGACCCCAGAAATGCCTCAACATGTGTAGAATACCTAACATTTTTAAGTGGACTATGATAATAAGACAAATTAACGTAGGAAAATGTTTGTCGAGTATTACATAATAATATAATAAGTAATTAATAATTATACATTATAATAATGACACTGTTAATTTTTCTACCTGAGAGACACCCATTAATGTTAATGGATATTTCTCCACTAAACTTATTCTTGTAAGTTGTAACTTGTAGGTAGTATAACTTTTCTTTTTACATAAGTGGCCATTAGCAACCAAAATTACATTAATTACCTACTGCTTACGTCGACTGCGTAATCTGAGTGCTTAGGCTTGTTACAGGCGAACGGCACTTGTCGACGGCACGCGACGACGCGACGGCGGTCGACTGCTGCCGTAGACCAGTGTCGACATAGGCGCCGGAAGAAATAATTTCCAAGGGGTGCAGATTTTAGTTTTCTTTCTTTTCTTTTTACTTTTTACGAACAATAGTGACTGTCTATTTACGTCAACAGAATAAATACATTTAATGCCGAAACCAGCCGAAACATTACTTGTACGGTGTGGTAATAGGGTTACAGGGTTTTTTATTTCAATAATTCCTGTTGATCCCGACATTCCCTGCAAGTGCACCACCTGGCATCCCCCTGCCGGCGCCCATGTGTCGATCTTCACATAAAGCTGTCTAAAGATTACGCACACGTTATATTAATATGAGCATTGAGCCGGAGCCCGGATACAGCTACTATTAAATTTTGGAAGATGGCCGTAAATTCATCTCCTACCAGCAACCAGACTTTAGCTCCTCCTGGAGTTAGAGTTAGAGGTGGATAGCAAAAAATTATAATACCTACTTGCCCAATACCATTATAATTTATATCGCTTTATTTCACATCCCAAAAACTCGCAAATTAGTACTTATTTCGTATTTAGGTATTTGACATAACTACTTAGCATACTATCTTAGGCATAATAAGTAACTAATTGCTAAATAAATATACACAAAAGTCTCTGTAGTTTTATTGAACCAATAAAGATCCATATACTACTACTATGTACTGGTGAAAAAATAATCCTGTACTATAATATACGGTATTTCATAGAAATGCAATACCTGCATAGATGATAGAAGCCAGTAGTGTCGCGACGACACGTCATCTGCGATTGCCTCATGTCGCCCGCTGCCAATCGGCACCTATAACCTACTAAAACATGCATGTGAAAGAAGTTAAATCGGAAAATTTCAAAGCTTAGCTAGTTTTCTAAAAATTGACTGCCGCACTCAGAGACGAATATCTATAATCTATATTATCTATATATAATATAATAATCTATACTTGATCTATTACATATAATACATAATAATTATAATTATAATAAAACTATAGAAATGAAGATTCTGTACATTAAAGATATTCAAAAATTAATAAGCGGAGGGTGTCACTAGATCGCTATAGAAGCCAAAAATGGAGTCAGTTTTTTGACCGACTTCCAAAAAGGAGGAGGTAATATGTTCGGCTGTATGTATCTTTTTTTTTTTTTGTATGTTCCATTATTACTCAGCCGTTTGTGGTCCGATTTTCAAAATTCTTTTTGTGTTGTATAGGGTTTAACTCGAATTTGGTACCATGTTCACAAAAGTGGTGAACTGATGATGGGATCCTTGAGGAATCGAGGGGACTCCTTGAAATTTGTATGGAAACATATAGTGATTTCAAGCATTCTCAAGATCGCAAGATCTGAAGCATTCGAGGTAAATGCTACCAAAAAGTAAGACTTCGCATCAGGTTATATCCTGGATCCGAAGGTACCGAACAGAACTTTTGAATGCTTATAGGTACAGGTTCGGGGATTTCGGCGTTGTTTAAACTACTGAAAGCATAAGCCAACACATCAATTTGATTGATCCTCGTCATCATCATTATGGGTCATCACACCATGACCCAATCATTGGTACTTTTCGTGATATTTTGTATCGAAGCTGATGTTTTTGCTGATTGTTTCGCTGTTTAAGGACCGATTTTCAAAATTCTTGTGTTCTTGTATGGGATGTACTCTTAATTTGGTATTTAAATGATTATGAAAGTGGTGATCTGATGATGGGATCTATGAACAATTGAGAGAAACCCTTGAAATTTATTAGAACACCCATGGTGGTTAAGAAATTGTTTATAATAACTTAAATATACTCGTACAAATAACTATAAGTGAAATTTCATACGAAGGTGTCTCTTGATCCGAAGGCACTGAACAAGACTCCTGAACCTTTAAAGATAAAAGTTTGGAAATTGCAGCATCGCTTAGATAACTGCAAGCATTTACCACAACTTCGCTTACAGTAACATAATGTGAATAGTTAACATTCGTAGTGGTTATATACGCATATAGCCTTATCTTGTAGATAACTAAAAAGAGTGAAATTATTATTTTTAACAAAAAATTAAAACCGACTTCCAAGGTAAAAACAATAGTAATATGAAGTAAAAAGTATTAAATAACTCTTACTCTTTAATAGTGCCTTTTTCAGAATTCATCTAAATCTCAACTATTTCTGAACACACTACAGTCTTCATTACTTTGAAGTCGGTACCAGTCTTGGATATTCTGACACTGACTGAACTCATGATTAAATTAGCTGGCACCGACTTCAAAATAATGAAGACTATAGTGTGTTCAGAAATAGTTGAGATTTAGACGAATTCTGAAAAAGGCACTATTAAGAGTAAGAGTTATTTAATACTTTTAAGTTCATATTACTATTATTTTTACCTTGGAAGTCGGTTTTATTTTTTGTTAAAAATAATAATTTGTCTGTCTGTCTGTCTGTCTGTATGTTTGTTCCACTATCACACGAAAACTACTGATCCGATTTGAATGCGGTTTTCGCAGATATATTTGTCTTCTTCCAACTTAACATCTGGTGTATAAAAAAATTTCCCCCTCACCCCTCCAAAGGGACGAAAGAGGGGGTCAGATTTTGTATTTTAAGACTTTTGCTTTAACACGAAAACTACTGATCCGATTTGAATGCGGTTTTCGCAGATCAGATATATTTGTCTTTTTCCAACTTAACATATGGTGTATAAGAAAATTTCCCCTCGCCCCTCTAAAGGGACGAAAGAGGGGGTCAGAAGACTTGCTTTTACACGAAAACTACTGATCCGATTTAACATCTGGTGTATAAAAATACCCCCCCCCCCCCACTTTAAGGGGACCAAAGAGGGGGTCTGATTTTGTATCAACTAATGAAGTAGAAATACTTTAAATGGCAAAACAACATTGGCCGGAACAGCTAGTTAATAATAATAATTACATAACAGTATGTGTAATAATTATCAAAAAGATTTTGACCACGGAGTAAGGAGTTAAGCTTTGTTTTTACTCCGTGATTTCGACGTAATCTCCATACGTTGTATACTTCCATATCCATACTTTCATACTAATACTGTGCTAATGCTATAATTTATAAATGCGAATGTGTGTCTGTCTGTCTGTTATCTCTTCACGGTCAAACCGCTGAACCGATTTTGCTCAAATTTGGCATAGAGATGCCTTGACACCCATATTCTTGCTGTTTCAGTTACATCAGTTTACATCATGCTTACATCCTCTTTGGCTGTTTCCTCGAACCCGCCTTGAGTCTTGACTCAACCTCAAAGAAGGTGTTCGGCTATGGGATGTTTTCTTTTTTTTAATCTCCACCAGACGGCGCGACGATAGACACTTCTAGATTTTCTATTGGTTCCCCACCGATCTGAAATTATCTGCAGGTTGGCATCACTGACTACCGACATATGGTCTGTGTTTCCAAAAAATATCAGTGTACTGTCAAGTCACGAAGAGCATACGCCATACGCCTCAGCGATCATTGGCCTAAGCGATTAGGCCAGTATACTGGTAACAGTTTAGGAACACGCAAATTGTCAAACTGAAAACTGACAACGGAAAGAAAGTTTTGGCGGGCATGTCACTTTCAAACTTCTTCTACTTTTTATTGTTGGTGTGGTTTTTATTATTTTTTCCCAAATTGTGTTATTTGGGTTTTTGATGTTCATTATTGGTAAAATATTAGCCATTAAATATCCGTTATCTTGCACAAGTGCAGATAAGATGTTGTCAAAACCAAAACGTATATTTCCTGTGACATTTGGTGTGAATATCGGTAAATAGGGCTATTTCTTCCGTGAGAATTAAATAAAACATCGTTATAATAACTCTATTATCCTACTCATTGGAATATCATTGCGTCTTTTTCAAATTGAAATGTATCAAGTTTTACATTCTTTTGCCCAGTTTTGTAGCAATTATTGATGGTATTCCCTGGTATTACCGATAGTTGTCTACCCATACGCCATCTAGTTACTAAAATGGAAACTGTTTGACAATCAAATTTAAAAATAAGAAAATGTCTCATTTCCATAATATAATCGTGTGCGTACAAGACAAAAAAACGAGGAATACGGCTTTTGCTGAACCAAAGATTTCCTTTGGTGGGATTGATCTTTATATCCCTAAGATGAGTTTACGATGTGGAGCCACCTGAATATTTCATGCAGGTGGGGGAGGGGGGTTTTTTTAGCTTTAAAAAGGTATAAGGTCAATAACTGCGTGGGATTTAGGTATATAGTCGAGTTTGGTATCATTTTCGATTGAATCAAATGTTTAAATGCCAGTTTTGGAATAATATTCAGATTAAAGATAGTAAAAATAAAATAAAATAAAAAATTTAGAACATATGATTTTCAACCAACGACAACGCTGTTAACAGGGCTTAATTAATATAAGGAGGCTGATAGCCGCATTATTCTGCATGCCAAAGACATGGTGATGAATGGAGCAATAAACATATTAATATTACTAGACGTTCCGCGCGGCTTTCTGAAATTTTACGGAAATCGTATATTTTTCACAAATTAATAACCCATGTCTCACGTAGTCCACTATATATTCGTGTCAAATAACATAAAAATTGCTCCAGTAGTCTGCGAGATATTAGCCCTTTCAAATTATTTTCCCCGTTTTTTACATTTTTCTCTGTATCTTTGCTCTTATTGGTCTTAACGTGATAAAATATAGCTTACAGCCTTCCTCGATAAATAGGCTATCAAACTCTGAAAGACTTTTTCAAACCGGGCCAGTATTTTTTGAGATTAGCAAACAAACAAACTAACCAACAAACTCTTCAGCTTTATTTTCACATTTTACTCTGTATCTTTGCTCTTATTGGCTTTAGCGTAATAAAATATAAACTATAGCCTTTTTCGATAAATAGGCTATCAAACACTGAAAGATTTCTTCAAATCGGATGAGTAGCTCCTGAGATTAGCGCGTTCAAATAAACAAACTCTTCAGCTCTATAATCCGCGCTGCTTCGCCCGCGTAAATTAGATATTTCAAAGGCAAATTAGTCCACAATAAATAGCCTATGATTCTTCACGTTCCTACTTTTTATTTGTGCCAAATTACAGAAAAATTGCTGACAAAATCGTGAAATAAGCCCTTTAAAATAATTTCCTCCGTTTTTTCACATTTTCCTCTATTTCTTCGCTTATATTAGTTTTAGCGTAATAACATTAAGCCTATAGCCTTCCTCAATAAATGGGATATCTAACACTGAAAGAATTTTTCAAATCGGACCAGTAATTACTGACTCATACAAAGATTAGCGCGTTTAAATAATGCTTCTTCTTCTTCTTCTTTTTACGTTGTTAAACATCTTTATCGTGCAAATGTGAGTCCTAAAAGGAATTTAGCATTCTTAAGTCATCCGAATATGGTACCGAACTTGGAATAGTACCATAATTAATGCCTCTATACAAATTGAGACTATATTTTCCTCCAGAGCAGAAGCTTTAAAATTTAAAAAAACTAACATCAAAAATCGCGGTGGCTCCACATCTTAAATTCATCCTTGGGCCATAAGGACCAATCCTACCAAAGGAAATCTTTGGTTCAGCAATAGCCGTATAATTTACCGTACACACGCAACTAATAACCATTCAGCCTGCCGTAGTAATGGTGTCTACAGACGGACGAACCCGGTACGAAGTGAAGATAGACATAGGCGAGTTTGACAGCTGCCAAACTCGTATGCAGGTACTTCACTTCGTACGAATTTGACAGTTTTGACGGTTCGCAGCGAACCGTCAAATTTGACACGTGGCCTTAGTGCTGCCAATTTAACAAATATCTGCCTATATATAAGGAAACATATTTATTGTATTTAGTGGAGTTCCCAGAGCGTAAAAATCGTGCAAACCTCCGATTTTTGCAATAGTGGATGAAAATTGAAAAGAAAAAAAGGAATGTGTAGCTGATAACATAAATAATAAAGTTTACCTATTTAAAAGTTGTGCTTTTGATTTTTTAATTATTCTCTTCCACTTCAAGTAAACTCATAAACTGTAAAGTTTTGAAGAAAATTTGCATATTTCTTTCTTTTAAATATATAGCAAAATAATAAAATATATTATTATTTTTTTGATTTGTATCGTTGCTTATATTCCAAAGAAAGAAAATAAGTTGAAAAAATATATAATTTAGATTTAAAATTAATATTTTTGTATGTAGATGAGCATACCTCCAAATGTGCTTGTTGTGTGCCTCGCCAGGTAAATGGCGTTCCTATTTTTCTTTGGTTTTGAATAGGAAGTTTAAAATTATTTTTAGGCTTAACAAAGCCTTCTATTTCTTAATGTGTATAACTTTTTAGCTCTTACTTTGTTAAATTATCTGAAAATGTAGCACAAAATTTTCACGGATATTTCGAAGAAAATCTGTATTTTATTTCTTTTGGTTAGGTTTTTACAGAATATTTTTTTTTCATTAATTATATTTGCTAAAACATACTTAAAGGAAAAAAATACAAATTAGGTTAAGAACTGATATTTTTTGTATTCAGGTAAGCATTTTCCAAACATAGGTCGCAGCATGCGTCTTTAGTATGTACGTGAGATTTGTAGCACCCAATTTTTTTTCTGGCTTTAAGTAGGAAGTTTAAATATATTTCAAAGACTAGAAAAAGTCTTTCATTTGTCGATGCATTTAATGTTTTAGCTTAAATAAATTCTCAACAAATATAGAAAAATGTTTTCGGTCTATTTTACACATTTTTGGAGATATTTAAACCTTTTTAAGTACTTAAAAGTTATCATTTCTCTAAAAATGAAATACGCACAACAAGTAAGTTTAACACACTTTTCGATACAACCCTTAAATCCACCCAAACCCTTTAATCTTGGTTACGACGAGCGTTAATCTCTAAAAACTTTGCAAAAACCTTATTTAGCTTAGCAAAGCAAACTTTCTTTTTAACCGACTTCCAAAAAACGAGGAGGTTATATGTTCGGCTGTGGATATTTTTTTTTTTTTTGTATGTTCAACGATTACTCCGCTGTTTGTGAACCGATTTTCAAAATTTTTGTTTTGTTGTATTAGGTTTCACTTTTATTTGGTACCATGTTCACAAAAATGGTGACCTGATGATGGGATCCAGGAGTAATCGAGGGAACTCTTCGAAATTTATATGGAAACATATTATGGTGATTTTGGTTTTATGTGAGGTGTACTAAGAATACGCTACCAAAAAGTCAAATATTGGGTCAAGGTATACCATGGTTTCGAAGATGCTGAGAGAACTCCTGACTCTTTATAGATACACGTTTGGGAGTTTCGGCGTTGTTGTAAGAACAGAAAGCATATGCTACCATGCAATTCAAATTCATCATGAATCATGATCATCGTCATCATCATCATTACTACGTCGTGTTAAGGTCACCAATGTCCGATGGCACAAAATAGATAATAGTACAAGGCATAGGTATGGATACAATAATAATAATTATGTACATAACAACACCAATTATTATAGGCTGTTTAATATACACGGCGGTCGGCGCCGCAGAGGCAACAGCGTCGCCGCGCGGCGCGTGCGTAAACATCGTATTCAAGTTCTAACCGGAATGTTAGGGCATGCGGCGTGCCTGCTCAGCGCTGTGAGTATTTTGATTTTTGCAACACGTGTTCACTTAGATTTTTTTAAATTTATCTATCTACCTGATATTTGGGCCTTGGGGTATGCCGAATGACTCTTAACAGTCTTAACAAATTGTAATAAGATTCGTAGAATATACGCAGTACCACCGACGACCACTTATAAATTCGCGGACTATGACGGAGGTCAACTTAATAACAATTATACGAGATCAATTACCACTCAATATTATAATTTATGTAATTGTTTTATGTTTATCTAATATATAAAATTCTCATGTCACGGTGTGCGTAATTGAACTCCTCTGAAACGGCTCGACCGATTTTCGTGAATCTTAGCGAGCATATCGGCTAGGGTTGAGAATCGGACAACATCTACTTTTTATATTGATAAGTGCATTTGTTGAATAAATAATAGTAAATTATTACAACTCGAGACTGACGGTGACTATTGTTTGTGCGACGGGATAGTGTTGCCATGGTGTAAAATAATATGGGCGAAATACTTTATATGGCAAATCAACTTTTGCCGGAACAGCTAGTGATGATATATAATTTCAATGCTCACTGCTCACACCAAGCTCACTGTTGAGTTGTCAGTTGCTTACAAACTTTCAATAACACAACAGAAATCTGTTACAAGTTACAACTACAGCAATATAAAACTTATCGCGTAGGAACCGTACATTTTTCCGCGATAAGAAGTATCCTATGTCCTTTCCCGGGACTCAAAGTATCTCCATACCAAATTTAAGCAAAATCGGTTCAGCGGTTTGGGCGTGAAGAGGTAACAGACAGACAGACAGACACACTTTCGCGTTTATAATATTAGTATGGATTGCAACTCTATTAAGAGGGCGACTAACCGTCGTCCTTCTCTCTTTACACTCATGCCCGTCTTTCATATGCCAGGTGAAAAACGACGACGCGGAATCATCGCCAAGTTAGTTTTTTCTTAACTCGATAAATATACAACATTTTAAAATCCGCCAGGTCAGTGTCTCAATGATAGAATTTTATACAATGTGTTAAAATATTAATTAACTAAGTTTAATGCATGGTTATGGCAATAAAATATGAAAAAGTCTTGAAAATTAGATGCGTTTTTGTAATTTTTTCTATAGAGAAAATTTTAAGATATCGTATTTTCGCTCAAATCAAATTCTTGGAAATACAATGTAGTATCTATGTTTAGAAATTGAAACAATTTGGGGCTTATTTTCAAGTATGAAAATGAATTATAAAATCGTCAATTTTGGGTTAGTCGCCCCCTTAATGCGTCCTGTTTTTATACTGAATGGGTTGTTTTCTTTTTATCATCTCCACCAGACGGCGCGACGGTAGACACTCATTAATTTTCTATTGGTTCCCCACCAATCTGAAATTATCTGCAGGTTGGCATTACTGACTACATGTTGGTCGTGTTTCTAAAAAATATTAGTGTACTGTCAAGTGTAATATCGATCAAAATATCATACTCCTAAGCGATCATTGGCCTAAGCAATTAGGCCAGTATACTGGTAACAGCTTAGGAACACGCTTGCACTTGTCAAACTGAAACTTTTATTGTTGGTGTGGTTTTTATTATTTTTTCCCAAATTGTGTTATTTGGGTCTTTCATGTTCATTAATGGTAAAATATTAGCCATGAAATATCCGTTATCTTGCACAAGTGCAGGTAAGATGTTGTCAAGACCAAAATGTATAATTCCTGTGACATTTGGTGTGAATATCGATAAATAGGGCTATTTATTCCGTGAGTTTTAACTAAAATATCGTTGTAATAACTTTGTTATCCTAGTCATTGAAATATTATTGCGTCTTTTTCAAATTGAAATGTATCAAGTTTTACATTCTTTTGCCCGGTTTTATAGCAATTATTGATGGTATTCCCTGGTATTACCGATAGTTGTGTACCCATACGCCATCTAGTTACTAAAATGGAAACTGTTTGACAATCAAATTAAAAAGCTAAGAAAATGCCTCATTGTCCTGGTTTTTCCAACTTCAAATCCTGGTTTTTTTAATTTGAGGTTGGCAGCCCTAAATTTATTGTCACTAGTATCCTTATGTAGTCTGTGTCACTAGTCAACTTGACATTCAAAAAGTTCGAATTCGATCTCTTCAATGTTCTTTAACTTGCTACATATATTAATCTGTGATGTTCTTGCTGTTTGCCAAATGATAAAAATCTTTAATTATTACAATAAATAAGAAAGTTACGTAATACTGCTAATTTTTAAAAATGAATAGCATTGGCGAAGAATGTACAGACTTGAAAAAGAAATATGACGACTGTTTTAATTCATGGTTTTCTGAACGTTTTCTAAAAGGCGATCACGATGATTCAATGTGTGCTGGAATATTCAAGGTTTATCAGGAATGTGTTAAGGTAATTACAAGTTTTAGGTTAATTTATTTATATGATAACTTCACACCACAAGATTTATTTTCTCTTATTTTTACAGAAGGCAATGAAGCAGCAAAATATTGATTTTAAAGAAATAGACAAGGACGTCTTGGGAACAGATAGCGAATTTAAAATACCTGAATCGAGTGATAACAGTTGACAAATATGCAACATTCTATGTGCTTTTAATCCAATGTTTCATTTTCTAAGTTTGCCTATGAAGAAAGAAAGGAATCACCATGACACACAATAGGTATAAGAATATCAAATCATGAAACAATATAGTTATACTGAGGTTATTGAAGTATTAAAATGTTTTACGTTGAAGTAGACAAACATTTAGGCTACTGTGTTTTAATTGTAAATGCATTTATTAGCTAAATATGTGTAATATTAGTTGTAATATATGTATATTTTTTTTTATTGACTTTGTGTTTAATTTTGTCATAAGATTAAGAAATTAATCATGATAGTTGTATTTTTTAATATAGCCTAAGCCCTAATGGGTTTAAAATTCATTATACATTATAATTAAAATTCATTATAAGTAATGCATATACTTGAAACCTTAACTGACTGGCTGACCTGACTTACTGACAAGTCAGCCACCTGACTTGAAACCCAATTTTAATTATAAAAACACTATCTGACCAAAACAATAAAAAGGTTTGGTAAAAAAAAACACTCAATCAAAAAATTTTATGTTAATTTATACTAGTATATTAAATAGTAATTTAGTTTACTTCTGAACTTAAACACAATGAATTAATATAGGTACTTAAGACCAACTACTAAATTGAGGGTATACCGAAGAATAAGTTTTACAAAAACAACTTTCATAATTTAAGTTAACTCCACTATTCAATGTAATAGGTGTGAAAAAAAGCTATTTCTAAGAAGGAAATTTATGTTGATATTTTTTGTAATACATGTAATATGTATATTATAATATTATGTATGTATATATTATAATATTATCAATTATGTGGGTATAGTAAAATCAAACTTAAATTATCTCTGACTCGTGTCTCTCGGTCTGTACAAAATCCCACGGCTTTTCATTTCCCTCATCACACCTGCTGGAAGTCTTCCAGATACAGAAATGGCGTAGACTCCTTTGCAGAATCTGCCTGAAATTAAAAAAAAACTTGGCTGCATTGTCACAAATAAATTGAATATTAAAAAAGTGAAACCGCAATAGAGCGGCACGACACGACGCGCGACGCGACTCAAACTCGACTGCAATGTCACGAATAAACTGAATATAAAAAGGTGAAACCGCAATTATAGTGCGACACTACACTACGGACACTTCATTTCCATAGAACAGATAGACTTAAAAACGTTAATTTGACGTTGTACAAACATCAGTTGAATGGAAGTAAGTGCCGCATCGTGTCGCTCTAATGCAGTCTTACCTTAATGATATCTCTCAAGCTCAAATCTAACTCTCAATTATAGATTAGAATAACATTTCCATCTGGTGCAATTGGGTAAAAGTAAATGTTAGTGTGTAGAATCTGACCTCTGATTAGAAGCATTCAAATAGAAATTCTGTGATTAATAAACTAAAAATATTTGGTGGGAGTTTGTTTTGATGACAACACATTAAAGAGTCTATACCCGCTATCCCCAACCTGCGGCCCGCCGGGACTTTATTTGTGGCCCGCGTGATGTTAAACAATTTTGAAATTCACGCCCATTGGCAAAATAACATAAAGTCTGCGTGATAGTCGTTAAATTTTTTCCATTTTTAAATCGTCCATTTTGAAGTATGTTATTTTTAACCCTAAAAAATTTTGGTGCGGCCCGCGACACCAAGACCAAAACATGTTTGTGGCCCGCACGAAAAAAAAGGTTGGAGACCACTGGTCATGTCCTTTACGACAATAGAAATTACCGGTATTCAATTATTATCTAAAGAAATATTTATAACAAAGTACCGTTTTTGCATAAAGCACAGTAGTTAGGTATATAAAAAAAAAATTATAATCAATCCAAGTTATAATCATGTTAACATAACTTGTTTAAGACACATTATGTTTAAGTATGAAGAAAGTATCTTACTTATTCTTTGCCATTTACACACCCAACTGTCTTCAGGGCTCATGACAGCAATCATTCTGTAAAATAGTATAATAAAAGAATCATAAAAAGTTAAAAAAAAACTTATTATTTAAGGCAAAATTATTGTTTCTGGGGAAAAGACTGCAGTTTAGAGGGTTATGGGGAATTTATCTTTTTCACTAGAAGGTAATGGAGGTGACTATTCACAATTATTATTTTTACCCTTTTTTTACATGGGGAATGCTCTGCACATCCCCAGCGGATTGGTCAGGACATCGGCAAGGGCATTTGGGACTCCCTAGATAGGATCTAGCTGCTAAGGCATGATCAATACACCGCATCTCTACCAGGTTGTCCGCATCTTGCAGACTCATCATAGTGTGCTTTTCTAAGCTACCCCAGGGTGGCTTAGAAGAGCCCATAGGAGCTCTCTTTTTACCCCTGTCACCTACTAATCAGAATACGTTGACTTATCAATTATCATGTATAATGTTAAGCTTGATACTAACCCATCAAAGTTGTTGCTAGTACAGTCATAAACATTGTCTTTGTTATTTTTTAACCGAAGAAATTCATCGCAATTATCGCAGCCGTCATACTCGAACTGATCGAATGTCTGAAATTATGATTAATAAAGTTAAACAGGCTACAAAATCTCTATTTAACCTCTAGTTTACGTTACCACTGTGTTCTAGTTACCTTTATTAGGGAGCATACTAAACAAGCTCTTAAACCTCGCAGATCCTTGGGTACAGTGTCTAAGGACATATTGATAAATTTATTTTAGATGAAATTATAAAAGCATTTATTTTTAATCTTATTTTTATAAAAATAAGAGTAGGGACGTAAAGTAAATCGCGCATCAGCAGTCAGCACAAACCACAGAATACTTTTAACCTGGCACAAACACAGACTACTAAGGGATACTACAGCACAAAATTTAAATACAATATGTCAACCAAAGAGGATGTAAACTGTATACTACGTAAGGGGCTCCCGAGACGATCAAACGGTTTGACTCAAACACGTAAATTTTGGTTTGACTCAAACCATTTTGATCGTTTACAAAGCTAGTTTGAACGGTTTGTCAAACATTTACGTGTTT
Source organism: Lysandra bellargus (assembly GCA_905333045.1). Lineage (NCBI taxonomy): Eukaryota > Metazoa > Arthropoda > Insecta > Lepidoptera > Lycaenidae > Lysandra > Lysandra bellargus. Next base: position 6,978,638 of record HG995358.1, read on the forward strand.
GAAGCTCGTTTGATGAAATTTCATATTTTTGTTGTGTTTGACGCGCCGTTTGATCGTGTTCCGATGCGTTTGAACAAACTTTGTACCATTCTTTGGAGTATGTACATTATTTTTAACCGACTAAAAAAGAGGAGGTTATCAATTCGATGCGTATTATTTATTTCATATCATTATATATTTCAAAAGTGTATGTACGTTTTTATGTTTGTGTTCACATATCTCCGGAACTACAAGTCCGATTTAAATATTTTTTGTTGTACTATAATAGGTATTGTTTAACTTGGGAGACTTCTGCAAGTTTCATCAAAATAGGTTTAGTAGTTTTTTAAGTCAATTTCAAGTTACAATTTTTAAGTCGGTTTTATCTTTTAAAAAAATAATATTTATTCGTCACAAAACGTGTACTTCACAGCGAGTATTGAACCAAACTGCGCAGTTTCGTTTGACAAACCGTTCAAACCGACATCAAACGGTTGCATCAAACACGTAAGGTTTGAATCAAGCCGTTTGATCGTCTCGGGGGCCCTTAATAAGAGGTCGGACTTAGAAGAAAAAAAATAAACATCCATTATTTTTTTAATTTTAAACTAAACTAGAAATTTTTAAGTGCAAAACCTTTCACTCTAAACATACCAAAAATTAAAAAAAAAAAAAGAAATGAGCTCAATTAAATGTTTTATTTCAATAAAAATTATTGTACATAGCTAAATAAATAGGTAATAAGGTAAATTAAACAATAAAACAGATTTAATCCACAAGCTTTTGTTGATTTCTATTAATAATATTACAGTACAGTTTTATGTATTTTATTTGTAAATATAATAGAATAGCTGTCTATGCTACTCTACTAACTACTTGATTGGCTTATAGTTATACAATAAACTCTATATAGGGAGGGGATTAAAGCTGCGCATCCACCAGGTCGGAATCGGGACGTACGGTGCGGACGGCGCGTCGTGTAGTCATATATTTGTCAGGCGCAGAATGACGTTCCAGTACTTCTAGTGCAGTTCACAGTAGTCAATACCATAAATACAAAGCAACAAATCCGTCCGCTGCGTACCTACGCTCCGATTCCGATCCAGTGGACGCGCACCTTTATACATACACACTTAAGTATCATTACTTTGTTTTGTTACACCCTGTATACGACAGCTGAAATCTATCGCGTGGGCTCAGGCCAGCTGCATACCACCTCACGTCTTGATCGGAGGATTTTTCCTTGGTGGCCGTACCACTCATAATCCCATACCTTCCTTCTCCTCCTAAAATCTCCATAACAGCTATTGCTTGCAGACTAAAATGTTGCAAACTAGTATAGGGACCTAAAAATCTGAAATTAATGAAACATTTTTCATTTACTACATTTCCATACAGTTTACATAAATTATTAAGTATAGTTATCAACCTTAAGTATTATTACAATAAAACAATATACACATTTTAACATTTTCCAAATTAACTGCATACTGATATACATTATAATATTTTCTGTGAAATAATAATCTATCTTTTTCATATTAATATAGTTGTTGTAAATTATTGTACAAATATGCAAATAATACTACGACATACTTTGTATTAGAACACGGTATGCCGTATGACATAGTTATGTTTTGCTTCAATTTATCAATTTACGGTTACATTTACATTTAGTAATAAAAACCACACCAACAATAAAAAGTAGAAGTTTGAAACTGACATGCCCATGACATGCCCGCCAAAACTCTTTCAGTTGTCAGTTTTCAGTTTGACAATTTGCGTGTTCCTAAACTGTTACCAGTATACTGGCCTAATCGCTTAGGCCAATGATCGCTTAAGTTTAAGATATTTTGATTTATGCCAGACTTGACAGTACACTGATATTTTTTAGAAACGCAACCAATATGTATCCGTAACAAGCCAACCTGCAGATAATTTCAGATCGGTGGGGAAACAATAGAAAATCTAGAAGTGTCTCTCATCGCGCCGTCTGGTGGAGATTAAAAATAAGAAAATCTCTCATTGACATTGGACAAATCGAATAACAGTTTTTTTTTAAATATTTTAATCGAAAGTGTATTGGGATTTGAAATATTATGACTCACTTGAAATTTGAATTTTTTTTTCTTGATTTTAAAAATATTTTAAATTAAAAAAATAACAAATATAGTAGTGAGTATTTTTAGTGACAAATGTTCTAATATTATATATACGTAGTATCCCCTTAGTAGTCTGTGAATAATATCATGAAACCATTCGGGCATTTCTTTTACATATTTTTATAGATTTATAGTCTTCGTGGAAGTGGCGTTCTCTGTCATGGAAATACAAAGAGAAAAACCACCTTTTGAGCGTGATTTAAGGTTAAGATTTAAGGTGATATCAGACAGTTCACTCGGATGATTATTCACTTGAGTGAATGCTTCATTTTCCTTTCATTCTATGTTCACACACGTGAGTCGTGAGTCGTGACTCGTGACACGGCTTAGAGGGAATGATATAGAAAAATAGACTAAAATACCTGGCTACACCTACAGGCTACAGCCTACAGGTGAATGGTGATAGATTTGGAAGTTTAGAGTCGTCAACACGTGACATCCGTCGACTAGGACTCGAGACAAAGTGGCCGAACCTGAACGAACGACTATAGTTCTCTGATCTCTCACTGTTCAGACAGTTCATTTCTCGTTAATTCGTAGTGGAACTGATAGATGCCGGATGACAATATCCAACACAGTTAGGATGGTTCACTAATGAATTTATTCGGCAGTCGGCACTAATGTTTCATTTTGTGTTTAGAATTTAGATGTGTCACTTGGAGTGAAAGATGCAAAATGAAAGACGAAAATGAACAAAAAATTACCCGTCTGATATCACCTTAAAAGCATACTTAAAAGTGATATCGGAGTACGGACATCGCGCTTACGCTTAGAAAATTTTGTACTGCTATCAAACTGTTATAACCTGTTAAAAGTTTAAATAACTGCGGTCTGAGACTGTACAATGTATTGTGTACATGATGTGTCATGTGGTACATGATTTCAAATTCAAGGCAGTGCTGACTGCTGGCCAGTAACTTAAAATTAAAAAAAAATACAAAATATTTGACACATAAAGGCTGATTTACGTTGATACAGTAGCTGGCGCCAGTATCACTGGTTCCGTCGCTGGATCAGCACTGTATCAATGTAAACAAGTTTCAATCCAGTCCAGCATCCAGTATCCAGCACTGGATCGAAATAGACCGGCTGCCTATTTTTCGATCCAGTGAACGCCCCCCGCACGCCGCGCATCCCGTGCCAGTGGCACTGGTCTGTATAAACACTACGTGCCAGTGAATGCCAGTCGCTGGCGCTTAATCATACAGTTACCACGCGTTTTGTTTATTCAACGATCAACATATCAAAAACGTTATCTAAAAAGTGGTTATATTCTGATCATATTTGTCAGCTCGTCTAGTAATAACGCACAAAGATTTTTAGACAATGTTTTCAATTTCCTTCATTTTTGTGAAAAACTCATTTTTTTAAGAATGCGAACGTGTAGTCACCACAAAAAAGTAGAATTGACCACTGGTACTGGACGCGTGTAAACGATGCGATCAAGTGCCAGTGCCAGTGCAGCGACGTGCAGCGATTTATTGACATCCCTTGACAGTTGACATCAAAATTCGTGAAATTTCAATTTTCAAAATATTGCCTCATTTTTTGAGGTTATGTTTTTGCAATCTTGCTGTATCTATTTTAATTGATTTTATTGACTATTAGTTTTTTGTATTATTTATTAGTAGTTCTCAGTGAGAAAAGGTCACGAAAAGGTACATTTAAAATGGGTGACATACTAAAGGATAGTCGTTTCACGAAGTATCTAAACGATCCTCGTTATAAACAGATACCTAAACATGAAAGAAAAGTTAAAATAGATAAAAGGTTTCAGTCCATGTTTAGTGATGATAAGTTTAAAGTGAAATATAGTGTAGACAAGCGAGGAAGACCTATCAACGAAACATCTACGGAGAATTTACGAAAGTACTACGATTTAGATGATTCAGAAGACAGCTCTGAAGATGACCAGCAGCAGGATGATCAAGGAACAAATCAAGAAGAAAACGAACCTGGACGTTTTGTGAAACGAGTTGACATACACAAAGAAAAAGAATCAGACCCCGTAAAGTTTCAGAATGACAAACTTACTCGAGGAGCCCTAGATTCTAAAACAAAAACGAGATTGCTTGATTTAGACATTGACTACGCAAGAGGCGAAGGTATTCTTTGTTAGAGTTATATTATGGAGCAGATTGCCTTTGCAAGTTCTTTCAAAATTCCTCTCTAACCTATCAATCCCCAAACGGCAGCTGCCTGCCGCATAGCAATTGAAAATCTATTGTGTCTGCGATTCCCACGATAGAGGTGCTACAGAGCATAATATTTATTATTTTGATTTATAATTAATCAATCTTATTGATAACAAATTATTTAAAGAGTTTATTAGGGGCCATCCACATGTTATTGCAAAATTTAGACTTCTTGCGACCCTCTCCCCCGGGAGGTTGTCTAAATTTTGTAGACATAATAATAAATGTTGTATGACATTAAATCAATCAAGCTTCAACACCCAAGCGGCCACATGTGGCCATGAGAACAATAGATTTCCAAGAATCCACGATTAAAGGATTAATCATGCTTCTTTGTAAACCTTTAACATGTATTTCCACATTTAGTAAGGTATTTTGTTTTTTTAGTAATATTACTGTAACAAAAACATTACTACATTGGCGGAGGCCTCTTCTGGTAATCTATACTAATATTATAATTGGGAAGAGTTTGTTTGTTTGTTTGAACGCGCTAATCTCAGGAATTACTGGTCCGATTTGAAAAATTATTTTACTGTTGGATAGCCCATTTATCGATGAAGGCTATAGGCTATATTTTATCACGCTAAGACTAATAGGAGCGAAGAAATAGAGGAAAATGTGGAAAAAACGTGGGAAATTATATGAAAGGGCTTATTTGAACACGCTAATCTCAGGAACTACTGGTCTGATTTGAAAAATTCTTTCAGTGTTAAATAGCCTATTGATCTAGAAAGGCTGTAGGTTATATTTTATCACGCTAAGACTAACATTAGCTAAGAAATAGAGGAATATGTGGAAAAAACGGGGGAAATTATATGAAATTGCTTATTATCTTAAGATCTGCTGGAGCAATTTTTATGTTATTTGGCAAACATGAAGAATAGATCACGTGAAGAGACAGGCTATTTTTTGCGGAAAAATATATGGTTGCGTGAAATTCCTAAATTACGCAAGCGAAGCCGCGCGGAACATCTATATATAATAAAATCGTAGGAATGTCAATTCTGTATATTCAATATTTTTGTACAATAAATAATATTTGGGATGCGTCATTTGATCTACTATGGTAACGCGGAAGAAGTCGCGGGCAACAGCTAGTCTTATATATTTTATGAAAGGCCAATATAATGATTTTCAGGTATACTAGTAACGGATTCTTCTAGTGATGAAGAAAGTAGTGAGGCTGAGGATGAGAGTGAGCTGGAACATGAGTGGGGAGAACTTGATGCTGATGCTGAAACTACTGATGAATCTACCAAAAGGTAAATAGAGTAAGAGAGTTTAGAGAATAATCATGGTTTAAGAGCCTACCGTCAAAACCCTAGCCACACCTACACACACCGCTATCCTCCAATTGTGATATTCCATGAATCGTGCTCCCTGGCAATGTGCTTTACGCTGCAGCTAATAGTGAACAATATCGCGTAACAACGGTTCCCGCATTATAGCACGAAAGTAAAGGTAGTGAGTCCCAAAAATATTTATGATGATTATTTAAAAATTAAATACAATACTAATATTTCCTTTAGCTATTATTTTATAAAGTGTGATTGTAGTAGTGCAAGCTATTTAATGATAGTAACTCAATATATTGTGTAACAGATATTTGTTGAAAAGCCCAAAAAGATTCATAATTTCGAAAAATATAACTATCGAGTCAAAATAAGTGAATCATGTTTTCCGTTAACCGAATATCAGATAAATATGCAATGATTAAATAAATCTCAATTTCATTTGAGTCAATTGTCTTCCAAGATTGTAATACTTACTAAAATATAGCAAAATTTGGCAGCCCGTTCTTAAAGAGAGACTTTTCAAAGCTATCGGTGAATGCATTAGCATTGTAATATTAAAATTTTTTTAGAACAAAAAAATTTTATCTAATATGTAATAAAGCAGGAAAATTTAGTAAAAGTTGTATACAGCGTGTCCAGTAAATAGTGCGACATACTGCAGGGGGTGATAGCTGGGATCATTACCTACCAAAAAAACACAATTTATGTTCAGCAAAATGTTACGGATTTAAAGTTATACAACATTTAAAAAAAATCGATAAATCTCTACCTTGAGACAGATTTATTAGCATATCGCCAAGAAAAAAATCCTTTTCTAGTATTTTTTTACGTCAAATTATTCCTGAATAGTTAGTCTACTTATTGATAAGTCGTTTTTTAATCAGAAACATTTATTTTTTAAGATATACTATTTTATTGTTTTAATTTTCGCAGAATGATTTTTCATCACTTAACTTAAACCTTCAGTAGTGAAAAAAATTTGTATGTGAGCGTTTTGTACAATAAACTTAAAAAGTTGCCTGTTTAATGGTGATTTTGAAAAGGTACAATACTAGTGGATATTCATTTTTAAATTATCAAAAATATTTATTTTAAAATAAATGTTGTTGATTAAAAAACGACTTATCATTAAGTAGACTATTCAGGAATAATTTGACGTAAAAAAAAATACTAGAAAAGGATTTTTTTCTTGGCGATATGCTAATAAATCTGTCTCAAGGTAGAGATTTATCGATTTTTTAAAATGTTGTATAACTTTAAATCCGTAACATTTTGCTGAACATAAATTGTGTTTTTTTGGTAGGTAATGATCCCAGCTATCACCCCCTGCAGTATGTCGCACTATTTACTGGACACGCTGTATATAAAATGTAAAGGGAAAATATAGGTATAATTTGTAAATTCTTATGAAGGCAAACTTTATCATTTTTCATCCAGCACTCAGTATCTCCATCAGTCTAATGACTTTATACATTTGATTAATAAAATAGATATTTTTTTACTTTTCTTTTTCCAAAATACATACTGCATATTGCAGGCACACCTATTTGTAGCAAATGTCATTTTGGTGAATAATGTTAAATCAAATAAAATATTTCCAGAATCGCTATCTGTAATATGGATTGGGACAACATAAAGGCAACAGATCTCATGGTGCTTCTGAGCTCGTTTCTACCACCGGGAGGTGTTATTCATCATGTTACGGTATTTATTATACAAATTACACGAAAAAATTGAGTTGGATTATGCAATGTAGGTAATAGGTATGAAAGTGCATAATAACTCATTTTTAATTATTAAGATAATAAAGAAAGTAAAAGGCTCAGCTTTCCTCATGCTTCCAGCAGTGGAAGAATATAGGCTGATAGAATATAGGCTGAAAGAAAGTAAAAAGCAAAAAAGAAAACAAAAAAAAAATAGATGTTGTTTACAAATACATCATATATTATTATGATTAGCAATTTGCAATAAAGATTTGATATAGGATGATATAGGAATATAATATTTTAGATTTATCCTTCGGAGTATGGTTTGAAGAGAATGCAAGAGGAAGAAGTGAGGGGTCCGATTGAACTGACAGAAGATAAACAGCATGACAGTGGTCTCTCCGATGACGGTGGAAATGAGGAAGGTAAGATTATCTTGTATGTATGAAAGCATTTTCATTTAAATAGGTTCAGCGGTTTAAGCTTGAAACACTTTTAGAATTTATTTTATTTTATTTATTTATTTAAAACACTTTATGCAAATATTTACATGGGCGGGCTTAATGCCTTGTGGCATTCTCTACCAGCCAACCTTAGGGTGACGGTGAAAGTGTAAAATAGGCGCATTCTAAAACATAATTGGTGATATGAAATAAATAGTTATATTAATATTTGATACACTATTATTTTCTTATGTATTAAGCCTTTTGCTTCTTAATTTTTTGTTGTGAGAGGTGTTTGATTATAATCTCGTAATTTAGTGTACCAGCACAGAATATATATTAGTAGTACCAACAGAATTCCCACTGGCGCAACCCGTTTAAAGAAATAACGACTCATGCTACGATACTATAAAGTTCAAATTCCGACCGCGCAGTGCTAGGTGCCTACAATTATATTCACCTACTCATGCGCTCTCTTTCTATCGCATAACTCGTACCTTTTCTGACGAAATCAAGGTTTTCGCCTTTTAGAAAACAAAATATCTTTTTAATTTCTATTGGTACGAATAGCAAACCTTTTTATAGTAATACTAGCTGACCCGGCAAACGTTGCTTTGCCATATAAAGTATTTTGCTCATATTATTTTATTAAAGTGACTAAATAAATATGGTACTATAGCAACGTCCATCGCTATCCCGTCGCACAAACAATGGTCGCCGTCAGTCTCAGGTTGTAATAATTTACTATTATTTATTCAACAAATGCACTTACCAATATATAAAGTACCGAGTAACCGATTCTCAGACCTACTGAATATGCATATAAAATTTGGTAAAAATCAGTAAAGCCGTTTCGGAGGAGTTCGTGGACTAACATTGTGACACGAGAATTTTATATATAAGATAAAATTTTAGTAACCCAACCTATATTTTGTAGTAGTTTTATTATTCAATTATAGTGCAGGAAACTTTTACAATTTAAACATAGTAACTTATGTTTATTTCTGTGTAGTTTGTGTGTTTCTTTGTATAAAATTGGTTTATTTGCTAAGTTTGTATAGTTTTTATCTACTTTTTGCATTTTAATACCTTATTCAAATGCATAATATTTCTTTGGCCTTTTTTAATTTTATAAGATTTATAACGATTTTGTCACAGCGGTTAATACTTCAGTCGGAATTTCCAGGAATTGCTATTGTATTCTATTGTTGTCGCGATCACCGGTGCTCGCGCGGGGCCTGAAGGATTAAATCAGTATCATGAAATAAATTCCTCTACATATATGATTAGTAAACAGTAGATACGCGACGAAAAATCTTGCGCCGCGTACGTCACCGGTCACACAGTGTACGGAGGAGACGAAAAATCGGAAATTTTCTATTTTCTTTAATTTTGAATAGGCATTAGTATAATGAATGCGAGAGTAGAACACCCGTGTGTCAATTCGCAATAGTTTTGATGCTACGAGCTACCAAAGTTTAGCGATTTTTTGCGGCCCGGAAGCGCAAAATCCATATTTCTCCAAAAATTTTACGTAATAAATAAAATTTTGTATTCCACCTAAAAGCCTGTTAAATAAGGTATATTTCAAGCTTTTTTTCCTGATCCGCCGAGTCGATATTTTACCTACAATGAAATAATTTTTATTTTTATGTTATATTTTTTTTAACCTAAAACCAAACAAAATGCGCAATCGAAAATATCGACAAATTAAAGGTATACAAGCATTCTATATGCACAAAAAAAATCACTCATCAGATCCGTTTACCATTGGAGATATTTAAACGTGAAATCCTACGCTAGGGCTGCCACCATACGTCTTTCAATGGATGGCTATCAATAATGCAATAGAAATAGTTACATAATGCATGAACATTTATAGTATGAAAGTTATAAACGCTTTTAATGCTAATGATTAACAATTATAAAAAAAAAGTCTTAGAAAAAACATATAACCTCCTCTTTTTTTAGAAGTCGGTAAAAAAATCGGATGTCAGTTCGTAATACTTCAAGCAATTAATATTGTTTCTAGTATTTATTTAAAAAAATCAAGGTAAGTGATGGTCACGCGAAAACTACAAATAATACAGCGTTGCGTCGTTTGATAACCCTGTTGACAATTAAGTTTGTAAATTGAATAAATTAATTTAGAACTGTTAGTAAACGGATCTCACGGGTGATTTTTTTTGTGTGTATAGAATGCTTGTATACCTTTAATTAGTCGATATTTTCGATTGCGCATTTTGTTTGGTTTTGGATAAAAAAAATAAAAACCTAAAAATGAAAATTATTTTATTGTAGGTAAAATATCGACACAGCGGATCAGGAAAAAAGCTTGAAATATACCTTATTTAAAAGGTTTTCAGGTGGAATACAAAATTTTATTTACTTTATAAAAGTTTTGGAGAAATATGGATTTTTTCCTTCCGGGCCGCAAAAAAACGCTAAATTTTGATAGCTAGTAACATCAAAACTATTGCAAATTGACACACGGGTGTTCTACTCTCGCATTTATTATACTAATGCCTATTCAAAATTGAAGAAAATAGAAAATTTCCGATTTTTCGTCTCCTCCGTACACTGTGCGTCAGTCGTCACCGCTCGCTTGTGTGTTGCCACCCGCGGGTGGTACTTACAGTTCGATGCCTACACGCGCGAGTGGGATAGGCCTGGTACCAGTTAGAAAAGGCATCCTCCAGCTCTTTCCAATATTTTCTATTATATCTATTCTTGTCTAGTAGGGTCCAGCTGCTGGAGTCCAGCGTCTTTATTTAGTAGAATTTATAATATTAGCTATAACCTAATATAATGCTGGCTTCTCACGGCGCGCCGCGCCAGCTCGAGCCACGCCCCGTGTGAAGGAGGTGGCTCGAGCAGGCGCGTCCGATTCGATTGAAGTCGGTAACTTCAAAGGAGCGGCTTGGCGCGACTCGTGATATTACGCGCCGTGAGAACGGGTAGCGCGGACTCGCCTATTGGCTCGTGCTCGCTCGTACAAAGCGGCTAGGCGCGGCGCGGCTCGTGATATCACGCGCCGGGAGAAGCTAACATAACTGACAACCAAATACTTCAGGATCAACATACCATATGGAGAAGCTGAGGCGTTATCAGCTGAATCGTCTAAAGTACTACTATGCGGTGGTGGAGTGTGACACCGTCGCCACGGCCGACAAGTTGTACAGCGAGTGCGACGGCCTAGAATACGAGAGCAGCGCCACCAAACTCGACATGAGGTTTATACCCGACGACGTGGAATTCGATCAGGTACAACAAAAACAGTTCAAACTTGGTATTCTACATGTAACAAAACTAATAATAATACTTTAGTGTGTATGAGTGTGTTAGAATTCACTGTAAAAGTAGCAGCGCTGAAAGAGCAATTTTTTTTTACTTTTGTATGGGGAAACTCGTGACGCTGCACGCTGGGGTGCTTGCCCATACAAATAAAAAATGGTCTTTTAGCTAGTCTACTACTTTTACAGGTTTTGTTAAAGGGTCCATTCACTATCCTGCATAAGCCGGCGGAGGGCAAGGCGGACTGCCGTGAATGGGCCGCTTTACACAGTTACACCCTTTCGCCTACTTTTTTTTTCGACTATCTGAAAATACAAGCATTTTTGTGGAACAAATCGTTCGACACTCGTTATTTATCCGACACGTTCGATTAACGCCCACGCGTTTGGGCTGCCAGTGCGAGCGCTATGACCATCATTTTCCTTTTTGCCCTTACGTAATTATACCTCTGTAGAACCGCCAGCCTTTTACAAATGACCAAGAATTTTGTGTCACTATCTCCAGGCCTATAAGTGTAATGTGTTATGAAGTGATAATTATTGTGAAGTGTTAAAAGTTTTCGGGGAAGTTTCATTGTGAATGAGTGTGATTCTGTGAATTGTAATAAAAACTAATTCTGATTATTGTTATTTTGTTCTTGTTCATTGCGCGATACCCACACAAGTTCCACAAAAATGTCTGATCGTAGTCCTATTTTACCGAGAGACTCGTTAATCGTTATACATATTTATATACAAGAAAAGGAGAGCAATGAGCATGTTATTTTGACTGCAATTAAACAGACCACGTGTTATTTCAGGAGCCGCGAGAAAGGTGCGACAAACTGCCGGACCTTAAGAAGTACAAGCCGCGGCTGTTCACGACGACGGCGCTGCAGCAGGCCAAGGTGGACCTCACTTGGGACACCACCAACCCCAACCGCACCGAGGCCATCAGGGACGCGCTCACCGGGAATATCAATGATGACCTTAACGAGTACCTGGCTTCGAGCAGTGAAGGTATATAACCCCATAGAATTGGAACGTTAGAAAAGGCATTCCATACAATCGTCAGCGCGAAAATGTGTCACCCTCGAGATGAGTGAGGCTCACTCATCTGAGAGCAGTGTGCCTTTGGACGCGGTGACAGCCGGACGTGTTTAATTCATTGATTACCGCGTTGTTTTTCGCTACATTTCGCTCCAGAATGAAGTCGTGTGCCTTCCGACAGTGCAGTAACACGAGGAATACAAATAAAGCCAAAGGTGTAATATTTCACACGTAATTACCAAGATTTTATTAATATTTAAATTATTGTCTTCCATTTTAAATTAAAACGAAGCGTAAAATGAGCGAAAGAAAAATTAGATTATGCTATTACCGTAAGACAAAAAGGACGACAATATTTTCTCGATTAGATTAAAGCGTAAAATGAGCGAAAGAGAAAGTGGTATATGCTACTACTGTAAGACAAAAAAGGACGACAATATTTTCTCGATATACATTTTGCGTGCAAAAACATTGCTACAGTTTTGACGGCATACATCGTATCTAAGTATTTTGATATCGTTGTATAATATAGACGCTGTTATGCATTCGTGTACTTACCCACAAAAAATTACACACTGAGTTATGAATGCAGTTATGCCCTTTATATGATTTAATACAAGACTGCATTCAAAATTTTACAAAAAAATTATATTCGTGGGGAACTTAAGACACGACCATATAATATAATATGCATAGTATAAGGATATGACATGCTCTTGACTCGGAAAAACGTGTTCAAATGTTAAGATGATGCAGGGTAAATAATGCTTTACGTGAAAGATGATGATCCATGCTTTAGAAGTTGTTAAAATTCGGACTCTGTGGCCCAGTGGGTGGGCTGTCGGTAGCTCAAGCCGGGGGTCGCGGGTTCGAAACCCGCCGACGGAACAAAAAGTTTTCAAAGTTCCTAGGTCATGGATGTGTATTAAATATGTGTATCATATAATAAAAATCTTAAATATATGTATACTATAAAAGTATTAAATATATTTCCGTTGTCTGGTAACCCGTAACACAAGTCTTTCAGGTACTTAGCACGGGGCCAGACTGACGTGGTGTGAAGCTTCCTTAAAAAAAAATTAATTAAATCTTAATTAACCCATAACTAAAATACAACTTGAGACTCGTGCATACATTGCTATTTTATTGTTAAAATATAAATGTAGTTGAAAAAATTTCAGATGAAGCGTCAGAAAAGGAAGATTTACCCCAATCGGATAACGAAACTGATGATCCCATACAAAAGTATAAAATGTTGTTACAAGACATTGAAAAGAAAGAGGAAAAGAAAAACAACAAAGACATGGAGATGGAGATTAGCTGGGGAGTCGGGATCAAGGAGAAAGCTGAGGAGTTAGTCAAGAAAAAGATCAACGAAGGTGAGTAAAATACAGATAAACTCTGTTACAATGTTTTTTCCTTGTCTCATTTGAACACGTGAGTGGAAGAACACAATTATATTAATATATAGGTAACAGTAAAATTGCCGTTTTTTTGCATAAATGGAGGCTTTAAATAAAAAATGTGCATTTTATGTATAGCCAGGTGATGAAGTAGATAAGTTACAGGGTATGTTCAAAATTCATAAAGGAAAAATGAGTAAAGGTCCGTATGTTAGTTTTACTCATTTTTCCTTTATATGGTCCGTTTTTTAGGTCCATATTGTTGCGTGCTAGGATTCGTAGGATTCGAAGACAAAGATCTGACTCTCTTGAAGACTTTATTCACAAACACTAGCTCACACAAATCACTAAGTCCAAACACTAGATACAAATCACTAGCCGATATCCGTAGCCGTAGCGGAGTCGTAGTTCACTATCACAATCACTCACTATTGATCACTTGTTTTCACTTCGAAGTCGCCTCGAAGATCGCTCAGATAAAACTGAACTGCCGGCTGGACTGTCTGCGACTATTTATACGGGCCGGATCGAATCTCAGAATAATCCGGAACATCCCAGAATAAACCCGATATGCGTAAACAAGTATGAGATATTTCTAGAAATTACTTGTAGGTACACCTAGCGCCATCTAGTATGGGATTTACGTTGTCTGTGTTCCCTTGGTAAGTTCGCTGGTCCGGCGCTAGATGACACCACGTGTCCGTATCCGTAACAATATGTTTGTTATTGTGTTCTTCAACTCGTATATTCATTTGCATTTGAAAAGGTTTGCAATAGACAAGGATAAAACATTGAATAGAATTTTCAATATTCATTGTTTTACTATTTTAATCATTATACGGGAGAAATACGTAAGCCCAATATTTGCTTTCACTGAGAAAAACATTACTATCAATCTTAAACATTATATCATGTTTCATTCAATTTCAGACACGAAGACTTTGACGCCGTTTGAAAAAATCATACAGAAAAGAAAGGAAAAGAAGAAGCAGAGGAAAATGCAAAAGAAACAGAACATAGAAGACGGCGACGGCGACGACAGTGATGACGTGCCGTCAGACGTCGACATGAACGATCCCTACTTCGCGGAAGAATTCAACAAACCAGAATTCAAGAGTAAGAAGTCTAAAAACAAGAAAGAATCCATCGACGAACGATCCGATGCAGAAGAAGAGAAGAGAAAAGCAGAACTAGAACTCCTTCTCGACGACGACGACGGCAAAGAACATTTCAGCCTCAAAAAAATACAAGAGTCGGAGGACGCGAGCAAGAAATCCAAAAGGAAAAAGAAACTGCGGGAAAAAATGAAGAAACAAAAGGAAAAGTTGCCAGATTTTTATATGGATCTCAACGACAATAGGTTCGCCGCTTTGTACGAGTCGCACCATTTCAATATAGACCCCAGTGACCCTAACTTCAAAAAGACGAAGAATATGGAAAAGCTTATACAAGAGAAACTAAAGAGAAGACCCGTCGATCTACCGGACACGGTACCCACGCCAAAAAAATGTAAAGAAGACATTGAACTAGACATTTTAGTGAAAAATATCAAGCGAAAGTCGAAAAATATTAAAACTAAATAAATAAAAGACTTTTGTATATTGACCATAACACTTCTTAATGGTGTTGATAGTTTGGATTCAAAATCCTTTTGCTGTTGGATTGGTTTGATAATTATTGATTTAGCGACTTCTGAGGCTTTTCTAAGCAAAGCCTTGCTTAGAAAAGCCTCAAAAGTCGCTAAATGTAGTCTACAATAAAACTCAGCATATTTTATCAAACTATTTATTAGTTTCGTCAAAAAATTAAACGTTATCAGAAAATATCACAAAACTTTTGACTTGCTTAAAGCTTTCTTGATTTCTCTTCCTAGCGCCATTCCTAGAGGTGGAGGCACTGCATTACCGATCTGAAAAAATAAAAAAAATAAAATTAAGTTGTACCATTGAGGAAATTGATTCCTAGGCAGTTGACTGACCAACGTCTTTTGGTGGGATCATGTCAATTCAATGGTAATTGTGATCTGTCGGCTGGGTTTGACGTAACGCGACCAAACTGCGTAGGTCCGCCATCTGCCTAGGAATCAACTTCTATGATAGTACTTACGTAGACCATTCTTTATCTAGATTCTAGACAAAAAAAGGTTTTAGGAGCAATGTTATAATTTTACTTCGTTTGTGATGTTAAAAAAGAATATCTATATTATTTATTGTGTGCTGTCTTTGTCCATCATGAGACATTTCCAACATGCCAGACAAAGTTCAGTAGACCTGCATGACCATTGTAACATTTTTATCAGATAAGTTATGTATTATCCTTCATTAGCAGGAATTATGGAAAGAAATCCATATTATAAATGCGAAAGTGTGTCCTGTCTGATACCTCTTCACGCTGAACCGATTTTTCTGAAAGAACAAGGGGCATTTTTGTATGGGACCCGTACTGTAGCACGTTGAGACAAATTATATCAAATGAAAGGGCTTGAAAAGGTGTACATTTGCTTGTATGACACAAAATCTGTAAACCATGGGAGAAATAAATTAATTAAAAATCAAAAAACCCGACTGCAAAAAGTGTTAACTAATTATTATTTTTAACAAAAAATTAAAACCGACTTCCAAGGTAAAAACAATAATAACATTAATATGAACTAAAAAGTATTAAATAATTTTTACTATCTAATGGTGCCTTTTTCCGAATTCGGCTAAACCTCAACTATTTCTGTATTCAATCTTCATAATTTTGAAGTCGGTACCAGATAGCTGAATCTTCAGTCCTCTGACAGAATATTTGAAACTTTTGGAACTGGCACCGACTTCAAAATTATGAAGATTGAATACAGAAATAGTTGAGGTTTAGCCGAATTCGGAAAAAGGCACCATTAGATAGTAAAAATTATTTAATACTTTTTAGTTCATATTAATGTTATTATTGTTTTTACCTTGGAAGTCGGTTTTAATTTTTTGTTAAAAATAATAATAATTTCACTCTTTTTAGTTACACTAGTAGGTAAACCTTCGCGTATATTTTACGTATCTTATTACAATTTGTCAAGAGTCACAACTCACACTCACAAAATCATATATTATCAGTGAAGTGAACATATTGTGCTAAGTAATTTAACAATTTTAATGCTTCAAGCCCCAAGCGGTCACCGGCGATTGAGATAACAATAGAAAGGCTATTGTGTCTCGTTTTTCCACGATCGAAGGATCTATCAGATAAAAAATTGTATAAACTTGTATAGGATGTAGCGTAGCTACTCATAATATTTAATATTATCATAATTATTGACAGCTCTGTTCTTGTAAAGCGCTTATTCCACTTATCCTAGCTAGGAAGTCCTAGCTAGGATCCTAGCTTTCTAAATGTTATTCCACTTGACTAAATTTTTTCCGATTTAGGATCCTAGCTAGGATCCTAGCTTCTAAATGTTATTCCACTTGACTAAATTTTTTAGGACCCTAGCTAGGACTTCCTAGCTAGGATAAGTGGAATAAGCGCTTAATCAAGAATTCAAATCGATACTTAGTGCGTCATCTATCGATTAATAAGTATAACTGATTAAAAAGACACTTAATGACTTTGTTTTGTGTAAATGCTCTTTTTGAAATAACTTTATTTTAATTCTATTTGTCTATTTAAATTTTATAAAGTAATTAGTAAAGTATTCGATCTGTTGTCTGCCGCCACGCGCCACGCGGCGCGGCGGCGCGGCGACGCCGTCGCCTCTGCGGCGCCGACCGCCATGTATTAAACAAACAGGTGTTGTTATACAGTACATAATGATTATTATTAGTATATCCATACCTATGCCTTGTACTATTATTAATTCTGTGCCATGAGACATTGGTGACCTTAATGATGATGATGACGATGATGATGATGATGATTATGATGATGAATATGAATTGCATAGTAGCATATGCTTTCTGTTCTTAAAACAACGCCGAAACTCCCGAACGTATATCTATAAGGAGTCAGGAGTTCTCTCAGTATCTTCGAAACCATGGTATACTTTGACCCAATATTTGACTTTTTGGTAGCATATTCTTAGTACACTTCACATAAAACCAAAATCACCATATGTTTCCATATAAATTTCGAGGAGTTCCCTCGATTACTCATGGATCCCATCATCAGGTCACCACTTTTGTGAACATGGTACCAAATTGGAGTGAAACCTAATACAACAAAACAAAAATTTCGAAAATCGGTTCACAAACGGCGGAGTAATCGTTGAACATACAAAAACCTCCTCGTTTTTTGGAAGTCGGTTAAAAAGAACGAAACAAGACCTAATTCTGCCGGAGGCATCGAATCCATGTTTTATTTGATACGACTCTTGCTTACGAGTTTCATGCCAGGATAAATAGAAGGTTACGTAGAAAAATGTAGAAGAAAGTGGACAATAAAATGCAGTCGGAGGCATGTCGCACCAAGTTTAACATTAATTCATAAATCATAAAATATTATGCCTCCGACTGCATTTTATTATCCACTTTCTTCTTCTACATTTTTCTACTGCACCGCACCCTGCACAGATTGTCTTCCTCCCGCACGCGCACCCACCTTAGTGACGCCAACTATCGTAATTCGTAATATTTTAATTTCGCCATAATTTCAAAACCTCCAATTTTATTCATTCAAAGACCAAATATTATCTACATAAACTGTACTATATATATAAATCTACATAAGTAATGGAATAATTTATTTTGATAAGGATTAAAAGAATGAGTAAAATAAAAGCGTTTAAATGTAGTCCAAAAAATTTCAAGATTTTTAAATAAAAAAATGGTTATTGTGCCTCACTCGACATAGATAGGTATAGTGTGTCGCGGACTTTTTTGTAGATGTTTGTAAGTTCTACAATTACTTTGAATTTTATGGTTCTATCTTTTATAGTTTAGGCAGCGTACGTAAAATAAGTAATTTTTCTGGTTGATTTTTTACACCTTGCGTCCGAAGAACCCAAATATCTTACGGTACCCTAT
This sequence comes from Lysandra bellargus, assembly GCA_905333045.1. Classification (NCBI taxonomy): domain Eukaryota; kingdom Metazoa; phylum Arthropoda; class Insecta; order Lepidoptera; family Lycaenidae; genus Lysandra; species Lysandra bellargus. The sequence continues at coordinate 6,997,140 of HG995358.1, forward strand.
TTTTTTCCAAAATAAAATTCAGCCTATTTTCAGCAAAAATAATGTAGAATTGGGAAAAGAATTTTTCAAATCGGTCCAGTAGTTTCGGAGCCAAACGAACAAAAAATCAAATCTTTCCTCTTTATAATATTAGTGTAGATATATTGTTCTATTTAATATTAAAACTGCAAGTTATATACATATTTAGAATCAGTGTTTAAAATCCTTTATTTTGATACCCCACTCGATATGCTTGGTAGAATTTTATTTTTTTTTACCTCACAATATGGCGTCAAACATCCGCCACTTTGGTTTTTTCTTAATGTCACCTATCTAAGAACACTCGGGCTATTAAGACAAATCTAACGATACCTCAAATGTGAAAATCCGTTTAGCCGTTCTGAAGATACGAGGTAATAAAGAATATTATATACATAGAAGATACGCGCTAAACACATAACCCTCCTGGCAGTCGGGTAAAAAGTTAACGAGGGTAGGGTAGAGGGTAAATCACAAAAAAACACCCTGTATTATTGAATTAATTTGTAGTGTTGCTAGTAAGGAATAATTTCTCAAGTAATCAGCATGACTGGTGAGACATGTTCAATACTAGAAGACCGATATTTGGCTATTATATTAGTTAGAAAAAAAATATATTAAAAAAAAGTATCAATTGATCACTTAGTAAAGGTAGCTTAAAGTTAAATAATTATTTACTTAATGCATGGACACCGGGCGCGGGAGGGGTAGTGCGCGTCGCGGGGCGCATGCCGTCGCGCCGGCCGCATATAATTTACTAAGTGTCCATGATTCATTTACTTAAAAGGGAAATTTTGACAAAAATTAAGTAACTAATTTTATTACATAATTATATTGAGAATCGAGTACCGAATACTCTCCTTAAGTATCGAAAGTGACTCACTAGTCATGCTGTATATGGCAAACTCAAGGAAAGCGTTTTATTTCAATATAGGTATTGCTTCATATTTTAAAGAAATGTATGAGAAAACAAAATGCTGAATGTCGAACCTTTGCCTGATTTTTTCGTTAATTATCACTTCGGATAAATTGTTTATAATAAGCAATACTATCGCATGATGCAATAATAAAGGATGTTTTTTTTATTTCTTAGCAAAAAATAAAACACCCTGTATTATTGCACCATTCGCTAGTATTGCTTATTATAAACAATTTTTCCAAAGTAACAATATACGGTAAAATCGATGAAAGGTTAGATTTTTAAGGTTTTATTGTTTTCCTATACATTTTTTAAAAATATGAAACAATATACTAAAATATAACACTTTCCTTAAGTTTGTCATAATATACGATTACTTTCCAGAAATGATTCCTTACCTTAGTGTTAAGGAGGGTATCCTTAACTTTTTTTTCCCGTGGTTTAGAGATTTTTCGTCTTACAATAAAATGTTCAATTTTTCAAGCCCTTTCATTTGGTATATGTCTCAACGTGCTACATTGGTGGGTACGAAATGTCCCTCATTCTTTGTTAAGGATACTTTGAGTCCCGGGAAAGGACGTTGGACACGTTTCATCCCGAAAAAATGTACGGTTCCCACGCTTAACTAATTTATCGCAACGAAGTTGCGGGCGTCATATACTGTATATAAGTAGATTGTAGATAAGTTTTACGCTACGAATAATAAAAACTAAGGAAGAGTAACTGTGTCAAACATTTTGTCCGCAAGTCTACAAAACGTGACCCGAATACATGCATATTTTATGCATGTATTTGGTACACAATTTGTGTTTTTATACAAGTGACAATTATTGTCAACGTCTTTATTTCCTAAGTCACCGGCTACACGGTCAATTTTCATCAATCTGATCCATCAATCTGATTAACGGAATATTGATGGTTATAAAAAGTTAATATAAAAAATACGATCAATCCATCAATCAGAGTCGTACACGATCAAATTTTCGTCAATCCGTACCAGATTGATGGATCAGATTGATGAAAAATTGACCGTGTAGCCGGTGACTATAGAATGTTAGTGTTTCATAGCTATTGTCACATTTTAGTGTGCGAACACCAACCAAATTCAAAACGGTTGAAGTATGGGAGTTACCTTTCCTTAGTTTTTATTATTCGTAGGTTTTACGAGATTGCCAAAGTAATCGGTAATCATAAATAATTACAGCCAGATAGACAGACATACATTCGAAGTTATAATATTAGTATTTCTATAGTCCGTACCTGTCGATGTTTGTCCTGCACGGAGCCAGCGAAGAGGTAGTGGTCGGGGAATCCCTGCAAGTAAATTAGTATGTTTTTCGTTTATAATAAAGCTTTTATTTTTCATACCAAAGATTACGATACATGTTAAGAGCCCGTCCTCTCTTTTCTACTGCTCTCTTCACACTCACGCCCGTCTTTCATATGCCAGGTGAAAAAGGACGATCGCCAAGTTAGCGGGCAGATAGAGGTTTTCTGTTTTTAAAGGGTTTTTTTATATTGGAGTGGTAAAAAGTAATTCCAGCATTGTATAGGCTACTTTCTCATGTACTGTACATTGTATTTTTTTCATACCGTTAAGACGTCAACACAATCCATAAAAAGGTAATATTCTAAGCCTTTTACAGCAAAAATCAAAAAACTGTCGCGGGTTTAAGTTGGATTATTTAAAGATACTTAAAAAAAAAATCTAGCTCCAACACTATATTATAATTGAAATGATCTTACATGTTGTGCATTAAAACTTATAGAAATACTGTATTTTAACTGTTAAATCACGTCTGTTAAATGAGCCAAATCGGCAAAATTTCGTATACGGACTCTTAAAGGTATTTTAAAAATCAAAATTTTGCGTAACGTAATAATACGTGGATGGTCCTCCAACATGGAGACAAAGACGAAAACTCGTTTTTCTGGGGGCCTTCAAAAGTATTATTAAGTGTAAATGATTTTTTTTTACTTTTATTTATTTTCTTAATAGACATACACAAGCTTACATATTTTTTAACAACGTAATTTCCGTTGCCGAACGCGCGCGTGAATATTTAAAATTCTCAGATGTAATATTATGTGCGTTAACGCTTTGGAGATAAGATTGGATTTGCTATGTTCGGTTTTGATAATTCCGTCGCGTATAGGGTGTTGCTATACAAAACATTACCGCCGAATCGCTGCCGAACTTTACGCTCAACTCGGCTCGACGGAAATTCGGCTCACGACGGAATTTCGGTCTCTCGCGTTCCGCCCATATTTTGTACCTATGGATATGAAACGCGGCGGAATTTACGTCGGCGTAATTCAGCCTAGTGTTTAGACCCTTAGGGTCTATCGTGTCAAATAGGCATAATATCGTGACACATGACAGCTATTTCGTGACATATGACACCAGTTTGACACGATATATCGTATTAGGTTAGGTTAGGTTAGGGTCTAAACACACTAGGCTGAATTACGCCGGCGTAAATTCCGCCGCGTTTACACAGTTTAAATTGCATACAAAATACGGGCCGAATACTAGGGTGACACACCATTACGTCGCGTTTTGTATGCGTTTGACATTTGCGGCGGAAATTACGCCGGCGCAATTCAGTCTAGTGTGTTTAGACACTAAGGCTACATAGCGGCACCTGGTGGCAAACTGAATTTCCAACACCCTAATTAAGAATATGCACAACAATATTTATAAAACTTTTAGGCAAAGAGAGCGTTGTGTTACCTGCGAGCGCGCACACTCCCTGACGGAGACGACGCGGTGCTGGTCGGGGTGCAGCACGCGGCCCTGCTTGCCCATCGGCTCGGGGTCAGTCACTGTCGTGCTGAAGTACCCGTCCCAGCACACACGACCTGTGGAGCCAACATATTTTCTTTGACGCCAGATTGATGGTTATAAAAAGTACATATTAAAAAAATGATCAGTTCATCAATCCGTGGGTTAGACGATCAGTTTTCCATCAAAAACTGATCGTGTAATCTACGTCTAAATCATCAATCAAAATATATGGAACTAGACGTTCCGCGCGGCTTCGCCCGCGTAAGTTAGATATTAATTCACAGACAAATTAGTCCACAAAAAATAGCCTATGATCCTTTACGTGGTCTACTTCTTATCTGTGCCAAATAACGGAAAAATTGCTCAAGTAGTTCGTGAGATAAGCCCTTTCAAATGATATTCCCCGTTTTTTCCACATTTTCCTCTATTTCTTAGTTTCTATTAGTCGTAGCGCGATAAAATATAGTCTCTAGCCTTTCTCGATAAATGGGCTATCTAACACTGAAAGAACTTTTCAAATCGGACCAGTAGTTCCTGAGATTAGCGCGTTCAAATAAGCCCTTTCAAATATATTTCCGTTCCGTTTTTTCCACATTTTCCTCTATTTCTTCGCTTCTATTAGTCTTAGCGTAATAAAATATAGCCTATAGCCTCAAACAAACAAACAAACAAATTTAGTTCAAACAAACAAACACTTCCGCTTTACAATATTAGTATAGATATATAGTTTGTTCGTTTTATGATGATATGCGTGACACATTATAATTGACAATAGTAGGGAAGTTACCTAAAAAAATTAATCGAATAATTTAAAAATATCGAATCACCTCGTTAAGGAATTGCAATCGAAATTATCGATTTCGTACTGATGTTTCAGAGTGACGCCGGCGATTTAAGATGGCCGCCCTTTTTTATCGATTTGATTTCGATTCAACTGTGTCAATCTCTATTGACATAAGTTCCGTTTCATGCATCTGACATTTTTCAAATATTTTCGTAACAATAATTTTATACTCCTAGTTCAAAGTTAATATTTATAATTTTATATCAATAAGTTAGCATTTAGCAACTTTTCATTTTTATTCATTTGCAATTACAGGAAACATTTATTTTTGTAGATGGAATATAATTTATTACATTCTGATTTTTTTTGTCTTCTTGTAAAAAAAATCCGTAGCAAGGAATATGAGAACTGTCACCCATATCATCTTAGAACGAACAAACTATAATATTAGTATAGATTGACATAAGTGATAAGACGAGTTGAATGTCAACGTCATATTAACGATAATATTGTATTGTCAATTCCATACATTTTGATCGGCGATTCTATAACGAAGCGATAACGAAAAAGTCTTGGCTAAATTTCCTGTACAGTGTACCAATGGAATATATTCCGTCTCGAGTACATATTACAGACGCTCGTACGGTGAAGGAAAACATCGTGAGGAAAGTGGAAACCCGCACTTGGTCCTAGACGTATTGACTTGATCATTTCTCTGGACTAGGCCGAAATGGTGCGAGAATGTCGTATGGCTTGGGCAACCATACAGACATTTAAAAACTTGTCCCATGCACTACAGTATTTGAGGAGTGGTTACTTCGTTCTGAAAATACTGTATAAATCATCCACAACGGATGCAAAGGCCTAGTAAAGCCCGGTAACGCAGCTGCAGGGCGACGGTAGTTGCTTTCCATCAGGTGACCCGTTTGCTCGTTTGCGTTTATAAAAAATGACGTACCGTATAGCCCCGCCCAGTTGTTATGTCTGTTGGCGGTGTGCGGCAGACACCAGGGTATGAGGGTGTTCTCCTGCTTGTCGCCGGGCTGGCACGCGCCGCCCGCAGCGCATGCGCACACGCCGCGCAGCGCGCCCGTAGACGACCGACCGTTCTTCTTGTCTTCGTACCGGTATTGGAGAACCTGGAGTGATATTTTTTTAATATTATAAGTAAAACTAAACTCGACACGTCCTATACGCACGTCTAGACCGAATTTAAAATTTTCCAACCAACTTAACAGTAAAAGTTTTATTACATGATGTATCAAAAAAGGCTGGTTAGGAGTTCAAAATCATTTGAAGACACAAAGACGAGATTTTTAGGGAGATCGAGGACGGCAGACTTTTTGTGTGATCGAGTCTGCGGCGCACATACATTCTGTAGGGCGCGGCCATGCAGAATGTATGTGCGCCGCAGACTCGATTACACAAAAAGTCTGCCGTCCTCGATCTCCCTTCTAATTTTCTAGATAGTAAAATACTTAAAAATCATAATTTTGTAATTTATTATAATAAATTTTAAACCAAATTGCAATATTATGATTTACCATGCAACAGAAAAGTGTTTTTTACCTTGCATTTCGTGCCGTCGGAGAGGGCGACGGATATATTTGGTAGGTCCCTCCAGTCGGAGCCCGGGGCGGTGGGTATCCGGGCGATGCGGGCCTGGATGAGCGGCGCCATGTTCTTGCACACGTGGTCGCGCAGCTTCACGCTCTCGTCCCGGCTCCTCACCAGCCGCTGGAAGTGGGTCTCCGGCATCGACGCGTACTCGATCTCCACCTTGCTCGCCCCGTTGCATATCGGCGGCAGGTCGCTCATCGCGTCCCTGATCGTGCACGTCCGCCGCGGCGCCGCCTCGTCCCACCGCATGTTCGTGAGGAACTTCTTGCCGTCGATGGTGACGGCGAGCGAGCAGGCGCGCCGACTGAACACGTGCGTGGGCTCCGGGTACAGCGGCAGCACCAGCCCCGGCGCCGCCGCCAGGATGACCAGCCGCCGACGCGTCTGCGGCACGCCGTAGTTGCCCGCCTGCAGCACGCCGAACGTGCACTGGTAGCCCATGTCCAGCAGCGCACGCAGCGTCAGCTTCAGCACCATGCCCCGCTTGAACGCGACGAAATTCCGCACGTTCTCCAGGATGAAGTAACGCGGGCGGTAGTAGTCGCAGTAGGACAGGTACGAGGCGACCAGCGAGTTCTTGAAGTTGGAGTACTCGCGCGAGTTGAACCTGTTCATGCCGGAGAAGCCTTGGCAGGGCGGGCCGCCGCAGAGCAGCTCCACCTCGCCCTGGCGCGGCAGCCGCAGCCCGCCAGCGCTGTGTGGCGCGCCGGCCATGGCGTCCCGCAGCAGCGCGTTGCAGTCCTCGTTGAACACGACGCAGCCGCGGTTGTTGAGCGAGTACGCGTGCGCGGCGGCCTCCAGGTTCTCGATCGCCCAGCGGCACTCGGCGATGCCGGCGCGGTGCAGGCCTTCCGACAGCCCGCCGCAGCCGGCGAACACGTCCAGCGTCCGCAGCGGCCGCACGGTCGCGTTCGGGGGCTCGGCGGCGCTCGGCTCGGCGGGTTTGCTCGACTTGCCCTTCCCCTTGCCCTTATCCTTCGGCCGGTCGACGCGGCCGACGGCACGGGCGGCGTCCGGCACGTCCCCGACCCGCTCCGTGCTCCGGTCGAATGCCGACCTGAAGTACATCCGGGCGGGGTCGGCCTCGAGCCACTCGTAGATGTTTTCCTGGTTGGGAATGTTCTCGACGTAGACGATCTCGCACGGCCCTTCGACGGCGGAGAACGACACCTCCCTAATCTCGTTGCTCCAGTACACGACGTTGAGGTCCTCGTGCTGGGGGAACCTCGCGGAGGTGTTCTCGGGCCTGTACAGGACGTGGACCCTGATGTATATGTCCTGGGGCACGACGAGCGGCCCGTCCCCGGCGGCGACGACGGCGGCGACGTAGCCCACGCAGAACGGCTCGCCGGTGTCCACGTTGGATCCCCGCGTGTTGTTGTCGCTCTTCCTGTAGTACTCCGGGTAAACGTTTTCGTCCACTTTATCCAGTTTCAGCTTCCCGTTGCAGGTGCTGCTGAAGTTGTTCTTGAATTTGAACGTTCCTGGTTTCAGAAACACTCCGCAGCCTTTTTTGTAATCGTACTCCCTCCAGCGAATGGACGTCCACTCCGTGCGGTTCGACTCCGGGACGAGCGCCGACTTCCCCGGGAGTTTTCCCGATATCTTGGGTATGTCTCTCGCGTCTTTCCTCGTTTTTCTTTCGCAAGACGGACAAAATCTATGTTTCCTGAGCTCGTTGGGGCAGACGGGATCGACAGGTAGATCTTCAAAACGAGCGGTGAACCTTTCGTAATATTTCTTGTAGAAGTATGTTTTCCCGTCGTCCTCGCATAGATTTTCTTCTACTTCTTTCCCGCCCAACATGAACCAATCCGAAGGCATATTTATTCTTTCTACACAAGCTTTCCTTAGTATCGAGGACAAAGGAGCCCCATGACAACACCGGTCCCCCAAAAATATTTCTCGCGGGTCTCCCACTTCCCCTAAAACGGTGTCCGAGGACCGAATGAATACTTCCCCGTGGAAGAAGCCGCTTTTAGGGTTGCCGATATCTTTCCACATGTAAGTTACTCTCGCAACCAAAGATGGTATATTACTTTGACACGTTTCTACCATTACGAAATCGCCATTCTTTAGTTCGGCCCCGTCGATTTCCACCGTATCATAGTATATTTTCGTGGCATCCGCTTTGACGGGCTCCCCTATCCAGTTTATTTGTCTGTTATTGGAACCTGTCAGCTTGACGGGTACGGCATCGTCGATCTTATCCAATTGCCTCTTCTCTGCCGCCCTCTGGTACTCGTCTTCGTCGTCCGGTTCCGAGTCCTCGGCTTGTTCCACGGCCATGTTGGGGCATAGCCTTCTGACGCAGGCTTTCTTAGTCCGGCCGTGTCCACCAAATTTGGCCATGGCCCGACAGGCGTTACACTCCCCGCAGTCGGGTAGCTGGCAAGCTTCACAAACACCGCACCTCTTTCGTCTCAAGACCACTTCATGATTAGTTTTGTCCAATTGATTTGTAAAGAAACTTTCGAATGTTTTTCTCACTAGAGGCGTAGTCGTAGCTTTGGTCCAGGCCTTTTTATCGACTTTCTTGTAATCGATCTTGGCACGAATCCTTCTCTTACCGAATTTTATACCCATAAGTTTTATCAATTCTCTGATGCAAGGCAATGTGATGAGAGGCTCGTCGTCTTCGTCGGCCTCCAAGCTTACCACTTGATCACACACAAACTGTGCATGCTTGTGGAGCATTTCTTCAGTCATGAACTTATCATCTAGATCCGGTATTTTCGATTCGCGCACAACCTCTAACAAGTCTTCGTATGTCGGAAGCAAATAATGATACTCCTCTAAATATTCTACCACTACTTTACTGAGCCAGATCTTTTCATACAAGTTATTCATTAATGGAGTGTATTCTGTGCTGGGCTTTAGAAGGTTGTACTCACCAAATTCTGTTGATAATGTGATACAGTTTTTTGTACCTCCATCAAAACCATGGATATACCTAACATAAAAATATGTATGTTAATTTATTGATATCTATAATGTGTATGTTATAGTCTGTGACACTTTTAAATTAAAAAAAACTATAAGAAAGTTTGTTGTTGCAAAATATACAATTTTGAATATTAAATAATATTAATAACTTCCACACCGGTTTCGGTGACGGTGGCCGGTTTCATTGAAACCAGGCCAGCTACGCAAGAGTAATTTTATAGTGCCCAAGTGTGTGTACACAAGAGCACTCTGTATTCCTTTACTCTCATAACCCAGTGGGACGGAAGACCGACACGACTGGCGAGAGATCAGGCGCAGGACCGACTTTTTACATGTCCATCTGACGCATGGATCATCTTACTTGTCAGACATCTGGTGATCAGCCTGCATTGTCCTAACCAAACTCAAATAACAACATGTTTCCAACACGGGAATCGAACCCACGACCTCCGAGTCAAGAGCCGCGCTCTCTACCACTAGACCACGGAGGTGTTTGAATATAAAGTCGTGTATAAGAACATATAATAATAGCTAGTTTCAATTCAACATTTATTTATACATATTAGAATTTAAAGTTTTTTGTTCAATGAAAGTTGAACAGACAACTTCCAACAACAACAACAAGCGGCAACATGTGGACGCGAGAACAATAGATTTCTAAGAATCAGCAATCGAAGGATTAAATAAAAATTCATAGTTATTATAATTTATGCCATACCATTCAATGATGGGACCAACATCTTTCACAGGAATTGATTCTTCATCAATCTCTTGAGAGTCTGAGCAAATTGATTTCAAATATCCCGACATGAATATCCTAACATCACTCTCTATAAGGCCTCCGTCCAGCGGACATAGATGACCCTGTTCATCAAATATTGAGAACCCCGTTATATTTGTTTGCGGTCTCTCCATAATGTCTCCTTCATCACCTATTACAAAAAATATTAGAATATAATAGAAGTTACATTTAATAATTGTTTATTTGAAAATTGCAAAAGTGCAACAGTTTTAATAAATACATACCAGATGATAACACAAGTTTCTCGTGTGTCAAAGCTACAAATTCTTCAATTGCATTTTGAGGATGCCCTTGAAAGTATAAAATATCCGAGTTATTAAGGTATTGGCCGCAAATATTACATTTTTCTTGGTTTAGCTTCTCTTGGTCTTCGTTAATGTTAGAATGTATGTTGTTTATTACATTATTGTTCAAGTTATCCTCTAAGCCATTGTTATCTTTATCCTTGTGACATTTGTCTTCTGTATTATTTGGTGATACTGCTATTTTCTCTTCATCTTCACTTCTGCTATCACATGGCGAGTCTTCAGATAGTTTCACTTTTTTCTGCAACATTTATCAACAATAATAATATAATATAATAATATCTATGGACGCTTCACACCACATCAGTCTGGCTCTGTGGTAAGTACCTGAAGAACGTCTTGTGTTACGGGTACCAGGCAACGGAAATATATTTAATACTTTTATACTATACATATATTAAGATTTTTATTATATGATACACATATTTAATACACATCCATGACCCAGGAACTTTGAAAACTTTTTGTTCTGTCGGACCCTCGGCTTGAGCACCAACAGCCCACCAACTGAGCCACAGAGGTCGTCAAAATATAATATTTAATTATTATATTTTGACGAATTATACACTTCCCTTGCACTTATTCCACTTTATTTTAATATATTTATTACAAAATTGTTATATACACAACCGGTTTCGAATAAATCATCATCAGATGTACTGCAGGTCATTTTAAATTTTTAAAAATTTAATATGTAGTTTTAAATATAATAAAGTGAATAATTTATCTTTCAAATTACACTTACAATTTAAAAGGCTGGGTGCAATCAAAATTCTCATACAATATATGTAAAATGCACAAATGTTGAAAAATGTTGAAAAATGCACAGTGTTGCATATTGGAAAGAACAACCCCCGTAGAAACTACTACCTTGGACCTAAACAATTGATGCATGTTGATCCCAAAAAGACCTAGGCGTAACAATAACTTCGGATCTGAAATGGGAAATGCATATAATGAACATTGTCAAGAAAACAAACTCCATCCTCTATGACATTCGTAAACCTGACACCTAAAACATTCCTTCAACTCTACAAGGCTTATGTTAGACCACTTCTAGAGTATGCTTATGTAATATGAGATCTTTATTTAAAAAAAGATGTCAAGTTACTTACAACATACAGAGAAAAGTTACAAAAATGATAAACACACTACGCAATAAGTCTTACGAACAGCGACTAGAAATCCTTGGCCTTACCTCACCCGAACAGCGTCGACAGAGTGGAAGTCTCATCGAGACTTATAAGATACTGCACGAAATTTATGATGTGCCTGGACTCCTAGAACTATACACCCTGAAATGCGAATAGGCACCTAAGAGGACATCCTTTAAAATTATGCCAAAATCCCAGCAAGAAGTTACCTAGAAAGCACTTTTACCTAACCGAGTGGAACCGGTCTGGAACAGACTTCCTGAAAGTGTTGTAATGGCAATCTCTGTGAACAGTTTTAAAAACAAACTGGACCAATTGGGAGATGAAATCTTCAAACGATTTGACACACACACATCAGCTTAATGGCTGCTAGTGTGGTTACACAAATAATAATAATAATAAAATAATAATAACTTGTCAGACGCAACCATGTCTGACCACATCGCAACCACAAAGTTGCGTCGATGCAATGACAGTGCGCGCACACCACCCGCGCTCTTCACCCCTCCGTTTCATTGACTTTCGTATGTAACCACATCGCAACTACTGGCGACAACACAACCACGTCGGCATTTTGTCGGTACCACAACGCAACTACAAAAAGCTGCAGCGACACCATTCACACCTAACAACTGCTCGACGACATTTTGTCGTTGCGATGTCGTATGGTTATGACTTGTGGTATGTGTGGGTTGGCCCTTATGGTGGTAGACGAATAAAATTCTAAATTTAAACATTAAATAAATTATTTGTGTCTTAGATGGATGTCTTTCATTTCTAGTATATATATAAAAAGTAGATGAAAACCTATTTTCAGGCCTAACAAATGTACATAATATTCACACAATAGATTTTTAATTGTTATGCGGCAGCTGGCTGCCGCTTAGGGATGATGGGTTAATATTGGGTTTGAGCCGTTATGGAGGAGTTCGCGCACAAACACTGACAAAAGAATTTCATATACATAATAGATTGTAAGAAATGAATGTAAGTACATACGGATTTCAGATTTTCTTCAGAAGGACCTCTACTTCTTTTTGCAGTTGGATTGCTCATGGTTTCAGAATCAATTCCCTCTGATATTAATTTATATTTTGAAACCTTTATTTCAAGATATTCTTATACAAGTTCTTATATGCAGAATCTTATACAAATGTTAGCCTAATAGGGTGAATCTGAAATAAAAAAAATTTATGTAAAATAATAATATAGCATGTAGAATTAGAGGTATTAATCAATTCAGACAAAATATTCAATTACAGCGAAAAAAATCCATATTTTATAAGCCAAACAATAATGAGTAAAACCTAAAAAATTTACAAACTGCTAGTACTAGTGTCAAAAATTACGCGCGAAAGCCGAAATAAAGTGATGTCTTCTTTTCCTTCTTCTTTTTTTTCTTATGGCTTCTACAGATTGCGCGAACCCGGTCTGCAGATCGCGTCCGTGAGAGACAAATTTCATGTCGACTGTACACTCTCGCCGAGAGTTCTCGGGCGAGAGTCTCGTGCGAGAGCCCCTTGCCCGAGTGCGATCATGTACATTCTCGCTTAGTTCAATCGCAGTTATGAACTCAGAGAAGATGGACCATTATTTTTCTAAAAATGGCAAAAACGTATCTACTATCAATGATCACCATTCACCATTGCATCGAAAGATATCATTGTAATCCAAAGATCTTTATTAATATTTAATTTTATTTCTCACAGTTAATGACTTTTATTGACGTTTATTATTGTTACTTTTCTGTTCTGCACTGTCTAGCGGGCGGCGCGACTAGTAGTGAAAAACGCGAGAGTGTACAGTAATGCGCTCGCTTTCCTCGCGAGACAAGGTCTCGGGCGCAAAATACCAATACCGGACCGAGAGGGTCCGAGACAGGCGAGACGAGGCGAGCGCACCCATTTACACTCTCGCGCTCGGGCCGCCTCGCTGTGTCTCGGCGAGAGTGTACTGTGGTACAGCCGACATTACAGTTTTGACGGTTACACACTAATGTACACGAACCTCGTCCGTCAAACCAGAATTACATTTGTAATATTGTTTTCGGATATTAAACTCTATTGGATTGCAATAGAGTTCCAAATGCCCAGAAACTTCCATTTCGTAAAATGTTACCAATTCTGAAAGAAATATTTTCCCCACACTGTATTTGTCAAGTATTTAACTCACGTGATACAAAAATCACAGATGGACAATTTTTATTCGTGAGAAGTAGAAATGATTTTGATGTTATCAATTAATATTTTATGAATAAATTATATAATAATAATAATAACGCTTATTCGACAATAAGACACCACATTACACTACAATAATAAATAACACGTTACAACACAATATCTAAAGAAAATTAAAACATCACATACGCAAAAGACACAAAATTATAAAACAAAAGAAATCAAAAGGGAGGAATTATTATTCATGAGACAGTATGCACAACATAAGGACGTAAACTATGGGGACATTTCCGACATCCCCATAGTGCAAGGGTCAGCTGTACGAGTAGTGTATTGTTATGTCCATTGTAGAAAAGGATACCACTCAGGCTTATTACCGTGGTGTTCACCACAGTGCCTGGTGTTATGTGGTTCCTAATAACAGTCATTCAGAAATAGGGACAGATACATGCACTCAGCACTAACATTTTAACCTAAAAAAATAATATAAGTAGTATATTTTTAAATATTACATAATGTAATAATTATTAATACATTATATATACGATGATATCTAATTATGAAGATATAATAACAAATAAATAGATAATATTATAAAGCAGTGCGTGTGACTCATTGCTATGGCATGATTTTACGGCTATCCCGGCCCCCCGCCGCCCGCGCCCCTCGTAAAACCCACCATAACTCATATGGTTGTTGCATGGGGTAGGTGCAGGTATATCGGTCGCATGGTCGCAACTTGTATTTAAAAGTGGTTTTTTAATTATTTCGTGGAAAATATTCTTAGTTTGTAATAACAGCAGGTGGCAAGGATCAGAAATTAGCATATTTTACAAAAGATACTTATATACAGAGATTGAGAAATTCTTTTTGGAATTTAAGTCGCAGCTACAGTTAACAGTACAGCCAGACAGACAGACAGACAGATAATATCAGTATGGATAGTATGGAACTATGGATATTTTATAAATAATGACAAGCACGTTATGTAGTGATTTAGTAAAAGAAAAAATATTTTGTAGTACGCGTGGTAATTCAAATATAATCTTCCATACCTATGGATGATTATTCAATCAAGAACAAATCAAGAAAAATGAATAGCATATTAGCCACGACACAAATTTCGCGTTATGGCCTTTTTGTGATTACCAGAACGCGTCGTGGGCCGTGGCTGTTTTCATTAGAGCACTCAAATTCGCGTCGTGGCTGTTTCACTGTGACCACAACGCGTTGTGAGCTTTTTTTCGCTCACTGAGCGATTTCGGTCTTTGAGCGTAACACATACTGAATGGCTCAGTTGGTGAGTTGTTTTTATCATTGGTTAACACCAAATAAAGACAGCACTGGACAGTGTTCATTGTTCAAAAGGCCCACCCAAGGCCCACCTCACCGGAGAAGCTGCGCAGCTCATCGTTCATATACCTTTAACTAGTTATAATTACGACCATTCAGTAGTGGTCGTAACTCGTAATTATAACTAGTTTGTTGGAAGGTAGGTACAGCAACAAACATTTTTTTGGCTAATTCTGTGCTTAAATATTTTTTCAATAAAGGAGACCTTCCCACAGAGTCAGTTATGACTATCAAACGATTGTTAGATAACACAAAATATAATATGCTACATTGGTTGATAAATTTATGTATTGATGCAAGTTCGTTTGAAATAATAATTATTAATAAATAGCATAATTATACAGCCAAATAGAAAAAAATTTTTTTTTTCTATCAGACTTGAAGAAACCTTTTCATTGGTTTCGGACAGCCAGTGACAGCTATTCTTTTTAAACTAGAATATATAGCATAAATATATAGCTTATACAGCTAAATAGAAAAAAAATCTTTTTTTCTATCAGATTTGAATAAACCTTTACCTTTATACTTCTAGAAGAATCCACTTTAGCAGTAAGACCGCCTTTTTTTTGTACGGATTCTTTTATCGTTTTTCTTCTGTAGTTTAGTACAGGTACAAATAAAAAAATCTATTCTATTCTAAAACCCCAATTATTTTAAAAGTAAAGACAGGAGCCGTAAGTAATGTTAAGTTTTGCGTTAAATTTATACAACTACAATAAATATTTTTCCTTATATATAGGCAGATATTTGTTAAATTGGCAGCACTAAGCCCACGTGTCAAATTTGACGGTCCGCTGCGAACCGTCAAAACTGTCAAATTCGTACGAAGTGAAGTAGCTGCATACGAGTTTGACAGCTATCAAACTCGCCTACGCCTATCTTCACTTCGTACC
This sequence comes from Lysandra bellargus, assembly GCA_905333045.1. NCBI lineage: Eukaryota > Metazoa > Arthropoda > Insecta > Lepidoptera > Lycaenidae > Lysandra > Lysandra bellargus. The sequence continues at coordinate 7,012,902 of HG995358.1, forward strand.
GGGTTCGCCCGTCTGTAGAAGCCATTAGTATGGCGCTCAATAGTCGTGTTCGTTTGGTTTTTCAATGCACATTGCGCATGCGCAAAGTTATAAATTGGTGTCAGTGTGAGTGTCATGTTCTAAAATACCTGTCAGATCAATGAGGTAGGTACAAAATAGTGGGTACTTAATATGGAGGTCAATGGCCTAGATTACACGGTCAATATTATCACGATTCTAGTATCACTAGTATCACGGGATTCACAATTAATATAGTACTCCTTAGTCTGTGATGGCGCTCGGCTTTTTAATCATGGCCATTGGCCAGTGTCCAGTAAAATAATATGGCGGGAAAAAATCGTAAAAAGTTTACAAAGGACAAAGCTAAAAAAACCAGAGCGAACAGATACAGAATGTAGCTCAGAATTTCAGTGATATTAAATATATGAAATTATTCTGTATATACATATTTCAACTTAAGATTTGATGGCTAAATGGGAAATATTGCTATAACGTTTCGTCAGGGGTAGTTTTTTTACTTTCTTTAATGTTATGTTTTTCAATGTTTCTTTGCAGTACTTAGCAGCTGAATTGTTAGAATGCAGTTCATCTTTTATTGTTTTATACCAATAATTATAAATCTCCTTAATTAAAGCGGTCCATAAAAATAGGTACCTAAGTATTTTAGGCTGTGTGATAAAAAACATCGTTCATAGTAACACAAAATATTAAATATATTATTATTACTACTATTAAAAGGTCGTAGTTATTGTCATGGTATGACATAATATTCCTTGTACCACACACATAATATGATGTGTTCACACATCACAGTGGATGAGTGCGTAGGTAGCTCAAGCCAGGGGTCGCGGGTTTGAATCCCGCCGACGAAACAAAATGTCTTCAAAGTTCCTGGGTCATGGATGTGTGTTAAATGTGTATCATATAATAAAAATCTTAAATATATCATAATATAAAAATATACCCATAACACAAGTACTTAGCACAGGGCCAGACTGACGTGGTCAGAAGCGTTCATAGATATTATTATTATTATTACTATAACTACAATTCAGCTGCGAAATGTCGCAAAATAACATACATAAATAAATAAAAAATAAACATCACTCCTTACGAAAAATTAATAGCAATATCTCCCATTTAGCCATCAAAACTTACAATGAAATATATAAAGAATTATTTCATTTAATATCACTGAAGTTCTGAGCTACATCTGTATCTGTTCGCTCTGGGTTTTTTTTTTCATACATGTGATAGCATTGTTCTTTAAAGTCGTTTTTCCAGATTGTCTTCAAGTCAAAAGTCTAGTAAAGTGTTATTGATGGGCGAGAGCGCCAATTTTTGCTGATTTTGCAATTATTTTTCTACGCCCTTTGCATTTTAAGAAGTATTGTGTTTATCTTATGGCTGGTTTACACGTATTAAGTAGATAAGTAGTAACTAAATTCTAATTGTCATCTAGCTTAGGACTTACTAAATTTTAACTTGCTACTTGCAAATAAATTTTGTGTTTACACGCAATTAACAACTTAAAATTAAGTTAAAGTTTAGTTAATTACTTATCTACTTAATACGTGTAAACCAGCCCTTATGTTCGAAAACTGATTCAAAGGGGGGTATTACATTATCATTTATATTGGATCATTTAAAGTAGAGGTTCCCAAACTATCTTTTCTCATAGACCACTTTAAACACTTTGCTGGATCCGGTGGACCCCACAGCTACACCCCCCCGTTCAAGAAGGCCGGTCTCAAAAGCGTACCTATTCACCTTTACTTTTTTGTATTATAACTTTGACTCACAACTCACAAGTCACAGTACAAGGAACCAATATCCTTCACCAATAACTTTCACTCGGAGTGGCAAAAAGTAAACGCAAATATTTTCTTGTTTTGTAGCTATTTCACACAAAAATTACCACACTTTTACTTATTTCTAAATCTCCTCACGTAAATATTTTTACGTGATAATAAATAACGTAAATGCTTTTAAAATAAAATTCAGTCCCTTACGTTAATATTTAGCTTAGTACAATTCTCTTAACATGTCCTTAACGTTAAGAATTGATACATAATAACTGTCATAGCTTCACTAAAATGTGTCCCTTACCTTAATCTTAAATATCATTTTTCAAGTAAGAATATAATTTTTCTGGCACCTACTCAAAAAGTATTATCCGTAAAAGTTTAAGGTTTTCTATAAAGTTTTAGTGTTTTAGCTAAATCTCTAGCCTTTAGGTATACACAATAATATGTAATGCGGTCAATTGTATATAGCTAGCATTAAGGATGACAATACTCTCCTGGCTGCAAATAAAATCGAGATGCAAGAACTGTTTTAGAGAATGAAGCAAATGATCAATAACTTGGGCCTCTCAATTAATAAAGGGAAAATCAAAAACATGGTCATAGACAGAAGCCACACTCTGCCTTTGACTGGCGCGCTAAAATTGGAAGTGGTTAGCAAATTTATCTTTGGTCTTTACGAACAACGGCTCCTGTTAACCAAATATACGTAGAAGAATTGGGATGACTAAGAACGCCATGTCTCAAATGCATAAAACCTGGCTTAGCAGGAAAATTTCGTTAAAAACCAGGAGGAAACTTGTGCACATGCTCATATTCTTCATCTGTCTTTAAGGATCCGAGACACGGACTCTGAAGTCTGCAGAACGCAGACGTATAGACGCCGTCAAGGGTCCTGGAGGAAAATGCTCTGAATTTCATTAACTGCTTTCAGATCCAACTCATCTATGCTGGCTGAACTAAACATAAAAACAAGGCTCTCTATCATCTGTCTAAGAGACACCAGAAAAAAGGAGGAAACCTTAAATCCATGGTATGGAAAACTCATGATAATTGGCAAGATTGAGGGGAAGGGGAAGTGGGACGCTGTCTCATGCGTTGGTCTGATCAAACCCGTGGTTACCACACTTGAGTCGACTGTCTGCGACACTCTTCGAGTGGCCGATCATAGAAATAGCTGGCGTAACACCACAAAAAGGAAGGTCATAGAACGGGAAGGTCATGACTGGGCACTGGCGAAGCAGCTCTGACAGGTGCGATAAATCGTAAAAGAGAGCAGTAGCTCCTGAAAAGGTGAAATGAGAAGCTTAATGCCAGGTCAAGAACGAACGTTTAGACTTGTGGTGTGCAATCGCTAGGTCAGGTTCACATAAAGAGGACACAGAGCGGAACAGGGAGGAAGATCCATCTTCTATTCGGCTCAGGATACAGATTTCGGCAAGACAACAGAGCAGAGACGTGGTTATCGTTAAATTAATTTTGGTGATCGTTTACTACTTTTGGTTTAACAATGATTTATTTGGAGTCATTGTGCATAAATAAGATAGCGAGATATTAAATCTTTGATGATTTTTACATTAAAATGCTAGTATAATGTTGGTGATCATTTACTAATTTTGGTGATCATTTACTATTTTTGGCTTTAAGATGTTAAATTTTTGGTTATCATTTTACATTAAAATGGTGGTCTGTATTTTGGTGATCGTTTACTATTTTTGTCTGTGAAATGTTACTATTTCTGGTGATCAGTTAATTATAAGCCAATATTATTTCATTACTTTTTAAAGTTGTTTGGCGGGGTTTTTAATTTTATTTTTTATTTCTTAATTTAATTTTATTTCATGCTTTTTAAACTTGTGTGGGTCTATCTCTATTTATTCTATCTCTATTCTATCAACAGGATCATATATCCCAATGAATACCATCTATGAATGTCCTCTTGGACGAGGCCGCGTCGATATGAGTCCAAACATGAAACCTTCAGTTTGGCTTCATAATATGGAGCTCGGCTCCTATAGAATCCAGGTGATGCTGCAGCAGCAGCATGCAACAGCTATTTACAGTTTATCTACGTCTGACTAGTTGTTGCAATTAAAATGAGCCCAAACACGAAGCCATTGTTTAAATTGGTGAGGAGTTGGGTATCCTAATTCGTATTGATTACCAGGTGATGCTGCAGCACCAGGTCAACTTTTTTTTTATTAAATAAGGGGGCAAACGAGCAAACGGGTCACCTGATGGTAAGCAACTACCGTCGCCCATGGACACTCACAACATCATAAGAGCTGCAGGTGCGTTGCCGGCCTTTTAAGAGGGAATACGCTCTTCTCTTGAAGGTTTGCAGGTCGTATAGGTCCGGAAAAACTGCTGGTGACCGTTCATTCCAGAGTTTTATAGTGCGCGGCAGAAAGTTACGCGAAAAACGCACTGTGGAAGACTGCCACTCATCAAGGTGATGAGGATGGTATGTTTTTCGCGTGGGACGATGGCGAAAAGTTGCAGGTGGTATGATTCCGAACAATTCCTCAGAGCACTCCCCGTGATACAACCGATAGAGGATGCAGAGTGAAGCTACATCTCGGCGTAATTTCAAGGGGTCCAAGCTGTTTGAAACACTATGGCAGTCAACAATTCGAGCGGCCCTTCGTTGGATACGATCCAGAGGGAGCCAGTTGGTATTTTGGCGCCCCTCCCCAGAGATGAGAACAATATTCCATATGAGGCCGAACCTGCGCCTTGTAGAGTTGTAAGCGTTGGTCCGGACTGAAGTACTGTCTCGCTCTGTTAAGAACACCAAGCTTCTTCGAGGCTAATTTGGCCTTACCCTCTAGATGATATCTTCAAAATTATGAATATTGAGTACAGAAATAGTTGAGTTTTAGCCGAATTCGGAAAAAAGCACCATGAGATAGGAAAAAATATTTAATACTTTTTAGTTCATATTATAAGGATATTATTATTGTTTTTACCTTGGAAGTCGGTTTTAATTTTTTGTTAAAAATAATAATTTTACTCTTTTTAGTTACCTAGTAAAATCATCGCGTACTATACGTAGATTAGGGCCGATTCACACCGGAATGGCAGAGGCGAGGCGAGCAGTTTCAGTGTCATATGATTTTAAACTTTATCTTCATTATTGTAATACATAGTATCGCTTGAGAAATCGACGCCGCCGGCGGCCGCAAGAGGCCACGAGCGTCCACGGGCGGCCGTAGATTTCTCAAGCGATACTATGTATTATTAACAACAATGAAGATAAGGTTTAAAATCATATGACACTGAAACTGCTCGCCTCGCCTCCGCCATTCCAGTGTGAATCGGCTTTAATACACCTGTATATTATTCTACGTATCTTATTACAATTTGTTAACAGTCACACTTACAATATATAATATCAGCTGCAGATAATTTTAAACAATACATTAAAAAAAATCGAAGTGGACACGTACTAGGGCCGTGCCAAACCGGAATTTTAGCAGCGGCGCGGGCGAGGCTTTCAGTGTCATATGATTTTAAACTTTATCTTTATTATTGTAATACATAATATCGCTTGAGAAGTCTACGGCCGCCCGTGGCCGCGATTGGTAAGTGTGACAGTGCACTAGCATGTTACTTGTATCATCGAAGCAACTTACTTCTCAGAAGTAATGTCAAATGTATGCCTTACGCTCTGAAGATAAGGTTGAATAATTTGTTACGTTCAATTTTGGTGACATTGGTGACCCTGACGTGGTAATGATGATGATGATGATGAATGTAATTTGTATAGTGGCATATGCTTTCAGTTCTTAAAACAACGCCTAAACCCCCAAACTTGTATCTATAAGGAATCCGGAGTTCTCTTAGTATCTTCGGAACCATAGTATGTCTTGGTGCAAAATCTTGCGTTTTTGTTGCATATGCTTAGGATGCTTCTCATAAAATCAAAATCACCATATGTTTCCATACAAATTTCGAGGAGTTCCCTCGATTACTCATGGATCCCATCATCAGGTCACCACTTTTGTGAACATGGTACCAAATTGGAGTGAAACCTAATACAACAAAACAAAAATTTGGAAAATCAGTTCACAAACGGCGGAGTAATCGTTGAACATACAAAAAAAAAAATATATCCACAGCCGAACATATAACCTCCTCGTTTTTTGGAAGTCGGTTAACAAAGCTAAAGAGCTAGACCCACTTTTTTAAAGCTAACCAAGCGGATTTAGAGCTAAATCTAGCTCTAAAGGGCCCCCGAGACGATCAAACGGTTTGACTCAAACACGTAAATTTTGGTTTCACTCAAACCATTTTGATCGTTTACAAAGCTAGTTTGAACGGTTTGTCAAACATCTACGTGTTTGAAGCTCGTTTGATGAAATTTCATATTTTGTTATGTTTGACGCGCCGTTTGATCGTGTTCCGATGCGTATGAACAAACTTAGTACCATTCTTTGGAGTACATTATTTTTAACCGACTAAAAAGAGAAGGAAATTCGACGCGTATGTAATATGTATGTGATATTTCCAGAACTGCCCAGTTTTCGTATATTATGTTAGTCTATATCAGCATCTGAACAAATGTGCAAAATTTCAAAAGTGTATGTATATTTTATGTTTGTGTTCACATATCTCCCGAACTACAAGGCCGATTTAAATATTTTTTCTTGTACTATATACATAGATATTGTATAACTTGGGAGACTTCTGCAAGTATCATCAAAATAGGTTTAGTAGTTTTTGAGATAGGCAATTTAATTCTCAATTTCGTACAATTTTTATAAAAGTCGGTTTTATCTTTTAAAAAATAATATTTATTTGTCACAAGACGTGTGCTCCACAGCGCGTATTTGACAAACCGTTCAAACGGACATCTAACGGTTGCATCAAACACGTAAGGTTTGAATCAAACCGTTTGATCGTCTCGGGGGCCCTTAAAAACTCCGTGCAACTCCGAGAGTGTACAGCTGACATTACATTCTTTTGCGCAGTTTTGTAGCAATTATTGATGGTATTACCTGGTATTAGTTATTACCGATAGTTGTGTTACACAACTTGTGTACGCCATCTAGTTACTAAAATGGAAACTGTTTGACAATCAAATTTAAAAATATAAGAAAATTCCCCATTGAAAAAAAAGACGGGTTGCACTCCGGGAGTGCCGGCAGAAGTGAAAACTGAAAACTTGATTATTAACGTTATGCATTTTTTTATGAAAATCGATTAAATTTTTAACCCATTTTTTATGAAAATCGATTTTTAAAAAATCGTCAATCAAGTTGTTTCGACCAGGTTTCGATCAAGTTTCGATCAAAGTTTCGATCAAGTTTCGATCAAGTTTCGATCAAATTTCAAATCGAGTTCGAGGTCGAGTTCGCCACAAAACACTACTCTCCAACCGTCTCACGGTTTTTCCAAGGTTTTTCGATCAGCACGAGAATCTGACGCGAGTTTCATAGTTTTTACCCATCCCACATAAGTGCTCAACGCCGCTAAAGAAGTTTTCTCTTCAAAAAGACGTTTGAAAACATTATTATCTGTGGTTTGACAAGTGTCAACTTATCAAGTGACAAGTGACAACTGACTGAACGTTGGATTGGCGACTTGTTTACGAGTGGACTTCAAGCTGCGTTCTTGAATGTATGATACGAGGTTTTGAGGTTACGTAGTTTTTTTTCTGGTTTGGTTGTTTCTTTCCCTTCTTTAGTTAGTTATTTTTAACCTTTAGCTTAAATATACGTAGGATAGTATTTAGTTTAGTGTATTTTATTAATTAGTTAGTCAATATGGATGTTGATCCACCGGATCCTGGTGGTGGGGATATTTTATCATTGGATATGCCCGGCACTAGTTTGGACGGGTCTATTGCTAGAAAAAGACCAAATGTGGACAGTATTTCAATTAACTCCAAAAGAAATACAGCGGTAAATTCTTCGATACAGCTTATGTACAACCATCCGGACTTTTTGGCTTATAAAAAATATTTTGAAGGCGATGTTTTGCAGCACCCTCTGTGTAAGTTTTTAAAAAAAAACCAAAAGTTCACCCTAAACTAATTTATTTTCCCAAAATTAAAATTAGTTACACTTTGCTACAAGTTACGACTTCCCACACCTTACTAGCCCGGCTTCCAGATTCTAACTGTACGATAAATTGAATTAAAATGAATGCTAAACGAAAACTGCAACGCAAACGGAAAAATATGGTAGAATATAGAAATGCTTACTAAACGTAATGTACTAAGTAACTAGGGATGTAACAGCTCCCCCCTTTTGACGAAGCTTTATCGTTTTAAGATAAGCGAAGTTAAAAAGATAGAGACATAAAGTGTGCGAAGTCTACAGAACATAGAAATATAAAACATAGAAAACACAAATGAAATAGAAAGTTAATAACTAAAAATAAAACATCATAGACATTAAAACATTGACATAATAAAACACCAAAGATTTCATAAAATTGAAAAATCGTAGACTTCGTAAAATATAGAAATTGATTCAATAATATAAAATAGAACAAAATTATCAAATTAAAAATTTAAATTTCTATTCGAAGAAAATTGACTTTTGTCAAAAGTATTTGCTCGATGTTGCAATGGCAAGGATTTGACTGATTGTCTTTCTTCATCTGAAGATGAAATCTGAGTCATCTCAATAGAATTTGAAATTTTAGATTTATGTCGAATATTTTTCTTATTATTACATTGATTAAAAATTTGAATGCAACATCCTGACTTATTCATAGAATTTTTATTTTTAAAACATCTGAAAATCTTGTAGACAACATACAAAAATAGGCACACAATTAAAATATAAGTAAATGTAGAATAATAATGGCCATATTTAATAAAATGAGATTCTTTCTCTAAATTGTTAATTTCATTTTCTAAATTATCCATTAGATGAGAAGCATATTTTAAAGAATCTAAATTTATTTTACTTAAGGAAATAGGAGATAAATGTGGTAAACTTTTATTAAATATGTCCTTTTTACAACAATCGTCTTCGGTAATATCAAAACTTATATCTAAAGGAGATTTAATCATAAAAGAATAAGAATTAGTAGGTAACAATTGTACAGTTTTAGAATAGCCGACACAATCAGCTGTTAATTTAACAATACCAGTACCCTGGATAGAAAAATCATTAATTTCATCATCACAACGAATAGTTAATTTATTTGGCTTTGACTGTACAAAAATCCATTTATTATTTTGCAACTTTTGCCATATATCGATATTACCGTATAGAATTTTAGAATTACATTCGGAGGGCAACGAAAGTGTGACCTCGGTTAAGATTTTTGATTCACAATTTGGATTACTTATACAAGAGTAAATATTGAACAATTCACAAATAGAATAATTACTAGTTATTAATTTACAATCATTTAAAGAGCTCAGCATAGCATAATGCAGTCTGTCGTCGCTCAAGGCGATATATGAGTCAGAGGGTTGAATTAACGCGAAAGTATTATGAGCATCATCATGAGGCGTTGGCAAAGGAATATTTTTATACACCATAAATTTTTCAGGTGTGACTAAAGGGATTTGCAAAATAAAAATAATTTTATTATTTAAGAAGTAGGAACTAAGTTTAGAAATATCGATTAAAGTATGTATATTTTCTATACTAAGAGAAATTGGAAACTCCAATTTTTTACTTATTTGATTGCTATGCTTAATTAACTCATTATAGAGACTTATAGGACTAATTACACTAGGATGTAAAACATTCACTTTAGAAAATAAGATAGAATTTAAGGTAGTATCTAGTAAATTAGAAATAGTAAGCAAAGAACCTTCGATAATATTAAGTAAGTTATTTAATTTAGAATTGTATAATAATAGATTATCTGTATCCGTAATATTAGAAAGAATATTATTCATATTATTAATTTGCGTATTTAATTTCATTTCATTTTGATTGAGCTTGTAAATAGTAGTATTAAAATTATTAATTGTAGACTTTATAACGTGTATATTATCACGCATTAAATGAAACATTTCGGATTCGCTTTTTGCGATATAGGAATGATATTTGACTCCACGTCGCTGCGGCAAAAGCCATGACAGCATAATATTAAGAAAAGAAAGAGACGAAATATGTTTTTATAACATAGAGATAGAAAGCTAAGAACTGGCAGGCTTAATTTCATTAGTATGATGCTTGACATTTTTGCGACCTATTTGTAGAGTCACATTATGTTTATTATGAACTTTGAGAATTTTATATGGGCCTTTCCATATAGGAGATAAGGCTTTTCTTAATCTATGATGGTGTTTTAAATACACCATATCGCCTGACTTATAAGAAATTTCGCGAGAATTAGAATCATAATATTGTTTTGACCTTTCTTTACTACTAATAAGGTTCTGAATTGCTTTTTCGCGACTAAAGCGCATTCTATATTGTAAAGCACGAATATATTCATTATAAGTAGTATTATTATTACTCTCGTATAAAGAACTAGGAATAGAAGGTTTATAGCCGAACAATAGTTCATGTGGCGTAAAATTAGTAGAAGAATGCGGTGTCGTATTATAAGCTAAGATTGCAGTAAATAAATAGCAATGCCAATCGTTTTGGTTTTCATTGACAAAAGATTTTAAATATTCTTTTAAAGTTGCATGAGAGCGTTCTAGTGCGCCATTTGTTTGAGGATGATAAGGAGTAGTAAATAATGCTTTTACTTTTAAAATTTCAGTTAATTGTTTAAATAAATCAGACGTAAAAGGCGTACCTAAGTCTGTTAAAATAGTTTTAGGAAATCCGAAAAGAGACATAAAATGAACAAGATTTCGAGCTATTTCGTCACTTGTCGACGAAACCATAGGATAAGCGCTAGTGAATTTAGTAAGATCATCTTGTAACGTTAAGATGAATTTAAAATTTTGGAAACCCGCGTCGGGCAGAGGGCCCACAATATCCAGAGCTAATCTCTCAAATGGCCTTGTAGAAGTAGAAGTTATCTCCATTGGAGCTTTATTACATTTACGTAAAGGCTTGTTGATTTGGCAAAGTTTGCATTTTTTAACATAATGCTCAATATCAGAGCGCATTCCTTTCCAGTAATAACTGGCTTTAATTCTTTTATACATCCTTTGAGAACCTGGATGACCCGCAATAGGCGAATCATGATTTTCTTTTAAAATTTTAGGAACTTCTACCGGAGTAGGATAAATTAATTGATTTTTGTAAATATAAATTTTAATATTAGTATTATGAAAAATATAGGAAATCATGTTATAAATTTTAGTATACGATAACTTAGAAAATGGATCTGAAAAATCTGAAATAGCAAGATCCGTAATATTTTGGCAATCGACTAAAATATTTCTTAATTTAATTAATAGATTAAAAACATCTTTATAATGAGTTTCATCAAAATGATGAACTTTAGTAAAAAGGAAATAGTAATTTTTATCTTTTAAATTATAATGTTTAATTGTGAACGGCTCACGTTCGGAATTTAGTAATTCGTCAGCATTTTCTAGCTGCGATAAAATTTCTTCGCAATGCGGAATAGAATTGTCGAAATCTAGAGAAACTGGACACGCAATATTATTTAATTTAGATAAATGTAAACCTTGTGTACATTCTTCAATAATAGTATTAGAAATAGGAAGTTGATTAGTAAATTGACTTTTAAAGTATTTTTCATAGGTTAAATTATTTAAGTTGTTTATATTAAGTGCATTGACCGGACATCTAGACAGAGCGTCGGCATTAGAATTGAGACGACCTTGTTTATAAACAATCTCGTAATCATACTCCTCGAGTTTCAAGCGCCAGCGAATGAGTCTGCTACCTGGATCTTTTACATTAAATAACCATACAAGTGGTCTATGATCCGTGACGATTTTGAATTTATTGCCATATAAATATGGTCTAAAAGTTTTGACGGCAAATAAAATTGCTAAGAGTTCCTTTTCCGTCGTAGAATAATTGCCTTCAGGCTTATTTAAAGTTCGCGAGGCGTATGCTATAGGTTTGTCCTTGCCTATAGGACCTTGAGAAAGAATTGCGCCTACAGCATAATTACTAGCATCTGTAGTAACATTAAATGGTTGAGAAAAATCGGGATACTGGAGAAGAGGAGCAGAGATTAATTTTTCCTTTAAAAATTCGAATGTTTGTTGCTGTTCCGCATTCCAGTGGAATACAGCATCTTTTCTTAAGAGACACGTAAGAGGCTTAGTAAGCTTTGCAAAATTATCAATAAAACGGCGATAATAGCCTATTAGACCTAAGAAGGATTTGATGTCTTTAGGATTTTTGGGAACTGGAAAATAGGAAACGGCCTTGACCTTATCAGGATTCGGAGTGACACCTTTATCGGTGATGACATGACCAAGATAAGCGACTTCATGTCGAAGAAATTCGCATTTATCTGGTTGAAGCTTTAAATTACTTTGACGAAGTTTGTCGAAAACGCGCTTTAATTTTTCAATGTGATCTTGTAAATTTTGGCTAAAAATAACGATATCATCAAGATATATAAAGCAATCTAGACCTTGTAGGCCTGACAATACGGTATTCATTAACCGCTGGAACGTGGCTGGGGCATTTTTCAACCCAAAAGGCATTCTGGTGAACTCATAATGTCCAGACATGCTTGAATTAGTGCTAATTGTAAAACCCGTTTTTGGGGCGTCCTTGGGACTCATTTTTAATTGATGGAACCCACTTGCTAAGTCTAAGGTACTGAAATATTTTGAATGACCTAGTTGATCTAGGATGTCTGTGATAAGAGGCAGTGGATAAGACTCTGAAACAGTGGCGTCGTTAAGGCGACGATAGTCTATGACGATTCTCCACTTTTGTTTGCCAGAAGCGTCTATCTTTTTCGGGACTACCCAAACTGGGGCGCTCCAAGGCGAAGAAGAAGGCCGGATTATTTTCTGATCTAGCATTTTACGGATTTGGGAATCGACCTCTTCTTTGTGACACTCAGGAAAACGATAGGATTTAACATGGATAGGAGGAGTGTCACCCGTATTAATACTGTGTTCAAGGACACTAGTACAAGTTAAAGGCTCGCCATCTAAATGGAAAATATCAGTGTAAGACGAGACGCAGTTTAAGAGAGCTTTTCTTTCTTCATTATTTAAATGAGAACATCGAATTGAATTTAGTACTTGACTTGCGCGATTAGATTTGGAACTAGAAATAGAATTTATACTAATACAATTTTTTGAATTATTTAGACATTCATTTTCGAATGGTGTTAATTTTACGTGATAATCTTTGACCTCAATATCGGACTCAGTGGTATTTAAAATAGTAAGGTTCACTTTTCCATTAGGTTTGACTTTTACTATGCAATTAGCGACATAAACGCCTTGACTTAAGGTATGATCTAGAACTAGAGCTTCATTGTTATGATAAAGCTCGGGCGAGAAATTTGATACAGTACACTCAATACAGGCTTCCGCACGAGCCGGAATGATATACGTTGGCTGAGTGTAAACAATAGGAACAGAATGATTATTTATAGTCATAGATTTAGAAGAATAATCAATATTAGACTTAAAGAAATTGCAAAAATCACTACCGATAATACCATCGTAATTAGTTAAATTTATGTCATCATTTGTCACATGAAACTTGTAATTAAATTTTTCGAAAGATATAGAAAATTCTAGTTGAAAAGTCCCTAATGTCTCGACAGGATTTTCGGAACTGTTAATGCCTTTTAGCTTAACGATTTCATGTGAAAGATCTGGAATTTGTGTTAGACAGGACCCTTTGATAATACTGATGGCTGATCCCGTATCAACTAGAAAACATAGCATACCCGATCCCGGTGCATGCTTACAATGCAAATAAGTATGAGGCAATGACACCTTCTTAGTATAATTATTAATTTCGTATATAAATTTAGAACTAGAACTAGGATTTATGTTAGATTTTAGTGACTTATTTTTAATATTAGAATTAGTATTTTGGACAATTTCGTCCTTAAAATTAATTTGACTCGGTTCATCTGACCGAGATGTAGATTTAGGATTATTTAAGTTAGAATTAGTAGAGATTAATTTATTAGATTGAGACGATTTAGACAAATTAGTATTAATTGAGTTAGAAAATGAGACATGTTTCGATTTAGAATTATTTTTACATTTTTGGCAATTATTTTGGCCATTAAAATTTAAATGACTCTGCTCTTTTGACAGAGATGTATTATTTATTTGACTCGACTCTTTTGATCGTGATGAAGATTTAGTAGGACCCAAATTTTGGGATGAACTATGACTCAACGTTTTATTTTGTTGAGATGGACTCAGCATCTTGGGCTGAGATGTAAATTTAGAATTTGATTGACTCAACATGTTTTGTTGAGATGGACTCAGCATCTTTGGCTGAGATGTAATATTAGAAAAATTTGTTTGACTCGGCGTTTTTCGTCGAGATGGACTCAGCATCTGTGGCTGAGATGGACTCAGTGACTGGGACTGAGATGTAGATTTAGAAAAATTAGAAAAGTTAGTTTGACTCAACGTTTTTCGTTGAGGTGGACTCAGCATCTTTTGCTGAGATGGACTCAGCATCTGTGGCTGAGATGTAGATTTAGAAAAATTAGAAGATTTAGAATGACTCAACATTTTTTGTTGAGATGGACTCAGTAACTTTGACTGAGATGGACTCAGCATCTGTGGCTGAGATGTAGAATTAGGAAAATTAGAATAAGATTTAGAATATATCGTGTCCTTATGATTTACGTTGGATTTTGGCAGACACGGAACCAAAATCCTTTTTAATTTAAATCATCGTGCTTGGATTGAGTCTGATGATCATTATTAGCATTATATTCAAAGTCACATGTATGTGAAGGAATATGACCGTCGTCACGTTGTGCGTTGCCAGCATTTATGCGGCGTTTCATATTAAATTGACGCTTACGACATTCCATGATCGTGTGACCGAAGTTTTTACAATAATTACACGATTTAGCATAAAAATTAGAATTATTATTTGACATAGAAATAGAATTATTTTTAGGATAAGAGTTAGAATTAAAATTAGAATTTGAGTTAGAATTAAAATTATGTTGAGGATTTACATGATAAGATTTCTGAAAATTAGGCTTTTTATTTTTAAAACATTCAGAAGAGCCATGTCCGAATTTATGACAGATAGAGCACTGTTTTTGAGCCCTAGTGCTATTTTTAGATAAATTGAATAATTTCTCCTCATCAGTGGCATATTGAATTGCGTCACTGAGGGTTTTAGGATTTTTACACCTAACAATAGTAGAAATAGAAGAATTTAAGCCCAATAAAAATGTATTTAAAGCGAGTTCTTCCATAGCCGCAATACGGCCGGGAAGTTCTTTTTCGTCTATGCAACTATAATGGATATCAGATTGAATTCGAGTTAAAATTTGTTCAATTCTTAGTGAATATTTTACAACATCCTCAGTATACATTTGTTTGCAATTTTGAAGATCGGAAAGTAAATGAGTTGCGTGTTTCTTTTCGCCGAAAGTTGAGCGCAAAAATGTTTTTAATTCCGCCCAATTTGAAAATGTTTTTAAACTACAGGCAACTTGTGCCTTGCCTTCTAATTGAGAAATAATAAATTTGCATAAAATTAATTGTTGTTCTGGGCTGGCTAATAACATAGCATTTTCACAGTTTGTGAGAAATGCGGGAAGTGACTCTCTGTCACCAGAATAAGGTTTAATAAATTTAGTTAAAAATGAAAGTGTTAATTTTTCGGACATTTTGTCTTTAGATGACTCTCCTTTGACTGACATTATGAATTATGTTATGCTGAACTTGTATAAAAATTAGAAATAATGCAGCAAAAATTTAAAAATTAGAAATAGAATAAACTAGGATTTAGAATTATTTTAGATTTAAGAGTTTGTAAATTTTAGATTTAGAATTCACTTCACGATTTAGAACACTTTAGATTTAGCACTTTTGATTTAGCACGATTTCTTGGATTTAGTAGAAACAGAGGATTTAGAAAAATTAGAAAACACTCACAGGAACACGACGATAACCTGCATGCCGTTGTCGTGGAGACTGAAGTGGAGCCGGAGTCGCGTGCAGAGGCTACGCTTTACCCGGAGCTGGGGGCCGATGATGTGGCCCTGGCGAGTTAGACTGGAGCGGCTCAGACAGCACAGCACCGCTGTTGAAACTGCTGGGGCAGACCGAAGTCCTCGTGGGGTTGTAGCTGGAGCGGGCTCAGGCTAGGGCCTGAGGCTGACCGTCGTCCGAGTGTGTGAACCGGTTGGAGCAGGCTCGCGCAGAGGTGCGGAGGCTTACTGTCGTCCAAAAAACATGGTGCGGGCTCGCGCCTTCGGTGGCGGAGTCTTACCGTCGACCAAAAACTTTAAACACGGCGCACGGGTGCCACGGGTTCGTGATCCCTAGGTCTAAAACGTTAGACTTTTTTTTCGGGATCAAATTACTACACACTTCTGACACCAATTTGTTTTGCAGCACCCTCTGTGTAAGTTTTTAAAAAAAAACCAAAAGTTCACCCTAAACTAATTTATTTTCCCAAAATTAAAATTAGTTACACTTTGCTACAAGTTACGACTTCCCACACCTTACTAGCCCGGCTTCCAGATTCTAACTGTACGATAAATTGAATTAAAATGAATGCTAAACGAAAACTGCAACGCAAACGGAAAAATATGGTAGAATATAGAAATGCTTACTAAACATAATGTACTAAGTAACTAGGGATGTAACAGCCCGTTTATTGTCCAGGTTTCAAGGAATGAACCGAATAATGCTTCTGGGGTGGTTTTAAAACCTATAAATTTCGGACAATTTCTGTTTAAAAATAATATTAAAAAATTGTGACAGATGGCATTAAAAGATTAGGTCGGAATAAGGTTGCAATAGAGTTTGAAGATTTTGAAAGTGCGAACTCTTTTGTTATTAACCCTATTTTACAAGAAAATGGATACTCTGCAACGATTCCCGCATACAACGTTTTCCGCATGGGGATAGTCCGCGATGTCCCCGTCGAGTGGGCCATGGAGGAATTAGTGGAAAATATAGAAGTCCCTAATGGTTTTGTTAAGGTTGTGAGGGCACTGAGACTGAGCCGGAAATCAGTTGTCAATAATTCTCCGACTTGGATTCCCGCGCAATCAGTTGTGTTAACTTTTTCTGGACAAAAACTGCCTAATCGAGTTTTTTTGCTTCTACAATTCGCTGCCGGTTCAAATTTATAGTTTACCAACTATTCAATGCAACAAATGTTGTAGATTCGGGCATGTAAAGGCGTTGTGTAGATCCCAGCCAAGATGTTTTAAGTGCTCTGGAACTCATGAAGGTGAGACTTGTTCAGTGCAGTCTGTATCTCGTCTTTTTTGTTCTGGTCTCCACCAGGCTAACTCTATATCCTGCCCCGAATATTCTAGGCAAAAATCTATAAAATTGTTAATGTCTCAGGAAAGCATTTCTTACATGGAGGCTTCTACAAGGCTCCCCAAGGTAAGTCGTTCTTTTGCTGATGCCTCGAAAACTTATCAGTCTCCGTCCTCCTCGCTACCTTTGTTCAGCGCTCATATCGCAAAACCGTTCTTTCTCCTCGCCGTACTCCTCCTCCACCGGCTCCAGGCTATGATCATCTCGCTCATCAGAATTTAATAAGAGGCCCAAATTTTTCCTTACAAAATGAAAGTGCCTTTCCTAGTCAGGGATAGGCATCCCAAGTGTCCACTGAAGGTTTTGTCCCTACACAATTATCACCTAATGACAATATGATCGAGTTTATGTTTGCGTTTATCATCAATTTTGTTTCTAGGTTTAGTGACGGCTTACCGGACAATATCCTAAATCATTTATCTAAGCTTTCATCTTTCATACCTCAAAATGGCACTCAAAATTATCCAGTGGAACTGTCGTAGTTTGAAAAACAAAAACCAAGAGATTATGACTCTACTTCAAAATTTTGATCCCATAGTCATGACTCATGGCCGTTCAGGAAACATGGTTGAGACCTGGTGTTCGTTTTAGAATTCCAGGTTTTTCATGTTTCCGGGACGATCGGAGTGATGCAAAGGCTGGATCGGCTATTTTAGTTCGTAATACTTGTAAATATTCCCTCATTCCATTACCTCCCCATAGTGATGGGATAAATATTGTTACTGTTCGAGTCATGGATGTCATATGTTTCTGTATATATTCAGAATCCTAACGCTTCTATACTAACTGAGTTTTTTTCAATTATATCCCCTTTACCACCTCCTGTTGTGTTTTTGGGAGATTTTAATATTCACAGCATGGTGTGGGGTTCCCATTTCAATGATAATCTGTCTAGTTCTTTATTAGATTTTATTGATGACCGTAATTATGTCATTCTTAATGACGGTTCCCCAACTCGAAGGGTTGCACCATCACAGAATCCTAATAGCGCTGTCGATTTGTCATTTGTTTCTTCTGCTCTTTCTTTGCAGTGCTCTTGGTCTATTCTTCCTAATTCGTATGGAAGTGATCATTTTCCAATTGTCATATATTTTCAAAATTCCAGTAGACTTTGTACCGTTGACATCCCCCCGAGGCAGAAATTTAATCTGGCAAATGCTGATTGGGATCTGTATTCTATTACAACGGATGAGGAGTTTCAATCTATTCCTCAGATTACAACGGATAACATCTATGATATTTACCCGTCCATTAAGTTGACTTTATTACGAAGCGCTGAAAAATCTTTCCCTGTCAAAAAGCATGGTCTATTTAGAATGCCATCTCCACCTTGGTGGGATGCGGAGTGTACAGAGATCTGTAAAAATAGAATGGAGGCAGAACGAGCCTACTCATTATCAATGACTTTGTCAAACTTTCTTACGTATAAAAGAATTGCTGCTCAGGCTAAAAGGCTTTTCTCTAAGAAAAAAAGACTTGGGTAACTTTTTTGTGAAAGTTTATCGCCCCAATCTCACCCTTCCCTGGTATGGCAAAAGATAAAAAGATATCGCGGGTCATTTTTTTGTGAGATCCGGGATTCTAATAGTGATCCTTCGTGTTGGATTGATTCCTTTGCAGAAAGGTTGGCTCCTCCTTCAGCCCCTCTACAGGAGGAATTAATGGTATATGAGAATTCTGGTACTGTGAATAGTTATAGTGACCTAGATGCTTCATTTTCATGGGAGGAATTTCAGTTGATATTGGAAGCCTTGAGGGACTCTGCCCCTGGTGTTGATGGGATACCGTACTCATTTATTGTTGAAAGCGGAACTTCAACACAAAAAATTCTCCTTGAGGCTCTCAATGTAATATTTCAGACAGGTCTCCCTCCACAAGAGTGGAAGACTCAAGTTATTATCCCAATTCTGAAACCCGGTAAACCTGACGGTATCCCATCGTCATACCGTCCCATTGCCTTGTCTTGCACTCTTTCGAAAATTTTAGAGCATCTCATTAAAAATATATTGGAATGGTTTGTAGAGGTTAAAAATATTCTTCCATATAATCAGTTTGGCTTTCGGAAAAACTTAAGTACTGCAGACTGTCTGGCAACTTTTGTGACCGATGTCCGTTTGGCATTTTCAAAGAATGAGTCAGTGGTGGGTGTCTTCCTAGACATACAGTCAGCTTATGATAATGTTCTCCTCCCCGTTATTAGAAATAAATTACTCAGATGAGGTGTATCAAGAAGAATTGTTATTTATATTTGTAATTATCTATCGTCTAGGATTGTTAATGTGCAATATAAGAATATATCCGTCTCTCCGAGGTATGTTTGGAAAGATCTCCCTCAAGGTTCTGTCCTTAGCCCACTTCTATACAATATTTATACCAGTGATCTTGAAAGCTCTGTAAGCTGCTTCTGTAATATACTCCAGTACGCTGATGATTTGGCTCTATATATTATCTGTAAGGATATTATTCAAGGTTGTAATCGACTAAATTCTGCAGTGTCCTACTTAAGCGACTGGCTGGAGAATCATGGTCTCTCAATTTCCATAGAAAAAAGCTCTGTAGTTGTTTTCTCGAGAGCCAAGTATATCCCGGATATTTCTTTAGTTTACAGCAACTAAGTTTTTCCAGTTAGAGATTCTGTTAAATATTTAGGCCTTTATTTGGATTCTAATTTTTTAGTCACATTAATAATTGTTTTAAAAAGGCGGAAAGAAATTTAAATATCCTTCGATCCGTATCAGGAGTTTGGTAGGGTTCTCACCCATACGTTAATCCAGTGGCCCAATTTTCAGTTAATCCGCTGTTTGAAGCTTCATTTTCCTCCCTTGTATTTTCTCCAGATATTATTTTAAATTTTCCCATAGTGAAGGGTTCCCCCGTTGCTAACAACCAATTTAATGCCATAATAAGTGATAAATTTAAGGATTGGACTTTGATTTACACGGACGCTTCAAAACTATCGGATACTTCTTGTGTTGGTAGTGCCGTTTGAATCCCAAAATTTAATGTTATCCTTAATAATAAATTGCCTTCGCTTTCTTCGGTTTTTAATGCAGAGTCTCTAGCGATTTTTGATGCGCTTTCATTTGTGGAATCACACAAACTTAATAAGGCAATTATTATGTCCGACTGTAAAAGTTCCCTGGAAGCAATTTTGTTAAAACCCCTTTAGAAGTAAATTTAAATTTCCTTTAATTTTTAAAATTAGGGAGTTACTATTTAAATGCTATTGTAGTAACATTCAGGTTGTACTTGCTTGGATCCCTGGTCATAGTGGGATTATAGGAAATGAATGTTTGGATATATATGCCAAAGAAGCTGCAAATTCTGGTGGTTTACGCGATTTCCAAATTTTTTGCCAGGATTTTTTGCCTCTGGCCAAATCGCATTTGACTTTGGAGTGGAATACTGTTTGGACTGAGTCGAGTAGATATAAAGGGCGTTTTTACGCTGAAATTCAAGATTCAGTACCTAGTCGACCGTGGTTTTTTAAATATTTGAAAGCTAATAAACCTGCATGCTCTACTATCTGTCGGCTACGTCTGGGTCACTCATGTAATCCAGTATTTCTAGCTAAAATAAGGGTGAGGGATAGCTCATTGTGTGAATGTGGCTTGGATGAAGGCTCTCCAGACCATATATTTTTTGCTTGCGAAAACAACCTTTCATTGTACGATTACCTTCCTCCTAATATTCCTCGTCCCACTAATTTTAAATCTATTTTATCGTTAGTATATTCTCCATTTATAGACACCTTATGCTCGTTCATTGCTCATAATTAGGCTCTAGGTGTAATAAGAATTCTCTTCCTTATAATTATTATATTATTTATTGTAATTATGTTTATGTCAGGTTTATGTATTCCATGTATATTTAAAGGCTAAGAAACAATATTTTGCTTTATATTTGCTTGTTCTGGTTTTTTCTGTCTTATTATATCTTGTATTTGCATGGTCGCATGAAGTCCCCACTCATTACCCGTGCCCAGTGCATGGCAATCAGTTTGCGTTATACTTTTAATATGTTTTAAGAGTGGTTATAAGTTATAACTGTACATATTATTTTTCGCTTCAACTCTGACGCTGGCAACTCCTAAACGGGGAGGCTTACGCCAAAGAAGAAGAATAAGAAGACTTGTTTACGAAAAATCTAAATAACCTGCAAAAAGTTATATTCTGTTGAAACTGTGGTTGAAATACAACTTTATATACAACTATGGACAACCTCGAATCCGAAGATGAGAAAGTAGAAGGCCCAATTGAAAATGCTTGGGCCATGAAGATTCCAAAGTTTACGGAGAAGGATAACCCACATGGTTTGCTAGAGGAAAGTAAATTTGCAACGTTGTTTCCTAAATACCGAGAGCAGTACTTGAAAGAGTGTTGGCCACTGGTCCAGAAAGTATTAAAGGAACACCATTTAGTAGCAGAATTGGACCTCATAGAAGGAAGTTTGACTGTGAAAACCACTAGGAAAACCTGGGATCCATACATTATCATAAAAGCGAGAGACCTTATGAAACTCCTTTCACGTAGCGTACCGTTCGAGCAAGCAGTCAGAGTATTAGAGGATGAAATAGGTTGTGACATAATAAAAATTAATTCATTTTGTAGAAAAAAGGAGACATTTTTAAAGAGACGTCAAAGGTTAATCGGCCCCAACGGTGTTACTCTCAAGTCTATTGAATTACTCACGGAATGCTATGTTCTAGTACAAGGGAACACTGTGGCTGCAGTGGGGCCATACAAAGGACTCATTCAAGTGAGAAGAATAGTTGAGGACACAATGAAAAATATACATCCCATGTATAATATCAAAAGTCTTATGATAAAACGAGAATTAATGAAAGATTCGAGGCTAAAAAACGAAAGTTGGGACAGATTTCTACCATCCTTTAAAAGTAAAAATGTTCCACGAAAACAACCTAAGAATAAAGTCAAAAAGAAGCCGTACACACCTTTCCCGCCACCACTACCTGAAAGTAAAATTGACAAGGAGTTGGCAACTGGTGAATATTTCCTTAAAGATGAGCAAAAGAGAGCGAAGAGGAGGCACGAGAAAGAAGAGAAGCAGGTACAAGCTAAGAAGGCAAAGAAGGAGGAACGCAAGAAGGACTTTATTCCACCCCAAGAAAAAGTACATACTGAGAAACCTGCAGAATCATCAATTGATTTGAAGTCTTTCAAAGCAAAAGTTAAAAAGGCTTCTAAATTTATCAAAAAAGGATAGTTTAACAAATTATTGATAAAATACTTGAATGTTTAACAATCTTAAGGGTCCGTATACGAAATTTGCCAATTTCGCTGATTTAACAAATGTGATTTAACAGTTAAAATACAGTATTTCTATAAGTTTTAATGCACAACATGTAAGATCATTTCATTTATAATCTAATGTTGGAGCTAGATTTTTGTTTTTTTTTAAGTATTTTTAAATAATCCAACTCAAACCCGTGACAGTTTTGTGATTTTTGCTATAAAAAGTTTAGAATATCACCTGTTTATGGATTGTATTGACGTCTTAACGGTATGAAAAAAATACAAAATTTTAGAGAAAATGGGCAAAGAATTGCTGTTAATTTCGGCAACTTGGAGCTGTAATTCATAAAAAGAAAACGACAGAAATAATCTATAGATAAAATTCTATCCAATTCGAGAAAAAAATAAAAATAAAACAAATTGTGCCAAAAAACACGATTCAAAACAACCTAAATCTCACATTATATTACTCGCCGCAAGGCTCGAGTCGGCTTTCCGCGCTTAAGTATATTTTAAATCTAATAATTAATATATTTTTTTTAAGTCTAATAAGGGGAAAAAATCTAATAATATTTCTGTAGCGAACCTATGCAATTTCGTAATCATCGGCAAAATTTTGTATATGGACTCTTAAGTGATAACTTTAAAAATATGTTAATAGATTGTTTTAAGTAATTAGTACTTTACTATATGAAGATACCTTTTTATGAAATTGTCATTATGCTTAATTTTACTTTGTACAGAGCAGATAGTTTTTGCTACTTATTACAGTTGTTGTAATAATTAACTTTAACTGATTCAGTGCGGATGACACGGGAGCCGTGTCATACACGTTTTTAACGTGTGGCGTATGACACGTGAGCAGTTTCATTTAAAAACGATTGTATCTCCTTCAAATTACACTTTAGAAGGGTCTACTGTAAACAAAGTCCTCTTAATTTTCCATGTAGAATAAGCCTATAGGTTTCGCCTCTGAATACTCTGTAAATTGAAAAAAATTAGGGGCCGTCAACCTTTTTTAAAGGTGCATTCATTTCGGATTACACGGTAGCCGCGTCTTATGGGTTTTTAACGTGTGGCGTACACGTGAGCCGTGTCATTTAGAAAGCGATTGTATCTCCCTCAAATTACACTTTTGAAGGTTCTACTCCGAACAAAACCTTCTTAATATAAAATATTCTGTGAATTGTAAATGATTTGTTGATGATGATGATTAATGTTATCAGCATAGTAGCTTATGATTTTGGTATTTTAAACAACAGCAAAACTCCCAAATACGTATCTATAAGGAATCAGCAATTCTGTTCAGCACCTTCGGAACCATGGTGCAAAATTTTACTTTTTGGTAATATCTGATCATAACACATCCCATTAAACCAAAATAACCATAATATTATGCTCCCATTTGATTTTTAAGAAGTCCCATTCCCATCATCAGACCACCACTTTTGTGAAAATGGTAGCAACTCGGAACCGGATCAATCGAAACAAATACCCTATACATCAAAAGAAAAATTTTGAAAATCGGTTCACATACGGTGGAGTAATCGTTGAACACACAAAAAAAATATCCACAGCCGAACGTATAATCTTCTCCTTTTTGGAAGTCGGTTATAAAACTTAGCTTCAAACTTCTTTAAATTTATCTACGAACGTATAATTTACATCGGAAACCCAGATCTATTTAATATACTCATTTTTCTGACTTTGAAACCTACCAAAGGTTTGCAACATCTGAATAAAAAAAACGCTTACCTGCCATTTTCAGGTTTAGACTTACTAAAACTACTCGAAATCAACTTAAAACTACGTAGCCTTCCGTCAACAAGTTTGGGCTCAACCAGTTATATACAAAGTACTTTGTGGGCTCAACTAAATAAATCAAGTGAATATAGGCGAAAAAAACAAGAAAAACAATAAACCTTTTTGAACGTGGCGGGTGACACGGTAGCCGTGTCATCTACTTCTATGGCGATTGCGAAAATTGTATGCATATGCCGCCACGGCTGAAAGTCTTCAAAAATGTGCGCCGCATTCAATGCGGTTAATAAAATTTAAAATATTGTGAATAAAGATTGAATGTCTTGATTCTTGTCTTGATTCTTTATAATTATTACTGTCTATTACTTTATAGTTTATACACATGGATAAACGGATCTGGTTGTATGAAATCAAATATTTTTAATCAGAAAAAATTAAAGTTCAAAATATTGAATATTAGTCAGCCTATGTGGTAATTTAGTAAATAACAAAACAATAAGTAGAAGAACATAATATATTTCTATTTTTTCAACTTCAATATTTTCAACTTTGGTATAGATTTGTTTTTACCTATGTACTCTTTTCCATTCAAATATGGTTGTAAAACTTTTGGTATGGCAACAATACCTTTGGCGTCTTGATGTGTCTCTACTAGAGCTATCAACATTCTGGGTATAGCACAAGCTGTGCCATTTAAAGTATGCGCGAAACTCTTTGTATTTCCATCAATATATTTTATATTAAGTCTCCTCGATTGATAGTCTGTGCAATTGCTGCAACTAGATATTTCTCCAAAGTTTTTTCTTCCCGGCATCCAGGCTTCAATGTCGTATTTCCTAAGTAAAATATTTTAATGTTATACAATGTATTAAATTTTATATTTTTTTAGAACAACTTTATAATATAAGAATTTACTTAGAACTGAAAAGGTTTAATTCATGTCACAGGAAACTTAGAAGAGCATTTGTGTCTCACGATTGTTACACACCTGTACGCTGGAGCACCTAGCTCGTGAGGTGGCATGTCTAAAACCCTCATGTGGAGCCCCAATTCGGTGAACAATTCTTCTTGAGTTTTCCTCACTTCTTCCAACATTTGGTCAGATTGATCTGGAGTTGTAACAATGAACATCTCCACCTTAGTAAATTGATGCACCCTGTTTATTCAAATATGTTTGTACTAATTGTACTTATAATATACATATTATATTATATAATAATTCCTGACAGGTAAGGACACAGTATTGCTATTTTTTAAGTATCTATACATCATAGACTTAAAATAAAATTATTTTGTACCATCATTAAAATTACCTATATGTTCCACGTTCCTCAAGAACACTTGATGTTTCTGCACGGTAGCATCTGCTGACGGCCGCAAGTTTCAATGGTAATCTTTTTATTTTATGGATACTGTTCATAAGCAAGCCAGCTAATGACATTTCAGCAGTACCAGATAAATATAAATCGGGACCATGGAGAGCAGGGTCCAATGCATATATCTACAAATATTGCTTAATTCCTATATCACATGGTAATAATACATACTTAAAGAAGGAACTAAGCACATAAAATCTAATTAGGATGATACTTCAGCAATGTGATTCTATGGTTTTAAAAATAAACTTGTATTGTTAATTTAATTTGACTAATAATTTTGTTCACCAGACTCATCTAAGACTTTTTATACTTCTATTTTTCTTTAGTAACTTAAATGAAAAACTGCATATTTAATTATTAAATTACAAACCTGCGTCCTATTACTATTTGGTGACATGCCACAACCTTTTAAGACAGCATGAGGTAAAATATCAGGAACTGATATTAAAAGGTAATTTTTCTTTAATAATTTAGATACTGTATATTTAATTAAAGCTTCTTCGACTTCAGCTAGCTCTCCTAAGTAACAGTAACTTCTATTTCCACATGTGATACCGAGTTTATCTGTTCTCATAATATTAAGTTTATCGGTAATTTCACTAAATTCAAGAGGTTCATTCAAAAATGCTCTTTTTGAATTTATTGTATGAATGATAACTGGATCTTCTTTGTAATCTCTTACGAGTGGATGAGTTTTGTTCGGAAGTTTCTCGAGTTCTAAGAACAATTTCTCACGTAGAGGTTGGTATTTTTCATCAGAAATTTTAATATCTTTAAACTCTTCGTATACCTCTAAAACTTTGCGAATATTTCCTACACCTTTCCTTATTTCAATATTATGTTTTATTTCTCTTTCGTTATCTTTGTTACAGTAATAAGTTGTATCAACTTCAAACATGCAGCTATCTGAATAAAATTTTGAAACCTTTAGCCTTTTGCAATTATTATAGACAGTTTTGTATAGAGAAGACTTAAACATATTTTTGATGAAATAATATATATTTATATTGGAAATTATTTACTTATTTCATTACAATTTCCACGAATCTTCGACAAAAATCAGTTCATCAAATATCAACAAAACCCGAAAACTCCTTCTCCTTCGTAGATTTTTGAAGTTTGTTTTTTTAATCGGATGTCTGCCAAGTGCCAATGGGTTGTTTTTCTTTTTTAAATCTCCACCAGACGGCAGACACTAGACAGCGCGACGATCGTAAACAGAGCAGGGCTTCATAACGTTATCGAATAACAGAAAAAATATAGTTACGTACCGTTATTTTCATAATGGTAGCCAGATAACGTTATTTTTATAACGATATCTAGTAAAATAACGTTATATTTACCGTTATTATTATAACGATATTTTTCCGTTATGGCATAACAAAAAAATAACGTTATAATAATAACGGTAAATATAACGTTATTTTCTGGTATCAGGTATTCTATCGTGCACGGTGCACCAAATCTCACTCATATTTAAAATGTAATAAGCGTTCTCTGTGAAAATACAAAGAAAAAATACACCTTAAAAGCGTGATTATGTTTAGAAAATTTTCCCGCCTGTCATGACTTTCTTGACGGACTATAACGTTATCAAAGAACATATATTTACCGTTATAAATCCTATATAACGTTATAACATTTACCGTTATTAAATACATTTATAACGTTATTTCTAGTATCGGTTTAATTTTCATAACGTTATCTATGCCCTTGAAGCAATAACGTTATGAAAAAATAACGTTATTTGAAGCCCTGAAACAGAGAAGAGAATAGACTGCTGTATATTTCTTTTTCAATCGCACAAAGAAAGAGATAGTTAATTACGTATTGCTTGTGGAGAAAAGAGATAAAATAATTATTTTCTGTCCCTCACCGCGTGGCCATTTTTTCCAATGTGATACTCTAGGAGCAAATCAAAGTTTGACGTTTCGTAAACAAACAGAATTAAGCTGGGAACAAATTATCGGACGTTGTCTTCGGACGTTTTCCTCGGATGCGGCTTGTTTCTATCTGGTTAATACAAAATACACTAAACTGTGCACATTGTCTGACATAAGTCGCGGACGCGACCTTGAGCGTTCGGACGTCTGAAAAGAATCTGGCTAGCGAGATGTTTTTGCATCCTCGGAGGATGATTATTTAGCGGTAGCTGCGCTGTGTTGTCCGCCAAAAAAAAAGAATAAAAAGGAGTATTTGGGTCTATAATATTAATAAAAACGATTGCAGTTTGGTGAATTTCACACCTTGCATCCTGATTTACTAAAGGACGAGAGTCGTTATAAATTATATTTAAGAATGAATGAAGATCAATTTATGTTTCAATTATTGAAAATGACATTGAGAAACAAATGACCCAGTTTCGGACACCAATATCAGCAAAGGAACGTTTAGGGCACTTTAGGGCCCCCGGGCATTAGGCGGCCAGGTCACTGCGACCACCCCGCGCACTTTGCGGCCACGTCTGCGACCACACTCGTATGAGTAGTGATTTGATGACTAAACTTTGAATATTATTTTGTTTTCTATTATACAAAAAACGTGTGGCTGCGGCGAGCAGTGCGCGCACACTGAGTAATTTACAAACTCTTGTATCTTGTTGGCCGCGTGTGTGTCGCGATGTTTTTCGTTGGTCGCGCGACCAGAGCGTGGCCGCTGGTCGCGTAATGCGCGCACCTACATAATATATCATAGAAGAATTAGTTGGCCGCAGCGACCTGGCCGCGTGACCTGGCCGCGCCACCTAGCCGCCTAATGCGCGGGGGGGTCAGTGGTAACTTTGAGGTAGGTGAATAATAAAACAAGACGTGCTTTATCTAATAAAAGCTTGACGTGTCACCGCGAGCACGCTCAGAAAGCTTAAGCACGCAGTGATTAAATTCTCTTTGAGCTTATGAACCATAAAGAAATATAATATGACAGTGGATTAAAATAAATATTATTAATCTTAGACTCGAATATGTTCCACAGAAACTTTTCAGTACTAATATTCCGTTTTTTTTATCCGAGTAACAATAATAATAATATCTATGGACTTGTGTTACGGGTACCAGACAACGGAAATATATTTATTAAGTAATACTTCTATCCATACTTCCATATTAATATTATTATAAATCCGTCTGTCTGTCTGTTACCTCTTCACGCCCAAACCGCTGAACTGATTTTGATGAAATTTGGTATGGAGATACTTTGAGTCCCGGGAAAGGACTATAGGATACTAAATACTTTTATCCAGAAAAAATGTACGGTTTCTGCGCGATTTTTGCACAACGGAGTTACGGGCCTCATCCAGTACTATAATAGGCATACATAAATTAAAGATTTTTATTTAACATTTATATTATATTATTTAAGATTTTTATTATATATCATACTCATATTTTTTGCCGAAACGGGCCGAAACCGAAATTTCGGTCGGTCACTAATCTATGCCCGAAACGTCTTCGGAGATGCGATGTTTTTGCATCCAGCCAGCCAGATCAGTGTTCGGACGTCCGAACGCTCAAGGTCGCGTCCGCGATTATGACAGACAACTTGACCTTGACGACCTATAGCGTTCAGACATCCGAACAGCTGATGTTTTTGCATCCGCGGACGCCATGAACGGGGCGCGGGGACGCATCCGCGGACGGCGGACGGTTTTCTAAAAGGACTGGCCAGACATCCGAAGACTCATTTTCCTACAAACCTTCCTGCATCCGCGGACGTCACCGTATGAACCGTGCACATTGCTAAGTCGCATCCATCAGCCGCGACTTATGGACGCGTCCGATAATTTGTTCCCAGCTTTATCTAGACGCACGGTTTGATGACGTCATTATGGAGCTCGCATGTTAATTTGACATTTCGATGTGTCAAGTTAATTTGACCGTGTTGTAATTATTGTAACGCTAGAAGTAGTGGTTGGTGTTTTTCTTATAAGATGTGTATGTGCACTATCTATACTAATATTATAAAGCGGAAGAGTTTGTTAGTTTGTTTGTTTGTTTGAACGCGCTAATCTCAGGAACTACTGGTCCGATTTGAAAAATTCTTTCAGTGTTGGATAGTCCATTTATCGAGGAAGGCTATAGGCTATATTTTATTACGCTAAGACTAATAGGAGCGAAGAAATAGAGGAAAATGTGGAAAAAACGAGGGAAAATTATTTGGAAGGGCTTATTTGAACGCGCTAATCTTAGGAACTACTGGTCCGATTTGAAAAATTCTTTCAGTGTTAGATAGCCCATTTATCGAAAAAGGCTATAGGCTATATTTTATCACGCTAAAACTAATAGGAACGAAGAAATAGAGGAAAATGGGGAAAAAAGGGGGAAATTATTTGAAAGAGCTTATTTGAACGCGCTAATCTCAGGAACTACTGGTCCGATTTGAAAAAAAATTTCAGTGTTAGATAGTCCATTTATTGAGAAAGGCTACAGGCTATATTTTATCACGCTAAGACTAACAGGAGCAAAGAAATAGAGGAAAATGTGGAAAAAACAGGGGAAAATATTTGAAAGGGCTTATTTGAACGCGCTAATCTCAGGAAATACTGGTCCGATTTGAAAAATTCTTTCAGCGTTAGATAGTCCATTTATCGAGGAAGGATATAAGTTATATTTTATCACACTAAGACTAAAAGAAGCGAAGAAATAGAGGAAAATGTGGAAAAAACGGGGGAAAATATTTGAAAGGGCTTATCTTACGAACTACTAGAGCAATTTTTCTGTTGTTTGGGTGATAAGCTATTTTTTGTGGACTAATTGGTCTGTGTAATATCTAATTTACGCAGGCGAAGCCGCGCGAAACGTATATTAATAATAAAAATGAATCCATATATGGGCTGTAAAAGCAATACTTACTTTAAGGAAAATTGAGGGAATATCTTTTCACACGTAAGTTTTCAAAAATTTCGTTTTATTTTATTAGCATCACAGTTTTTATAAACTAACTTTCTTTAATTATTAATATTGTTCACATTAAACATAATATATTTTACTAAAATTAGCATCTAATATATTGTATTTTATGCAAGGAACTTCTACCCAATTTTATGTAATTTGTTTTTATAACCTCAAATGCCAGTGTTGCCAGATGTTGCTTACATTAATTACCCTGCTAGTGGGGAAATTTAAGTAAATATGTTTTTTTTCAACATTTTGTGTTTTTTAACCGACTTCAAAAAAGGAGGTTATTAATTCGACTCGTATAAATTTATATAACTACCCAGTTTTTGTATAATATGTAAGTCTAGATCAGTGTCTGAACAAATGTACCAAATTTCAAAAGTGTATGTATTTAAGTATGTATGTATGTTTTTATGTTTGTGTTTGCATATCTCCGGAACTATAAGTCTGATTTGAGTAATCCTTTTTTTGTTGTACAGTTTAGTATTGTTCAACTTAAGGAATACTGCAAGTTTCATCAAAATCGGTCTGAGATAGCGTAATTTTAATTCTCAAATAAGTACAATTATTTTGAAGTCGGTTTTATATTTTTAATCCTTCGATCGCGGATTCTTGGAAATGCTATTGTATTCTATAATTGTTGTCGCGATCACCAGTGCTCTTATGGGGCTTGATGGATTAAAGTACGATTTGTATCCAAAAAAATTTCAGATTTCCTAATGACCCTGAAATCCGTAAATTATGGAGAACTGCAACCAATAGACTGAATTGGGACCCACCACGTGGTTCAAGAATATACGGTAGACATTTTAATAAAGAAGATGTATTACTTAAATGTTGGAAAGAAAACTGCTTTTTCTGTGCCAGTCAAGGTAATTTATTTATAAGTAATTAGGTACTTCTTGTCTGTGTACAGAAATTAAATTAATATTTTTTTACAGCTCCTAGATTCTAAGAGCGAAGCATCAGGTAACCCATCGTGTGAGACCTCCCGCTTTGTATGGGGAGGGAAAATTGGAATATTTCCTGCTCCTCCTATCTTCTTTTGATTAATTTCGATGCGGGTCCCAAGATAGCTTTAGCATGTCTCTCGGGCTCCTTGAGATCATATCAAAGGGTTTTTGTGGTTGGATACCGCTGTCGATTCTGGTGACACAGGAGACCACAGTGGTGGTGGGAAAGTGTGGTGGGCGAAAGCCGGATAAAAAATACTTCTATAAAATTTAAATAATTACTGCCGTACTCAGAAATATTTAATGATTATAATCAATGATTTAATGATATTTAATGAAGACTTCAAATAAATGAAGAGTTTGACAGATATTGTATGGGGCTTAGAGCATATCGATCAATAATGTACTATGTTAATTGAATATGTTGATGATTGAATTGTGTTTTTTAATACGCTAATGGCTAATGCCAGATTTTACCCGCGGGTTCGCCCGCGTATAATAAATAATTCTAATAGATTGCTAGGCTAATATAGTCGCATAGCTATTCCTCTCAATCAATTCACAAAATGAATTGTCAAAACTGTAAAATTCACGAATGTCAAATTAGTACGAATTTAGACCAATTGAATTGGTCAAACTCACGAATGTCAATTTAGTACGAATTAAGACCAATTGAATTGCTCTAAATTTGACATTCGTGAGTTTGACAGTTTTGACAATTCATTTGGTGAATTGATTAAGAGGAATTGCAATGCGACCATTTTAGCCCCGTGGTCTTTAATGCAATAAATCATGATTAATATAATATTATACTAGCTGTCCCGGTGAACTTCGTGTCACTCAAAAACCTTCTCTGGACTTCAAGGATTATTTGAAGGCTAAAATTAGCAGAAACGGTTCAGCCGTTATCAAGTTATAGCGTTACTAACACAATTGGAAATTAATTTTTATATAATTAAAGATTATATCTAAATAAATAGTTTGAAGTAATGTAGTTTACGAGTTACGACCGGAAAAATGTCACAATAATATTGTAATATTTTTGGTGTCGAATAATAATATAAAAATTTCAATAATATATATATAATAGGTAATATAAATGTAAAAGACTATTTACATTTATATTTACTGAAAGTTTTTAATTAGATCGGTGGGTAATTTTTTCATATCTCTTATTACTGGTAACACTAACTACTTTTCTTGTTGTCCCTTTCAGTGGCACGCTGAAAATGATTCTACTGACGTTCTACTGGGTTTCTTTTTCTAAGGCGACGTTAGACACTTCTAGATTTTCTATTGGTTCCCCACTGATCTGAAATTATCTGCAGGTTGGCATAACTGACACATATTGGTTGTGTTTCTAAAAAATATCAGTGTACTGTCAAGTGTGACAGATGTCAAAATATCTTAAACCTAAGCGATCATAGGCCTAAGCGATTAGGCCAGTATACTGGTATTAGTTTAGGAACACGCTGAGATGAAAAACTTGTCAAACTGAAAACTGACAAGTGACAACAGTTTTGGCGGCCATGTTACTTTCAAACTTCTTCTACTTTTTATTGTTGGTGTGGTTATTTTTTTTCCCCAAATTGTGTTAATTGGGTTTTTGATGTTCATTATTGGCAATATATTGGCTATTAAATATCCGTTGTCGTGCACAAGTGCAGGTAAGATGGTGTCAAAACCAAAATATATAATTCCTGTGACTTTTGGTGTGAATAACGATAAATTCACTATTTCTTCCGTGAGTTTTAACTAAAACATCGTTATAATAACTTTATTATCCTATTCATTGGAATATCATTGTATCTTTTACAAATTGAAATGTATCCAGTTTAACATTCTTTTGCCCAGTTTTGTAGCACTTATTGATGGTATACCTGGTATTACCATTTACCGATAGTTGTCTACCCATACGCCATCTAGTTACTTAAATGGAAACTGTTTGACAATCAAATTAAAAAATAAGAAAATGTTGGTTTTTCAACTGCGCATGCGCGGCTTTTTTGTGTGTCAGTGTGAGTGTCATATTCTAAAATACCTTGTCATGTTCTAAAATACCTGTCAGATTTTCTAAAATCTGACAGAAATTGATAGGTATTTTAGAATATGACACTCCCACTGACACAAAAAAGCCGCACATGCGCAGTTGAAAAACCAAACGAACACGACTACAGGATAATGGGCCCTTTAACTTTTAAGGATGTATATAACATTTATAAATTCTATGATTCTGACCTAAATTCGAAATATATAGTAGAATAAAACATCCTGCATCGATTGATACCAAAAAATTAATACCTTACCGACAAGTTACGTGAAATAATTCATTTTAAAATTTCCATGAATCGTACGTAATTTTTGCCGGAAGTGTTACAATTTTTGAGAATTCGTCAGAATTGGGAACGTTGTATCAAAGATAAACGGCTAAAAAACTGCTTATCAAATTCTTTGTAAGATTTGCGATTTTTTTAACCAAAAAAAAAGTGGGTTCACCGGTGATTCTGGGGAAATATTTCAAATTGAAATTGATGAAAACTTTCCTTCGAAACGTAATGGCGATATTTTTTTTTTTTTATAAAATAAGGGGGCAAACGTGCAAACGGGTCACCTGATGGAAAGCGACTTCCGTCGCCCATGGACACTCGCAGCATCAGAAGAGCTGCAGGTGCGTTGCCGGCCTTTTAAGAGGGAATAGGATAATAGGGGAGGGTAGGGATGGTAAGGGAAGGGAATAGGGGAGAGAAGGGAAGGGAATAGGGTAGGGGATTGGGCCTCCGGTAAACTCACTCACTCGGCGAAACACAGCGCAAGCGCTGTTTCACGCCGGTTTTCTGTGAGAACGTGGTATTTCTCCGGTCGATTTCGATTCGTGCCGAAGCATGGCTCTCCCACGTATAAATTATTAATTAGACATATTCGTTTCATTTCAATGCGCATGTGCAACTTTCGCGCATGTGTAATAATGGATTTGAATCAATTTCTGTCAGATTTTGGCACATGACACTAATACTGACACTAATTTTTAACTTTGCGCATGCGAAACGAACACGACCATTGACGACTATTGTGTTTTTCGGTGGTCAAATTACATCTCATTTTTTTGCAATAATCAATGAATATCGAATAATTCCATACAAATCGATTATGAATAATCATTATAATATTATTAAGTGTCTGGGTATCCAATTTTTTACATATTTAGCACTTTCATAATTTAATTGGATGTACTACGGAATTTGACCTAGGGCCCCCGAGACGATCAAACGGCTTGACTCAAACACGTAAATTTTGGTTTGACTCAAACCATTTTGATCGTTTACAAAGCTAGTTTGAACGGTTTGTCAAACATTTACGTGTTTGAAGCTCGTTTGATGAAATTTCATATTTTTGTTGTGTTTGACGCGCCGTTTGATCGTGTTCCGATGCGTTTGAACAAACTTTATACCATTCTTTGGAGTAGGTACATTATTTTTAACCGACTAAAAAAGAGGAGGTTATCAATTCGATGCGTATGTATGTAATATTTCCAGAACTGCCCAGTTTTCGTATATAATGTTAGTCTATATCAGCATCTGAACAAATGTGCAAAATTTCAAAAGTGTATGTATGTTTTTATGTTTGTGTTCACATATCTCCGGAACTACAAGTTCGATTTAAATATTTTTTTGTTGTACTATAATAGGTATTGTTTTACTTGGGAGACTTCTGCAAGTTTCGTCAAAATAGGTTTAGTAATTTTTGAGATAGGGAATTTGATTCTCAGTTTCGTACAATTTTTTAGTCGGTTTTATCTTTTAAAGAATAATATGAATAATGCGGATGAACCGTGCCACCACAGATTACTACTATATATTTGTAGACATGCCACTTCATTAATGGCTCCATTCCACCGCGGTGCATGGAGAGACTACGCACGTGCGTCAAACTTCGCTTTGTCACCGGCTACACGGTCAATTTTTCATCAATCTGATCCATCAATCTGATACGGATTGACGAAAATTTGATCGTGTACACCACGGATTGATCGTACTTTTAAAATATGAACTTTTTATAACCATCAATATTCCCTCAATCAGATTGACACCAGATTGAAGGATCAGATTGATGAAAAATTGACTGTGTAGCCCATTGATTCCCAAAGTGGTCCAGGTGGACCCCCAGGGGTCCACGGGATACCGACAGGACACGTCGAGGCGTAGACCACGCTTGCGTAGAAGAAAAATGTGGGTCCACGAGTCGTTAACGGCGGTCTATAAAATCAGGTGACCCGGCTTTACTTCTCCTATGAATATAGGCAGACAATATTATATTAGCAGATTAAAATATATTACAGAGTGAGGAGATTTAGAAATAAGTAAAAGTGTGGTAATTTTTTTGTGAAATAGCTACAAAACAAGAAAATATTTACAAATATTGGCTCCTTGTACTGTAAATTGTGACTTGTGAGTCAAACTTACAATACAAAAAAGTAAACGTCCAACGTTGGATGTCATACTCATACGTCGCTTTTTAGGCCGGTATAAATAGTCAGTACTTAAGATGTATCTCGGTCTCAAAAGGCGGTTCGGCTCTGTGATTGGTCCAAATTTTGACAGCCAACCAATCACAGAGCCAGGAACCGTGTCTCGAGACCGAGATGCATCTTGAGTACTGACCAAAAATACGGGCCTTAGACTGGCCTTGAACTTAGGGGGGGGGGGGTGAGGGGGGGGGGGGGGGAGTGAGGGGGGGGTAGAGGTGTGAGGGGTCCACCGGATCCAGCAAAATGTTTAAAGTGGCTTATGAGAAAAAAAAGTTTGGGAACCTATGGTGTAGCCGGTGACTTTGTATTATTATTAGTAATGATAAATGTAATAATTATTTTCTTATAAATAATATTTGTATTATTATTTATAAGAAAATACTTTTAATTATTAAGTGACTGTGTCCTAACTCCTATGCAACCCACGGACACGCTACGCACAAATTGGCTCTAGTCAAAGAAATAAACCCGTGCAACCCGTGCATAACGCCGCGGTGGAATGGAGCCTTAACAGAAACAGGAAAAGTCTTTGTATAATCATCAGAATTTTATTTTTCATGCTAGCAACATTTGAATTTGTAATCGGTAAATTCTACTACGACCAAAATAGGTAAATTGGGCGCGTTCCTTTATTCTAACAGTACATCAGTGTACTCGTTGATACGATTTCAAACAATTTCAAAAGATTTGATTAGTTACTGATACGTCAAATCGCATTAGCTAGTGTACTGGGAGAAGTAACGGAAAACTCATTGTTATGAGAAAATTTAAAAATGACTTGCGAACAAAGATATTTCACTTGCGAACAGCGAAGAGCGAAGTACGAGCTGCGAGCATTTTTGTGGAGACTGGGACTTGTAATTTGTGTAGAAAACTTAAAGAGTGTAGTGTTAAAAATGTAGGTATTTATTCTAAAGTTCTCTGATACGTAAGTCGCGACTTGCGAAATGGGTCAGTTATTTTTTGACTTTTAAAAAATAATAATCAAAATACCCTGTTTATTGCTGTGTACTGAAAATCTAGCTGTAAAGCACTGACATAGTATGTACTACGTAGTACTTACTACCTCAGTGCTGTAAAGGTAGGTTTTTCCAATGTAATATTATCATTGTTGTGTATAGTGAACTTCGAACTTTTTTGAATGATTTAAATCTGAAATTGAGTATCCACCTCCTTTTCACTAACAACTCGCTGAAGGAAGTTGAAATTCAAGCTGCGATTGGGTTCAGCGCAACTCAGCACAGTGAGTAATTATTGAAATACGTGGTATTCTGTTGTGAAATTTCTAGGTCTTGACTACATTTCATCTCGTCGCCGGCTCTGGAGTTAATAATAAGTAATAATAAATAACATAGATAAATAATACATAATAGTATCTCCCACACCGTCACCAGTTTCGGTGACAATGGTTTCATTGAGAGTTTGAGACCATATTGGATTATTAATCCTTCAAGCCTCGTATGGGGCCAACGCCCAACCGGTGATCGCGACAACAATAGAATACAATAGCATTTCCAAGAATCCCCGATCGAAGGATTCAATCCCCAAGCGGCAGTCGGCTGCCGCATAACAATTGAAAATCTATTGTGTCTTCGATACCCATGATGGAGGTTTTTAAGTAGTAGTTGGTACTACTAATATATATTCTGTAGTAGTAGCCTCGGGTTGCCCCCTGTTTTTACATAATATAATAATATATTTTTACCTACAGTTCTAACTAATATGCATTCATTGTTTCAGATTTGTTAATCAACTGTATGATGGACAACGAAGAGCTTTTAGTTCCAGGTGAGTTTGTACAACTTTTCCATCACTTTCTTCATTCCATACATTGTATTAGGAGTTTCATTCTATTGTAAATAATACAATAACGCTGGGTGTGTCTGTCCCATCCATACTTCCATACTAATATTATACATGCGAAAGTGTGTGAGTGTGTCTGTCAGTCCGTCTGTCTGTCTGTCTGTGTGAGCCTTTAAACTGCCTCGATGCGAGCCTTCAAACTGGCTCATTGTGAGCCTTCGAGCTGTGAGTTTTGCGGTCCACACTGTGGTTTTTGCTCGCTTTTGAGTAAAACTATCGAGCAAAACCGTATGTGAGTACTTAGCAATAGATGCATTCTGATGAATTTTACTTCATTCACTATTTGATAATCTGTTTTTAGGGTTCCGTAGCTAAATGGCAAAAAACGGAACCCTTATAGATTCGTCATGTCTGTCTGTCTGTCCGTCTGTCCGTCTGTATGTCACAGCCACTTTTCTTCGAAACTATACTATTGAAACTTGGTAAGTAGATGTAGTCTGTAAACTGTATTAAGATTTTGATACAAAACTAGAAAAATAATTAATAATTTTAGGGGTCCCGTAAGTACAACTGAAACAAATGATTTTTTTTTACCTAACCTATGCGTGTGGGGTATCTATGGATAGGTCTTCAGAAATCATATTGAGGTTTCTAATATCATTTTTGTTTGTTTTAACTTTTGCTATGATGCGGTATGAAAAAATATTTTTTGCTTTCATATCAAGTTGTATCTTTTACCAAGTTACTTGTATAATGTATGTTTTTTATAAATTACTAGCTGTACCCGGCGGTGTTACCCCGGTTTAATATAATAACCATATTTTTCTCTATCGATTAGTCTTAGTCCCATGTCCCTACGAGCACTTTTGATGTCGCTTAGGAACTCCATGGAAACGGGTATTTTTCTAATTTTCGGCGACCAAACGACAACTTTTTGACACCTTTTAAAAAAGTAGGCATTTGGAAATATCTACATGTTTCTTTTTTTACTTGGTAATTTTTGGCTTTAATTTAAACTACACTAAGTAATTTGTGCCTTTCTACTGTTGGTATCAATTAGGTACTTGGGAAGTTTTACCTAAAATACATTTATTTATTTATGGTATTTCGGACTCTTTTTCAAACCCTTCAGATATTTTTTCTGTCGTTTAGTATTTTTCAACAAACCATAATCATATCAAAAATTCGATATAGTAAATTTTACTCGCCGAAACAAAGATAATAGGTGGCGCTTGGTAACTTTTTACCTGCTGTATCTATGAATTTTGTTACTTGGATACCAATTGCTAAATTAATTATTTAATTTTAAATGTGGTTAGCCCAAACGAACACTTGACGCGTTGTTGCTTATCCCCGCTGTAAATCATACCTTAGGGGGGTATTACATTATCATTTATATTGGATCATTTATATGATCATTATAGGATCCAATCAAAAATGATTATTTGATCAAATAATCATTTTTGATTGGATCCTATAATATAGGATCATCCACCACTGTTTTTTCAATCAGTCGTAGTTCCACTGTCGCTTAGGTAACCAGCATGCGCACTCTCGCGCATTTCCTTACAACTGTTTTGTGCGATACGACACTTGGTATGTATTAAAATTATTATTTTCAAGCTAACTCTGTTTATTTATTTTTTTTTAAAATTCTTTAAGTTTAACATGAATCGCAGTCAGCGAATATAATAAAAATTGATGACATAATTGGCCGAGCTTTAATTTCGGGTTGGTAAGTTCTTAAGGTGTGAAAAGGTAACAGACAGACAGACAGACGGACACACTTTCACATTTATAATATTAGTAAGGATTTTATAATAAACTCATACCAAATATTTTACTGATTCCGTAGCAAAAGTTGATTATAAAATAAACGAATTAATTACCGTCTTTTTTTTTGAACCGACTTCCAAAAAAAGGAGGGGGGTTCTCAATTCGATAGTATGTTCTTTTTGTTTGTTCGCGGATAACTCCGCTGTTTGTGGACCGATTTTTAAAATTCTTTTGTTGTATAGGATATAGTTGAAATTTGGTACTACGTTCACAAAAGTTGTGATCTGATGATACGATCCACAAGGAATCGACGGAACTCCTTAAAATTTGTATGGAAACGTAGTGTACGTAAACGTAACTTAAAAAATGTAGTGATTTTGACTTTTTCTGAAGGATTTAATCTATATTATGTACTAAAAGTAACATTTTGCAAAAATGTATACCCAGGGGCCTGGTTCCGAAGGTGCTGTACAGTTGTACAGTGTACAGTTCAATCCTTACAGATTGAAGAATCATTAATAGATGTTCAGGGAACCACTAAAAGCATAATATGTCAATATATCAATTTTGTCAATTATTATCATCACCATCATCAAAATTATGCTACGCAATGTCAATAATTGACTTTCTTCATAATTATTATGGCCCTATTATTGGTACTTCTCATGGTCATTAATCAATCACATCAAAACGGACGATTTTGGGAATTATATTAGTGTTACCTATTGAGTAATCCCAAATTTAGTACTATGTTTTCGAAGGTCATAATATAATAATAAATTTATTATACATAATATTATGACCTTCGAAAACATGGTACTAAAGTATTTGTAGTTAATTTGTAGTGTGTTGTAGATTAATAACATTAATTGGCATGGAGATACGTCTTTGAGTCCCGGGAAAGGACATAGGATACTTTTTATTCTGGGAAATGTACGGTTCCCGCGAGATATACGAGTTTTGGCGCAACGGAGTTGCGGGCGTCATCTAGTTTTAAATAAATGAAACATAATAATATTTTACCAATAAGTGGAATTTATTCCATACGAAGGTGTACCTTTTATAATATCCATAGGCACTGAACAGCACCCCTGAGCCTTATTAAAGCCTGATAATGATATAAGTTTGGAATTTTGACGAAAAATTCCATCATACTTCACACATTTTGTTGTGATCGACTATTACTAAATAACTTGTTAAGGGTTGGTTGCACCAGAGGCGTGGTTAAAATTAAAGTTATGGTTGTAGTTAAGGCTAACTTAGCTTTAACCTTAACTTTGACCTGAATTATCCGTAAAAATCGACAGGAAAAATATTTGTTATAACAACACTGTGAAACGTAAAATTTTCACGAAAAAATTTCGATATGTAACATAAGTATGAGCGGTTATGGTTACCGTTAAATATGGCGTCCTTAACCAAAGATTTAACATTTTGCATATTTTGTGGTTATAGCTAAAGTTGCAGTTATAGTGAAAGTAAGTTGGTGCAACCCATCCCTTAGTCTTCTTAGCCGTGATGGCTTTCCTTTTAAATTCAGCATATTTCCTACTTCCGTGAATTTTTTCACATTTTCCAGAAGCAACCGTTGAGCTGGTAGAAAGGGGGGGGGGGCACCAGATTCTAACGTTTTTACCACTTTAAAACTTCATATTCCACAAACGGACACACAAACATTTGTGAAAAAGAATTGTCCAAAATTTTGGGATGGACACGAAAAAAAATCAAGACGGACGGACAGACCGAAACTTTCCTTGTTAACTAACCGTAAAAAAGAGAAAAATAAATTACATTCAAACAAAAAATAATAATTGGAAGTTGGAACTTACTTCCTCGGCAAAAATAAAATTCATATTCTTATGAATAAACTAAAAAGTGTTACATAATAATTCTTATTTTATATTATTGCCTTTTTAGGGTTCCGTACCCAAAGAGTAAAAACGGGACCCTATTAATATATAATATTAAGACTTCGACGACTGTCCGTCTGTCCGTCTGTCTGTCTATCTCAAGAACGGCTACAGCTAGACATCTGTAATTTTCACAGATAGTGTATTTTCGTTGCCGCTGTAACAACAAATTCTAAAAATAAAATAAAATTTAAATGGGGGCTCCCATACAACAAACCTGATTTTTAGGCCTTTTTTGCTAGATGTCAATAATGGCAACAGCTAGGCACTTGAAATGTTCACAAAATATTCAATTATAGTTACACTTTTATAATTAATAATAAAAAATAATAAAATTAAAATAAAATAGATAAGGATCTCCCGTACAAAAAACCTATTTTAGCCTATTTTTGCTCTATAATTGTGCCCTTCGTGCGCGAGTCAAACTTGCACTTGGCCGATTTTGACGATTGGCCTAAGCCTCAACTAGGTATATTATCTGTACTCAATCTTCACACATTTTAGAAGTCGGTAAGTCCGTACGTAACGTACGGTACGTAGTACGGTTCATTGAAATTCTGAGTATTATTGTTCTTACCGAGGAACTCAGCTTCAATTATTTGTTTGAAAATAATTTGTTCAAAGGTATATTTCAAAAATTCAGTTATTTTCGACTGCAGCATAACTATACTGAGCAAATTTCCTCACTGAATCTAAAAAGTAAAAACTTTTGAGTTCTGGGTCAAATTTATTTGGTGGCAGGTAAATAATTACTTACACTAACATAATTTGATTTGTCGTATAGTAAACATTGCTTGTTCTATTAATAGAATATTATGAAATTTAGACCCCTTTGCTTGTTCAATAAAAAAAATAATTCTGTGCTTATCCCTTTTTGCTTCCAACCATTTAGGGAAAAATATTATATATTTAGATATTTTTACTAGATTGAAAGATAAAACGTTTTTGTCGGTTGGTAACTTTTACCTGCTTCTAAATTTAGGTAAATTGTAACCAAACGCCACTTCTACGCATAATAAACGGAAGTCACCTTTTTTTATAAACCAATTAATAAAGACATAAAAGTACTTTAAAAATCCGTTGGATTTTTTCAAATATCTCTAATAGCTAATTTTCTACGACTTTTTAAAGAAAAAATGAATCTTTAAACGGCTCTGCTGTAAAAATAGCTATATGGCGCTTGGTAACTTTTGCCTTTCCACCGTCGATATAATGGTTTATGGTAGTGATGATGATGATGATGAATTAGGCTACTTGACCTATATTCAATTTCATTGAACTAATGCATATTTCTAGTAGAACTTGGCCTAGGAAATCGTATTTCACCCTTATCATCAGATAAAAACTTATGATTGATAATGATAAATAAAGTCGATTTGAAAATATGATATCTTTTATTTATCGCGCTCGTTATATGTAAGTTTATTTGTACATAAATATTAAGAATAAGCCTAGAAAGATTTGTAAAATATATTTTCTTAATTAATTCAAATAAAACATCAGTTTTATATTATATTATCGCCATTTATTGTAGACAGGAAATGAAATGGCCAAAACTTTTCTCCAAAAGTTTTCAACATTACAAATGTACGAATTACGAAAGTATGTCTAGACTAAAATATTAAGATATTAATTACTTTAAAATTAAATACTTAAATATTTAAATCAGATATGCTAACGGTACTGGACGCGCAGGGCGAGAGCGGGGCGCCACACGGGGAAGCGAGAGGGGATAAATCATAAAGTTTTTAGCCAGCATAGCTAGCACGGCCTTTCCCAGTCGATTCTTCGGAAGAAAGTAATGGCAGTTTCTTTCCCATGTCTACATATCTTTTTCCCGAGCATGGCCACTATCTATCGACTGGACATCGACATCGACAAGAAACTCTTTCCATAGCTACGGCAATTATTTTTTTTGACATTTAGTTTCTTGATTCTTTTTTTTTTTAAGTGATAACTTCTTTAGCGGCGTTGAGTACTTTTGTGGGATGGGTAAAAACTGTGAAACTCGCGTCAGATTTTCGTGTTGATTGAAAAACCATAGAAAAAGCGTAAGACGGTTGGAGATTAGTGTTTTGTACATTTCTGCTAAACAACTCATTTCCCCGACTACATTTCCGCTCAGCACAATTTTCCCGACTGTACATTTCTGCTAAACAACTCATTTCCCCGACTGTACATTTCTGCTTAGCACAATTTTCCCCGACTGTACATTTCTGCTAAGCAACTCATTTCCCCGACTGTACATTTCGTTCGAGTTCGAGTTCGACACAAAACACTACTCTCCAACCGTCTTACGCTTTTTCTATGGTTTTTCGATCAACACGAAAATCTGACGCGAGTTTCACAGTTTTTACCCATCCCACAAAAGTGCTCAACGCCGCTAAAGAAGTTATCACTTAAAAAAAAAAGAATCAAGAAACTAAATGTCAAAAAAAATAATTGCCGTAGCTATGGAAAGAGTTTCTTGTCGATGTCGATGTCGAGTCGATAGATAGTGGCCATGCTCGGGAAAAAGATATGTAGAC
The DNA here is from genome assembly GCA_905333045.1 of Lysandra bellargus. NCBI lineage: Eukaryota > Metazoa > Arthropoda > Insecta > Lepidoptera > Lycaenidae > Lysandra > Lysandra bellargus. Next base: position 7,056,871 of record HG995358.1, read on the forward strand.
ATGGGAAAGAAACTGCCATTACTTTCTTCCGAAGAATCGACTGGGAAAGGCCGTGCTAGCTATGCAGGTGTCATGTTAATTCGCCCGAGTTGTAGTGATAGGTCATTTCACTAAACTGAATCTAGTGAAATGTCAGAAAAGCGGATACCGCCGAATAAAAATCGAGCCACTCATTTCTCTTTCCTATTACAATGCACTGAATCGCCCCATAGTAATAGTTTATAGTTATCACTTATCACTATACAGCATACAGACTACCAATTACCTAATGACTTCTACTGAAAATAGTGGTATGGTATTACTAACAATAACAAACAAAATATAATGTTATCGTTTCCTGTCTACAAATTAAGATAAGGCCGACTTTATTGTATGTTTGTATATTTAATTCCCGTAACTAATAAAAGTTCACAATGTGTACTTACCAGAAAAATTGGCCAAGTGCGAGTTGGATTCGCGCATGAAGGGTTCCGTACCATTATCGAGAAAATTGTGTTTTTTGTATGAGAGCGTCCCTTAATTTTTTATTTTATTTAAATGTTATTATGAATTATTAAACTACCTCTACATATAAAATTTAGGATTCTGTAAAAATTGAAAGTACCTAGGTCCTAGCTGTTGCCATTATTAACATCGATGATCGAGCAAAAACGGCCAAAAATTCATGTTTGTTGTATTATAGGAGCCCCCATCGTGGCAAAACGAGACACAATAGCTTTTTAGGGTTCCGTAGCCAAAATGGCAAAAAACGGAACCCTTATAGATTCGTCATGTCTGACTGTCTGTCTGTCTGTCTGTCGTCTGTCCGTCCGTCCGTCCGTCCGTCCGTCCGTATTAGGCCTGGAGATAGTGACACAAAATTCTTGGTGATTTGTGCCAGAGCAGTGCGAGCGCCATGACCATCATTTTCCTTTTTGCCTTTACGTAATTATACCCCTGTAAAACCGCCATACTGGCACAAACACCAAGAATTTTGTGTCACTATCTCCAGGCCTATATGTCACAGCCACTTTTCTCCGAAACTATAAGAGCTATACTATTGAAACTTGGTAAGTAGATGTAGTCTGTAAACCGCATTAAGATTTTGATACAAAAATGGAAAAATTATTAAAAATTTTAGGGGGGGGGGTAGGGTATATAAGTACAACGGAAACAAAAATTTTTTTTTTCGTCTAACCTATGCGTATAGGGTATCTATGGATAGGGCTTCAAAAATCATATTGAGGTTTCTAATATAATTTTTTCTAATCTGAATAGTTTGCGAGAGAGACTCTTCCAAAGTGGTAAAATGTGTGTCCCCTCCCTCTAACTTCTAAAGTAGGGGCATGATAATTCTAAAAAAAATATATGATGTACATTATTATAAAAACTACCAACGAAAATTGGTTTGAACGAGATCTAGCAAGTAGTACGTCATAAATGGTAAACCTTATTTTAACTTTCATTAAATCAACTAAAATATAAAAATAAATCAAAAACCTTTTAATTTTATAGAAATAAACCTTATTGCTGCTGCGGAACCCTTCATGGGCGAGTCCAACTCGCACTTGGCTGGTTTTTTATTCATTGTTATCGCGGCCGTATGTGGCCGCTTGGGGCTTGATGAATTATCTATTATTTTAACTAGCTGTTGCCCACGACTCCGTCCGCGTGGACTTCAGCTTAAAGCACGCGGTAGTTCCCGTCATAGAGTAACTTATATAGTAGGTAGTTCCCGGTTGAACCATGTGGCTGGTGAGGCTACATTACTGCAAATTGCAAAATTTGCACGACAGAGGTGCTTCCGCGGTACGCTTGCTTCAAACTTTAATTTCACTTTACAGACAGACAAACACGTCACGCATAAAACGCCCCTATTTTTGCGTAGGGGGTTAAAAACTGGAAAACGTAAAAGGAGTCTACATCCTTACCACCTCTTATAGAAACACGTTTGGGTAAGCGCTTACGATGTAGGAGACGGCACGGCGCCATCTACTATGAATTTTTGAAACTAACTTAATTTGAACAAATTTACGCATTTTCACCCCCTAACAATCCTTTTTCCAGTAAAAAAGTAGCCTATGTCCTTTCTCAGGCTTTAGACTATCTGTATACAAAATTTCATTACTATCGGTTCGGTAGTTTTGGCGTGAAAGCGAGACAGACAGACAGATACTTTCGCATTTATAATATTAGTATAGATTTTGTTTTCAGTATTTATTTTGTTGTTATAGCGGCAACAAATATACACAATCTGTGAAAATTTCAAAAGTCTAGCTATTTAGATACAGCCTGGAGACAGACAGACAGACAGACGCACAGACGGATAAAGAACGAAGTCTTAGTAGTAGGGTCCCGTTTTTACCCTTTGGGTGCGGAACCCTAAAATCATAGTCTTATGTCCTTGTCTGATATTTGGAAACCGTCTCCACCACTCTCCACTGACTATAAATTACCAAACATTGTATGATTATCAAAGTGCACGGAAGTGCGCAGGCCTAGTTCCAGCAGGCCGCGCGCATGCCGTGCACTATGTACACGAACCGTTTCGACGCACTTTCGACCCCCCTGTAGCTCAGTGCCTATTGCGAGTGCAAAGATAAAATTAAAACCATGGATTAAAAAAAAAAAAATTACGTAACTATATACTAGTACTTAGCAGTATACCCAATTTCATAGATATAGGTTCGGTAGATCCTTGAATATGTCCCTGTAAAAATAGCTAATTTTGGCATTCACTCACTCACTGACCGGTAATCAAAACCTCTAGGCCACTTCCAATTGTCCTAGCTTTATGAAATTTGGCACACAGGTCGTGTGTTATAATTATGTAGATTAACAAAAAATTAAGAAATTTTAGAAATCGGTCAAGCGTGAGTCGGCCCATCTACGAAGTTTAGAGGCTACTTCCAAATGTCCTATTTGGAAGTAGATTAGTGGCGTTATAGAATTCGGCACACAGGTCGTGTGTTATATGTACTATGAAGATTAACAAAAAATTTAGAAATTTTTGAAATCGGTCAAGCGTGTGTAGATTGTCGGCCCATCTACGAACTTTAGAGGCTATTTCCAAAATTTGTCCTAGCGTTATGAAATTTAGCACACAAGTCGTGTGTTATATGTAGATTAACGAAAAATTAAGAAATTTAAGAAATCTTTCAAGCGTGAGTCGGATATCTACGAACTTATGTACCAGCGATACAATGAGGCATCTATTGAAAGTATTATATCGGGCGTGGCACAAAAAGAAAAAATAGGTGTGATTTCTTGAAAAAAAGTATTGAAATCCCACAAAAAACATACCTGTTAAAATAGGGCCTAGTTCCTAAAGGCTAATTGTTGGTCTAAAAAAAAGAGTTGAAATCCAATCCTATACCCAGTTCAGATGCACTTCATCGATCATAATCATCTTGATCAACAGCCTGATCCATAATACTTCTAATTTGAACTTGGCAGGTTTTTGTGCTATACGTTACACTTGATTAATTAGATAATATAGAATTATTTAATTAACCTGCCAAGTTCAAATTAGAAGCATTATGGATCAGGCTGTTGATCAAGATGATTATGATCGATGAAGTGCATCTGAATTGGGCATAGGATTGGATTTCAACTCTTTTTTTAGACCAACAATTGGCCTTTAGGAACTGGGCCCTATTTGAACAGGTATGTTTTTGGTGGGATAACGTTTGTACACAAGAAAACACCTCACGTAATTTGTGGACGCCCGGTCCACAAATTACGCGAGGTGTTTTATTGGATTTTTTGACCCCCCCTCCCCCTGGTGAGATTTCATGAGATTTTATTCAAAAATAAATCTCAGAGATTTTTCAAAATGTGGGTTTCTTGCGTAAACGTTTGGTTTGACAGTCAGTAGATTTTCTTTCGAACGAATTTGTGAATGATCTTTCGTAATCGACTGTCGCAGCCAATTGGTTGAAATAGCCGATCAATCAAACAGCTAGCCCTTTGACTGAACAACGCCATTCAATCACACGGCTATACGTCGTTTAGGCGACATGTTGCCCCCCCCCCCCCCCCCCCCCCCACAGACACACACAGACGACCCCCAACTACACAGCAGGGATCTTCAACAGAGGCCCAAGTGTGAATTTATGTTTCACGTTCGATCGTGAACGCGTTTGGCGTTTACTAAGATTTTGTATGGGATTTGTACAGCGCCACTTAGCGATGCTCACGGGAGTGAGCCCAGCTCCCATACAAATCTTATTAAACGCTAAACGCGTTCACGGTCGAATGTCAAACAAAAAACTCACACTCGGCACACAGGATGACTACTAAACTCGTTATGTTTCAGGTTCTTGGAGGAATAGAAATCCACAAAACAACCATCAACTTCATGCTGGACAAGGTTTGTATTTTTAGACAATAGAATCTCCTATTAAGGCTGCAGTTCCACCAGAGCTGAGCTAAGCTGCGTTGCGAGGAATGTGTTTTACAAAAACCAATAGAATCGTTGCGCTGAACGTGGTCAGGCAAATGAAGCGTTTCTATTGGTTCTCAAAAACACATTCCTCGCAATGCAGCTTAGCTCAGCTCCGGTGGAAACGCAGCCTAATCCTATTATGGCCGCTCATAGTTAAAGCTCATAGTTAGTGGCATTCCCAGAGCCCTTGACTCTTTGAGTGTCCACTGTCCGGTATCCAACTATACACTATGGGGCTGTCCATTAATCATGTGAGGCTCGAAAGGGGGGGAGGGGTCCATAAAAATCACGAAATATCACAAGGGGGGAGGGGGGGTAAAGTGATATATCACGTGTACTTATTTTTCGGCAAGCGCGCGATACTCAACAGAAAAGCGGCGTTACATGTAACGCTGCTTTTTATTTTTAGTCACAAAGGCAGATACTTTTAGAAACGACATGCCAGCGGTGTGTATTGTACTTCTGTACAAAGAAAAAAGCTAAGGAACATGTAAATTTTTGTCACAAGCAATAATAAATACTCCAGAGATGCAGTGTTCGTCCTTCCCGCATCCTCACGCGACGATCGAACGGTAGATCGAGAGAGATTCTCTGCGTAGTGCGCGAAAATGATGACGCCGAGTGGCTTGATGAAACCGATGTTGATCTTTAACAAAGCACTGTGCCAACAAGTGACTTGCAAGATGCTTATCCAGTTATTGGTGTTGAAGAAAGTCTTGCTAATCCGTGGTCCGAAAATATTGTACATTAAATAATGTTCATGTACTAGTACAAAAAACTTTTTCGCATTTCTTTAATTATTTTATGTCAGTCAAAAACAAACTGCAACCTTTCTGTCTACCTCTGAACGTTTATTATAGTAGTCTTTAATTTTCTATAATAAAATTAGATGATACCAGTATTTTTTTATAAATAAAAAATAGATTCTTTGCAGGTACGAAAAAATACACGCGATATAGGAGGGCGGGGGGAGGGGTAGTCCTAAACCTCACCATGAGTCGCCACGTATCACCAAGGGGGAGGGGGGGGGGTCAAAAAATGCCAAAAAAAAACATCAAGTGATTAATGGATAGCCCCTATTCAAATTTTTGAATATAAAGGTGACTTTCTGATCATAGCCGCAAGCGACCGCGACCGACAAAAATCAAGTAAAATGCCGTAAATTTGTAGAAGAAACCTATAGCATAGTTCAACAAATAGTAGCATTTTATTTTAATTTATGTCGGTTGCCGCGTTGGTCGGAACCACGTCGGAACGGTACCTTAATTTAACTAGGGCCTAGGCAGTATGGTGAGTGGACAGTGGTAGAGTCTGCCGTCCAATGCACACTTGCACAGTCTAATAAATTAGGAGGTACATAGTTAAGTCCCGTATATTATGTAGGAATGCCGTATGTCCTGCCATTATTAATGTATTGTTCGTAATTCGTAATTTCGTAAATATCAAATATGTAAGGTCAAAATTGGTATAACGGCCTAATCGTTTTATCTGGAATGTTGTATGGAACTTATTTCGAATCAAAATATCACTTTTGGGTCCATACCCAAAGGGTAAAAAACCAGCCAAGTGCGAGTTGGACTCGCCCATGAAGGGTTCCGCAGCAGCAATAAGGTTTATTTCTATAAAATTAAAAGGTTTTTTATTTATTTTTATATTATTTTAGTAATTAGTTGATTTGATGAAAGTTAAATTAAGGTTTATCATTTATGACGTATAAAAAAAACTACTTGTTATAGTTTGTTCGTTTTATGATGATATGCTTGACACATTATAATTGACAAATAGTAGGGAAGTTACCTAAAAAATTAATCGAATAATTTGAAAATATCGAATCACCTCGTAAAGGAATTGCAATCGAAATTATCGATTTCGTACTGATGTTTCAGAGTGACGCCGGCGATTTAAGATGGCCGCCCTTTTTTATCGATTTGATTTCGATTCAACTGTGTCAATCTCTATTGACATAAGTTCCGTTTCATGCATCTGACATTTTTCAAATATTTTCGTAACAATAATTTTATACTCCTATTTCAAAGTTAATATTTATAATTTTATATCAATAAGTTAGCATTTAGCAACTTTTCATTTTTATTCATTTACAATTACAGGAAACGTTTATTTTTGTAGATGGAATATAATTTATTACATTCTGATTTTTTTTTGTTTTCTTGTAAAAAAAATCCGTAGCAAGGAATATGAGAACTGTCACCCATATCATCTTAGAACGAACAAACTATAGATCTCGTTCAAACCAATTTTCGTTGGTAGTTTTTATAATAATGTACATCATATATTTTTTTAGAATTATCATGCCCCTACTTCAGAAGTTAGAGGGGGGGGGGGGGGGGACGACACATTTTACCACTTTGGAAGAGTCTCCCTCGCAAACTATTCAGATTAGAAAAAAATGATATTAGAAACCTCAATATGATTTTTGAAGACCTATCCATAGATACCCTATGCGTATACTATACGCATAGGTTAGACGAAAAAAAATTTTTTTTGTTTCAGTTGTACCTATGGTAGGGTTACCAGATCCGAAACATAAGTTTTCCTGAAAAAATCCCTGTTTCAGCAAAAAATTCCTGACATTTTTGCAGAAAATTATATTATTTTACAAACTCGCGCGCGGCGCGTGGTAGTCTGAGTATGAGTGTTAGATGCCTTGTGGGAGTTGTGGCAGGATGCGGGGTGCAGCCCCGCGCCTCCCGCACCATGCGGTGCGCTGTGCGGACAGCGGGGGGGGGGGGGGGGGGGGGGGGCGCTTAGTATATAGGGGATTTCGGGGGCGATAAATCGATCTAGCTAGGAATCATTTTCATAAAATGTCACTTTTATGTGTTTTTTGAATTTTTTGAATACCGAGCGAAGCTCGATCATATAGCTAGTAATTCTAATGCATGCTTGAGTACTTTGTTTTCTTCCTTAGAATCAGTTTTCGAGCATAAGATAAACACAATACTTTATAAAATACAAAGGGCGGAGAAAAATGGCGGCCTCGCCCTAATAATAAAATTAAAATTTTAGGGGGGCTCTCGTACAAAAACACAACTTTTAGCTTATTTTTTCTCTATAACGGTACGGAACCCTTTGTGCGCGAGTCCGACTCGCACTTGGCCGATTTTTATATTTAAAAATTGAATGGTTACATTATATTTTCAGGTCCCAGAGGACCTCTACATAGAAGAGGGCGGAATATAAGTCAAGGTAAACCAAAATACATCATCAGGGAGTCATCCTATTATAGAACTTTCGATAGTGTATTCAAAAACCTAAGGTACCTACCAATAATTAGCTATGTCCACACTGTGCCTTTTTTGTTCATCAAGGGCATGCGTTATAGCGCAGTCAATGTGGCATGTGAGGCATGCCAGCGACTTTCGTTCGAGCGCGAGCGTTCTTTTTTTTTCGTAATTTCTTATGACCAAATAAGCCGCACATATTATTCAATATTTGGTGAACGCGCCAAATCAAAAATTCAATTAAAGAAAATGACGATGATGAAAGTGCATAATGTGGACATAGCTATTGGAGGCTTTATCTTACGTATTCTATAAATGGGATTCCTAACCCAATAAGGGTTACAGTACTTTTGTTATTCGTAGGTTACAGACGAACGGCACGCACAAGTGCCGTAAGGCAACCCCGCAAAGGATCAAATTGTTTGTCAAATTTTACGTGTTTGTCAAACAGTTTGATAGTGTACAGCTTTGTTTGAAGCGTTTGTCAAACAAACTACGTGTTTGATACTGTTTTATATTAAGAAAATTTGCATTGGCGTAGCGTTTGACAAACGTGTTTGAACGTGTTCCGCTGTATTTGTCAAACAAGATCTCATGATCTCAAACCGATTCTAGCTAATTGTTTGACAAACTTGTTTGATGCACGTTTGTTCGTCTGCGCTGCTGTTTGATGAAAACGTAAATTACATCAAACATGTTTGTCAAACAAAGATCGTTTGCGGGGTACTTTAGGCTGGTTTTAGTTTCACGCGGGCCGTTGGCACGGATCGCTCCGTAGATCGATTTGTATGAAGTTGTCACGCGGACCGTCGGTACTGATCGCTCCGTATAAATGCAATATGCATTACGCTGTAAGGAGCGTTTTAGAGTAATGCGGAGGGGTCCGTACGGACCCGTCCGCAATACTCCAAGGCTGGTTTTAGTGTCACGCGGGTCGTCAGTACGGATCGCTCCTATACGGACGCTTATCGCACCTTTGGTAGAACAAGGGCACAATTGCAGTTTTTGCAATTTTACAGGAGAGTCATTTTAAGATATTTTTTGTACTTAATGTGGTCTAGCTATGTTAATAATGTTCTAAGGTTGTTCTGCTTTGTATGACATAAACTATATACTATATTCTTTTAGGTGTATCGTTTACAAATATTAAAAACAGCTAGTTTTTTTTTAATAATTATTTTTCGAAAATAGGTGTATATTTATGCCCTTGTTCCACCAACAAGAAAATTAATAAGTAAATATGACCATATCTTAAGCTTTAAGTTTGGATAATTTTGGAATGAAAATAACGTGTTTTTTGTATAAATGTTTTATTTTCTTAAACATTTCGAAATCCGCAGTACTTTATCACAAAAATAGAGATCAAAACTCACTTTTTTCCTAGCAAAAATCTTTGGAATCGCTTTAAAAATTGTGATAAGATAACAGTATCAAAATAAAAGTAATGTAAAAATTTCAATCAATCTTTTAGTAACAGAGGTTTTACTTAAATTGGCATTATTTCTTATTAACACTCTTTGGAATCACACTTAAAAATAGGCTAAAATAAGATATCAGTCTAAAACTTAAAGTAACATAAAAAAAAATGAAAAAAATAACGTGAAAAATCACCATTATTTGAAGAATCAAGCTCACTTGCAACACCTAAAAAGATGACGAAACAATAATAATATCTCACTTAAACATAAAATAATTGATATATTTGTGCAGCAATTTTAATATCTTACCTGTTGTATTAACCATTGGAGTATTTTCCATTTCCAAATTGTTCTTTTCTATTATTACAATTTCATTCTTCTTCTCTAAATCTAAAATAGTTTTAAGCAAAATATAATTCAAGTAATCAATAAGTAAAAGAAAGAATGATCTAAAATTTGATATATTTACCCATGGTGACAAGCGTTGGTCTATTCACTGGTTTCAATATTTCGTATTGAAACAATTTTGGATCCTGATTCTCCACATCTAAATGAATTTTAGTTATAGATTAATTAACTTAGCAAAAATAACAGGTTATACATTTGATTTTAAAACTAAAATAATATTTTTACCTAAATCAGCATTTGTTATAGGTGTATCCATTATGTCATTGTCTAAAATGTTGCTTTCCTTAATGGGATTCTGACTTTGGATATTTTTATCAATCCATGTCTCAACCATTTTTTTAGCTGTAAAATCTTAAAATAAATTAATTTTAGTATATAAAATTATAGGTAATTAACTAATATAATAAGTCTATGAGATCCTTACCCGTTGACGAATTTTCGTTTGAAATTGTCACAGTCTTAAGGCACTCATCTCCTTCACAAAAAGTACTATCAGACTTGGGATCAGTTTCTTTAGTCTGATAATTACTTTTAGCATTAAGCATCATTAAAATTTTTTTACTACGCGATTCCATCTTTATTTTCTGAAAATTAAAAGATATTTTTCAAATCAAAAACATTTTATAAATCAATTTACGTTACTCTTAAAGTAAAGAAATTATTAATTGGATGCGGGCTCAAACTCAAATCCCATTTTTTTTGTATTAGGTCACTATAGTTGTAAACGTGCGAATAAAAAATTGAAAAGGTACATAATTGAATTTACCAATGATAATATTTCAGTTATTTGTATTAACAAACATTAAATCATAGTCTAATCCACATTAATAAGACTACACTTTGGAATGACAAAGAAGTAATTGTTATTAAGTCCATCCAGATTTGTTTGCAATTGGAATACCAAAAACACATTTACTTTTAAGACCATGGAATAAAACAAATCTTGGACAGACAAGGGCACAATTGTCTAAACGACTTTGTTCTCCCAATTTTAAAATCATAAACTAGGCATAAGTGTGACAAATATGGCTATGTCGTTCCAGAAATCAAAAACATTAAAGGGCATATTTACCTATACGGCGTTAGCGCTCCAAGTGACGGCTACCTCGGTCCCCGCCGATGGCACAACTGACCAATGAGACTTTGTCGCGCCAAGAGAGTAACAAAATGGCGCCAAAAAGACAACGCCACTATTTCCATCTGGCGGTTTTTTGAAGGAATTAAACGAATGTCTTTGTCCCTCCAGTTCAAAGGGCCTTTTTAAAGCATTTCTGCATATTTAAGTCATTTTGGCAATTTATGACAATTATGCCCTTGTTCTACCAAAGGTGCGTTATGTCGTTTTAGTATCGTCCTGACCGCCGCGGTGTACAGACGGGTGCAATGCTTCCAATGCAGCGGGTTATTTTAATTTTTTCCCCTATACATAAGAAAAAAAAAAAACGAAGGAGGAGTTAACTACATGTTCACCCTTTAATAGAGCAGAGAGCCGTCGCGGGGGAACTCGTGACATTATACGGCAGTTTGTACAGAGTACATTAGCAACATCCCCCCAAGCTTTATTTCTAGCGTCTTGGTTTTTATATAGCGGATCAGAAGCATCCCACAAACATCTTCTCAACCGAACTTCATCGATCACTCGGCTCGTGTCCACATAGGGATGATAATTATCTCGCCATGACTGTACTGAGGTGACGCGTGCGCTCACTAGCGAGAGGCGCGCAAGCGGCGGTCCGCGCGTTTAGCTCCGCGGCACGCCGCGTCGGTGACACACGAGAATCGATCACACGCGCCGCGAGCCGCGTGCCTGGGGGCATGGTAACCCCCAGGCTCGCGGCTCGCGGCGCGCGGCTCACGGCTCGCGGCTCTATGCTGACACACAGGCGATTAAGATCGTCGAGCCATAAGTCCGCGTACTTACTCGCGTGTCTGTCACCCCCTTTATGATGTTGATGCTAGAAAATAAGAAAAAAATCGGCGCAGCGGACCCGGCTTTAGGCCACGCCCTATTATTTTTTGCAAACATGTTATGATGTTGATGAACAAGCACGGCTCACGGGCGCACGCTTAAGGCTGCTCTTTCGAAAAAAGCGTACAGCTGAAACAACTTTTCATCGGCATTAACAGAGAAATTATATCTGAAAAAATAATTAGTAATCTACATGATATGATACGTAATTTGGTTTTGCCATATTTTTCTATCGGTATCACATAATAAAGAAATAAAAAACCAAATCACCTCCAAATCGTTAAATGAAACCACTTTACTCCTTCATTATTTATCAAAAGAATATATAAAAAATATCTACTGCTTTGCAATACATAAGTTAATAATTTGGTTTTTTTTACTTTTTTGAAATATGTATTATATTAAGCCTTAAAAAGGTTTTTTCTCCTATTTCGCCCTATCATGGACGCGGCGAGCGTCGTAACCGCCACCGTACAAGGCGCGCTGTTATGAATGTTATTTACGTCGATATCATATCATTTACGTCGATATTCGCACTGACAGACAATTGACCCGCTAATTTAGGGAGAGAGGGTCCTTAACGTAGCGAACGCCCTTACTAACAAAAATGATAGGCCACGCCCCTATTCTGTTTTACAAAAATATTATGATTTATGTTAAGATGTTAGAAAACACAAAAACACGGCGTTACGTAGCAGACCCGACTTTAAGATTGTGGTGTCTCAAGCGTGCGCCAGCTATAAAAGTACCATTATTTGCAGGTCCACGAGAACCGATACAAGGCAGGGGCCGTAATGCAAGTCAAGGTAATCTCTACTTAGTTTTTGCGTTTATTTGTCGTAAAGGCAAAAATATCGTAATTCGTAAAAACAATGCTTAGACTTAAGACTGGCCATATAGTTCAAGCAAATTAGCTAAAAATTTGGCAAAATTAAAGTACTACTTTCATCTATCAGGATATGTAGTTTATAGTGTAAAGTTAAATTTTTTCTACTCTCCCCCCCCCCCCCTCTCGTCACCCCCCCGCGCCCTCATCGAATCGAATATGTACCGAAACGTGGTATTTTCCACTGAAATAAGAAACCGTATTCGATACATAAAAGTATGTATGAACAAAATAAACCTTGATTTTACTACAAGCCTCTCATATAAACAAAAGCGATATCACTTATAGTTTCAGCGCAATCAGTCACCAAAAACGAGTGTTTTTAATAATTTATTAATATTTTTTGCTAAGTAATCGTTTAGTTTTTTCAATAATTTCACAATTTACGGCCAAGTACGGGAGAGTAGAAAAAATTTGACCTTACTCTATAACTTACATATCCTGATAGATAAAAGTCGTACTTTAATTTTGCCAAATTTTCTATACATTTGAATTTGCCTGCTGCCGACTGCTCTAGAGCGGTCGCGTTGAAGTCGTACAAGACTGCAACACGACCCCATCATGCAGCCGACTACGATATTTCGAAATACGACCGCTCAGTGAAACTCGACCGCAGAGCGACTGCTCCGACCGCTCAAGAACTGCTCAAGCGGTCCGTGGATTGCGGGTATGAATTTAGTATGAAAACTGCAGATCGCCGTGCGGGAACCGCATCCTGCAGTCGGGCCCGACTGCAACAAGCAATCCGCCTAATGGCCTGCCTTAGTAAAAAAAGTAGACGTTAAAAAACATTGTTATTTTCAGGTCCTCGAGAACCGACACGCGGGAGAGGTCGTAATTTTAGTCAAGGTATATGGATAATCTTTTCTTGATCCTTATCTTAACTCTTAATCCATCAAGCTCCATTAGGACACCGGTGACCGCGACAACAATAGAATAACAATAGGTTTCCAAGAATCCGCGATCAAAGGATTAAGTAATACCTCGATCGTGGGAATCGCAGACACAATAGATTTTCAATTGTTATGCGACAGCCGGGTGCCGCTTGGGGATTGATAGGTAAAATTGCCAAAAACTTAATAAATAATTGTCTATCTTATAAATACCGTGCTCTAATAATTGTTTTATACTTAATTATTATTTTCAGGTCCTCGAGAGCCGACAAACGGAAGAGGCCGTTATATAGGTAAGTTAAATGTAAAATCTACAAAAATATCTGTTAAGTTAAAATACTCGTTCAATAAACATCGTGTAATACCTTGTTTAAATTTTAGACAACCATCCATCACAACACCAACGGGGTAAAACAGGCAAGCGCGAGCAGCGGCCGAGGCATGTCGGGTTCCTGTACTTAATGAAACTAGCCGAGAGCGCCGACACGGATATAATACAAAATATTAACAAACAGTACGACGCTCTGCTAGATCTGCTAGCATCTCCAATAGACCGCCCCGACATTTACTTCCTAGTGCTGAAAGTAGTGCAGAAAGTCGTCGGATGCACGTTCGATCGGCTCAAAATAAAATTTCTCCTGGACCTTTGTAATTCGCAGTTCATTATTTACTTGCGAACCTATTTAATGGACCTGCCGTACGCGAGCGACGAAGACCAAAGGGCTAACAAAATGTACTGGCAGAATCCGGACGAATTTTGGGGGAGCCTCGTTGCATTCTGCCAATGTATGATGACCACGGCGCCCTCCGTGGCTAAGAGCAAGTGCCGGTCCCTAGTGGAGGACACGTCGAAACTCTGCCTGGAGAAGTTGAGCGAAAACCACTCGTACACGCTCCCCGACGAGCTCAGTTCCAAACTCAACGATTTGCGGGAGGCCATGAAAATTGTCGAGGAGAAATTGGTAATGTGCTTACTTCGTTCGGTTTAATGAAGATTAACTACCGCATTCAGATACATTTAATGACTATTAAACTTTAATTTAATGAAGAGTTTGACAGATAATGTATGTAACTTACGTCAAAATATTCGTCTCTGAGCGCCTTTTTACGTAGCTTTTAGTTTTACTATCGAGGAAATTGATTCCTAGGCAGTTGACGGACCAACGTCATGTGATCGGCTTATGTCAATTTAATGTTAGCTCTAGCTGTCGATGGGTTTGACTTAACGCAACGAAATTATTTAGGTCCGCCATCTGCCTAGGAATCAACTTTTCTGATTGTACGTTGTTGTTGTTATACTGCAGAGTCCAAGGATACGGCAGAGTTCGTACCTAGGGGCAGCCAAATTAAAATGGCCTATACTCATACAAAATATAAATCCGGCCGGCGGCCCTTTTCAGGTCAATAGTAAGAAAACTGTAGTGGTAGACCAAGAGGATCCCCCGGACGACTTTCGCGAGCTGAGCGTCCTGCCCACGAGAGAGGACCTACTGGTCCACAAGCCGTTCATCCGGCCCAACATCATCGACGGCGCCTACCGTGACGTGGACCACTACCTGGACGTCCAGTTCCGCTTGCTCCGCGAAGACTGCTTCGGCCCGCTCCGAGATGGAATATGTGAGTTTCAGAATTATGGTGCCTAGTTATAGTGTACTTATCTATATATATAAAAATGGATTTTCAAATGTGTTATTTGCGCTAAAACTCGAAAACAGCTGAACGGATTGGGCTGATTTTAGTCTTAAAATATTTGTAGAAGTCCATTAAAGTGACACGAAGTTCACCGGGACAGCTAGTAACTTATAAAAATGGTTGAATATACAGGATGTATAAAACTAAGTGACAATACTTTAGGGTGTGTATGTGTTGCACTGTTCCTTATAGAGAGTTCGACATGAAAGTAGAAGAGCTGTAAGACCAATTTTTTTCACTTTTGAACTTATAATACATCGGTTCTGTTTCTTTTTCAGACCAATACATTAAGGATCCAACAAAAAGGAGATACGATAATATACGGCAAGTACTGACTGAATCGCTTTCCTGTTTACGCAAACGAATAACCCGTTTATGACTTTTTATCCATAACACTGCAGGGTCAACATGGTTTTAACTTTTAACAATAGTCATACAGTCTTCTAAACATTCACCATCAATCATCCACTAACAAGACAATTCTATGAAGTCAAATTTAAATAGGTATAAGCTGTCACAAACTGGGGGTCACTGAAACAAAATTATTATTAATTGTTAATGAGGATACTCCAACATAAGCAAAAATCAACACATAGTTCGTGTGGCAAATAAAGTTATAATTTTGTTGACCACTGTAATTTTCAACATAATTTTCGATATTTTCAGGGTATATCACGACGTTAGATTCCTACGTCCATACATATCCAATTATAAAATTGGTACTGTGATTCAAGTCGATAAGGGAACAACGAAAAGATTTAAAAACGTGAATTGGTCACACAGTCAGAGGCTGAAATTTGGCACTCTACTTCTAATGACTAAAGACAATTGCAAAAGTTTCATGACTGTGACTGTGATGGACCGCGATAAATGGTACCTGGAGAACGGTCAAGTAAGTATTCAGGACCAATGGCTAAAGCTGTTTTCTTTATTGCTTCTCTACAGGGTGCAATTAAACCTTCCTGCCAAATTTTGATATATTGATCCTTGTTAAAAATAAAAATACACATATTTTTTCTGTTATAGTCACTCAGCACTAAAATGTGGAGAAATAGCTTCCGAAAGTTATCCAAAAAAACACTATGGACACGATGCGTCGCCCGCGCGTGACGTGCCTCCGCGCGCCTCTCCCCGCGCTATCCTCGCTCATTCCCCCGCGCCGTGAGTGACCGTTCTGCAACGATTTTAAATGGGATAAAATATGTCATTGAAAAAAATAACACCCAATTTTTTTTGGTTAAATGGACTCTCCTAATGATACCTAAGCCCTGGAAAATTTGGCAGGAAGGTTTAATTGCACCCTGTATAGAATCGCCGATCAAAATGTATGAAATCGTCGTAATATTTCGATAATATTATGAACATTTTTAAGCTATTGCTGCATAGCTATTATCGCAGGCTTTGAGCGCAAATAAACCTAATACCCTCCACTCCGCCCGGCATAGCAGTGCGGCAACGCTTTTGCGTTGCCGTGCATCATCTAACGTCGTTTCAGTCCGGCAGACTTCGGCAAGGAGTTTGTGTGCGTGCGACTAGACGTATGCAAATTATAATAATTGCTTAGGTTGAAAAAAATCCTATGCAATTTCCGTCTAACGGAGGTCCTGGGGAGGTTTCCCCGGCTTAGCTAGTCCCGACGCCGAGGGGAATGCTTCAATTTACCGAAGCCGTTCCCTTACTTTGGTAAAAGTCTGGTCCCTTTTGAGGCAGATAGGCAGGTCGTGGTGGAATTCCTGTGTTTGATAGATTCAGGGCATCTCTCCGCATAGTAAATTGCAGGTTTTAGTGGGTAGGTTGCCGACCACTTCCTCGTCTGGTGGGGTGGGAGGTGCTTTCAGCTAACTGAGACACATCCCCAATGCTGGGCACCCATTAAGGGTTCCCCTGGTTCATCGTAAAAAGTTTACTAACGTATGATCAAGACAATGAGGCACAGATTGTCATACAACTTTTGATAAGTATTCTTTATCAAGTTCTTGTTGTTCGTTAAACATAAGTCGAATTTGATTTCAGATTCCAGTCGAACTACTAGATTTGAACGTAGGCGATGAAATTTACGACGGAGAATCTTACACGATGATAGAGAGCGAAGTCTACTTCGAGCCGTATCAGCACGTGCTCCGGGCACTGCAAGACCCTCAATTCCCGAATCAGCTGGCTATGAAGAAATACATTGTGGACGTCGATGTGAGTGACCGGTGCACTTTACACCTCGTCGACACTACGGGGGCCTACCGTGAGCTCCTACAGCAGTATTACTTTTGAATTTCGAAAAAACTTGATCTCTATTTAAATAAACACTATCCTTTTAGGTCGTGCGAAATCTGATATTAAAGTAATACTGCTATGAGAGCTCACGGTAGGCTGGCAGGGCAGTAATATGGGTGCGCGTGCGCTGGACGCGTATACGCACACAGACACGTCTCCAGCCGGGCCAACATATGTGAGGGTATGCACCCGGAGCACACTTTCAAAGAACCCATTCTACTGTTATATACCATCCTAGCACTCGTAGCGCTCAATTCGCATTATGTGCTCATTTCAGGTCCAACCATCTCGACCCAAATACATAGAACACATCAAGGAGTATACATATAAAACTAAAAATGAGTTGGAAGATGATATAACATTTCAACCGAATAACGACGTGTGGCCGTCGTGTGACGATCTCGCTCTCGACGAGAGTCAATTTGAGGCATACAAGGTGGCCCTCACGCACGAGTTCGCCGTCATCCAGGGCCCGCCGGGCACAGGCAAGACGCACATCGGCGTGGAAATCGCCAAAACATTACTGTGGAACGCGTCGAATATCCGCGTGAAGAAACGGTACCATTGTATATTGCTCCTCGTCTGCTACACCAACCACGCCCTCGATCAGTTCCTGGAGGCCCTCCTGCCCTACACCGACTCCATAGCCCGCATCGGAGGCCAGTCGAAGAGCGAACGACTCGAGCCCTACAACCTATCGGCGCTCAAAGCTAAAAACAGGTCTCATACGTTCTATGATCTCAGAAATACGGTGAACGCTACGATGTCACGCCTGTCGTCGGTTCAGAATCTCATGAGTAACGCTCACAGCGGTGTCCTGAGGCTGCAACTGTTGGAAGACGACCCGCTGCCCGACGCCTCGATCAATTTCGTTGAAATCCACAATTTACATGATACTTATAGAAAGGCTCATCCTCGCACTCGCTCTGATCCGATGGACTTGTGGTTGTTCGAGGACATGAAAGTCGATTATGACGAGATTATCGACGCGAGGGTAATAGTCGGCGAAGTGCAGGAGTATGTCAGTGTGTCGAATTCTAAGGATGACGAAAGACAAAATCCATTTGCTTTTTCCTTACCCGAAGCCTGCAATGAGATTCTAAAAAGGGTAACGGCTTACGAGAAAGAGAAAGAGTTAGCGAAAAGAGTTGAATTACATAGATATATTGCATTTCTCCGAGGACGAATCAGATTATTTACAGTAAGTGCACGTTATATTTAAGCCGGAACTCTTCCGCTCGAGCCGAATATTACGGGAGGTCACGACATTTTTGGTAACGATATCCAAAATGACTTATTTTAGATTGACAAGATAAAGAGCAAATCTGTGATGCCAAATATGTCGGTCTGCCTGCGTAAAGTAGTTGCGTTCTCTGTATAGGGCGCCTGAAAACACAGTTATCATGACCAAAAAAAAAAATGATAAGGTAAATGGCTGAGTAAGTTATATTAGTCTTGTACTAGTTGTTCTCATATCAGTAGCGCAAAAACTGACCAAATATTCGGTTGCGTTATGAAGCAACGAGCGTTCAAACGTGACTTAATATTGTGACCAAAAAAAATGATCAGGTAAATGGCTGAAAACTACAAATCATAAACTGTCAGTACGTACTAGCTTATTGGCACCAAAACTGACCAAATATTTGGTTGCAATTCATATTTATCGGCGACCTATGTCTGAACGTATATTCTGATATGATGGTGTCGTGGTGGGCAATTTATCTCTTCCATGGCTGTTGCGAAACCCCTTGAGCTTGGGCTCATTTGTTTTCTACTGATGACCTAATTCTCTACACTTGGTTGGTGGTGTCGAGAGTCTGATGACGGAGCAGGGTGAGATTTCAGATTTTTTAGTGATTAGATATTTTAATCATCGATGAAAAGTTTCCTCACCGGTCATAAAAGCGTGTGTTTTTCGTTTTTAAACCAAGCACTTTACTAGTAAAATACTTTTAAAAGAATATACATTCAGACATAGGTCGCCGATAACTATGAATTGCAACCAAATATTTGGTCAGTTTTGGTGCCAATAAGCTAGAACGTACTGACAGTTTACGATTTGTAATTTTCAGCCATTTACCTGATCATTTTTTTTTGGTCACAATATTAAGTCACGTTTGAACGCTCGTTGCTTCATAACGCAACCGAATATTTGGTCAGTTTTTGCGCTACTGATATGAGAACAACTAGTACTTACCTAATATAACTTAGCCATTTACCTTATCATTTTTTTTGGTCATGATAACTGGGTTTTCAGGCGCCCTATACAGAGAACGCAACTACTTTACGCAGGCAGACCGACATATTTGGCATCAGAGAGTTGCTTTTTATCTTGTCAATCTAAAGTAAGTCATTTTGGATATTGTTACCGAAAATGTCGTGACCTCCTAATCTAGAAGTTCGCGGGTTCAAAACCCGCCGAGGGAACGAAATCTTTTCAATGTTCCGGGATTATGGATATTAAATATATTTACAATATATACATTTTTGTTAAAAGTATTGAAAAAATAATAAAATAGTTACCATTGTAACCGGTACGGCACGTGTACCATGCGTTTTAGAACTAACACGGGGCCAGACGGATGTTGTGTGAAGCGTCCATAGATATAATAATTTAATGTTATATTATTAATTATATATTTTTTATTCACTAGCTCTATACAGCTGCAGCCGTTCACTGTACCCAGTAGTCAGTACCTGTGTCTATACTGTCTACTGTTTATACATTTTAAAATTTCTCACATTGTGTATATTTTATAGAGAATGAGAGAACTATATTATCACCATGACGTGCAGAGAGGAAACGCTCGTAACTTAGATATGCCGGATTACATATACTTCAGATGGATGACATATTTCCGCTGGGTTGACCACTTACACGAAATAAAAAATCAGGAAATGATTAAAATTAAGGTAGGTTCGAGCTGTACCAATAGGTGGTTTTGCTGCTAATAGTTTTTTAAACTCCTTTCTTTATTCATCAGACGCCCACACTGACTACGCCACTGGTCTTAAACGTATTATGTTATTCAACTTACGTAAGTGTGTCACGTAAATAAGTGCCGGTTTTGAGAACTACCAGCGCCCTGTGCGCCTAGCATGCGCCAACGATAAAATTTTGTCTACATGTTTTCTCGATGTTTGATGGTTTGTCTCTTCATTGTTTGACGACCTCCGTGGCGCAGTAGTGAGCGCGTTGGTAGCTCAAGCCGGAGGTCGCGGGTTCGAGTCCCGCCGACGGAACAAAAAGTTTATAAAGTTCCTGGGTCATGGATGTGTATTAAATATGTGTATCATATAATAAAAATCTTAAATATATGTATAGTATAAAAGTATTAAATATATTTCTGTTGTCTGGTACCTGTAACACAAGTCCATCAGGTACTAACCACGGGGCCAGACTGACGTGGTGTGAAGCGTCCATAGATTTTTTTTTCATCTCTATTGACCCTAATGACATACATAAATTTTTATCATGTAGATCTCTCATCAAAATTAGCAAACCCTAACATAACATCACATTTTTATCGAGTTTTGTCAAGATGTTGACATTATGAGAAGAGTTATAGTTTTTAACTACAATCGAGAGTGAGATATCTCGTGTGACGCATGCTAGATTTTTTTCGGCGCCCAGGGTGGTAATGCTGAAAAAATTTACGCCCCTTTTGTTTTCCTTCAGCGCCACCCTTTTTATCCGGCGCCCTAGGCGGTCGCCCAGCGTCGCTCCACCCTAGCGCCGTTACTGACGTAAATGCTGGTTATATTTTATAATCCTCAGGTAGACCTTTTCTGTCGTTTTCTAGAAAGAAGCTTCCAAACTCCTAAAAGACTACGAAGAAGCAAAATTAGTAATGGACTGTGAGGTACTAAGGAAAGTGGATGTCATAGGCATGACGACTACTGGAGCTGCGAGACTGCGCAAGATGATACAAGACATAGGCCCTCCTATCGGTAACTTTACCTTTGGTGACATGTATTTTAGGTAACGTAACTGGTGACGAGCGGTCTGAGAGGCCGCTATCGTTTTAGGGTCTATTGCGTTGAAATTAAGTATGTTGGCTTACAGCCATGTTTAAGAATAGTTTGGCTTAGTGTAGGATAAAATAAAAGCATTTTGTACATCATGAATCAATTCATTAAAAGGAACTTTGATGTTACAACGAGAAGTAGTGTTGGTAAAAATATCATTAGCAATAATAATTAATTGTTAAATGCCTATTAGCAATTTCATTATTGCTAATGGGCATTATTAATCGTACTTGCTAAACAACACGATTGCCAATATTATCGTGCTTAGCAATAGTCAGCGATCATGATAAAAATCACGTCCGCGCTGTTTCGTTCGTTTTCGTTAGAGAATTAAGAATTGCTATTTTCCACTCGATGCGAAATAATACTCGATGCGAGCGCCGAGCGGTGCGATGCGAACCGATAATTTACGATGCCACGTTTTTAGCAAATAGCAAAGCAATAATACTTAGCATGCTGTGTTATCAAAATTAGCACGTTAATTAAATTAATAGAAAATAGCATTAATTCCCATTACTAATGAGAACTGTCTTTACAATCATGAAAATTAGAAGCGGGATGAAAAATGTCTTTTTATAAAATTATAATCAACATAAATCAAACAGTTATAATTTTTTCATAAAATTACAATAATCAACTGAAAAAAAAAGAAAACCTTTAATCACAGCTATCATTTCACAAAACTGACAATGGTCAAACTTTACTAATTCTGAAGGCTGATTCTCCTGCCATTGCTCCTGATTTGTTGATCGATGTACCCTAGGTCGTTCTCTTCGGATCCTGAATCATGATCATTTTGCTCTGGGATGTAATTTTCGACAATATTTTCGGCTTCTGGTTCAGTGGAATCCTTGTGCCTACCATCCTCCTATTCTATGAATTTCAGATAATGATAGCTGTTTTCTACGGTTTAACAATTCAATTCTGATTCCCTTCGCTTCTTGTTTGGATGACCAGAATTATCCATCGTAAATAATAGATGTAATTATTTTTTAACAAAAAATTGAACCCGACTTAAAAGGAAAAAAACAATATTCTTAAAATGACCTAAAAAGTATGAAATAATTCTTATTATTCATTAGTGCCTTTTTAAAAATTCGACTACATCTCAACGAATTCTGTACTCAATTTTCATTCTTTTGAAGTCGGTACCAGCCTAGAACTGAAATACTTGACATAGAACTTAGCCAGTACCGACTTCAAAAGAATCAAAATTGAGTACAGAATTCGTTGAGATTTAGTCGAATTTTGAAAAAGGCACTAATGAATAATAAGAATTATGAATACTTTTTAGGTCATTTTAAGAATATTGTTTTTTCCTTGGAAGTCGGGTTCAATTTTTTGTTAAAAAATAATAATTTTACTCTTTTTAGTTATCGACAAGACAAGGCTTTATGCGTAGATAACCACTACGAATATTAACTATCCATATTATTATATTACTGTAAGCGAAATTGTGGTAAATGCTTGCAGTTATCTAAGCAATGCTGCAATTTCCAAACTTTTATCTTTAAAGGTTCAGGAGTTCTGTTCAGTGCCTTTGGACCAAGAGACACCTTCGTATGAAATTTCTCTTATTCGTAACATATTATATTTAAGTTACTAGAAACAACATTTTAACCACTATGAGTGTTTTGATAAATTTCAAGGATTTCACTCGATTGCTCATAGATGCCATCATCAGCTCACCACTTTCGTAATCGTTATACAAAATTAAGATTATATCCTATACAACAACACAAGAATTTTGAAATTTGGTCCACAAACAGCGAAATAATCATCAAAAACATCTGCTTCGATGCAAAATATCACGAAAAGTACCAATAATTGGGTTATAATGTGATGACCCATGGCATAATTATGGTTGTGATGATGATGATTAAACATCGGATTATATGCACGATCAAAGTGCCGAAATATGCATGCAAGTATGCACGAAAAATGGCCGAAATATGCACAAAATATGCACAATCAAAAGTCACTTATTATTAAAATTGATTACTAATTATTTGACGAGTTTTCCCGTAGTGCTGTGAATATTAATGTGCCAATTTTCATCATTCCATTAAATCCAGGATTTTTCTTTTCTTATACAATACCAAACGTTTTCTACCAACTTTTTCCGATAATCCTAATTAAATATAAAAGACATGTATATGAATTATGGAAGGAGTATTTTAATGAACGATCGCAGTACAAAGGTATTTGGTACAAAAGTATACAAAGCGAGCCTCCTCATATACCCTGGTTTCATAGGTCAGGCTTGAGTCGGAGCCAGATTGTTGCTGCACATAGACTTCGTTCAGGACACATACCATTAAATAAATTTGCACATCTAATGCGTAAAGCTGATTCTCCTGATTGCGAAATGTGTGGAAGACCAGAAGATGTGCAACACGTTTTGATGGAATGTGTCCGATATACTCATAAAAGAAATGAGTTATTCAACTTAATTAAAGTGCCTCTAATGAATATGGGTATCTTCAATGTTATATTGGCTGAACCGGATTCTGATTATGCAAAATTATTGTACTCCTTTATTATAAGAAGTTAGTTTTAAGTTGATTAGATGGGATTGACATAGCCACTATGTGTGCTAAAATCCCTAAATAAAAAGAGAATTAAAAAAAAAAAAAAAAAAACTTTTTCCGATTGTGTAATCTTAGTGCCCATGAAAATTCATTATAGCTAAAAGTAGCTATAATGAATTAGTAAAAATTTAATAAAGATTCAATTTTTTTCTAATGTTGCCAATCACAGAGAAAAACTTTGTTTCTAGAAATAAGTTGTACTTGTTAAGCTAATTATGTATTCGGTGGTTGTACCTATCGGGACTATGAAATATGTAATTTGAAGTATTTTGATCTTTTGTACCTCTATTTCGTGACTTAGTTGTGTATTATTTATAGCTTGTTTGGAGACTACGAGGGCATAAAACGACTGAAATATGCACTATCAACGAAAAATTGCCAAAATATGCACTAACACCTAAAAAGTGCCATTATATGCATTTGCATATGCAAATATGCAAATGCATAGAATCCGATGTCTAATAGTGATCAATCAAATTGATGTGTTGGCTTATGCTTTCAGTTGTTTAAACAACGCCGAAATCCCCGAACCTGTATCTATAAGGATTGAAAAGTTCTGTTCGGTATCTTCGGACCCAGGGTATATATAACCTGGTGTGAAACAAATTTCAAGGAGTCCCCTCGATTCCTCATGGATCCCATCATCAGATCACCACTTTTGTGAACATCGTACCAACCTCGGATTTAACCCTGTATAACAACAAAAGAATCATGAAAATCGGTCCACAAACGGCGATGTTATGGTTGAACATATAAAATATATATATATATATATATATATATATATATATATATATATATATATATATATATATATATATAAACAGACAAACATATAACCTCCTCCTTTTTGGAAGTCGGTTAAAAAAATGTCAATAAGCGATGTAACGTAAAAAAGTTACGCTACTGGTGACGTAAGGTCTCAATAGGCCGCTATCGAACTTTGCATCCATATAACTTATCGATTTGGGTTAGTCCGTCGCAACTATCTCCTTCTACGGTGCAGGGGCAACCAAACTCAAAGCTACACAGACATTCAAACCAGGAGAGTGCGGGGAAGTGGGTGAAAAGACGTTTCACTGACGCCGTTCGGCCTGTGAGACAGCTTGTCACCAGTTAAAAGTTTATCTTCTTTTTATAAATGGCTCCATTTGTGTGTTGCCAATGTCAGAGTTATTATGGTAAAAACTTGTTTGCAGTTATCGTCGAGGAGGCAGCTGAAGTCCTCGAGCAGCACATTACAACATCCCTCACAAAAGATTGTCAACACCTCATATTAATCGGTAAGTAAGCGGGTGGCGGACTAAGGCGCAACGCAGACGACAGACTATTCGTGACGCACTTTTTAGTCTGTGGAAATAGAACCTATGGAATTATATGCAGTAACGCACACGACGCGCAAAAAGTCCTTGTGCGTTACTGCATATAATTCCATAGGTTCTATTTCCACAGACTAAAAAGTGCGTCACGGATAGTCTGTCGGCTGCGCTGCGCCTTAAGGTACAACTACACATGATCAAAACTGCACGCTTATTACTTATTAGCATTAAAACAAGCATGCTGTTCGAACTCGATACATTTGTTTCTATTAAGCATGCTTAATAAAAGAGAAAAACTGATCGATACTGCCACAAACCTGTTAATACGTGCCTAAACCACATAAATAAATAAGATCAGCATTCATTGCTCGGATTAGTAATGCTGCCTGCTTGAGATAAGTATGTGTAACTCATAACTGTACCTTAACATTATTCGGTCGGGTTATGTCAAGTCTATGCTAGGCTTGACATAAACTGACCAAATAATGTAGGTGCGCCATCAAGGGCCTGGTCCTAATGGTCAATACTCACTATCGGTGTTACTCGATAGTTTTTCTACAAATCGAGTAAAAATTGTCGTGTGAACTTGCTTAATGTTGGCTACATTCCGTCTCCTTGGTCGGACTGACATCTTTTGGCTCGAACGGTTCGGTGATAATACTGATGAGTGATAACTGAACGGCGCGCGTCACTCGATAGATTAATGCTGAATGTGTCGACGAAAGCCCAAGCCGTGGGTTACTCTACCTGATTGCTCGATCGAGTAAAACCGTTTATGTGAAAAAAAGAATAGATTTTTTTTTACAACTTAAAAATAAACTTAAAAACACATGTAGGTACTATCCTAGAAGTTGATTCCTAGTTAGATGGGGTCTCCCATCTGCCTAGGTCATTGGTCGCTTTACGTCAAACCCAGGCGACAGATCACAATTATTAACATAGGATTGACATGGTCCGACCAAAGACGTTGGTCTGTCGACTGCCTAGGAATCAATTTCCTTGATGGTACATTCGTTAGGCCTAGAATTTTTATCTTCTTTGTATTCTATGGCAAAACAATGTTTGCCGGGTCAGCTAGTAGCAGAATAAATTTCTAAGTAAATTTTGTAACTTCCAGGCGACCACAAGCAGCTGCGGCCGTCGGCGGCGCACATGCGTCTGGCGCGGCAGTACAACATTGAGGTGTCGTTGTTCGAGCGCATGATCCTCAACAGCGTGCACTCGCGCCGCCTGCGCGTGCAGCACCGCATGCGGCCGCCCTTCGCGCGCCTTCTCGCCCCGCACATATACCCAGACTTGCTCAACCATCCCTCAGTGGAACACTTTCCTGACGTGCGCGGGGTCACCGCCAACTTGTTCTTCTACACCCACGAGCACCAAGAGTTGGTGAGTATATAGGCTGTCTGCACCGCATGCGGCCAAACTTCGGTGCCTGCTCGCCCCGCACATATACCCAGACCTGCTCAACCATCCCTCGGTGGAACACTTCCCGGACGTGCGCGGTGTCACCGCCAACTTGTTCTTCTACACCCACGAGCACCAAGAATTGGTGAGTATTGGGTATAACAAAACTAAGTGATAATACTTTAAGGTTGGGTACCTTAAAGTATTATCACTTAGTTATATCCTGCATACCCTAAATCGAGCTCTCTGTGAAAGTAGCAGCTCTGAAAGAGTAAATTTTTTAAAACTTTCGTATGGGAAAATTCGTGACGCTCTGGTGCTTGGTGCTGATCTCTCGCCAGTCGGGTCTTCCGTCCCACTGGGTTATGAGAGTAAAAGGAAAAGAGAGTGTTTTTGTGTACTACGCACACACTTGAGCACTATAAAATTACTCCTGCGTAGCTGGCCTGGTTCCAATGAAACCGGCCACCGTCACCGAAATCGGTGTGGGAGCTGCTATTATTATATTATTATACAAATCGCAAAAAAAAATTTGCTCTTTCGGCGCTCCCACTTTTCCTTTTTTTGGGCGATTTGTATGGGCGAGCACTCCTGTAGTATATTTTTGCCCTCATCTCTATTTTGCCCTTTAAGTGTCGCGACACATCTGCAGAACCTTCGGCTTAATACGCTCGCATTGTATTTCAAGTTCTCTATGACACATCAGCGTAAATTACGCCGCGTTCAGTTAGCGCGTAACCTTCCGTCGGTGGAACTTTCAGCACCGTACGTTCGGCAGATGTGTTACGCTAAGTGTATCCCTACATTTTTCACAGGAGGAGGCTGACAGCACCAGCAAGAGTAACCCAAAGGAGGCTGACATGGTTCTTCTGTTGGCCAACTACCTCATGCAGCAAGGTTACGACGCGGAGGATGTCACCATCCTAGCCGCATATTCGGGGCAGATGTTTTATATGAAAAATGTAAGTTTGTAGGACAAAATAATGTTTTTTTTTGAAAATGAAATAAGGGGCAAACGGGTAACCTGATGGAAAGTAAGTTCCGTCGCCCATGGACACTCGCAAGTCGCAATATCTACTATTGGGAGGAGCATATATTTGAATCCCGTATGAGAGTCTTATATATTTTGAATCCCATTTATAATATAAATAAAAATGAATTTTTCAATCTTGTAAGTCTCGCTAATAATTACGAGGCTTACAAAATTATTTACAAAAACTCGAGATCGGCTGAACCGATTTGACTAATTATAGTCTTGAAATATTTGTAGAAGAAGTAATATTAATGAGACCCATTGACAACAATAATTTATCAATGGGTTTCAAACTTTCAATACATCATCATCATATCATTTTAGTATCAATGTAAACAAAACTCAGTCGTAGGACAAATATATTTAATTCCTTAATTCAAAACAAGACCTTAATTATTTGTCTGTTACAGGAAAGGAAGGGGTACACACACCTCGATCACGTCAAAATAACTTTAGTCGATAACTATCAAGGTGAAGAATCCAAAATTATTCTGCTGTCGCTCGTGAGGAACAACCACAACGACAGTATAGGTTTCTTGGGGACTGAAAATAGAATCTGCGTTGCTTTATCGAGGGCTAGAGAAGGTAATATTATCTCTTGTCTTACACACACACAATAAAATATATTTATAAAAAAATATTCAAAGTTTATTTTGTACTGTACAAGTATATAAAGAAATGAAGAGAAGATTAGTTTTTGTTGTATTAATTATTGTAGTCTTAATAATTGTAGTCATAATTTCATTTTCTCATTGTTATTTACAATTACAAGTATAAGTTGTAAGCCGCAATCAATATTTGTTGTATTCCAAGAAATTCCTCCATAAGACAGGCTACTTACTACACCTAGTTTGGACTTTGGAGGATTGAAATGCTCACCTGTACTCAATTTATGCTAATAAAGATATTTGATTTAATTTGATATTTTTATAAAAAAAACTAGAGAGTACTATTATTCGGTAGTATTAATTTATGTCAAGTCAATGTTGAATTGTCGAAAGGCTTTTATTTCGAAAATTACATATACACCGTTTGCTAGTCTTACTATATAACATTAATTTTACTGTTGCTTTTAGGCTTTTATATTTTTGGTAATATGAACTTGTTGAAGAAGAATTCCACTTTATGGAGTACGATTGATAATATTTTGAATGAAGACGGCCTCGTGGGCTCCAGTCTTGTGCTCCGATGTGAGAATCACAGGGAGAACACTACAAAGGTAAATATTTTTCTTCCTATATGGCATGTGCCACTCCTTTGTTAAATTAATATTCATACTAATGTAATAAATGCGAGGTGTGTCTGTCCGTCTGTTAAATTGTAGTTTCAATGATCAAAGTTTCAGTGATCATGAATGCGATACGTTCTCAGAAATGACAACTCGCTCGATCGGCTCCCAAGCATATTTTCACACGGTGTATGGCAAAACAAAGTTTGTCGGATGAGGTACTTAAATTATTGTAAACGCCTCCGTGATCCAGTGGTTTAGAGCGTGGCTCTTGGCTCGGAGTTCATGGGTTCGATTCCCGTGTTGGAAAAATGTTATTTTTGTTTTCTGTTCGGTTTAGCTAATATGTAGCTAATAGTTTGGTTTGGAAAATGCAGGATGATCGCTTGATTGTCTGACAAGTAAGATGATCCATGCGTTGGATGGGCATGTTAAAAGTCGGTCCTGCGCCTTATCTCTCGCCAGTCGTGCCGGACTTCCGTCCCACTGGGTAATGAGAGTAAAGGAATAGTGAGTGCTCTTGTGTACTGCGCACACACGTCTTGGGCACTTCAAAATTACTCCTTCGTAACTTACTCTGGTTAACAAGTGCCATTTTTGTCAAAACCTGATCTCATGCACCGAAAATTATGATTTTGATCTCATTCGATTTGGAATACCATCTAGATTCGTAGAACATTCTATCAAAATTCCAAGAGGGGCTGAAAAAAATGCAAAAGTTATAAACAATTAAGTAAACATAATTTCAAAAACTATTTAAAATTTGAAAATAGATCCTTAAAGAGCAGGAAATTTCCTAAAAAAAGTCCTAGAATTTGGAACCTTACCAATAATCCTTATAGCTTTAATTGAGCGGCTAATGTAACGGTAAAACCGCGTGGTTCGGATTTCGCGTGATTTGCCGCAATCTGCTACGTGAACTAAAAAAATATTTTAAGTGATTAAATTTTAATATTAAGAGCCCGGGTTACCCTCGAAATTCTCATACATACGTAATACCAAAATCATTTTCTCATACGAAAATATTTAACATGTTTGAGTTATTTTTCAGCTTAAAATAGTAATTACCTAGGTTCCTGTACAAAAATTAACTTCAAAATATTTGAACACTAAAAAAAATTTTTTTGTGTAAAATTTTTTTTACTAAATAAATACGTACTTACCTCTGTCATATCTATAGGTTACCATAGTTACAACAATGAATGCGACAGATAATACGTAACGAATGGTATAGAAAAGGATAACTATATGTTTTGACAGGCGCATCGGCGCGTCGATAATTTTGGAAAATATCCAAACAAAAAATTTATTTCTAGATGTTTTCGTGTACTTACGTGTTTCATCCTTTTTTACTTTAGTATCATAATTTTTACATTTTCTGAAAATGCAGCTTGGCATTGGCCCAACATGCAACTAATTCAAATTACACTAATTAGGTTGAATTGGCCGCTAAGACTGTACACGCTAGTGCGATATCTACCTTTTTTCATAATATTATATCATAGGTACCACCTCTTATAGAAAGACTTATGAGCAAGCGATAGCGCGATGTAGGCAACTCTTAGCGCCATCAGTTTTGAATTTTTAGAACTAACTTATTTTTAACAAATTTACGCATTTTCATCCCCTTACAACCCCTTTTTCCAGTTAAAAAGTAGCCTATGTCCTTTCTCAGGCTTTAGACTATCTGTGTACAAAATTTCATTACAATTGGTTCAGTAGTTTTGGCGTGAAAGCGAGACAGACAGACAGACAGAGATACTTTCGCATTTATAATATTAGTATACAATAAACAAATTGTGATAATTTATTTTTGTTGACGGATTATTCTTTATTAATATGTCTACTTAGTACACAAATTATTTTAATTTCTTTATATTAATATTTAATCAGTTAAAATATATTTTTTAGTTCACGTGTCAGAATTTTAAGGATCTATTTTCAAATTTTGATTATCTCAAATAGTTTTCGAAATATAAAAAAAACTGAACCCTTCTTTTTATGTTTACTTAATTGTTTATAACTTTTGCATTTTTTTTAGCCCCTCTTGGAATTTTGATAGAATGTTCTAGATGGTATTCCGAATCGAATAAGACCAAAATTATAATTTTCGGTGTATGAGATCAGGTTTTGACGAAAATGGCACTTGTTAATCAGACTAACTGGCCTGGTTTCAATGAACCACCATCCACCGTCACCGAAACCGGTGTGGGAGTTATTGTATAATTATTGTAAATATTTTAGATTTCTACGGCAGAAGACTTCGTGAAAGTGCCAGAGGGAGGGTGTCTTTTACAATGTGAATTCAGGCTCCAATGTGGGCACCTGTGTCCGCTTGTGTGTCATAGCTACGGCCGCGACCACACGCCAGTAAAATGTGACAAGCCGTGTGAACGGTGAGTATCTTGGCAATGTCCACGTATGATTTAGGCTGGCCGCACACACAGGTTTTCCATATATTCGATTTCCTAATGTAGAATTAAGTTTCGATTTCCTAATGTGGAATTCCGTGAGACTGGCGCAACGTTCATTTTTGTCATGTGATTTCCGAATTCGTGTATTCGGATATCGGTCCCCGTATCACGTATCTTGCGAGAGCAATGCGATAGCAATTATTGCGCGATAATTGCTCCAAAATCGCAATTTCGTATCACGTATCAGCCAAAACAATACGATTGCAATCGATCACTACACATGACACCATTGTTTTTATACCCAGCAATCGCTCGCGCAATTATTGCTAGTGGATTGTTGATCGCTATTTTTACGTGATAGCCCTGCCGATTGCCTGGAATCAGTAGAAAATACATTAGCTGGCGCACACACCGTGCGCAATTTGACTCAACTTGAAAGTTTTTTTTTTTAATTAGCCTATGCTGTCCCACTGCTGGGCAAAGGCCTCCCCCAGGGTCTTCCATTTTTCTCGCTCCTGCGCCACCGTTGGCCAGCCCGGCTGGTATGCCTCCAGCTCGTCGCGCCATCTCTTTCTTGGCCGGCCACGGTTGCGTCGTTGAAAGATAGGACACCTTAAATCTCAATTTATAGTCACAATAGAATTTAATTACAAATTATTCGACTTTTTTTTATAGTAACAATTATTTGGATAGTAACAATTATCATTTCGCTCCAAATGATTCTAACAGATATGGCGATACGTTGATTGGATTGAGTAAATATCCAATAGATGACGCTTTGTTAAAATAAATTAGGAGCTGGAATGGCCATCTAGTATTCTAAGGCAAGGCAAAGGTTTCTATTTAATCAGTTTTAAATATAAACTGATTAATTAATAGAAGCCTTTGCCTGTATATAATATGTCTTAATAATAGAAGTTTTTGTATACAGGTGTCACAAAACTAAGTGATAATACTTTAAGGTGTGTATGGGTCCCCTGTATAGATTTCACTGTGAAAGTAGCAGCGCTGATATAGTAACTTTTTTCTACTTTATCACAATAAAAAATTGCTCTTTCAGCGCTGCTACTTTAACAGTGAACTCTATACAGCGGGCCCACCCTAAAGTGTTATCATTTAGTTTTGTTACACACTGTATAGTAAATACTCCTTAACTATCTCTACTTTAATCCAAGGAGTGTATGTGAACATTGAAGTATGAATGAAATTAATGAAAGTTTCTTTCAGGCAATGTGAGAACGAGCACCCGTGTCGACTCATGTGCAGAGAACCATGTATATGTAGAGTGCGCATGACCAAGAAGTTCCCCTGCGGCCACGAGAACGAAGTGCCCTGCTACGTGGATCCCGAGAGAGGACGCTGCCACACCGAGGTGGAAGTCACGCTGCCTCAGTGCGGCCACCAGGTCCTTACTAATTTCTTTTTTAATCGGGCAAATGACCCACCACATTTTCCCACCACTGCAACTCCTGTGTCGCCAGGATCAACAGTAGTAACTGGTAACCAACTACGAAAATCCTTTGATAATATGATCTCAGGGGTGCCAGAGGGACAAGCTTAATCTGGCTTGGGACCCGCAACGAAATTAATCAGAAGAAAGATAGGAGTAGGAGGAATCTAATGTCTCTCCCTAGGTCCTTGGACCTTGCTTATGTTATAAACAGCCCCAGATTTATAAATAGGCCGTTACATGCTACGGCCTAGGGCAGGGCCGGATTTATATTTTTATTAGTACCTATTAGCTTTGTCCACATTGTGCCTTTTTTCTGTTCAACAAGGGCATGCCTTATAGCGCTGTCAACAGTGAACGTGTGGCATGCCTGTGACGCGCGTCAAAATCCACCCGCGTTGAATGAAAAGTGTCATAGCGCGCGCTACGATTTTAAACGTGCGTTACGGGCATGCCTCACGTTTGACGTTGACAGCGCTATAAGGCATGCCCTTGATGAACAGAAAAAGACACAATGTGGACAAAGCTATTTAGTATTTTCGTTAGTCAGATGGTATAGGCACCTTTAATTTCGCCGCCCCTATTTCGGCTCGTTTGGACTATTCGCTTTGAGTTCGTGTGCCGTCCACACTGTTGACGCTAAATTACACGTAATCTTACATTACACGTTACACTCGCCTGGACCCGGCTTTAGGACGCCAAAGGACGCTGCCGCTCATAGGCCATGGCCTATACTGCCTATATATAAATCCAGAGCTGGCCTAGAGGCGACAGCGTTCATAGCGGCACTACTGATTACGTACATGGGGCGACGGAAATAAAGTTGCCTACTCTCATTGAAAAATATAAATTCAGCACTGGTTATAAATAAGAAAATGTGTCTGACTGTCTGTTACCGCTTCACGCTTAAACGGCTGGATGAATAGAATATCTCTCTCTTCTATTCCTCCAGCCGTTTAAGCGTGAAGCGGTCATACAGACACCTCCTATTCCTCCAGCCGTAAAAGGCGCGTACGCACCCTAAAGTATCATCAATTTTTTTTTACATTGGTATAAGGAATTGCAATGCAAGAAATGTGTTTTCAGGCCAAGAAGGAGTGCTGGGTTGACATAAAGACTGTAAGATGTGCGGTTCCCTGTGACCATCGCCTGGACCCGTGCGGTCACACGTGCGTACAGAAATGCCACGTCAATCATGACCCACACCACGAGGAAGTAAGTCACAAATCCTTTTTATTTTATTTTATTTTAGCCTTTTTATCAAGCTGCAGTTTTCTTTAGTTCCTTTGTTGCTCCTCTACGATCTATCTTAAGCTTGTTTGCCCTTTTGGCAAAAGGCCTTCTCCAGGGCTTTCCACCTTTCCCTGTTCCTCCCCAGTCTAGTCCAGGTGCTGCCTGCTACCTGTTTTATATCATCTGTCCATCTTTTAAATTGTCTTCCCTTTTTCCTTTTTCCAGTTCTTGGGTACCAATCCAGGATGGTTTTACTCCACTTTTCTGTTCCTCTCAGTATATGGCCTGTCCACCTCCATTTTAGTTTTTTAACTTTGACTGTTACATCTTCTATTTTGCTATTGTTTCTGAGGGTTTCATTTCTTATCCTATCGTTTCTTGATTTGTTGAGCATGCTTCGTTCCATCGCCCTTTGACATATCTCTAATTTAATGTTTTGGGATTTAGTTAATGACCATGTTTGGCGCCCATATGTGAGGACAGGGAGAATAGATGTGTTATAGAGTTTCTTTTTTATGTGAGTGCTAATTTCCTTGTTTTTCATAACTTCTTTGAGGGACCAGTACCTCATTCATGCCTTTGCTATACGTGTTTCTACTTCTTTTTGCATCATATCATTTGGTGATATTAATTGTCCTAGATAGGTGTACTCACTTGTATACTCTATATTGGTATTGTTTATGTCATGTATAGGGCGTTTTTCCCAATTCGTCATTACCTTGGTTTTTTCGAAGTTAATGGAAAGGCCTACTTTATAGCTTTCTTTCTGCAATTCATGAAGCATTTCCTGAAGCATTTCTGGTGATGGTGCGAATATTATTATGTCATCTGCGAATCTTAAATTTGACAATGTTTCCCCATTTATATTAAGACCGTAATTTTGCCAGTTCATTTTGCGGAACACTTGTTCTAGCACAGCCGAGAATATTTTTGGTGAGAGGGGATCGCCTTGACGCGCTCCTCTTTCTATTCTTATTTCTGTGCCTTTCGTTTCAAGTTTGATTTTGGCTGTGCTATCTTTGTATACATTCCTTAAAATCCGTACGTATTTTTGTTCTACCCCTTGTTGTTTAAGACTTTTCCAGATGATACTGTGATTAAGAGAGTCGAAAGCTTTGCTGTAGTCTATAAAACAACAATACACTGGGATGTTATATTCTTTGCTTTTTTCGAGTATTTGTTTAACCACTAGTATGTGGTCCAGTGTAGCATAACCACTGCGGAAGCCCGCCTGCTCTCTTGGTTGGTTCTCGTCGAGGATTTTTGTTATTCTCTGCAGAATCACTTTAGGAAAAAATTTGTATAAATTAGATATCAGACTAATTGGCCTATAGTTATTTATATCGTCTTTGTCCCCTTTTTTGTGCAGTAGTATGATTTCAGATTCTGACCATTGCTTTGGTATTTCTTCTTTTTCCAGTATTTCATTAAAGAGATTTGTGAGTACAGGTGTAATATGTTCCTTGATGGCTATGAGTAGGTTGTTAGTTATTTTGTCGGTACCTGGAGCTTTGTCTTTTTTCTGTGTCTCAATAGCTTTCTCTACTTCTCTTTCCAGTTTTTTTGGGATGTCATTTCCGTTAGCGTCGTCATTTGGCAGCATTGTTGCCTTGGTTCTTTCCTGGTTGGTGTATAACTCTTTAAAGTAATTAGTAGCAGTGTCCATTATATCTATCCTTTTTGTCTTCTTTTTCCCTTTTTTGTCTTTGATGTTAGGTATCCATTCTATTCTGTCATTTAGAAGTTTTATAGCTTTTTTAATACCTCCTGTCTTCACTATGTATTTCTCAATTAAATCTTTTCTCCTATATTGCTTTTCTTTTCTAATGTTTTTCTTTATTTCCTTACTTAGTCTGCTTATTTCTCGTCTTGTGTCTCGTGTTTTGTGCGCTTGTCCAATCAGCATAGCTCTTGCATCAAGAAGTTGTCTTGTCGTGTCTGAAAGGTTTGTATTTGTTGCAGATTTGTTGTGTGTATCACTTCTTTCATTCATTGTTAGCACTTTTTGTAGGTAGTTATACTTATTTTGTAGCTTGGATGTTTTGTTTGTCTCAGTAAAGTTTGAAAGTTCTGTTTTTATGGCATCAATGTTCGGAGTGTTGCTTGCTTGCAAGTACTTTGTTATCCGGGGTATTTTGTTCCTTTTGGTAGTGTCTTGCACTTTGAGTTTAGCTCTTACCATCCTATGGTTGCTATTGAAGTTTATGTTATTAAGTGTTGAGCAATCTTTAAAACATGTGCTTCTATTTGTAAGGATGAAGTCGATTTCATTTTTATAACGCCCATCGGGTGAGATCCATGTTCATTTTCTGTCTTTTCTCTTTTTATATAGACTGTTAAGGATTGTGAGGTTATTCTCGTATGCTAGGTCCAGTAGCTTTTCCCCATTCCTAGATCTCGCTCCCGTACTGTATGGTCCTAAAACTGTTTCTTCCCCGTCTCTCTTGCATCCCAATTTGGCATTAAAGTCCCCCATTACAATTATATTGCTATGAGTGTGTTTCTTAATACATGCGTTGAGTTCACCGTAGAAAGTTTCTATTTCGGAGTTGCTTGATTGCTCGGTGGGTGAGTATATTTGTAGTATCGACCATTCGTCCTTGTGTTGGGGGAAGCGTATATTCAGGACTGCAATGCGATCCGATATCCCTATAATTTCTGTTATAAAGGGTTTTCCAATAAGAGGTGTTATTTTGATATTCAAAGAAAAATGCCATTTTTTATTATAAATCATCAGATGTTTATTTCATTACAAAGAGGAAGGTATGCCGTTAATATTGGAAAATAACATCAGGCAAATGACCACCACGGCCACGCTTACAGGACAAAATCCTTTTCATGGAATTTTCCATAACTAAATCGCAAAGTGGCTGCTCTATGTCCTCGATAGCCTCACGAATTCCATCTTTGAGGTCTTGAATCGATACTGGGCTGTTGGCGTAGACCTTCTCCTTCACGTGGCCCCAAAGAAAGAAGTCGCAAGGTGTTAAATCACAAGATCTCGCTGGCCAATTGTGATCACCTCTTCGAGAGATAACACGGTCCGGAAACTTTTCCCTTAAAAGATCAATGGTTTCGTTGCTTGTGTGGCACGTAGCGCCGTCTTGTTGAAAGTGAACGTTGTCCAGATCAATACCATCCAATTCCGGCCAGAAAAATCGTTAATCATCTCTTGATAGCGCAATCCATTCACCGTAACTGTTGCGTCAGCCTCATTTTCGAAAAAGTAAGGTCCAATGACTCCGCCGGACCATAAACCGCACCAAACAGTCACACGTTGAGGATAGAGAGGCTTTTCAACAATAACTCTTGGGTTTTCTGAGCCCCAGATGCGACAATTTTGCTTGTTGACGAAGCCACCGAGGTGGAAATGGGCCTCATCACTGAAGATGATTTTTCGATGGAATTCCGGATCATTTTCATGCATTTCAACGACCCAATCAGCAAAGTCACGACGTTGTTGATGATCGGCCGGCTTGAGTTCTTGTGTTAACTGGACTTTATAAGCCTTAAGACCCAAATCTTTATGCAAAATACGGTGTAATGACGTTTGTGGAATACCTAATTCCAAAGAACGACGAGGAATGGACAAACCTGGGTTTTCTTCAACACTTTCGGCTACAGCAGCAATATTCTCGGCTATTCTTGAGCGACGTGCACGGGTTTTATTCTTCTTATCACTAACTTGTCCCAACAGCTCGAATTTTTCCACCAATTTCTGTATTGCGGTCCGACAAGGTGCTTCACGACGACCCAAAAATGTTCGAGTTTTACGAACCGTCTCTGCCAAATTTTCACCATTTTTATAGTGAATTTTAATAATTTCAATGCGTTGTTGAAGCGTGTATCGTACCATTTTTATTAATGGCGTAGTTTCTACTTGTCAAATGCCAAGAAATGACAGCTTCAAAAGTGACATCTACCGAAATAGCGGGCTATTCAAAATAACACCTCTTATTGGAAAACCCTTTATTTTCTCTTAAGCAGCTTTTTATGATGAAGCCTGTTCCATGTTTGCCTGGTTTATCGCTCTTGTAGTACAGAATGAAATCTCCATAGTCTTCAATCTTTTCTCCTTGTCTCCGTATTTCACTTAAGCCAATAATTGACCATTTAACTTTCTCTAATGCTGCCATTAGCTCTACTAACGGCTGAACCCAATATTCGATCCTAATCCATAGATTGAAATCAATCTCTTAGGATCTCTAATTACCTCTTAGGATTGAGTTATTGAAGATGGTGGCATCATGTGCAGACCCCGGCCACCGAGCCACAACATTCATTAACCTCAAATCTGCATCACAGACTCCTTGAACATTAATAGAAAAGTAACCTTTTCTATTTCGAAACTCTTCGCCTATTATGTGACCTAAAAATAAATAATAAGTAAGTAATAATTATCACATTCAATTTGATCAGTGATCATATTAGGTACATAATAATAACTTTAATATTTGTACTTATATAATTTGATAAGTGGGTGTTACTTACACGGTGATTGTATGCGAATATGGGTGCAATCTATTGCACCCAAAACACGAGGAAATCCAGCTATCCTGTAAAATTTCTCAGCGCCATTTTGGTGGACAAAAATTTATTTATCATACAATCTGGCAATTGCTGATGGTATGTCCCTCACTATTCTACTTGCAGTGGATTTGGACACTCCAACAAAATCGGCCACAGATATTAGCATTGTCCCTAATGCATAAAAACGCAAAAACAATAATAATTGATGAAGCGGTGAGACTCCATAGTTTCTGCAAAGAATTTGAATAACACATTATTTACCTATAAGTACATGTTTAATGTATATATACCTAGTAGATACGGTTTTATTCCTAGACATAACTTACCTTGACGAGGTAACACGTATGAAAGGCATTATTTCATTTAACAATAATTCCACTGCAGGTTTAGATAACCTAAACCTAAAAGTAAAGTCAGCTTCATCGAGACTCTGCATATAGTTAATTCTTCTCATCCTACGCGAACAGCGTCTTGGGGCATCTTCTTCATCACTCGAAATCAGTATGAGATCCTAAAAATCACTACTATCACTGCTCTCATAGACAAATCCATATTTTATACAGCAAAACCGAGAAATTCTTAGGATTGCAGATTTGGATCAAAAAACCGATCGAAAGAAACGTCAAAACTGTGAGATAGGTTATGAATACACTCGAACTGTCATTCTCAAACGGAGGGCTATGAAAAATCATAGAGCGAACCTCCCATGGATTGCTTGCAACCACAGATTGTAATTTCAATCTGTGGATATGTCGCAGGGAAAAGAGGATATCAGGGATTTCACGATATCCCTAGGGAAATCACGAACTCCCGGTAGATGCCGAATTTTCTTGTTTGTTACGTCTTCTTACTAAAAATATCTAGTGATATGTCAATTCACTAAACTAAATCTAGTGAAATGTCAGAAACGCGTATACAGCCGAATAAAAATCGAGCCACTTATCGCTCTCGCTCGCTCTAGTTCCCACACGTGACACGGGCACTAGTGGGAGTGAAACAAATGCGTCGCTCGAGCTGGCGCGGCTCGTCTAGACTGGAGACAGACAGACAGACAGACTAACCCTTTGGGTACGGAACCGTAAAAACTAGCATAATCGAAGAGCTGGAGTACCTGTAGTACCTGTGCCTGTACAAGAGCCTAACCAAACTAGAGATCGACATGCCGCCTTTACAAAAAATATTCAACTTGGTCGGCCGCTTCATTTGACGTAAAAAATCAAAGGTCTGAAGTATCTGATGAAGAACCCTCAGTTGGTTTTAACTGTATGATTCAGAGATATGGTGATGCCCCCTCAGATCTGCTATAGTTGCAACTTGCATTACATGTGTGATAATAATAATAATAACTCCCACTCAGGTTTTGGTGACGGTGGCCGGTTTCATTGAAACCAGGCCAAGAGTAATTTTATAGTGCCAAAGTATATGCGCAGTACACAAGAGCAATCTCTATATTCCTTTACTCGCATAACCCGGTGGGACGGAAGACTGACATGACCGGCGAGAGATCAGGCGCAGGACCGACTTTTTACATGCCCATCCGACGCATGGATCATCTAACATCTTACTTGTCAGATTCAGATGTTAGATGATCCTATCAAAGTACCCGTGTGTATACTAGAGCAAGCGAGAGAAATGCGTGGCTTGATTTTTATTCAGCGGTGTCCGCTTTTCTGACTTTTCACTAGATTTAGTTTAGTGAAATGACATATCACTAGATATTTTTAGTAAGAAGACGTAACAAACAAGAATATTCGGCATCTACCGGGAGTTCGTGATATCCCTAGGGATATCGTGAAATCCCTGATATCCTCTTTTCCCTGCGACAGATACATTATTGGCACACTCAAACACAAATATGGATTCAAATATCGATCTTGGATTGGTAAAAACGGATTAAGATCGTATATTGGGCTCGGCCGTAAGTTTGCATCTAATCTTAATGTTCATGTTCATAGCAACTTACAACGTACTGAACGTTGTAAGTTGCTATGAACAGATCTTTTGTTGCTCTTGTGTTTACTGGGTTAGAGTAATTATTTTTGTAGTTTTTGTTTAGGTAGGTGGAGTTTGTTATATATATTTGTTTATTTTCCATTGTTTTCTTTTTATTTTCCACTGGAGGGTGACTGTCTAATTCCCCACGGTGACCAGCCGGCTTGGGGAATGTTGTATTTATTTGTTGTGTTGTAAACTGTTGTGTTGGCATATTGCCGGTTCCTTGTTATTTGTTCCTTGTTATTGTCGTTCTTGTTTAGTTTCTAAGATATGTATTTTTTTCTGACAGTGAGTATGCTCTCTCGCGCATGAGGTGAAATGCATCCTTCCGTATAACCTTAGAGAGATTTTGGTTTATGCTTAGGCTCGGATCACTGGAGCTGGGTGTCTCGGAACTTTTCCTTTTCTCATTTTCGTTTGTGTGACCAGTCTTTCTTTGTTTTTTCTGTTGCAAGGCTGATTTAGATAAATCATGGGTTATATACGTATTTAGTTGCATTTTCTTTTTGTTCTTGAGCATTTCAATTTTCTTTTGTTGTGTAGTGGTTGATACTAAGATTGGTCGAATTTTTCCTTCCCCTCTTTTTCCTAAACGATGCATTCTATTTATATCTGAATTCTCGAGTACAACATCGATATCACTTAGCGTTGACTTCACCAAGTTTGACAATTGTTCGTAATTTTCTTCCTTGGATTCTGCGAGACCATGTATTATCACGTTATTTTTCCTACTGTTTAGCTCCAAAAAATCGATATTCTTATTAAGAATATCTATTTCTGACTTTAGTTTTTGATTTTCTTCAATCAGCGGTTGGATTATAACTTCCACTTTTTGTAAAACTGCCGTAGTTACATTCTTCTTCTTCTTCTTTGGCGTAAGCCTCCCCGTTTAGGAGTTGCCAGCGTCAGAGTTGAGGCGAAAAATATGTACAGTTATAACTTATAACCACTCTTAAAACATATTACACACAGTTACATTACACACACACACACACATAGTTTTACATTATTTGTTATCGTTTTGGTTTGTTGATTCATTTCTTCCTTCATTTTTGACAATAGCAGTGACATTTCTGGTGGCAGTTGGGTTGCCATAGTTGTTTGTGGTGCTTTATCCATAGAGTAGCAGGAGACTTGGATGTTTTGTCATTGGTCGTGTCTTTGGAATTTATGTATAGTCTGTGGTTTTTATTTTTGTAAGTTTGGTAGCACTTGTGTTGATTTTTAAGTTGTCACTTTGCGAATTGCAATTTGCGATTTTATTTTATACCCTCCTATCCCAGAAAAAGTTCTGCTAGCTTCGTATTGCAAAACGATTTTTTTTTCTTATTTTCGTCACTTTCGATTATTTTTATTAGATTTTATTAGTCCTTGATTAAGTTGGCACTTATAACACTTTTATTTCGCACTTTGACACTGTTTCGCTGATTAAAATGCACTGTTTTCTATTTTTCGTAGCGAGCGTTGCACTATGCGTATAAACTGTATGGCGACCGGAACCGGAAAGAACAAATCCTTACTAATAATTAATGCCGTGTATTCCCAGAAACGGACGATTTTCAAGATTTAAAAGTGACAGGAGACATAGAAATATAGTAATTTAAATTCTGAAAAAAATAGATGTGTTAAGGATCTAACACAGTGGAATGTATATTCCAATACACAATATCATGAACTTCACTCGATAGAAAAAAATCCCAAAGTTACCTCTTCTTTTAACGAAATTTTCTTACTATGTCCAAATTATTTGGAATTTTCAGATAATTTTTGTACTGAATGAAAGACACAGAATATGTCTAGGGACTCGATTTTTCGACTCGATTGAATTATGTATAAAATAACGACGATCAAAAAACTATAAAATTGCAGGCGCAAAGGCTTGGCTCGTGCGCTCAGTCGCGCTCTGGCGCTCTTTGACGGCGGACCGTACAACTTTTTCTTGCAACATTTTGAATACATATTTTTACAATTTGAGAAATAATTTTAACATATTATGCAAGTGGTTGATCATTGCTAACAAGTGACGCAAAACAAGTCCAAAATAGGCTCGATAGAAGTACCTTAGAATTAGCACAACAACCGTAAATACTATCGTCTATCATACAGTATTGTAATTATTTGTAGATAACTCCACCGTATTTAAATTATTTTGTATATTTTATACATTATAGACTCGCAGTACGTACATATGCGGAGGCATGCCCAATGCCCACCTGCAA
Source organism: Lysandra bellargus (assembly GCA_905333045.1). Taxonomy (NCBI): domain Eukaryota; kingdom Metazoa; phylum Arthropoda; class Insecta; order Lepidoptera; family Lycaenidae; genus Lysandra; species Lysandra bellargus. Next base: position 7,099,518 of record HG995358.1, read on the forward strand.
CATTTTCTTTGCATCTCTGACTGTCTAATTACTTTTTAACCGACTTCCAAAAACGAGGAGGTTATATGTTCGGCTGTGGATTTTTTTTTATTTTTTTTATTTTTGTATGTTCAACGATTACTCCGCCGTTTGTGAACCGATTTTCGAAATTTTTGTTTTGTTGTATTAGGTTTCACTCCAATTTGGTACCATGTTCACAAAAGTGGTGACCTGATGATGGGATCCAGGAGTAATCGAGGGAACTCCTCGAAATTTATATGGAAACATATGGTGATTTTGGTTTTATGTGAAGTGTACTAAGAATATGCTACCAAAAAGTCAAATATTGGGTCAAGGTATACCATGGTTTCGAAGATGCTGAGAGAACTCCTGACTCTTTATAGATACACGTTTGGGAGTTTCGGCGTTGTTTTAAGAACAGAAAGCATATGCTACCATGCAATTCAAATTCATCATCATCATCATCGTCATCATCATCATTACCACGTCGTGTTAAGGTCACCAATGTCTCATGGCACAAAATAGATAATAGTACAAGGCATAGGTATGGATACAATAATAATAATTATGTACATAACAACACCAATTATTATAGGCTGTTTAATATACACGGCGGTAGGCGCCGCAGAGGCAACGGCGTCGCCGCGCGGCGCCGTTAAACAGCCTATAATAATTGGTGTTGTTATGTACATAATTATTATTATTGTATCCATACCTATGCCTTGTACTATTTGTATTATCTATTTTGTGCCATCGGACATTGGTGACCTTAACACGACGTAGTAATGATGATGATGACGATGATGATGAATTTGAATTGCATGGTAGCATATGCTTTCTGTTCTTAAAACAACGCCGAAACTCTCAAACGTGTATCTATAAAGAGTCAGGAGTTCTCTCAGCATCTTCGAAACCATGGTATACCTTGACCCAATATTTGACTTTTTGGTAGCGTATTCTTAGTACACTTCACATAAAATCAAAATCACCATATGTTTCCATATAAATTTCGAGGAGTTCCCTCGATTACTCCTGGATCCCATCATCAGGTCACCACTTTTGTGAACATGGTACCAAATTAGAGTGAAACCTAATACAACAAAATAAAAATTTTGAAAATCGGTTCACAAACGGCGGAGTAATCGTTGAACATACAAAAATAAAAAAAAATAAAAATAAAAAATATCCACAGCCGAACATATAACCTCCTCGTTTTTTGGAAGTCGGTTAAAAAGAAAGTTTGCTTTGCTAAGCTAAATAAGGTTTTTGCAAAGTTTTTAGAGATTAACGCTCGTTGTAACCAAGATTAAAGGGTTTGGGTGGATTTAAGGGTTGTATTGAAAAGTGTGTTAAACTTACTTGTTGTGCGTATTTAATTTTTAGAGAAATAATAACTTTTAAGTACTTAAAAACTTTTAAATATCTCCAAAAATGTGTAAAATAGACCGAAAATATTTTTCTATATTTGTTGAGAATTTATTTAAGCTAAAACATTAAATGCATCGACAAATGAAAGACTTTTTCTAGTCTTTGAAATATATTTAAACTTCCTACTTAAAGCCAGAAAAAAAATTGGGTGCTACAAATCTCACGTACATACTAAAGACGCATGCATCAAAGTACGTGAGATTACGCTGTACCGGTGAGCATAAAAATAGGACGAAACTAGCACTATCGCGACTGTACATTTTGTCATTAACAAATGACACTAATTTGATTTTACTTTATCTTTGTACGGTAGAACTCAATAAAAATGTTTACCGTGTAAATTATCAAAACGGGCAGATTTGATTGTTTAGGGCGTGTTTTCGTTTTTCAATAGTATCGAACGTACCAGTTTCGATTATGTACGCTGTTTTTTCATAAGTATATAATTTCTGTCGAAAATGACCGTTTCGATTTTATACGTGGTATTATAAATAACTAGACGTTCCGCGCGGCTTCGCCCACGTGAATTAGGTATTTCACAGAAAAATTAGTTCACAAAAAACCCTATGACCTTTCACGTGGTCTACTACTTCTTATCTGATCCAAATAAGAGAAAAAATGCTTTAGTAGTTCGTGAGATAAGCCCTTTTCTAATAATTTCCGCCGTTTTTTCCACATTTTCCTCTATTTATTATATAATATATAGCCTTCCTCGATAACTGGGCTATCTAACACTGTAAGAAAGTTCAAATAAGCCCTTTCATATAATTTCCTCTGTTTTTTCCACATTTTCCTCTTATTTATTTGCTCCTACTAGTATTGGCGTGATAAAATATAGCCTATAGCCTTCATCGATAAATGGACTATCTAACGCTGAAAGAATTTTAAAAATCGGACTAGTAATTCCTGAGATTAGCGCGTTCAAATAAGCTCTTTCATATAATTTTGCCCCGTTTTTTCCACATTTTCCTCTATTTCTTCGCTCCTATTAGTCTAAGCGTGATAAAATATAGCCTACTAGCTGTCCCGGCAAACGTTGTTTTTCCTGTTTTCCCTGTTTTCCTGCTTTTCTCTTAAAGTTTTTTTATTTATTTTTTTATAAACCTCACGAAACCTTTCTAACGAATACAAAACCGTGGAAATCGGTTGGTGCGTTCTGGAGTTATAGCGTCAGGAAGGAAAACCCGACTTTTTTTTAAATGAAATAAGGGGGCAAACGAGCAAACGGGTCACCTGATGGAAAGTAACTTCCGTCGCCCATGGACACTCGCAGCATCAGAAGAGCTGCAGGTGCGTTGCCGGCCTTTTAAGAGGGAATAGGGTAATAGGGGAGGGTAGGGATGGGAAGGGAAGGGAATGGAATAGGGAAGGAAGGGAATAGGGTAAGGGATTGGGCCTCCGGTAAACTCACTCACTCGGCGAAACACAGCGCAAGCGCTGTTTCACGCCGGTTTTCTGTGAGAACGTGGTATTTCTCCGGTCGAGCCGGCCCATTCGTGCCGAAGCATGGCTCTCCCACGTATAACCTTCCTCGATAATTGGGCTATCCAACAGTAAAATAATTTTTCAAATCGGACCAGTATTTCCTGAGATTAGCGCGTTCATACAAACAAACAAACAAACTGCAGGATTATAATATTAAAAAGATTATATAATATGCAAAAGTATATATTATATCTGTCTATCTGTCTGTTTCCTCTTCACGCCCAAACCACTGAACCTATTTTGCTGAAATTTGTTATGGAGATACTTTTAGTGCCGGGAAAGGATATAGGAATCTTTTTTACGTAAAAATGTACGGTTCCTATGCAATCAATAATTTTTTAAGAAAAGAAGTTACGGTCGTAATCTAGTGATTAATAAACCTGGATTTTTAATGAAAAAATATTTTTGTATGAAATGTCATCTATTTTTAACGATATTAAAATATTGTATGTATTTGTCATTCTCTCACACCCTAACGAAGTAACCAATCGACTTGATTTTTGTCATAGATTTATTTAAAAGGGCAGAGAATAAAATAGGCTTCTTTTGGTCTAGAAAAACATTTTCCCAAGGGAAGCGCGATATACTGAATCTATGTTAAATTTTTAATGACATTCTAAATCGAAAACAGTAAAATTAAACACAGACGGTTTTCGTTTATAATAAAACAAACCTACGTCTCCATGTTGACAATTAAAAATTTTTCGAAAGTCAAATGTAGCACATAATCCATCAATTTCAAAAAGTCTCGTTCTTGTTATTTTTTACTTATGTCATTTTTTTACTCCTTGTTTTTTTTGTACCTTGTATCTGTCTGTGTAATATGTGTATTTAAGTGTAGTGTGGTATGAATATTTGTTGAATAAATGTTCATTATTATATAAGAATAGGCATGATGACTTTTCTTTCTTATTGGGAATTGAAAGGTCCTTGAAAAATATAAACATCGCTGAAAGAATAACTCTGATAGCTTAAAAATTCACCAAGATATGACAATTCAAACATCTCATAAAATAGACCTGCCCGAAACGCTCCATACAACGTGCAACGAAATTATGACGTCACTCTTTCGTAGTTTGTACGCATTGGAAGAGAACTTTGTCCGATAGGTATTTTAAATATTGCGTTTATGAAAGTGGTTTCATAACAAAAGTTGCTTTTGATTGCTTCGAATGGTATACAAATATTAAGAAATTTAATTGAAAAAAAAATCGACTTGAATATCCAATTTTGAAGCCGCATGACAAAAAAAAATACAAATACTATCAAGTGAATGCTTAGGAACACTTATTTTTTAACAACCATGAATAAAAAGTGTAATTCGTATGTATAGGTTTGTCACTCAAAAATCTGTCATCTTTCTTTCTGTGTAGGTATGTTGTAGTGTGTGTGATGTTTTATTTGTTAAAAAATGTAAGATAAAAGGATAATTTCAAAATAATATTAGCTCGATGCACTCCTTCACCATATAAACTAGGTATAAATGTGCAAAATTTCATTTACCTAAGTTATGTTTTCCCATTTTTCGTCAAAAGGGATACTAAGTTTTTCTCTTGCGTATTAATATATAGATATGAACAGGATGTTTTATCTACACAAAGAATGGGCCAGCTTTCAAACTAAGGCAAGCCCTTCGTCAGTACATAGACATCATTAATGTTGGCATGAACATTGGATTTCTTATTCCTAAGTAGGATATCTGTGATAAGTGTCATAGTTATTCTTAACATAATATGTTTTCGACAGAAGAGCAAATACTGGCTTATAATAGGCAACTACAGAAACGGACACTAGCAAGCGAGATGAAGAACAATGTGTGGGTTACATTTGACTTTCAAAAACTTTATGTGCTACATTTAACTTTCAAAAATTTTATGTGTTTAGCTTAACCGTTTTCGATTTAGCTTTAAAAGAATGTACATGCTGTAAGATAGGTTTTGCAAATAATATGAGTAGGTATTCGTAGCTCATTTTTCGATTTAGGGATCGATTTGTGAAATATGAAGTTTTAAAGTGGAAAAATCGTTAAGAGTCTCCACCCTTCTACCAGCTAAACGGTTGCTTCTGAAAATGTAAAAAAATTCAAGGAAGTAGAAAATATGCTGAATTTAAATAGAAAACTATCACGGCTAAGAATAATTCATAATAATTAAGTTATAGGTGATCAACAAAAAAATTGAAAGAAAAAGAGTATTCGGTGAAGTATAAAGAGACTTTCAGTTTGACGAATTCCTTGGAACATAACTGAGATGATGTTGTTGTAGTTGTTGTACTTGTTATACATGTACATTCATTGACTATACAAAAATGCAAAAATTATCAAAAAACTAGCGGTACTACTGAGTATTTAACCCTATATTGCGCGTGGCCCGACACGCACTTGGGTGGTTTTTATAAATATTTCATCACCCGTTGCAAAATTATGCAAAAAAAAAAAAAACTTTAAATCGCTCTCCTATAAAGTACGGTAGCGTTTTTTCAGTTTCGATACTTTAGGTAAAGTATCGAAATTGAAAAAACGGGACCATCGATTTATTATTGTTAACTAGGTATCAGTGCGCGAAAGGACTAGTTTAGCACTATTTAGTGCCATACTTATTTAGTCGACACTTCAATAAAATAACATTTTATTTTGTTGAAGTGACTAAATAAGTATGTCACCATGGCAACTTCCATCGCTATCCCGTCGCACAAACAACGGTCGCCGTCTGTTTCGAGTTGTAATAATTTACTATTATTTATTCAACAAATGCACTTATCTATATAAAAAGTAGTCGTAACCGATTCTCAGACCTGAATATGCATAATATAAAATTTGGTAAAAATCAGTAAAGCCGTTTCGGAGGAGTAAGGTAACTAACATTGTGACGCGAGAATTTTATATATAAGATGTAGGTATGAGATGAAATAAACAAAAAAAAAAACAAAATAATTACATTAGCGAAATCAGTACAATATTGGATAAACCAATTCAACTGTTAATTTTTATGCATGCAGCCATGATATTATAATATGATTTATAGAGGTACTCATTAACATCACTATAAAGGAGTAAATGAATAAAAGAAACAAAATTCTAAACAAAATGAAATAGCTAATTAGACTACGGCTCATTTTTTGTATACTGTGGCGCGCTCGGGCCGGGCAGTCACGAGTTCCCCCCGCAGTAAGTTGCCCCGCACCTCGGCCCGATCGGATTGTTTCAAGCGGAGCTTCGTCGCTGCGAATACTTTTCTTTCTTTGGTCTTCCCTTTGGTGTCTGTCTTTTGCCTCTTCACGCTTACGGTTGAAGCGTTTAGATTAAATTTATCATGGAGATACTTTGAGAGACGGCAAAGGACATAGTTTTTGTTCTGGAAAATGTACGGTTTTCGCTCGATGAACTAACTTCTACTATTAAAAAAATAGAAAAGAAAAATTATACAGCTTATATTAGACGAAACACATTCTACTATATTGATACCAACTCTGCGTAATATTATGTTGCTAATATAGCTCGCAACGCTGAATTTTTGTGAGTACAGACTACAGACTACATTTAAACATACAAGCATTTTATTATGATTACTTGCTATAACTAAATAAAAATCTTAAATATATGTGTTATGTGTAGTATAAAAGTATTAAATATATTTCCGTTTTCTGGTACCCGTAACACAAGTCCTTCACGTACTTACCACGGGGCCAGACTGACGTGGTGTGAAGCGTCCATAGATATTATTATTATTATAACTCAAGAACTAACTCTAAAACATTTCATATAGGTAACACTTCATATACAGCGTGTCCAGTAAATAGTGCGACATACTGCAGGAGGTGATAGCTGGGATCATTACCTACCAAAAAAACACAATTTATGTTCAGCAAAATGTTACGGATTTAAAACTACATCATTTAAAAAAAATCGATAAATCTCTACCTTGAGACAGATTTATTAGCATATCTTTTCTAGTATTTTTTTTACTTCAAATTATTCCTGAATAGTTAGTCTACTTATTGATAAGTCGTTTTTTAATCAAAAACATTTATTTTTTAAGATATACTATTTTATTGTTTTAATTTTCGCAGAATGATTTTTCATCACTTAACTTTAACCTTCAGTAGTGAAAAAAATTTGTATGTGAGCGTTTTGTACAATAAGCTTAAAAAGTTGCCTGTTTAATGGAGATTTTGAAAAGGTACAATACTAGTGGATATTCATTTTTAAATTATCAAAAATATTTATTTTTTTGATAATTTAAAAATGAATATAAATTTTAAAATAAATATTTTACACATACAATTTTTTTTCACTACTGAAGATTAAAGTTAAGTGATAAAAAATCATTCTGCGTAAATTAAAACAATAAAATAGTACATCTTAAAAAAATAATGTTTTTGATTAAAACACGACTTATCAATAAGTAGAATAACTATTCAGGAATAATTTGAAGTAAAAAAAAATACTAGAAAAGGATTTTTTTCTTGGCGATATGCTAATAAATCTGTCTCAAGGTAGAGATTTATCGATTTTTTAAAAATGTTGTATAACTTTAAATCCGTAACATTTTCCTGAACATAAATTGTGTTTTTTTGGTAGGTAATGATCCCAGCTATCACCCCCTGCAGTATGTCGCACTATTTACTGGACACGCTGTATAGCCTGTTTCTAAAGTTTTTGATAGAAGCGTATCTATACATTAGATTATTATCATTGAAAAGACTGGACCGTAAAATGCCTCGGGATATAAATGCAGGTAGTTGTTATTACAACTTCAGGTAGTTGTTATCTCACCTTCGGGCAGAAAACGTCAACTTTGTTCCCGCTGCGCTTAAAGGGCCCATTCACGGCAGTCCGCCGTGCAGGACTGCAAATGGACATAGCTCACTCATTGGTTCACACGACCGGAAACACCGAGTGTGAACCAATCAGTGAGCTATGTCCATTTGCAGTCCTGCACGGCGGACTGCCGTGAATGGGCCCTTTTACCGATGCTGCCGTTTTCCGCCTCCGTCGATGAGAAAAATACTATACGCACCATGCAGGGCACTAAATAAGAAAGCCTCAGATCACATGTTGTTTGTGTCATTACATGTGATCTGAGACATTTCTTATTTTCCTGCCCTAGGTGCGCAATGCACTATTGTATAGACGTCGAAAAAGCAGGTTCTTAAGTCGTGTGTATATTTTAGTACCAGTGTTCAAAACCCTGTGTTCGAAAAAACTACGGGTGCTCCAACGAGGCAGAGGACACACCCGATGAGCATATGTGCAAAAAACTGTGCCACGAAAAGTGCGACGATTGCAACGTGCAGGTACGTATATACCATTATATGACTGTTTTCATAGCTGATGGATATGTAAAAACATGCTCACAGCCTTTTTTATAATATAGCAATTTTGTGCTACCTTTTTTGTTCGGTGTTCGTGAAGAAACGAACACCAAACAAAAAAGCTGCTGCCCCACCCTGCCCCTCCCTCGGTACGCCCATGCACACAGGCGCCATCCTCTCGGGGCGCCAAATCGCCATCTTTAGGGGCGCCAAAACCAAGGACCCAAAAAAATTGCCTAAAGGGGCGCCAAAATCCTTTTTTTGCATACAGGCGCCAATAGCCCTTATCGGGGGCCCTGTAGGTACTATCGGAGGAGTTGACTCATTATTATGCAGATCATAGGCACCAATTATTAAAATCGAATACTTATTATAAAACTAGACATTCCTCGAGGCTTCCCCCGCATAAATTAGGAATTTCACTGATAAATTAGCCCACAAAAATAACCTATGATCCTTCGCGTGGTCTACTTTTTATCTGTGCCAAATAACATAAAAAGTGCTCCAGTAGTTCGTGAGATAAGCCCTTTCAAATAATTTTCCCCTTTTTTATCTCTGTTTTTTCGCTAGCTCCGTTTCCGTTTTCTAAACGTGACAATATAATATAGCCTATAGCCATCCTCGATAAATGAGCTATCCAACACTGAAATAATTTTTCCAATCGGACCAGTAAGTAAATGAGATTAGCGCGTTCAAACAAACAAACTCTTCAGCTTCATAATATTATAAATATTAATATTAGTATATATAGATAATATAGACAATTTAACCATGTGGCGACGAAAATTTTGCGATTTCAAATGATTACTGTCGTTAAAGGTGAAAAAGAGACGAAGTACGTGCGCGCACAAGGAGGATGTACCCTGCTCCAAAGATATCGACAGCGAGCCCTGCATGAAAAAATGTACTCGAAAGTTACCGTGCGGCCACTTCTGCAAAAAGAAATGTTCGAAGCCGTGCGGAGATTGCGATCAGATGGTACGTATCAATTTAATGGTAATCGTTTTTAATATTCTAGAAATGGTTTTAAACATAAGCGAAGTATATATAAACGTAGTTAACGACCACTAATATTTTGTAACTATCCATACTTCCATACTAATATTACAAATGCGAAAGTGTGTATATCGGTCTGTCTCTTCTCTCGACGTCGACCTCTTCACGCCCAAACCGCTGAGCCGATTTCGTTGAAAGGTATGGAAATGCTTCGAGTCCCGGAAAAGGACATAGAATATTTTCATCCCAAAGGAATGTACGGTTCCCGCGGTAAACTAATTTTGGCGCAACGGAGTATTGTGTTTTCGCGGGTTCTGGATCACGATTCTGGGTCCACCCCTCCCCCCGCTCGCAGCTCGCAGACTGTCTCGATCACTTTTTGTCGGTTCGAGCGGCGACATCGCCTAAAAAAAAAAAAGTTTGGTGTCAAAATAGGGGTTTTCGGCCATCCTCGTTCGATATATGCGATCCGTTTTTATTTATATATCCGTATTTGCACTATTTCCAAAGTTAGCTTTTGTGTTTACCCCTCATTATCTACTATCTCCACGCTCCATTGTTCCTTCATAATTACAATCGCTACTTATTGCATTGTTATGCTCGCCTCAGTGTTCTATTGTTCGTAATGACTACCTGGCTTATCGCTTACGTCACCTTGCTTTCTTACAAGATTTTAAATAAATATGAATGATAATTAACTAACTAATGAATTATTGCAAATTAAAAGTCATAATTAATTATGTAGGTCACCCGATCATTCGATGGACTTCGTAAATTACACGACGACGCGGTGTGCAAACTGACATGTTTTGCTCGTCAGCGAAATCCGACAAGTCAACGACCGCCACCGCCACGATCGCCGCGGCTGCCACCCGCATCTCGCGGCTCGCGTCGAAGCGCAAGTGTAAAAGCTCAAAGCTCACAAAGCTCGCAACACACAAGCGTGCCCTGCGAGTCGCGAGCCGCGCCGCGAGACGGGTCGCAAGCTCAAGTTTACACTCTCGACTCGTAGCGCGTCTCGCGACTCGCAGGGCACGCACCCGCTCGCTGCCGCCACCCACATCTCGCGGCTCGCATCGAAGTGCAAGTGTAAACACAAAGCTCGCAACACACTGCACACAAGCGTGCCCTGCGAGTCGCGAGCCGCGCCGCGAGACGGGTCGCAAGCTCAAGTTTACACTCTCGGCTCGTAGCGCGTCTCGCGGCTCGGCTCGCGGCTCGCGCGCGAGAGTAAATCATGTATTACAAGATTTTAAATAAATAAAACTTGATAATTTTTTCATTACACGTATTTTATTTCATTAAAACATTTATTGCGCGCGCGAGTGTAAATCATGTATTACAAGATAGAATTTGTATAATTTGTAATTTGTATAATAAAACTTGATACATTTTTAATTACATTTATTTTATTAAAACATGTATTGAACATACTGTACGATATTATATTATCATTACACAAAGTGTTGCTACTAAATAACTTTTGAAACTCTACTAAACTTTCCCTATTGAACTTATAATACAAGGACATACATTAAACTATACTCGTCACAAACTGATGTGAAATCATTTTGTAATCTCCACAATATGTTAAAATCCAATCTCCTACAGTTTCACCCCATAAAAGCCTTGTGATATTGCATAGGAGTGCGCCTGCAGGAATCAAAGTATTGACAAATGTCATTTTCATTGATGTGCATGGCCATCCAGTGGGGTCCAGGTGTAACAATATATTATCAGGATCCAAGTTGCTAATAAATGTATGTAGGGGGTTGAACATATTATTATATTATATAGGCAGACGATTCGCAGCGTATACAATATTATCTTCTAAAGTCTAAACCTTCACAAATTCTTCTCAAGTAATTATGGTTCTCTATTGTGTTCATACTGTATTATCACAGAACCAATCTGGTATATGAATCTTGTATAATAATAATATGTCACATATCAATGTATGCTTTATGTATTTACTAAAAGTGGTATTACATATGAAATAATGAATAAATAAATAAAAGAAACAACTTTGGTACAATATTTTATTTCATAGTATCTACAGTCTACACACTATTAGATAAACACTCACACATACACACGTTACACATCATAACTCAAATATATTACTATCATACATATTGTGACTTTTCTTAGCTTCTATAGTCTACAGTTACATTACGGTTTTTATCTAGTTTTCTATAACATTATCAAACTCTGCAAATACAATACAGTTAATCGTTTGAGAGAGACTAGAATCAATTGATATCCCATTTCCTTCATTAAGGAAATGTATACCAGTGCCGGAAAATAATGTATGAGAGACTGAAGTGAACATATTAGATACCATTGAAGGATGGTTGTAGAGTTTTTGAAGGCACGTGTTGTCCATCTATGTATAAACAATATGAATTCATACCATAATTTTCAAAATTGAAAGGATTCTTACTAACGATTAAATGCTGCGTTATTTAAAAATCCTATGATAAATCTTTTGAGTACTTGCACCGGAATATTATCAAGCGTTGTTTTTCTCATCAGTGGAAAGTCGTAATATCATAAACGTTATTCACAATTATTGAGTCATCCTTAGCATCCATTTAATGATAAAGCATACAATAGATACACTTTCACATTCTTTACTAATAATTATTCCTGTGAGTCGCTAAAAGAACAGGATAACTTAATGGTTGGGACATATTTAGATAAGATTGCAAAACCTCGTATCATTTTGAAATTTAAAAAAGTAAAATAATATTTATTAAGTTTTCCTATAACAAAAAACATACGATAATTCTATAAACTAATTATATTCTTAATCCTATAGCATATTCCGTATACACCCAAAGTATTGTACTTTGTTATGAGATAATATTTTTATACTAATATTTTTTTCTTTTGTTAACTAGTTTGTAATACTTTGTTTCGAGTAGCTATACTTTATATTATACTTTTATAATATGTATAATATTATACTGAATGTTTAATTTTTAAAGTTTCATTGTATTACAACATTGTCTATAGTCTATACATAATATTATAAAACAAAGTCGCTTTTTTTCCCTCATGTTCCTTTGCATTGTTCCCTTTAATATTTAAAACTACACAACGGGTTTTGATGCGGTTTTCTATAATAGATAGAGTGATTCAAGAGGAAGGTTATAAAGTGTAATAAGTAATAACATTCATTAAATAGTGGAGAAATACTGTTATTGTTGAGGTTTCTAATGTGATGTCGTAAATAAGTACATATTTTTTTTTCCGCTTACATTGCAAACGCAGGCTGAACCCTACGAGACTTATCAAAATAATGTACCAAGTATTGTACACAACTAAAAGGTCTACAGAAAACTCCGCGACGGTTCATATCTATCTCTTATGGATATCCTATAATAACAATTTTTTGTCATTTACTTTTTACGACAAATAATGGCTAATTTTCGAAGCAATTGTAATAAATATAACATTAATCCTTATCCAATTAAATATTTTTAATATATTGTTGATTTAATTTAGATCTATATGGCCCTCTACAGCATATTATGATTTAAATGATTAGTTTCGAAGATATTACAGATTTAAAAATTGCGGATCGTAGCTTTTACGGCGGTACCGACCAATGCGGGCCACGGGTAGTAATAATGAATATAAAATATAAATCAAAATCGATGCTGCTCGATTGAATCGATTTTAATCATATTTTTTTCAGTGGCTATATATTTTATACCTGTGTGCGAAGCCGGGGCGGGTCGCTAGTAAAATATAATACAAAAGTTTTTTCAAGTTTTAAATTATGTTACATAAATGAGTTTCAATCAAAATTTGAATATATTTCAAATTAATTATTATAGCTTGTTTCATTATTTTCAAAAACCTTTTAGAAAATTATTAAACTTTTCTTTTATATAAAAATATTCAATTATGCTCAATGTTGAGATTCAAATCAACCAAACATAGAATTTTCACTCAAAAAGTAAATAAAATGTTTATCATACAACGATACTAAAACTTAAAATATTTATTTTGTCTAATGATACATCATTACAAATTGAGAAAAATTATGTGGAATAAAACCTTCTAAAAATCTTGTGTTCGTATGTGATTTGTTATTGTAACGTGAAACTGTATTTTTAAGCTTAGTCAATAATATTTAATTGGATAAGGATTAATGTTATATTTATTACAATTGCTTCGAAAATTAGACATTATTTGTCGTAAAAAGTAAATGACAAAAAATTGTTATTGTGGGATATCCATAAGAGATAGATATGAATCGTCGCGGAGTTTTCTGTTATAGACCTTTTAGTTGTGTACAATACTTGGTAAGTACATTATTTTGATAAGTCTCGTAGGGTTCAGCCTGCGTTTGCAATGTAAGCGGAAAAAAAAATATGTACTTATTTACGACATCACATTAGAAACCTCAACAATAACAGTATTTCTCCACTATTTAATGAATGTTATTACTTATTACACTTTATAACCTTCCTCTTGAATCACTCTATCTATTATAGAAAACCGCATCAAAACCCGTTGTGTAGTTTTAAAGATTAAAGGGAACAATGCAAAGGAACATGAGGGGAAAAAAGCGACTTTGTTTTATAATATTATGTATAGACTATAGACAATGTTGTAATACAATGAAACTTTAAAAATTAAACATTCAGTATAATATTATACATATTATAAAAGTATAATATAAAGTATAGCTACTCGAAACAAAGTATTACAAACTAGTTAACAAAAGAAAAAAATATTAGTATAAAAATATTATCTCATAACAAAGTACAATACTTTGGGTGTATACGGAATATGCTACAGGATTAAGAATATAATTAGTTTATAGAATTATCGTATGTTTTTTGTTATAGGAAAACTTAATAAATATTATTTTACTTTTTAAAATTTCAAAATGATACGAGGTTTTGCAATCTTATCTAAATATGTCCCAACCATTAAGTTATCCTGTTCTTTTAGCGACTCACAGGAATAATTATTAGTAAAGAATGTGAAAGTGTATCTATTGTATGCTTTATCATTAAATGGATGCTAAGGATGACTCAATAATTGTGAATAACGTTTATGATATTACGACTTTCCACTGATGAGAAAAACAACGCTTGATAATATTCCGGTGCAAGTACTCAAAAGATTTATCATAGGATTTTTAAATAACGCAACATTTAATCGTTAGTAAGAATCCTTTCAATTTTGAAAATTATGGTATGAATTCATATTGTTTATACATAGATGGACAACACGTGCCTTCAAAAACTCTACAACCATCCTTCAATGGTATCTAATATGTTCACTTCAGTCTCTCATACATTATTTTCCGGCACTGGTATACATTTCCTTAATGAAGGAAATGGGATATCAATTGATTCTAGTCTCTCTCAAACGATTAACTGTATTGTATTTGCAGAGTTTGATAATGTTATAGAAAACTAGATAAAAACCGTAATGTAACTGTAGACTATAGAAGCTAAGAAAAGTCACAATATGTATGATAGTAATATATTTGAGTTATGATGTGTAACGTGTGTATGTGTGAGTGTTTATCTAATAGTGTGTAGACTGTAGATACTATGAAATAAAATATTGTACCAAAGTTGTTTCTTTTATTTATTTATTCATTATTTCATATGTAATACCACTTTTAGTAAATACATAAAGCATACATTGATATGTGACATATTATTATTATACAAGATTCATATACCAGATTGGTTCTGTGATAATACAGTATGAACACAATAGAGAACCATAATTACTTGAGAAGAATTTGTGAAGGTTTAGACTTTAGAAGATAATATTGTATACGCTGCGAATCGTCTGCCTATATAATATAATAATATGTTCAACCCCCTACATACATTTATTAGCAACTTGGATCCTGATAATATATTGTTACACCTGGACCCCACTGGATGGCCATGCACATCAATGAAAATGACATTTGTCAATACTTTTCCTGCAGGCGCACTCCTATGCAATATCACAAGGCTTTTATGGGGTGAAACTGTAGGAGATTGGATTTTAACATATTGTGGAGATTACAAAATGATTTCACATCAGTTTGTGACGAGTATAGTTTAATGTATGTCCTTGTATTATAAGTTCAATAGGGAAAGTTTAGTAGAGTTTCAAAAGTTATTTAGTAGCAACACTTTGTGCAATGATAATATAATATCGTACAGTATGTTCAATACATGTTTTAATAAAATAAATGTAATTAAAAATGTATCAAGTTTTATTATACAAATTACAAATTATACAAATTCTATCTTGTAATACATGATTTACACTCGCGCGCGCAATAAATGTTTTAATGAAATAAAATACGTGTAATGAAAAAATTATCAAGTTTTATTTATTTAAAATCTTGTAATACATGATTTACTCTCGCGCGCGAGCCGCGAGCCGAGCCGCGAGACGCGCTACGAGCCGAGAGTGTAAACTTGAGCTTGCGACCCGTCTCGCGGCGCGGCTCGCGACTCGCAGGGCACGCTTGTGTGCAGTGTGTTGCGAGCTTTGTGTTTACACTTGCACTTCGATGCGAGCCGCGAGATGTGGGTGGCGGCAGCGAGCGGGTGCGTGCCCTGCGAGTCGCGAGACGCGCTACGAGTCGAGAGTGTAAACTTGAGCTTGCGACCCGTCTCGCGGCGCGGCTCGCGACTCGCAGGGCACGCTTGTGTGTTGCGAGCTTTGTGAGCTTTGAGCTTTTACACTTGCGCTTCGACGCGAGCCGCGAGATGCGGGTGGCAGCCGCGGCGATCATGGCGGTGGCGGTCGTTGACTCGTCGGATTTCGCTGATGAGCAAAACATGTCAGTTTGCACACCGCGTCGTCGTGTAATTTACGAAGTCCATCGAATGATCGGGTGACCTACATAATTAATTATGACTTTTAATTTGCAATAATTCATTAGTTAGTTAATTATCATTCATATTTATTTAAAATCTTGTAAGAAAGCAAGGTGACGTAAGCGATAAGCCAGGTAGTCATTACGAACAATAGAACACTGAGGCGAGCATAACAATGCAATAAGTAGCGATTGTAATTATGAAGGAACAATGGAGCGTGGAGATAGTAGATAATGAGGGGTAAACACAAAAGCTAACTTTGGAAATAGTGCAAATACGGATACATAAATAAGAACGGATCGCATATATCGAACGAGGATGGCCGAAAACCCCTATTTTTTTTTTAGGCGATGTCGCCGCTCGAACCGACAAAAAGTGATCGAGACACTTTGCGAGCTGCGAGCGGGGGGAGGGGTGGACCCAGAATCGTGATCCAGAACCCGCGAAAACACACTACTGCGAGCGTCATCTAGTTTACTATAAGGCCGTGTTCAAACCAAACTGACTGTCTGCCGCCGAATGTGAGCGAACTTTACGCAGTTTTATGAGGTTGGGACAAAGAAGACGACATTCCCGGATAACGTTCAGTTTATTAATCCATACTTAAACCTAATACATGGGTTCTTATACTAATACATTGTATACGTTAACGTATACTTATTACTTACAGTCACTACGCCACAGTTTAGTGTATTTCCATATATATTAAATTTTTCGTTCACATCTAACACGTTATTACGCTATGAGTAGGCGCTGATATTCGGCGGCCGATTAAAATAGCACGTCGCTACGCTTCGCGGACGCTGATTGGCTACGTAGCTACGTCAACTATAGCGTATAGTCAGTATACTGTGAACGAAAAATACTGTCTATTTTCACGTTTACATTGGGGTTCACAGTGAGCCTGCTCACAGGCCACTTACAGTCAGTTTGGTTTGAACAGGGCCTAAAAATGTAATATCTCCCGCGACAGGTGAACAAAGTCGTCGCCGAGTGCCAGCACAACGTGAGAATAAAGTGCATGTTGGAGGCGACGCGCGCGCACTGCTTGTCGCGGTGCGGGCGCGCGCTGAGCTGCGGGCACGCGTGCGAGCGGGCGTGTAAGGAGGAGTGCGACGCGAACGCGTGCGCCGCGCCCGCCGCCCTCGCCGTCCCCGCCCCCTGCGGACACGACGTGACCCCGCCCTGCGCCGTGGCGCGAAAACTTACAGGTGACTTTGCAAGGTCAACTCTGGAGGCCTACTATGAAACTGTTTTGAGACTCAAACAATCGAACGAAAACGCGCCGGGTCCTGCTCTAGCAACATCATTTCACGTTTGTTAGAGTAGGACGCGGCATTATGGTTCGATTGTTTGAGTCTCAAACATAAAGTTAATTTACCTAGCGGATTAGAGCCACAATCCCGAGCTGTCAACGAAACCAAGATTGATTTACATTTGTGTGTACAAATATGTTTACGTTTGCGTGTTATTAGTAATGTATTTACAAACATCAGAGCTTACGTGCCGATAAGTGCCGACTGGACTGCCAAACAGAAGAAAAAAAAAGAGTTCTGCTGTCATGTATTACACGTCTCTTATTACCACGCAGTATTCTCGCTTGCTCAGCCCTTTGTTTCTCTATAATAATTCCGTTAGGTATATTCACTTTATGGTCTCAAAACGGTTTCGTGGTACTACCCCAGATGCGGAGGGCGACTCGCTGCTGCAATACTGTAACACACCGTGCGGCGCGGCGCTGCAGTGCGGGCACACGTGCGCCGGCGACTGCGGCCGCTGCCTGCAGGGCCGCCTGCACGTGCCATGCGCGCACCCCTGCGGCCGCGACAACTTCTGTGGACACACGTCAGTGCAACAACATTCATATTCAAATCCATACTACATACTTACTAGTCCACGAATAATAAAAACTAAGGAAGAGTATTTCAAAAAATGTTCCGCGAGTCTACAAAGTGAGACCCGAATACATGCTTACTTTATGTATAAACATTGAGATGTATGTATAAATATTTCAGATGTCCCGAGCCGTGCAGCAAAGTGTGCCCGCCCTGTAGGCGGCCGTGCGACGTCCGATGCGTGCACTCCAAGTGTACGCAGATCTGCGGGGCTCCTTGCTCCTCGTGCAAGGTAAGGATAACCGGTAGGCGATAACCTCTTGGTAAAACTTTAAAAAATCCATAAAGCACTTAGATACTATTAGTATTTACGTATTTTATGTAGCAATTTAAACTTCGGCTACTTTCGTATCCATTCGGCCTGCCCTGCTCCGGGCATTTCTAAATGCCGAAAACAATGAAAAGTTTATATGGGCTATAAATAAATAAATATGAGTTGCTTGATAGATCTATTTACTCGGTTAGAACTATGCACCTCAGTTTTTACTTCTAACTCTAAAACCGAACCTATAACCCAAGAGTCAGCGAGAGCTAGACACAATATTAAACGCGCCATATTCAATGTGTCGCGACACCGGTGTCAGATCCTTTAATGTCGTGATGTATGGCATATTTCATCAATAAATTGGCTCTCAAATTTTTTCTCTCTCTCATGGTTGTAAAATGGCAGCCATTTTAGTTTTCCTCGGGCTTACACACTAATCTGACCTGTCATGTAAATATCCTATGAATATAAAAAAGGTCTAATTTAATAGCTAAACTTATGGACTACGCTTACACAGGCAATACGTTATGAATTTCGAAAACTAAACATATAAAAAAATTTTAATTATTTAAGGAAAAAATGTTGTGTATTTTTTAATTAATGGCTTTTGTGAAAAATATAGCGCATTAAACTGGTTACGAGTATTTTTATTTTAAAAAGATAGAGGAGGTTTTCATCTTAAAAAATTCCTTTGCTTAGCTATGCTCTAAGTCAGATAGTTAAGAAGTTATAACGATTTTATTAAGAAGTATTGGTCAGATTTGTATGAGAGACAGAAAAACATTTTTTCAAAAGGTAGAGAAAAAAAATTTTTGAGAGCCAATTTGTCAATAACATATCATCATCATCATACATCATAACATTAAAGGATCGGACATGGTTAGGGCATGATTTGGATCCCCAGGTGTGGGGTTGGGCAATGCGAAACGATTCTCTGCAGTCTATCATGAGTTTTTTTTTCCTTAAATTTTGGTTTTTATATGTTTAATTCCACGAAATTCATAACGTATTGCCTGTGTAAGCGTAGTCCATAAGTTTAGCTATTAAATAAGACCTTTTTATATTCATAGGATGCTTACATGAGAAGTATTGGTCAGATTAGTGTAAAAGCCCGAGGAGAACTAAAATAGCTGCCATTTTACAACCGTGAGAGGGAGAAAAAATTTGAGAGCCAATTTATTATTAATAATAATAATAATAATAATAAAACATTTATTCAACACAAATTCACACCACAGTCTGACTACACTTAAATACAGGTATTAAACATAAAACAAAGTACACTACAACAATAAAAGGTAAAAAAAATAATGAAAAAAAAAATGATAATAATAAAAAGACATAAAAAACTTAAAATTAGCCTTGATAAACTAGGTCGCAGCAGTGTAAGGCGGTGCGATGCGAATATAACGTCGAAAAGGATTCCACTCAGGCTATGATCACGTTAAAGGTATTACCTGTACCGTGATCCCTGGTTATTGATGAAATATGCCATACATCACGACATTAAAGGATCGGACACCGGTGTCGCGACAAATTGAATATGGCGCGTTTTCGACTGAAGGCACCGGTTAACCTGAAGTGATACTTTGACCGCGCGCTCTCCGCTCTCTTTATCGGAAACGGTTCACCATATAAAAATTTTTTTAACCAAAAGTTGTAGAGAATTTTGTATTCTACATTATGGTGATAAATATAAATAGTAAAAACCTATAGGAAATGAAATATTTGCATAAAAAGTTCAAAAACCGATTTTTGTGACCTTTTGACTTTGAAATTGAATACTTGCGCACGTTACCATATTATGTAGGTTTTGAGACAAGATTTAGGGTGCCAATATACAAATATATACAGACTTACAGCTGGGTATCTCGAATTCCGAGGTTCTTACCCAATTTAAGCCTAATTTGACTGGACCATAAGGCCAATATTAATTGTCAAACATACCATCTACAGATGGTGATTGTTTGGCGAATACATCAAATACGCAAATACAAATAGCCGTGTGAGGAGCCTCCATAACACGCTATATGGCATGTAAAGTAACTGAAATATAAATATTTTGATATTATTTCAACAATTGTGACATTGTTTGCTGCCTCTAATATAAAATAAAATATAGGAGAAATGCGGTCGTGCGTGCGTGCACGGACAGTGTACGCGGCGGTGCGGGCAGGAGTGCTCGCGCGCGCCGTGCACGGAGCGGTGTGCGAAGCCCCTGGCGTGCGGCCACGCCTGCCGCGGCTTCTGCGGCGAGCCCTGCCCCCCCGTCTGCAAGATATGCAAACCCGACGACTTCCCCAGAGACTTTTTGGGCGATGAATTCGACGACGACGCCATGTAAGTATTTTTCCGAAGGCGGGTAGAGATCAACTACGATAACATGGCGCGCCCCTCCAAAATTCAAAACGTTTGAAGTGCGTTGTCTTGCGTGATAGGCTAGCTGTTATGATTAGTTGACCAACAAATCTTGGTAATAAGTGACATAAAGTGAAATATTACGTGTACTGTGATTGGTTGAATACTTACTACATACAAACTCTTTCATAAGGATGTGACTACACACATTAAAACAGACATTTAGAGGGCCGCGCCATGTTATCGTAGTTGATCTCTAAGGGGCTATCCATAAAGTACATCACACGATTTTCATTATTTTTGTCCCCTCCTCTCCCCTTGTCACAGGTGGTCACATTTGTGAGACCCCCCCTCCCTAGTGTGACGTCATAAATTTACAATTTTACATCTAAAAGCAGTGAACTTTAAACTACAGGAAGAGTAACTCCGTCAAAAAAAGTGCACCAAAAGGCTACAAAATGTGACCCGAATACATGTATACTTTATGCATGTGTTCGGTACACATTTTGCGTGTATATTATACAAGAGTGACATTCAACCAGGTTGTCATGATAATTATTGTCAAACTCATTTTACAATTTGTTTACTTACTTTTTACGTAGCTTTTTACAAAATTTTCGTTGTTAAAATGCCTAAATGCCCTGTGAAATGGTGTAGAAGTCATACAGATGCGACTTTTAATACAGGAATAACCTTTCAAGTTTCATCAGTAAGTGATTTTTTTTTAAATTATGCTTAGGTAAAGTTCTTGTATTTTTTCCGACCCAAAAACATGCCCAAAAAGATGGTTTATTTAAGTTGGATGCCAGGGTATTTGCGTAAAATTAAGCTGGTCTCTTTGTGTTTGTCTTACTAAGTTTACATGTTATTGTAAAAATGCAATAATCAAAAAATAATATAATTACAAATTTTTTACAAAGTCGCCATGGACAGTGTTATGCAAGATGTAACAATTTAATCATAATTCATAAACGAGGGTCTGGCTAACATCAGTATGGAGTATCTTATATTTATAATGCCGTTCGTACTTCGTTTAGTAAGAAACGAACCAAATTGGATGCCGAGCCAGATTACTCGTTTATGTAGCATACACTTTAATTATAGTCATGATATATTTTGTATGAGTAATGACCGAAAATTAAAGAGATTACGAAAATTTGCATTTGCACCGTAAGTTTTTTATTTCAATTCTGTAATAATTTAGCACATAGATTTTTGTAATCTGAAAATGTCTTGTTTAGGTGCTCTGGATAGTTTTAAATTCGTCCGAGTCGTACAAGGTTTGCTCAAAATTATTATATATTATTATTATCGATGACTTAAGCGGGGAATTCACTACCGGGCTGCCCGCGGGCCGCTCGGTCTGGCACAAGTCTGCCGCTTGCCCCGATTGAATACACACAGAACAGGCAAGTCAGTCGAATAGATAGAGAGCTGCAGCTCGGTCGTGGACTCATGGACTCAATCTTCTTTGTAATAAATGATAGATTAGGCATCAGCATCGGCATTGATTTCTTTGGATTTTTCAATAAGTTCGCTGTATTAGCGACATTACGTAGATCGGTGTTCATGTAATCCTTGCTTTTAACTTTCTACAAACAAGGATACGACCGGTAAATGGAAATAAACGAATGTCAAAATTGTTTTTATTCCTTCATTCCTAAGTTTAGTGTTCGTATTGTTTACAATAATAAATGTTTTAAAATAATATTTTAAGTGTACTCCAGTCGCTCTCCAAGGCGCGAATGACGACGGGCCGCCCGTCGCGACCATTCATGTACAGACTTGCCCGTGCCCACGCGGGAAAAATGCGATCTCGCGGGCAGGCTGTGGGCACGGGCCAATGGGCATGTCTGTGCCCGTACCTAGAGCGGGGAATTGACTACCGGGCCGCCCGCTACGGGCCGCCCGTCACGGGCAGGTCTGTCGCATGTCTGTTCGTCAATTCCTAGGTACGGGCACAGACATGCCCGCCGGCCCGTGCCCGCAGCCTGCCCGCGAGATCGCATTTTTCCCGCGCGAGCACGGGCAAGTCTGTACATGAATGGTCGCAACAGGCGGCCCGTCATCATTTGCGCCTTGAAGAGCGACTGGAGTGCACTTAAAATATTATTTTAAAACATATTATTGTAAACAATACAAACACTAAACTTAGAAAAACCAACAAAAACAATTTTGACATATTTCGTTTATTTCCATTTACCGGTCGCATCCTTGTTTCTGGAAAGTTAAAAGCAAGGATTACATGAACACCGATCTACGTAAAGCCGCTTACAGCGAACTTATTGAAAAATCCAAAGAAATCATTTTTTACAAAGAAGATCGAGTCCATAAGTCCACGACCGAGCTGCAGCTCTCTATCTATTCGACTGACATGCCCGTTCTGTGTGTGTTCAATAGGGGCAAGCGGTAGACTTGTGCCAGATCGGGCGGCCCGCGGGCAGCCTGGTAGTGAATTCCCCGCTTAAGAATTGACGAGCAGACATGCAACAGACCTGCCCGTGACGGGCGGCCCGTAGCGGGCGGCCCGGTAGTCAATTCCCCGCTTTAAGGATCAGAGGAAAATGTTTGATTTTAAAATAATAATTATGTACTCCTTTCTTCGTGATAGTAGATATGTTTGTTGTGTACTGCATAATGCCATCCGCTTTTGACAATTATTGTCCACGGCTTTGTTTCATAACTGTGACAGTGACAATAACCGCGCAGGCTGTCGTCCAGCGCGCAATATTATGATACGTTACCTGGAAAACGACCTTGGCGAGAATCTGAATTGTCATATTTTAGTGTTCGAAAAGGAGACAAATTTAAAACGGTTGAAGTATGGGAGTTACGTTTCCTGTAGTTTTGTTATTCGTAGTCTAAAAGTTAAAACCACTTCAATATTATAACCTCCCCCCTCTCGCCTCCTTGTCACACAATGCAAGGTGCGACATACTATGCCCCTGAAACCATGACGTGACGATCTGTTGTGATGTATGAGGCATTAGAGTGCCGTCCCCAACCCAATGCTGTAACTATACGATGTGATGCCACGAATTTCCTACGTAGACTATAGTCCTACGTAGACGTAAGGTGTTTTTTTCTCTTGGCATGTACCAGGTACCTACATACTTAACGTGTTCGTTGTTTTCCAACGACTGAAGTGGTTGGTGTCCTATTTGTTGATGTTTATAAACTACCCGAAGATTCGTCAACTATCCAATAGTTGTGCCTCGATCTGCGCAGAACGCACTCACAGAATTTTAAGTAGTCGTCGACCGTCGTTATACATATAATCGTACATTACTTATTTTTAATCGTATTCATTTTATGTTAGTTATAAATCTTGTGATGCAGTTTAGTGGACGATAAGCTCACAACTCCTTGCAATTTCAATTTATTCATCTCCGAATTTTGCCTCGCGAGCTCTAAATTTATACTGTATTCACCTTGAATATTTTTTTGCAGATTCGTTCTTATAGAAGACTGTGGGCACGTTTTGCATTCTGAGGATATGGAAAATCTAATGAACGGCGACCAGGAGACTATAGGAGTGCGGAAATGCCCATTTTGCAGGAGGGCCATAATCAACACACAGCGATACAAGAACACGATAAGTCAAATGTTCGAGAAGAACATTAACCCCGTCAAAAGAAAAATTTACGGCCATAATAAGGAAATAATTCAAACGAGAAACGAACTACTAAAGGACTTACAGGATTCCTGCAAAGAAATTCGTAATTCGCCCCTAGCATTGTTAAAAGGTACTTACACGTAACATTTAGAATGTTCAGTTCAGTTTAAAATAAAAATACTTAACGTATTTTTATCAGACTCAAATGAATAATACAAAATATGGTGTGCGAAATTTATTTCCCACCAAGCCGTGCTACACCTATTATAATTTTTTTATTTGAAGGTTCACAAACTGGCTGTATCACTAAAACAATTTTATAAAATAACTAGCTGTCCCGGCAAACGTTGTTTTGCCTGTTTTCCTGCTTTTCTCTTGAAGTTTTTTCTGATTTTTTTTTCTATAAACCTCACGGAGCCCGAGACCTTTCCAACGAATGCAAAACCGTGGAAATCGGTTCGTGCGTTCTAGAGTTATAGCGTCAGGAAGGAAAACCCGACTTATTTTTATATTTTAGACTAGCGACAATGATTAAAATGGATAGCCTATGATCCTTCACGTCTACTTCTTATCTGTGCTTTCAAATAATTTCCCCCGTTTTTTTCCACATTCTCCTATTAGCTCTCCTATTAAAATATAGCCTTCTTCAATAAATGGGCTATTTAACACTGAAAGAATTTTTCAAATCGGAAAAGTAGTTCCTGAGATTAGCCCTTTCAAATAATTTTCCCCGTTTTTTCCACACTTTCCTCTATTTCTTCGCTCCTATTAGTCTTAGCGTGATAAAATTTAGCCTATAGCCTTCCTCGATAAATGGACTATCTAACACTGAAAGAATCATCAAAATCCGTTGCGTAGTTTTAAAGATTAAAGGGAACAAAGGGACATGAGGGAAAAAAAGCGACTTTGTTTTATAATAAGTACTAGAGATCGCCCAATGGTCGAAATTCGACCTTACTTGCAACGACATTAGGACTACTACCTATATTTTTGTAAAAAAAATATTGACGTTATCACAGTTTTTTTCAATTCTTGTCTCTGGGACTTAGCTGATCTCAGACTGGCCATTTTTTAAGCATTGTCTTATAGTATCTAGCAACGACATTAGGACTACTACCTATATTTTGTAAAAAAAATATTGACGTTATCATAGTTTTTTTCAATTCTTGTCTCTGGGACTTAGCTGATCTCAGACTGGCCATTTTTTAAGCATTGTCTTATAGTATCTAAAATGCTAAAATGAAATAAATGAAAAAAATTTATTCCATTTTCAATTTGTCAACTTGTTGTCAACAGACTTCAACCATAAATAAAAGAGTATAGTTCACTGACCTCCATTATACAAATACACTGACTAATGATACCCTTTGAAATGACAGCTATTTTTGTGCCTATTTGAAGCGGAATCAGCACCCCCAATATTTTGGTAGAGAACAAAATTTGACGTAAAATTAATGATGTTTGAAAGTCGCCATATTGGCGCTGATAGCAGTAGTGGAACGAAAGAAGTAGCACTTGGAACTAATACTAGTTTGAACTAGAGATCCACTACGATAACATGGCGCGCCCCCTCCAAATGACTGTTTCAATGTGTATAGTCACATCCTTATGAATGAGTTTGTATGTAGTAAGTAGAGACCGGATTATATGCAACATAAAAAGCTTGTTATATGCATGCAAATATGCATGAAAAATGCTTGAAATATGCACGAAAGTTGGCAGAATATGCAAAATTAAATGATAATATGCAAATTCAAAATCTGCGTACAATTAGTAAATTATTTTTTGATAGGCGATAATAGGTACAGTAACATTATAATATGACATTAAAATTATTTAAAAAAAAATGTAAACGTAAGCAATCAAATATTTTTATAAATTTTCAGTGGTAAGATTGTGTCTACGATCATTTAGAATATATTTGTAAATAGAAAAGGTTCGCTCCACATTCACTGAGGCTGGGCAGAATTTGAACTTGGGTGTTTTTTTTTAAATAAACACAAGGTACACTTAGGTACAGCTTCTAGCAAAAGTTCTGCCATCCCATTAATTTGTAGTAGGCAAGCGCGATGTTCTTCTGGCTCTTTCATTTTATTATCGTAAAGTGTCAAAACAAAAGACGCGCACAGAAAGAAGTTTTACTCAATGCAGATATGCAAATGCATATAATAAGTATTCAACCAATCACAGTACACATAATGTTTCTGTTAATGTCACTTATTACCAAGATTTGTTGGTCAACTAATCATAACTAGCCTACTGTGCAAGATAACGCACTTCAAACGTTTTGACAACGCACTTCAAAATTGTTTTGAATTTTGGAGGGGCGCGCCATGTTATCGTAGTTGATCTCTACCATGGAGGTATACTATTATCTGTGGTTTCTACAACCAATAGCGATTGAGCGGCCATTTGCAAGTTACGTCAGATTTAGACTTTAGTTCCCTTCCCGAATATTGGGGGAGCTGATTCCGCTTCAAATAGGCACAAAATATCTCTGGGTATCATCAGTCCAGCGTACAGTTTGTATAATGGAGATCAGTGGTATAATTCGTATGTATAGGATTGTCACTCAAAAATCTGTCATCTTTCCTTTCGTAGTAGTGCTGTAGTGTGTGTAACCTTTTATTTGTTAAAAAAATATGTTATAAGCATAATTTTAAAATAATATTTGCTCGATGCACTCCTTCTCCATTCTGTGCGAAATTTCATGCACCTACGTTTCCCCATTTTTCGTAAAAAGGGCTACAAAGTTTTTCTCTCACGTATTAATATATAGATAGAATATGCAATAATATGTTAATAGAACTGAGTATACAGCCTTCTAAGTTCTACATTATCACCTGTAATATCTGTTTCAGATTTAGTCGCAAAACCCTGTACAAGACTAACAGTCGCAGTGAAAACCAACAAGAGATGCGATAATCTCCAGCTGCAGATGTACAGGACCAGTTTGAACGCGATAAAGTTGCTGGCCGACTACTGCCGCGACTACCAGGAAAACGCAGCGAAAACTGAGAGCGTGCGGACACAGTTCAACGCCGCGATGAAAACGCAAGTCGGCATGCTGTGCCGCTACCTCTACCTGAACGTGGACAAACTGAGCGTGCAGCAGCAGCAGGACTACCACAACGAACTGAAACGCGTCAACGCTATGATCAATTTATCGCGGGCGTTCGACGACCCCACTTTCATGAGCGTGAGGACCGATCCCATCGTGGCCGCGGCCGAAAACAAGGCGAAATTGCGAGTCCTCGGCCGGACCGTGTTCGACCCCGAGAGGGCCGAGCGAGCCCTGAAAGCCCTGGGGGAGGCGACCAAGACGAGCTACGACCCGGTGAAGGAGAGGCAGATGATCGTCCGGGCTATCGGCCTGGGCCCCGGTCGCTGGTTCAAGTGCCCGAACGGCCACTTCTACTGTATAGGCGAGTGCGGCGGCGCCATGGAAGAGGCTACGTGCCCCGAGTGCAAGGAGAAGATCGGGGGGCGAGGCCACAAGCTGCTGCCCACCAACCGCCACGCTGGCGAAATGGATGGCTCGCGGTTCGCCGCCTGGTCCGAACAGGCGAACAACATGGCCAATTTTGATTTGAATTTTATCGACTAGTAGACGCGAGTAATGGGTACGTGAATTACTATTATGCCGCCTCTCCACATAGGCAAGCGCATTCGCCAACGCGCTGGCGAATGCGCTTGCCAACGTCCTTGTGAGTAATCCATACGCTTGCGACAAGTGTCCTTTGATGCTACCGACACCGCGCGGTAAGCTCGCCAGCGCGCCGGCCAACGTTAAATATCTACCGACAATGTACCAAAGCCCATTCTACACATTGGGCCAGCGCGCTTACCAACGCGCTTGCCTATGTGGAGTGCCGGTATTAGAAGTTGTATGCAGGTGGACCTACGTAATTGGGTCATGTCTCATTTTCTTTGTTTAAAATAAGAAGTTTTTATAAACATGACGAATTAATTTTTTTTTATGTTTTTTTATTTTTTTATACATTTTATGTTTTTTTTTCGTTTAAATATAATATTGACTCGTTATTGTGATAATATTATAATAAGAGTCCACGTGTACGGTCGACAGAAGTGTCTCCGACGCCCACCGTTTGCATTTTGCAGATCACAGATATTACAATTTACAGTACAATACAAGGTGTAACAAAACTAAGTGATAATACTTTAGGGTGTGTATGAGTCCCGTGTATAGAGTTCACAGTAAAAAGAATAGCGCTGAAAGAGCAACAAAGGTGTGATCGCACTTGGCCACACTTTGCTGCAACGTGACGCGAAACTTTACGTTCTACATAATATATAAATGACGGTTCATGTCGCGTAGCATTGCTGTCGCGTAGTGCTAGCTAAGGGTTGGACCTCATCTGGCAGCACGGAATCGCCTTTTTCCGTCGCCCTTTCTCTTTCTGTCGCTTAGAACTGCCATTTGCTAGACCGAGACAGAAAGCATAATGCGATAGCCTCGAGGATTCCGCCGCGTGCTATCGCATTATGCTTTCTGTCTCGGTCTAGCAAATGGCAGTTCTAAGCGACAGAAAGAGAAAGGGCGACGGAAAAAGGCGATTTCGTGCTGCCAGATGAGGTCCAACCCTAATGCGATTTCATACGAAGGATATTGGCCGGCTACAGCGTATTGTCATCTTGTGCGGTCTCGCCTTTAGTTTCTAATGTTGTTTACACTTTAGCAGTACTTCAAAATGAGGTCGACGATGTGTGACATGGTGTGATAATGGCTAGTGACATCAAAATTAAAATTTAATAAATTGAATCGCGAAATTTTAAATATTGAGGTGGTTTTAAATTTTAGATGCAAAATAGCCAAGTGAATGGCTGAAATCCTACTTGATTCTTTCTGTGTTAAGTCAAGTTTCAAGGTGTATGAGTTTTGCGTGTGTGTTAGTCTTTAATCAGAATGCAAATGGCGAGCGACGAAGATATTATTTCTATCGGACGTACGTTTTATCTTAATTATTAATAACAAAAACAATTTTATATTTAGACCAAAACATAATATGAGACTTAGAATTAAGAGCGAGCTGCCAAATTTTGCTGTGAAAATAAGTATTACGATCCCGTAAGACGATTGACTCAAATGAAATTGAGATTTATTTAATCATTTTATATTTATCTAATATTACCTAACTACGCTAACGGAAAACACGATTCACTTATTTTGACTCGATAGTAATATTTTTCGAAATTATGAATATTTCTGGGTTTTTCAACAAATATCTGTTACACTTATTGAGTTACTATCATTAAATAACTTGCACTACTACAATCACACACTAATTTATAAAATAATGGCTAAAAGAAATATTAGTATTGTACTTATTAAATTTTTAAGTAATCATCAAAAACATTTTTGGGACTTACGACCTTTACTTTCGTGCTATAATGCGGGAACAGTAAATTTGTTACGCGATATTGTTCACTATTAGCTGCAGCGCAAAATACAATTCATGCACTGCCCTCATAAGAAAAAAGGCCGCTAACCCACAAAAGCACTTTTTGAGAAAACGCAAAAAAACCTACGAAACTTAATTTCTTGAATTCTACGAAAGATAAAATTTTTGAAATATTGTCACATAATAGCAATATTTTTTACGTATTATCTGTATATATTATTTCCTTAGAATGACGTTACACAATTTGAAAAAACGGTAAAATGTACTTAACGTATTTATAACAGTGTATATTTTTTTTATTATCACTAAGCTAAAAGGCAGTTAAGTATACCTTAGTGGCTTTATTGCTTAGTGTCAGTTTTAGTTATAAGCATAAAGGCGGCTAAACAACAATAGCCGCTTTCAAGCCTCTGTTGAACGATTCAAACTCTATCTGAGGAACTACCCGTAAAAGACGTTATGTGATTTAACCGCCTTTTTGTTTAGTTCTATATTTATAAAATAGAAAAGAACCACAGGAAAACTAAGATAAAAGGCAGTTAACTTACAAACTATCTCAATTAGCCGCTTTCTTGTTTAGGATGATAATAAATTAGAAGAAAATAAAAATGTATCAGCAAGTGAAAAAAATCAAGTTTTATTTAAAAAAACGTAAAAATTTAACTTCTAAATTCACATTTTTTTACATATAAACAATAAACATGAATTAATACTTAACAGACATATTCTTGTTACCTACTTAAATCTTGTACATCTTTACCGTCCCGCGCTAATACAGCTAGTACACGTTACGATGATAACACGGACGGCCGTCCAAGGGATTTCAGTCTCAGGATAAAATACTCGTAGATTAACATAATAATTGTGACGTTATCAGCGTGAAGGGACTTTATTGTCGGTATTGAGTTATTAGTATCTCCATAATCTACATTTAATAGGCTATCGAACCATGTAAATAACATGCGTGTAGGTCTGGAAAATATTAAAAAAAAAAATGTTTAAACTCGAAAGTCGTAAAAGGTGATATTGAGAAAATCGCATTCAAACTCTGACATCCTAAAAAAGTATGTTATTGTAGGAAGTTACATAGATATCATGTTTTTTGAGAAGTTCGTTATATGGTCTTTTAGAATTTAACTTCAATTATATAATTTTATAACTCTATTCCTTTTGTTTACCACGCCAAAGTGCATGATGTAATGAAAATGCCCAAGATGGGTTTTACTAAATATTTCACTTATAGTATGTTTTCTATTGGATTTTATAAAAGAATAATATAAAACGGATCAGTTTTTACTAAATAGAGACGTCTTCGATATTAAACAACATTGTTTATTGCATTAAAAAAAATTGAACAAATAAACATTGTGCTTCTACTAATCTTATTAATCAGTCAAAATCAACAAAAATATATATTTACTACATTTAAACATAGTCAAATGAGATCAAATATATAAACTTCTATTTAAAAAGTAACTTTTTTCTGTCTTAAAATTCAAGGTAAAGTTTAGTAAAAAGCTGGTACAGACACTTGAAACTTTTCAAAAGGGTCCTTATTGTCGGTGATTAAAAGTTTAGTAATATGGCATAAAAATAAATATACATTTTTATTAACATTGAAGTTCTTATTTTTTAAATAACTTTAATTATCCTTTAGTAACAAGACGTGTACCAAAAACATGTAATTTCTCATAGTTACCATAGAAGTATTCATAAATATTAAAAGGGACCTTAATGTCGGTCGTTACAGTTTTAGTAATAAAACTAATAAAGTTAAAAGAACATACAAAAATACTATTAATTTCGTAGGTGTAACATAATTTTTTATTGTTAGTTTATTTTTTATTTTATTTAAATATTCATTTACTGAATCATATTTCTGAGATTTCTTTATAAAAATAAAGGAACCTCAGACTTGGTACGACTTTGTCTAGATTTCATTACTTTTAGGGTCAACAAGGAACCCTTATTAGAGATAAACAAGCAGCTCCATCGAGATTCGAGACTTGGCTAGTTTTTTTACAGAATGTTTTTGGTGGGATTTCAGTTCTTTTTATAGAAACGTGGGCATATTGATTTTTTAAGCTGAGCCGTAAGAAGTGGGTTTCATCATATCGCTCGTGTAGGATTGCGCGCTCGTGTAAACGTCACCATCAGCATCACACGTGTTACATACGCCTCCGTGGTCTAGTGCTATAATCATGCGTGGCTCTAGACTCGGAGGTCGTGAGTTCGATTCCCGCATTGGAAACGTATTATTTCCAAGTTTGGTAAGGACAATGCAGGTTGATCACCTTGATCAGGATTAAATTGAAATTAAAATTTAAGGGGGGCTCCCATACAAAAAACCCAATTTCGAGTCCGACTCGCACTTGGCTAATTTTTATGGTTTTCCCTATAAATGGCCATTAAACCCTAAACTCTATGCTAAATTTTAGCTCTCTGAGTTTATGGGAAGTACTAGTTCTATTTTGATGATCATGAGTGAGTGAGTGAGTGTCATAAATGAGAAACTTTGCTTTAGCTTAAATTCGGAACTTAATGACCTCTAGAGGTTCTCAAATAGGGTCCTAAAATGAGGTGAAATGGTTCCTGTAAATGATGGTACTGCAGTGTTTGCTTCGCGCTCTACTTGGCGGGGGCACTGCCGTGCCCCCAGATATTCTAATCAATGTTACCGATTTTCAGCTTGGTGCAAATTACTAGTAGTATAACAGTAGATACCGTGCCGAAAGAAAGCCGCAATCGACTCTCGATTGCAGCACCGACAATAAGGTCCCTTTTTTACTAAACTTTAAGATATATTTTAACCTATAAAAAATCGTTTTTAGAACCTGTGTCTTTGTCATATCAAAATTTAGAGTCCGTTTATTAATATGGAGCAAAAAAAGAAAAAATGATTTTTCTCGACATTTTACTTTAAATGCGATTATCTCGGAAACTAAAACCCTCCATAAGGTCCCTTTTCCCAGATAACGTCACAATTATTTAAGAACGTAATCATAAAGTTTGCAAGAGTAATAAATAAATAAAAACAGTTGTGCAATCTACTAGCGAATTTGTGTTACAGAATAAAGTACGTCGATTTCAATATCTGTCAGATAACCAGTTCGGTTATTAATACCATGTATGCCCTGTTTTTGGAACTAATGCCACATTGATTAAAAATCAATTAGCGGCCTTATAGCTTAGTAGAGTGAATTAGCGGCTTTTGAGGTTCATCCAAAATTATAATTTTAATCATACAAACTAAACTATAAAGCTATTAAACTAACTTAGCCGCCTTATAGCTTCTGTTACTACAGTTAGCGGCGTTATTGCTTAGTAACAAAAACAATAAAAGGGAATCAATGCTAAGAAATAAAGGGGTTAAACTCATGTAGCTGCCTTATAGCTTATTCTATTCACTTTGCGGTCATTTAGCTTAGCACTTCAACAAAAAAAAGTACATTATACTGAACAAAAAAGACGTTAGAGTCACTTATCGGCCTTAAAGTTTAGTGAATTCAGGTAACTGTTTTCTTGCTTATGACATAATTTTAGAACTGCTAGTTAACGGCTTTTAAGCTTAACGTATCTCTGGAACAATAAACCGTAAAAATATAGATCCAAGATACGTCGATGCGTCTCATTTTGCTTAGTCCAGTAGTACCGAAACCTGGAAATACGCGAAAATCACTTAGCGGCCTTTTTTCTTATGAGGGCAGTGCAGGCACGAGTCATGGAATCATTATAATATCACGATTGGAGGATAGCGGGGTGATTTGATATTTTTGGCAGCCCGGTCTTAAGCAATTATTGTAGTTGTTAATGTTATAGCATCGTTTAAAAATATTATTAAAATAAAATAAAAATAAAATAAAAATTGTTTTATTTCCGAATAGATTTGCAACAAATACTTTCAGAACGTTGATACTACTGGTGCCTACCACCGGTTCGGGAACTAACCCGGCGAGAAGAACCGGCGTAAGAAACTCGCACGGGGTCCCACTTTTTACCAAAAAAGGAAAAAATAATAATCTTTTTAAAATAAAATTTACAATTGTAACTTAAAATTATTATACAATGTCAACATCCATACATGATTATTGTAAGTCATATTATAATGATGTAGAAGTAGCCTTGCAAGCAGCCATCCTACTCCCAAGATGTGCCATTGTTTATGAAATCATTGACCTTATAATAGGCTTTGGCACACAAACGTTCTTTGACTACTTTTTTCAATTTATTAATCGAAAGATATTTTGCATGATAACTAAATTATAATAGGCATGTTGACTAAATTCTACAAAATAGGGCCCACCAGAAGGCCCACCACGATTTTTTTTCACAAAAAGTGTTCATGTTGCTTCAGACTTATTTATGGGCAAGTTCAAGTGTTTTACCGTAAAACTTACATGTTTATGAGTTCTTATCGATCTTTTGAACAACTTTTTTTTTAATTTTTACCCTCAAGTGGCCAGGCAAAACAAATTAAGTAAAAATCACCCAATGCAGAATTTCTTATTCAGTGGTATTCCGACTATCATTACAGGCGCTTTTTGTTTCGTTTTATGGTATTTTCAACTGAGTTATTGAAGCACGTTATAATGCCACGTATTTGGAACCATTTGAGCATGGAAAGTGCTTCAAGAGCTGTAATATTGCTGCAAGAGGTAGAGTCACAGCGAGCAATCG
Source organism: Lysandra bellargus (assembly GCA_905333045.1). Classification (NCBI taxonomy): domain Eukaryota; kingdom Metazoa; phylum Arthropoda; class Insecta; order Lepidoptera; family Lycaenidae; genus Lysandra; species Lysandra bellargus. The sequence continues at coordinate 7,133,834 of HG995358.1, forward strand.
CATTACGACTTGGAGTATCACGACGAGTGATTAGAAATGTGTGGGAACGCTATCAGGAGACTGGTAGTGTAGCTAGGAGACCTGGATCAGGTAGAACACGATCCACAACTACTCCAGAGGATGTATACCTTCGTTTGTCTGCCCGTCGAGAGCGCACCGTCACCGCCCGTGCTCTACAAAATCGACTCCGGCAAGCCACGCTGGTAAGCGACCAAACGATCCGCAACAGACTGCGGGTGCAGGTGAAACGGAGCTGGTAATTTTAAACGAGGGTACCGTAACTGCTGCCAGCTACGTCGAGCGTGTGGTCCGACCTCATATCGTCCCGTATGCACAACGTATGGGCAATAATTTTATTCTTATGCAGGAAATGCTCGTGCGCATACGGCTCGCCTAACCCAGAGGGCTCTATCTGAAGCCAATATCTCTGTTTTACCGCGGCCGGCAATAAGCCCCGACCTCAATCCGATCGAACATTTATGGGACCAGATGAAAAGAAGCCTAAAAGCAAATTATAGTGAAGTGCATAGTGTTACCATAGTAAAAGGAGGGGAAGTAGGGTAACTCCGGCTGAATCTGCGATTTAATTACCTACTGTCTTAGGGTTATCAATTTTAGGCGGCGGCGGCGCGGCGGCGTTGTGATGTGGGAGGCTCCCACTGGGAGCGGCAAGCGGCTGTCCGCGCTTCGTTCGCAACCGCATGAACAGCGGCAACGCCGCAGTCTTCCGACTTTTAATAATAATAAGTGACTCTTGATTGTCCATATTTCGGCCAATCAATTTTCGTGCATATTTGCATGCATATTTCGGCACTTGGATCGTGCATATAATCCGATGTCTAAATAAAATTATAAATATACTTACCCTTTAAAACAACATTAAAAACTAACGTCTGTCTCCTATAGGTACCTACTATAAACAAATCTGTTGTTATGATTCGAACTTTGCTTTATGTGTATAATTAATATCTGATTTACAATTAACACACAGCAATATTTATTATTCCTGCGATTATGATCGGACATTTTTGATTCGTTTGGCGCGGCGTGGCGCGACGCGGGCGTGCAGCGTAAAGTGTTAGCCCCGACTGGTACGGTCCGAAAACGGTCCGAGATTTTAACAAGTGTGCGTGCGGCGACGCATTGATACTATGGCGCACACACACAAGCCGCGCGCGATGCCTTTGTATGAAGATAACTTACTTCCCCTCCTTATACTATGGTGTTACGTGACATAATTACTTATACTATTTTAAAAAATAAAATTTTATTGAGAAATTAAGAACTATACAATTTTGAGAAGTCTTACTACCACTAAGTTTAGAATAGAAGTGATTTTAATGTTCTTACAATGGTTTATATATATATATATATATATATATATATATATATATATATATATATATATATATATATATATATATATACGAACAGGACGAAGTCCTAATGACTTGTTTACAAAACAAGGTCCTGTGAGAAAGCATAACATTAGATAGTGCTGAATTTTGGTAATGATAATGTAGATATTAACTAAAGATTATTTGTTTTGGAACATTGATATAAAATAAAAATAGAATAAAGGAAATATGTGTATGTAAAATAGGAAATAGAATAAAATAACTATAACTATACTATGTATAGGGATGGGATATATAACACCTTAGAATAAAGATTGGGGCGAATAAAAATTAGAAACTCGTAAATCTCTGGCACTATATACGATTCGCAAAAAATAAAAATATTGTAGTCTAAAGACTATACCAAATTATTTTTCAGTACGGAAAACAATCGGAAATCATATAGGAAAGCAGAAAAAAATAAAGTCTAAATATTTTTAAAAAATTAAAATCTCAGGAACTACTTGAGTTGTAGGAATGAAATAAAGTGCAAAATTTGTGTCTCTTAACGATTAATCTAATCAGCTAGATAGCAAGTTTACAAACCCTCGTAATTAATTTAAATAAAATAAATTCGTTTTTAGGGAGTTCAAAAATGAGCAATTTCAAAATTAATTTTCTCAATAACGAAGTAAAATGCGCACACGGGAGTTCTACTCTTGCATTTGAAATATAAGACGCCATCGATTATTGCATTAACTTAGTCATGTCCGATTTTGGGCGTTTCTAAAACACTGTGCTGCGTCTAAGTCTGCGTCCTCGTCGTCTGATATGCAGGTCGTTGTGGCCCCGTGGATTGACGTCATCGGGATGGAGATATGGGTGTTACGTCTCCTGGATCACCCGAAACAGTTGTTGAATATTTGTATTGCACCATGTGGATTTTCACTGTGATGCAGAGGTCTTCTGAAGAAGCTAAGACATCGGTGGCAGCAGCATTTGAGTATGATAATGATCAGCAATAACGTGCCGATAGTGAAGTTCATCCAGGAAAATCTTGATGTTTGTTTCAGTATGAAGGAGTCTTCTCTAACTTTATTTAGTTGCTGAGCATATGGATCCAGGTGGTGTTTTATTTGTCTCAGCGAGTTTAGAGGCATGTCGTTGATGGGAATTGGGATGATCTGCGGTGTTTTTAACGGAGGTATGAAACTCGTGAGCATTAGCGACCGATCGAGCTTGGATGACTCGGCCACACATTTCGGCTATTTCGCGTTTAATTTTGGCCCTGAGCTCTTTCAACGGCGTCGGCTTATCCAACGACTTGACGCAGCCCCAAAGAAAAAATCCAGAGGCGTTAAATCGCACGAACGAGGCGGTTAATCGACTGGTCCATTTTTTGGGATAACACGCTCATCAAACTTGCTCTTCAATAAATCGATTGTAACGTGTGCTGTGTGGCTTGTGGCGCCGTCCTATTGCTGTCCAAGTCCATATCTTCTAATTCGGACCAAAAATAATCCATAATCAATTAATCATGGCTCATCTTCCTGTCTACTAGGGCGAGAATAACGATCGAAAATCGGAGTTAACGCTCTTAAAGTAGCGGCCACCGACTCGGAATTTCTGTTGTAAATTTTTAAGATTTGCAGACGTTGTTCGTTCGTGTACTTCACCATGATGAAAATGTTATGTCTACTGAGTAAAAAAATGCATTGTTCAACTGGCTCTTAGATAAATGCTACTATACGACCCAGGATTTGTTCAATGATATAGTCACAAAGAAATTTAATAATAGTTAATAGATTTTAATTATTAAATTTAGTAGTATTTTTTTTAATAATTGAAATGAATTATACTATTTATGATATGAATGATTTGACATTTAAATTTATTGTATTTTAACCACCTTTATTGTATCTTTTTTGTACCGTATTTTTATTGTCATGATTATATATTATTGTATCAAAATTATTATTAATACATAATGGTCAAAGATACAATGAAATAAATTAAATGTCAATCAATTCATATTAAAATCAGTTAGATTAATATCATTTCCTTAAAAAAATACAATCAATTAAAATTTAATTGATTGTATTTTATTTTATGGAATTGACATGAATTTTACTAACTATTATATTTTGATTGATTGTAATTATTTTTTTAAGGAATTGAAATTAATTTAACTGATTTTAATATGAATTGATTGACATTTAATTTATTTCATTGTATTTTTGACCATTAATTGATTGTTTTATTATTTTTTTTATGGTTTGAGGATGTTTTGACTGAGTATTCGTATAATTACATAATTTTTGAGGATTGTATTATAATTTAATTTAGATTCTATTTAGATCATAAGTTTCTTATGGTTAGATATTATTGTAATAAAGCATGATTTTTTATATTTAAAAATATTTCCACACCCTATAGGCAGAAATTGTGAACTATAAAAATAATAATAATATGAACATTGTAACCAATTTCTTGGAAATAAAGACTTACTTACTTAAAAAACTGACAGTGACAGTTCGATGTTAAGTGAAAGGTTGCGTCCACAAACCAAATTCAAAATTGTCATGTCCCTATTGGAAACCCTTTGTATCAACATAGTTTTATTATTATATCAGCATCGCATCCACTAGGCGGTATTTGGGCGCGCGACACGTGTCACAGACGTTCTACACTCACGACTCACGACGTTCTTCACACGACAGCGCGGCGCGGCTGGCTGGCGCGCAGCATGAGTCATGACGCGCGGCTTTTGTTGTTGCGTGCAACATGCAGTTGAGCATAAAATGTTGTCGAGTAACTATGTTCGTAGTGTAGTTTAACAAAATTAACACTAGTTCCTCTAGCGACATGTTGCAGACTGGTTAGCATGGACAGACAACGTTGCTACATAAAGTTGCCTTTCAACAATGTTGAGCTCTCAGACCAATAAAAAAAGATAGACAGAGCCATCTATGCTACGCGGTGAGGCAGGCAATAGGAAGCCGATACGGCCATAGGAAGCCGGCCGCCCGCCATTCCGGTTTCAACGAGTGTCGGCGCATGTCGTTTTCATCTGTGTCAAGAAATATCAAAATATGCCGCCCTGCATCGTTAAATGGTGCAAAAACAATTCTTGTGCTCAAAAGAAACCTTGTGGGACGTTTCACAAGTAATTAGTTGAATATTTATGTATTACCACCGAAATAACGAATTTAATTTATTAGTTTTAAAAATTGTCTCGGGAGTCTCGGAACACAGAACCTCAACCAGTGCTGCATGCTGGTCGCAAGATATTTTTCCCCATAATAGGGGAAAAATATTATTACGTGCTGTATTATCCTGACAAATGTTTATTTTTAACCTAAAATTCGTTATTCATTTAAAATCTATTAATATAAATAAAATTGGAGTGTCTGTTTGTAGTATTGAAATATATTTTTTTTACTATTTGCATATTAATCTGTATACAATACATACCGCATACACCAAACAACATTCTTTACAAATTTTGTCTGTATGTATGTCTGTCTGTCTGTCTGTCTGTCTGTCTGTCTGTCTGTCTGTTCTTAGTTGAAACGCATAATTTATTAGATATAGATATTTAAGTATTTACTTTTTTCAGCAATTACTAATGAATGATGATTAACAATCTAGTTTGATAGCAACTTTTGTAGTCATTACTTAGTAGTTTAATAAGACTGCAACAGGATGGGAGTTTTACAATCTGAAACCCTGAGTTGGCAACATTACTTTTTTGCACACAAGCGCACGCCTAGCGTATTTATGCTAGGCGTGACGCACACATTGATCGACAGCGACTTCACACCATTACCTGTAAATACTCCGTCTTTCTTTTTTTATTGGTCTGAGGTTGAGCTACGTATGAGACATGTCGCTCGCCAAAATGTTGCCTAGGCCCTAGTAGATACGAGATTTTAGATTTATTGTGCTTTATAAGATTCGATTATTACTTTAAAAGAAAAAAAATTATGTTTTAATAAATATATATAATCTATCTTATTGCATGTTTTTTTAATTCGCATCGGGCCACACCTCTCGCTCTATCCAGTCCAAGTAGGGGTATATTTTAGTGTACACTCCTGGCTTGGAAGTTCCGCAGCCGATGCCAAAGGAGGTCACACCCACTAGCCTATAGTAGTTGTCCGAGGACAGTATTTGGAGCGGGCCCCCGGAGTCTCCCTGCAAAGTAAAAACTCCACTTAAGACGCAGCGTAGACGACAAACTATCCGTGACGCACTGTTTAGTCTGTGGGAAATAGAACCTATGCAATTATATGCAGTAACCCACACGACGCGCAAAAAGTCCGCATATAATTGCATAGTCCGTCGTCTGCGCTGTGCCTAACTATCATCTATTATTTGATGACGCCCGGACGCAATGTCCCATCCGAATCGACATTTGCGGATGACTGAGAGAAGTAAGGTATCCGAAACCGAATTTAACGCATAGTTGTATTTGTTTGAAGTCTTCCACTAGTACGTTCTGTCTATTAGGCCATTAAGGTGATCGCATATTTATCATCACGTACGCAGAATTCGTATGAAATTATTTGAAACTGCACATTGGTCTGACCCGTATAGTGCCGCATTACGTATGCGGTGCGTTCGACGCCTACTGTGCGGAGAATGTGCAATCAACCTTATAGCCAGAGTCGAGTTACCTACAGCTCTGGATTAGGCTGCGTTTCCACTGAAGCGGAGCGGTGCCGAATTGACCAATCACCATGCTCGAAATCTTCGCTCCGCTTCGCTGTCAATCCGCTGGAATAGCACGATTGGACAATTCGGGCTCCGCTCCGCTCCGCTTCAGTGGAAACGCAGCCTTAGATATATTGTATAGGCTGTATAGGTCACGGCCTAGGGGCGGCAGCGTCCACGAAATGCAGCGCATACGGGGCGGACCAATGTGCGAGGTTTCATACCATTTCATACAACAAATTCTTAAATGCGGCGGGTTCTGATAAATATGCAATCACCTTAATGACACAATAGACAGAACGAACCAGTTGCCGACTATATCCATCCAGATATATCCAATCCAGAGCTGACGTACGGTGCGGACAAAATATGTGCGATCGGCTTATAGCCAGTATTACCTGACAAGTGTCCGTCCGCCCCTGCGGGTGGTGGGCGCACAGCTGCTCGCTTATTATGCCGTTCGGCAGCTTGAGCCAGTACTTGTCGCCGATCTTGTACGACTCCCCGCACTCGTCCCGCGCGAGGAACGACAGCGATGCCTTCTGAAGAGTTATATTCCGTAGTCTAGCTGTAACAGAATATAATGTGACATTTAATACTAATGAAGTAATTGATTTACATCAATAATAATGTTTAACTCTCTTAAATGCCAGAAATCAGAATGCGAAATATTAAATAATTAAAATCAATGGAAGTTGCTTAAAACGTGTACTTGAGGAAAATTAAGTAGATTAACCCAAAATTTCCAGCGCAAATAAAAACTGGATCAAATCGGTCCTTCCTCTCTTCCTTTGCGGCCACCGTGCACACGCCATAATTGTTTATGAAGCTATCGACTGGTTAATATCTCGGGAATCGCAGACACAATAGATTTTCAATTGTTATGCAACAGTCGGGTGCCGCTTGGCGATTAATGGGTTAATTACTAACTTGAGAGTGTGGTTTGTCCCCAACCGGTGACGGTTAGCGATAGCGGTACTTGGGGGTCCTCCTCTGACGTGAACAGGCATATGGGGCTGGCTTCTTCTCTTATATTTACCGGGCTCTCCAACCTGAAAATGTTTAGATATTATAATATATTTTTTTACTAGCGACCCGCCCCGGCGTCGCACGGATATAAAATATATAGCCACTGTAAAAATAATTAAAATCGATAGCCTATGATCCTTCACGTGGTCTACTTCTTATCTATGCCAAATAACATAAAAATTGCTCCAGTAGTTCGCGAGATAAGTCCTTTCAAATAATTTCCCCCGTTATTTCCATATTCTCCTATTAGTCTTAAGCGTGATAAAATATAGCCTATAGCCTTCCTCAATAAATGGGCTATCTTAAACTTATCACGTCAAGTGATTACGAAGTTCAAGGGTCCTCTAGTGCAGTGTTTCCCAATTATTTTGAGCCATGAACCCCTAGGAAATCAAGCACAGTTTTCACCGACCCACTTAATAAAATAAACAGCAAAAAAATCCGATTATGTATGGTCCAGACAATATGACATCGCGGACCTCAATGGGTCCGTGGGCCACAAGTTTGGGAACACTGATCTAGTGAATTAGATTACCTTAACAGCGCAATATCGTGGTACTTGGTGGCAGGCGTCCGTCGCGGGTGCAACTTGACCTCCGCGACCCGCACGTCCGTAGTGGCGTTATACCGGTCGTCCGACACGTCCACGGTACCCAGCCTGGCTATTTTGGGCGGCTTACTGCAAAAAAGTTTTAAGAAGATAGGATTATTTTCCATGGCAAAATATAGCAGCTTGTTTTTGGCAAAATATAGCAGCATTTTTGAAGTGAAAACTTCTTTAGCGGCGTTGAACACTTTTGTGGGATGGGTAAAAACTGTGAAACTCGCGTCAGATTCTCGTGCTGATCGAAAAACCTTGGAAAAACCGTAAGACGGTTGGAGAGTAGTGTTTTGTGTCGAACTCGAATTGATTGTAAGGGTTTCGATTAATTAAAAAAAAATGGATTTTCAAAAAATCGATTTTCATAAAAAATAGGTTAAAAATTTAATCAATTGTAAGGGTTTCGATTAATTAAAAAATCGATTTTTAATAATCGATATTTTCATAAAAAATGGGTTAAAAATGCACAACGTTAATAACCAAGTTTTCACTTCTGCCGGCACTCCCGGAGTGCAACCCGTCTTTTTTTTTTGCAGAAAGGATGGTTTGCTTGATGAATGACGCCCGCAACTACGTTGTGCCAAATTTTTTTTATCGCGATTCGCGCGAGAACAGCTGTACATTTATTTAATATTTTTTTTTAGTTTAAAAATTTATGCACATAAAGGTACCTACAAAGGTGGACTTAATGGCATATGACATTATCTACCAGTACCAGTCAACCTTTGGGCGATATTATTATTTTTAACAAATTAAATTAAAACCGACTTCCAGGGTAAAAACGATAATAATTTATAATGAACAAAAAAGTATTAAATAATTCTCTCTCTTAGTGCCTTATGCAAAGAATAAGGATTGGGTAGAACTTCGGTCAGCGTGTCACTGAAAGGGACAGGAAGAAAAGTAGTTAGTGTTACCAGTAACGAGGAATATGAAAAAATTACCCACAGATCTCATAATTATTATAAACTAGCTACTTACCACAACTACAGCTGCGTATATTAAGGCCTATTACATACTGTTGACGTCTAACGGATGCATTCAGTAATCATCATCTATCCAAAACTAAAAGCTGTTGATGTTTTACTTTTTTAATAACTTACTTATGTAATTACTCCCTCACTTATTAGTAATAATTGTAAAATGTGATACACTGTGAATAATCCTTTTTTAATATTATTATTCGACATTTAATAATTAATACTAGCAGTGGCCCGTGGTGTTACCCGCTGTTTATTCAGTCAGTAGCGAGTCACGTCGCCGGCAAAACGTGACAGTGTTAGTTTTTTAAGTATATATAAAATATGTATGTTAGTTTTAAGCTATTTATAATATAATTATAATATGTATGTTAGATTTTAAGGTATTTGTTATATGGGCCTCTGATGCCCAAAATAAACGATTTGATTTGATTTGATTTGATTTATTAGGAAAAAATATATATTGTGACATTTTTCCGGTCGTAAACTACTTCAAACTTACAAGTTTCAATTATGAGGTCCAGTTTTTAAGTATAATACTATGATTTATTGCGTTAAAGACTAGCAATCAATTAGAATTTTACGTGGGCAAACCCGCGGGTAAAATCTGACCAATAAATAAAAACGCAATTCAATCATTAACATATTTATTTAACATACATTTGATATGCGTTTTACATAAAGGGTAACTACTAACTAGCTAAAGGCCGCACTCAGAGACGAGTATCAATAATTACTTAACTGTGATTGAATAAAAATATTGAGTTATGCCATGGGGCTTATCTTTACATTATCTTATTTATCTGTCAAACTCTTCATAAAATTGAAGTTTAATACCTAATCATTAAATTTGTCTGAGTACGGCAATAAGTATTTAAAAAAAGTATTTTTAACGGGCTTTGGCCCGGCACACATTCCCACCACCACGAAAATCCTTTGATATGATCTCAGGGAGCCCAAAAGACATGCTAAAGCTATCTTGGGACCCGCAACGAAATTCATCAGAAGAAGATAGGTCATAGGCGGAGTAGGAAATATTCCCATTTTCCCTCCCCATACAAAGCAGGAGGTCTCACACGATGGGTTACCTGATGCTTCGCTCTTAGAATCTAGGAGCTGTAATAAAAAATATTAATTTAATTTCTGTACACAGACAAAAAGGACCTAATGAATTATAAATAAATTACCTTGACAGGCACAGAAAAAGAAATGTTTTCTTTCCAACATTTAATACATCTTATTTATTAAAATGTTTACTGTATATTCTTGAACCACGTGGTGGGCCCCAATTCAGTCTATTTTGCCAGTTATCCATAATTTAAGGATTTCAGGGTCATTAGGAAATCTGGAAAAAAATTGGATACATGATAATTGTATTGGAATAGTACTTTAAAAATATAAAACCGACTTCAAAATAATTGTACTTAATTAATTGAGAATTAAAATATTTCGAAACTATTAGATTTTGATGAAACTTGCAATATTCCTTAAGTTGAACAATACCAAACTTGAAACTGTACAACAAAAAAAGAATTACTGAAATCGGACTTGTAGTTCCGGAGATATGCAAACATAAACATAAAAACATACATACATACATAAATACATACAATATTTTAAATTTGTTTCATTTGTTCAGACACTGATCTAGACTAACATATTATACAAAAACTGGGCAGTTCTAGAAATATTACATACATACCTACGCTTCGAATTGATAACCTCCTTTTTTGAAGTCGGTTAAAAAACAACAAAATGTTGAAAAAAACATATTCATTTAAATTTCCCCATTAGCAGGGTAATTAACGTAAGCAACATCCGGCAGCACTGGCATTTGAGGTTATAAAAACAAAATACATAAAATACAATATATTAGATGCTAATTTTAGTAAAATATATGTTTAATGTGAACAATATTATTAATTAAAGAAAATTAATTTATAAAAACTGTGATGCTAATAAAATAAAACGAAATTTTTGAAAACTTACGTGTGAAAAGATATTCCCTCAATTTTCCATAAAGTATTGCTTTTACAGCCCATAACACTACATCCCAACATTATTTTAATATAGTGCACATATACATCTTATAAGAAAAACACAAACACTACTTCTACGTTACATTAATTAGTTAAATCAAACAAAATTTGTAAATCTCAGCTGTTTGTGTACGAAACGTCAAACTTTGTTATGCTTCTGTAGGAGCATCACATTTAGACAGTGTTGCCAACTTAGCTACTTTGTAGCTAGATCTAGCTATTTTTCGGTATCAGGCAGCTACAATTTAAAAAAAGTTGTAGCTAGATTTTTTAGCTACTTTTTCTAGATACTTTTCATCTTTCGAAATTCGTAAAGTATTTACCGAGAATCGAAGGAAAGAATGTAAAAATATATCTTTTTTAGGGTAAAAACGGGACCCTATTACGGAGACTTCGATGTCTGTCCGTCTGTTTGTCGGTCTTCAGGTTGTATCTCGAAAACCGCTATAGCTAGACTTCTAAAATTTTCACAGATTATGTATTTCTGTTGCCGCTTTATCAACCAATACTAAAAATAAAATAAAGTTAATATTTAATTTCACATACAACAGACGTAATTTTTTTGGCCTTTTTTGCTTGTAGTCAATAAAGGCAACAGGTAGGCACTTGAACTTTGCACAAAATCCTTAATTTTATTTGTACTTTCATAATAAATAATAAAAAATAAATAAAAAAAAACTTTAAGGGCTCCCATACAAAAAACACAATTTTTGCCTACTTTCGCTCTATAGCGCGAGCGGTACGGAAACCTTCGTGCGCGAGTCCGACTCGCACTTGGCCGGTTATTTTTTTGTCACCAACTAAAAGATACGGCTCCTATCTACTGACTACTCTAGCGCCAAAAACTGGAAATCTAGCAACTTTTTAGGAGCAATCTAGCCACTTGGTAGAGGTAGCAGTTGGCAAAACAATGTCCGTTACATTTAGCTACTTCTAGCAACTTATTGGGGGAACGAAAACTGGCAATCTAGAAACTTTTGAACAATAATCTAGCTACTCGGCAAGGCTAGCAGTTGGCAACACTGCATTTAGATCCCCTATTCTGTATCGTACATTTTGTGAGTTAATCACTGAGTTATTAACGAAACTGAGGAGTGAGTAACGGAAAGTGTCACTTTTGTATTCACTATGCACAAGTTACCAACTGATTTGGCACGGTTGCTAACCAAATCTTAGTTGTTAACTTTTAGGGCAGAGGCATGCATTTTGTCTTATATTTTTTTATCGATAGTTCTTAACTACCATTAAATATGTATTCACTAAAGCAAAATGACAGTTCATAGTTACAAACTCAATGAAGTGACTAACCCATTTTTAGCAACTGCTAAAGAGCAGTTGTTTTCGTGCGTTGTATAATTGTATTAGGTTATAAAATTGTATATGCAGAAGAAATGCGTAGAAAAAAGTGTTGGCGCATCCAAAGGCGCAGATTGCGGCATAAATATAACCCTAAACCCGATGGATCTGCTGGAGTCGGGATTTATTGCTTTCGGCTCAACAAAGCTGGCTACCAATTAGTACTAAATGATGTCATAGAACATCTCCCAGCCAGGCGAAGAAACACAGGAGTAAGATAGGAGCTAAAAGTATGTACATGTTATATTAGTAAAATTATCAATTTTCATTTCCCTACTCTTATGAGAAACCTAAGTACCTTTTCTTGTCTACTGACTACTTCAGTCTTCATGTACGGTACTTTTTACTATTGAAGGTACTAGCAGCGTTACATTTTTAAGCAACTGGGTCCTGCCACTGGTCCAGTGGGCTATCAATATTCCACACAATCTCGCTCATACAATACCTTGATTTACTCTGTACTTGATTCAGAAAAAGAGCTTGGTCGCAGGTATTTCTTCCCTAATTGTCATATATAAGGAATAATATCAATAAAAGCAATTAAACAAACGCATATAAGTAACATAATTATCTTTCTTTTTCAGATTCCCCTTGGAGAAGAATTAACCAAAAGGAGCTCATCAAAAAATCTTAATATATTTAATTACTCACCGAGGATTATTTATATGAAGTGAATCCTTGGAAGAATTAATTTTTAAGAGCCATTGTAAAACAGTGATTACATAAAATATGTGCTTGTAAGTTAGTCTGTGTGAAATGAAGAACTTAAAGTTTTAAAAAATAATAAATTAACAGTATCATAAGTATTCCATAACAAACCCTGGCAAAAAGTCAATAAGGAGGTCCAAATTGGCATACCTAGATGCAATGAAAAAGTGCCTTGATCTTAACCTGCTATCTCTAAACGTGAAAAAAAACGAAATACGTATGCTTCTTTAAAACTCAGGCAACTGCTCCAAAACATTCACTAAAACTCAAGATCACCTGCCCACATGTAGTCTAATGGCATGCTCTTGTGTGGAAATTGAAAAAGTTGATCACATCAGGTATCTTGGTGTATTAATAGATGAACGACTGACCTTCAAGCCCCACATTGAGCTAGTAGCTAAACGCACAAGAAAAATTATCTTTTTGATGAGGCTTCTGCGGAACTCCGCAAGCAGGAACGTTCTACACATGGTATATATGTCCCTGTGTGAATCCGTAATTTGCTACTGCCTCACTATATGGGGTGGTGCTGGAAAGTCCACCATGATACATCTGGAAAGAGCCCAGAGATTGGTCCTAAAAGTAATGCTGAGGAGACCTGTTACGTATCCTACAAAATTAGTGTATAATGAACTATCTCTACTTAAAAGCCCGGGTTACCCTCGAAATTCTCATACATACGTAATACCAAAATCATTTTGTCATACGAAAATATTTAACATGTTTGAGTTATTTTTCAGCTTAAAATAGTAATTACCTAGGTTCCTGAACAAAAATTAACTTCAAAATATTTAAACACTAAAAAAAATTTTTTGTGTATAATTTTTTTTTACTAAATTTACAACTAAATATTTAAACACTAAAAAATAGAGTAAAACACTAAAAATATATAAATAAATAGTAAATTTACTACAAAATATTTAAATACTAAAAAATATTTTTTAGAGTTGAAATATTTTGTAGTAAATTATGATGTATTGAACACCGCGTTAAAGTAAAAAACCGTGTTGGATACGTTTGAGATTGCTTGTTTTGTATTGCGGTCGGGCCGGTCTCTCATAGTAAACAAGCAATGGAACAGCAAAAAATGGAAAGTGCGTAAGGGACAAAATGGTTTTTGTCGCGTAATTTAAAACTATACATACATTTCATATAAGCTATGGGCAAATTAAAGTGTATGGCCAATATATTATGTAAAAATTTTGGAAGCTTAAATCACTCTCCTCTGTTCACAAAATAGGAATCCCTTTTTTTACAGATGTCTTTTTGATTGATTATTCTGTGTTATAAAAGTTGACCAACCGTGTTATGCTATGGGTAATTCAAAGACAAAAACATGATCATTACTGACAAAGAACTTTAATTTCTTAGTTTTAGTCATTGCTGAGAAAAATCGATATCGCTACAGCCTACAGCCAAATTATCAAGGCGTCGCCTTAAGCTAAAAGTTATAAGTATACTTTAACCCTAATGCTAATAAAGTCTTTGAATCTTTGAACCCCAGGGCTCAAAGTAGGTATATCTGTACCAAATTTCAGCAAAATCGGTTAAGCGGTTTGGGCGTGAAGAGGTTACAGACAGACAGAGGGTCATTTTTACACATTATGAGTGAGTGAGTGAGAGTGAGTATATCTCCATGTAGAGCTTCACAAATTCGAAGGTATTCTAAGCAGCGGTGTTCCTAACGACTATATTTTCATAGCGCGCTAGATGGAATACGCTACATTTTTTAAACGCCCTATTTTTGACGCTACGTTATAACGAATAAAATCTCGATTCGTTCAAGCGCGCTAGTTTTGACGCTACGTTATAACGAATTTAAAGCGCGCTAGTTTTGACGCTACGTTATAACTTATAACAGTTAATAACGAATGAAATCTCGATTCTTTCAAGCGCGCTAGTTTTGACGCTACGTTATAATGAATTATATGTTATAGCGATCGATAGGACACGTAAAGTTACCGACGTTATTGAATTCTTTCGCTAATAATAATTATAACGCGGTGGGTGAGTTAATATAATATAACGTGTTTGTTAGATAACTTAGAATAATATAATCGTTAGAAGGCATTATTATTTATTTGGTTAATTTTATTATGTTTGAAATATTTAAATTAAAATGATACAATATAATTATACATAATAATATTATATTGAAATTGAAAGGAATCGGTTTATATAAGTACAATTATTTTTTTATAAGTTATTTAAATGGTTTTTAGTTATTTTTATATTTTGTGGTAATATACTTAAATTATTTCTACACCTTTTTTAACATTTTATTTACTAACATTTAAAAATATAATAACGTATCCAGATTTAGAAAAAATACATTCACATGGAACGGAAGTTACCATTATATTACAGTACAGTGCTCTTCGGAGCAGGGGGTCAATTACTGATGATTATAAAACATTATAATTTACCTATGCACGCAACGCAACACTGAAAAAATTATGACAGCCGAATTCACACGATTTGGACCCGAACGACACGTCATTAACGAAAATCGCGCGCGATCGGCAGCGCGGGCGGCGGCGCGGCGCCGCGCTAGGTCAGTGACCGCGCGATACGTTATAACGTAGCGTCTTATGCATAGTTTTATAGCGCGCGCTATTCGTTGCGAAGAAATAGCGCGCTACTTTTTTCAGCTATACTTTATATTAACCACCACTAATTCTAAGTACATAAGGAACTACTAAGAACCTAAGGTTTCATCCATATTGTGATATGTCATAATATGTGTTATCGCTCTGGGATCTAGGTCTAACAGGTAGGCACTTGACTAGGTATATGACCAAAAAATACTCAATATTCACTACATGTTACAAAGGGAAGGTACAGTCTGGATATGGATAGACAGACAGACGGACAGACTGAAATGTATTTGATATCGGGTCCCGTTTTTAGCCTTTGGGTAAGGAAAGAGGGGAAAATTATCCATCTTTGTTATTATACTTTGCAGTATGCTGACACGGACAAAGTCGCGGGCAACAGCTAGTAGAAAATAAATTCTTGCAATATCGTATTGTTTTCTAAGGTGTTATATTAATTTATAAAATAAAAACTAACACCTTTGAAAAAAAAATAGCAATAAAGTTATTTTCAAAACGTCTAATAATAGTTTTGGTCATTGAAAAGTGTCTTACACTACATGATACTTGTTCAGAACAATAATCTACAAATTATATATAAATATTAGCCATCAGAAAATGGAAAAAATGGCCACGCGGTGAGGGACAGAAAATAATTATTTTATCTCTTTTCTCCACAAGCAATACGTAATTAACTATCTCTTTCTTTGTGTGAGTGAAAAGGAAATATCCAGCAATCTATGCTTTTACTCTATCTACGGCCTTATGCATAATTCTTCTGAACCTCAACTATTTCTGTAAACAAACTTCATTATTTTGAAGACGGTACCAGCTAAGAATGCTGAGTTCTATGACAAAATATTTTTAATATCTAAGACTGGTACCGACTACCGACTTTAAAATAATGAAGTTTGTGTACAGAAATAGTTGAGGTTTAGGGGAGTTATGCATAAGGCACTAATGCCCATTTTCACCAACCACGCCTAAAATTTAGGCCAATATATAGGCCAGTATATAATATATAAGCCAATATTCCAAGTTTTGTTCGTGATGAATTGACAACCCCCTAACTCTTAGGTGACGTTTATTTGAAATAAAACAAATTATATGCGATTCATCCGTCAAACCATTAGGTGACGTTTATAATTTACGGGATGAATTGACGACCCCGTACACTTAGGTGACGTATGTGGCGACGACGACGGTTGCCTTGACAATGAATCTGTTATAAAATAAAATATAAAATAGCGAACTCCCATAATTATTACACATATTTCTCACAAACCTTCCTCTTTTATCACTCTATCTATTAAATAAAACCGCAATTAAAGGGAACAAAGGGACATGAGGACAGAAAAAGCGACTTTGTTTTATACTATGTAGAGATATACGTCACCTAAGAGTTACGGGGTTGTCAATTCATCAAGAACAAAACTTGGAATATTGGCTTAAGGGGTTGTTGGTGAAAACGGGCATAAGAGAGGGAATTATTTAATACTTTTTTGTTCATTATAAATTATGATCGTTTTTACCCCGGAAGTCGGTTTTAATTTTTTGTTAAAAATAATAATTTCACTCTTTAAGTAAGTAATTTAACTATTATTTATAAGGTTTTCTGCAGACCGATTCTGTATCGTAATTTTATTTATTTATTTATTTATTTAACCATTTATTGTACACAAAAACATTTAACAAGATATAAAGAAAGACGACACAACAGGTACTGCTTATCTCTAAAGAGATTTCTTCCAGCAGTCCTAAGAAGAGAAATTTGATCGAAACATCAGATAGGGCGTGCACAGAAATGAAATATATTATAAATTATTACCTACTTACTATGTTATACAACATTATTATATTTACAATAAAATACTAAATTAAAATAATAATAATAAAATACTATAATAAATAATAATATAATACATACTATACTATAAATAATAAATACTATAAATAAATACATACTATATGTATATTTAATAATCATGGCTGGATTCATGATTAAGGTAGTACTCCTTCAAGCGTCTTTTAAAGACAGTAATAGTAGCACTATCACGGATGGTGTGGGGTAGGGAATTCCACAATCTGACGGCATGAACAGTAAAGGAGTAGGAAAAGAAGTTGGTGCGATGGGAGGGGAGGGAAAGGTTTGTTCTAACATTAGGTCTACAAGGGACATCTAAGGATCGTGAAAAGTTAAAACGCTCTACGAGGTAAGAGGGAGACAAAGGGTTATAAAGGATATTATAAAGGAGGGAGAGAATATGGACATTTCGCCGAAGACGAATCGGAAGCCACCTTAGCTGTGACCGAAAAGCAGAGACATGGTCATACTTTTTAAGACCAAAGACAAAACGAATGCAGAGATTCTGCAAACGTTCTAACTTTGTCAGCAACTCTTCAGTAACATCTAAGTAGCAGGCGTCAGCATAATCAAGGATAGAGAAAATGAGTGACTGGACTAGGGAAATTTTAGTTTTTAAGGGCAAAAAGTTCTGAAGGCGCTTAAGCATGTGTATTGAATGAAATATCTTTCTACTCACCTCATTGACTTGAGGCTGCCAGGACAGATTGCTATCAATAATTACTCCGAGGTTTTTTGCAGAATTTGTGTAAGCAATCGGAGTATCATTGTAAATAACTCTGGGCACATCATTTAATCTTTGTGTCATGTACCTGCTGCCGACAATAATTGCCTGAGATTTGTGCGGATTGACTAAGAGACCAAACGATTTTGCCCAGTCTGCTATTCGCTGTAGATCTGTATTGATGTCCCTGACCGCTGCACTAATATCATCAACATGAGAACGACGGTATATTTGCAAGTCGTCTGCGTAGAGATGAAAGTTACATGATAAAATTATTAAGGTGACTGTGTTTATAAAAATCGTAAAAAGGAGAGGAGAAAGAACACCACCCTGTGGAACCCCCGCATCAAGATCACACCAATCAGAGGTAGCCTCACCATGGCGGACCCGCTGCGAGCGCCCCCGAAGATAGCTGGAGTCGAACCAGTCTATCACTGTGGAGGATATATTGAGGGAACGAAGGACAGAAAGGAGGATGTCAAAGTCAACTGAATTAAAAGCACTGCTAAAGTCTAGTAGAACCAGGATAGTTATACATTTTTCTTCCATAGCTAGACGTAAATCGTCAGTAACTTTCAGCAGTGCTGTAACAGTACTGTGACCAGGGCGGAAACCGGATTGAAAGGAGGAGAGCAAATTATTAGAGGTAAGGAATTGGGAAAGCTGTTTATGGACAATGTTTTCAAGGACTTTGGATAGGTAGGGCAAAATAGAGATTGGTCTAAATTGGGATAAGGAAGAGGGATTAGGGGTTTTAGGTAAAGGAATTACATTGGCACGTTTCCATGCCGATGGGAAAGAACTCGTTGACAAGGAGTGATTAAAAATATGAGTGAGAATTGGCAAGAGTTCAGGAATTGAGAGGGAAATTATACGGGGGCTAAGGTCATCATTCCCTACAGCAGTGGATGTTATAGCTGTGATATGTTTCTTAACATCATCCTCAGTGACAGGCCGGAACGAAAATGGAATACAGGAGGGGATAGGAAAAGAGGAGATATGGGAAATTGTACGCGTTTTGGTATCTTGGTCAACGCTAACTGGTGGTTTAGAGAAGTGGTTGTTAAGAGCGTTTAAATCTACCGTGCTATCTAAACCAACAGAAGACTTTCCTATACCAAGCGTCGAAAGGAATTTCCAGAGTTGGGAGGGGTTACTTTGGTCAATTGTAGAATGTATGTGGTGTCTTTTTGAATCTCTACACAAGCGACTGCAATGGTTTCGAAGGAACCTATACTTAGCCAAATTTGTCTGTTGGTCTTTTCCGATATTGACACAGAGCTCGGTTACGCTTAGCCATCATATTTAATATTTCCTGAGTGAGCCAAGGTGCCGGTGCATATTTAACTTTAACTCTTTTTAATGGAGCATGAGTGTCAAAGATTTGGGTCAATATGTCACTAAATATCGATACTTTTAGATCGATATCTGAGGCCGAGTGGACACGAGACCAGTCAGCATTAGATATGTCATGCTTAAGAGCCCTCAAATCCAAACCCTTAAAACTGCGTAGGATGAGGAACTTAGGTTTTTTACGAGGTGGTTTGAGCTTAAGGGAAAGGAAAACTAGGTCATGGTGAGAGAGGTTACATGGAAATTGGCCATGGGTTGCAATGAGATCGGGTGAGGAGGTGATAAGAAGATCTAGGAGAGAAGGGTTGGAATTGGGAGCATGGTGGGTAGCTGAGAGCGGAAGGATGCTTAGGTTCAGGGATGAGAGTAAGGAGCGGAGTTTCAAGGCACGTGAATCGACTTTTAAGAGACATGTGTTGAAATCACCTGCAACCAAAGTATAATCGTAATTTGGACTATGTGTGGCTAACAGTGTCTCCAGAGTACTAAAGTAATCAATACGCAAGGATGGACTGTATACCACACAGAGTAGTACCCTTTTATGATTTAAGGTGATCTCAACACACAAGTATTCAATTGAGCACGTGTATCGGTTGGGTGAAGCAGGATCATTTTACATGCAATGTCACTACGCAAGTAAATGGCTACTCCACCGCCACTCTTCCCAACACGATCGTTTCTAATAAGTTTATATCCCGGAAGAGCATAAGCAGTAGATGGCAGAGAGGGTTTGAGCCAGGATTCTGACACTAAAACAGCATCAACCGGGGAGCTGCTGAACATTTCAAGGATATCTGGATAGTGGCGAGGGATGCTCTGAGCATTAATATGGACAAGGTTGAGATTGTTGGGAAAGCGGGAAAAGGAAGTAGTTAACTGTTCATGAGCAGAATAAGAAGTCGATCCCCCATCACCATCACTATCTAGGCTATGAAAACTGTCAGACGAAGAAGAGCACGAAATGAAGGTCTCATTGATAATAATATCACTATCAGAATCCAATAAATCCATAAACTATTAATATATATAAGATAAATAAATAGCAATATAATAAATATATAAATAACAATATAAAAATATATAAAACACAAAAAAAAAACTATTTTCTACAATAAAGTAAAACTAATATATCTGCTAATATTAATTTTTCCGTCCTAGCTCACCATAATGTGAGAATAAAATAATAAAGTACGCTAGCAACAATGCTTTATCTATTGTCTGCACAAGAGAGAAAAAAAAAACATGGCATTGACATTGAGTCACAACTCACAAGTGACAGATGTCAGTGTGACAACTGACAAGTAGAAGTGAATTAATTGATCTCATCACTTATGCAAAGTGCAAACAAAATGGAAAAATTTACAAATACACAATACAAAATATTAGACTTATCCGACTACTTTAGAAAACGAACACAAAAAATGGAAACTATATAATATATAACAGTGAAAACAAAGAATACGTGATACCGCCGGCCGGGCTGCGTTTGCGCTCCCGCCTATGTCCTTCTAGCACGGCGTGAAGACGTTGCAGCTGTGCTGGGGGCCTTATTCTCCATTGAAGAAGGCTTTGAGACCTCACTACTTTTAGCTGCCGTTGTGCCATTGTCAGCCTGAAGCCATTGTGAGCAACGGAAAGTGTCACTTTTGTATTCACTTGCATACAAAAGTGAGACTTTCCGTTACTCACTCCTCCGTTTTAGTTACTAACTCAGTGATTAACTCACAAATGTACCTACGATACAGAATCGGCCAGCTGTACAGAGTAGAGACTAATGTGTTATGCTTAGTAACTTTGGATCCAGGATACACTTCTTGGCGTTAATCAAGCAATGATAAAATAATATTTTTCATATGCCTGTCTTTAAAGGCTCTAAAGTTCTGTTCAGTCACTTTCAATCGTTCGACAAATTCGGGTTTCGATCTTAAAGATTATTAACAGTACCAATAATACGGTTATAATAAGATAATTAATGGTGTGGTCACTGGTGGCAGTGATGATGATGATGATGATGAATGTAACATGCATAGTAGCATATGCTTTCAGTTCTTAAACCAACTCCGAAACCCACAAACTTGTATCTATAAGGAATCCGGAGTTCTCTTAGCACCTTCGGAACCATGGTATACCTAATTGCAAAATATTGCTTTTTGGTAGCATATGCTCAGGACACTTCTCATAAAATCGAAATCACTATATTATGTTTCCATGTAAATTTTGACGAGTTCCCTCGATTGCTCATGGATGTATGGTGGAATGGTGATGATGATGATGATGATTAATAAAATTTTCATAGTAGACCTCTTCAAGCTTAAGCTTGAAGAGGTCAGACAGGCGTACACAGTAGACAGACACACTGTCATAGTTATTAGTCCATTGAAATGTTACAATTTTAGGACCGAATATTGCATTTATTAGAGGACGCAGTTTTATTTTTGGAATATGTTAGGGGGCTCAATAGAAGCTTAACCTAAAGTTTGTGGGGTCGCCACTCTTGTCCCCCGGCCGCCATCTTGAAAAAAGGAGTGACAATACTATTTTCGTGATATCTCGGAAACTATAAGTCTTACAGAAAATTTGTAAGAACATAATTTGTTGCAAATTATTTTGCCTACAAATATGTTTATATAACTTTTTACCCTAAATTAAAAATTTAAAAAGTTATAAGCAAAAAAGTGATATATTTTTTAAAAGGTTTATTATGGCTCTTTAACTTTGTTTAATACATTTTACAAAAAAATTACATTAGAACAACCTCGTTAATGATCTATTGAGAAAAAGATCCCCCGATCCCGAATTTAGTTTTATTCTAGAAGATTCCCGAATTTATTCTAGAAGATTAGTTACCAACTTTCTAATCTTATAAGGCTTAGTAGAAAATATGTCAAAGGTTTATTATGGCTCTGTAACTTTGTTTAATACATTTTACAAAAAAAATACATTAGAACAACCTCGTTAATGATCTATTGAGAAAAAGATCCCTCAATCCCCCCGATCTCATTAAGTTAATTTTCTGCAGATGCAAAGGAAACTGTGAAAGCATGTGTGGCTGCAGAAAAGCAGACCCAAAATGCTCTACAGTATGCCTACTATTCTGTAAAGCTTTTCAGGCCTGCTTTTCTGCAGCCACAGTCTACAGTATGCCTACTACACTACATAAATATATGCAAACTATATTATAGTATGCCTACTCACTAGTCTGCACATGCCTAATATACTATAAAGCATTTCAGGCCTGCTTTTCTGCAGCCACACATGGTTCCACAGTTTCCTTTGTATCTGCAGAAAATTAATTTCATGGGATCGGGAGATCTTTTTGTCAAAAGATCATCTACAAGGTTGGTCTAAGGTATTTTTTTTTTGTAAAATGTGTTAAACAAAGTTAAAAAGTGATAATAAACTTTTTCAAAAATTTTCTCACTTTTTTGCTTATTACTTTTTAAATTTTTAATTTAGGGTAAATAGTTATAGAGGCATATTTGTAGGCAAAATAATTTGCAACAAATTATGTTCTTACAAATTTTTTGCAAGACGTATAGTTTCCGAGATATCAGGAAAATAGTGTTGTCACCCCTTATTTCAAGATGGCTGCCGGGGGACAAGAGTGGCGACCCCACAAACTTGAGGTTAAGCTTCTATTGACCCACCCAACATATTTCAAAAATAAAATTGCGTCCTCTAATAAATGCAAAGCAAATGTAACATTTTAATGGACTAGAATTATGATACATATTAGTAGGTAAGACTGGCAAAGCAAGACAGATTCAGTGTTTGACAATGGTTTGACAGCCCGATCATTCTGGTTTATAATTAAACTCGGATATGAAAACACACAATAAAATAATTATCGTGTAAGGGTGCGTGCTGGACTTTCAGCGCGCGCGCTATTTTTTCAGGCCCAACTTAGACCCCCGATGATCTCGCGACCCCTGCGGGACCACCCGGACCACTATTGGAATATACTGATGTACACCGTGTATAATGCTTTTAAGCACGGTGTGCCGTATGGATGATTATATTATTAAAGGGGGAATAATATTTACTCAAGTCTGTTGCCCACACAGTGCGCCGCTGTGAGCACGTAGGACTCCGACACGAGGGAACCTCCGCAGTCGAAGGTGTAGCTGTCGCCATTTTCATACCCAAGCGCCACCTGTCGGTGAGAAATAAGAGCATCGCGTGTGTTCCGAAATATAAAGCAGTATACTCAATAAGTCATGAATCCTACCCCGTTTCAACGGAGAGATGCGTCAAATCAATGAAACATCGTTTCATTCCATCATGACGGTAAAGAAGAAGTCTTTAGAAGTCTGACGGTCTTACTACAAAAGATTTAAACACCCATTGAACAGTTGATTAGAGAAAAATTCAGTACAAAATGCTCTCAAAACAACTGTTCAACAGGTGTTTAAATTTTTTGTAGTAAGACCGTTAAGTTCTTTTTTTTGTTTCATTTGTAATTCAAACGGTCAATTGGCTCACCACAAATTCAGCAACTTCTTTATCGCCATGATCAACAGTGGTAACCAACTACGAAACCCTTTTATAACCTCGTAACTTATGTCAATTTTTGACATCTAACTTTGCTATCGCATTCAGTGAATGAATTTTAAGCACTCTGGCAACACTCACCATGTGCGGGAATTCCCCGACGTACGTGTCGTCTCCGCCGATGATGTATGTGCTGAGGGGTACATTCACGGTGTCCTTGATCTTCTGACATTCTGAAAAGTTAAATATGACGGTTGTAAATATGTTGTGCGTTATTTAATACTAACTAGCTTTGCCCCACGGTGCTATCCGTTTATCAGGGAAAATAAATTGTGATATTTTCCCGCAGTAAAAAGTAGCCTGTATTGTGTTAATCCAGGGTGTCAACCAGCTCCATACCAAATTTTATTACGCTCCAGCTGTTTAGATGTGAAGATTGAAGAAGTAATAAACATACAAACTCACAAACTTTCGTCAGTTATAATCAAGTTATAACTGACGAAATAATAATTAGTGGCCGACCGAACTTTCGGTTTCGGTTTCGGCCAGTTTCGGCCAAAAAATCTAGTTTCGGCCTTAGTTTTGGTTTCGGCCAAAATACAGCCGAAACTTTCGGCCCCGCCGAAACTCATGCGTCGCTCGGTGAACTTCGCAGTTAACTCGTACTTGCTTGCCAGCGAGGCCCTGGCTCAGTTCGCCACCATCTATTTAAGGGCTCCTTCCTCTGAAGCTTTAGGTATTTTACGCGCCGAGGCGACTTGCATCCGCGTTAACGCGGGAGCCGTTCGGATATGAACTCCGGCGACCTTTGGCGGCAAACGAGAGCGCCACAGTATAAAATAATGCAGTAGGCAAGGTAAGTTTAGTTTAATAGACTATTTCAGTATTATAATATTATTTTATTTCAGCATTATATTAGTATTATTTCGACAGCTTAGGAAGCTTATACCGTAAACATATACGGTCTACTCTACTCTTACTACACTTTTTGATAATAGAGAAATGATTATAGGAGATTTTGTTGCACCTGATTATACAGAGTGTAACAAAACTAAGTGATAATACTTTAGGGTGTGTATTCGTCCCTCGTCTAGAGTTGACTGTGAAAGTAGCAGCGCTGAAAGAGCAAAAAAGAAATTTGAGATTTGTATGGCCAATTGCCCCAGCGGTGTCACGAGTTCACCCATATAAAAGGTAAAAAAAAACTCTGCGCTTCGCTGCTACTTTCACAGTGAACTATATAATATAAGGGACACATACAAATATAAAGTATTATCACTATGTTTTGTTACACCCTGTATATTAAACAATACAAACAATGAATAAAACAAACATAATTGTTTCGTCGATAATTAAAGAAATATATTTTTGATTTATTATAAGTGCCACAATTAAGTACTTCGTTATAATTAATATTCATAAAAATTTACTTGTCTAGTGCTAGGTCCAGACTCATTTTCATCGACCGATGTATTCATATTTTGACCCAAAGTTTCATGTGTATTTTTGTGAGGACTAAGGTCAAGGTCCTCACGGCACTGCCCCGTGGGTAACGAAGAAGTAGGACCTGATTGTAAATTAGGAATGTTGTCCGATAAAGGTTTCTCATTTTCTTTACTTTCCGTGGATTCGTATTTTTCAAGTGTCAGACTCCGTATAGGCATACCACGAGTATGTCTGGGATTGATAATTTCAGGCAGTAGACATTTATGGTAAAAATGTGATAATTTGGACTCCATCATTGATTTCCAAAATTCGTCATCTCTTTCAATTCTTTCGATGTGTCATGTTCATTTCCCTAAAAAAATAATATAAAATATAATATAATTATAATAAAGAGCAGGTACACATTGGGCGTTGTGAAGCACACGCTTTGCTAACGCGCGTTTTGAGAACCCCGAATTCTATTGAAGCGTACACGCCAGTAACGCGCTTCAATAGAATCCGGGGTTTTCAAAACGCGCGTTAGCAAAGTGTGTGCTTCAAAACGCCCAATGTGTACCTGCTCTAAAAGCAATATTTAATTGTGATAGCTGGTCTCCGTCATGTGGAACCTTACGAGCCAGTTCACACGGCGCCTTGCGTCGACGCAGCGCTGCCGTTTGACGCATAGCCAGCCACACTGGCGCTGTGTCATCGCAGCGTTGCATCGACGCAACGTTGACGCAACGCGCCGTGTGGACTGGATCTATAAATCAACGCGGATGGAGTCGCGGGCAACGTCTAGTAAGTAGTAAGTAATAAATAAGTATGTATTATACTTACGCGTACTGCTCATCGATGCATGTATAATGTATTTGACGTCAAAGCTTTGGTACCAGATATCAATGTCCTGAAACTATTTAAAAGAAAAACCATTAGGTACAGTTCAAAATATTGGTAACACGTTAAGTAACTTATATTTATGATATCTAATTATAATATATCACAATAATTTAAAAATAATCTTAGTTTAGACTTTAGTACCTTCTAAATAATGTAAAATATTATAGTCGTACATATTTCGATGGACTACGTCTGATTATGGCAAAGTTTTTCAAAAGCAACTAGTTTATAATATAAAATTTAAATAACATACAACATATAACATAACACATAACAAAACAGTCACGGGCCACAAGTAAGACGTTCGCGGGCTGCACGCGGCCCGCGGGCCGCGTGTTGTCGACCGCTGCCCTAAAGTATTACACACTCTAAATTATGATCACTTAGTTTCGTTACACCTTGTATTACTTATATAATATTTCCGTGGTAATGTTTACGGCAAGGAACCTAGGGTAGAAAGACATTGGGTATTCTAACCCAGTAAAAAGGAGTAGGTGGTACCTAAATAGTACATTCTCAAATAAGAACGAACAAAGTACGTATTTATATAGTAAGTAATACAAGAAGTAAAGGGCAATATTTTGAGAGAAAAAGATCGATTCCTATTCCTACGTAATAAATAAGATACAACACAATAGGTACAATTAGTAATAAAATTTAAATGAATAAACATGTACGTGGAGTACTGTACTTACTTTGCATTTCTTTTTAATGCATTGGTCCTGTTGTTTTTGATATAACTCGTCGTGACTTTTTTCGTTTATTGTGTTTGTTAGCCATTGTGTCGTCACAAATCACAATCTCAGTCTCGTTATGTATATATTACAGTTTATTATAGAAAATTCACTATACTTCGCACGTCGGCGGTCGCGTAGAGCACCGGCAGGTCCGACGTCCGTAAGCGTCAACACGCGACTAACGAAGCCCGCGAGTCGCGGCGCTCGCTCATTTTGTGGGTATTTGGACATCATATTTGGGGAAATAACACTACAACATCCACTTCAGCGACTTTTACTGGATAAATAATTTATATAAAGGCAGGTATAAAAATAAGGTCAATAAATTTATTATTTTAAGCACAGTAATGAAAATAAAATTTAAAAAGAAGCAACTTTGGATTTTTTTTCTATCGAGCGAATTTTATCTAATTGTGTAACTGTAAGCGAATTTCACTCTGCAAGATCCTCAACTAAAACATATATTTTTCTCAGAATTTTACGACCATTTTTTACTGATTCGTATTTATTTTAAAAACAGTATTTGAGGAAGAAGGAGCCCTTAATGGTGTTTTGAGATTATGTGATACAGATTAGTTCCAAATCAAAAATTAGCACTTCGTTTTATTTTCATTAATATGTCTAAACTTATTTTTATCGAAATTACTTATATAAATATTGAATTTTATTTCTACGACAAACGCATGCTCATTTAATATGCTATTGGCAAATTACGTGCTATTTTAACCATGTTCCCAAACAAACGATTTAGTTAATGCTATGAAAAATTGATTATATTGTGTGTGAACTTCATTTACTTAAGAATTTTGTTTGACTCTTTGTTGATCTCACGATTGTAGGATATATTAGGATATATGTTGCGAGATTTATCTAGTAAATCATCTCGCCTCACTCCCTTTTACCACGCGTTTTATTTAAATATTTAAAATTAACTTTTAACTATGGACACGTAATCTCTTAGACCGTTCCTACCCTGCTGGAATCTTATCTAGCCCACTTCCCCGTAAGCTTCATTCTTACGGCCCCTTAGTATATTTTTCAGGTTTAGTGGCAAAACGCCTTCTGGAGCAAAAAAAAAAAAAAAAATGTGACGTCAACTGCAAATTTGCTTATTAATTTAGTTTTGAACTTCGACCGCGGTCGTGTCCATGTTTCCCATAAAAATAATATACTGCAATTATTGATTGTGTTTTCAGTAGTACGTCGTTAATGTCTAAGGGAGGATTTCTCCAATCACACAACTTCGTTGTATAAAACTTAGTTCTCATCAAACGCGTTCCTACGGGGATGTAAATCTCGTTTCCTTTCAAATGGATTTTATAATCTTCTCTTAATGGCGATTAATAAAACTAAGTTTATGTGACGTCACGCGATGATTTTACATTTTGACGTGATAACGTCTTATAATTCGATATGGGGTGCGCGCTTGAAAAACATGACAGTTCATGCGGCGTTACCTCGCTCTGAGGCGTTCCATTTAGGGCTTGAAGTGCAAGTGAGAGCGCGGAACGAGCGACAAAGAGGCACGTTGTCTCTCAACAACCGTAAGACTTTCCTCGAAATAAACCACCTGGGCCGCGCTCTTTGTTTCGATTATATTACGTATTTCGATGACTTATATACTTTTGTATGAAGAAGTTTGGTTAGGTTAAGAAGTTATTGGACCTTTGATACATTGACCACACTCTGAATGAAAAATAAATAAACAATCTGTGAGCTATTAGTATTATTTCGGCTATTCAAAATTGTGCTCTATTTCCTACGTGTCAAGGTATGACTTGTGCTTTGTTCGAAGATTTTACTGGATTTCACGAATGTATACAGTAGCGTTTTGTATTGCGAATAGTTTATTTTACTCATTATAAATATTTTTAGACAATCATTTGAAATCAAAACCTAAAATACATCGAAATAATTTTAGGTTACACTCGAAAAAGTTTGTTTCTATTTATAGAGATTCGGAAGCGAGGGTTAAGAGGTTAAGGATAGTTGAACGTGACAACGTCATACGTTGTCACGTTCAACTATCGTCAGTAAACCGACTTTACAGACAACCGATTTTTTTATCATTTTGGAGTCTAGTTACGTTATTTTATCAACAAAAAAGTCAGAAACGATACATAAACTACCCAAACGCATCATTTTTTTTTTCTCTGTGATTTTCGATTCGCCATGATACTACACTGACAGAACTTTAACGGCTTTTATAAAGTGAACCGTACAACGTTGGACGTTCTGAAGATAAAACTCGGATTCGCTGTGAACGTTATGTTACTGAAATGTAATTTGGTGCTATTAACGCGTTTATACGTTTAGAACCGATTTAGTGTACACTAAGCGCATAACGCATTCTGTTTCTTAGGTGAAATCGCACCTAAATAAAATAACTTGAAATAACTTCTGCACTTGTTTCTTAGGGTAATCTTTCGTTATAATATATTAAGGGGAATTTCACAAATCACACTTAAATTCGTTTTATGAAACTAATTCTCATTGAACAATGAACGCGTTTATATGGCGACGTAAATCTCGTTTTGTTTCAAATAGATTTTACATTCTTCTTCTAATCGCGATTAATGAATCTAAGTTTACGTTACTTCACGCAATGATTTTTTATACGTTTTTATCATCTTGGATCCTTGTCACGTTGTTTTAGTAACATAATAGCAAGAAACGATAAGCTAACCAAACGCATCTGTGAAAACGGTCATCTTATCAATTTTTTCGTCTATGTTTTTCGATCTGTCATGACACTACACTAACAGAACTTAAATGTGTTTTATAAAGTCAAAACTCGAATATCAGGCGTTTAGAAGACTAAAACCGGATTTGCTGTTAATTAGTTTAGTTTATGTTGGTGAAAATATGCAATTGAGTGTTATAAACGTGTTTATACGTTTATAACCGGTTTAGTATGCGCTCAGCGCGTTCAATTTCTTTGGTGATATCGCACCTACTTGGAATCGTATAAAAACGGAATACAAAAAAAAAATCTAGGGAACATATTCGAGTCTAAGATTAATAATATTTATTTAAGAAAATGTCGCAAAAGGTAAAAAATTCAATGTGGTACTTTTTCTTTAGTTTAAAAAGTTGTAATTTATGTTAAAAATCAATAAACTTTAGTAAATAATCGTAATTTTGAATGTTTTACCAAGTTTCGGTTTCGGTTTCGGTTTCGGCCGAAACTGTGAGTAATGCCGAAAGTTCGGTTTCGGTTTCGGCTGAAAAATCAGTTTCGGTCGGACACTAATAATAATTATTAAAATGTTACTTAATAATAAATACTTAGGGCTTCACACAAGGCGAGAGTAAGCGAGAGTAACAAAAATCTCGTCTCGGTCTCGTCAATCCTCAAAAAATTGAGTCTCGTTCAAGTCTCGTCTCGTTACCAGTTGTCTCATCTCGTCTCGCTTAGTTGTAAATAATGATTTATTTCTATAATATAGATAATAAAGAGAATAAGGAATATTTTATTACTAGCGTATTTATATGATAAAATGCAGTTTGGATGGTTACCAGATTTTATATTTTGTAAAATATATTGTTTTCTAAGTAGACCGTTTCTGATTTTTTGAATAAAAACTTAATTAAGTACAAAAATTTAACGAGACCCAAAACGAGACTCTCGGGTTGCCCTGTATGTGGTCTCGGTATTGCCGATAATATTTTCCAAAGCGTCTCGTCTCGTTCTCGTCTCGTAAAAGCGAGACGAGAACGAGACGAGACGAGAAAAATCTCGCTCTCGCGTGAAGTCCTAATAATAAAGCATATTTTGTTTTACCTTTATCAGCAACTCTTGTACCGACACTATTACCTGCACAAAAAGAAGTATTTATTAAAATAACCGTTTAAAAAACTTTTAAAGCGGAAATGTTTCGTATTGTCGTGTCTTTGTCAAGCGACGTTTCCAAACGTACCAAACGAAGACGGCGACCACTGTATTATTCTTATTAGTAACTAGTAAGGTTACCGGTTAGGGCCCTTGTGATTTGAGTGGGCAAGCGGCCCAGCGTTAGGAATATTCCAAGTATATTCAAATATTCAAGGGGGCTCCCATACAAAAATCACTTTTCGCTCTATAACGGTACGGAACCCTTCATCGCGAGTCCGACTCGCACTTGGCCGGTTTTTATTATGAATTTTGTCGCAGATTATTTGCGATGCGATGCGAATTCGCAGTTAAGTGTGGGAGCCCTATTACGGCTCAGGCTCTGTGATTGGTTGGCTGTCAAAATTTGGACCAATCACAGAACCGAACCGCGTCTTGAGACCGGGTCGCATCTTAAGTACTGACCAAAAATACGGGCCTTAGTTCTTACCAGATCTCTGTGTAGTGGTCTCAGTGCCATATTTGTTTTCGGCGACGGGACAGCAGATTATCTCATTGAATCCCTCGAATCTGCACCTCCTGTACGGATTCCTTCTCTTCTCCTTTATTGTCCTGAAAGTATTCAACAAGTTCCATCAAAATGGTGCTATGAATATTTGTATAAGTAGGTAAAACCTGCAGTCTACCCATTGCCATTCAAAACTGAACTTTTTTACAACTTTAGAACATAATATTGGATTTAAGGACTTGCCACCCGTGGTGTTGTGCTGCTTGTTTCAATTTTGTATGGCTCATGTATCGCATCAACGCGTCACGTCACTTTGCAATGTGAACTGACCCTTATCCATTATAAATGCGAAAGCGTGTCTCTATTACCTTTACGCCCAAACTGTGGATCCGATTTTGCTGAAATTTGGTAAGCAGATACTTTGAGTCCCGGGAAAGGATAAAGAATTTGGGACAACGGAGTTGCGGGCATCTCTAGTCCTTTATATTTGTTTATTAAAAGATCTAAAGGCAGTAATTGTTGTGTGCATGTAGCATATTCTGTCATATATATTACCTTACCCTTGACACGGTGAGTCACGTTGGCTTAACACAAACAGCGAACCAAAGTCGTTATCACTTAGGTCTCAGATAGACCGACCGTGTAAAAATATAAAAGTAAAGGAAAATAGTCAATAGATATTGGCAACTAAAAATTATTATTAGGTAGAGGTACAGTTCCATCCTTGGCTTCGGCAAGTCGGTAAAATGCTATTCATCTAAACCAGTCCTTCCCAAATTCGTATAGGTACATGTAATAGAAATTAGAATAGTACGAAAGTTGCCATTTTTAGGGTTCCGTAGTCAACAAGGAACCCTTATAGTTTCGGTCTGTCCGTCCGTCTGTCTGTCTGTCTGTCCGCAGTTTTGTTCAGAGACTATAGGGCCTACAAAGCTGTAATTTGGCATGAATGCAATTTAATAATGTCATCAAAATGGTACATAAAATCTTAAAAAAATATATTTTTATGGTACCTTCCATACACATCAAGCGGGGATGAAAATTTTTTTTCGTGTCCACCCCATCGTGTGGGGTGTCGTTGGATAGGTTTTTTTAAAACTATTATGAGTATTCATTGATAATTTTCTGATTTAGGGATCCGTTTGTGAAATATTAAGTTTTAAAGTGAAAAAAATCGTTAGAGTCCAGTGTCCCCCCCTTCTACCAGCTAAACGGTTTGAAAAAATTGACGGGAGTAGGAAATATGCTGAATTTAAAAGGAAAACCATCACGGCTAAGAAGACTTCATAAGCTATTGAGTAATAGTCGATCAACTAAAAAAAATGTATTCGGTGAAGTATAAAGGAACTTTTCCTTCAAATTCCTTTGAAAGTAACTGAGATGATGTTGTTAGTAGTGTAAAACACGTTATAAATGTACATTCATTGACCATACAAAAATTTTCAAAAACTAGCGGTACTACGGAACCCTATATTGCGCGTAGCCCGACACGCACTTGGCCGGTTTTTTGTAGATAATGTCTTTTAGCTTCTTAACATCTTTGATATGATTGCCTGCCTATGCTTTCTGTTAAGAGAAGTCAAGACAACATTTTAGTTCTTCACGGCAAACTTGAACAAATTTTCATGGACCCACCGCTTACGATCGTGGACCCCCTTCTAGTCTCGCGTGGACCCTGGGGGTCCACCTGAGCCACTTTGGGAATTAAGTACTGTTTAAAAGTTTAGATTCTAAACTAAACTTTAATAAATAAATAACTTTTACGGAAAAAACAACTTTTCCGGGTCAGCTTAAAAGTAAATAGTTTACCTTACCTCAAAGCAACTTCACATTCCAATATCGGGACACACTTTCCTTCAGGGGTGTCATCATTTGGCACACATTTTTCGATCTCTGAAATTATGATTTATTTATAAATTTTAAATTTAATAATAATTACATTACGTCAGTCTCCATACTGAAATTGTGTAATGTGTTACAGGGGACACAAAACATATTAAAAACAAAATTTAACCCTATGATAAATCTGTTTTTAATTTCTTTATCAGTACTTATCACAATTAAAAAAAAAACGGTAATATTGATGGAATTGCATAAAAGTTCACTGCATTCTAATGCTTGATAAGTGATAACTAACAAGCAAGGTAATTAGTAAGATGTAAATAAACAAAACGTTGTAACCGTATTATATCTGCTACCACTAGAACCCAATACTTAATGAAACTTACCTTTATCAGCAATATGCACTTGTATGCCGGACATAAAACATATCACACATATTATAAGCCACATACTCGCTCTACGCCACAAACACGACTGAATATCAAGTTTCCTCAAAGCTTTAATCATCAATAGGGCTGCCACATTCACACATCAGCAAAATCCCGGACATTCAGGCGAATTCCGAAATATGGTTTTTCCCCAGGCATCTTTAAAAAAATTTGCAACAAAGAAACATCTTTATATTTTAAGTCACGAAAAAATGCGTTGACTATTTGTCGAGCCTTGAATGCGGGTTATTGTAGATAATTTTAAAATTTTGGATTTCCCCGTCAACAAAAGTGTTCGGAAACGGAAACTACGAAAACCCCGCCTCCTTACTTGAACAAATTCGGGGAAAACCGAAAAATGCCGAGGCGGTTGGCAGCCCTAGTCGGCAGTCGTGTGTCAGATGCAGCAAAACTTGTTCTGCTCCTAAATTATTATTCAATTCAATGAAGTCGGTAATGTTGATGGTCGAGCGGCTTTTATTTTAATAATAAATGTTTTTTCGGCGTTATAATAATTGGGAAAATTTCCACTGATCAAATATCGTTTTCCTATTTAGAAGTTGTAGTAATTAGTATTAGTGAAATAAAGAGAAATTACACATTTTTGGTACTTTAAGGGCCAGTTTCACCACTTCCTGATAAGTGCCGGATAGAATATCCACAACTTGTCTGACAGATACTCCATACTCCATCTCTCGGAACTTATCAGGAAGTGGTGAAACAGGCCCTGGATGCCTCCTAAAAATCCTAAAATGAAGGATTCGTGAAATGAAACTTAAGTTGTCGTATTCTTTAATTTTTATATCTTTATTTTAAACTTACGCTTTATTAACTCTAATATAAAGTTCCAAAACATTTTCAAAAACCTTGCGACGTCCTTTTAAACTACGATTCAACTTAACAACTTAAGGCGCTATATTGAAAGAACTGTCCTTTTTGACGAATACTATAAGACCTTCAGAAATGTTACAAATCTGGTAATGAGATATACATATCTTCATAGCCTTATCTAGGTTTGAGAAGAACTAGAAACACGATTAATGTATTTTGCCTCCATACATTTAATTTTCGAAATGACCTCTTAAAAATACGAAATTTGAAGATTATTTTTAAACGAAAATAGATATTGTATTGTAGGAAATTAGTCTAATTGATAGACACCTTTGCAACTGAAAATCGTATAGAAGCATTTTGCTTAAATGCTCCTAGTTATTTTTTAAATGATTATAATTACGTTTTTTCGCATGTTTTCCGAGCGAGCCGATAGCTTCTGGCCGCAGCGTATTCACGACTTTATAGTCATACAAATTAAGTATAAAATTGCCCTTGCGGTAAAATTACTTTCGATATAGCGCCTTTCACAAGGTTTGCTATTTCTAATGATCAATTGTTTCATAAAATATGTACTGCAAGAGTTTTAACACACGCTTTTAACCGATGACCGGTTTGGCTTTAAACACATAATTTGAGTAATGAGTAAAGTTACTTGAGTCTCGATCATGTGACGATCTCGATCAATCGCAACGGTGAATCGGGCGCCTCAACATAATGAATCGATGCCTCACGAAGATGAATCGGGCGACTCATGACGATGAATCAATCCACTCACAATGATGAATCAGGCCATTCACTTGAATGAATCGTCACCCATAACGATGAATCGGGCGACCCTCCGCAATGAATCCATCGACTCACGACGAGGAACTTATAATGTTGTGCCACTGAAGTTTTTGCACGTCTGAAGAGAGGTCTTTGGAGTCCTGATGCCACTACAACCCCAATGAATCTAAGGTAATGCGCGTTACAATTTGCTGTTCGGCCACACATTCGTCTCGATCCAGTCGAGGTAGTGCGCGACGCGCGTGTAGACGCCGGGCACGGGCGAGCCGCAGCCGCGACCGAACGACGTTATGCCGACCAGGCGGTAGCGGCTGTCATCGCTGTTGAGCGCCTGCAGCGGACCACCGGAGTCACCCTGTGTAGCCAATAAAATATGTATAACCGGAGACTAGACATACATACATATTGTTATGACGTGTAGATATATATTTTCTCTATGGTAAGTATACTGTATAACTAATTAAATGGAATGG
This sequence comes from Lysandra bellargus, assembly GCA_905333045.1. NCBI lineage: Eukaryota > Metazoa > Arthropoda > Insecta > Lepidoptera > Lycaenidae > Lysandra > Lysandra bellargus. The sequence goes on from HG995358.1 coordinate 7,169,391, forward strand.
TAGGGGATACTCTGTTGCAATTTCTGGTAATGTAAATGTTTTAAATTACAAATTAATATTTTTACTGCACTTGGATGAATTAATGGCTGAACATGGATTAATCCATATGCCAATCAATGTCTCTATTGAATAGATGAGCGTCTTGTCAAAAACGTAATGCTGGCTTCTCACGGCACGCAACATCACGAGCCGCACCGCGCCAAGCCGATTTGTACGAGAGAGCACGAGCCAACAGGCGAATCCGCGCTACCCGTTCTCACGGCGCGTAATATCACGAGCCGCTCGAGCCGCGCCTTTGAAGTTACCGACGTCAATCGAATCGGACGCGCCTGCTCGAGCCAGCCCGCGCCACCTCGAGCCACCCCCTACACACGGCGCGTGGCTCAACCTGGCGCGGCGCGGCTCGTGATATTACGCGCCGTGCGAAGCAAGCATTTAAAGAAATCGGGCATTTATTTATTTAAGACTAGACACGTTCCGCGCGGCTTCACCCGCGTAAATTAGATATTTCACCGACAAATTAGTCCACAAAAAATAGCCCATGATCCTTCACGTAGTCTACTTCTTATCTGACCCAAATAACAGAAAAATTGCTCTAGTAGTTCGTGAAATAAGCCCTTTCAAATAATTTCCCCCGTTTTTTTCACATTTTCCTCTATTTCTTCGCTCATGTTAGTCTAAGCGTAACAAAATATAGCCTATCGCCTTCATTGATAAATGGGCTATCTAACACTGAAAGAATTTTTCAAATCGGACCAGTAGTTCCTGAGATTAGCGGGTTTAAATAAGCCCTTTCAAATAATTTCCTCCCGTTTTTTCCACATTTTCATATATTTCTTCGCTCTTATTAGTCTTAGCGTAATAAAATATAGCTTATAGCCTTCCTCGATAAACGGACTGTCTAACACTGAAAGAACTTTTCAAATCGGACCAGTAGTTCCTGAGATTAGCGCGTTCAAACAAACAAACAAACAAACTCTTCCGCTTTATAATATTAGTATAGATATACCAACAACACACTGCGGCAACATTCATAGTTATTAAAATCTACTACAGTTCTGATAAGATCTAAATTCTAACGCAACAGCCTATTACAGCCACTGACCTCCATTATACAAGTACGCTGGACCTATGATACCCTTTGAAATGACAGCTGTTTTCGTGCCTATTTGAAGCGGAATCAGCGCCCCAATGCGGGGGAAGAGAATTAAATCTGACGTAAACATGACGTTTAAAAGTCGCCATATTGGCGCTGATAGCAGTAGTGGGAGTACTTGGAACTAATACTAATTTCTACCACCGTAGTGATTATATTTTCTTTGGTTTCCACAACCAATAGCGATTGAGCGGTCATTTGCAAGTTACGTCAGATTTAGTTCTCTTCCCCCGCATTGGGGGCGCTGATTCAGCTAATAAAGGTCAGTGATTACAGCATAATAGCATTATGACGACCTCTGTGGCTCAATGGTTAAGAGTGTGTGGCAGCTCAAGCCGGGGGTCGCTGGTTCGAATCCCGCCGACGGAACAAAAAGTTTTTCAATGTTCCTGGGTCATGGATGTGTATTAAATATGTGTATGGTATAAAAATATCTTAAATATACATATATATATATATATATATATAGTATAAAATAAAAATAAAAAATATCCACAGCCGAACATAATATAACCTCCTTGTTTTTTGGAAGTCGGTTAAAAAGTATTAAATATATTTCCGTTGTCTGGTACCTGTAACATAAGTCCTTCAGGTACTTAGCACGGGGCCAGACCGACGTGGTGTGAAGCGTCCATAGATATTATTTATTATTTAATAGCATTAATAAAACATGGCAAGCACGAACCTGGCATGAGTCCTTCAAGCCGTTCTGGTCGCCGGCGCAGATCTGTGCCGGTATGACGCCGTCGGGCAGGCGGCGGTAGGCGTCGTAGTGCTCGCGGCACTTGTCGACTGCCACCGCCGACAGGCGAGCCTTCAGCAGGACCTCGCTGCCGTCGTCACCTGTACAATTAAATAAAATAATCCTTAAAAATAATAGCGAGTATCAGCCCTGGATTTATGTATAGACAGTGTAGGCCATGGCCCTATGACGTCCTAGGCGGGGCGGCAGCCTCCTATAGTGTTGGGTAGGACTTACAAGCGGCATTATACAATTGTCCGGGACATGATGTCATAATGTAAGAGCGGCTCAGCATTACAACATGTACCGCTTCAAACTTTTAAATTTGAGTGCGTGCTTCAACAAAATTACCTAATAATATAATAATAGGTGTATGTAATCAATCAATTATAAAGGTCTCGCCTCTTTTGAAGTGGGACACTGTACCGGCTCAGTACGAAAAAGAGGCACCTCTTACATCCTCGTATAAAATTCATGTCCTATTCAACCCTAGCCTCCTAGGATGCACAGTGTTTTAGAAACGCCCAAAATCGGACATGACTAAGTTAATGCAATAGTCGATGGCGTCTTATATTTCAAATGCAAGAGTAGAACTCCCGTGTGCGCATTTTACTACGTTTTTGAGAAAAACAATTTTTAAATTGGTCATTTTTTGACTCCCTAAAAACGAAATTATTTTATTTAAATTATTTACGAGAGTTTGTAAACTTGCTACCCAGCTGATGAGATTAATCATTAAGAGATACAAATTTTGTACTTTATTTCATTCCTACAATTCAAGTAGTTCCTGAGATTTTAATGTTTTAAAATATTTAGACTTTTTTTTTTTTTTTCTCCTTTCCTATATGATTAAATACTTTGGTTTAGTATTTACACTATATATGATTTCCGCACCTTCTGTCCATACTGAAAAATACATATTATTATTTTTAATAAGGATGTTATTATTGTTTTACCTTGGAAGTCGGTTTTAATTTTTTGTTAAAAATAATAATATTAGCAATGCATTTATATTTTTTATGGAAGTAGACCACTTTATTTCCGCCGCCTATTTCCGCCGCCCCATGTATGTATTCTGTAGGGCCTCTATGGACATTGCCGCCCCGCCTGTGGCCTATAACGACAGGGTATGCCGTATAGGTATGGTGAGTCTGGGGCTGTTTATTAATGTTAAACATGAGTTATATAATTAACCTACATTAATTAATGAAAATATGCCTCATGTTAATACCATAAAATGAATTCATCAACATCTATTTTATATCGAGCCAGGTTAAATATAAAATATTAAATAACCATGTGCCAAGTTACTATATAATATCTAGTGGCTAAGCGTGCCTGATTGATCCTTAAGTGAGCGCATACGTTTTTTTGCCTGGTACTTAATATTATAATGAAGCTACATGCTTGTTTATTTGGATTTTCATGAAATTTGGCATACACGCAGCTGCTTACAACTAGAAGGATATGGGCTTTTCACTGCAGGAACATGTGCGATTCCTATGTGATTGTACTATTGTTTGGTTGTTTATGCTTACGTTTGAAGTCAGTTCTTCCCCATCCGGTGACCATGAGGGGTATTTCAGGGTCGCTAATGGACGTGTACAGACATATCGGGCTCAGGTTCTCTGTGAATCGCACCGGCTTTTCTAACCTAAAATGTTGAAAAATCATTAATTTTCCTATACTTGTACAAATAAACAATAATAGTACTTTAAAAAAATTAAACCGACTTCAAAATTGTACGTAGACAATTGTGAATTGAAACTCCCTATCTCAAAAACTACTGAACCGATTTTCATAAAACTTGCAGTATTCCCTAGGTTGAACAATACCTAGTACAACAAAAAAAAAGAATTAGTTAAATCGGACTTCTGGTTCCGGAGATATGCGAACACAAATATAAAAACAAAAATAGGTATAAAACACTTTTGCGCGCGAGTTACTAAAACATTTTTTGTTTTCACTCGCCACTCGCTTTCCCCCACCACAGATACATTATACAACTCAATTAGACGAGTTCATGCCCGGGGCATTTCCTGCCTACTGCGACGTCAGCAGCTTGCATGGTGTGAAGGAAGGCGAGTCGAGTTGCTTGTGCGAGTACACAGGTACCTTTTTTACCAGCCGGGCTAGCACGGCCACCAGTAGAAATGCGAAAGTATTACTTAAGGTCCGTTCCGATCTTTACTGCGGCTAATCGCGAACGACAAAAATTCAATTAAAATGCCACTTTACGACAGACTAATATATGTCATAAATGCCAAAAAATTCAAATAATACCCTACGGTATTATTTGAATTTTTTTTGACTGTCATAAAGTGGCATTTTAATTGAATTTTTCGGAACGAAAAAAGATCGGAACTTCGCCTTAAGTTTATCTGCACAGTTTGTCTATACTTTCGCATTTCTAATGGTGGCCGTGCTAGCCCGGCAGTATCCTTTTTAAGCCGCCTCCCCATATAGACGAACGCACTGCCAACGCGTTGGCCAACGCGAACGGCGGCGGTGCGTTTGCAACGGCGCTTGTGAGTAATCCACACACTGGAAAGTCATTCAGTATGCTTTGGATCGCGCCAATGTGCGGACGGATTCGAAATGTCTCAGTATATATACTGTATTTTCTATGTCGAAATGGATGCTGAGTCGCTAACAGCTGCAGCTGTATATTTATTCACAGCTTATAATTACACTAGATGACGCCCGCAACTCCGTTGCGCCAAAATTCGTTTATCGCGCGGGAACCGTCCATTTTTTCGGGATAAAAACTATCCTTTGTCCTTTCTCGGCACTCAAAGTATCTCCATGCCAAATTTCAGCAAAATCGGTTCAGCGGTTTGAGCGTGAAGAGGTAACAGACAGACAGACAGACAGGCACACTTTCACATTTATAATATTAATATGGATTATTTTTTATATATAATAATTATTACCTTAACTATAATTATCATGATTAATATATTTACTTATTTATTAAATATTTATTTTGTTTTTAGTATATTTATTGTTAATAGCGACAACAGATATATAAGTACATAATCTGTGAAAATTTCAGAAATCTAGCTATATCGGTTCTTTAGATACAGCCTGGAAACAGACAGACAGACAGATAGACAAGCAGACAGACAGACGGACGGACAAAAAGGCAGACAGAAGAGCAGACAGACATTGAAGTCTTAGTGATAGGGTCCCGTTTTTATGTTTTTTAGGGTTCCGTTTGGGTACGGAACCCTAAAAAACATCGTGAGTAAAATAGCATGTCCAAGAACCTTATTTTTTTAGCACTTTTGATATGATTTTTTGTTCCACAGGAAGATTTACTCTGATAGTTAACTCAATAAATTTAAATGTTTACTCGATACTTATATTGTTCGCTATTTCGTCAAGTTAGATGTTAATTCGCCACAAGAAGGAAACGTGCACTCTTCAGCGCTGCTCCGGGCGAACTGATCGCGCGGCCTATGTGTGGATTGAACGCAAGCCTTGCGACAAGCCTTGCGACAAATTTCCTTTGATCATTCCGACACCGCGCGGCAAGCTCGCAAGCGCGTTGACCAACGTCTAAATACCTACCGCGAACGCGCGAACGCCTGTTCTACACATTGGGCCGACGCGTTGGCCAACGCGTTGGCCAACGCGTTCGCCTATTTGTAGTGCCGACATAAGTTAAGCCCGCACAAATGGACTAGCCGTTTGAAAAAGTAAAACAAAAAATTACCTGAGTAAAGCCAAATCGTGATATTTGCTGATCCTTTTATACTGGGGGAAGAGGTATATATCAGTGATTCTTCTATCAGTCGTGTCGTTGAAGTCTCGATTACCCAGGAGCACGGTACCCAGTCGAGCAAACTCAGGTTTTATCCTGAAACAATTTACTGATTAGAAACTTATATTTAAAAGTAAGGCAAAATATCGATATTTTTGAACCAGTCATGTTCCATCATCGCAAAAAATATACCTACCATATCAACTTGATTAGTGGCAGTCTCTTATCGTGCATTTTTTTCGTTTTCTGCCACGCGCTGTAAAACTCTGGAACGAACTGTCGAGAGCGTATTCCCTCTTAAAGGTCGGCAATGCACCTGCAGCTCTTCTGATGTTACGATTGTCCAATGTCCATGGGCGACAATAATTGCTTTCCGTCAGGTGGCCCGTTTGCTCGTTTAGCCCCTTATACTTCGTAGCCTGAGGACATTGACTACTACCAGCTGAGGTCATTAGCCTCTACCGGCTGATCTCACAAGTTATACTCACATGTCAAGTGTGTCCACACAGTGCGCTGCTGTGAGGATAAAGGACTCTGAGATGAGCGAGCCGCCGCACTGGAACAGGTTTCCCTCCTCTCGCTTGTAAGCTAGCGCCGCCTGGTGGAAAATTTATACTTAGGTTAAAAAAAAACAAAGTATATTTTTTAAAATTGATATTGCAAGGGTTGGTGTAAGTGTTGTTACTGAAAAGAGTGTTAAAAATCCATATCCATACTAATATTATGACATTATTTTTAACAAAAAATTAAAACCGACTTCCAAGGTAAAAACAATAATAACATCCTTATAATATGAACTAAAAAGTATTAAATAATTTTTCCTATCTCATGGTGCCTTTTACCGAATTCGGCTAAAACTAACTATTTCTGTACTCAATCTTCATAATTTTGAAGTCGGTACCAGATATAGCTGAATCCAGATGCCAGAATATTTGAAGCATTTGTAACTGGCACCGACTTCAAAATTATGAAGATTGAGTACAGAAATAGTTGAGTTTTAGCCGAATTCGGAAAAAGGCACCATGAGATAGGAAAAATTATTTAATACTTTTTAGTTCATATTATAAGGATGTTATTATTGTTTTTACCTTGGAAGTCGGTTTTAATTTTTTGTTAAAAATAATAATTTCACTCTTTTTAGTTACCTAGTAAAATCATCGCGTACTATACGTAGATTAGGGCCGATTCACACCGAATGGCAGAGGCGAGGCGAACAGTTTCAGTGTCATATTATTTTAAACTTTAATGTAATACATAGTATCGCTTGAGAAATTGACGCCGCCGGCGGCCGCAAGAGTCCACGAGCATCCACGGGCGGCCGTAGATTTCTCAAGCGATACTATCTATTACAACAATGAAGATAAAGTTTAAAATCATATGACACTGAAACTGTTCGCCTCGCCTGCGCCATTCCGGTGTGAATCGGCCCTAATACACCTGTATACTATTCTACGTATCTTATTACAATTTGGTAACAGTCACACTTACAAAATATAATATCAGCTGCAGATAATTTTGAACAATACATTAAAAAAAATCGAAGTGGACACGTGCCAAAGCCGCGCAAACCGGAATTTTAGCAGCGCGGCAGCGGCGAGGCTTTCATTGTCATATGATTTTAAACTTTATCTTTATTATTGTAATACATAGTATCGCTTGAGAAGTCTACGGCCGCCCGTGGCCGTGATTGGTAAGTGTGACAGCTGTGCACTCTAGCATGTTACTTGTATTATCGAAGCAACTTACTTCTCAGAAGTAATGTCAAATGTGTGCCTTACGCTCTGGAGATAAGGTTGAATATTTTGTTATGTTCAATTTTGGTGACATTGGTGACCCTGACGTGAAAATGATGATGATGATGATGAATATAATTTGTATAGTAGCATATTCTTTCAGTTCTTAAAACAGCGCCTAAACCCCCAAACTTGTATCTAAAAGGAATCCGGAGTTCTCTTAGTATCTTCGGAACCATAGTATACCTTGGTGAAGAATCTTGCGTTTTGGTAGCATATGCTCAGGATGCTTCTCATAAAATTAAAATCACCATATGTTTCCATATAAATTTCGATGAGTTCCCTCGATTACTCATGGATCCCATCATCAGATCACCACTTTTGTGAACATGGTACCAAATTGGAGTGAAACCTAATACAACAAAACAAAAATTTCGAAAATCGGTTCACAAACGGCGGAGTAATCGTTGAACATACAAAAAAAAAAAAAAAAAAAAAAAAAAAAAAATATCCACAGCCGAACATATAACCTCCTCGTTTTTTGGAAGTCGGTTAATAAAATTGAAGACGTGAGTGGAAGAATCGAACAAGTAACATCTCGTAACATACGGACAATAACCCATTTTTTCCCTTATTATTTTCATAAAACTTGTACATCATAACCTAACTAATATACACATATAATCCACAGTTTTTCTATTTCAAATAATTTTTCCGGCCCTAAAGCCTCCATTTAAGCAAAAAAACGGGAAGTTTTTTCATGTTACTTACCTTATTCTTCCACTCACGTCTTGAAATGTGAAAGTGTGTCTATCTGTCTGTTACCTCTTCTCGCCCAAACCACTGAACCGATTTTGCTGAAATTTAGTATGGAGATATTTTGAGTCCCGGGAAAGGACATAGGATATTTCAACAAAATCGGTTCAACGGTTTGGGCGTGAAGAGGTAACAGACAGACAAACATTTCGCATTTATAATATTAGTATGGAAGTATGCATATCCAGGCGTGACATATCATATTACGTAGTATCTATACTTATTATAAAACAAAGTCGCTTTTTTTCCGTCATGTCCATTTGTTCCCTTTAATCTTTAAAACTACGCAACGGATTTTGATGATTCTTTCAGTGTTAGATAGCCCATTTATCGAGGAAGGTTATAGTATATATTTTATCACGCTAAGACTAATAGGAGCGAAGAAATAGAGGAAAATGGGGAAAAAACGGGGAAAATTATTTGAAAGGGCTAACTTGAACGCGCTAATCTCAGGAACTACTAGTAATAAATACATTACCATGTGCGGGAACTCTCCTTCTGACGCGACGGTGCCGCCCACGATGTGCAGGTCCAGAGGCGGTGCACTCTTCTCTATAATCTTCTGACATTCTGAAAATTATAACATTTTTAAATTATTTGGCCCTGACGTATCTGTGATCTAAAAAACACAAAATATCATCTGGACTGGAGTAGATTTTAAGACGAAGATGGTATCCTAACCAAATCTTAATATTTGTTAACGATCTCAAGGCAATTTAGTCACAACTCACAATAGACTATAGACTATGTCACTATAGAGGATATATTTTGTGACTTGAGATTCGCTGACAAACACATTGATTTGACTGGGAATAATTAGGATGCGAACTTCATTGTTAAATCCAGCCAAGATAATATTTTGTGTTGTAGATACTGACTCTAATTAATAAATAGATCCACACTTTACATTGATGTTTTATTTATACAATATATTTTGCTCTTGTGTTTTGAGTTGAAATGTGTCTTGACTCTTGACACACAAGGATAACAATTAACATGTTTTATAACAATAATGCCTGTGGATTTCCCAAACGCGACTAGGTATCTTATGGCATTGATAATAATATAAATGTTACGGGTAATGCTAGAATGTGGAGTAAACCTAGGTTTACCCGGGTTGACTTAGTATTACCGAAGTCTCTTGGGTAAAGTCCGAATAATAAGAAAAATAAATTTTAACTCGGGGTTTACCCATACTCACCTAGGTCTACCCAACTCTGGCTGGGTAATGTTAAAAATTTGTCCAATTAATTACTAAAATGAATATCCAAGGTTATTTTAAACATTTATTATTTAAAAAATATACAAAGGCAAACGTAATTTCTCGAAGAACATAAACTTAATAGCTTCAATGGCAAAAACTAATTAGCGGTTGTTGTAATTAAAATTGAAATGATTTATTTGAGCAAGATAAACTGCTGTGACATTTTGAATTGCACAAGTTTCCTGCAGCTTTGCATGAACACTTCTTTGTAGCACATTTTATTTTGCAATTACACCTTTTATAACCCTGGTCTCCTGAAAGCGACTGTTCATTTGCAAGCTGTCGTAAACACAGGCTCGAAAATTACGCAACACCATTACCCAGCCAGAGTTGGGTAGACCTAGGTGAGTATGGGTAAACCCCGAATTAAAATTTATTTTTTTTATTATTCGGACTTTACCCAAAAGACTTGGGTAATACTAAGTCAACCCGGGTAAACCTAGGTTTACTCCACCTTCTAGCATTATCCGTAACATAAACAATTTAAACTGGAAAACCCCATGCGGGTATAAATTATTATTTGTAGACAAGTTGCAGATAGACGTTTTACTTTTTTAATAATAAACTTAACAAATGAATACATTCTACACTACACCTCACGTTTTAACAAAATTTTAATTACAATTAACATCGGTAATATACTAATTTAAATGCAGAGAGGGACTATTACTATAAAAAATACTGAATTTAAGGCGCTATATTGAAAAAACTGTCCTTTTTGACGTAATACTATAGGACCCTCAGAAATGTTACAAATCTGGTAATGAGATATACATATCTTCATAGCCTTATCTAGGTTTGAGAAGAACTAGAAACACGATTAATGTATTTTGCCTCGATACATTTAATTTTCGAAATTATTTTTAAAGGAAAACAGATGATGTATTGTAGGAAATTAGTCTAATTGATAGACACCTTTGCAACTCAAAATCGTATAGAAGCATTTTGCTTAAATGCTCCTAGTTATTTTTTAAATGATTATAATTACGTTTTTTCGCATGTTTTCCGAGCGAGCCGATAGCTTCTGGCCGCATCGTATTCACGACTTTATAGTCATACAAATTAAGTATAAAATTGCCCTTGCGGTAAAATTACTTTCGATATAGCGCATTAACGCGATGTTGCCTCTTTATTTACAAAGTCGCTACATCTGTCTCAATCATGATTTAATATGCACCATCGAAGAAATTGATTCATAGATAGTTGATCGACCTACGGCTTTTGGTCGGATTATGTCAATTCAAGGTTATTTGCGATCTGTCGGCTAGGTTTGACAACGCGACCAAATTGCTTAGGTCCGCCATCTACCTAGGAATCAACTTCTCATAGTACATATGATACATCTGCCTCAATCATAATTTAACAAGTACTTACTACCGCAAATTGACTTACCTATTTCTGCAATCCTCTTTGGCTTTTCTTCAGCTGAAACCAACTCATAAAATTAGACTGATTAAATGTCATCTGAAAATATTAACGTATTAAGTAGTAAAAAATACAGGGTATAACCAGTACTTATAACAAAACGAAGTGATAATCATGATGATACTTTAGGGTTTGTATGAGTCCCCTGTATATAGTTCACTGTGACAGTAGGAGCGCTGAAAGAGTAACTTTTTTAAACTTTAATATGGGAAAACTCCTGTCGCTGCATTAGGGCGCTACCCTTACAAATCACAAAAAAAATGTTCTTTCAGCGATGCTACTTTCACAGTGAACTCTATACAAGTGACACCCTAAAGTATGATCACTTAGTTTTGTTACAGCCTGTATATTATGTAAATAAATATGCATTTAACACACAATGAAAGTTCTTACCGTGTTTTTTAACCGATACAGTAGTAGTAAGGGGAGGCACAGTGGTGGTTCTCGGTCGCTCGGTGTTCTTTTTTTTACCTGGCAACACATAATCCTCTGGTGGACAGCACACAATCTCCATTACTTGGTGAAAGCCACATCTTGTGAACGGATGAAAGTAGTTTTGTCTGATCGCCCTGAAGCATTTAATGTGGATACAAATATAATTCAAGGTCAAAAAATATATCTATATTATACCGTCGAAAATAGGCTATCCTTTTGGAAGTTGGTAAAAGAAATATGACTTTCTGAGAAGGTTCCATAGCTGTTTCATACATTTTGTAAATTGTTTTATATAATACCTGCATAGTCTGTCTTAATTCATTATTATCTTAACGTAAACTAAGCTCATCATCGCCGGTTACAATGCTACCAATTCAAATTTATTATCACTCGATATATAAAAATAAATAATACATGGCACTTAAATTAGGTCGAGATCCAAACTTTGACATATACTTTATCTATAAGAGATACAAGTGTCAGTTAACGTGTAAGTTAGTTTTTACTAGATTGTTTAACGGGAACTGTATATTTTGCCGTGATAACAACTACCATAATATGTATGTATATTCTTTCTCGTGGCTGAAACTAATATTATGTTCATATCAAAGAATAACAATAAGAACCATTCATGAAATTATACAGAAAGCAGTTTACAAACAAACAAATATACTTTATTGTGCACAAACATAACAATAAAATTCACATTAACAAACATATTTTAATAAATGATGACATGTACCTACACAAGAGCGGCCAGTAAGTAACTTTCGCATTCATTATACGGATGCACATGCACTATCCATTATCAAAACATTCGATAAACACTAACCTCACAGCGACCTTACAATCAGTAATGATCATACACGACCCGTCAGTCACATCGTCGTTTGGAACACATTTGTCACCAACTGCAACATTTTCGGCAAATTAGAAACACACTTTAACATGGCAACACTGATCACATCATGCTCATGCCTATTTGATGCTCACTTTCTCCAGACTTGACGACGATCGCGTAAAAGAATAGAACAGCGTATTTCAACCACATTGTACACGACTTAACGACGCAACGAACAGCTGTACTCTGTGATATCGCTTTATAGTTTATTTTCCTGTTGTGTGCCTTGCCCGCAACCGGTTTCGTATGGGAATCACAAAGATCGCATGATACTTATGATTAAATGTATGTATTATGATTAAATGGATGAAAGGTAAAAATGGGTCCTTATTACTGAGACTTCGATGTTTGTCCATCTGTCTCTCTGCCTCCAGGCTAAATCTCAAGAACCACTAGACTTCTGAAATTTTCACGGATTGTGTATTTCTGTTGCCGCTTTCACAATAAATACTAAAATATATTATGACATTCGTTTTTAAGGTATTTATAATATGGGCCAAGATGCCTGATTTAAATAAATAAATAAAAACAAAATAAAATTTACATTTAAGTTTTTGCTCGTTATCAATTATTGCAACTGGTAGGCACTTGAACTTCACAAAAACCTTTATTAGGTTTTTACTTTAGTAATTTTAATAATAAAATTAATTATAAAATAAATGTTAAGCTCCTATAAAAAAAACCTCATTTTTTGTCTACTTTTTGATCGACTTCCAAAAAGAAGGAGGTAATACGTTCGGCTGTATGTATCTTTTTTTTGTATGTTCCTCGATTACTCAGCCGTTTGTGGTCCGATTTTCAAAATTTTTTTTGTGTTGTATAGGGTTTAACTCGAATTTGGTACCATGTTCACAAAAGTGGTGATCTGATGATGGGATCCTTGAGGAATCGAGGGGACTCCTTGGAAATTTGTATGGAAACATAAAGTGATTTCAATTTTTTCTGAAGCATTCGAGGTAAATGCTACCAAAAGGTAAGACTTCGCACCAGGTTATACCCTGGATCCGAAGGTACCGAAGAGAACTTTTGAATGCTTATAGGTACAGGTTCGGGGATTTCGGCGTTGTTTAAACAACTGAAAACATAAGCCAACACATCAATTTGATTAATCATCATCATCACAACTATAATTATACCATGGTCATCACACTATGACCCAATTATTGGTACTTTTCGTGATATTTTGCATCGAAGTAGATGTTTTTGACGATGATTTCACTGTTTGTGGACCGATTTTCGAAATTTTCGTGTTGTTATATAGGATATAATCTTAATTTTGTATAACAATTACGAAAGTGGTGAGTTAATGATGGGATCTATGAGCAATCAAGGGAAATCCTTGAAATTAATCAAAACGCTCATAGTGGTTAAAATGTTGTTTCTAGTAAGTTAAGCATATATTACTAATAAGAGAAGTTTCATACAAAGGTGTCTCTTGGTCCAAAGGCACTGAACAGAACTGAACCTTTAAAGATAAAAGTTTGGAAATTGCAGCATCGTTTAGATAACTGCAAGCATTTGCCACAATTTTGCTTACAGTAACATAATGTACTGAATAGTTGACATTCGTATTGGTTATTTACGCATAAAGCCTTATTTTGTAGACAACACTAAAAAGAGTGAAATTATTATTTTTAACAAAAAAATGAAAACCGACTTCCAAGGTAAAAACAATCGTAATATGAACTAAAAAGTATTAAATAACTCTTACTCTTTAATAGTGCCTTTTTCAGAATTTGTCTAAATATCAACTATTTCTGTACATACTACATTCTTCATTACTTTGAAGTCGGAGTTATTTAATACTTTTTAGTTCATATTACGATTGTTTTTACCTTGGAAGTCGGTTTTCATTTTTTTGTTAAAAATAATAATTTCATCCTCTATACGTATGTACGGTGCCCTTTGTACGCGAGTCCGACTTACACTTGGCCGATTTTTAAATAACTGTTCAGTTAATACTACAACGAGATGTTTATACAATGGTTTTACCCGAAGTTTTCGGGGGGGCTGACATTTAATTTTTTTTCCCGTACGTAATAAACACAATGCAATAAAACAATAATTTAGTCTGAGGTTACCGCAGTTTACGTGGTAATATATAGCACCGTGGCCAGCATAAAAAATTATTATCTTCTACCACAAATTAGAGAAACCGACATAATATTATTGACAAAGGATATCTGTCATTTTTTCGCTTTTTGTCCGTGCTTCTATTCGTTCATGTTTCTACTTTGGCCATGCGAAAACATCATTATAGGAGGTAGACATCAACTACGATGACTTGGCGCGCCCCTCCAAATGACTGTTTCAATGTGTGTAGGCACATCCTTATGAAAGAGTTTGTATGTAGTAAGTATTCAACCAATCACACTACACGTAATATTTCAGTTTTGTTGATCAACTAATCATAACTAGCCTACTGCGCAAGACAACGCACTTTAAGTCGTTTTGACAACGCACTTCAAACGTTTTGAATTTTGGAGGGGCGCGCCATGTTATCGTAGTTGATGTCTACAATGTACATGCATACCAGGTTCAAAGTGATACAACGCAAATGACCACGGTATACTTATAATATTATTATTATCAATTAAAAACATCTTTACATGGCAAATTCATTTAATATCAATTAGTATAAATATATAAAAAATACTTAAATTGTAATTTTCTCACACGCTTCAGTAATAAATAATAATATTATTCGCACGTACGCGTATGTTTGATTGACACAAAAATTATAAATAATTATTGGAATAAAACTTTTACATTTGTTTTCATAATTAAAAACAAACTTATGATAAAACAAAGATAATACATACACAATATAAATAAAATATATTAAAATAAAATACATGCAATATGCAACAATATAAACTACGATAACATGGCGCGCCCCTCCAAATTACTGTTTCAATGTGCGTAGTCACATCCTTATGAAAGAGTTTGTATGTAGTAAGTATTCAACCAATCAACCAGTACTCGTAATATTTCATTTAATGCCACTTATTACCAAGATTTGTTGGTCAACTAATCATAACTAGCGGACCGCGCAAGACATCGCACTTCAAACGTTTTGACAACTCACTTCAAACGTTTTGAATTTTGGAGGGGCGCGCCATGTTATCGTAGTTTATCTCTAACAGTGATAGATTTGTTCATATTATTCAGTCCTTAATTTTATATTTTGAGTATTTGTTATAACTTATATCACATTTAAAATCATTTCAAAAGATTAGAGAACATTTTTTCGTCAGTTTCTATATTAGAAAAGTAAATTTCTGTAGATTTGAATAAACACAATATAATATGTAACAACTTATAAATATAATATATATCTACTTACTTCTTAATAAAAAATTAAAATACGCAGCATAATATGTTTTACAATGTATTGTTCTTTTCTAATACCGTAAAAAAACGTAAATCAAATTACAAATACGAAACATTGTACAGGTTATTAATAATTATGTTATGTTTTAATTATAAATCATGCAGAAATAGGAAATATTACGCAAAGTTCGACGCATACGAGCATATATTATTCTAGTGGTTCTTAACCTTTTAGTCATGAGGTACCATCTTATCAAATGTTTGTCTTGCCGGGTTGGTTAACCTAAATTAAGGGTTGTTTGATAAAGACAATAAGCACAACTTTATAATTAGCACTCATTTTTTCATTTGGCTAAAATCTAAAGCTTTAAGCTGTTACAGATTTTATTTTTAATTTAAAACGTGATTTTTGTGACTTCATACTCTTTACTATCTTTTGACTTCTCACATATTATTAGGATGACATCGCGGACCACTTGGAGTGGCTTCAGTGGTACGCGGACCAACGGTTAAGAACCACTGCAGTAAAGTGTAAACAATCCGACCAAAATCCGATATGTTGCACATGTCATATAAGAATATTGACAGAAACGTTGTTAAATGTCAAACAAAACTTTTTGTTTACTGTCTACCTATATAGAAATGTTGAAGTCATGGAGTAACATAATATCCTATTATGAATTAAGATATACTTAAGTATAAAGAAATACAATACTTCTAAAATCTACTTCTAATATTTCACTACTACAGATAAGCATTGATTTACATAATATTATGGCTGGTTTTATCGTTAAGCGTTTCGGCAGCGCCGTTGGAGCGCCGCGCGTTCGAAGATGTATGGGGGTAGTAGTTGCGTTTCAGAGTCGCGCGCTTGAGCAGCGCCGTTCGTCCGTACGTTTTCTTCGTCTTGGAACGCGCGCGCTCCAACGGCGCTGCCAAACGCTCTACAATAAAACCAGCCTAAGTATCTTCTATTATCTATCTAAAAATCTAAAGATTGAATTGTAGATTTAATTTGATACAAGGATTCTTATCTAAAATCACAATATGTTCAGTCCTAAAATAATAAATGCTTTAAATGATGTGAGAGAAGGTACGTAGTCGTTGTCATGTAGGGCGTTTTTCTATTTTTTAATTACAAATGCAAACCGTTTGGGTTTAGTTTAAGTTACATATTTTGTTTATTAACTTGTTAGGTTAAATATATTCAGTCGTCAATGGATATTTTGATAGATTATAATAATTTACAATAGGCAACATTCCTAGTAGTTAATTGCGATGACTCGAATATTGTTTTTTTTTTAATGTGTCTATGAGGCACGAGCTTGGTTCATTCAGGTTTAATGGGATTACAATAACGATACGAGTCATTCAAAATAGAAGAAAAAAAAAACGATACGAGTCGAGTCATATCGATATGGATCTGCGACTCGATTGAGTCACGATTGCCATAGGGTCAGTAGTCAGTTGAAATGCGACGAATGAGACGATTATTAGTTTATGTATTGGGTAATGTTAAATCTAACTTTATCTGGCAACGATTAGAATACTAGTCGAGTCACTTATCGATGTCTACTTTAAATAGATTAGGTCACAATTGCGAATCGAATCACTAATCGATATCTAAACTCGATGATCAATTCGGCCAGACCTGCGACTCGATCCAGTCGAGGTAGTGTGCGACGCGCGTGTAGACGCCGGGCACGGGCGAGCCGCAGCCGCGACCGAACGACGTGATGCCGATTATGCGGTACAGACCGTCCGTGCCCGTGAGTCCTTGTAAAGGACCGCCGGAGTCACCCTGTATAAGAAAACATAAAGTTAAATAATCTTATTTAGAACTATCGAGCCCGACAGACGTTGTACAGTATACTGTCTTAGGCCGGTATTAATAGTCAGTACTGATTGGTCCAAATTTTGACAGAAAACCAATCACAGAGCCTGAACCTTGAGTACTGACTATTTATACCGGCCTTAGTGTCTAAACACACCATCTGTCGCCAATGTACAATGTACAAATGACAATGACAACGCATACAATATAATACGACGGAATTTCGGCATAGTGTGTCGTCGGTAATTTAAAATTCGAATCGGCCGGACTTCCGCCGCGGAACTTCAGCATGGTGTGTTTAGACACTTAGGCTGGACTTATAATTATTATGCATCCGCCCGAGCGCGCGGTTTGGCGGCTACAGTGCGAGATAACAAAATATGTATATGTCATCGTAAGATTGAAAATACCGTTAGATAGTCTCGCGAGATTGTGAACGGTCGAAAGATTGTGAACCGCAACATATATATTATAAGCATTAGATAATTTCGTACACTTACTATTCTTTTTGTAAGGTTCAAGTATTTATACACTTTAGTTTAATAATTTTAAAGTTTATTTTCAAGTGTGTTCATAAAATCATCTCTGCTGTGCTCCGTTCTGCCTTAACTGACCCTAACGAATTTCGGCACACCGGAGTTTAGTGTTTCTTCTAGTACTACTATAAGACCTCGTACTAAGGGCCTGTTTCACCACTTCCACGACTTATCTGACGGATTCTCCATACTTTATCTGTCAAGTTAAGTTGTGGATAACCTATGTGGCACTTATCAGGAAGTGGTGAAACAGGCCCTAAATCTAGTAATGCTATAAGACCTCGTGGTAAGGTCATGTACCTGGCAAGTGTCCCTGATGCCTTGCGGGTCTCCGGCGCAGATCTGCTCATTGGATATCCCCACTGGCAGCTTGCGCCAGTTGGTGTATGACTCGCCGCACACGCTCCGCGACACAACCGTCACGTTTGCCTTGAGGAGCAGACTGCTCTTCGTGTCCCCTGTGATTATAAAATATGATATAAGTATTCAATGCATAGACTTTTTTGGCGTCTGGAGACTTAAACCCTTATTTTATCTTATTAAATAAAATTAAAGTCAGAAGAGGTCATATCGCCAGCAATAGTATTGTTTGTTGTTGTTTGTTGATGAGATGTTTCACAATAATTTACATAAACAAGCAACCATTTTCTATTTCATGTTTTAAGATGTATATTAATTCATGTTTTACAATATTTTTAATAGATGACTGTGTAAATAATCTACAATGAATGCAAAAGTTATTAGGTACTGTCGCACTTGAAAACGACTATAATGGTTATTTTATTTTAATTTAATGAAGACCTTAAATAGAAAAGTACGAACATATAGTTATTGTATGTTGTAATGGTAAACTAAGTCACCTGGTCAAGCAGTCAGTACACCGCATTAGACGTCAGTCACATGCGTCTGACCCACAAGTGAAGATATTAAATAGGGATGATGACAAGGTCCAAGATTAGCGAATTTTGTTAATAAAATAAAGAAATCACGGTAAAAAATAAGTGTTCCCAAAATTTCAGCTTGATAGCATTTGTATTTTTTTTGTTATGCGCCTTCAAAGTTGGATAATCAAGTCGATTTTTTTTTTCAATTAAATTTCTTAATATTTGTATACCATTCGATAACTCATGCAATTAAAAGCAACTTTTGTTATAAAACCACTTTCATAAACGCAATATTTAATATACCTACCGAACAAAATTCTCTCCCGATCCGTACAAACTACGAAAGAGTGACGTCAGTCTTTCGTAGCACTTTGTATGGAGCGTTTCGGGCAGGTCTATTTTATGAGATATTTGAAATTGTCATATCTTGGTGAATTTTTAAGCTATCAGAGTCATTCTTTCAGCGATGTTTCTATTTTTTAAGGTTCTTTCAATTACCAATAAGAAAAAAAAAATAGTCATCATGCCTATTGGTAGTGGATACTGACTGCTGTTGCTGGTCTTTCCCCATCCGGTGACGGTGAGCGGTCCGGCGGGGTCGGCGTCGGAGCTGTACAAGCACGCCGGGCTCACGTCCATGCTGAACTCCACACCCTTCTCCAGCCTGACAATAGGATAAGCATATTTTAAGGTTTGCTTCAAAATCCCCGAGCCAGTCTACACGCCGCGTTGCGTCGACGCAGCGCTGCCGTTGCGTTGTTTTACATACAAATAACCAAGGTGTTCACACGGCTCGCTGAGTCGTCGCATCGCACACATGACGGGCAGCAGCCCCTGAGACGAAGCGGGTGGAGGTGTTGACAGCAGCAGACAGATCACTACCAAGTCTGCATAGCTCATATATATACACAAATATATATATATATATATATATATATATATATATATATATATATATATATATATATATATATATATATATATATATAATTGGAATCTCGGAATCGGCTCCAACGATTTTCATGAAATTTAGTAGAGATAAACTACGATAACATGGCGCGCCCCTCCAAATTACTGTTTCAATGTGTGTAGTCACATCCTTATTAAAGAGTTTGTATGTAGTAAGTATTCAACCAATCAATTATCGTAGTTTATCTCTATATAGGGGGTTTCGGGGGCGCTA
Source organism: Lysandra bellargus (assembly GCA_905333045.1). Classification (NCBI taxonomy): domain Eukaryota; kingdom Metazoa; phylum Arthropoda; class Insecta; order Lepidoptera; family Lycaenidae; genus Lysandra; species Lysandra bellargus. The sequence goes on from HG995358.1 coordinate 7,189,399, forward strand.
AATCGATCTAGCTAGGAATCATTTTTAGAAAATGTCATTTTATTCGTGTTTTATCGAATACAAATAGCTAGTTGTTATTAATGTAGTAAACAGCTCTTGGATTTTCCCATATTAATATAGTATTCGAAAATAGAATCATTGTGACACGATGGTCAATGAGTACCTAATGACGTCATGCGTGACATCAGAGATTGTTATGACATAATTACGCTACTCTCAGTTGCATTACGTATAGATGGGATTTCCGTACTTTAAGGCTATTAATGACGTCACTATAACAGCGTTTCTATAAATGAAGACATGAGTGAATGATGTTCTGTGGGTAACTAACATTTTACAACATAAGAGCAATTAGGGCCTGGACACATAAACACGATGCGACGTCGCGTCGTGGGAATCTACGACGAGCATCGTAAAAAAACTACGTCGCGACATCGTAACGTGCCACGATACACGCCACGACGCCGTCGATACAATGCAGGGTGAATTGTCGCAGTTAATTTCGAAAAATGGACCACACTAGACGCGTCCTGCTCCTGCTGTTGTTAAGAAGACGGATAAAGAAAAGACAGAAACTCAGAAGATACTGGATCCACCCGTTTCTTTTAATCATGAATAACGGGAGCCACTTCATAAAGAAATAATTACATACAACTCGGGCGAATTAACTTGACACCTGGCTTAAATTTTACCCCTCCCTCGCTTCCCCGCGCAGCGCCCCGCTCTCGTCGTACGCGTCCAGTAGCGTTAGCATATCTGTTACCGTTACACGTGTGTTATTGAGTTTGCGTTTCGGAGTTATTTTTTAGTAGTTAATTGTTATTGTTTTTGGATTTTTGTTGAGTTTTGTTGTGTTATTTGTTACGTTTGAACGTTAAATTTGTTAAGTTTTTGTTATTCGTATTAACGTTTGAACATTGCCGTGTGTCTGTGGTATATACATATTAAATCAAAACGGTAGGAACTATCCATAGTAAAGAGAGAGCTTTAATACTCAAAGTATTGGCTTTTTTTGAACGCGAGAAAGAACTCAGCAAAGTAGTGATTCCCGTAAACCCTACTAAAAGTGCTCAAGAAGCTCGTGAGCATCTTAAAATTAATAGGAAGTTTCTAATACCTGTGGATCAACCTATCCTCCTAACTATCGAGCAATACTGAACGTGTGGACAAAAGCCCAAGCCGTGGGCTACGTAATTGCTCGATCGAGCAAAATCATATGTGAGTACTGAGCATAAAATGTTGTTTTTAAAATTAATTGCTTAGTGAAAAGCATAAAATAACAGGAAATATCTAAACAACTGGAGCATTTTAATAAAATTTGGTATGTAGTTAATTAATACATTGGATTAACACATAGGTTATTTTTTACGGCGGGAAAACTTTACAATTTTTTTCACATGTGAAGCACAATTACGAAACCTACTCGTACTTGGTCGAATAATTGCATAAAATACTGTGGTTAGTGTAGCCCTATAAAAATAACTAGTTCCGGTAACGTTATTTTTTTGAAATAACTTAAAATAAAAAAAACTTTTTTTGCACTCAGTACTTTAGAGAAACGTCAATTGAACCAGGTGTCAAGTTAATTCGCCCGAGTTATACACAGTGTATCGTGGCACGTTACAATGTCGCGACGTAGTTTTTTACGGTGCTCGTCGTAGAATCCTACGACGCGACGTCGCATTGTGAAACGACGCCGCATCGTGGTACGACACGACATCGTATCGTGTTTATGTGTCCCGGCCCTTACTCAATTTTAGCCGATTTCCTATAAAGAGGAGGTTATACGTTCGGCTATATACTTTTATTTTCCCCTACAATTCGAACAAACCTCATACATAGAATTTCGATTTCAAATAATTTTCTCGGTCCTAAAGGCTTTATACAAAAAAAAATATGTATAAATGGTTCTTTGTGTTGGAGTATTTTGTTATATCGCTTACCTCAACAACGCTAGGTCGTGGTACTTGGTCTTGCGCGCGTATTGCGGGTGTATCACGATGTCGGCGACGCGCGTGTCCGTTTCCGGTGAGTAGCGGTCGCCCGTTATGTCCAGCACGCCCATACGCACTATAGACGGCTTTATCCTGAAAATATTAATACAGTTTTAGGGTCTATAGTCTATACAGACGGACCGCATTTCAACTGCAATCCAATCGCAAATTGCAGCTCAAGTGCAGTTTGAATGCAGTTGACACGACTGCAATAGAACTGCAAACCAAACGCGCAGTCGGATTGCAGTTCAGTTGCAGTTGGCGTGCAGTCGTGTGAACTGTTTGGTTTGCAGTTCTATTGCAGTCGTGTCAACTGCATTCAAACCGCACTTGAATTGCAATTTGCGGTTGGATTGCAGTTGAAATGTTGTCCGTCTGTATAGACCCTTAGGGTTCCGTAGCAAAAAGGAAAAAATACGTGTGGCACTTGGGGACAGCCGTGGCTGAAGTCTGGCAACGTCGCATCGACCGTCAAAGCGGTGCGGCAACGCCGCTCTACTGTGCCGGTCGTTGCGGCGAGTACCACACAGAGAGCCGAAGTCTCGCGATCTGAAACCACTTGTCCATGAGCGACGGTAGTTGCTTACCATCAGGTGACCCGTTTGCTCGTTTGCCCCCTTATTTAACTATAAAAAAACTTTAGACGAATCTTAGGTGATTTTTCGTTACGGAATTTCTTGATTCGGTCACCGCGCTCAAAACCCACGATAAAAACTATGTACTTAATAGCTTAAAACCAGAACAATAAAAAATCGTTACTAGTGGAGGCATTGAAGGTTTTCACCTCCGATTTCGTTGAACCTCCATCGATTTTCATGAAAATTGGTAAGTAGGTGGGGGATACCCTAAGAAACAAAAGTGACATAGTACGAACTTGCGCTTTTGCCCTGAGGGTGGAGGCCAACCCTTCTCGGGGGGTGAATTTTTTTAAATAAAAATAACCCCAGGAATCAATAGACACACAAATTCTAAGCAAAATTTGTTATATAAAGTTTTTTGAATAAATCAATACTTTCCGAGTTATTAAAGATCAAAGATCATGTTTTTGCGAGAGAAAAATACTTGTCTTAATGCGGTTTTTCATGATTAACTAAGAAACTATAGGTTTTTACGAAAAAAGTGTAATTACCAAAATTAAAGGCAATAAAAAAACAAACTAATATCTACTCAAAAATGCCTTTCTATATTCATTCAAAGTGAGGTGAGGAGATAGGTGATTAAATATATATATATATATATATATATATATATATATATATATATATATATATATATATATATATATATATTCTTTCGGCGAGTACCTAAGTCTAAGCATTCAAACTTAAATAACGATAAACCGATGCATTTTATGACATGTACTTCCTTAAAACTTTTTAAAGTGCTTAAAAATACCTTTCCAATAAGCATTGTAAAAAGTTAAAAGCATCAAAATTGAACAAGTTATGATTAAATAAGATGACACTTTCAATTTTTTTTGGAAAAATCGAAAAATAAAACGTTGACCATTTCTACAATAATTAAAATTAATAGTTATCCCCAAAGGCTTTTCTTTATTTTATCATAAGTAATGACCTCAAAATTTTTTCTAGGTTTAGAAAGCTTAGTTTTGAAAAACAGAATGATTTAGTAAAATCGAAATTATTCAAATTTTCGTAAATATCATTTTGTTTTGAAAATAATTTCAAAAATATTGAACCTTCGTAAAAATTATACAGAACGAAATTGGTGTCCACTTTTTAACAAATCTTTTGATTTTCTTTTGATTTTTATAGGATGAAAAACAACGAAGATAGAGACGTTTAAAGCCTAACTTTTACTGCAAGAATCATGAAATCGGGACCTTTTAACCCTATTTTTTTTTAAGCCAAGGGCTTTAAAACGTATTGTTCAAGTTGATCTTAAAGCCCTTTAAATTACCTTTAAAATGGTTTATAAATGAACCCGATAACTTAAAAATTAACAGAGCTATTGTGATTTAAAAACAAAACATTTTTTTGAAAACAATTTTGAAGCAGAGATTTGGGATGCAAATATTGTAGGAAAACCTGTCAATAGGTACATCTATACTAATATTATAAATGCTAAAGTGTTTTTGTCTATCTGTTACCTCTTAACACCCAAACGGTTCAACCGATTTTTGTGAAATTTAGTATAAAAATACTTTGAGTCTTGGGAATGGATATGGAGAAAGGATACTTTTTATCCCGAAAAAATGTACGGTTCCAGCGTGATTGCAGGCGTCATATAGTCCTTACTAAATATACGTTAATCTTTTCAAGTATTTCAATACTAGAAAGTAAACCAAACGGTAAATGTCGACTCGATAAGAGAGGGGCTTTTTATAATGATGCGTCTATTAAATATTTCAGTCTAGCAGATTCAACCTTTGCGTCAATTTTTTGCACAGAGGGTAGTTTGAAATCGTTGTTTGAATATTTTGGACTAAATAATATCAATGTTTGAAATATATTAATAACTATGAAATAATTTTCGAACTCATTAAAGCTGATAAAAAACTTAAAATAAAAACTTAAAGATTATTTTTCAGATATTGCGTGAAAAATTTCGTAAAAAAAACTAAATAAGAAATTAATACTAACTAAATAAACTGAAAAAATTGGGTTCAAAAACATAAACCTATTAAGTTTTTGAACCCAATTTTTACCGTGATTCCGCAATAAAGGGGTACTTTTATTAATTCAGTCTTATCCAAAAATTATATCATAAATATTAAACAAACTGTTTATACAATGCATATATGCGATTTTAAAGTTCAGAAATACAAGAAGTATTTTTCACGATTAAAGGGATGGTTGCCATAAGGGTTGAAAAATTAATTAAATAATCATAAAATATCATGAAATTAAAAATATTTAAACATTTATTTTATTGAATTAAACCCAATTAGTTAAGCCAGAATGGTTAAATCTGCAAGTTTTCTATTTTCAACAAAAGGGGTAGATTTCACCCCTAAAATAAAAAAGCGCAATACGAGCGTATGTCACTTTTAAAGTAGAGGGCTTAATGTACTTAATCCCAAATTTTCATAAAAATCGATGGAGGTTCAACGAAATCGGAGGTTGCACCTGATTTTTGCCTTCATTTACTGTACTATACGTGAGTAAGTACTTTTGAACATTGCAACATGTAAAAACTGGATATTCATACATAAGGATTATAAATTAATTTATAAAATAAGGGAAAGTCAAGTTAAATTAGGCTTTCCTTTGTGGGATTGTAAGCTACGAGGAATAAAAATATTATATTACAAAGTGCGAATTAAAACGCTTACGTCATAATATGTGTAGAAATATGCTGGACCGCATACCAATTAAATGTTTATAGCCTTAGGACTGGGGTTATAAAATCAGTTACGGCTTTACTGAACAGGTTTCATAAGTATAACGTCTTGGCAAATTCTTTGTAAGTTTAAATGTTGGCGCTATAAAAACTAAGGGCCTGATTCAATCAAAATCACAATGCACTAGTATTACATACACATTTAAAGGTGCCTCTTCACAATGGTCTATGCTGGCCCACTACAAGCCATCGCCATTGTGTAGACGTGGTAGTGGTGACTGGTGACTGGTGTATGATGCCGGACGGTAGTCATGTCAGTATCGTGTGTCTACCCAATGGCGATGGCCTATAGTGGGTCAGCATGGACCATTGTGAAGAGGCACCTTTAGATCTATAAAACTAAGAGCCTGTTTCACCACTTCCTTATTAGTGTCGGATAGGCTATTCACAACTTATCTGAAAGATTCTCCATACTCGAGGCCTGTTTCACCACTTCCTGATAAGTGCCGAATAGGCAGCCTATACACCACTTAACTTGACAGATAGAGTATGGAGAATCTGTTAAAAAAAGTTGTGGATAGCTTATCTGGCACTTTATCAGGAAGTGGTGAAACAGGCCCTCGATCTGTCAAGTTAAGTTGTGGATAACCTATCTGGCACTTATCACGGATACTATAAATTATACTACTTATAGGTCTACCAGAATCTGATGACAATTTTTGACAGCAGATTTTCAAAAAATATCCTCGATTATTGGATAAATTTTCATATTTGCATGTTTAACACACAGAATCAGCCGCTATTTAAAGAAGAAAAAAGGATCAAAATGTTTTATTCCTATTACCCCTGTGTTGCTAGAGTCAATTCATTTTCTCACTTTTTGCCATCAGATTCTGGTAGACCTATAGCTGGTCTGGTTTTACCACCATTATCGGTCTCAAGGAAGATTTTACTCACTGGTCCAACGTATCCACACAGTGAGCGGCAGTCAGCACATATGTTTCCGATATCAGTGATCCGCCGCACTGGAATATGTAGGTGTCGCCGTTCTCGTAACCCAGGGCAACCTGCAAAACAAAAATATAACTTTGGTTAATAGGTAATACATGGGTCAATCAAGTTTTATTTGTCTTGTAAGCACTATGTTTTGTCCCAGGCCAATAATCGCAGTTATAGAGAAAATCATGTGGTTTGTTGGCATATGTCGCAATTATCTTTTTATTAAGCAAACATAACTACTAAATTATTTTAAATAACGCACTATTATACTAGAATTTTAAAGGTTGTCCGGGTGACAAAACCTCTGATGAAGCGTTGAATTGTTTGTCCCCCAGTATAGGTTCGTACAAGAAAACATTACTTTAAACAAAAAATAGTATATGACAATTAATTACGCTTGAAAATAATTGTTTATTACAATATCTATAATAATGCTTACTTATAGATTTATGTTAACTTTATAATTGTAACGAGTTTTTTACGTGTTCATTTTGGTCCCTATTATATTTTATTATACTGACGTCCGCCGGACAACTACAAAAAAGTTCCGAAACCACAACGCAGATGACGTGATCAGTGCCTTAAGATAAAGTCGATTCATTTGGTGACAAAATTCATCCAAAAACCATTTTGATTTCATTTTTGCCACGGCGTCAGTTGGCCCGTGGCCGAGTGTGTTTGGAAAAAGTGGGTGGCTTTTTCGTGTGTCTACCGGACAACTAGCACTAAAATGTAAATATTTAATATATCGTAGTAAATTAATGTGAAATGTATTCTATTTAATCTTTATTTTTCACTGCGCGTAAGACCTAGTTCAAAATATAATTATTTATTACCAGGAAGCGTAAAGACTGATAAATGTCGCTCGGACAACCAGTCACTTGGACAACCAAAACCGTTGATATTTTGACCAAGTTCATCTTTTTACTTAACTTGTGTGTTTACCTTACTGAACATATTTCATAGTCTAATAGTTTTCTATTCTAAATTATATTTATTATTATTTTAAAAAACGGGTTTGACTGAAAAATAAAAATCAAGACGCTATAAAGAAAAACTTAAAGGAGACCCGGAAAATTTTTATGAGCGAAAGAGGAAATAATCGACCAAGTGCGAGTTGGACTCGCGCATGACACTGTTCCGTGCCGTATAGAGCGAAAGTTGGAAAAAATGTGTTTTTTTGTAAATTGTGTATTTTATAACGTTCTGCTCTATGTGAATAATGAAGACGTGAGTGGAAGAATCAAACAAGTAACATTTCGTAACATACGGACAATAACTCATTTTTTCCCTAATTAATTTATTAATGGCCTGTTTCACCGCTTCCTGATAAGGTGCCCGATAGGCTTATTTGACAGATTCTCCATACTCTATGTGTCAAGTTAAGTGGTGGATAGCCTTATCTGGAAGCGGTGAAACAGGCCCTAAAAGTTGTAACTTATCTACTTCATAACTTAGCTAATATATCTGGCTACACATATAATCCATAGTTTTTCTATTTCAAATAATTTTTCCGGCCCTTTAGGCCTCCATTTAAGCAATTATTATTTTTAACAAAAAATTAAAACCGACTTCCAAGGTAAAAACAATAATAATATCCTTATAATATGAACTAAAAAGTATTAAATAATTTTTCCTATCTCATGGTGCCTTTTTCCGAATTCGGCTAAAACTCAACTATTTCTGTACTCAATCTTCATAATTTTGAAGTCGGTACCAGATATAGCTGATATATACCAGATGCCAGAATATTTGAAACATTTGTAACTGGCACCGACTTCAAAATTATGAAGATTGAGTACAGAAATAGTTGAGTTTTAGCCGAATTCGGAAAAAGGCACCATGAGATAGGAAAAATTATTTAATACTTTTTAGTTCATATTTATTATTATTGTTTTTACCTTGGAAGTCGGTTTTAATTTTTTGTTAAAAATAATAATTTCACTCTTTTTAGTTACCTAGTAAAATCATCGCGTACTATACGTAGATTAGGGCCGATTCACACCGGAATGGCAGAGGCGAGGCGAGCAGTTTCAGTGTCATATGATTTTAAACTTGATCCTTATTATTGTAAATTGTAATACATATAGTATCGCTTGAGAAATCGACGCAGCCGGCGCGGTGACCGCAAGAGGCCACGAGCGTCCACAGGCGGCCGTAGATTTCTCAAGCGATACTATGTATTATTAACAACAATGAAGATAAAATTTAAAATCATATGACACTGAAACTGCTCGCCTCGCCTCCGCCATTCCGGTGTGAATCGGCCCTAATACACCTGTATATTATTCTACGTATCTTATTACAATTTGTTAACAGTCACACTTATAAAATATAATATCAGCTGCAGATAATTTTAAACAATACATTTTAAAAAATCGAAGTGGACACGTGCTAGGGCCGCGCCAAACCGGAATTTTAGCAGCGGCGAGGCTTTCAGTGTCATATGATTTTAAACTTTATCTTTATTATTGTAATACATAATATTGCTTGAGAAGTCTACGGCCGCCCGTGGCCGCGATTGGTAAGTGTGACAGTGCACTAGCATGTTACTTGTATTATCGAAGCAACTTACTTCTCAGAAGTAATGTCAAATGTGTGCCTTACGCTCTGGAGATAAGGTTGAATATTTTGTTACGTTCAATTTTGGTGAAATTGGTGACCCTGACGTGGTAATGATGATGATGATGATGAATGTAATTTGTATAGTGGAATATGCTTTCAGTTCTTAAAACAGCGCCTAAACCCCCAAACTTGTATCTATAAGGAATCCGGAGTTCTCTTAGTAGCTTCGGAACCATAGTATAACCTCGGTGCAAAATCTTGCGTTTTGGTAGCATATGCTTAGGATGCTTCTCATAAAACCAAAATCACCATATGTTTCCATATAAATTTGGAGGAGTTCCCTCGATTACTCATGGATCCCATCATCAGGTCACCACTTTTGTGAACATGGTACCAAATTGGAGTGAAACCTAATACAACAAAACAAAATTTCGAAAATCGGTTCACAAACGGCGGAGTAATCGTTAAACATACAATATGTATATATATATATATATATATATATATATATATATATATATATATATATATATATATATATATATATCCACAGCCGAACATATAACCTCCACGTCTTGAATTCTTATCATTGATGTACACTAAAAGTTGATCGACCCATATACAAAGGTCGGAGCAGAGGGCGCTAGTCGCATACGTCATAACTCATATCGGATGTAGACAAAAAAGTTGTCAAACGTCGAAAAAACTTTTTGTTTAGTGTCTATGCTAGTGCTGCACTCTAGCGTCATTGCAGTAATATACTTATCTTATTTAACAATGCTGTTTTGGCTAAAATCAGAACTAAGTCAGTCATAAAATGTCAGTTAGGAGACGGGTGTTTCCCGCTCTCTCATTGTGTCTTTGATGTTTTGTTAAACAAGCAGCTGCTCACTGTTTAATAGCTTTTAGTATTACTTCCATGTTTTATCAAATTATCATTCTTCCGTGAACTATCCATGTTGCCATCAATGTCTTTTGACGACTACATGTTGGAAAAGCCATATGGATTACTAAAGCCCCATACATACGTAACTATTGTTGTCGATAATCGTTCGTCGGTGGCAGTTGCAATTTCTATCAGATAAATCGTTGTCGATTACATTTGCACAGTTTTATCGTTGCGTGTGGACGGCGATCGCTCAGTTCGGCAGTACTTCACGGAGCTTGCTAGTGTACGCACGTGCACATCGCTTTCACAGAAATACGTCGGAAGGCGAAAGAGTTGGACACCGCGGTCCACGAACTAATTCAAGATTTTATAGAAAGCTACAGAAACCTAATCTTTCATGAGGACTTATAGCTTCTCTCATAACAGTATCTTGTTTCTTTATTAGTAGAGAAACTAAAGCCAGCAGATTTAAATATGCCTCTTCATCCTAGTTATGCCAATCTTGCGGAGCGAATTTCAACTCACTTAACAAGTTGGTATGAGAAAATTTCTTCCTTTTCATGAGCCAGTCTTTACACCATAGACTCCGCTTCTTTTTTTTTCTTTAAACACATAACCAGGCCTAATATAGCAAGTGCATCATAATCTTCCATTGTTAACATGTATCTTGCGTGAGCTTCTGCGGAGAACTGCCCGATCGACGTCGATATCGGAGCCGTGTGGAGGCACTAGGAACTTTCGATTTATCTGCAGTCTGAAATCGCTACGATAAACAGTTACGTATGTATGGGGCTTTATGCCTCATACATACGTAACGATTTATCGTAGCGATTTCAGACTGTGCAGATAAATCGAACATTCCTAGTGGCTACACACGGTCCCGATATCGACGTCGATCGGGCAGTTCTCCGTATGGGGCTTTATGCCTCATACATACGTAACGATTTATCGTAGCGATTTCAGACTGTGCAGATAAATCGAACATTCCTAGTGGCTCCACACGGCCCCGATATCGACGACGATCGGGCAGTTCTCCGCAGAAGCTCACGCAAGATACATGTTAACAATTAAAGATTATGACGCTCTTGCTACATTAGGCCTGGTTATGTGTTTAAAGAAAAAAAAAAGAAGCGAAGTCTATGGTGTAAAGATTGGCTCATGAAAAGGAAGCAATTTACTCATACCAACTTGTTATGTGAGTTGAAATTCGCTCCGCAAGATTAGCATAACTATTTAAGGATGAATGAAGAGGCATATCTTTAGTTTTTCCACTAATAAAGAAACAAGACACTGTTATAAGAGAAGCTATAAGTCCTCATGAAGGATTAGGTTTCTGTAGCTTTCTGTAAAATCTTGAAGTATTTCGCGGTGTCCAACTCTTTTGTCTTCCGACATGTTTCTGTGAAAGCGATGTGCACGTGCGCACACAGCAAGCTCCGTGAAGTACTGCCGAACTGAGCGATCGCCGTTTACTCGCAACGATAAAACTGTGCAAATGTAATCGACAACGATTTATCTGATAAAAATTGCAACTGCAACCGACGAACGATTATCGACAACGATTTTTCATACACACGATCGATAAAACTGCGCAAACTGGTCTGCGCAGATTTATCGCTACGACAAATCGTTATACTCAATACTCAGTACTGTAATATATATTCTGTGGTACTGTCTTATTCTTCGTTTATTAATACCTAATAATGATAAATATTTGGATTTGGGTAAATCCGATATGAGTTGTCGTATCAAGGTTAAGGTGATTTTAGTACTTATACTTCCAACTACAATACAAATTCTTCCATGAATTAATTTACTTAATCTAAGACAGCGGTTCTCAAACTTTTTTGGTGGCGGAAACTTTTTCAGAAGTGTCATTTTTGACGGACCCCCAAGAATAATATTTTTTTTTCTTCGAAAGAATTGTCTCCATGCTTGTGTAAGTATAATGATATTTCAAAAGACACACTTTGAGAGTGGCTGATCTAAGAGGAACAATGACATATCAAGGATCTTATTCTTAAATATATAATTATACGCTGCATATTATTCCTATTTGTAAGATGGCTAGTGAATACGACTACGTAATTACTCTGATATCATTGAACGGATTATACGTAAGCATTATGCATTTAATAGTAAACGTGACGATCCGATTGTTGTGAAAACAATCACAAGAATAATTTACCTATACCATTTGTACAACTAATATATATTCTGTGTCTATACTAATATTATAAAGCGGAAGAGTTTGTTTGTTTGAACGCGCTAATCTCAGAAACTACTGGTCCGATTTGCAAAATTCTTTCAGTGTTAGATAGCCCATTTATCGAGGATGGCTACATAGGCTATATTTTATCACGCTAAGACTAATAGGAGCGAAGAACTAGAGGGAAATGTGGAAAAAACTGGGGAAATTATTTGAAACGGCTTATGTCACGAATTACTGGAGCAATGGATCATAGGCTAATTTGTAGACTAATTTGTCTGTGAAATATCTTATTTACGCGGGCGAAGCCGCGCGGAACGTCTAGTTATTTATATAATATAATCAGTAATAAAGCTTACCAATATTACCCACAACTCACAAGCTGTGACGTATTGAGGCAAATTACATTATTACTTCAGTCGGAATTTCCAGGAATTGCTATTGTATTCTATTGTTGTCGCGATCACCGGTGCTCGCGCGGGGCCTGAAGGATTATGGTGTATATTGTATACTGCATAGGGATAACATTACACAATAATAATTTTAATTGATAATTATGTAATATATATATATATATATATTCTGTGGTAATACACGCAGAAATTAATTGGGCACCTGTTTCAGTGTTTCTGATACTTAGGTGTCTTGCTAACTTCTGCGTATACTTAGATACATTGTACTTAATATTCATAAATAATGTTTATCAATTATAATAATAATACTATTTAAAAGCTTTGTGTTAATGTCTATTTTATCGATAAATGTTTCGCTTTATGGCTGTTTTGCCAATGACGACGAGCAACTCCAATAATGTATTCTACGGGAACCATAGATTTTCGGAATTGAGAGTAGACATGTTAAAAAATGACGAAAATAAGTTAAGGATGTCAATATATACCTAAGGACGTATAATGATGATGAGATGATGATGATAAGGATGATGATGATGATGACGACGACGATGATGATGATGACGATGACAATGATGATGGTGATGATCGTTAACTTACCATGTGAGGGAATTCCCCGCGCTCGACGTTTTCGCCGCCTGTGATATGCAACCCGAGCGGAGGTATACTCTTCTCCACCAACTTCTTACATTCTGAAAGAGATAGAAGTATTCGAGTATGAGTAAGATTCCGCACTCATTAGGCAAAAACAATAAAAACACAATGACCCTACACTAATTAGTGGTTTATAAATCCATCCTACTGAGGTGTATTATAATATTTATAACTTATTTTTTATTTCTACTAAGTAGTCATTGGCTGCGACTTTGTGTGTGCAACATTTACTTAATTACTTAATAAACTTACTTCTACAGCTAGTCATTTGACTAGCTGTAGAAGTAAGGAAATCCGGCGTTAAAAGTAACGCGGTAATATTCTTAATTCTCACGGTCCGCTGTATATTTGCGCTAAATTACATCAAAACCGGTCCGAAGTAACGAATCATCAAACCTTTTCTCTTTATAATGTTGTTAACCTATTGGAATAATTTTTTAAACAATATTATGAACAATTTACTAGACGTATATAGTTATTCACAAGTTTTTCTGTAATGGAGGCACTTCACATGGCTATTTGTATTTGCGTAGGTATTTGATGTATTCGCCAAACAATCACCATATTGTGTAGACGGTATGTTTGGTAAAGTGTTGGCCTTATTTGCCTATTTGACAAATATGACTAATACCAAATACACCTATCAATACCTTTGTCGGTTTTTGTCGCACATCAAAAGAGTCAAATAGGCAAGTAAACAAAATCAAATAAAAGTTTGGTATTTGACGTCCATGTGTGGAAGGCCGTATTTGCCTTTATTTTTTTATGAAATAAGGGGGCAAACGAGCAAACGGGTCACCTGATTGAAAGCAACTTCCGTCGCCCATGAACACTCGCAGCATCAGAAGAGCTGCAGGTGCGTTGTTGGCCTTTTAAGAGGAAATAGGGTAATAGGGGAGGGTAGGGATGGGAAGGGAAGGAAAAAGGGGAGGGTAGGGAAGGGAATAGGGTAGGGGATTGGGCCTCCGGCAAACTCACTCACTCGGCGAAACACAGCGCAAGCGCTGTTTGACGCCGGTTGTCTGTGAGAACGTGGTATTTCTCCGGTCGAGCCGGCCCATTCGTGCCGAAGCATGGCTCTCCCACGTAGCGTATTTGTTTGTTTGTGTACCTATACGTCAATAATTTTGCCAAATGCAACAAATAGCCAATACAAATAGCCATGTGAAGTGCCTCCATAATAATGCACTTTGATCATTAATAGGTAAGTACCTATATTAAACTTACCTTTATCGGCTTTCCTTGAAGTTTCACCTGAAATTAATAGCAAAAATGAATTTATTATGATAAACATCTTAGAAAGCGCATTTTTCTGAGAGCCTAAAAATATTTCAATAATTAAATAATCACTTTTATAATATTAACAGATTAAAATGGCAGGTATAAGACAAACTCTGTTATTCAATAGCAAAATAATTATCTAACATACAGTGCCGGATTTTTATTTATTATGAGTGTAGGCCACTTTATTTCCGACGAAATCTACCCCCTAGGGCCTAGGGGGGGTATTAGATTATTATTTATATTGGATCCTAGATCATTGAGTCATTTATATTGGATAATGTAATATAGATAAATGATTCATTTCTTCCTTGATCATAGATTTTTGACGTTTGCTGAGAGATTGGATCCAATACGGTCATAGAAATTGGTGTTGCCAGTTATTTAATATAAAAAAAGGGTTCCGCAGCAGCAATAAGGTTTATTTCTATAAAATTAAAAAGTTTTTGATTTATTTTTATATTTTAGTTGATTTAATGAAAGTTAAATTAAGGTTTACCATTTATGACGTATAAAAAAACTTCTTTTTAGAATTACATGCCCATGCATGCCTATTTTAGAAGTTAGAGGGGGGGGGGGGGGAGCACACATTTTAACACTTTGGAAGAGTCTCTCTCGCAAACTATTCAGATTAGAAAAAAATGATACTTACTAGAAACCTCAATATGATTTTTGAAGACCTATCCATAGATGCCCCACACGCATAGGTTAGACAAACAAAAATTTTTTTTGTTTCAGTTGGACCTATGGGGACCCCTAAAATTTTTAATAATTATTCCATTTTTGTATCAAAATCTTAATGCGGTTCACAGACCACACCTACTTGCCAAGTTTCAATAGTATAGCTCTTATAGTTTCGGAGAAAAGTGGCTGTGACATACGGACGGACGGAGAGACAGACAGACAGACAGACAGACATGACGAATCTATAAGGGTTCCGTTTTTTTTCCATTTTGGCTACGGAACCCTAAAAAAGAGTGTTTAATTTCTTGTTCGTTAATATGTTTTATTATATACTTGAATAATCTTGCTGAAATAACATAAAACAAGCCATATTAAAAATGACGATGTCTTTTGAGTTTTGACAAATCGAATTCTCCGAGATCTAGTAACACTGATGTCAATACCTGTCAGCGTTAGCGCTCCCCATTGGCTATTAAAAACACATATGACGTAAAATAGGATCAATGATAAATGATAATGTAATATGCAGATATGATCAAATGATCATTTTTATTGGATCCTATATATGATCCTATAAATGATCCAATATAAATGATAATGTAATACCCCCCTAGGTCCTAGGGGGTAGGACTCTGTGGCCCCAGGCCGCGGCCTATACGGTCTATTTATAAATCCATGGCTGGTAACATTTATCACAAATTGAACAATTTAAATTTTAAAGCAGTCTATTCAAAATTTTGTCTCTTTCAGTTGCACTGCATTTTTGTTTGCACAATTTATACAAAAAGAGTTACAGAGTCATGAAAGTAGTGCATAATATTGTAATTATTTGAATAGACAAGTAGAGATGATGGATAAGAATTTCCTATACTGTATAATGTAGATAATAATATTTACCACCAAATTTTTGTCCAGTTTTGACTGTAGTAGTTCTAGTTCTGGAGGTGGTGGTCTGAACCCTGCCGCCGGCGCTGGGGCAGCACACTATCTCCGTGATACCACTGAACCCACACCTGGTGAACTGGTGGTTACCATACTCTCTGATCTCCCTACAAGAAAAAAAAATCTTTTACATCATAATAAATTATTGACTAGGCCAGTTTCAGAGTTTTCTTAACCGGGGTTTATCTTTTCACTATTGTTTTTAATTGGCTAGCGTCAATTAACCAATCAACAACGCTAGTGAAAAGATAAACTGCTGTTAAAAAACCTCACAAAGCGGCCATTAGAGCGTTTTCACATTATCCGATCTGATATCGGTGTCGAACGCCGATCCGATATCGGGGTAAGTAAGTAAAATGTATGAAATATGTACTTACCTGTCTTTCATATTGTCCGGGCCGATATCGGATACTTTACTTACCCTGATATCGGATCGGCGTCCGACTGCCGACACTGATATGGGATCGGATAATGTGAAATCGCTCTTAGTCCGTTGTAGTGTGTAAGCTCCATTATACTATTGTGTGTCTCGCCTGCACCCTAATAATATGTGTGTGTAGATGTAGTAATTAGTAAGTCTATAGACTCTATACCAGGGGTTCCCAAACTGTGCGCCGCGGCGCCCTGGTGCGCCGTGGAAAGGCAAGAGGGGCGCCGTGAGTCCGAGAGCCGTTCCTCGATCATTATCCGAAACCACAAATATTATAAAATAAAATTAAAATATGAATTATACAAAGCAGGCAGATGATAAAATATTTTTTTATTATTATTTACCTGCTTAACCTAACTAAAATAATCATTAAAGGTGTTTATATTTAAATGCATCTTTTTAGGGTTCCGTAACCAAAGGGTAAAAGCAGGACCCTATTACTAAGACTTCGTTGTCTGTCCGTCTGTCTGTCACCAGGCTGTAACACGAGAACGGTAATAGCTAGACTCTAGAGAGTTGAAATTTTCACAGAATGTATATCTGTTGCCGCTATAACAACAAATACTAAAAACAAAATAAAATTAATATTTAAGGGGGGCTCCCATACAACAAACGTGATTTTTGTGGCCTTTTTAGGGTTCCGTAGCCAAAATGGCAAAAAACGGAACCCTTATAGATTCGTCATGTCTGTCTGTCTGTCTGTCTGACTGTACGTCCGTATGTCACAGCCACATTTCTCCGAAACTATAAGAGCTATACTATTGAAACTTGGTAAGTAGATGTAGTCTGTGAACCGCATTAAGATTTTGATACAAAAATGGAAAAATTATTAAAAAATTTAGGGGTCCCTATAGGTACAACTGAAACAAAAAAAAAAATTTTCGTCTAACCTACGCGTGTATATAGGGTATCTATGGATAGGTCTTCAAAAATCATATTGAGGTTTCAAATATCATTTTTTTCTAATCTAAATAGTTTGCAAGGGAAACTCTTCCAAAGTGGTAAAATGTGTGTCCCCCCCCCCCCTCTAACTTCTAAAGTAGGGGCATCATAATTCTAAAAAAAATATATGATGTACATTACTATAAAAACTACCAACGAAAATTGGTTTGAACGAGATCTATCAAGTAGTTTTTTTTTATACGTCATAAATGGTAAACCTTATTTTAACTTTCATTAAATCAACTAAAATAGAAAAATAAATTAAAAACCTCTTAATTTTATAGAAATAAACCTTATTGCTGCTGCGGAACCCTACAGTGGCGAGTCTAACTCGCACTTGGCCGGTTTTATTTGCCCTATATCAATAATGGCAATAGGTAGGTACTTGACTTTTTCACAAAATCCTTAGTTATATGTGTACTTTAATATTTATTAATGATAATATTAAAATAAAATAAAAATGAAGTGGGGGTATTCCTATAAAAACACAATTTTTGGCCTAATTTTGCTCTATATTATGGTACGGAACCCTTCGTGCGCGAGTCCGACTCGCACTTGGCCGAATATTAATAGCTAGGTAAAGAAGGGCGCAGTGACAAAATATTGAACGTGTAACTGCGCCGCAGGCTGAAAAAGATTGGGAACCCCTGCTCTATACTAATATTATAATTCTGCAGAGTTTGTTTCTTTGTTTGTTTGAACGCGCTAATCTCAGAAACTACTGGTCCGATTTGAAAAATTATTTTACTGTTGGATAGCCCATTTATCGAGGAAGGCTATAGGCTATATTTTATCACGCTAAGCCTAATAGGAGCAAAGAAATAGAGGAAAACGTGGAAAAAACGGGGGAAATTATATGAAAGAACTTATTTGAACTCGCTAATCTCAGGAACTACAGGTCCGATTTGAAAAATTATTTCAGTGTTAGATAGCCCATTCATCAAGGAAGGCTATAGATAGGCTATATTTTATCACGCTAAGACTAATAGGAGCGAAGAAATAAAGGAAAATGTGGAAAAAATGGGGGAAATTATATTGAAAGAACTTATTTGAACTCGCTAATCTCAGGAACTACTGGCCCGATTTGAAAAATTCTTTCAGTGTTAGATAGCACATTTATCGAGAAAGGCTATATAGGCTATATTTTATTCCGCTAAAACCATCAGAAGCAAAGAAATAGAGGAACATGTGGATAATACTGGGGAAATTATTTGAAAGGGCTTATCTCACGAACTACTGGAGCAACTTGTTATTTGGCACAGATAAGAAGTAGACCACGTGAAGGATCATTGGCTATTTTTTGTGGACTAATTTGAAATGTGAAATATCTTATTTACGCGGGCGAAGCCGCGCGGAACGTCTAGTCTAAAAATACAATTCAAAAATATGTATAAAGTAATTTTAACTTGATTATCAACAGATGTTTGACATTTTCAGCCAAGAAAAATGAAACTTAAATAAACCTTTTTTTTTTTTAACATGGGGAAATGCTTTACGCATCCCCGGCAAATTGGGGATATTGGCCGGGGTATGTGGGACTCCTGTGTAGTCTACCCCATGGTGCTCCACTCATCGCTTAAGGCAGAGTTGCGGGTACGATAGAACCTAGGAATAATTTGCATAGAGCTGAAAATTTGCAGAGCCAAGAATTAGTGCTTAGGAGTGTTTAAGGCTACACACTCCTAGGCCGCCTAGGCACTAATTCTTAGCTTTAACAAAAACTAGTTACTAGAATTAGTGCTCACCATAGGTAGGAATCAAATAAGAATCCACTTTAGAAGCCTTTAAGCACCTTAACAGAATAAGTGCTAATTTTAATATAACAACTTGCAGATTCTGCGAAGAAAAGGTTTATTAATGAGATACCCATGCACCTTCTCCATTAACCCATCAATCCCCAAGAGGCAGCCGGCTGCCGCATAGCAATTGAAAATCTATTGTGTCTGCGACACCCACTATGGAGGTGTTAATTTGTCAAGACTTACCATTAGAGAAAAAAAAATATAACACAAGATTTTTCGACCTGCAATCTACCCATTTTTATGATAAAATTTACTTTAAACTGGCAAAACCTCATTTTCATACATTTGACCTTAAATATTTTAGCACAATTTACCTATTGTAGTGTATTTAACGTCTCTACAAATTTTCACCTCTATGTCAATTATTATTCCTAGGTTACAATTCTTTTATTACAACTTACATCTAATTGGACCGGACTATTTAGATTTTTGGAGATAAGTCAATAACAAGTTTTTTGTATCAACCTGTTCCAAAAAAACTTGTGTAACAAGCACAAAATATAAAAGATGTTTTTCCTACTTTAATGTGACATGTTAGTCATAGATTTTGTTTTTTTACCGTTAAGGTAGAATCATCATACAATTACTCAAATTATAAAGCAGCTAGCTACAATTTGATACACCATTTAGTTGTATATAGATAACATTATCAAATATGTTTGACCCTGACCTCAGAGCCATCTCGCAGTTAGTCACCATTTGGCAGGAACCCTTTGAGATTGTATCACTCGGAGAACAGCTATCACCCACTGAAACAAAGTGACATTTATTTAAATTAAAACAAATATTTCATAATCCTTTACTTATATAACATATTTTACATTATAAACTAGTCAGCTAAATATTACTTAATACATATAATTAAAGATACTCAAAGAAAGTTTAATTAGGAATGTTTATTGTAGCTTTCTGATATTTTTAGATAATTATCTAGCAACAGAGTCAGTTGGTACCTGCATTTTTATAGGAATAAGTAAATATTACTGACTAAAGCTTTTTTAAACAAAATATGCATAGCAAGTTCAGATAAATAAACAATATGGGTTACCTTCTCCAGCTACTACTATTTTGAGGAATAGTATATAAAATACAGACTGCGGTTTAAGCCACATATTTGCTTACAAATATTTTAACAATTCTGCTAATTTTCCTTTTAAGTTTTTAACAAAAGTCTTTTAGCGCGCACTTAACCAAAACCGGTTTTTAAGCTGTATTGAAAGAATACAGAATACTTTTTAAAATATTTTTATTTGTATTGTTATGTAATTAATACATTACTCAAATTATTATATTATGGACGACAAGGAACGTTAATTAATTATTTAAAGGCGAAACACACAACGTACACGGTACATAATCACAAGGCGATAAAAACAAACACAAAATATTGTAACTTTTTCGAGTTTTGAGGAAACGTCATTTCAAGACTCAAGCAGTGTTGCCAGACGGTCATCTTAGTTTCTCCCCAAGTGTTCACCGAAATCCCCCCAAAATACGGGATTTAAGGAAAAATCCCCCCAAAAGTTATTATTTTTTTTATATTCATTATGCCCCAAAATTTGGGTTTTCAAGAAAAATACCCCCAAAAATCGTAACAAGTTTTATTCATTATTAATAGGTATTAAGTACAAAATTAACAAGTGGAAATGACAAACGGAAGTGTAATATCTTCTCTTATCTATATATATAAATATATATATATATATATATATATATATAGATAAGAGTATATATATATATATATATATATATATAGATCTTCAAATGTGTTAGTCGCCCTAAAACTCGAAAACTGAACGGATTGGGCTGATTTTAGTCTTGAAATATTCGTGGAGGTCCAGGGAAGGTTTTAAAGTGACACGAAGTTCACCGGGACAGCTAGTCTTATATATAAAAATGGATATTCAAATGTGTTAGTCGCGCTAAAATTCGAAAAAGGCTGAACGGATTGGGCTGATTTTAGTCTTAAAATATTTGTAGAAGTCCAGGGAAGGCTTTTAAGTGACACGAAGTTCACCGGGACAGCTAGTCTTATATATAAAAACCAGCCAAGTGTGAGTTGGACTCGCCCATGAAGGGTTCTGCAGCAGCAATAAGAATTATTTCTATGAAATTATAAGGTTTTTGATTTATTTTAATATTTCATTTTTGATATAATGAAAGTTAAATTAATTATTTTTGATATTTATTTTAATATTTCATTTTTGATATAATGAAAGTTAAATTAAGGTTTATCATTTATGACGTATAAAAAAACTACTGGCTAGATCTCGTTGAAACCAATTTTCGTTGGCAGTTTTTATAGTAATGTACATCATATATACTTTTTAGAATTATTATGCCCCTACTTTAGAAGTTAGAGGGGGGGGGGAGGGGGACACACATTTTACCACTTTGGAAGAATCTCTCTCGCAAACTATTCAGATTAGAAAAAAATGATATTAAAAACCTCAATATGATTTTTAAGACCTGTCCATAGATACCTCACACGCATAGGTTAGACGAAAAAAAAATTTTTTTGTTTCAGTTGTACCTATTGGGACCCCTAAATTTTTTAATATTTTTTCCATTTTTGTATCAAAATCTTAATGCGGCTTACAGACTACATCTACTTACCAAGTTTCAATAGTATAGCTCTTATAGTTTCGAAGAAAAGTGACTGTGACATACGGACGGACGGACAGACAGACAGACAGACAGACATAACGAATCTATAAGGGTTCCGTTTTTTTGCCATTTTGGCTACGGAACCCTAAAAATGGATTTTCAAATGTGTTAGTCAATTCTCCGCTCGGTATTCGCCCCGAGTGCACGCGCGCAGCTTGCTTGAACGTTGTGTTTGTGCATTCGCTTAAAGTACCTTCGCACTAGTTATGGGATTCACCAATCCAAGTTATCGATATCCATAGCGACAACTTTACAGTCAATGGATTGCTACTTGACAAGGTCATCATCTACAAGTAGCCTGAAAAGATCAGCTGAAGAAAGTGAAGATGTCTGGAGGTTTCCTGAGAAAACTGCACCATCTAAACTGCAGTTACGGTACGACCATAGCCGTAACCTAACATCTCCTAACAGCTACGAAACACTTAATGTCGATAATGTTGTGCATCCAATCGACCAAAATCTACGCGAAGCTACCATACCTGTAAAGAAAAAAGGTCACATCCCACCTGTAATCTTGGATATCAAACCGGAATGGACTCATAAAACCATCCAGGATTTGGTCTCGCAGCACACCAAAACATACCACCTACAATATAGGGCTAATAACAAGTTTGCAATTATATGCCACACACCTGATGCCCACCAGGCCGTTAAAAATGGGCTAACAAAAGAGAATGCTCCTTTCGTGACGTACACTCGCAAAGATGAAAAAACACCTAAAGTTGTGATAAAAGGACTACCAGCTCAAGTCGAAGAGGAATTACCAGCCGAGTTTGAGAACCTAGGATTCCATAATGTCAAAGTAATACGGCTGGACGCTAAAAATAAAGATTCTCCGAGAAATTCTCCATACCTATTGGAATTCCCAGCTGGAACGGACATTGCGGCGATACGAAAACTTAAGTACATATGTCGGTGTGTCATCACTATTGAAAAATATAAACCTAAGCGATCCATCGGTACTCAATGTTTTAGATGTCAGGGATTTGGCCACTCATCTCGTAACTGCAACATGCCACCGCGTTGTGTCAAGTGTACCCTAGCACATGCTACAGCTGAATTTCCTAAGAAAGACCGGATTGAACCTGCCAAATGCTGCAACTGTGAACAAGATCATCCAGCTAACTATAGCAAATGCAAAACAAGACTTGACTACTTACAGAAGACGCAGCAAAAGAGAAAAGTGCTACAGCTACACACTCCACAAACTGCAACAAAACCCACATGGCTCCCCAAAACAAAAGATAATGAACCACCATTAATTAACAATATGCCTAAGGTCTATGATGTGAATCATGGTCTTCTACCTGAGGCCGAATTCCCACCTCTCCCGAAGCCTCCAGCGAAAGGTATCCGCGGTTTCGAACAAAACAAGATTGATGATAAGCCTCCTGATTTTAAATTACCACACAGATTTCAACATTCTGATGACACGACTAGGGAAACGATAGAAATTTTATTGGTAATAAAAAATATAAAAAATGAATTTACAGATTGTACAACTTTATTAGATAAAGTTTTGCTTATTATGTATCATTTGGGTCAATATGTGTAACGATAATAATTTATTGCGTATCATTACTTGGAACACTGACGGAGTGCGTACAAAAATACAAGAACTTTTGCACATGGTGAGTGCCTTATTAGTAAGGCTAAAATTGGAACACCAGGTTATACCCTTCTCCGTAAGGATAAACACGATTCTGGTCGTGGACAAGGTGTCGCTATTTTTGTCAGGGACAATATTGATTACACGGTTGTAACTACACCTAAAACTACAAATATTGAGGCCATTGGTATTAAGTTCAAAATTTTTGGGTATGAGCACTTTATTTTTTCGGCTTATCAGTCCCCAAACCTGCCACTTACTAGTGATGATTTAGACTCTGTTCTCAATTGGCAATCACGTTCTGATATTGGGAGATTTTAATGCCAACCATGAGTACTGGCATAGTAGTTATCGCAACATCCATGGTCGAACATTGTTCTCCCATATGTTACAACATGATTATACCATTTATGCATCTGAGACACCCACACAAGTTAACTATCGAGCAAATCTGAATACAACCAACCCAGACCTAATTCTCGCTGTAAACGTTGCCAATATTGATAACGTTAAAACTCTTCCTGCTCTGGCATCAAATCACCTACCACTAGGTTTTACAATCGCTGCAAACGTTGTGCGAAAACCTCCAATCTCTTTTTATAATTATAAAAAAGCTAATTGGAGTGCTTATCGTAATTATATTGATAATAATATTGAGCTAACATCCCGCGTCTTTATTAATTTGCAACAAGTAAATGAAAGCGTAGAAAATTTACATAATACTATCTTAATGGCCCGTAATCTCAACATCCCTCTTCAATCTAATTTGAAAAGTTCGACACGATTTCCTAATTATATCAAAAGACTTATTAGATACAAAAATCAACTTCGTCGCTATGACCTGTGTTTGCCAAAAGGTGAATACAAAATATATGTAAGGTCTATAGTGCGTAAATTCCAGAGGTATATTGACGTATGTATTCGCGAATTTAACGACAGAATTTGGAACCGTAAGCTTTCGAAAGTTGATAATCCTAGGTCGGACATTTGGCGCTTAACAAGATCATTAAAACTGAGGTCTCGCAATATCGCACCTCTTAAGCGAAGTGACGGAGGCATGACCGCATCACCTGTAGAACAATGTGAAAACTTGGTTAAATCTTTTTGTGATAATATGAGACTTACCTTAGACTGGCACAGCCCTGAAGTAAACGAAGTAGGAAGCAAATCGGTTGACTTACTAAACAATTTTGATACAACAGTTCTTTACCAACCAACTAGACCTAATGAAGTTTGGCGGAATCTTCGTCATCTCAAGTGCCGCATGTCACCTGGTGTTGATGGCATCCATAATTTACTGGTCAAAAACTTGTCACAAAAAGCGGTTGTGCTCCTTACAAAAATATTCAATGGGTGTATGTATCTCGGCTACTTTCCTGAAGCGTGGAAAATTGCGAAAGTTATTGCAATCAAAAAGCCTGGCAAAGACGAGACCCTGCCCAGCAGCTACCGCCCTATTAGCCTATTGCCTACATTGGGTAAACTTTTTGAAAAAGTTATATTGGCGAGACTAAAACAGGCCACTGACAAAATATTTTGATTCCGGACTGGTCACTCTACAGCCCAGCAGTTTGCACGTGTGGCCGAGCACATTTCCCATCATCTTAACCTTCATGAGTCAACTGGTCTGATCCTTCTATATATAGAAAAAGCTTTTGATACTGTCTGGCATGATGGGCTCCTCCACAAGCTTATTATTTGTGGTGTGCCCTTATATATGGTCAAATTGATACGGTCTTACTTACTGGGTCGTAAAATGGCAGTCCACATTGGGGATATAAAGTCAGTTTACCTGTTGGTTGAATCTGGTATGTAATCTGGTAAATACTGGGACCGTACTTATTTTTAATTTTCATTTACGATGCTCCTATCCAACCCCGCACGCTCGTGGCTTGTTTTGCCGACGATACAGCTTCCTACACATCTTCAAAAGACATTGATATCGCAAAATTTCTTAACCACATGGAAATTAAAACTCAATGAGAGCAAGACGGAAGCCATTCTTTTTACTAGGCAAAGAAAACTTCCCAAAAGATTATTGAATATATCGGGTCACTCTATACCGTGGAGTTCGTCCGTAAAATATCTAGGTGTAACTCTGGATGCTAAGTTGAAGTGGTCCAAACATGTGAGCCAGCTTCGCATCAAAGGAGCACAGGCGATTGGCTCTCTTCATCCTATCTTAAATAGGAGAAGCTCGCTTAGCCCCCACACTAAACTGAGAATTTACTCAACATTAGTTCGACCCTGCATTGTTATGCAGGTGCATTGTTATGCATATGTTTATGCATGCCCCATTTGGAGTAGCACTTCTGATACAAACTACCAACTATTGCAGACTATACAAAATAAAGCCCTTAAAATTGCATACAATACGAAATTTCGTACAAATCTCAGTAATATTAACTCGGACCTAAAATTCCCTACGTTACGAGAATTTATTCTTAAACTCACACATAAATTTTATCAGAAAAATAAAACCCATTATAATACACTAATTTCATCCATTGCACGAAATAAAAAAGAAGACTTAAGTTATATCGATAGATACGGTACATACCGCTCGCCCCATCACTATCTGTTGTTTCCTACCGAGCGCGATAACCAAAGTAATGAAACGCAAAAACAGGGTCCCAGTCGCCGTGCGGCGAGCTCATCGCTTGCACCGAGCCTGGCCAGTTCATTATCAAATGACCAGTAAACCTATCGTGATTATTTGTTAATTTATAATTATTAAATTGTTTTATAAATATTTTATGTATGGGTAAGTTGCTAACAATTACCAAGTAGGTATAAATTATAATATATATTATGAATCCTTGGCACCAAAAGTAAACTGCTAACTAAGCATTTACGTGTGAATTACAATGTATACAAGTGAAGTTCTGTAAACGGCGTGATAAAATTACACAAATTCATGCAAATAACTTTAAGAGGTGCGCTTAGCCTGTAAGCTTAATAACTGCGTGTTATCAGTATAATTGTGTCAATCCGATTGTATGTGTACTTTAAATTATTATGATAAATAAAGAATTTTAAAAAACAACAAAACAAGTCGCGCTAAAACTCGAAAACGGCTGAACGGATTGGGCTGATTTTAGCCTTAAAATATTCTTAGAAGTCCAGGGAAGGTTTTAAAGTGACACGGAGTTAACCGGGACAGCTAGTTATGTATAATTTTTAACCCAAGTTTTTCTTTTCAATTCTGAAATAAATACATAAAAGTTTGAAAAAACTAAAACTATTGCATTGGCATTTGGCAGTACGTATGCAAAGTTTCGAATTAATTAGACTACTGGCACAGAATATATATTAGTTGCTACTGGCGAGAGGTAAAAATCATGCTCAACGATTCCGTACATATATACAGGATACAGCCCAACTCCCAAGCTAATAGAACGTTTAATAATTTATTTAAAATGAAATATTTATTTGCAATACAGATATTTTATCGAGTTTTTCAAGATTATCGGTCTTAATTAAAACTCCCGAATCCCCCGAAAACCCCCCAAGCTTAAATTTTTTCCTCCAACAATCCCCCCCAATATTTTTCCCCCCATCACCTAGAAAAACCCCTAAATTTGGGGGGATTCCCCCCAATCTGGCATCACTGGACTCAAGAGATCAAAAATGAAACTTGACAGTTGACAGCGTCTTGACATTTTTTTTAATTATGGCACTTCGGCTATATAGCCATGGTCACTGGTCAGTGTCGAGACTGTCGAGTATATTATGGCGGGAAAACAATAATCTAGTATACAACTTTCAGCATCGTTTTTCTATATTTCAGGTCCAAAGTCTAGTCAAAGTCTTAAAAAAAGTCATAAACTTATAATATACTGTCGTATAGACCACCTGACAACCCGAAAATGCGTGACCATTTTTGATCTGTCAATGTGTGCTTGTGCTAGTATATTTGTATATATGTGTGATGTATATTTTACTATCGATAGTATAGTATTTTGCTATCGATAGTATAGTCCGTTCGAGTTATTTTACCTGAGTTTCTATAAGAAATAAATAATATGGAACTTTGACAGATTTTGTATTTCAAATTAGGTATTATAAATTTTAATTGGCAAAAAAAGGTGACGATTGAAAAGTAGATACACATTTTCGTTTGGAATGATTTTTCAATCGTCTGATATGTTATGACATGAGGTTCTTATAGGGGTAAATAATATACACATAACACGTTATAAAGTTACTTATTTATTTCTCAGGTAAAATCTACCTGGTAAATCAGCCCTTACATTCAAAGTTTACGTTGAAAGTAAACAACACACATAGTATATTATATTTTATTCTTAAATTAAATACATATCATAAAATATTATAATACTTTTTATTACAATTATTTTGACCGACTTCCAAAAAGGAGGAGGTTAGACGTTCTGCTGTGGATATATTTTTTATGTATGTTCAACGATTACTCCGCCGTTTGTGAACCGATTTTCAAAAATTTTCTTTTGTTCAAACTCAAACTCAATTTTTTTTATTCAGAATAAATTTTTGCAAATATTTTATGAAAGTCTACATGATGCCTACCACCGGTTCGGGAACTAACCCGGCGAGAAGAACCGGCGTAAGAAACTCGCAGGGGGCCCACTTTATTTACCAAAAAAAGTGAGAAAAAAAGTAATCTTTTAAAATAAAGTTTACAATGCTGTAACTTAAAATTATACAATGTACATTGTATGTTGTACATTGTATTGTTCCGAGTAGGTACCATGTTCACAAAAGTGGTGGTCTGGTGATGGAAACCATGAGAAATCGAGGTGACTCCTTGATATTCAAATGGAAACATATGGTTATTTTGGATTTATATGATGTATTTTGATTATATGCTACCAAAAAGTAAGGTTTTTCCCCATGGTATACCACGGTTCTGAAGGTGCTGAACAGAACTCCGGATTCCTTATACATACATGTTTAGGAGTTTCAGCGTTGTTTAAAGAACCAAAAGCATAAGCTACTATGCTAATTACATTAATCATCATCATCATCGCTACACCATGCATCATAACATTATGATCCTATGTATGGTACTTTTCATAGTCTTGCCGGTGATCAGACTTAGTAAAGTCAGTAAATCTTTTAAAGGTCAATGTATACGCCTTTACAATAGAATCCCAGAAAACGTTCAAAATCTTTCGTTTATAAATTTAAAAAAGTAGTTAAAGAACGTTTTGTGCCAAATAAGGTCAATGATTTCCTAAACGATGGCACATCTTGGGAGTAGAATGCTGAATGACTGCTTGCAAGGCTACTTCTACATGTCTTACAATAATTATTATGTACCTATCTATGTTTACATTGTATAATTTTTAGTTTCAGCATTGTAAATTTTATTTTAAAAGATTAATTTTTTTCTCACTTTTTTTGGTAAAAAGTGGGCCCCGTGCGAGTTTCTTACGCCGGTTCTTCTCGTCGGGTTAGTTCCCGAACCGGTGGTAGGCAAAATGTATTCTGAAAATATATTTTATTTTAGATTTATTCAGAAATAAAGCAATTTTGATTTTGATTTTTTAAAATACCAACTGTAAGTTTAGAAAACCTTAAGGACAGCTAAGAAGAGCAAAATTATTATTTTTAAACAAAAAATTAAAACCGACTTCCAAGGTACAGACAATAGTAATATTATACTTAAATGAATTAAAAAGTATTAAATAATCCTTATTCTGTACTCAGTATTTCTGTTCTCAATCTTCATAATTTTGAAGTCGGTACCAGTCCTATTAATAAGTATATAAGTTGCAGTTATACCTATTCTGTCAGAGAACTGTCTATTATATTATTGAAAGCTGCATTTAATGGGTGTTTGCACACTGCACGATAACGACACGACACGATACCACAGAATAGAGGGCCACCGCACATATTATACAATTTCAAGTTGGCCAACTATCGTACAAACTGACTATCGTACTAACTAATATTCTGTCATTTAGTATTGAATGCACACAAAATATTCTCCTTTCTTTTCGCCTTCGTTTTATTAGTGCCACAATAAAAGCGTGCTTTTTACGCATTTTAACACGCACGTCGCTAGGCTAGCAACACCGTTACCAAATAAATCTAAAGCCGGCTGTACACTCTCGCCGAGACACAGCGAGGCGGCCCGAGTGCGAGAGTGTAAATAGGTGCGCTCGCCTCGTCTCGCCTGTCTCGGACTCTCTCGGTCCGGTGTCGGTATTTTGCGCCCGAGACAAAGGGCCTCGCGAGGAAAGCGAGCGCATTACTGTACACTCTCGCGTTTTCCACCACTAGTCGCGCCACTAGATAGTGCAGATCAGAAAAATAACAATAATAAAAGTCATTATTAGTCATTATCTGTGAGAAATAAAATTAATTATGATTATAGATCTTTGGATTACAATGATATCTTTCGATGCATGGTGAATGGTGATCATTGATCGTAGAATACGTTTTCGCCATTTTTTTATTTTTGTATTTTTATTGTGTAAATATTTTGGTAATTACTAATTATTTATAATAGCACAATACACAGAAAGCTACGGCAGCTGCAACAGAAGTGTTTTTGTCCATCTCATAGAGAAAAATAATGGTCCATCTTCTCTGAGTTTATAACTGCGATTGAACTAAGCGAGAATGTAAGTACATGATCGCACTCGGGAAAGGGGTTCTCGCACGAGACTCTCGCCCGAGAGCTCTCGGCGAGAGTGTACAGCCGACATAAAAGTTTGCGGCTGGCAGCGTACACGATGAAATTGTCCAATTAAATTGTGACACTATGCAATTTAGTTTGTACGATAGTCGGCCAACTTGAAATTGTATTATGTGTGCGGTGGCCCTTATCTATTCCGTGGTATCGTGTCGTGTCGTAACCGTCGCAGTGTGAAAACACCCAATGAGTATCAGATACAAGTGACTGATCTGTGAAACCTTGATTTTATACTAGGTATGTCAAAAGATTATTATTATTTAAAAATAATCGTTAAAATAAGATAATATTATGTCCTTTTTAAGGTGATAAATATATAAAGGTAAATGATTTTTATTTTAGTTTTATGTTATTGTAAAATATCTATAAGCATATCGATAAATTTGATTCAAGCACTAGCGTATATCGCTGGCCCCGGGCAATAAAGGCGTAATATCAAAAATCGTTTTGTTCAGGAGAGACAAAATAAGCTAATTTGTTTATAGTGCAGCGTACAGTGGCCCAAAACAAGCGTTTGAAGTGTTATATGGAAGCTAATTTTTTTACCAATCTAACCATATAAAAATAATTGTAATAGTGTAAATATTCATTGAAATAATTGACAAAATGTATAATACAATCGATATTATTTCAATTGCAACATTCTTTCTTTTCTTTTTTTTCTTTTTTGGCAACTTGACACAAAGGATGTGTATGTTGTGCCACAGACAAGGTAAAAAGGTAAGGAATATGGCGGGAAAACCATATTCCTCCTATTATAATTTTCATCATCGTTTTCATGTATCGTCAGGTCTAAAGTCTAGTCAAAGTCTAAGTAAAAGTCAATACAGTCAAGGAGTCAAGTCGATCGATTCAGAGAGTAGACGCTTTACTGAAACTTTCGATGGAGTTTTGGAGGGAACACAAAATAGCACGTTTCTGGATATTACATCACTTTCCTACACTTGTGCATGAACACGAATATATAATGGTTAATATTCTACCAATATTACACATTAAAAACCCAGCTAACACAATTTTAGGAAAATAATACAAAAACACAACAGCACTCTTTCACATACCCGCCAAAACTCCCATTGCAACATTGTTAATGACTTTATTGACACACCAAACCTCTGAGTTTCACGACTGTAAGAATATAATACGACGTATTTTTCGCTTTAGATTTCGAGCGTACCAGCCGATTACCACCTTCTTCTGGGAAATCTTACAACCAAAGCTTAGCTGTATTATCCTCTAATCGCTATTTTAGAATCCTATCAATGAATCATTTTTTTATGTAATCATTGTAATGGATTGAGTTTATAATGTGATCTTTAACGATTTTGGACGGAAGTCGATAGATATTTTTTCATGCACAACTCACACAAGTGTTAGAAAGTGATCTAATAACCAGAAACGTGCTATTTTGTTTTCCCTCCAAAATTCCGTCGAAAGTTTCAGTAAAGTGTCTACCCTACCTCTTTACTGTATCGACCGATTTGATTTCTTGACTGTGTTGACTTTTACTAAGACTTTGACTAGACTTTAGACCTTACGATATAATATTATGAAAACGATGCTAAAAATTGTACTTAGATACTAGAACATTGTTTCCCGCCATTTACTCGACAATGTTCATGGTTTACAGCCGAAGTGCCATATAAGAAAAAAAAAACATATGTCAATTTGAAGTTGAAATTTTAGACGTTTCTATCTAGTGTCAGGTGTCTTCTGAATTCTGAAATTGTCAGAAATTGTTGTTTGTGTCGCGTTCGAGGTCGTGAGGTGCCGTATTTTTACGAGCAACACGCGCTATTTGATAAAATGTACTAAGTTGGATAAAAAAAGAAATGAAAGCTATTTTGCAAAAGTGTTAATACAATCGTGACGAATACGTTAATATTATGTTAAGTCGTGCGATATTTCGTGAGAACATGTTTCTTTGTGATTTATAATATATTATTCTGATAGTGCTGATTATAACGTATGACATCTAAGCAAGGACATTGAGTGATACTTCTCCGGTTCAAAATGATGGCATCCTCAGGAGCTGCCGCTAGCGCCAGGCTAGCAGTTCATGCCGGCAACCAAAGCGGGCACACCAGCACAGACTTCAGCATGAGTGTGGCTGTGCCGCAACGTTCCCAGCCCTTCGACATGCATCCCGTCAGCTGCGGAGATTCCTCTTCCGATGCTCAATCACCAGACGTCACCGTCGCGAAAGCCAGCGATCGTGAATCTCGAATTATAGCCGAGAAGCATAGGAGAAGTCAATTCAACTCGCAGATAGCACAGATGATGTCTTTACTGTCCGACATAGTCCACTCCCAGAGAAAAGTCGACAAGACTAGTGTACTGAGACTCGCAGCCAATAAACTGAGAAATGAGCACGTCTTTGGCAACACCATAAAGTGTAGTCATTTGGAGACCTGGTCTTCAGCTATACTAAAAAGTTGCGACTTGATGGGTGGCGTCATGTTCGCCGTAACTTGTAAAGGACGTATTTTCAATGTATCACCAAATGTTCAAGAAAAATTAGGATACTGCCATGTAGACCTTCTCGGACAAGATATCTACAACTATATACATAATGATGACAAAGAAACATTGAGAAAACACATATACCCAGTAGAATTACAAACAGGCTGTGATGCCAAACTTTTTGAACAACATCATAATTTTAATTTACGAATAATGCGAGCCGGCGCTAGATCAGATCCGCCTCGATATGAGAAATGTCATGTGGACGGTGTACTCAGAAAATCTGATAAAGCCACCTCAAATAGTGTTCAAGATGAACAGACCATCAGGAGGCAAAGAGTGAGACATCATCGCACCTTTTCATCCAGCGGGAACGACTATGTCTTCATTGGTATAGTGCATGTTCTGTCCAGCAACTTGCCTTCTCAACTTCTTCCGCCTACTGCACACACAGAATATTGGACGAGGCATTTGATAGATGGCAGAATAGTTCAATGTGATCAGAGCATATCATTGGCTGTTGGATATATGACAGAGGAGGTCACTGGCACATCTGCATTTGTTTTTATGCACAAAGAAGATGTTCGCTGGGTTATTTGTGTTTTGAGACAGATGTACGATCAAAGCAGAGAGTTTGGTGAATCTTATTACAGGCTCATGTCACGATCGGGCCATTTCATTTACATGAGGACTAGAGGTTTTCTAGAAATAGACAAAGTTACCAAGAAGGTTCAAAGTTTTGTTTGTGTCAATAGTGTTATTGGAGAGGAGCATGGTAAAAAAATGATGGAGGAGATGAAGAGAAAATATTCTGTAATTGTTGATACGAGTAACCAGCAAATAGATAAGAAGCTTTCTATAGATGAGGCGCCCGTTGAACATCCCAAGAGATTGGAGCGCATTGTCATGCATCTGTTGGAGCCGGCCACTTCTGAAACATATGAGGAATTAAAGTTAGTAGCCCCGTCAAAAGAAAACATCATTTCGGCCATACAAAAAAGTGAAAAAGTAGTGCAAACAACGGGTGTTCGTTTTGATAATCGCAAACGAAAAAATTCAAGTTGTGTTGAGCAAGAGGAGTATTTAAAGAAACACAGTGCTTTTTAAGATTTTTAAATACCATTGCCATACGAAATGCCCATATTTTATTGTGTAAGGACACTAAAACATTTTGTGTGCAACACATTTTTTAATTTTTGACTTTAAAGTAATTTTTTCAAAGATTACTTTTTATACTAGGTTTAGTACTTTACAAATAACGTAGGTACAAGTATTTGATAAGTGTGCCAAAATATAATCAGGATTGTAAATTTATTAAAGAATTTTACATTTATAAGCAGTTTATGGACATCTAATTATATTATAATTCTGGTGGTATATAACTGTCATAAAAGTTTTACAAGAGGGCATATTTTTGAAATCACTATTCTGTGTAATTATTATAGGTACTTGGATTACTTTGTCCTAAAAGCTTTTATGAAACAATGTAACATTGCCTACAATTAACAATACTTTGGTATAATAATTAACCTTACCATTTTGATTATATATGGAAAGAAAACACATTAGGTAATGTTAGATAAGTAACATTTACCTTAAAATTCAAGATCAAGTAACGACTAAGGTAAAGAATATGTTATGGGGTAATCAATAATCATACAGTGACACAGAAAAGGTAACATTGATAGTGTAAATGACACAAAATGTTTCAGAGGAACAATTTGTTTGTTAGCAGGGTAAAATTAGCTATAGGTGTTGGAAAGGTTTGTCGTATATAATATAATTATATCAGAAAATCGTACCAACTAATCATAATTAATATACATCAAATACTTATATTAAACAAGGCTGAATAAAATTGTCAACTGGTTTTGTTATAATTTCAATATTCAACAAATTTTTCACTTCTGTAAGCAAATGCAGTGCTATGTAAAAAGTGATTTTATGCATTTTGCAATATTTAAATAGTATGTCAAGTTAGCCAACTAACGGTAAAACTGATTTAAAACATAATAGGCAATAATCAAATTAGTATTTCAAATAGAATTATTTATCTCTATCATCTATCAAATTACTATTTCAGATACAATTATCATGTAGATTGTACAATTTTTTGTTGCTATTAAGTTATTTAATGTAATAACGAAATCTAATCAAGTATAACTAGTGAATTGTTAATTATTATCTAATATGATATGATGATATAACTACTAATTTTAATTCTACATACAATTTTTATAGTTTTGACGGTTTAAAATTATTTTTACTTATTTCTTTTAAATATTAGTGTGCTCGACGAGAACTTACTTGAAGTGGACAAAAAATTTCTGTACATAATATATATCATTTTAAGTCTTGCCTATTTTGATTGTAATTAAATAAAATGTTACAAGTTGCAATAGGTTTCTGAATGTTAGAATAATTAAGTTTGATGTTTTGTACGTCATCCGTTTTAGGATTCTTGCTAATATTGGTTTTCCAACCATATAAGCACAGCATAAATATTATACAGTAGTATGTACAGTAGATTCAGCCGTGTCCTAAGTACAAACTCGTTCAACATCGACAAGACACAAGTACAAATAACGTGTCTACAGGAACTACCATGTCTACAGGAATTACCGTACATTGTTTTGCTACTTCAAGTTATGTGATAATATTATGAGGTGTCACGCTAATGTTTGTTTACAGAACTAGATCTCCTACATAGATAACATACTGTATATTATTTATAGTGTGATATAGCAAGACATTGTAACCCTGGTGCAATATATTACTATCAGAGCATACAACAGCTTTATAACATGTCAATTGTCAGGTATTTTATGGCGATGACTTTATAAAGTGCTCATTGCTCATTCTGCTTTCAAGCCTAGGTGGAGTCCTTTGTCTAAGCAGTGAGTGGAGCACCATGGGGTTTTAGTGGGTAGTTCCTCGGAGAGTCCCACATACCCCGGCCGATGTCCCCAATCCGCAGGGGATGCGTAATGCATTTCCCCATGTAAAAAAAAAGGTGGAGTCCTTTGTAACTTCGTTGTATTAAGTCTCGACATAAACATAATTATTATATCACTGCAGATTTGATTTAAATTATAGCTTTAGATTTTATTAGAGCGCCAAGATTAATTGCTGTTAATTAATGACAGTGAAGACAGCGTACGGCAGACGGGCGACATAAAGTCACCCAGTACCGGTACCGGTAGTAACTATTTTCAATTAATTAACTTTTTATTTATTTGTTTAATCTATAATTAAGTATTACACCTAGTTGTAAGTACTTACATTTTTTACTCTAACTATCTCTAACTAATTAGCAACAACATTCATAATTGTTATATTATTGTGGGGATAAAATGTGTGGCGGCCAAAGGAAAGTCTTCCGACCGAGCGAGGTGGTATGCCCGGTCAGGCCGAAGCCCACGTGATGCATTTCAGCTGTCGTATATATACTGACGCGCTCAGAAAACTTCGATAGCGCGATGCAGGAATGTTAGGCGAATAGTGGGTACCGCCACATCACTCCCCCCCGAAGACCGGAGGTCGAATCTTGAAGTTTTGTCGCTTGAGTCGCCAGTGCCAGTGAGTTCCAGTGAGTCGGAATTGTTGCAGTGAGTCCCAGTGAGTCGGAACTGTAAGCTGCTGCACGGGATCCAGTGAGTCGAATAGCTGCCGTGCGGGGCCGATGCTACGTGCTGACCAGGAGAGATGTGCTCTGCTTGCTGACCGGTCGATGTAGTGAGAAAGCCCGATGATGCCGATGCGGAGTCGCCCAGGCCGCGGTACTTTGCGGCTAGTGGACGATGTACCCGATGAGGCGGTGCTGGCTGGCACGGTGCGGAGGGGCGGGCAGTGATGACGATGAAGGAGGCGTGTTCTGTCGAGGGTCACCAATGTGGGAATGATGTGCGTGTGGAGGCCAAAGGAAGATCTTTCGACCGAGCGAGGTGGTATGCCCGGTCAGGCCGAAGCCCACGTGATACATTCCAGCTGTCGTATATATACCGACGCGCTTAGAAAACTTCGATAGCGCGATGCAGGAATGTTGGCGAATTGTGGGTACCGCCACATTATTATAGAAATTAAAGGATTGTTGAATCTGTTTTAAAACTTGAAATACGTTTGTATTTCAACACAAACCTATTTACAAAATTAACTTACGCTGTATATTATGTATAATAACGCCGTTTATTTAAAACAAACTTCACTTTCCAATTTTTATTTACCACAATATGTTATTTAGCAGCTTGTACGTATCTGATAGTAATAATCTGTAAAAATCAAAACCAATAATTCGAGAATCCATACTTTACTAATATTATAAATGCGAAAGTGTGTCTGTCTGTTTGTCTGTCTGTTACCTCTTCACGCCCAAGCTGCTGAACCGATTTTGCTGAAACTTGGTATGGGGATACTTTGAGCCCCGGTAAAGGACATAGGCTACTTTTTATCCCGGAAAAATGTACGGTTTCCGCGCGATAAACGAGTTTTGGTGCAACGGAGTTGCGGGCGTCATTTAGTCCCAAATATATCTACGCAAAACTTCTTGGAAAATATTTTTGTTGGTAGTTTAATAATTGCAATATTATGTTAAATTTATTTGCTACGAAACAATTCAACTTTGGAATTTTAAATTTTAAGGGTATGACTGCAAAATTGCTTGTTAATTAGGTCTTTAATAATTGATGTCAGTGGTTCTAAGTGTAACATTGTCTCAATCGCTGGATGTAGATATTTTATATTATAATATAATGTTCTATGTTCAGCAATCGCTTAAGACTGGTTGTAATCAATATATATTATAATCAAGTTAAGTGTCGGTAATGTTGGTTGTGATGTGAAAAGTTTTTCCGTTGTTAAATATTTGGTCAAAATTAATTAATGTATTATGTAAGTCAATGTTACGATGACTAGACACATCACTACATATTCGAAAGTCCGTATTTTATACACTCTCATTGTATTTTTATGTATTGTACTTATACATATAATATTATGTATACTAGATAGTGGTATCAGACGGAGTGGCCTACTACACTTATCAATACTACATTGTTTAATTAATTAAATATGTAGTGCGAATTGCGATATAAAATATCTGAAATCTAATTCTCGTACTTTCAAATAGCGGTTTAATTTGCGCGCTGACCCATTCGCATTGGCGACAAAATGTGCGCGCGAGCGGGTGAGATTGACAACCGAACTATGATTTGAGGGCTCAGTCCTTATTTACACTGCTTAATTATTTTGAATCGGATTCGATAATTTGCCTGCGCGACAGCCAATAAACGCTGGCTGTACATGGTGTTGACCAATAACCGCTAGGTAACAAAGTTTTTAAAATCGAACGAGAATTATTGTGAATACGCTGATAAATTATGTTACTACCCGCCGCCGTTTGCTAGAATGTAATACTTTGTCAATATCGCTATACCTACCTAGTACCTACGTAAGATGTGTTGACTGGGTACTCTTGGTCTTGAAACGAATAAATAATTATTGTAGAGCCCTATTTTCATGCCTCGTGCACCTAAAGGGGACGAAAGTTGAAAACGTACATGTCTACTTTTAATAACGTAATAACTTACCTAAGCGGCAAAGATAGCATGCGACGACAGAATCCAGTCTAGACAATCACTATCTTCGTTGCTTGTGTATGCTATTACGGTTAGTTTGTTACAGTTTGCGTATTGCGTGTATAAATTGGGATCTTTGTTATAGTGTGTAAGAGCGAAAGGCACGTTTTGTCGGCGTCAATGTTAAATTGTTCAATATGTGGGTAAATGTAATGAAAATTCACGAGTTTGTTGTTATTCGGTAATAGGTATGACTATTCAAATATTGTAATAATTTAATTTTTACCTTTTTCTAATTGTGCCACTATTTGTGTGAAGCTGTGCATTACACGTTGGTGGGTCAACTTAAAATGGTGTTTTTTATTTAAATTAAAAAAACGAGTAAAGTATTTGTAGAAAATTGCAGAATTCACAAAGTTTAATATTCGCAATCATCTGCTGCAGGTCTTAAAGTATGAGGCCCGATGTGTTACATAAATTCCACTGAATGAATTCCACTGAACTTCACACTTGACGTGGTGTGAAGCGTCCATAGACTGAATAAATCAGGCACAAAACTTAAAATTAGAAACAATACCCATAAACTAAATAGTAAATACAAATTGCTGTAGTCTGCCACATCTGTTAATTGGACAGGTGCAGGGTGCAGAATTTATGCACGACGAATATTTGGACAGTTTTGCCAGAACTCTGTTATAAACCTTGGTACAAAATTTAAAAATTAACAAAAAAGAAACTACAAATAACCCTCTGCAGAGTTCACCAGTCGTTTGAACAGAACCCTTATTTGGCTGTGTTTTAAATGAATATAACATGTTACATGATGCTTTCATATTATAACGAACCAAAACTGGATAGTTGACCCACAATCTTCAGAATGCTGTATTATAATTAAGAACTTTCATAATTCAATAAGGACATACGCATAAGTTTTAAGTTAATGTTTGCCACCAAAAACCTATACATTGATATTGTTTGATGTATGAAATAAAAAAAATATTGAAAAATATACGCTATTTTATTGACTCTTCTAATTAAAAGTGTATCTAGTCTAACAACTACTTAATGCTCAACTTCACTCTCCTGTTTTGACACAGATTGATAACAGTGTTAGGCTATATAGTTTATAACTTTATAGTGTTATAGTACGCGTAGAATCTAAAAATGTAGCTCATCAAAGATGTGATAACTCTTTTGTGGACCCTTGTGGGGTCGTCGTCGTGTGGCTTGTGGGCAGTTGTGAGTAAATAATGCAGAGATCGTTGCATCAAAACTTATAGACGCAACATCTTCTATAATAAACCCATCATCATCATAGCGTCATAGTTGTAATAATTTGGTTGGCGTCCAGAATCAATGGGGCACTTGTCCCACCAACAGCGAGAAAACGACTATTGGCTATTTTCTCGCTCAAGAAACGTACAATAGATATAAATTCCGTGTAAACAAAAGAGATGCATTATTTACAAACAGTTGGTCGCTGACTGTTCACACTGCCGGCGAGCACTCGCTTCACTAGTTTGTCTCTGAGCGACAAGAGCTACGAAAGATAACATTGGATCAGCGATACTCGACAAGCGATTAGAACTCACGCCGAGAGAGCAACCAGTGGTCATTTCTCTACAATATCTGAAAACTGTACAAGTCGACTGCCTGCCGCGAGCGAGTAATCGTACTCGCCCTCGCACACTCGCTACACAAACTACACACTCGCTCCTTAGCGTAGCCGACGTACTGGCCGGTTGTTGGTGGCCGGCCACGTCCTCGTTTCGGTGCAGGTGTCAACTCCTTAATAGTAGACGGCCCTGCTTCGTCTTCGATAGGTTTTCGCCTTTTGATAGGCGTAGTCCGTCCGGTAGGTGCGGGTAGTCCCACGTCGTCCAGCGACATATTGCTGCCGGACGCCGAGTAGGAGACCTCGCTGTCAAAATCGGTGGAGCGGTCGCGAGCCGGACGGCCAAGAAGGAAATCCAGCCGGCGCAACGCATCGGATACAGAGTGATCCGTGTCTTCATCAGCTGTTATAGGCTCCCTAGCCGGTGCGGTAAGGTGCACCGGCTTGGGTTCCGCGCGCTTTTTAGCGCCACCCTCCTTCTTCACCGCTTTAGCGGCCCCCTCGTCCTTCCTCGCATTAGTTGGCCGGTGGCCCCTCCGTATACAAGGGCCGGCCACCGTCCGAAGACGGCGCATGGGATTCTCCGGCTCCTGAGGAACCGGGACCCACCCGGAGAATACTTTCACTAATGCGATCTGCCATTCTTCAAAACTCCGACACCCCGGGTCGCGGGCCCATTCGTCACACTGTGGGCGCAGCCAAGCACACACACAATCACACACGCATACCTTCGTTCAGCCACCCCTCCCGTGTCCCCATGAAAAAGCTCACGATGACACGGGGGAGGTGCCCAGGGACACGACGTGGACGGACCGGTGTCGCCCCCCCTCCACGTGGCCTATGATATATCTGTGCCAAATAACATAAAAATTCAGCCGTTTGTGAGATAAGCTCCTTCAAATAATTTTCCCCGCTTTTCCCCATTTTCCTTTGTTTCTTTGCTCCTATTGGCGGCAACATGATGTTATACCTATAGCTCAAGTCTTCCTCGATAAATAAGACTATCCAACAAAAGACGAATTCTTCAATTCAAAGCAGTAGTTCCACAAATTCTTTAGCTTTATAATTTAAGCATATATTATTATTTTCCCAAACTTTAAGTCCGCCATTTATAAGGGGAATGGTAAGCCGTATGAAAAAAGTGTCTGAATATTTTTTGAAGACAATTCTATGATCTACACTCTTGCCCGACCTATTTTTGTGATAAAATTTACAGTTTGGAAAAAAAACAGGAAAAACCTCATTTCAATACCTTTGACCTTGAATAAAATTTTTGCACAAGGAGGATCGCCGGGGACTTTTGAGGTTTTATTTATAATGGTGTATTTAACGTCTCTATACTGTACTCGGCGAAACATGGCGGTAGTGGTCATTGACTCCCTGTCAAAAACATGTCATTTTCCATATAAACCGCGATTGACAATGAAGTGTCAGATGTTGTCAATTGCGGCTTTGTATAGAAAACGACAAGTTTTTGACAGGGAGTGAAAGACCGCTACCGCCATGTTTCGCCGAGTACAGTATACCAATTTTCAGCTCTATGCGAATTATTCCGAGGTCGAATGTTTAATTTTCCGGGGCTACTTAAATCTACTAGAATTGGTATGTATCACGAAAAATTTTTGAAAAATATACCTACTTGTACAAAATAAAATATTATGCTTGACATTTGGGAAATTTTGCAAACTCCTATTTAAATTGAAAGACATCTAAAGTAGCTATTAGCAAAGGCAATTTTATTTCCTAGAGTTCTCTAAGTACTTAATGCTTAGGCTTTGCCTACTCTAAAATCATAGGCTTTATAACCGCATTTAGCATCGCGCGGTGTAGGCATCTCTTAATATGTAGGTATATTTATAATTTAGCTTATAATATTAGGTATGGTATGTGTGTGCGGACTGCGGTGTGCCTATGTCCGAGTGAAGCGTGAACTAGTGTGTGTGAACTCTCAATGCCACATCAAACTAGTTTTACAAATAACGCTGGCAACTATAAAATGAATATTAATGAACCGAATCATTTTTATTACAGTTTGCGTGGCTTTGCGCTTCTTCAATACTATGAATGTGTCTTGATTAGTTTTGTCGTAATTTTTCAGGACTCCCGACTTCGGGTTTACCCACTAAACCCACCTGCGGTTTGCCTTCAGCCGTATACTGGATTTGTCTAAAACAAGACTCCCTCCACGACCGGCCGGTCTACCTCAAGGGACCGGACTTCCACCAAAGTTAGGGAACGCTCCGGCAAACTGAGGCGTTCCCCTCGGCGCCGGGACTGGCTAAGCCGGGCAGGTTCCCATCAACGAGTTCTGTTCTGTTCCGCTCTCTGTTCCGCTCCGCGGCCTCTTTCTGTGAAAGGACGGTTTCACAGAAAGAAACCGCCGCCTGTCAGGCCTCATCGCTATTAAATCGTTGAGTTAAGCAGTGAGCTTGTCAATTACCATTTACTACCTGAGTTTGTATACATAATCTGCGGAAATGTTCGCCTTATCGACATAATATTATGACGTCTATTACTCTATTAGGTAGGTAACTATAAAAACTAGTTTTACGTATTTTATCAATTGCGTACGTATATTTTTATCAGTTTAACCCTAGAACACTAACCTTTTTTTTCCGACACTTGTAACTAGCATTGGTCGTTTCGACTACGACATTTTAGAAAGGCGATCAAAAGGTGTTACCTAATTAAATGAAATGTTAACAGTTTTTGAAGTGAAAACTTCTTTAGCGACGTAAGAGCACTTTAGTGGGATGGGTAAAAACCGTGAAACTCGCGCCAGATTCTCATGCTGATCGA
This sequence comes from Lysandra bellargus, assembly GCA_905333045.1. Lineage (NCBI taxonomy): Eukaryota > Metazoa > Arthropoda > Insecta > Lepidoptera > Lycaenidae > Lysandra > Lysandra bellargus. The sequence continues at coordinate 7,231,914 of HG995358.1, forward strand.
AAAACCATAGAAAAAGCGTAAGACGGTTGAAGAGTAGTGTTTTGTGTCGAACTCGAACTCGAACTCGAACTCGAAAACTCGAAAACTCGAAAACTCGAAAACTCGAAAACACGAAAACTCGAAAACTTGAAATCTCGAAAACTCGAAAACTCGACAACTCGAATACTCGAAAACTCGACAGCTCGACAACTCGAAAACACGAAAACTCGAAAGCTCCAGAACTCGAACTCGAATTGTAAGGGTTTCGATTAGTTAAAAAAATCGATTTTTTAAAAATTGATTTTCATAAAATATGGGTTAAAAAATGCACAACGTTAATAATCAAGTTTTCACTTCTGCCGGCACTCCCGGAGTGCAACCCGTCTTTTTTTTAATTTATTTAATGGAAATGTTTACTACTCCAATAAAGTGATTTAGTATATATTTTATTAAGTACCTAAACAGCCTTATAATTGAGATCATAGTTTGCATGACAAGTCAGCAATTTAAATATTCACTACTACTATTTATGATGATATTGTGGGATTTTTTTTTAAATTGATAAAATAATGGATGCGAGAAACTAATAAAATAAAATAAACTAAAAAAAAGTAGTTATTTATACATGGCATAATTATGTCAAGTTTGTGCTCTCCACACAACGATTTTAGCACTTGTTGCAAGTACTTTTAGGACATAATATGCCACATGTTTTCCTTCTTTTTGTGCAAGAAGTATATGAGCTGTACTATTTTGCCCAGTCTCTATCGAGAAAATCGAAGTATTACTACTTTGAAAACATTTTATACGACCATCCGTTATGTAGACTGGATCAATTTCGATATGATCTTCTTTCTCACTCCCTGATGAATTTTGACTAGCGCTTTCGTATTGTAATAACATCTAAAGTACTGTAGTTATAATAATAATAAACAATATTATCAATAAAATAAATCCGCAAAAGAAGAAAATTGCGCAAAAATGTACAAAGTACAAACCTAATAACACAAAATGTCGCGTTAATACTAACCCTCGTCGTTTCGACGAAACGTGGTTACCGTAAAATACTACCGTTCGTCGCGAGGGCAACGGGCCGATAGAGATTAGCCGAAGTATGAAAGAAGTGCGATCGCGCGCACAAAAGTTATAATGATTTTTTTAGTGACCGACCGAACTTTCGGTTTCGGTTTCGGTTTCGGCCAGTTTCGGCCAAAAATCTAGTTTCGGCCTTAGTTTCGGTTCGGCCAAAATATAGCCGACACTCAATCTCTTAGGACTGAGACCGTTCCTACCCTGCTAGAATCTTATCTAGCCCACTTTCTCGTAAGCTTCACTCTTGCAGCCCTTACACCAATCACACGTAAAACTTCGTTTTATTAAACTAAGATCTCAATGAACAATGAACGCGTTGATATGGCGACGTAAATCTCGTTTTGTTTCAAATAGATTTTACATTCTTCTTTTAATCGCGATTAATGAATCTAAGTTTACGTTACGTCATGCGATGATTTTTATGTTTTTATCATCTTGGAGCCTTGTCACGTTGTTTTATTAACAAAATAGCAAGAAACGATAAATAACCTAACCAAACGCATTTGTGAAATCTGTCATCTTAACAATTTTTTCGTCTATATTTTTCGATCTGTCATGATACTACACTCACAGGACCAAATGTATTTCATAAAGTTAAAACTCGAATATTGGGCATTCAAAAGATAAAAATCGGATTTGCTGTGAACAAGTTTAGTTTAAGTTGGTAAAATGCAATTAAATGTTATAAACGTGTTTATACGATTAAGAACCGGTTTAGTGTGCGCTAAGAGCGTTGAATTTTTTTGGTAAAATCGCACCTACTTGGAATCATTTAAAAAACGGAATATAGTACAAAAAGTTTCTAGGGAACATATTCGAGTCTAAGATTAATAATATTTATTTTAAAAGAAATGTCGCAAAAAGTAAAAAAATTCAATGTGTTACTTTTTCTTTAGTTCAAAAAGTTGTAATATATTATGTTAAAAATCAATAAATTTCAGAAAATGATCGTAATTTTAAATGTTTTACCAAGTTTCGGCTTCGGTTTCGGTTTCGGCCGAAACTGAGAGTAAGGCCGAAAGTTCGGTTTCGGTTTCGGTTTCGGCTGAAAAACCAGTTTCGGTCGGACACTAATTTTTTTAAAACCGCGTCGTCGAATCGACGAAAGTTAGTAATCTAGGGTTAACTTTGTTTCAGCGTGTGTCGTATACGAATATAATCTAGTAGGCAGTAGGCACCCATATCAATCATAGTCGCTAAGGATCAAGAAGACAGATTGTTGGATAAGAATTTTTGAATATCCCAGGAAATAAACTCTTTAAGAAAAAAATATTCATATCTCTGTCTCAGACCAAATACAGTTTTTATTTGATCTGAGGTCACTGTTATAGGTACAAAAGTATTTGCATATTATATTGTCGTAGGTATATTATGAATATGTCGTACTTATACGATGTAATAATGTACAGTATACTTAATATATTTTTATGTTGACATTATTAAAGCACACCTGATTACTTACTTACATAATATGATGCTGAAGGTATAACAACAGTACCTACCTCAAAATGTTTCAACAAAGTACTGAGTGAATATCTTGGAATATTTTTAATAAATTTAACGTAACCAGTATACAAAATATTACGAAACCAGTATACAATGAAGTATATCATTCGCATTAATTATAATATTGTGAAATTAATTATTACATTAACTATAATAAAGGAACTAAAAGAAATAATACTTTTTAAGTACATAAAGTACACCTGATAATTAAAATTCATATCAAAATTTATTCAAGCCTGGTCGTTTGGAAATTGGATCATCGTCACCATATTACATGCACGATAGGAGAAAATTGGAATAAGAACACGGTGTTCTTATTTTAATTTTCTCCTACCACTCCCTATCCCTTTATGTTCCAAAGTTAAGTCTTTATGTCTTTACTAATTATTTTGGCTACATTATTATGTAGCCAAATCTATATTTCGATTATTAGTTATATATAGGCAATAGGCGTAGTAACGAATCTTAAGATATACTATTAAGAGGAAACGCGGGTACAGTAGAATTTAAACGAAGAAACTATTGCCATCACGCTTCATCCTGCGCGGGCACGTGTATTTTGATAGAGACAGATACAGTAAATCGAGGTTACGTATTCCTCTGATTCCTCCTCCAAAATAGAGCCTATCTAATTATTATTATTTTAAATATCTTCAGGAAGAATGAATCTATGCCTCTACGTTTTTATTTTATCGTAAACATATTTCAAATTTATTTTATGGTCGGTGGATTGGCGGGGTATGCGGCACTTGTTTTTGGCGATTTTCGAATGGTCATATTTTTTATATATTAGTAAATTAAAAAGGTATAGTATTAACAGATCCCAACATTGCATAATAATAATAATAAATAAATCTTTATTCAAAACTAAATACTTTTCTTACTACTAATAGCCTGCCAAACTGCGCAGCAGCATAAAAAATCATTTGTCTAGACGCATTGTCCAGGGAGTAAATTGAGGAATACGTTTGTATGGAAAAACAGTGTTAGCGTATGCTCTTAAGGCGACGCCTTGATAATTTGGCTGTAGCGATGCCGATTTTTCTCAGCAATGACTGAAGCTAAGAAACTAAAGTTCATTGTCGGTATTCATCATGTCTTTATCTTTGAATTGCCCATAGCATAACACGATTGGACAACTTTTATAACACAGAATTACTAATCGAAAAGACCTCTGTAAAAAAGGGATTCCTATTTTTCCAACAGAGGAGAGTGATTTAAGGTTCCAAAATTTGTACATAAATTGGTTGAAGCATACACTTTAATATGTGCATAGCTTATATGAAATGTATTTATGGTTTTTAAATTACGCCACAAAAACCATGTTATCGCTTACGCCCTTTCCATTTTTTGCTGTTCCATTGCTCGTTTTCTATGAGAGGCCGGCCCGGCAATCTAAAAACAAGCAATCTAAAACATATCCAACACGGTTTCTTACTTTAACGCGGCGTCACCTTAATAAAGGTCTAGGAGACACGTAATAAGTTGTTCGTAAAAACGAGAGTTATTTACTACGTAGTACATACTATGTCAGTGGAGTTATTAATGGTTATTAGTTTTATAAACGAAGCTGAATCGCCAATGCTCTCTTGGCAGAGCATGGTGGATAGAGCGTTTGATGAACTGCCAAGTTCCTTTTAAAGGCAACATTTTAAACTTTCGCGTTGCATTATAATTAAAACTTATTAATCGGGACTTAACGCGACTTATTTACATAGTCGATATAGACATATAAACGTCGAGAAAAAGTATTTACTCGTAGTAGCATTACTATGTAAATAAGTCGCGTTAAGTCCCGATCCTTTTAAAGGCGTCGCACGGGTATAAAATATATAGCCACTGAAAAAATGATTAAAATCGATAGCCTATGATCCTTTACGTGGTCTACTTTTCACCTGTGCCAAATAACATGAAAATTGCTCCAGTAGTTCGCGAGATAAGTCCTTTCAAATAATTTCCCCCGTTTTTTCCACATTCTTCTATTAGTCTTAGCGTGATAAAATATAGCCTATAAGCCTTCCTCAATGAATGGGCTATCTAACACTGAAATAATTTTTCAAATTGGACCAGTAGTTCCTGAGATTAGCGCGTTCAAGTTAGCCCTTTCAAATAATTTTCCCCGTTTTTTCCACATTTTCCTCTATTTTTTCGCTCCTATTAGTCTTAGCGTGATAAAATATAGCCTATAACCATCCTCGATAAATGGGCTACCTAACACTGAAAGAATCATCAAAATCCGTTGCCTAGTTTTAAAGATTAAAGGGAACAAAGGGACATGAGGGAAAAAAGCGACTTTGTTTTATAATATTACTAGCGACCCGCCCCGGGGTCGCACGGGTATAAAATATATAGCCACTGAAGAAAATGATCAAAATCGATAGCTTATGATCCTTCACGTGGTCTACTTCTTATCTGTGCCAAATAACATAAAAATTGCTCCAGTAGTTCGCGAGATAAGCCCTTTCAAATAATTCCCCCCGTTTTTTCCACATTCTCCTATTAGCCTTAGCGTGATAAAATATAGTCTATAGCCTTCCTCAATAAATGGGCTATCTAACACTGAAAGAATTTTTCAAATCGGACCAGTAGTTCCTGAGTTTAGCGCGTTCAAGTTAGCCCTTTCAAATAGTTTTCCCCGTTTCTTCCACATTTTTCTCTATTTCTTCGCTCCTATAAGTCTTAGCGTGATAAAATATAGCCTATAACCATCCTCGATAAATGGGCTATTTAACACTGAAAGAATCATCAAATTCTGTTGCGTAGTTTTAAAGATTAAAGGGAACAAAGGGACATGAGGGGAAAAAAGCGACTTTGTTTTATAATATAAAAGATATAGAAATAGACTATTTAAGTACTAATATTATGTACTACGGCACAGACCCTAATAAAAACTATAGCTGACCCGACAAACGTTATTTTGCCATATACCTACAGGGCATAATAATATTAATTTATGTATTAATAGAGTAATAAAATATACCTACATAGAGAGTCAGGCGTCAGCCTTCATCTTGATGTTGTAAAGTATAAATAAAATCTTCGCAATTCATTCGGACGTCGAATATTAAAATAAATTAAAATAATTATAAGGTTTAATTATTTCAAGTCGAGATCATTTTTCACACGACGCGCCCAAGGATTATCAAGCCGTCAAACTCTAATTGGTTTCAACTTCGCATAACTTTAAAGCATTTAAACTTTATAATTGTTTTTTGATTGGAAATAGATACATACAACATTATTATTAGACGATATCGCTAGACTCTAGAGTCTAGAGCATTGATTCCCAAAGTGGTCCAGGTGGACCCCATGGGGTCCACGGGAGCCCGATAGGGGTCTACGCTTGCGTGGAAAAAAATGTGGGTCCACGAGTCGTTAACGGGGATGTATAAAAATTAGGTGACCCGATTTGACTTCTATGAATAAAGGCAGACAATATTATAATAATAGCAGATTAAATATAACAGAGCGAGGAGATTTAGAAATAAGTAAAAGTGTGGTAATTTTTGTTTACGCAATTTTTTTTGTTTCAAACAAGAAAATATTTGCGTTTACTTTTTACCACTCCGAAGTGAAGGTTATTGGTTCCTTGTATTGTGACTTGTGAGTCAAACTTAGAATTAGTGGTGGTTAATATAACGTATAGCTGAAAAAAGTACTTCGCAACGAATAGCGCGCGCTATAAAACTATGCATAAGACGCTACGTTATAAGTTATAACCTATCGCGCGGTCACTGACCTAGCGCGGCGCCGCGCGCCGCGCCGCCGCCCGCGCTGCCGATCGCGCGCGATTTTCGTTAATGACGTGTCGTTCGGGTCCAAATCGTGTGAATTCGGCTGTCATAATTTTTCAGTGTTGCGTTGCGTGCATAGGTAAATTATAATGTTTTATAATCATCAGTAATTGACCCCCTGCTCCGAAGAGCACTGTACTGTAATATAATGGTAACTTTCGTTCCATGTGAATGTATTTTTTCTAAATCTGGATACGGTATCATATTTTTAATTGTAAGTAAATAAAATGTTAAAAAAGGTGTAAAAATAATTTAAGTATATTACCAAAAAATAAAAAAATAATTAAAAACCATTTAAATAACTTATAAAAAAAGAATTGTACTTATATAAACCGATTCCTTTCAATTTCAATATAATATTATTATGTATAATTATATTGTATCATTTTAATTTAAATATTTAAAACGTAATAAAATTAACCAAATAAATAATGCCTTCAAACGATTATATTATTCTTAGTTATCTAACAAACACGTTATATTATATTAACTCACCCACCGCGTTATAAGTAATTATTATTAGCGAAAGAATTCAATAACGTCGGTAACTTTACAACGTGTCCAATCGATCGCTATAACATATAATTCGTCATAACGTAGCGTCAAAACTAGCGCGCTTGAAAAATGTAGCGTATTCCATCTAGCGCGTTATGAAAATATAGCCGTTAGGAACACCACTGCTTAGAATACAAAAAAGTAAAGGTCCAACTGTCGGATGAATACGCTTTAGACCGGCCTTGAACTGGGGGGGGGGGGGGGGGGGGGAGTAGGTTTGGGGTCCACCGGATGCAGCAAAATGTTTAAAGTAGTCTATGAGAAAAAAAGTTTGGGAACCTCTGCTCTAGAGGCTTTAGATAATTAAGGGACCGTGATCACTGTAAGCCACACGAGTATTATATTATAATATCTTTCCTTTGGAAAAGGCTACTCTCGCTACGATGAATTGTATCTACAGAAAATATTTACTTTGAATTTCAGCCTTTGTCAGAATAATTGCCTCGTCTCGGCATGACAAGGGATAAGAGTATGCTCGAAAAAGTCAAAATAACAAACCGTCTAAGTGTTCTCGTAAAATGATTTAACTTATTATTTAGAAAATTGAAACCCTTTTGCTTTGCCCTTTTGCTGTACTTCCTTTACTCGAGTTATTTTAGTTTTTATCTAGATCACTTGTTTTATGATTTAGTCTCATTTATCCTAAAACAATTCTATTTACTTTACTTTTAAAAGTATTTTAATCGTTACGATGATATCTTTAACGTTTTGATAGCAAGATAAAGAGCGAACAATGCTGGCATCCTACCTCAATACAGTGTGCGCGTATTACATCACGCGGCGCGCAGCCCTGACCACGGTCAATGCCTCGGTCTGAAGGTGCCCCCTAAATCATATAGCGCCAAAACAGCGCTCAGTTACTACTTACTGACCGATTTCCTTCCCTCATTTAGGCGACTGTGCGACAGAGAGGGATGATATTCCATCGCAGTGACGCGGTATTTTGTTGGAACTTGGGCGTTTTTGTTTTCTTTGTACGAAATATTCATGCTAAGAATTTCAGAGTAGGGGCTTATAACGTAGAGAGCCCTAAAGCCTAAAAGCGGTCACGGCCGCAGATATTGAGTCCAATTTTAAGATGTTGGAATGACGACAAATTATTGCATTCCAGAATTTATAAATATCCTTTGTAGGAATAGTAATCTTAGACTTGAATTTCGGAAATTGGGAAAACTCTGGAAAATAGAGGCAAACTAATATCTTTCTTTTTCACTCCGATGGGTTTTTTCCCTTGCTGCTAACGGGTTAACTATTAAGTACAAAATATATTTCTTACTTCCACGTTTTTATTATTCCGTTTTCTTTGGTCATTCATGCTACGAATAATATTCTAGAGTATAATTATAATGTGGCATAGACTATCTACAGAATAAAACCTCACCTCTTTGTGCTTTCTAGGTTTGAAAGAGTCTGCAATGTAATAGTATTATTTTATATTAAGTATATTGCTTGTAGAAAATAGCGATGAAAAACGCTCGAGTGATCGTGTGTCGCAATAAGTAGGTATTACCGTGTTGTAGAGCCAACTATAGAAGTAATTACTTATGTTTTTATTGCATTGTATTTTTCCTTGATAAAGGTGCCATCATGAAAAGCCGATTCTGCTGTTTTTTTATTAAGTACCTACTTAAATCAAATTTTTGACGAGTCATTTATATGCACTTGGCAGTCTATGCCAGCGTCATTATAGTATTATTTGTTACGTAGTTTATATGTACCTATGTCCTATACTCTTTGGTATTATTCAAAACTAGATGTTCCGCGCGGCTTCGCCTGCGTGATTTAGGAATTTTATTTGGAAACCGTATTTTTTCCGCAAAAAAATAGCCTATTGTCCCTTTACGTGGTATATTCTTCATGTGTTCCGAAAAACATAAAAATTGCTCCAGATAAGCAATTTAATAAGATTTTCCCCGTTTTTTTTCCACACTTTCCTCTATTTCTTCGCTCCTGTTAGTCTTAGCGTGATATAATATAGCCTATAGCCTTCCTCGATAAACGGGTTATCTAACACTGAAAGAATTTTTCAAATCAGACCAGTAGTTTCTGAGATTAGCGCGTTCAAACAAACAAACAGATTAAAGTACGGGCCTCTTGCGAAAGAGGCGAGTGGCGACGGCGGACGCCAAAATAATATTAATTTTCCCTCCACCAAATTTCCTGGGAACAACTGGCTTCTGAGATCACGATTTTGTCCACAATCCACCAAAAAGTGCATTAAGTCTTTCTGTTTTCCTATCATATATTAAACTTGTTGAGTGGAACGTGTCATCGCATCCTCATAGCCGCAACCAAGCCTGTCCTAGAAATATTAGCGCCCTCAAACTAGGGTGGCCATCCGTCCGGATTTCCCCAGATTTGTCCTAGTTTAAAGGGCGTCCGGGGAGCGTCCGGCAGGGTTTTTGAAAAGTGTACGGGTAAAATCCGGACAAGCGTAGAGAAAAATCAGAAAACAAAAAAATCAGTTAAGTGCAAGTCGGACAGAGCGAAACTAGGCAAAATTGTGTTTTTTGTATGGAGACCCCCTTAAAATATTTATTTTATTTTACTTTTATTATAAATTATGAAAATAAAAATATAATTAAAGATTTTGTGAAATTTTCAAGTATCTACCGGCTGCTATTATTGATTTTGAGCAAAAAAGGCCAAAACATTTATTGTATGGGAGCTCCCCGTAAATATTTATTTGTGAAGTGAAAAAACTTTAGGAAATTAATAGAAGGTGACTTTATGAAGTATGTCTGTCTGTCTATTACCTCTTTACGCCTAAATTGCTTGTACCGATTGTTCTTAAATTTGGTATGGAGACAGTTTGAGTCCCGGGAATAGACATAGAATTCTTTTAATACGTCTGTCCGTCTGTCCATCCGTCCGTCCGTCTGTCTGTTTATTAGACAGCTATAATAATAGCTACTTTACTTCCGCACAATAAGCTGTACCCTATAGTTAAAGGTTGGAAATACACTTGTGTTATACCGTATTATTCCAATGCCTCCTGATGGTAGCTGCTTTTTCCATTCGCTCGAATTTTCTTTGTTTTATTCGTCTGATACTCAACAAGGCTCAGGGGCTATTTAGTTTAGTTTAGGGCTGATTAGTTTCAGATAGGCTATCCACAACTTATCTGACAGATGAAGGATCTGTCAGTTAAGTTTCAGATAGGCTATCCACAATTTATCTGATAGATGAAGTATCTGCCAGATAAGTTGCGGATAGCATATCCGATACTTGTCGGGAAGTGGTGAAACAACACCTTAAGGTTGCGATTGAATATAGTCGAATATTATGTATGTTTGAACTGGGAAGATTAAGATGTCTACTGTCTACCATTGCTCGGAAAGTTTTCTTTACAAAAAGTAATGATACGAGGGCGGCACTGAAAATTTCGGGAATCAAGGAAGTGACACAACAGTACTATTTAAAAATGTGTTTATTGTTTTTCGAAGTATTCTCCGCGAAATTTGACACATTTTTCCATACGATGGAATCAATCATTGAAGCAACCATTCCATTCGGAAGTTGGGGTCTCCAAAATGGCCGTTTTGTAGGCGTCCACAGCTTCTTCAGGTGATGAAAATCTCTGACCACGAAATTTATTTATTATTTTAGGGAAAGTATAGAAATCATTAGGGCTTAAGTCGGGGCTGTACGGCGGATGGTCTAATAATTCTATGTTTTCTTGCTCTAAAAACTCTTTTGTTCTGTGCGCGGTGTGAGAACTCGCATTGTCGTGATGGAGGATGATGCGGCGGTTGCAGTTCTCTTTACGGAGTTCAGATACGACCTGTGGCAAACAAATGCTAGCATACCATTCTGCATTAACCGTTCTTTGTCCCTCAAGAGGAATATGGCCGGTTTTGGAGACAAACGTGGCCACCATTTTTTTTGCAACACTCCGTGAACGAACAATTTTTGTTGGCTTTAACTCATTTTCGAACACCCAAACTCGTGACTGGTTTTTAGTTTCGGGTTCGTACGCGTATATCCAGGATTCGTCACCTGATACGATGTTGTATACAGCATTTGAGGATCCAGCGTGGAATCTTTCGAGAGTTCTGACGCACCAAGTAACGCGAGCCGCTTTTTGCTCTTCACAGAGAAAATGCGGTATCCATCGGGAAAACAACTTTTTTAAACCTAATTGTTCATGCAATATTATTTGTATTTGACTCATGCCAATGTCTGAAGTTGCCTAAATTTCGCGGTATGTCACATGTCGATCTTCCTCAACCAGCTTACGCACAGCATCAACGTTTTCTTGGGTGACTGCAGTTTTTGGACGACCTTGACGAGGATCATCACTTAGCCTGACACGTCTACGTTGAAATTCAGCAAACCAGCGATAAATTGTGGTTTTGGATAGGGCTTCATCACCAAATGCAGAAATCATCCGATCAACACACTGTTTTTGTGTTAAACCACTTCGAAAGTCATAATAAATCATCGCTCTAGAATTTTCTCGAGTCAATTCCATTTTCTCAACGACTAAACAAGTTTGACAAGACCTTGTGACAAGACCGAGAATCTTTTTTTAAATAAATAAGTGGTATTCGATTTTTAAAACCAAGGAGTTTTCAATTAAAAAGATTTTAATATGACAGGAATAGTGGAAGTATCCATTCTCGATATTTTTAGTGCAGCCTATGTATCCCACCAAAAACATAAAATATGTAAAAAGGGGAAGCCAAGTTCCAAACAAACATTATTCTTGTCTATGGACTTCGCCGTAAAAAGGATGGAGATCTAAATGAGTGCCAAGTTCCATGGAAAATCGAAATATGTATGTATAGGAACTAAATAACATTATGAACAAATCATAGGGCTCAAAATCACCAAGGTGCAGAATTGGCTTTGCCAGAAAATTACGTCTTAAATCTTAAGTTTAATTAGAAAATAAAGTTACTAAATTACTTAGACTAACTTGTTTTGAGTGTACATCAAACAATACAATCTATAAATAAAGTGCATTTTAAAATATGCCAATATACATGCATAGAAAGTCAACTCGGGAACGTGTCTTATTGTACGATCTTCAACAAAAACTTCAAAATAATTGTGAAAAATTTGAACTATTTAACACCTGTAATTACTTAAAATATCGTAATTTTTATGCAGAATCTAATTTTTAAAAAGTATACTAAAAAGATATTTATTTTTAATTATAAAAATGCAAAAATAGTTTGTCCCATAGTGCACAAGTCATTTTAGTGAACGCATCTATAATCGAATAAAAAAAAAATTTTTGTGAACGCAGCCATAGAGTAGCAAATGTCAGTACAAAAAAAAACCTATAACAAAACCGGCGGTCAGTGCATTTCTCGTCAAATAAATAAGAAATAAGTGGTAAGTACCTTTCAATTAATAATTCATGGAGCGTACATTAATAGTCCGTCAATTCGGGAACACGTTTATTACTTTTAATTATTGATGAAAGTTTGTTTTACGACACAAAATAACAATGTAATTTTAAATATTTTACTATTGACAAACTCAGGCCCCATTTAAGATGGCCGCCGTATAACAAAAAAGCGCGTTTATTTAAAATCGTCATTCCGTGAACGGTCATTACGGAAACGTTCCCGGAATGATGACACGTTCCCGAAATGATGGTTACGTTCTCGGAATGATGATTTAATGATTCCAAAGGCGACTAATTTACAATGTTTCAATAATTTATTTTACAATTTCGTTTTTTTTTTATAACAGCATTATGGCGACTCTGGATAAAGAAAAAAATAAGAAAAAGCTTTAAAAAAAGTTTAAACAGGATAGTGCAGCGTATCTACAAATTTCAAAGAGAAAAAGCAGATGCTAGAAAAAGAAAGTTTTTGGATAATATAACTGTAGAACAAAGAGAAAGCAAAAGAGCGAAGGACAGGGAATATTATAAAAAGAAAAAGGCAGAAAAGAAAGTGAAGAGAGTTGCTGATATGACCGAACGAGAGAAGCGAAAGCAAAGAAAATGTTGGAAAAATGCATCAAAAAAAATACAGGGAAAAGAAAAAGGGTTTAGCAAATATAATAAGTAATACGCCACCAGAAACAGATGACGACTTAGTCGCGGTACCTCCAGAGAGAAGACAAGTAAGTAGAAAAACCGTACGAAAGGACCTATCCTTTCGTACGGTTTTTCTACTTTACTATTGCGCCCTAGCGCAAGCATACAGAAAAATTAAAAAGCAGGAAGAAACTATAGTTAAAATGAAGCGGAAAATTCAATCTTTAAAGAAAAAACTACAAAGAAAAGATGCAAAAATGAAAACTGTACCAAGTCCCGTAAGAAAAATTGATGCCTTAATTGAAGATATTCAAGTACCTCCTGAAGTACGCAAACGACTTATATATAGCGAAGTATTGACTACTGAATTGCAAGAAAACGCTGATGCTTTTCCGAAAAATTCAAAAGAGAGATAACTATGAATATTATAGAAGTTCCACTACACTGATTGTTATTTGTAACACACCAAAAGACTAACTTAATACTAATAACTAATAATAAGAATTTAATATTAAGAGTGATTTTTCTTGTGCAAACAAATAAATATATTTCTTATTTAAACCGTTGTATGCTATAGTTCAAACATTTCCTTACTTTACCTTAATATAATATCAATATCGTCATTCCGCCAGCATGTTTGTCATTACGGGAACGGTTGATCATTTCCGGGAACATCACAAAATTTTAATAAAATATGTAAAATTGTAGGTATTATTAAAAAAAATAACCATTTATTACATAAACAAACTTTCATTCTATTCATCTAATGTTAATTCCATTGTAAACGTTTTGTACAGTAAGAAATTTCTTGAATTTTATGCACGGTAGAAGCAATTTGTTTCATTTTTTGACGTATTTTGCTAGCAGAAGTTTTTTGTATCTTTTGTTTTCATTATTGATTATATAATATAGATATATTTTATACCAATGCTATTTGACAACGCTCAAATTATGTGTTATTTTTATTTTTGAGCATTTTATCCAACTTAGAAAAACGTTCCCGAAATGATAGTTTTCTGCTACATGTCTATTAAAAAGCAATACTACACAAGAAATACAGAATTCTGTGCGCTGCCCTATCAAAGTTTATTAATATATAAGTTTTGCGACAATATAAGCCAAGAATCATCATTATAACTTGCATTATTTTTTTCAATAAAACTGATTTTGAAATTCGCAACCTTGGTGATTTTGAGCCATAGAGTCTATTTCTTTGCTTCATTGAATATCTATAACAATAATTGATGTTATTTAAATAATTTGAGATCTTAAACTAGATTAGATTCTACTTGGCTAGTTTGCATCAGAATTAAAATGTTCAATAACTTTATGAATTAATGACTGATGTAATGAAAACTGGCCAAGTTAGATCTAATCTAGTTTAAGATCTCACATTATTTAAATAACATTAATTGTTATAGATATTCAATAAAGCAAAGAAATAGATCGACTCTATGATTTGTTCATAATATTATTTGGTTCCTATACATACATATTTCGATTTTCCATGGAACTTGGCACTCATTTAGATGGACTTCGCCGTAAAAAGGATGGAGTCCTTTTTACGGCGAAGTCTATGGACTATAGACAAGAATAATGTTTGTATGGAACTTGGCTTTCCATTTTTACATATTTAATGTTTTTGGTGGGATATAATATATTGTATTGATTCATGGGAAGGGTGGGGGTGGTCCCCCACCCTTCCCATGAATCAATACTGGACCAAATAACGTTGGTTTATTTGGTCCAGTTATGTCTAATGTCAAGTGACAAGTCAATGTTGTCGGGATATGTTTGCTTGGTTTGATTATTGATATAATCCGACCAATTTTCGTCGGTCTGTCCCACCACCCACGGAGGTCTGTCCCTTGCCTATGAATCAATTTCGCTAATAAATAATAATACTTAAATATCATAAGTATGCATTACTTGTAGACCCTGTAGAATTACTATTACACTTGTGTTTTATATTCCGTGATGCTTTAGCCTTTAGCTGTATGGTTTAAAAAACTGTAAATAGCTTGTCTATATAATAGGTACTAAAAATGTCCCTCATACGCAGCAGTATTATCTATATTCTACAGGGTGCAATTAAACCTTCCTGCCAATTTTTTTCCAGGGCTTAGGTATCATTAGGAGAGTCCATTTAACCAAAAAAAAAATTGGGTGTTTTTTTTTCAATGACAATTTTATCCCATATAAAATCGTTGCAGAATGGTCACTCGCGGCGCGGGGAAATAAGAGGGGGTGACGCGGGATGAGGCGCGCGCGCGGGGGACGGGGGCACATCACGCGCGGCCGACGCGTCGGTGTCCATTAATTGTAGTGTTTTTTAGGATAACTTTCGGAAGCTTTTTCTCAACATTTTAGTACTGAGTGAATATAAAAGAAAAAATACGTGTATTTTTATTTTTAACAAGGATCAATATTATATCAAAATTTGGCAGGAAGGTTTGATTGCACCCTGTATAACATAATATAGTGACATAGTCAATAGTTAATAATTGTGTCACGTAGCACTAAATATAGTATGGGGATGGTAGAGGGGAGGCGGGAAGCAATATCACACAGTGTTCTATTAATTTATCGTTATTACATCACCACTATTATGGCAGCGATTCATGAATCATGTCATTTCACTTGGCAACGCGATGGAGAGTGGAGACAATTTCTGGTATAATTCGACCCGTATATTTGTAATATTTCCAAAACTGCCCAGTTTTCGTATGTTAGTATAAATTAGCGTCTTAACAAATGTGCCAAATTTCATAAGTATGTATATTATGTATGTTTTTATGTCTGTGTTCGCATAATATCTTTGTAACTGCAAGTCCGATTTTAGTAATTTAATTGTTCTTCTAGGTTTTTTCCATTGCTTACTTCCACATTTGATCAATTTCTCAGGGTGATTCTCCCGCTCGCCATGCATCCCAAGGCCGGGTACCTGTGCCTGGGATTGGGGACCCAGTGCGGGTCCATCCATCAAATCATACACTCACTGATATATACACGGAAACACAAACATACACTATTGTAAAGAAGAAAAAATTAAAAAGGAAAGATAGAGTAGAAAAGATGTTAAAATTATAGAAAAAATAAAATAAAACAAGCAAAGGAAGAATACACTAATATTATAAGAAAGAAAGATAGCAAAAACCGATGTTCAGCCATCCTAAGCACCTCACCCCCTGTAAAGGGCGGGGTGGCGCACCCAGGAGCCCAGGGACACCAACGAGGAGGAACCGGTATCACCCCCAGATATTGTTCAACCTAGGGAATACTGCAAGTTTAATCAAAATCGTTTCAATAGTTTTTGATATAGGGAATTTAAATTCTTAATTGCGTACAATTTTGAAGTCGGTTTAATTTTTTTATTAAAATAGATATAATAATTTTTATTTTAATATAAAAAGATAAGGTAAAGCTTTAAGTTAGGACAATTTCAAAAGTGTTAAGTACTATAATTAGTTATTAGATACCAATTTGGAATCTAAATAATTTTCATTTTCAATTCATCTTTTCACATAATATTATTTTAGTGCTGTTTTTGTAAGTAGGACCTATAGAGGGTGGGAAACAAAAACCGTCCAAGTGCGTATCGGGCCACGCGCAATAAAGGGTTCCGTAGTATCGCTAGTTTTTGATAATTTTTTTATGGTCTATGAATACTAACAATATCATCTCAGTAACGTTCTTAAGGAATTTGGACGAAAAGTTACTTTAAATACTTCTCCTTTATTTTTTTTAGTTGTTCGACTATTACTCAATAACTTATGAAGTCTTCTTAGCCATGATAGTTTCCAGAATCAACCGTTTAGCTGGTAGAAGGAGGGGACACTGGACTTTAACGATTTTTTCCACTTTAAAACTTCATATTTCACTAATGTATCCCTAAATCGGAAAGCGATTTTGAATACTCGTAATATTTTAAAAAACCCATCCAACGACACCCAACTCGGTGGGGTGGACGCGAAAAAATAAATCATGCCCGCTTGATGTGTAGGGGAGGTACCAAAAAAAAATTTAAAGATTCTTTATACCATTTTGTCGGCATCATTAATATGTGCCTTGTAGGCCCTATAGTCTGAGGCCCGAGCAAAACCACGGACAGACGGACGGAGTACGGACAGACCGAAACTATAAGGGTGGGTTGCACCAGAGGCGTGGCTAAAGTTAAAATTTAAGTTAAGGCTAACTTAGCTTTAACCTTAACCTTAACTTTAACCTTAACTTTGACCACAGAAATTGACAGATGTCTGTTGCGTTTATTTTTAAAGCTATATAGTCCATTGAAATGTTACATTTGCTTTGCATTTATATTAGAGGACGCAATTTTATTTTTGGGATATGTTGGAGGGG
This sequence comes from Lysandra bellargus, assembly GCA_905333045.1. Classification (NCBI taxonomy): domain Eukaryota; kingdom Metazoa; phylum Arthropoda; class Insecta; order Lepidoptera; family Lycaenidae; genus Lysandra; species Lysandra bellargus. Next base: position 7,249,197 of record HG995358.1, read on the forward strand.
TCAATAGAAGCTTAACCTCAAGTTTGTGGGGTCACCGCTCTTGTCCCCCGGCCGCCATCTTGAAAAAAGGAGTGACAACACTATTTTCATGATTTTTTAAATTTTTTTTCACTTTTGTATGGGCAAGGGCCCGAGCGTCACGAGTTTCCCCATACAAAAGTGAAAAACAAATTTTGGTCTTTCAGCGCTGCTACTTTCACAGTGAACTCTCTACAGGGAACACGTACACACCCTAAAGTATTATCACTAGTTTTTGTTACACCCTGTATATGTACTCGTGTAGAATTCGGTGTGAAAATAGAAACGCTGAATACAATTAGTATTAAGTATCACTACATTTTGTTATATAATAATAACTAGCTGTCCCGGCAGCGTATTGCCAAACTGTATACTGACCCAGACGCCTATAGTCTGTACTGAACTACGTCGCGCTCATTGAAAATTGGAGCAAAGTATATACGAGCTCAGACCAATCTGAGTAGGTATGCACTTTGCTCGCTTGTATGTAAAGCAAACTGTGACATGCAAATATCTGTAACTACCTATACAATGTGTTTAATAATTTCCCGTATATTTTTGTTATGTTGTTGTGTGTGGTTGTTATACCTATCCATGAAACTGAACAACTTTCCCTAAAACATACCTATTGTGAATTATTTTGGGTTATAACGAAAAAAAACCCGTTGTACGAGTAAGTATTTTGAAAAATTTGAACTGTTAACAATTATAGGTACAGGCTGTTAAAAAAAATGTAAGTGTTTCCAATGACAGTATTTATTAATTTTTCATAAGAAAGATGTACTGACTGACACAATAAATTGTACCTATTTGTAATCGATGTTCACTGAAAATAATAAAGGGTTCCTTCAATCAACAACAAACAAATAAATTAATGAATCAAGAACAGAAAAATGACATAATTACTATTTTTGTTTTTTGCCTGTATTGTAACATCGAATTTTGGCTTTTACTACATTTCTTACTAAAGTGGTCACAGAAAGGGGTCGATATTGAAAAATAAAGTGTCTTTAATACATAAATTTGTGTAATCATGTATAATCATAATTAAAGTAAATGTAATCATTAATCAACTACAACTACCACATTAACCATCAATCTTTTTCAATGTTTCTTTGCATTCGGCTGATTTTTATTAATATTTTCTGATAAATTATGTTTTCGTTTTTTAGTTACGTCTCTGCCACTCTGTATACGTCCTTTTCCTTTAGTTATTCCTCTGTCTTTTCTCCTTGCAATAGAAGTTGGCTGAACACCAATTTTTTTTTTATCTACAATATTTAACTCTTTGTGCAAAGAAGTTTTTGGCTTGTTCCGAGGTTTCAATATCACTTAAAGCTTTGTTTAATTTTCTAAGTAACATTAAGTTGCTGGGAGATGAGTCAGTTTGTAGTATATCAGCCAAGCGAGCCGAAAAGTATGGACGTCTGGACTCGTATGTATTTTGCTCAAGTATTTTAATGCAAAATGTATTTCGATTCAGACACGCTCTGAATAGGTATACAGTTTGCTCTTCAACTATAAAGGCAAACTGCGATCGAACTCAGAGCAACCCCGGTCTGGGTCAGTATACAGTTTGGCAATACGCGTCCCGGCAAACGTTTCTTTGCCATATTATATTAAGTATATCGCCCGTATTATTTTATTGAATTAGTGACTAAAATATAAGTATATCACCATGGCAACTTCCATCGCTATCCCGTGACCCGCGTCGCATAAACAATGGTCGCTCTTTATAGACAAATAATTTGCAATAAAATAAAATTGCGACTATAATTTGAGATTTAAACTATCCTATCTCTCAAGTTGGATCGAACTGCACATGGTGTGCGAATTTTACTATAATCGGTTAAGTGGTTTAGGAGTCCATTGAGGACAAACATTGTGACACGAGATTTATATATATTAAGATTGCATACTAAGCAAGTAATTAAAATAAACAGTTAACCCGTTCCAGTTGGTGTGACACTACGAGTATACTAAATGGCCGATTTTAAAGTTTTGAACATGAAAATAACGGTATTCCATGTATTGCAGACGCATTGTAGAATAAATAATGCTGCCAAATTATCTGGTATTATAATATCATACAGGGTGAAACAAAACAAACAAGGGCGTACCCACAGCTATACACCACAGCTACAGCTGTTTCGAGAAAATGGTCTGATGTAATGAAATAAAAAAATCATGAAAATTGACTTTTATTAATCTGTCTGAAAAGATATTTTTCATTTTGCGTAGAGTAGGTAACACGTTTTTAATTCCCACTTGCCAGGAAAATTGACGTTTATTGTATCTTCTGGGGGGGGGGGGGGGGGGGAGGTTTATTCTTCCTACCTGTGTACGCCCATGAAAACATGAAAACAAAGTCACTCTATACACTATACAGGGACTTATATTATACATTATACAATATTAAATATACCTACACCCTAATTATTATTACTTTGTTTTGTTACACACTGTATATTCAACATGAATTCAACATGTTTTCCCCGAAATTTTGTAACTACGAGTCAATGACCTTGTTTTGTCGACTGGCCAGTAGAGAAAAGATTACTTCCAACGTTCCTGTCCAGACAACATTGGTAACTTTTTATAACCATACCAAAAAATTTGGCCGTTTGAGAACAAAGAAATATCCACTGATGTGATATAAAATTTGGATAATAAAATACTTAAGAGTCCGTATACGAAATTTTGCCGATGAATATGAAATTGCAAAGGTTCTCTACAGAAATATTATTTGGCTTTTTCCCCTTATTAGATTTAAAAATATATATATTAATTATTAGATTTAAAAATATATTTAAGCGCGGACTGCCGACTCGAACTTGCGGCGAGTAATATAATGTGAGATTTAGGTTGTTTCGAATCGTGTTTTTTGGCACAATTTGTTTTTTTTTTCTTTTTTCTCGAATTGGATAGAATTTTATCTATAGATTATTTCTGTCGTTTTCTTTTTATAAATTACAGCTCCAAGTTGCCGAAATTAACAGCAATTCTTTGCCAATTTTCTCTAAAATTTTGCCGAGTTACATATTTTTTTACTCAACTATTTCAAATTAAAGTGGTAAAAAGTAATTCCAACATTGTATAGACGACTTTCTCAACAGTACATTGTATTTTTGAAGTGAAAACTTCTTTAGCGGCGTTGAGCACTTGTGGGATGTGTAAAAACTAAAAACTGTGAAACTCGCGATAGATTTTCGTGTTGATCGAAAAACCATACAAAACGCGTCAAGACGGTTGGAGAGTAGTGTTTTGTGTCGAACTCGAACTCGAACTCGAACTCTATTTGAAACTTGATCGAAACTTGATCGAAACTTTATCGAAACTTGATCGAAACTTGATCGAAACTTGATCGAAACTTGATCGAAACTTGATCGAAACTTGATCGAAACTTGATCGAAACTTTATCGAAGCTTTATCAAAACTTGATCGAAACTTGATCGAAACAACTTGATATACGATTTTTTAAAAATCGATTTTCATAAAAAATGGGTTAAAAAAATGCACAACGTTAATAATCAAGTTTTCACTTCTGCCGGCACTCCCGGAGTGCAACCAGTCTTTTTTTTTCATACCGTTAAGACGTCAATACAATCCATAAACAGGTGATATTCTAAACCTTTTACAGCAAAAATCACAAAACTGTCGCGGGTTTGAGTTGGATTATTTAAAAATACTTTTAAAAAAATCTAGCTCCAACATTAGATTATAATTGAAATGATCTTACATGTTGTGCATTAAAACTTATAGAAATACTGTATTTTAACTGTTAAATCACGTCTGTTAAATCAGCGTAATCGGCAAATTTCGTATACGGACTCATAACCCGAAATGCTTTGAAACCGATCCGGACCGAACCAGGTTTCTTTCAATAAGAGGAACTACATAATATTGTGTTAGCATTTTGCTAACTACCTAAAAGGGTCCATTTGGACTCTTTTGAATTCGAAAAGGAAATTACTATAAAGTTTAATTTATATGTTTTCTAAAAAAAAAAATTTTCGTTGGGCCATAGCCCATGAGTCATGACTTCATATGTCATGACTCATGAGGGATAATTAATTATGATTGCCATTATGATTGCGAAGTTGTCTATCATGCAAAAATCCACGTCGATTGCGGGCAATCGTCGAAGAATAGGTACGACCAGTCTGGATATCTGGGTGCACGGTAGTGCACCCGCCGAGACGAGCCAAGCGAAGCGCAAGGGCACTACCTACATTTTCTCGAAGTATTTCGCCGTTTTTTTTAACCTTCATAGAATTGGTTTCCGTTGTAGCAGATACTTTTTTTTTCAGGGTATGATGTCATCAATAGACTTATTAAGCATACAAAGTCTCAATTGAATAGCTCTTTTACTTTAGATTTTATTGATATCTAAAATACGCCGATTTCGTCACTGACACACTGATGGCCATCAAAATGTTTGGCTACTTCCTGAAGTGCTAGAAAGCTGAAATTTGGTACGTAATCTAAGTTTAGTATACAACCAACAAAAAAATTCATAAACTTGTAATTTTCGTCCCCCATCCCCTAAAATTGGGGGGTGGAAGTTGACCCTCATAGAGTTGGTTTCTGATGTGCCAGATAGTTTATATTCTCAGGATATGATGTTAATAATAGAATTATTAAACATACAAAGTCTCAATTGAATAGGTCTAATATTTTATATTTTATTGATATCTAAAATACGCCGAAATTTGGTTATAACTTATACGCCGTAAAATAAGTTTTTAGTAATAAAAATTAGGTAATGGAAGTTTAAATGAGGCTTTCATCAATTTTATGATTAGGGACATGAAAGTTTCCACGTAATGGACATTAACTAAAAACGTCTTAATAAAAAATAAAAACACTAAAAAAACTAAAAAGACTGCCTAGCAAGTAGCAACTTACAAAAAGGACTGAAATCCCACCAAAAACATTTCATGTAAAATGTTCTCGACGACCACAAAAGGATTGCCCTGTGAAAAAGACATCAGATCTAATGTAGAGCCAAGCTTCTGAATCGACGCGGCCTAACTCTATCGACCCTAACTTCAACACTTTCTACATATCAGTAAGTATGTATGACTTGGCTTTTTCGTTACTTCTTTCAGATAAGAAACTATATTCGAAACAGCCAAGCCGGGACCCGATAGAGTTAGGCCGCGTCGATTCAGAAGCTTGGCTCTACATTAGATCTGATGTCTTTTTCACAGGGCAAACCTTTTGTGGTCGTCGAGGACAGTTTTACATGAAATGTTTTTGGTGGGATTCGTATTTCGTAATCATATTGGTGCAATGGCCAACGTGGTGGCCAACATTGGCTGCATAACAATCATTTGTTATGCAGCCAATGTTGGCGTCAATATCATTTGTTATGCAGCCAATGTTGGCCAAAGACGTCAATATCCTAACATCAGCTTGACGAATAAGTGAACTCTCAAATAATATTGTTATAACCCCCTGTCCATCTGCGTCCCGTTCCTTTGTACACGATTGACGTTGACAAATCACATTTCGAACCGAAAATATAAATTCAGCTCTACAAGGCTTTTTTGGCATAATAAAATCAGATCTGACACCGCCATATTGTAAATAATGTCTTTACATGTATCGAATCGAGTAATGTCAATTTCATAATCCATACATTTTGAACGGTGATTCTACAAAGAAGCGATAAAGAAAAACGTCATGGCTAAAGCGCCAGGGGGGTGTGCCAAAATGTTTTCGTTTTCGCTTCGTTATAGAATCGCCGATGAAAATGTATGGATTTGACATAAGCGTTGACGTTGACGTTCGACTCGTCTTATGTCAATTCCATACATTTTGATCGGCGATTCTATAACGAAGCGGAAACGAAAAAGTTTCGGCTAAATGGCCAGGTCTGTATTTACGGAGCTTTTCAGACACTTCGACTTATGCCCGGGAGTGGGACAAGTGACACGAGGCTAGTTTTTCAAGCCAGAATAGCAAGCTAGTTTTTTACCAAACTGTTCTGGCTTGCTGACCTAGCTTGGAGCATGCTACAAATGAAGATAGTTTTGTCCACACGAAGCCAGAAGTACTAGCTTGCTAGCTTACTAACACTAGCTTGCTATCCTGGCTTGAAAAACTAGCCTCGTATGTCCCGGGCATAGGTACATCGCGCGAAACTCCGTGAAAATGCGACGAGAGGACTATAATTTGTGCCATACGGCCTACCGGCTATCAGTTACCACATATAGGCGCATAAAGTCGCCTTCAGCCTTGAGGAAATCATCGTTTTTCACAATTTGCTGGGAGCACAGTGACGAGGGCTGTCGAGAAACGACAAACATTAACAGCAGAATTAAGATTTTTTTATCTTGCAGTATGATGATTCGCTTGTAGTATGTTCGCGTGAGTATTCGTGTATGATTGCCCAATGCCTCCTATGATGGACATTAGACATGGCCATAACTTAGATATATACATCATGGGCCAATGGTCCAACGTGACGGGGCCTTTATTCTCTACTGGATGACGCCCGCAACTCCGTTGCGCTAAAATTCATTTATCGTGCGAGAACCGTACATTTCCCGGGACTCAGAGTATCTCCATACCAAATTTCAGCAAGATCGGTTCAGCGGCTTAGGCGTGAAGAGGTAACAGACAGACAGACACACTTTCGCATTTATAATATTATTAAGTATGGATAATGTTATAACAATATACATAATTTATTATCTACTATAGTAATTGATGCCCGCACTCCGTTGCGACAAAATTAGTTTATCGCCCGAGAACCATAATTTTTTTTGTGATAAAAAGTATCCTTAGATGTCCTTTCCTGGGACTCAAAGTATCTCCATACCAAATTTCAGCAAAACCGATTCAGCGGTTTGGGCGTGATTCGTGAATATGTAACAGACAGATAGACAGGCACACTTCGGCTTTTTTAATATATTGTATTTGTATTTAGTATGGATATTGTGTAGATATAGTTTTTTATGATGAACATTGTTTTTAACCGACTTCTAAAATGGTTATATTATGTTCACTAATGGTTCACTAGCTGTGGATTTTTTTTGTTAACTACCTTTTGTGATTTGTCTTACGTATAAAATAAAAGTATCATTATTTAAAGTAAAAATATCCTTATTTAAAGATAACAACTTGTTACCTTGGTAAAGAAAATGAAAACGCACGTATTCTTTGATAACAATATTTCCAAGGTGAAAATTCAGTGTCTCTTTATGTAAGTAATTTGAAATTAATGTAATATGAAAGTGGAACGTTAGTAAAAATATGTTTTATAGCGTATTGATAAAATATAATAAACAATAATATAGAAAAATCGGACAAGTGCGAATCGGACTCGCGCACGACGGGTTCCGTACCGTTATAGAGCAAAAATATCCCAAAAATTTGATGTTTGCATGGGAGCCCCTTAAATATTTATTTTATTTTAATTTTATTATTAATTATTAAAGTAGACATATAACTAAGGCTTTTATGAAAATTACAGTTGCCTAGCTGTAGCCATTACTGAATACGAGCAAAAAGGCAAAAAAATTTTTTTTTTTTTGCCTTTTTGCTCGTATTCAGTAATTTAAGTACGTTTGTTAAAACCCCATAAAGATTAATTTTATTTTGTTTTTAATATATTTTGTTGTTATAGCGGCAACAAAAATACACAATCTGTGAAAATTTCAGAAGTCTAGCTAAAGCGGTTATTGAGTTACAGCCTGGAGACAGACAGACAGACAGACGGACAGACAGACGGACAGACATTGAAGTCTCAGTAATAGGGTCCCGTTTTTACCCTTTGGGTACGGAACCCTAAAAATAGAACTGGCCATTAAGCCTAAAACTTTTTCGTTTTCGCTTCGCATTAGAATCGTCGATGAAAATGTATGGAATTGACATAAGACGAGTCGAACGTCAACGTCATATTAACGAACGCTTATGTCAATTCCATACATTTTCATCGGCGATTCTATAACGAAGCGAAAACGAAAACATTTTGGCACACCCCCCAGATATTTTTAAAATGCTTCGGAAGGAGATCATTCAGACTGTTTGACGGTATCTGCCTGTGTCTGCTTTGCTCTACAAACTTGCTACAAACGCTGGCCTGTGTAAAAAACTTTATTTAAATCCAAAAACAATATCACGCCTTGACCCATTTCGTGATTTGAATTATTTAACATGATCTCTTAGGAATTTGAATTTGGAACGCGGTACAGCAGAAACCTTACCAGCTCGGGTTTATATATCTTGGAGCGTTTTTTAAATTATTTTTAGGGTTCCATATTTAAAAATGGTTTAGTAAAAATAAAATAAAAGGGGAATCAATGATGTAGAATATCATAGAGGGGAATTTTTTATCCGTTCATTTGACAGTTGACGCGTATGTCTGCCAAGGGCCAAGGCCCTTTATTTCGGGAACGCGATAGAGTTGATAACAAAATCTGAAGGTGCAGCTTTATTCCTAGTTATTATTACAGAAAAAAACATTTGTACTTAATTACCACGTTAATTACATGATAAAAATAGGTGGACACAATTTCGTTTTTTTATTATTAATTTATGTGACATTACGTGACATTTAGATAGAAAGATCTCTCATCCTCGTGAAATGGGACTAGAATCTAGATCTGGGGCCACGACAGTGCCCCAGCCAAGTTTTTTAGCAAAGGCACGGCCGTACCATACTTTTCTCGAAGCGGTTCGCGGCTAATTCACACCCCCTTTATCTTCGATGTTAACAAAGCTAGGGATTTAAAATTTCGGTCACTAGGAGCAAGTATTAAAACTAGCATAACCTCCAAATTACACGAAATTTCGATAAATAGTTTAGTAGTTACGGATGGTCAAATTTACTACATTTTGCCACTGACTGACAGATCATCAAAATTCTAAGTCTGCTAGACTTAAAACCTTGAAATTTGGTACCCGGATAGGTATCTATTTACAATGAAAGGAAAAATTATGAAACCGGCCAAGTGCGAGTCGGACTGGCGTACATAGGGTTCCGTACCGTAAATTTGTATGGGAGCCCCCCTTTAATAATAAGTTTATTTAATTTTAATTATTAAAGTTAACATAAAATTGAGCGTTTCCTGAAATTTTCAAAAACCTTAGTCTTACCATTATGGACATAGAGCAAAAATAGGGAAAAAAATCGTGTTTGTTGTATGAGGTCCCCCTTTAATAATTTATTTTATTTTGATTAGACTATTAGCTTTTATAACGACACCAGAAATAAATAATTTGTGAAAATCGCAACTATCTAGCTATTGCGGTTCTCGAGATCCAGCCTAGTGACATACGGATGTACGACGGACAGACAGCGGAGACTTATTAATAATAGGGCCCGTTTTCATCCTTTGGGCAGGGAAACCTAAAAACTGAAAGTGAAAAATAGTAATATAATACTTTAAGTATTAAATAAAACAAAACATTTTTATGTTTGTAACTTTGCAAGAACAGTATGAGTTTCGACTGCATAATATTTGTTTGACGTACATAAGGCTTTGAGTTAGTTATGAACTTAATGAAATGGTATTAATTAAATAAAAAATATTATTAACAACGTTAATAATGAAACAATAATTAAATTCGATTTAAATATTATAAATGTAATCACTAATCACTATAGTCAGTATTGACTTATTGAGATATACACTCCTTACTTGCTCGATATAATATGAGAGTTTTAAGTTATCGCATGAAATAAGGTGTGCTCCTTTCCTGCGAAGAACGTCGAGACGCTTACAACAGTGCTGCTATGTATTCAACGGTAAAACGGTTCAATACCTCCTACTTACAGATGTCATTATCTGGTTTTTAGTGTGTTTAGTGTACATATTACGATGTCGAAAATCGCCTTTAGACTGACTTGCCCCAAAGACTGGGAAAGTCCGTCTACAAGATGTTTCTTTGAAATATCAACTATATTTGCCACACAATTAATACGTGGGGACATCTAACGTCTGCATCTGGGGGCACGGTAGTGCCCCAGCCAAGCTTTTTAGCAAAGGCACGGCCGTACCATACTTTTCTCGAAGCGGTTCGCGGCTATTTCACACCCCCTTTATCTTCGATGTTAACAAAGCTAGGGATTCAGAATTTCGGTCACTAAGAGCAAGTATTAAAACTAGCTTAACCTCCAAATTATATAAAATTTCAATAAATAGTTTAATAGTTACGGATGGTCAAAGTTACTACATTTTGTCATTCACTGACATATAGATCATCAAAATTCTAAGGTTCTTAGCAGCAGACTTAGAACCTTGAAATTTGGTACCCGGATAGATCTTTATTTACAATGAAAGGAAACATAATGAAACCAGCCAAGTGCGAGTCGGACTGGCGTACATAGGGTTCCGTACCGTAAATTTGTATGGGAGCCCCCTTAAATAATAAGTATATTTAATTTTTATTATTAATTATTAAAGCAAATATACAGCTGAGTATTTTCTGAAATTTTCCTTACTGTTACCATTATGGATATAGAGCAAAATAGGGGAAAAAAATCGTGTTTGTTGTATGAGGCCCCCTATTAATAATTTATTTTATTTGAATTGGACTATTAGCTTTTATAACGTTACCAGAAATACATAATTTGTGAAAATTGCAACTACCTAGCTACGGCGGTTCTCGAGATTTAGCCTGGTGATATAAGGATGGACGACGGACAGACAGCGGAGACTTATTATTTATTGATAATAGGGTCCCGTTTTCATCCTTTGGGCAGGGAAACCGAAAAACTGAAAAATAATATACATAATAAAAATATATAGTAGTTTATAAAATAAAACAAAACATTTTTATGTTTGTAACTTTGCAAGAACAGTATGAGTTTCGACTGCATATTTGTTATAATGAAATGGTACTGATTAAATAAAAAATTGTATTAATAACGTTAACAATGAAACAATAATTAAATTCGATTAAAATATAAATGCAATCAGTACTCCGATATACACTCTTTACTCGCTCGATATATACTCGTAATATGAGAGTTTTAAGTTATCACAATATGAAATAAGGTGTGCTCCTTTCCTGCGAGGAACGTTGACGCTTACATCAGTGCTGCTATGTATTCAACGCTATGCTAAAAAACCGGCCAAGTGCGTGTCGGGCCACGCGCTATATAGGGTTCCGTAGTACCGCTAGTTTTTGACATTTTTTTTATGGTCAATGAACGTACATTTATAGCGTGTTTTACACTACTAACATCATCTCAGTTACTTTTAAGGGAATTTGAACGAAAAGTTCCTTTATACTTCGCCGAATACATTTTTTTTAGTTGATCAACTATTACTCAATAACTTATGAATGGCTAGATGTCTTCTTAGCCGTGATAGTTTTCCTTTTAAATTCAGCATATTTCCTACTCCCGTGAATTTTTGCCCAGCCACTATAATAATTATAAAATAAAGAAATCTATTGATACATTTATTAAATGTTGATTTAAATTACAAAATAAGTTAAAGGCTTGGCTTGAATGTGATCTGAAAACTTTTTACGACAGAAGTATTACAGCTATGCAATATTTTGCTTGGCTCCTTTTACATTTCATGTTTTGGTGGGATTAGGTTTATAAAAGATTACTTTGTCACCGCCTTTCTAGAGTCATTAACTCAACTCAAAGTCAACTTCAAATAAAGTATGCCGGTCTTCCCCAAGTTGACCTTACCAGTTACCTAGTTCATTTGGACAGTTACGGTCATCGCACTCGTACTTTAAGTCGCAAATCTAACCTATTTTTATTACGATCTAGCTATTATAATCCGCCTACAGGCTTTGCTAGAAGCCTATTGAGAGTGAGATATTTTTAAACGAGTTCTAATTATTTTATATTATGACATCTAAGTTATGATCAATTGAATAACCAAACAAGTTATATTATAGGTAGAGTTAAGTTAAGAATACATAAATAATATTTAATTATTATTATTTGCATTGCCATTTGCCAATAAGTGCACGTCTGTCATTTCCGTGTTCCTATGAAAATTATTTCCATTTTGTGTTTAAGAGTCGATGTTTTTGTTACAAATCAATCTTCTACAGCTATTTTTAGAACGGCAATTTCCTCTTACACTGGTTCCACCTCGAGGAAAAGAAACAAACTAAAGTTACAATATAATATTAAGTATTTATATATTTGAGTAGATACTAGGACCTTGTTTTGTAATGTAGGTATACCAATGATATTCAACATATACAGGTCAGTTAACGAGCTGGCACGATCAACACATTTAAACATTGCGCTTGTATAGTGTCTGTGAATAAGCGCGTGGCGTGACGTCGTACTGCATACGCATCATAAAAAGTCTGCCCGTCTCTCTCGCGCGCGGTCTATCTTATGAGTGTGAAGGGGACAGTTATTGTTTTTCTTATGCTACTGTTTATAAATACAGCGTGATGTTACAAGTTGGTAACGTGTGATCGACGAGCGGCCAGCGTTCGGAACCGTACGATAATTATCGAGCATATACGATAATTTTGTGCGTACGTACGAGGTACGATAGCATATTATTACCGTACGCAGATTATAGGATAATTTTTATCATGATGCAAACATATTAAATTTTTAAACATACTGTATAGTGAAATTGCATAAGTGACAGCGCTGTGAACGTGCCAGCTTTAGTTAACTGATCTATACAGATCTGTTACATTCATACTATTTTCCGGTTTAAATCAATTTTTCAACATTTTCAACAATTTTCAAATTCAAAATTGCAAACATTGACAAATTTGACAGATAAGTGAAACAAAAGATACGAAAAACCATTTACATAAAAGAGACAGTTATATTTTTAAACGTCGAATCGTATCGCTGTCTCTTTCTTCGCCTGAGCTATGACGAAAATTAGATTTTTTCCAGATTGTTCGAAAAAATAATTGAAAATGTAAATAATCGGGGTATTTATTGCAATCAAGACATGTGGTAAGATATTCCAAGTGTTTTGTTTTCTTTTGAGTCTTAATTGGTGTATTTTCGAAACACGCACGACGTCATTTTCAATTTATTTAGGTAAGACAAGACGCAGCACGTTCGTGAAGTGCGTTCGATGGTTCGATGCAGACTAAATAAAGGACGGGCCAATTGGCCCGTATTAAGTATTTGAAGCTACACAACGCGCGCGGTATGCAAACGTTGCTTTGCCATAATAATATAAAGTATTTCGAGCATATTTTATTTTATTGAAGTGACTAAATAAGTATGTCACCATGGCAACGTCGATCGCTATCCCGTCGCACAAACAATGTTCGCCGTCAGTCTCAGGCTACTATTATTACTAATTTACTATTATATTTTATTCAACAAATGCACTTATCAATATTTAAAGTACCGAGTAGCCGATTCTCAGACCTATTGAATATGCATATGAAATTTGGTAAAAATCAGTAAAGCCGTTTCGGAGGAGTTCGTGGACTAACATTGTGACACGAGAATTTTATATATAAGACTAGCTCCCGGAAAACGTTGTTTTGCCATTTAAAGTATTTCTACTTTATCAGTTGATACAAAATCTTACTCCCTCTTTTGTCCCCTAAGAGGGGTGGGGGGAAATATTTTATACAACAGATGTTAAGTTGGAAAAAATAGTTAATAATATGAAGTAAGTCCATTAAAGAAAAAGTTTGATACAAAATCTGACCCCCTCTTTGGTCCTGTTAAAGGGGTGGGGGGAGGGGGGAGATTCTTATACACCAGATTTTGAGTTGGAAGAAGACAAATATATCTGCGAAAACCGTATGCAAATCGGATCAGTAGTTTTTGTGTTAATGAAAAAGTTTGATAAAAAATCTGGCCCCTCTTTCGTCCCCTTAGAGGGGTGGGGTGAAAAAATTTTACACATCAGATGTTAAGTTGGAAGAAGACAAATATATCTGCGAAAACCGCATTCAAATCGGATCAGTAGTTTTCATGTGATAGTGGAACAAACATACAGACAGACAGACAGACAGACAGACAGACAGACGGACAGACAGACAGACAGACAAAAAAATTAACCACATTTTTGGCTTCCATAGCGATGTAGTGACACCCCCCGCTTATTATTTTTTGAATATCTTTAATGTACAGAATTTTCATTTCTACAGTTTTCTTATATGGATGAGGCCGCCAATTTTTGCTGATATGACGCAGAAAATTTTTTCGAGAGAAATAAAATCTACGCTGCTTGTGACGTTGGAGCACCTAAATTGTAGGGAATTTATTTCTCTACGCTATCATAGCGTAGAGAAAATCAAACGTATCTCTGTAAATAATACATAATGCGGTTTGTATTATAGCCCCAAACATAGCCCTTTTGACTACTGACATCATGCATTGATCGTTTTATGTGAAACAGTAATACTTACATTTGTGTCACAAAAAAACTTCCTTTGAAAAAACTGTGTACACAGCCCGACTGAGGTTCAAATGTGAACTGTCGAGAAATGGCGAATATTACGAGATTTTCCATAGAATACGTAAAAATTCAGCGTTGCCACTTCCCGATTTTACCTTACCTACCTACCTCTTCCACGGCGGATTGTATATTTTAAGCTATTTTCTTACCTTTTTTATGTTTAATTGTAAATATATTTTTAGGCTATTATTGGAACTCAAATAATTCTAATGCATGCTTGAGCACTTTGTTTTCTTCGAACATAAGATAAACACAATACTTTTTAAAATACAAAGGGCGGAGAAAAAAATTGCAAAATCAACGAAAATTGGCGGCCTCGCCCATATGTATATAGATAATACATATCACCCTGTATTACCAATATATTCATTCTTAACAAAAGCGGCGAATAGCTTTGTCCACACTGTGCCTTTTTCTATTCGTCAAGGGCATGCGTTATAGCGCAGTCAACAGCGAACGTGAACATGCCCGCGACGCATGCCCTCTGACCGTATCCAAAACTTCAAAAATGACAATGTTGGCGTTGCGTTCGTTGACGCATTCAGTTTGAATGAAATGAAATGATATTTATTTGAAAGAAGATGACGAAAATTGAAGACGAAAGCGCATAGTGTGGACATAGCCAATGGCTATTTGGGTGAAATAGCAAAGCGACCCTGATAAGAGGCTGGTGTATTACGGGTTTTTTTACTTATGTACGTCTATTGCCTTTCTTTTTAAAAACAAATACTCGCGGTTTTGAATATAGTATTATTTTTATGTACTTAAGTAATTTTTTCGCGGACTAACTATTAATTTTAAGCGCCACAGAACTTCGCCGTCAAACAATTAGTTTTTCGAGATTTGAAATGTAATGATGAATATGAATAAAATATATATGTACATACTCAGACCAATAAAAAAAGATAGACAGAGCCATCCATGCTACGCGGTGAGGCAGGCAATAGGAAGCCGATACGGCCATAGGAAGCCGGCCGCCCGCCATTCCGGTTTCAACGAGTGACGGCGCATGTCGTTTTCATCTGTGTCAAGAAATATCAAAATATGCCGTCCTGCGTCGTTAAATGGTGAAAAAACAATTCTTGTGCTCAAAAGAAACCTTGTGGGATTACGTTTCACAAGTAATTAGTTGAATATTTATGTATTACCACCGAAATAACGAATTTAATTTATTAGCTTTAAAAATTGTCTCGGGAGTCTCGGAACACAGAACCTCACCAGTGCTGCATGCTGGTCGCAAGATATTTTTCCCCATAATAGGGGAAAAATATTATTACGTGCTGTATTATCCTGACAAATGTTTATTTTTAACCTAAAATTCGTTATTCATTTAAAATCTATTAATATAAATAAAATTGGAGTGTCTGTTTGTAGTATTGAAAGATTTTTTTACTATTTGCATATTAATGTATACGATACATACTGCATACACCAAACAACATTCTTTACAATTTTTGTCTGTATGTATGTCTGTCTGCCTGTCTGTTCTTAGTTGAAACACATAATTTATTAGATATAGATATTTAAGTATTTACTTTTTTCAGCAATTACTAATGAATGATGATTAACAATCTAGTTTGATAGCAACTTTTGTAGTCATTACTTAGTAGTTTAATAAGACTGCAACAGGATGGGACTTTGACAATCTGAAACCCTGAGTTGGCAACATTATTTTTTTGCACACAAGCGCACGCCTAGCGTATTTATGCTAGGCGTAACGCACACATTGATCGACAGCGACTTCACGCTATTATTTGTAAATACTCCGTCTTTCTTTTTTTATTGGTCTGAGTGTACATACTAGCTGTCCCGGCAAACGTTGCTTAGCCATAATATAAAAGTGACTAAATAAGTATGTCGCCATGGCAACGACGATCGCTATCTCGTCGCACAAACAACGGTCGTAGTCAGTCTCAGGTTGTAATAATTTACTATTATTTATTCAACAAATGCACTTATCAATATATAAAGTACCCCGTAGCCGATTCTCAGACCTACTGAATATGCATATAAAATTTGGTAAAAATCAGTAAAGCCGTTTCGGAGGAGTTCGGGGACTAACATTGTGACACGAGAATTTTATATATAAGAAGATAATATCATTGAGGTATACTAATATTATGAAGACGTATACGGTATATCTAAAGATGGCGAGTTTATGACGTTGCCGAACTTGTAAGGATAATCGAGATTCGAGATGGATCTACCGAACTTTTAAAATTAAATTATTTACCAACTAGCGACCCGTCCCTGCGTCGCACGAGTATAAAATAACAGCCATTGAAAAGTGATTAAAATCGATAGCCTATGAAGTCACGTGGTCTACTTCTTATCTGTGCCCAAATAACATAAAAATTGCTCCAGTAGTTCGCGAGATAAGCCCTTTCAAATAATTTCCCCCGTTTTTTCCACATTCTCCTATTAGTCTTAGGGCCTGTTTCACCGCTTCCTGATAAGGCTATCCACCACTTAACTTGACACATAGAGTATGGAGAATCTGTCAAATAAGCCCATCGGGCACCTTATCAGGAAGCGTAGGACGTCTTAACTCTTAAGCGTCCGTAAACTTGTAACACGACCACAGAAATAGAACAAGATATACATATTATCTGTGAACACGACGCATTCGAAAATATCAAATTTTTTGGACTAGGACAGGGCAAAGTGGATTTTAGGTTTACTTATATGAAATATGAAATACTTTTCTACCTTTGTATTTCACGTCTCGTAGAACGAAACACAGCATTAACCTCATCAAACCCATATCAAACCTTGTTTAAATATATTTTAAAATCGGTCGAACTACAGCTATTGACGCGAGTGGGCGGCCTTGTCCGTTGCCAGGTAACCGCGCGCGCCCGGGAGAAGCGAGCCGCGTCGCCCAGATACACCTTAACTTTTAAATCATCACATCGCACACTTTTAATCAACTTGTATAATAATTATTAATTAATTATGTCTGTGACTTGGTAAAACCACAGCCACGTAACTAGGGTTACCAGGTTGTTAGACCGAAAAACCGGACAAAGCAGACAGCTAGGCCGGACATTAGTACAAAAAATCCGGAACCTTGCTATCGAGTACTTAAAATCTAAACTTTTAGTATAGCAATACGTTCGGTAGCGTGTACAGATTTCTGTTTTATTAAAACAATTTAACATCTAATAGCTCTACAATTTTACATCTCATTACTCATTAGGTGTCCGTCAACCGTCTAAAATTAGTAGGACTTTTATATGTATAAAGTTATAGATTCTAGGCTCTACAAAAGCCGGACTCCATTTAATTTTAGTCGGACACGCAAGCGAAAAGCCTGACTGTGTCCGGCTTTATCCGGATGCCTGGCAACCCTACACGTAAGGGAGCATACCCATACTACGTGACCTACTTTTTAAGAATTTTTGACCCCCTCCCTCCCCCTGGTGACCACGCGTAGTATATGCCATGACCCCCCCGTCAATTGTTCACGTGGTATTGACAAGGATAATTTTAATCATTTGTAAGTAGAAAGAGTAGATAGCATGAAAATAATTTGACTCATATTTGTGTTCATTAAGTTATTTATTACAAAAGACTCTTTGCATGTTTATAATAATTCAAGACGTGAGTGGAAGAGTAAGGTAAGTAACATGAAAATACTTCCCGTTTTTTGGCTTACATGGAGGCTTTAGGGCCGGAAAAATTATTTGAAATAGAAAAACTATGGAGTATATGTGTAGTCAAGTTTTATTAAAATAATTAGGGAAAAATGAGTTATTGTCCGCATGTTACGAAATGTTACTTGTTCGATTCTTCCACTCACGTCTTCAATTACCACTACTTAATTAAATATGGGAATAAAAATAACGATCACCAAAAATATCGCGCTGCTACTTTCACATTGAACTCTATATAAGGAACACATACACACCCTAAAGTATTATCACTTAGATTTAGTATTAGTTTAAGTTTAATATACTTAATATATAATAATAGTCTAAAATTACACTGGAAAAATCAGAGAAATTAATTTCTAGGCAGATGGTGGACCTAAGTGATTTGGTCGTGTTTAAAGTTAAACCCAACCGACAGATCACAATTAACATTGGATTGACATGATCCGACTACATGACGTTGGTTTGTCAACTACCTAGGAATCAATTTCCTCGATGGTACATACTAGCTATTTTAGTCACGACTGTAGTTCAAATTGTAATCGAACACCAAATATAGTAAACTAGTTGTCCCGCGTGGCTTCGCCCGCGAACATTAAGAATTTCACGGAAACCGTACATTTTCCCGCAAAAAAATAAATTATGTCCCTTTACGTGGTATACTCTATATCTGTGCATATAACATAAAAATTGCTCCAGTAGTTCGTGAGATAGACTCTTTCTAATCATTTTCCCCTTTTTTCTACATTTTCCTCTGTTTCTTCGTGATAATATATAGACCTTGCCTCGGTCTTCCTCGATAAATGACCTATATAGCTCGATAAATCTAACACCGAAAGATTTTTTTAAATCGGACCAGTACTTCTTGAGATTAGTGCGTTCAAGCAAACAAACTCTTCAGGCTTATAATATTAGTATAGATTTTTTAAAATCGAGTCGAACTCCAGTCTCGATCTAAAAGACTATAAAAAGCACCAATAATAGGGTCATAATAGGTATAATATGGCAGTGATGAAAATGATTATGATAAATGTAATTTGCATAGTAGCATAATATTATGCTTTCCGTTCTTAAAACAACGCCGAAACTCCCAAACTTATATCTATTAAGAATCAGGAGTTCTCTCAGCACCTTCCGAACCATGGTATACCTCGGTGCAAAATCTTACTTGTTGGTAGCATATGCATAATATGCTTAGAACACTTCTCACGAAACCGAAGTCACCACATGTTTCCATATCAATTTTGAGGAGTTCCCTCGATTACTTTGGATCCCTTCATAAGATCACCACTTTTGTGAATATAGTGCCAAATTGGGATTTGGATCCCTTCATAAGATCACCACCTTTGTGAATATAGTGCCAAATTGGGATTTGGATCCCTTCATAAGATCACCACTTTTGTGAATATAGTACCAAATTGGGATGATACCCTATACAGCAAAAGAAAATTTTTGAAAATTGGTTCACAAACGGCGCAATAATCGTTGAGTATAAAAAAATGAATATAACACCTCCCCCATTTTGAAAGTCGGGAAAAATTGTAGCCTATGATGTATTTTTATGTATAAGCTATATTATTGTAAAGTTTTATTAAAATCCATTCAGTAGTTTTAGCGTGTAAGAGTAACAATTATCCATACATCCAAACAAACTTTCGCCTTGGCCTTTATAATATTAAGTAGGATGATCACCAAGCTTGACAGCTTCACCAAATTTCAAAGTGCCTGACAAGTGACAACAGTGCCTGTTTTTTTTTAATGGCTGTTGGTTATAATTTATAAATAACCATATGGCGAGAAAAAATTTTGTATGACGTTTCTCTCGGCAAAATTGACTACGTGACAAAACTCTAGACCCCCTCCCCCCTCTTGTGACCGAGCGTAGTATTTTGAAGACCCCCTCCCCCCCCCTAAATGGGTCACGTAGTATGGGTATGCTCCCTAACTTGTTGATTTCGATTTTAGGCAATCGGCATAAAGACTCCGTAGTAAAAGTCTCTCTTTTTGGGAGATTTTGTTGTCAGGAATACTCTATTCTTATCGCTACAGCTCAAGAGTTACTTAAATTATTAAAATCATCGTATATTTTGAAAATTAATTACGTTGGGGCATTGAGATATAAAAGTATTCACTATTCATCTTTCGATCGCGGATTCTTGGAAATGCTATTGTATTCTATTGTTGTCGCGGTCACCGTATGGGGCTTGAAGGATTAAGTACATAATATTATGTACTAACTACTAAGTAAACTCAATGTGTTGCGGTATTTTTCGTAAAAAGCTTTTCAACTTTGTTTTGTTACCTGCAATTAACAACCACTTTCATTTACTTTTGTGTTAATTACTTAATTATTTACTTTAATAGCTTCCTTACAAGCTACAGTTTCTAATTTTATTCGAAAATTGTTTTCATTGCAAATATATCCGGATATGGACAACATAATAAATTAAGCACAAACATAAAAGCAATTTTGTATAATTAGACATTTCTTCACGTTCAAACGTAGAAAACATATTTTATACGTAACTTTTATTATTATTTAAACAAAAAGGAAAAATACTTTGTTAGCTATTTGCGTCAAATACGCTCTAAAATTACTGGACCGATTATGATTACGACAGCAATCAGCATATGTAGATATTTTGTTCAAGGGAAGATATTATAAGATTACTCCTTACGACCGTGTTTATACGCTCACAAGATGCAATGAACAAAAAAAGTACACATTATGTATTATTCAGCCTACTCAGGGCTGAATTCACCACTTCCTGATAAAGTGCCGGATAGGCTATTCACAACTTATTTGACAGATTCTCTATACTCTGTCAAGTTAAGTGTTGGATACCTTATAGCCTATCTGGCACTCATCGGGAAGTGGTGAAACAGCCCCTTATAATAATTATTATGAATAATAATTGTATATTAAACCGATTAATTATTATTCGTACATGTACTCTATAATTGACTCTAGAATATTATGCAAACTATACTCTCCAATATTAATCTCCACGTTACAGCTCTATAATCAGCTTTTTCCTTTCCTGTTTATTTTTAATTTTAATATTTCCTTTCCTTTTTTCCTGTCCTGTTTATTCTAAATCAGATTTCCGTTATCTTAATTGTTATTTAAGTGGCTAATTTTATAGGTAAATCGATTTCCAAGCAATTTTTAATATACTTAAATATACAATTTAATATAAGTACTAAAAATATCCGGTATGTTCTACGAATAATAAAAATGTTATTGATTTTCGCATGTAAAGTTCGGAAAGCTAGAATGTTTACGTACCAAACTTGCATTTAAAAAAATTAAGACCGACTTCCAGGGAAAAAACAATAATAATTTATAATGAACAAAAAAGAACTGCTTGTACGGTGTACCGATTGTTCTTCAATATGGTATGGAATGGTATGGAGAATTGGAGATATAGTTTGAGACCCGGAAATTAGAATTTTTTAATACGTCTGTCCGTCTGTCTGTCTATTAGATAGCTATAATAATAGCTACTTAACTTCCGCACAATATGACAATAAGTTGTAGGTACTGGTTGGAAATACACTTGTGTTATATATACTATACCGTATGACATATTCCAATGCCTCCTGATGGTAGCTGCTTTTTCCATTCGCTTGGATTTTCTTTGTTTTATTCGTGTGATACTGAACAAGGCTTAGGGTCTGTTTCCCCAATTCCTGATAAGTTTCAGATAGGCTATCCACAACTTATCTGACAGATGAAGTATCTGCCAGATAAGTTGTGGATAGCATATCGACACTTGTCGGAAGTATTGAAATAGCACCTTAAGGTTGCGATTTAATGTAGTCGAATATTATGTATGTTTGAACTGCGAAAACTGGCCAAGTTAGATCTTATCTACTTTAAGATCTCACATTATTTTAATGACATCAATTGTTATAGATATTCAATAAAGCAAAGAAATAGACTCTATGATTTGTTCATAATGTTATTTGTTTCCTAATTCCTATACATACATATTTCGATTTTCCATGGAACTTGGCACTCATTTAGATCTCCATCCTTTTTACGGCGAAGTCCATAGGCAAGAATAATGCTTGTATGGAACTTGGCTGTCCATTTTTACATTTATGTTTTTGGTGGGATTTAAATATCTTCATGGTGTTAGATGTAATAAAGTAGATTTCGCATTTTATTTAATTTGAAGACCGGTTATCGATTCGGTGAGGTCATTTAAATAACATGATTGTCGATGGGCGATGAACAACGGACACTCGACACGGATCTCGTCTGTAGGGTCTCATTAGTACGTTCGTTAAAGTCTGTACGCTCGACGAGATTGGAAAGATCGTCTTTAATTTGTCCGTATTATAATGAGGTCGCGGGATCGACGTCGGGGAATTAAGAACATCATAAACTGGGTCGCAAATCCCAATTCTCGTAACTCGAGTCTCCGATTTATGTGCAATGTGCATTGACGGAGCGGCTGTTTTTAGGGTTCCGTAACCAAAGAGTAAAGGCTCCCAGTTCCCTCTCTCACACAAAAACCCCCTCTGCACGGAACCCTACAATTCGAGTCCGACTCGCACTTGTCCAATTTTTCTGACTTTAAATACTACGTCTTGTACTAATATTAATAATATGTGTTCTGTGCTTAGGCCTTAGACCCAATGCTTTACAAAGCAATACAAACAAACAATGGCCGGCTTCCATCCAAATGGACGTAAGTTACAAACCTTTTTGGAGTGTTGGTTGCCCATTTGGTTGAATGGACGTACATATTTTTATTAGGTAATATTCTTAGATAAATAATTATTGGTCTCGCGCTCGGCGGTAGCGTAACATTTAATACCCTTTCAAAATTGCTTATTTTATACTCTTTGTAGGTCGTTTATAAACAAACAGACTATTTCCTCAATAATAGAGTATTATCGACCACAACTTTCAAATTTAGAATGCTTCTCCTCGAGCCTAGTGTCCATTAAAGAAGAATATTTGAATATTTCCGACATTATCGACGACTCCTTATTCATATAATATGACGAAAGTCTTATATTTTAGGAACTTGGAAGTTTCTAAAATATAAGTTTGATGACATAATCTGACATAATAATAAACGCTTCTTCACATAGGGTTGCCAGGTCGCAAAACCAAAAAGCCAGACAAAGCAGTCAGCTTGGCCGGATATTAGTACAAAAAAGAGTTGCTATCGAGTACAGTCTGTCAAGAAAGTCACGACGAAATAAAAAATATGAGAACTTTATTAATTCGAGATAAAAATGTGCAAGGTGACAAAATAATATGTAATTAGCGTTCTCTGTGAAAACACAAAGAAAAAAATACACCATTTTAAACTCATACAAAATACGGGCGGAACGCGAGAGACGACACACTATTCCGCCGTATTTTGTATGCGTTTGACATTTGCGGCAGAATTTACGCCGCGGGCGTAATTCAGCCTAGTGTGTTTAGACACCTAATATAAGCGTGATTACCTACGAATAATATAACCTAAGGAAGAGTAACTCCGTCAAAAAACTTGCTCCAAAATACTTGTCAAAAAAGTGTAGGTACCTTAGGTTCACTTTTCATACATTTGTAATATTTAGGTGACCTTGAGCGGTATAAAGGCTGACGTTACATGACAGTTTGAATGGAACCAAATTTAAAACTGTATTAGTATGGGAGTTAGTTTCCTTAGGTTATATTATTCGTAGGTGATTACGTTTAGAAAATTTTCCCGCCTGTCATAACTTTCTTGATGGACTATACTTAGAATAGATGTGTGCGCCGAAGCTTTAATCGCCAGCGGCTGGCGCCGGTCAAAAATCGGCGGCGGCGGCGTGATTTCGGCGTGATATCGGCGTGAAAAATTAATATAAAACTGCATAATTTAATTTGAGATTATACGGGGTGTGCGGCGATTGCGCTCTCAAAAAGCGGCATGAATCCAACGCGTGGTGCGGTACAGCTAGGTACTGTGGCGGACCCACAATTCGCCTAACATCACGAGTTTTGAGCGCTCGGCAAAAGTAGTGGGGAGACTTGCGCATGTGTAAACTCGCGCTCAAGGTAAATTATAAGAAAAGCCAATTATTAAGAAAAGTAAAATAAAATAAAAGTAAAAGGAAAAATAAAATAAACAAAATAAAAGGAAAGTTACAATGTCAACTTGGGGAAGTCCATCTGGGGGTAAGTCCATCTAGCGGCAATAACTCCCACATTTAAACGACTACATTCACGGCACGGCTCAGTGGGTAAAACAGTATTGCAGAGTTCGTTTGATCTAAGAAACAGACATGTCGCTACTAACTACCCGTTACAAAAAAAAAAAAACATCGGCAAACTTTTTCCCGTTTTGTAATCGTATTCGTTATATAATATATTGAAGGCGCATTCGACAACACTTCAACCAGCTCTATCACAAATGGCCTGGCTTCAAAGAATATAGATCCAACTACTAGGAAATGGATCAAAGTCACGCTCGACAACAGGGTAGCCTCATCGACTAATAATTATGGACCTGATACTCAAAGATCAGAAACAAGGATGCCTTTTTTTTTTGTTTTGTTTTGTTTTGTTTTTTTTTTTTTAGGGGCAGCTCAAAGCCTACTTCAAATAAAGTATGCCAGTCTTCCCCAAGTTGACCATAATTTAAAAGGAAAATAAAATAAAACATTGACAACAGCTGGTAACTATGACAACTGCGCATTTCAAGGCCAACGCTCAAAACTCGTGACGGTACCTATACTCGTCTCAAAGTGGCGCGGTGTCTTTGCGCAGCTTATTTATGTGATTCCGTTCCCCGCTCGGTCTTTTTCGAAAACATACCATAGATATCAGAAACAAACGGTAACGTAGTTTACTAGAATTAATAAGTTTAGAAGTCGCGCCGACTTTACGCCGAATGAAAATCGGCGGCGGCGGCGTCAAAAAAATGTCGGCTGCGGTGGCGGGTCGGCGCGGCGCACACCTCTAACTTAGAATCTAAACTTTTAATCAGGGCTTCAAATAACGTTATTTTTTCATAACGTTACTGCTTCAAGGGCATAGATAACGTGATGAAAATTTTCCCGATATTAAAAATAACGTTAAAAATTGATATTAATAACGGTTAATGTTATAACGTTGTATAGGATTTATAACGGTAAATATAATATGTTCTTTGATAACGTTATAGTCCGTCAAGAAAGTCATGACAGGCGGGAAAATTTTCTAAACGTAATCACTCTTTTAAGGTGTATTTTTTCTTTGTATTTTCACAGAGAACGCTCATTACATTTTAAATATTGTCACCTTGCACATTTTTATCTCGAATTAATAAAGTTCTCATATTTTTTATTTCATTTAAAAATTTTCCCGCCTGTCATGACTTTCTTGACAGACTATACTTTTTGTAAAATAAGTACTTAATTTAATCAGTCAGTTCAGTATGCAGTATGCACAAAATTAAACTAGAGTCTAGACGTGTCTGGTGACCAGTAGGTGTATATTATAGAAAAAATGACGTCTAATGAGAATGAAACTGTCAGTAATTCAGTACTCAGTATCTTTGTTCAAATATTACTAATTTATGGTTTGTAGAGTAAATTATTGTATTGCCAGCACGTGCGCCGTGCGCTGGCTGCCGGGCGGACTCTGTTGTTTTGCAGACGACGGGGCGGGGCGGACTTCTTGTCCACGAAGGAATAAAGATCGCGTCTGCCCGTCGATGTCTGCAGCTGCCCTCGCCGCGTAGGTACACGAAGCACACGACGGGTGGAGGCAGTCAGTTCAGGACGTTCGTTCTAGTGGAGATAGAGAGAATAGAGCTAGTTGCTGCCCCGCGCCGCCGCGCCGTCTGCGTAACTGCATATTTTTATGAAATAAGGGGGCAAACGAGCAAACGGGTCACCTGATGGAAAGCAACTTCCGTCGCCCATGGACACTCGCAGCATCAGAAGAGCTGCAAGTGCGTTGCCAACCTTTTAAGAAGGAATAGGGTAACTAACAAGGAAGGGTAGGGAAGGGAATGGAATAGGCGAGGATAGGGAAGGGAATAGGATAGGGGATTGGGCATCCGGTAAACTCACTCACTCGGCGAAACACAGCGCAAACGCTGTTTCATGCCGGTTTTCTTTGAGAACGTGGTATTTCTCCGGTCGAGCCGGCCCATTTCGTGCCGAAGCATGGCTCTCCCACGTATACTATATGCATGTAAACTGGTTTGTGGGTGTGATCCACGGTGTGCAGCCGCGGACATGCCGCGCCGCCAGAGCCCGCCGGGGACCTGCGGCGCGGTCTTTTTGCCCTTGGTGTGCGTTGGTAATACTAAGGCGCGCCGTATTATAGGATTCCCTTTGTGCTATCATTTAAAATTGAACCACATACATTAGGGTTTCTGTGTGTTCTGTCGTAGTGTATCGTCATTCGTCGCATACGACCTTTCGACAGCGTGCGTAGGCCATAGCTAACAGCTGATTGTACAAGCATAGTATGAACACGAGATCGTTGACCGCGCGCGGCACGCTTGTTATTGCTTATTTGGAGTAAAAATAATAAAATTTAAAAAATATTTTAAATTATTTTTCTATGTGGTTCATTATTATGTTTAAAAGGTATTAATTATGAAAAAAATAAAAATTAAAATTTAAAAAAATAAATAAAAAATACATTTTTGTAATCAGAAAATGTAGTAAGTATAATCATACCCCAAAGTTATCGGAAGTGGTTTTATTACACTGTGGGATATGAGTGTGGAGGCCAAAGGAAGATCTTCCGACCGAGCGAGGTGGTATGCTCGGTCGGGCCGAAGCCCACGTGATACATTTCAGCTATCATATATATACCGACGCGCTTAGAAAACTTCGATAGCGCGATGCAGGAATGTTAGGCGAATTGTGGGTACCGCCACATCACTCCCCCCCGAAGACCGGAGGTCGAATCTTGAAGTCTTGTCGCTTGAGTCGCCAGTGCCAGAGAGTTCCAGTGAGTCGGAACTGTTGCAGTGAGTCCCAGTGAGTCGGAACTATAAGCTGCTGCACGGGATCCAGTGAGTCGGATAAGCTGCCGTGCGGGGCCGATGCTACGTGCTGACCAGGAGAGATTTGCTCTGCTTGCTGACCGGCCGGTGTAGTGAGAAAGCCCGATGATGCCGATGCGGAGTCGCCCAGGCCGCGGTACATTGCGGCTAGTGGACGATGTACCCGATGAGGCGATGCTGGCTGGCGCGGTGCGGAGGGGCGGGGAGTGATGATGATGAAGGAGGCGTGTTCTGTCGAGGGTCACCAATGTGGGGTATAATGCGTGGCGGCCAAAGGAAGATCTTCCGACCGAGCGAGGTGGTATGCCCGGTCAGGCCGAAGCCCCTGTGATACATTTCAGCTGTCGTATATATACCGCCGCGCTTAGAAAACTTCGATAGCGCGATGCAGGAATGTTAGGCGAATTGTGGGTACCGCCACAACACCCTGTATACAGTGTTTTGCTTTTTACGGCCCATTTTTAGTCCAAAACAATAACTATTATTTTTATTATTTCTCTATGTATTAGACTTCTAAAAGTAGGTAAGCACAAATCTCGCAAAAAAGTGGGCTGCGAGTGAGATTTAGTGCACCGTGTACGATCGCATACCTGATTCCAGAAAATAACGTTATATTTACCGTTATTATTATAACGATATTTGTTCGTTTATACATAACGAAAAAATATCGTTATAATAATAACGGTAAATATAACGTTATTTTACTAGATATCGTTAAAAAAATAACGTTATGAAAATAACGGTACGTAACGATATTTTTTCTGTTATTCGATAAGGTTATGAAGCCCTGCTTTTAATATAGAAATGCGTTCGGCAGTTCGTGTACACCGTACAAACTGTTTTATTAAAACACTTTAACATCTTAAATAGCTATACAATTTTACATCTCATTAGGTGTAAAACCGTCTAAAATTTGTGTTTTGAAAAAAACAAAAAGGCCGGACTCCCTTTGATTTTGGCCGGACACGCAAGCAAAAAGCCTGACTGTGTCCGGTTTTATCCGGACGCCTGGAGGAAACCCTACCTTCACACTGGGTCGCTATTCGCAATTAGCCTAAGGTAATTTATGGGAGCTATCAGTCTGGGTGCGGTCGGGCGGTCAAGCGGTTGCCGGTTAGTTTTGCGTTCTTTCTGACGAACTCTTCTCCTTCTTCCTCTTTTGTTAATGGAAAACAATCACTGCCGAACTCAAAGATGAACATTAATAGAGCTCGACAAGGCTTTAAAATATGAGCGTGGAGAGAAAAGGAACAAACGCTGCTATCATACAAAAATCGAAACGTAAATTTTGACAGTCCTCTTTTACCAGCAGCGCCCCGTCCACGTTCATTTAAAGCCTTGGAGCACTTTAATTACATAACTGAAATTATATACAGAGTTTGACAGATATATATTGTGTAGGACTTACGCCAAAATCTTTAATTAATTACATTTAAATAATTAGTTTTTGTCTCTGACTGGGTCAGTTAACAGTTTGTGTTATATTATGTGGGCAATTCCATATGTGACTGACTCTACATTTGATACGACTTGCGTTTTATTTTGTCACATATTTTGGTTACTATCGTGTGGTTAATATCAATTTTAAGGTGGCTTTGTAGCAGATTAAACAAGTTAACTTATGTAGAAAAAATGGTATACACTGTTGTTTTCAAATAGCATTTATTTAGTCAAACATAAACGTGACTGACACTACATGCAAAAGGAAGTCGTTTCCGAGAGTGTTTGCAAACATCAATAATCTTCCTCTCTGTGTGCTAAATAGCTCTACTTTGTATTTTTATCGAAAGTGCATGAAACAAACTATTACAAAATGGTTACCTATAACCTGTAAGTTATTCAAAAAAATATTTATTAGCAAAAGAATTTGTGACCGACACTACAGCCCAAAACGTGACCGACACTACACTAGTTTTGCATGAAACCTTAAAATTTATGTATCTCGGCAAGTACAATACGAACTCTAAAAATATATAAAAGCAAATCAAGCAATGCTGAAATGTTCAAACGCCTATCTCTGAAGGCTCTAGAGTTCTGGTTCAGTGACTTTCGTTGTATGGGTCTAAACACACTAGGCTGAATTACGCCGGCGTAAATTCCGCCGCGTTTAAAATGCATACAAAATACGGGCCGAAAGCGAGGGGTGACACACTATTATGTCGTATTTTGTATGCGTTTGACATTTGCGGCGGAAACTACGCCGGCGTAATTCAGGCTAGTAAACTTCCGCATGTAAACTCATCAGCTCAACATAATAAAATATTATGCTTTAACTACTTTAAGCTACAATAATATAACTATATATTTTGTCCCAATCAAGGAGTTTCCTAGATCAAATTACCAACTTGGTAACCACAACAACAAGTTTAAATCATTTACTTTGTAACAACATTGATACAATTTTCAAAATCACTCGACAAACTCGAGTCTCGAGCGAAAATACTATGAAAAGTACCAATAATAGGGTCATAACTCATAACGATGCATCGTGTGATGGTACTGATAATTATGATGATGATGATGAATGTAATTTGCATAGTAGCATATGCTTTCAGTTCTTAAAACATCGCCGAAAGTCCCAAACTTGTATCTATAAGGAATCCGGAGTTCTCTTAGTATCTACGGAACCATAGCATGCCTTGGTGTAAAATCTTACTTTTTGGTAGCATATGCCTAGGATCCTTCACATAAAATCAAAATCACTATATGTTTCCATATAAATTTTGAGGAGTTCCCTCGATTACTCATGGATCCCATCATCAGGTCACCACTTTTGTGAACATGGTACCAAATTGGAATTGAACCCTATACAACAAAAGAAAAAATTTGAAAATCGGTTCACAAATGGCGGAGTAATCGTTGAACATACACAAATAAAAATATAAAAAAATCCACAGCCTAACATATAACTAGATATTATGCTCACCCAGGAGCGTTCTGACCACGTCAAAATACCTTCAGTGTAAGTGTGACTTATGTTACATCCATACTTACTAATATTATAAATGCGAAAGTGTGTCTGTATGTCTGTCTGTTACCTCTTCACGCTCAAACCGCTGAACCAATTTTGATGAAATTTAATATGGGCGTACTTTGAGTCCTGGGAAAGGACATATTATATATATATATATATATATATATATATATACACTTTTTATTCCGGAAAAATGTACGGTTCCCGCGCGATAATCGAATTTTGGCGCAACGGAATTGCGGGCGTCATCTAGTAAAATATAATAATATGGTGCCCACAGGAGGCAAATCAAAAAATATGTACTTTCTTTGTGACTGACAGCTCGAAGGCAGAACGCTAGAACGCGTAACCTCTATCAGTCTTATAGGTACTTTAGAGTCAAAAGTCATATTGCGGAAAATAAATTTAGGCCTGTATCATAGAGAGGAGCGAGTTCACACGGCAATAAAGGCTCACCACGTCAATTTCCATTAATTGCAACGCTTGTGTAGACAAGGCTTTGTATAGTAACTAACCACAAAAACCCTTTGATAAGATCTCTGGGGTGCTCGAATTATGAGTTGTGACGTGCTAAATGTGTCTTGGGATCCGCAACGAAATTAATCTGAAGAATGTAGAGTAGGTGTCTCTTGAGAAAGACTCGGACCGCGAAAATAAAGCTGTGAACTCTCAGTGCATGTGTGTTTCAAATAAGGTGTAGCAAGCAAAAAGGAGGTCATTCTGAAACACTTTTGTTTTACGACTTTTGGAAGTTCGCGAAAAAAAAAAGTTGCTTTTCCATCAATCATCATCAATTTCCAAAAAAGTTTCTATGGTTACGTGACTTTTTCTAACCGACTTCAAAAAAAGGAGGTTATCAATTCGACGCGAATGTTATATGTAATATTTCCAGAACTGCCCAGTTTTTGTATATGTTAATCTATAACGGCTTCTGAACAAATGTGCCAAATTTCAAAAGTGTATGTATGTATGTATGTATCTATGTATGTACGTATGTATGTATATATGTATGTTTTTATGTTTGTGCACGCATATCTCTGGAACTACAAGTCCGATCTAAATGATTCTTTTTTATTATACTAGGTATTGTTACTTACTTAGGGAATACTGCAAGTTTCATCAAAATCGGTTCAGTAGTTTTTGAGATAGGGAATTTTAATTCTCAATTACGTACAATTTTGAAGTCGGTTTTATCTTTTTAAAATACAGTTATTACTATGGAAAAGCAAATTTTTTTTCGTAAACTTAAAAAAGTCGTAGATCTTGGCTGAAGACTTGGATATCTTAGGTTAGATTCGCACGCAATAAAAATTGTGAGGAAAATACAGGCTTTTGAATTGGCAGCCAGCAAAGAATGTTGATGATCTTCTGATGGGCTGGTAAAAACTACTCGTGTTGATATATTCGTGCACTGGTTTATAAGAATAGGAATAATAAAGCAGGAATCAGAGAATGTAATGTAAGTTACAGAAAAGTACTTTAAAGTACTTCTCATCTTTGTAAGTAGGTAAGTTATTAGTTCTTTGAAATTTGAATGAGAGAATATCAAACGTCCATCCATCGTTTCAAACATTCGAGAAGTGGGACGTTTCTCGTCTCTCGGGAGTTCTTGCTGAAACCTTCGTTGACACGCTGAGCAAAGTGAATTCGCAAGCAATAGGTACACTTCGTCCCGATTTGTTTTACACAATATCACAGAAAGTGCGACGATAGAAACTTAATGGCATATCATAGAAAGTCCGATTAAAAATGTTAGGTTGTTATCGTAGAAAGTAGAAACAGAGTCCTATGTCACAACTCACAGGTTACACGGTCAAATTTTCATCAATCTGATTGACGGAATATTGATGGTTATAAAAAGTTCATATTAAATTAAAGATTAAAGGGAACAAAGGGACAAAAATACGATTAATCCATCAATCAGTGGGTTAGACGATCAAATTTTCGTCAATATTTACCGGATTGATGAATCAGATTTATGAAAATTTGACCGTCTAAGCTGTGTCTATAACAGGCGATCGTCCGTAATGCTGTAGATAAAAGTTATTTTTTAAATTAAATACTTGCTTTTGCACGCGGCTTCGCCCGCGTGGAATTCTGAGAACGACATAATTTCAGGAAAAAACATAACTTTTATGTTAGTGTAAACACCGTTATCATTGAAACTATCAAATGAGCTCGTTAAAATGAACAACTTTTTCTATGAGAAGAATGCTGGGAACTCGAAAAATAATGCCGTCTTCACTCTTCATACCCTGGATACGGATGCCGGGATCGGCAGTTTGTATGAAGACGGATTTTTTTGAGCTCAGCATTGTTCTCATATAAAAAGTTGTTCATTTTAACGGGCTCATTTGATGGTTTCAAGGATAACGGTATTAACACTATCACACTGTATATAAAATACAGCCTATGTCACTCAGGAACGCACCAGCTTTCTATCGGTGTTAAAATTTTTGCAATAATTGGCATAGTAGTTTCAGAGATTACCTCGTAAAAACAAAAAAACAAACTTTAACTCTTTATTATAATTATGAAGTGTAGATTTTTATGCAAACGTACCGGACAAGGATAAAACACTGTATATGTATAACGTCTATATTTAAATATACACAATGTGTATTAGCACAGAATATATATTAGTAGTACCAAGTATTAGTCAGGTCTTAGATTAAAGCATTTCTAGCTGTTGATACAAAGTAAATAATATTATATTTTACAAAGTAGCGAGTTCACTTGCCCTTGGCTGCGCCGGCCGGCGTCAGGCGACCCGTGACCTTGAAGTATTGATGAAGTGATTTTACATAAAAAAAAACATTTTTTATTTGCGTGTTTCATTTTTTTGTGTAAATGGAACATGTAATTTTATAGCTGCTTGGTTTTGCTCTTTTGTTTACTGGTTTTGTCGTCCGTTTGTTCATTGGTGAATGAATGTTTTGATTCTGCTTTTCAAGCGTTGCTTCTCACCATAGTGTCAGGGTTCCCTTTTTTTTAGAACTCGAAAAATCTCGAAAGTGTTAGCTTACAGAGATAGTTCAAAGGATTTTATTATTCATACCTACTTTGATTTGATGGTCCTAAAATATGGATTGTTCTATAATTGTAGGACAATATGTTAAGTAGGTACTTAGTCATAAATTGTATAACTATTAAGTATTAACCTATCAATATACAAAAAAATCAGCTGGATAGGGTTCCATTTTAGGGTTCTGTAATCAACAAAATTTGATTGACTACGGAACCCTAAAACGAAACCTTGATGACCTCTGTGGCTCAATTGGTTGAGTCATGAGTGTGTGGCAGCTCAACTCGGTGGTTGCGGGTCCGAATCCCGCCGACGCGCGACGCGACGGATACGGAACAAAAAGTTTTCAATGTTCCCGGGTCTGGATGCGTATTAAATATGTGTATGATCAGAGACCAGTAAAATTATGTATAGTATAAAAGTATTAAATATGGTACTTACTTACTAGGTATATTTCCGTTGTCTGGTACTTGTAACACAAGTCCTTCAGGTACTTAGCACAGGGCCAGACTGACGTGTGAAGCGTCCATAGATATTATTATATTATCAAAATATCAAAATATAATATATTATAACTAAACCCCTCTTACCACTAAGGTTGGGTTGCACTAACTTACTTTAACTATAACTGTAACTTTAACTATAACTCTAACTATAACTACAATGAAAAATGTCAAATCTTTGGTTAAAGTTAAATCCCACCAAAAACATTTCATGTAAAAGATAGTAAAGTAATTCTTACGGATATGTAGAAAGTGTTAGAGTTAGGGTCGATAGAGTTAGGCCGCGTCGATTCAGAAGCTTGGCTCTACATTAGATCTGATGTCTTTTTCACAGGGCAAACGCTTTTGTGGTCGCCGAGGTAACTTTTACATAAAATGTTTTTGGTGGGATTTCAGTCCTTTTTGTAAGTTGCTGCTTGCTAGGCAGTCTTTTTAGTGTTTTTTTTTTTTTTTTCAGACGTTTTTAGTTAATGTCCATCCCGTGGAAGCTTTCATGTCCTTATAAAATTGGTGAAAGTCTCATTTAAATTTCAATTACCCCCCTACTAAACTTATTTTATATATTGATAAGTGCATTTGTTGAACAAATAATAGTAAATTATTACAACCTGAGACTGACGGCGACCATTGTTTGTGCGACGGGATAGCTATCGACGTTGCCATGGTGACATACTTGTTTTGTCACTTCAATAAAATAATATGGCAAATATATTATGGCAAAGCAACGTTTGCCGGGACAGCTAGTATTATCTAAATTAACGCAACAGACATCTGTCAATTTCTGTGGTTAAAGTTAAGGTTATAGTTAAAATTAGCCTTAACTATAACCATAACTTTAACCTTAACTTTAACTACGCCTCTGGTGCAAGTGCAACCCACCCTTAATAATTAAGTTTGTACCTTCTAGCGGTTTGGGCGTGAAGAGGTAACAGACAGACAGACAGACACACTTTCGTATTTACAATATTACAACGAATATTACTTAGTATGAATACTGAAAAAAAAATAAACTCATAGAAAATCTTTCGGGGTTACGTGACAATTATTGACAACGTGTGTCTGTGTTTAACTTTAAAATGCAAAAACACCCTTTTTAAATTGTCCAATTTCCATTTCCATTTTCTTTTATGTAGTTATGAATATTCAATGTAGATGTAAGTACAGACAAGACGATTGTATTCTTTCATTATGCTGTTTGTCTGAAATTAAATATCTTAAATTATTTTCTCCTATCTTTCTCTCTTATCTTTTTAATACGATCCTTTTGATGGGGTTAAGAAATTATCACAATACAACAGGAATATAGTCTATACTGTACTCGGCGAAAAATGGCGGCAGCGGTCATTGACTCCCTGTCAAAAACTTGTCACTTGTTATATTATAAACCGTGATTGACAATGAAGTGTCAGATCTTGCCAATCGCGGCTTTGTATAGAAAATGACAAGTTTTTGACAGGGAGTCAATGACCGCTACCGCCATGTTTCGCCGAGTACAGTATAGGTAAACTTGAAAAAAACATACATTTCGTGCCATAAAATGTAAACGTTGTGTGCCGTTCCTGAAAAGTTTTTCTTAAAAAATGTGGTGACTTGTGAGTTGTGAATTTGTGATTGTCCTTAGTTTAAACTGTATTATACTTATTTTAAACTCTATCTGTAGAGTTTAAGCTGTATAGTATTTACTCTATTTTTTCAAACTGTTAACTGGGATCCACCTTGTCTATAAATGTAGGTACTATCTATCGGCGACTAATTAACTTTTAATGTGCTGAAAGTCAAGACAGCTAAATGAAATGTCAAAGCAAGCTAGCGAAGAGTCTAGACTCTAGACTCTAAAGTCTAGACGCTATCATGTTCACAGTTCAGTGTTTATGCAAGCAGAATATTTCCGTTGTAACATTAGAATTATCGCGACTCACCCAATAACAACAGATAATGCAGTAGGTGTAAAGCTATAAATATTTTATTTACAATGTAAAGGCGAGGGGGCGAGCAGGGTGGTGGAGAGGGGGCGGCGCGCCGTACGTATGTGAAGCTAGCATGACAAAGTTAGCAAAATAACTCGGGATTGCGTTATTAATTAGGTGCTAATTGAGTGCTATTTTGGTACAAAAACCGCGAATTTAGTGCTCCTCTAAATTCGGAATAAAAGCTAATACTGCTACCTTCACGTGAAGCTAGCAGTGTACATAACCAAAAACCTTTTAAATGATGATATAGCTTCGTAATAAATACTTAGCTAATAAGTGCTCATTAAGTGCTCTTTCAGTGCACAAACTGCGAATTTAGTGCTCTTCAAAATTTGCGATAAATCGAATACTGCTACCTTCACGTGAAGCTAGCAGTCATGTACAAAACCAAAAACCTTACTTATGATTATGTGACTCCTTGATAAGTACTTTACTAATAAGTGCTCATTAGGTGCTGGCAACAAACGTGGAAAAAAATTAAAAAATGTATTTTTTTATTTTTTTATACCGTATACTGCTAACTTCACGGTACCAGTAAGATGCTTCTCTTGATTTGAGTACTTTGACGAATTCCACACTCATAAATTATACATAGGAATTAAGTGCTCATAAGTGCTAGCGATAGGCAGAGAAAAAAAATTAAAAGATGCATTTTTTAAATCTTTATTCCATATACTGCTCACTTCACGATACCAGCAGATGCTCCTCTTGATTCGAGTACTTTGACGAATTCCACACTCATAAACGATACATAGGAATTAAGTGCTCATTAAGTGCTAGTGATAGGCGGCGAAAACAAAAGAAAATATGCATTTTTTTATACCGTATACTGCTAACTTCACGGTACCAGCGAGATACTCCTCTTGATTCGAGTACTTTGACGAATTCCACACTCATAAATGATACATAAGAATTTAGTGCTCATTAAGTGCTAGCGATAGGCGGCGAAAACAAAAGAAAATATGCATTTTTTTTATACCGTATACTGCTAACTTCACGGTACCAGCGAAATGCTCCTCTTGATTCGAGTACTTTGACGAATTCCACACTCATAAATGATACATAGGAATTAAGTGCTCATTAAGTGCTAGCGATAGGCAGCGAAAACAAAAGAAAATATGCATTTTTTAAATCTTTATACCGTATACTGCTCACTTCACGGTACCAGCGAGATTCTCCTCTTGATTCGAGTACTTTGACGAATTCCACACTCATAAATGGAATTCGTCAAAGTACTCGAATCAAGAGGAGCATCTGCTGGTACCGTGAAGTGAGCAGTATATGGAATAAAGATTTAAAAATGCATCTTTTAATATTTTTTTCTCTACCTATCGCTAGCACTTAATGAGCACTTAATTCCTATGTATCATTTAAGAGTGTGGAATTCGTCAAAGTACTCAAATCAAGAGAAGCATCTTGCTGGTACCGTGAAGTTAGCAGTATACGGTATAAAAAAATAAAAAAATGCATTTTTTAAATTTTTTCCACGTTTATTGCCAGCACCTAATGAGCACTTATTAGTAAAGTACTTATCAAGGAGTCAGATAATCATAATTAAGGTTTTTGGTTTTGTACACTGCTAGCTTCACGTGAAGGTGTAGGTATTCGCATTTATCGCAAATTTTGAAGAGCACTAAATTCGCAGTTTGTGCACTGAAAGAGCACTTAATGAGCACTTATTAGCTAAGTATTTATTACGAAGCTATATCATCATTTAAAAGGTTTTTGGTTATGTACACTGCTAGCTTCACGTGAAGGTAGCAGTATTCGATTTATCGCAAATTTTGAAGAGCACTAAATTCGCAGTTTGTGCACTGAAAGAGCACTTAATGGGCACTTATTAGCTAAGTATTTATTACGAAGCTATATCATCATTTAAAAGGTTTTTGGTTATGTACACTGCTAGCTTCACGTGAAGGTAGCAGTATTCGATTTATCGCCAATTTTGAAGAGCACTAAATTCGCAGTTTGTGCACTGAAAGAGCACTTAAGGCGACGCCTTGATAATTTGGCTGTAGCGATGCCGATTTTTATCAGCAATGACTAAAGCTAAGAAACTAAAGTTCATTGTCAGTATTCATCATGTCTTTGTCTTTGAATTGCCCATAGCATAACACGATTGGACAACTTTTATAACACAGAATTATCAATCGAAAAGACCTCTGTAAAAAAAGGGATTCCTATTTTTCCAACAGAGGAGAGTGATTTAAGGTTCCAAAATTTGTACATAAATTGGTTGAAGCATACACTTTAATATGTGCATAGCTTAAATGAAATGTATTTATGGTTTTTAAATTACGCGACAAAAACCATTTTGTCGCTTACGCCCTTTCCATTTTTTGCTGTTCCATTGCTTGTTTTCTATGAGAGGCTGGGCCGGCCTCTCATAGAAAACAAGCAATCTAAAACATATCCAACACGGTTTCTTACTTTAACGCGGCGTCACCTTAATGGGCACTTATTAGCTAAGTATTTATTACGAAGCTATATCATCATTTAAAAGGTTTTTGGTTATGTACACTGCTAGCTTCACGTGAAGGTAGCAGTATTCGATTTATCGCCAATTTTGAAGAGCACTAAATTCGCAGTTTGTGCACTGAAAGAGCACTTAATGAGCACTTATTAGCTAAGTATTTATTACGAAGCTATCTCATCATTTAAAAGGTTTTTGGTTATGTACACTGCTAGCTTTACGTGAAGGTAGCAGTATTAGCTTTTATTCCGAATTTAGAGGAGCACTAAATTCGCGGTTTTTGGACCAAAATAGCACTCAATTAGCACCTAATTAAAAACGCAATCCCGAGTTATTTTGCTAACTATGTCATGCTAGCTTCACATACGTACGCGCCGTCACGAGTGCAATGTTGACTGTGGCTTGCAAACATAGGGCTGGTAGTCCAGAGGAATTGATGCAGATGGCGACGGAATTTGCACGGGTTATATGTGGGTTATATCAACAGAGGACATCCATACTTTACTATTATATTATAAACTAGCGACCCGCCCCGGCGTCGCACGGGTATAAAATATATAGCCACTGAAAAAATGATTAAAATCGATAGCCTATGATCCTTCACGTGATCTACTTCTTATCTGTGCCAAATAACATAAAAATTGCTTCAGTAGTTCGCGAGATAAGCCCTTTTAAATAATTGTCTCCGTTTTTTCCACATTTTCCTCTATTTCTTCGCTCCTATTAGTCTTAGCGTGATAAAATATAGTCTATAGCCTTCCTCGATAAATGGGCTATCTAACACTGAAAGAATCATCAAAATCCGTTGCGTAGTTTTAAAGATTAAAGGGAACAAAGGGACTTGAGGGAAAAAAGCGACTTTGTTTTATAATATGTATAGATATAGATGCGAAAGTTAGTCTATCTGTCTGTATGTTACCTCTTCACGCCCTAACCACTGAACTGATTTTGCTGAAAGGTATGAAGATACGTTGGGTCCCGGGAAAGGACATCTAAGGATACTTTTTATCCCGGAAAAATGCGTACAGCTCCCACGCGATCAATGAATTTTGGCGCAACGGAGTCGCGGACGTCATATAGTGCTTGTTAATATTTTCACGTAAAACCAGCTGCATAATATGAAACAATTTCTCTGCTTTTCGGCAAAAAATAAAAATATAGTTTAGTATAATATTGTATCCAAGATCGTGATCGACACGACTCTACATCTCACGAGTCACGTGATCGTGAGATGTAGAGTCGTGCTGTCTGTTACTACTAACTACTAATATTATAAATGCGAAAGTTTGTCTGTCTATCTGTTAGTCTTCACGCCCAAACCATTGAACTGATTTTAATGGGTATGCAGAAACCTTAAGTCCCGAAAAAGGACTGTATAGGACACTCTTTATCAACGGAAAAGTGTACACTGTACATTTCGTACGTATTATTTATGAGCTAATTTTGGCGCAATGGAGTTATTTAATCGTAGATAAAATACTTGAACTTGGCTTGACACGGTAGGTATCGCGTGTCTAGATACAGAGAAGCATACTATACAGTAGGTATATGTTTCTAAGTTTTTGGTCGTTTTGATTTGTATCGTTTAGTCTTAAAGAATTCACGTTATATTCTTGTGCCAAACTCATGCACGGCGTAGTTTACAAAGGCAAATTCGTGTCATGGTTTTGAATTACTCCTAAGAATATACAAAACAAAGCGACAAAATTGTCACCCTTTTAGACTCCCTCAAGTCTCTAGTAGTAAAAGTGTCGACAATAATAATTATTACTATATTATAAGGCTTCTTGTCTTTGTCTGGCCCATTGGAAACGTCACACGAGATAAAAACAGCAGATATTTTTATTAGCAAGGAGGCAAGTATCGAATCCAAAACGAACTTGTATAAATTGAATGCTCAATTTAATTTTACGGATCCTCATTATCCATCAGCATTTACCCTTTAGACTTTTAATCTGCGCGGGCAAAGTCGCGATCGAAAGGTGGGTAAAAAACCCCCAACCGTGTCCCGGGGTGGGGGTTAAAAAACCCCCACCCCGGGTGTGGGGGTGGGGGTCACGTGTAACGGGAGTCCATCCGCCATTACATACCTAGCTAGTATAGTGGTGTAATGCATAGGGCTGCTGCGTTTGCAATTGTGCATTATCACTAATAAAAGAAAAATCAGTTTTTGTGGTGCTCTTCTAGATTAGGTACTTTAATTTTTACATAAATGTCGAATTTTTACTTGTATAAAAAACTCGTAAGCTATAGCATGCTGCATGGTACAAACTACAAAGATAGATCATAGAGCTAGATGACGCCCGCAACTCCGTTGCGCCAAAATTCGTTTATCGCGCGGCAACCGTATTTTTCCGGGATAAAAAGTATCTTATGTCCTTTCCTATTATTCCAAGTATCTCCATACCAAATTTCAGCGAAATCGGTTGAGCAGTTAGGGCGTGAAGAGGTAACAGATAGACAGGCACGTGCTACAGACTCTACATTGTAAGTTGTAGAGATCAACTGCGATAACATGGCGCGCCCCTCCAAATGACTGTTTCAATGTGTGTAGTCACATCCTTATGAAAGAGTTTGTATGTAGTTAGTATTCAACCAATCACAGTACACGTAATATTTCAGTTAATGTCACTTATTACCAAGATTTGTTGGTCAACTAATCATAACTAGCCTACCGCGCAAGACAACGCACTTCAAACGTTTTGACAACGCACTTCAAACGTTTTGAATTTTGGATCGTAGTTGATCTCTACCATCGAAGAAATTGATTCATAAATCATAGACAATTGATGGACCTACGTCATTTCACATTTGGTCGGATTATGTCATACTTTCACAGGGAGTTCTATAATTTCTATGGGACACATAAACATTAAACGCCCTTGTTAGGTACGGTGGCGGGGAAATTAGAATAGAACGCGTCTAGTGAAACTAGTGGTCAATTTCGCACTGTCTTTATTGCACTGCAAAAACATAGATGCGCCGCAACGCGAGGAGCGCGGGCGCGCGGGGGAGTCACGCTTCCGGCGTATTAGTACAGAATACAGATTATAACACAATAATTATTAATCTGTGATCACATTTAACATATATAACAGCCCTAAAGTATTATCACTTACTTCTGTTACACCCTGTATTTTACACTTTGTAATCACGAAATATTTATTTACATCGACATACTGTAATATAAGTCAGATTTAACATCTTATATATAAAATTCTCGTGTCACAATGTTAGTCTGCGAACTCCTCCGAACTGGCTTTACTGATTTTCACCAAATTTTATATGCATAATATTCAGTAGGTCGGAGAATCGGCTACTGGGTACTTTATATATTGGTTAGTGCATTTGTTGAATAAATAATAGTAAATTATTACAACCTGAGACTGACGGCGACCATTGTTTGTGCGACGAGATAGCGATCGACGTTGCCATGGCGACATACTTATTTAGTCACTTCAATAAAATAATATGGACGAAATACTTTATATTATGGCAAACTATGATATTCTATTATGAATGGCAAAGCAACGTTTGCCGAGACAGCTAGTAATATTATAAATTACTAGCTGTCCCGGCAAACGTTGCTTTGCCATAATATATTTGCCATATTATTTTATTGAAGTGACTAAATAAGTATGTCACCATGGCAACGTCGATCGCTATCCCGTCGCACAATGGTCGCCGTCAGTCTCAGCTTGTAATAATTTATTATTGTTTATTCAACAAATACACTTATCAATATATAAAGTACCGAGTAGCCGATTCTCAGACCTACTGAATATGCATATAAAATTTGGTAAAAATCAGTAAAGCCGTTTCGGAGGAGTTCGTGGACTAACATTGTGACACGAGAATTTTATATATAAGATTATTAAACTTATCATAAAGCTTAGTTTAATAATATGTACCTAATATGTAGTGAGGGTTTATATCGCAATGAGAAACTTGCACTTATCTGTTAATACTCATTCTTTTACTGTTTACAACTTTACAATGTTGTATCATGTACATTGTCATAATAGTTTAGGATCCCAATTTAAATCCATATTTGAATTACTTTTAACCACTGGTAAATAGCTAATTTCACATTAGTTGAAATCCATGAGCTCGGAATCAATAGAAACATGACGTAATGATAATAGTGCAACAAAGTAAAAACAGATAAGGCACAACCCTAGAACAAACGCATCCAATATCACTCAGACGAGTAACGTCGTACGTAATCAAACCACAAATAGATTTAGACTTTACTTTATGATAACAAGGTAGAATATCGTTTGGGAATAGCTGCATAGTAATTCGGTCTACAAAAACGACTACGAAGTTTAATGCAATTGCCAAGTTTATGGTGTGGGGGCTGCACAGTACACTATAGGTACTAGTACTACAGGTACAATATGGCGTGTTGTAACATTGTAACACGTATACGAGGTACATCATTTGAATCCACTCCACGAAATTAGCTCGTGAGTCCGTACGTGTCTATGGTGTAAGTGCCGAGATATTAAATGTAAGGGTCAGTACATATTAAAGCGTTATGACATACGACTTACGAGACGAAGCTAGGCATCTTTAAAATATGAGCCAAGACTGTAATAGGCTGTCAATAATTATTGTCAATTGAATAGCTCATCTCATGTAAAATTAATGCATGACATTGCATTCGTCTAGGTCCATAGTCACATTATATCAATTACTAGCCCGGTCTATAATTAGACGCAAATGAAATACATGATGGAGCGGAACTATAACACTAACTTGTACTATAACAGCATACGTGTGCTGTTTACAGCCAAACATACTTCTGAGTTCTACGTGACTTACCAAATCTAAACTTTTCGAGTCGCGAAGAGCAACA
Organism: Lysandra bellargus; assembly: GCA_905333045.1. Lineage (NCBI taxonomy): Eukaryota > Metazoa > Arthropoda > Insecta > Lepidoptera > Lycaenidae > Lysandra > Lysandra bellargus. Next base: position 7,292,063 of record HG995358.1, read on the forward strand.
GTAGGTACGCTTGCAAGTCGCTCAGAAGTATGTCAGGCCGAGAACATTTCAAGCAACCCTAGTATAATATAATACTAGATGTTAGACGTGGCTCCGCCCGCGTTAATTATATATTTTATGGAAACCGTAAATTTTCCTGAAAAACGAAATAACCTATGTCCCTCCACGTAGTCTATTCTTTAACAGTGCCAAATAACATAAAAATTGCTTCAGCAGTTCGTGAGATAATCTCTTGCAAATAATTTTTTTCGTTTCTCCCCATTTCCCTCTGTTTCTTAGCTCCTATTGGTGCCAACGTGATGTTATATAGCTCAAGTCTTCCTCGATAAATAAGACTATCCAACTAAAAACGAATTCTTCAATTCGAAGCAGTAGTTCCACAAATTCTTTAGCTTTATAATACAAGTTCCCAAACTTTAAGCCCGCCATTTATAAAGAATGTCGTATGAAAAAAGTGTCTGAATATTTTTTGTAGAGAATTCTATGCTCTCCACTCTTGTCTTACCTATTTTTGTGATAAAATGTACAGTTTGGAAAAAAACGGGAAAACCTCATTTTCATACCTTTGACCTTGAATAAAATTTTTTGCACAAGGAGGATCGCCGGGGACTTTTGAGGTTTTATTTGTAATGGTGTATTTAACGTCTCTACCAATTTTCAGCTCTATGCGAATTATTCCGAGGTCGAATGTTTAATTTTCCTGGGGTATACATAATACATAGCTAAAAGCCGAGTTTTGTGAGGGCTCGCGTCGGTTTTATGCGTGGTATTAATCTATAAGGCAGTTTTTGAAGTGAAAACTTATTTAGCGGCGTTGAGCACTTGTGGGATGGGTAAAAACTGTGAAACTCGCGATAGATTTTCGTGTTGATCGAAAAACCATACAAAACGCGTAAGACGGTTGGAGAGTAGTGTTTTATGTCGCACTCGAACTCGATCTCGAACTCAATTTGAAACTTGATCGAAACTTGATCGAAAGTTGATCGAAACTTGATCGAAAGTTGATCGAAAGTTGATCGAAACTTGATCGAAAGTTGATCGAAACTTGATCGAAACTTGATCGAAAGTTGATCGAAACTTGATCGAAACTTGATCGAAACTTGATCGAAACTTGATCGAAACTTGATCGAAACTTGATCGAAACTTGATCGAAACTTGATCGAAACTTGATCGAAATTTGATCGAAACCTTTATTGTGGACTAATTTGTCTGTGAAATATCTAATTTACGCGGGCGAAGCAGCGCGGAACTTCTAGTAATATTATAAAGCTGAAGAGTTTGTTCGTTTGAACGCACTAATCTCAGGAGATACTCATCCGATTTTAAAGAATCTTTCAGTGTTTGATAGCCTAATTATCGAGGAAGGCTATAGCTTATATTTTATCACGCTAAGACCAATAGACTAGCAAAGATACAGAGGAAAATGTGAAAATAAAACTGAAGAGTTTGTTGGTTAGTTTGTTTGTTTCAACGCGCTAATCTCAAGAACTACTGGCCCGATTTGAAAAAGTTTTTCAGTGTTTGATAGCCTATTTATTGAGGAAGGCTATAAGCTATATTTTATCACGCTAAGACCAATAAGAGCAAAGATACAGAGGAAAATGTAAAAAAAAACGGGGAAAATTATTTGAAAGGGCCAATATCTCACAGACTACTGGAGCAATTTTTATGTTATTTGACACGAATATATAGTAGACTACGTGAGACATGAGTTATTAATTTGTGAAAAATATACGGTTTCCGTGAAATTTCAGATTTACGCGGACGAAGCCGCGCTGAACGACTAGTATTATTAATATGTTTATTGCTCCATTCATCACCATGTCTTAAGCATACAGAATAATGCGGTTATCAGCCTCCTTATATTAATTAAGCCCTGTCAACAGCGTTTTCGTTGGTTGAAAATCATATATTCTAAATTTTTTATTTTATTTTATTTTTACTATGTTTTATCTAAATATTATTCCAAAATTGGCATTCAAACATTCGATTCAATCGAAAATGATACCAAACTCGACTATATACCTAAATCCCACGCAGTTGCCACCTCATGCCTTGTTAAAGCTAAAACCCCCCCTCCCCCACCTGCATGAAATATTCAGGTGGCTCCACATCGTAAACCCATCTTAGAGATATAAAGATCAATCCTACCAAAGGAAATCTTTGGTTTAGCAAAAGCCGTATTCCTAGTTTTTTTGTCTTGAACGCACACGACTATACCGATGATAACACATAATATCTACATTATATTATCTATATATTAATACGTGAGAGAAAAACTTTGTAACCCTTTTTACGAAAAATGGGGAAACGTAGGTGCAGGGAATTTCGCACAGTTATAGCTTATATGGAGAAGGAGAGCATCGAGCCAATATTATTTTAAAATTATGATTTTATCCATGAACGTAGAAAAAAAGGCGGACGGAGTCTTGTCATATACAAAACTGTGTCTTCATTTTTCTTCAGAGTCGGCCACGCACGCATTCTGATGCCTGTCAAATGGTATGGACTAGCGCAAGAATGTGTGCGTGCGGACCGTGTACATACAGCCAGCTGGCCGACTCTGAACGACACAGTTTTGTGTATGGTGGGACTCCGTCCGCCTTTTTTTATACGTCCATGATTTTATCATATATTATATAATATAAAACGTTACACACACTACAGCACTACTACTACAGAAGATGACAGATTTTTGAGTGACAAGCCTATACATACGAAAAAGTCTTTTATTATGGTTGAAGTCTGTTGACAACAAGTTGACAAATTGAAAAACACTGACCTCCATTATACAATAGAGGTCAGTGTTGAAAATGGATTATAGTTTTTTTTATTTCATTTTAGATACTATATAAATGACAATGCTTGGTACAACTAATATATATTCTGTGACAATGCTTAAAAATGACCAGTCTGAGATCAGCTGAGTCCCACAGCCAAGAATAAAAAAAAAAATTAAGATAAAGTCAATATTTATTTACCAATTATAGGTGGTACTTGGTAGTCCTAATGTCGTTGCAATTAAGGTCGAATTTCGACCACTGGGCGATCTCTAGTAAAATAAAAAAATTACTATGTTATGCACAAATCAATAGGCGTGATATGGGCGTGATAGTTTTTCTGTAATGTATACCACAAAATTACTCAGGTTTTTTTTTTTTATTATAAAATTTGGGGCCGTCTATGGGCTGTTCGCCCATATCCTTTTTTTGTTAGCTTATTATATACTATATAGATTTCTCGCACCAAGGATAATTGAAATAATATTATTAATTTTAATTAAGTAATTGTAATTGTAGTCCATCACGCCATGGCCTTTTTTTAATTTAAAAAATTGCTCAGGTTGTGGGATTATATATTTTTTAAATACCAACATTGCGCATACCGTGGCCCCAGAAACGAAAGCGTATTTTAGCTTTACGAAGACGCCATAAAATATTAGAAGGATTTGATTTCATTAATTATTTTCTTAAGCCTAGATACCTTTCAAAGAAATGGACCAGTGAAATCTGTCAAAAGTAACAAAGAGAGCAATACAAATGGTCCGTTTTCACTGGTTTAAAACAATGGTTTCGTTGCTAAGACTTACCCCAATTATTATGAAATGGTTATTAAGTACTTATGAGCGTACCCAAGATTTCAGTTGGGGTTTCAGCATGAGCTGCCATCGCTCTCCGCGTCCTTGATAGGGCGTAATAATTTTATTTTAAATTTAATTAATTCCTACTTTTCATTTTAAAATTTTACCTTCCGCCTCCTTGTGGTACTGTTCGATGCCTATGTTACAGTCAAAACTCTTAACCAGTCAAAAGTACTATTGACTAACAAAATCAGTCAAAACTACTTTTGACTAAACAGGTTGGTCAAAACTTATTTTGAATGAAAATTATTGGTTATTAGTACTTTTAACTGAAAATTTGCAGTTAAAAGTACTTTTGACTTGCGCTCTTAGGGCCGATTTTTCAATCCTGAGATAAAAGTTCAGATAGTTAACTGAAGAATAAAGTTATTCGGTGGTTTAACCGTCGAATAAGTCATAGTCAATTTTTCAAATTTCATTTATTCCATAACTATCTGACCGAATTTTTGAAGTCTGGCAAGGCAACTCGCACTTTACACAGTTGAAACAAATAAACTCACCGGCACGGAAACTTGGCCAAGTACAAAAGATGTGATAACTGTCTTTTTTTTGCACTTAGCTCTACAAATTTTGATTAATTAAGATCTGAGTCTATCCAGTTAACGTTCCTGATCACTTTTTCTCACAGTTAAAGGTTTTTTAAATTGATAATGAAGTTTATGCAAAAAAACACGTTTACACAAAATTTAACACTTAAGTTTAAAACACTACGAATTTAAAATTGTTCGATTTTTTGTCGCTTTCTGTCCTTTTTAATAGCGCGTGTTACCTCCTCTAGCCCTTATAACCGCCTGCATTCGGTCTGGCATGCTTTGGATGACGTTCTTGATATCGACTTGTGATAAGTCGCGCCACGCTCTCAGTGCAGCATCTCGAAGCTGGTTAATGGTTTGTGGTGGGTTCGATGATGATTTTATTGCTCGTTTCAGCTTATCCCATATGTGTTCTATCGGATTTAAGTCCGGGCTGCGAGCTGGCCACTGCAATTTTTGAATACCAGCCTCTTGAAGGTACTCATTTACTATGCGTGCGACATGTGGACGGGCATTATCATGCATTAAAATGAATTGTTCATAACCAATGAACCCTCCAAAGGGCACAACATGTTCTTCGAGAATTTCCGCGACGTACCGAGTCGCATTTAAGGCGTTATTAACGATGACCAATTCCGTACGAGCATCAGAACTCACGCCACCCCATACCATTATAGAGCCTCCGCCAAAACTGACCGTCGGAGTGGTTGTTATCGCCAAATAACGTTCGCCTTTCCTTCTCCAGACACGTTGTCGACCATCAGGTGCATTTAAAGCGATCCTGCACTCGTCAGTAAACAAAACCTTTGCCCATTGCTCATAAGTCCAGTTAGCGTGTTCGCGGGCAAAGTGAAGTCGAGCTACTCTGTGCTGAGGGTGAAGCTGTGGACCACGGGCTGGTCTTCTTGCCCTCAAATTAACTTCCTCCATACGTCTTCTCACCGTACGCTCGCTAACATTCACACCTCTGGAGATTTGAAGGCGCTGACGGATCTCGACTGCGGTCAGGAAGCGATTTCTTGAAATCTCTAACACAATAAAGCGGTCATCACGAGCTGATGTGCATCGTACACCACCACTACCTGGTCTTCGGGTGTAGCGGCCAGTCTCTTGATATCGTTTTAGTGCATATTGCATCGAGGAACGCGGCACGTTTAGGATAGTAGCCACTTCACGATGAGTCATCCCCTGTTCCACTAAAGCTACTGCCTGCGCTACCTGACTTGGTGATAAAGGCATTTTTATGAATCCTAAGGGGTTCTTAGGTGTTTATTAACCACAATAACAACAAAAATCTTTGTCAAATTAAAATTCAAAATGTTCAGAGCACAATTCAAAACTGCGACTTCGCCGGATAAATGACACGATTTAACTAAACTTTAAAACACAGACCAATATGCACTTCAAATTAGTGAATTACCCTCTTGAGATTAACGTGACCATTTTTTCTACCCACCTACACGATAAGATCCACGTTAGAACCGCTTAAAAAAGTGTTATTGCATATTATGAGTTTGGCCAAGATTCCGTGCCGCTAAGTATTATTGAATAATCTATTGTTAGAGCAAGGCAGAGTTTTTAGGTTATTTGTCTGTTTCGTTCGAACGCCTGTGCACATTGCTTAAAACTATTGTGATTCAAAATAAAAAGACAGATGCTGTGACGAACAAAGGCTTTTTGAACCGCACCAACTGTATTAGGTATTAATTTAAAATTCTATAAGAGAAAGAAAATGCAGCACAGATTCTTTTAAAAGTCTGAATCGGCGCTGAAAATCTTTTGGATTCCACATGTTAATACGAGTAATATGGAAATATATTTGAAAGGGCTTATTTGAACGCGCTAATCTCAGGAACGACTGGTCCAATTTGAAAAATTCTTTCAGTATTAGATAGCCCATTTATCGAGAAAGGCTATAGGCTATATTTTATCACGCTACGACTAATAAAAGCGAAGAAATAGAGGAAAATGTGGAAAAAACGGGGGAAATTATTTGAAAGGGCTTATCTCACGAACTACTGGAGCAATTTTTTTGTTATTTGGCACAGATAAGAAGTAGAGCACGTAAAGATTTATAGGCTATTTTTTGTGGACTAATTTGTCTGCGAGATATCTAATTTACGCGGGCGAAGCCGCGCGGAACGTCTAGTAAGTCGTATTATATAATTTTGTTTACTCACCTCAGCAACTTTGAACAGCTATAGCTAGGGAACTATCAGATTTTAATAGACCAAATTGATCTCGTTATGTTGAAAAATTTGTCTTCTTTAATAACGTATATTATTAATTTATGCCGTCAAATAGATCAGTGATTGAACACATTGGCGAGAACTTGTAAAAACTCGAAAAATAAATGTTTTTTGGAAAATTTACAAACATTTGAACAGCTGTATCTTTGAAACTATTCAGTTTATCGAGACCTAACTATTCTCATTTTGTTGAAAATTTTGTCTACTTTAAAGTAATTCCTGATAACTTCTACCATTAAACAGGTCCTTGGTGGTAAAAAATGTCAAAAACTGAAAACTGATCAAAAATTTAATGGTTTCTCAAGAATTTTACAATGTTCCGGAAGGATTCCGAGGTGGAAAAATTATATTTGACATTACCACCTCGTTACATACAACATATAAAAAAATCAGAACTACCCCATTTGTTGCAAGTGAAGACCCCTTTTATTGTACGATTTCCATGGACTACTTAGGTGATACGAAATAAATGCAACAGTATGGTATTTAGCGATTAAATGCTATGGGCATTGTCCAAAAAAAAATCACATGTACTTTTTATATTTTTTTTTCGTTAAAATAGGGTATTTTAAGAATATAAATTGAATAATTTTGAAATTCATTGGCTAGTTTTTTCTCAATAAATTTTTAAAATTTCGCTCTGACGTCATCATGGGCGGCCAATTATTGACCTCTGCAGTATGTTTTAAATTTCCTTTCAATCTTATTTATAATAGCTGGTTCGTCAAATGCAAGTTCTCATTATGTGAAACCTGATACGAGAAGCTTACCAAAAGTTCGAAACGTAATGTTGGTCGAATTTATTGCTAATTTAACGCCATTGAAGGTCAAACTAAGGTTAAACATATTTGTTCAAAAATATAAGTAACTAATGGGTATTTTTTTCGTTTATATACAGAAAAACGATCACTGACCTTATTACTCGAAATGTTTTTGTAATGAGCAAAATTTAAAAAAAATGGACAATCCCCATTATAGTTCCTTGATTGTTCGGCAGAGGGAGTACTGTCGCTCGATTGCTATCGTATTGTTTTGGCTGTTATGTGATACGAAACTGCGATTTTGGAGCAATTATTGCGCAATTATTGCGATTGCATTGCGCTCGCGAGATACGTGATAGCCCAGACGGCTCGCTCCGAGCTAGCCAGCAGCGGCAGTCGGCACGTAGGGTACACGATAGAATCTGTTTACGCGGCAAAATAAAATAATGGTAAACCGAATAATTCGGCCGAATATTCGGTTCGGTAAAGGCTAAGCCGAATAATATTCGGTATTCGGTTATTCGGCGAAATCACTATTCAGCGCATCTCTACTTACTAGGTACATACAAACTCTTTCATAAGGATGTGACTACACACATTGAAACAGTCATTTGGAGGGGCGCGCCATGTTATCGTAGTTGATCTCTAAGTATGGACAAAATGCAGATGAACCGTTGACACTTGACATTTTGTTTATTGCTGATGCACAACTGACAACTCACACAAGTGCTATCCAATACCGACTCGAGTGGAACTCGAACGAAAATATTTAACATGTTTCAGTTATTTTTCAGCTTAAAATAGTAATTACCTAGGTTCCTGAACAAAAATTAACTTCAAAATATTTAAACACTAAAAAAAATTTCTTTGTGTATAATTTTTTTTTACGAAATTTAAATATTTAAACACTAAAAAATAGAGTAAAACACTAAAAATACATAAATAAATAGTTAATAAGTTTACTACAAAATATTTTAATGCTAAAAAATATTTTTTAGAGTTGAAATATTTTGTAGTACATTTAATAATTATTTATATATTTTTTAGTATTTTACTCTATTTTTTAGTGTTTAAATATTTAGTAGTAAATTTAGTAAAAAAAAATTATACACAAAAAATTTTTTTTAGTGTTTAAATATTTTGAAGTTAATTTTTGTACGGGAACCTAGGTAATTACTATTTTAAGCTGAAAAATAACTCAAACATGTTAAATATTTTCGTATGAGAAAATGATTTTGGTATTAGGTACGTATGTATGAGAATTTCGAGGGTAACCCGGGCTCTTAAACAATGGAATTTCCTAATTAATCCTTCAGGCCCCGCGCGAGCACCGGTGATCGCGACAACAACAGAATACAATAGCAATTCCTGGAAATTCCGACTGAAGTATTAAATAATAATAATTAGAGTAGGGTTACCCGCAACAGGCGGGTCGGAGTCCCCTCAGGACCTTCGAGCGCTTCCTACTTCATTTCAGTCGAGTAGCAAGCTGGTATTCGTGTTTCAGATTTCTTTTCGGGTATATATTTTTATATCTACGTTCAAACATTGAGTAACCTACAGGGTCTTGATTCTCATGCCTCCAATTTTGTTCGATTGCAGACTGCCTTATATTTGTAGGGACTCATCCCCGACAACTTGAGATCGAAATTACAAATCTCAATCTGTCTGCATCCCATAAAAATCGGTCAAGTGCGAGTCGGACTCGCGCACGAAAGGTTCCGTACCGTTATGTTGTCAGTACTGATTACGGGCCAAAAATCACGTTTGTCGTATTAGGTTGGCTGTAGGTAGGCCCCCTTAATTACGACAATCACACTACTGCACCTGCACCGCCACAACAATCTGTAAAAATTTCAGAAGTCTATTATAGGTCTACCAGAATCTGATGGCAAAAAGTGAGAAAATAAATTGACTCTAGCAATACCGGAGTAATATCTGGGAATAAAACATTTTCATCCTTTTTTATTCTTTAGCGGCTTATTTTGTGTGTGAAACATATATAAAAATTTATCCAATGATCAAGGATATTTTTTGAAAATCTGCTGTCAAAAATTGCCATCAGATTCTGATAGACCTATAACTATAGCTGTTTTGAGTTTGACATTTCTGTACTTAACTATTCTTTAATAGTTTTTTTTCTAAACTTGAGGCTTACGTAGTTTAAAGTTCACTGGGATTACGGCATAATATTATGTTCTTCAAATTAAAAAAAAAAACTAAGTGCGATCCTAAACGAAACAAATACGTATACTTAGTACTTAATACTTATACCTGACAATTACTAGCTCATATTTCACTGTCATTATGTATGATTGCAAACTTGCAAACACATAAAAAAATTTAAAACCGACTTCCAAGGTAAAAACAATAGTTATAATATGAACTAAAAAGTATTAAATAACTCTTACAGTCTTTAATAGTACCTTTTTCAGAATTCGTCTAAATCTCAACTATTTCTGTACATACTACAGTCTTCATTACTTTGAAGTCGGTACCAGTCCCAAAAGTTTCAGATATTCTGACATTGACTGAGCTCACGATTAAATTAGCTGGTACCGACTTCAAAGTAATGAAGACTGTAGTATGTACAGAAATAGTTGACATTTAGACGAATTCTGAATAACTGTATTTTAAAAAGATTTCAAAAGTGTATGTATGTTTGAAACAAATTTCAAAAGTGTATGTATGTATGTATGTATGTATGTATGTATGTTTTTATGTTTGTGCACGCATATCTCCGAAACTACAAGTCCGATCTGAATGATTCTTTTTTATTGTACTAGGTATTGTTCAACTTAGGGAACACTGCAAGTTTCATCAAAATCGGTTCAGTAGTTTTTGAGATAGGGAATTTTAATTCTCAATTAAGTACGTACAATTTTGAAGTCCGTTTTATCTTTTTAAAATACAGTTATTCAGAATTCGTCTAAATCTCAACTATTTCTGTACATACTACAGTCTTCATTACTTTGAAGTCGGTACCAGCTAATTTAATCGTGAGCTCAGTCAATGTCAGAATATCTGAAACTTTTGGGACTGGTACCGACTTCAAAGTAATGAAGACTGTAGTATGTACAGAAATAGTTGAGATTTAGACGAATTCTGAAAAAGGTACTATTAAAGACTGTAAGAGTTATTTAATACTTTTTAGTTCATATTATAACTATTGTTTTTACCTTGGAAGTCGGTTTTAATTTTTTTCTTAAAAATAATAATTTCACTCTTTTTAGTTATCTACAAAATCAGGCTTTATGCGTAAATAACCAATACGAATGTTAACTATCCACATTATGTTACTGTAAGCGAAATTGTGGTAAATGCTTGCAGTTATCTAAGCGATGCTGCAATTTCCAAACTTTTATCTTTAAAGGTTCAGGAGTTCTGTTCAGTGCCTTTGGACCAAGAGACACCTTCGTATGAAAGTTCTCTTATTCGTAACATATGTTTAACTTACTAGAAACAAAAATTTAACCACAAGAGTGTTTTGATGAATTTCAAGGATTTCCCTCGATTGCTCATAGATCCCATCATCAGCTCACCACTTTTTTTTTTTGTTTTGTTGTTTACAATTGTTATACAAAATTAACATTATATCCTATACAACAACATGAGAATTTTGAAAATCGGTCCACAAACAGCGAAATCATCATCAAAAACATCTGCTCCGATGCAAAATATCACGAAAGTACCAATAATTGGGTCATAGTGTGATGGCCTATGGTATAATTATGGTTGCGATGATGATGATCAATCAAATTGATGTGTTGGCTTATGCTTTCAGTTGTTTAAGCACCGCCGAAATCCCCGAACCTGTACCTATAAGCATTCAAAAGTTCTGTTCCGTACCTTCGGATCCAGGATATAACCTGGTGCGAAGTCTTACTTTTGGTAGCATTTACCTCGAAGGCTTCAGAAAAAATCGAAATCACTATATGTTACTATATGTTCCTCAAGTGATCACCACTTTTGTGAAAATGGTACCAAATTCGAGTTAAACCCTATACAACACAAAAAGAATTTTGAAAATCGGACCACAAGCGGCTGAGTAATCGTTGAACATACAAAAAAAAGATACATACAGCCGAACGTATTACCTCCTCCTTTTTGGAAGTCGGTCAAAAATTTATGTTTCGACTAAACAGACGAAACATCATTTTTTTTTTACAATACGAGTTGTTCGAATAGATCATTACTCATTTTTCTTCTAAAAAACTAGACTAACGAAAAGAAAAGGAAATACTGTTAAGTCTTTCCTTTTCTTTTCGTTAGTCTAGTTTTTTTTTACATTATTTTAAGTGAGTATTATTATTATTAATAACAACATAATTTATTAATACTAAAAAATATTTTTTAGAGTTGAAATATTTTGTAGTAAATTTAATATTTATTTACACATTGTTTAGTGTTTTACTCTATTTTTTAGTGTTTAAATATTTAGTAGTAAATTTAGTAAAAAAAAAATTATACACAAAAAAATTTTTTTTAGTGTTTAAATATTTTGAAGTTAATTTTTGTATAGGAACCTAGGTAATTACTATTTTAAGCTGAAAAATAACTCAAACATGTTAAATATTTTCGTATGAGAAAATTATTTTGGTATTACGTATGTATGAGAATTTAGAGGGCAATCCGGGCTCTTATGACTAGTAGGTACGTTTTATAAATTTTAGGCACAGTCATAAGCGCAAAAAGTAAAGAGTTATTGCAATTATCATAAGGAAACTTATTACTTAAAATGTGTAGCTTACTAAATGTTTCTTAGTAAACATAGTTAATAGTCATCTTATTGCTGCTAAATCTGTAACAATAAAATATTTCGAACCCGGCTACACGTTCATGTCAGCGGTCAGCCGAATGATGACTTTTCAACTTGGTGGTGAAAATGGTCATTTTCACCACCAAATTGAAAAGTCATTGTAAAAGTCAAGTAAGTACGTAAGTACTTTAAAGATTGGCCTCATAATGTGCATAATGTGCTACAGGAAATGGGATTGAGAGTGTAAAAAAATAAATTATCCGTAACAATCGACAGGAAAAATATTTATTATAACAACAAAGATTTTCACGAAAAAAAAATCGATATAAGTATGTATGAGCGGTTAAGGTTATGGTGAAATATCATGGCGTGGCTTAACCAAAGATTTGACATTTTGCACTATAGTTAAAGCTATAGTTAAAGTAAGTTAGTGCAACCCACTCTAACTGTGCGAAATTTCATGCACCAACGTTTCCCCATTTTTCTTAAAAAGGGTTACAAAGTTTTTCGCTCGCGTATTAATATTATGACGATATAATTTATTGTTCTTAATATAACGAAAGAGATAAAAATTTTGTAAAAGAGAAGATATAGGAGAGAAGTATTTTGATTTTTAAATGTTTTTTCTATTAATATGTGAAACTGAATAGTTCCTATACTTACTGTGCACGACAGACAATAAAGAGAAGACATCGGCGCGGCAGGTGTGGAAGCGCGCGCAGCACCTGGCGGACGTGTTCTGGCGGCGGTGGGTGAGGGAGTACATCCCGCTCCTCCATCACCGGCGGGAGCCCCACACCCGAGGCTCCGATCCCGAGTTGGGTGACGTCGTTATCATATGCGACTCGAACCTGCCGCGCAACGTCTGGCCGCGAGGGAAGATCAAGAGGACATATCCAGGCAAGGACGGCGTGGTGCGGGTCGTGGACGTGGAAACCGCGAACGGCCACGTTCTCCGGCGGCCCACGAAGAAGATCGTCGTGCTACCGGGGGTGTCGCCTGCGTGACCGGCGGGAGAAATGTGCACGACAGACAATAAATAGTGCATATAGAACAATAGTGAATGGACTATATCGTAGAAAAGTGTATGGACAATAATTGTGTGTGGACATTATAGTGAAATAGTGCTCCAGTGACCGTATAAAGACAATTTTGTGTAAAAATGTATAGAGAAAATAGTGCCTTGTAATTTAATGGGTCTTTAACCTATGTGGTAGTGCCGAATTCCGTAACGAAAAGGTAAGGGAGATAGTATACATCTCGGGCGGACTATCCTTGTCCCAGACAAGGAAGTACCGCTCGAGAGGGACAGCCAGAGACGACCGTTATATCGGGGGGCGGCGAGGTAGTATAAATATAGGAGAAATAGATTTTCGTGTTTATTTCAGTTACGGAGGTCGGCATGAACATGTTCTGTAAGTATGTAAAATCATAGCATAAGGAATTGTACAAATGAAACCAATGTATATTTTGTGAAATAATGTAAGTTTAATGGTATTTCAATAAATATTTCTTCCAAGGGGGTGAGGCATAGAATGTTCTAGAAGCGAGGTACCAAGACCGATATAAATATGGGTCGGCCGCCATACTACGGCACTCGCTCTACAACGTTACCCAGCTTCGGAACTACTTGTGTGCTTGACTCCTGGAACAAAGTGAAAAGTATTGTTTTAATTTCATCTCCATCATCCAGTACCTTCATCATCATCACCCTCATCACCCGAAGATCACTGACCTGGGCGATCTAAGGGGAATTAGCGCAAGCTGATCCCCCACACTTACTTATTAAGATTTTATTAATTGTTGAAAGTAATTAAATGTACCTAACATTTGTTTAATATAATTAAGTATATATAACATTTGTTTAGATTTTTACAATCCACACTAATAATATAAATGCAAAAGTGTGTCTGTCTGTCTGTCTGTCTGTTTGTTACCTCTTCACGTCCAAACCGCTGAACCGATTTGGCTGAAATTTGGTATGGATATACCGGGAAAGGCCATAGGATACTTCTTATCCCGAAAAAAATGTACGGTTCCGAACATTTTAAACGAATTTTGGCGCAACGGAGTTGCGGGTGTCATCTAGTTTCATATAAACTTGTTAATTTCTTGCAATGTACCATCTCCGCCTTACAACTAATTAACATATTTTACTAAGAAAAACTGCAATAACTAGGATAGTTAATGCACATAATATGGTTGGAAGAAACTATAGGATATCGTATAGTTTGTGCTACACAAAAGAGCAATATTATGTCGGTTTACTAACAAAAACTGCAATATGTAGGGTAGTTATTGCAGTTATGATTAGGAATGCTATATCTAAACAATTCATAAGTTCTAATGGTAAGTACATTATTGCGTTTTTAGTGTGTATATAAACTTATGTAAAAATATAATATACTACATAAAATTAAGCATTATTTTATCTGTCGCTTAGTAAAAGTTTCAAACCGATTGCTTTCATAGTTACGAAGATCACACAAAACAAAAATTAAATCTTTAACCGCCAATATCTCGAAAGTAGTCAAAACCTAATTATTGCACTCTTAAACGGCCCATTATATACATGCATAAGCCGGCGGGCTGCACGCAGGATAGTGAATGGTGTTGCAGGCCTGCACGGCGGACTGCAGCAGGACTGCAATGCAGGATAGTGCATGGGCCGTTTTAGTAAGAGCGGCAGTAATGCCCATGGAAGTTTAAGAAATCGGTAACTACTTTATTCAAATTTTTTACTAATGTTGCCAACAACAAAGAAAAATTTTGTTTCTAGAAAGATATTGTACCTATCGGGTGCATTGCATTCTTTTAATGGGGATGGAGCCACATATTTGAAGTGTTTTGATCCAACCTTTGTTTTGTGGCCTCGGTGTGTGTCATGATAGCTAGTTTGGGCATAAAACTACCAAAATATGCACTATCAACGAAAAATTGCCAGAATATGCACTATCGTCTAAAAAGTGCCATTATATGCATTTGCATATACAAGTATGCAAATGCATAATATAATCCGATGTCTAGTTATTAATGTCGTGTACGTCTGTTTGGATGGAAGCTAGCCACGTTTATTATATTGCATCACAATTCATAATATTGGGAGGTATTCTAAACGGACGTTCCGTCAAGATTCAAGGCACACCATCAAGACTAACGGCTGAACATGGCTGAACTCAGAGACTTTTATTATTAACTTAATGATGAAGTAAGCTCCATAGATTTTCATCAAATTCATGATAAAATAAAGTTAATTAAAAATGATAAAATGTCTCTTAAGAGTCCGTATACGAAATTTTGCCGATTTCGCTCATTTAACAGACGTGATTTAAGAGTTAAAATACAGTATTTCTATAAGTTTTAATGCACAACATGTAAGATCATTTCAATTATAATATAGTGTTGGAGCTAGATTTTTTATTTTTTTTAAGTATCTTTAAATAATTCAACTCAAAACCCACGACAGTTTTGTGATTTTTGCTGTAAAAGGTTTAGAATATCACCTTTTTATGGATTGTATTGACGTCTTAACGGTATGAAAAAAATACAATTTACTGTAGAGAATGTCGTCTATACAATGTTGGAATTACTTTTTACCCCTTCAATATAAAAAAACCCTTTAAAAACAGAAAACCTCTATCTGCCCGCTAACTTGGCGATCGTCCTTTTTCACCTGGCATAATATGAAAGACGGGCGTGAGTGTGAAGAGAGCAGTAGAAAAGAGAGGACGGGCTCTTAATAAGGCGGCCGTAAGACGATGTTGAACTAAAACAAAGCGTCTACTTTGTAAGTGCACTAAACCATATTATGTGACATGTGACATGCATTGTGTGCAGTAGATAATGGTTTATCAATACAAGTTTCATGTTGCCCGCGACCTCGTACGCGCGATATTATGGGACCTGTACATTTTGCCGAGATAACAAGAGTTTTTTTTTTTTGTTTTTTAGCGTTCGGTTTAAATATTCTTTATTTCTCATAAGATTACAAAATCACTTACGACTACGAGAAATACGTTTTGTGACAAATATAACTTATAAATAATTTAAAATATCTACGAGCAGTAGTTACCTACAACAATAATTGATGAATTTAAAACAAAAATAAAATTTCCATCGATGTACCGTCAGAGAAATGATTCAGGAAGATTTATTTATTTTATGGGTTTTATATCAAGTGAAAGATAATCGTGATCTGTTGGCTGGGCTTGACATTATAATATTATGTACTTATGACAACCACAGACATATTTTATCTTATTTCTGTGATGACAACCAAATTATGTCGGTCCGCCACCCGTCGTCGACCCATAAATTATTAATTTCTCTGTTATTAGCTCAGAATACAGAACGTTATTAGTAGAGACCGTATTATATGCATTTGCATTTTCGCATATGCATTAGCATATTTTAGCCATTCTCAGCGTATTTTAATATCATATTTTACCTAATATACACACTAGTACAGTTGCAAAATTTTTCACTAATGCTGCGTTCCGAAATGCGACCAAAAATAACAATAACAGTTACAAAACATAACAATATCGAGTAATAGTTGTGACTTTTTACATTTCGAATGCAGTCTGTAACCGTGTGCATCTTCATTCATCATAAAATATATTCTAAATGATCGTAGACAAAATCTTACTACTGAATATTTAGAAAAATATTTTAATGCTTACCTGTACAAAAAAAAAAAAAAAATTAATATCATATTATAATGTTAGTACTGTACGTCTATTATCGCCTATCAAAAAATAATTTACTAATTGTATGCAGATTTTGAATTTGCATATTGTCATATAATTTTGCATTTTCTGATAATTTTCGTGGATATTTCAAGCATTTTCATGCATATATTTTGCATGCATATATCATGCTTTTTATGTTGCATATAATTCGGTCTCTAGTTATTAGTATTACATTAAGACGCCCATGTTGGGCTAAGCCTATTCAATATTCTGTGGCTAAGCTATGGATGGATATCCAAGATTACTACCATGATGGCGAATCTGTAGAATGGAAATATTACGCAAAGGTTGGAGCAGAGAGCGCTACTAGCACATAGCTATCTATACAATATTAATATTATAAATGCGCTACTAGCACATACATCCATGCTATCCATACTTCCATACTTCTAATATTATAAATGCGAAAGTGTGTCTGTCTGTCTGTCTGTCTGTTACCTCTTCACGGCCAAACCGCTGAACCGATTTTGCTGAAATTTGGCATGGATATACTTTGAGTCCCGGGAAAGCACATAGGATATTTTTTGTCCCGAAAAAATGTACGGTTCCCACGCGATAAACTAGTTTTGGCGCAACGGAGTTGCGGGCGTCATCTAGTAGGTATATATTTCTAAACCAGTGATCCAATTCCTTAATGGCCCCTCTACAAGAGTGGCCAGCGCTGGGCGATCGAATGGCGCCTGCGATGGCCATGCAATGGTCGCAACGCCTCTACATAATGGCCGTGTTCAGTTGCGATCTAAACGTCGTTCAAGATGGACGTGTAAGCATTAGCCATTGCGGCAATGCAAAACGTGCATTTTTAATAATTTATGACTTCACCAGATGACCCGGTGAACTTCGTATCACCTCCCTCCTAATATGAACCTTCTCTTGAATTCTAGGAATAATTATTTCGAGACTAAAATTAAAATAATGGTTTATGGTAGTGATGATGATGACAATGATGAATGTAATAATAGCATATTAATATGCTTTCCGTTCTTAAAACAACGCCGAAACTCCCAAACTTGGATCTTTAAAAATTCAGGAGTTCTGTATATTATAATGTAAAAGCTATAATAATTATTGTAAAGTTTCATTAAAATCCGTTCAGTAGTTTTTGAGTAAAAGAGTAACAAACATCCATACCTCTATACAAACTTTCGCCTTTATCATAATATTATTATATTTTCATTCATTATGAGATCACGTACTCGTCATTTTGAATGAAATTCGTAAATTGTTATACGAATTACGACGTCCTCACTCGACCGCCTCGTAGGCGTACCACCATCGCTGGGCCATCGTCATTTGATGTACGTCCGAAAAACCGACACCGCCGCCATTCCACGGCCATCGCTGGCGCCATCGGCCATCCTACGCCACTACGTCCTCCCCACGCTGGCCCATCATGATGGGCCACTACGCTGGCCCATCGTGGGGAGCCGCAATAAGATTTTGACAGTGTCCATAGACCAAAGCCATTATTTTTACAATATGATTAATAATCCATAATAGCTAGCTGATGTTATGTTTATAAATTATGTACTAGCTTTTGTCCATGGCTTCCCTCATGTTAAGAAGTATTATTAATATATACAAACTTTCATCCCCTATTTTAACCCCTTGGGGTTGGAATTTATTAAAATCCTTTCTTAGCGGATGCCTACATCATAACATCTCCCGATCCGTCCTGTGGTTTGGGCTGTGCGTTGATAGATCACCATGTCAGTCAGTCACCTTTGAGTTTAGCAACCCGCCCCGTCAGATCCCATCCGCAGATATCATAATACTTGGCGACTTTAATGCCCACCACACCGACTGGCTCAATTCCAGTAAAACTGATCATGCGGGGAGATCTGTCTGCAACTATGCACTTGCGAACGACTTGACACAACTGGTTACTACGCCTACGCGAATCCCAGATGTGGATGGTCAGAATCCTTCCTTGTTGGACCTCCTGCTGACTTCAAATCCTGACGGCTACCAAGTATCCGTAACCGCACCACTTGGTTCATCGAATCATTGCCTTGTTAGGAGTTCTATGCCACTGACAGCGTGCTGTTAAATACCGTCGTGTGGGGCACTACAAGTCAGCAGACTGGGATGGGTTGCGGTCGTTTTTTGCATCGTATCCTTAGGGGCACGTGTGCTTCTCGCCGGATGATCCCGACAACACTGCCAACTCTGTTGCCGATGTGGTGATGCAGGGGATGGAATTTTTCATTCCGTCCTCTGTAGTGCCAACTGGCGGCAGATTTCGTCCCTGGTTTGGTTCATTCCCCAAAAAAGCTTCTCGCCGGAAGCAGGAGGCTTACCAATCTTGGGCCAATGCAGTGTCTGATCGGGATTTAAATACCAGCACATATAAAAAGGAGTACAACCTTGCCTCTAGGTCCCTCAAGAAAGAGATTACTCGGGCAAAGCAACAGCACGTCAATAGAATTGGCAAGAGACTTGAGAGCCTCCCCTCGGGAACCCGTGCATTCTGGTCTCTGGCCAAAGCTATTGAAGGAAATTTCTGCAAGCCAACCCTACCATCCCTACACGTAGGAAATGGATCGTTGGCCCAGGACGCAAAAGACAAAGCCGATCTTCTGGGCAAGCTCTTTGCGTGAAACTCGACCCTGGTTGACCGGGGGCAGAAACCGCCGACCATCCGACATGATGCACGAGCATTATGTCGGATATTCGGTTTCATCAGCGCTCAGTGCGAAAAGCCCTCCGTTCCCTTGATATCCAAAAGTCGAGTGGGCCTGACGGAATCCCGCCTATTGTGTTGAAAAAGTGTGCTCCAGAGTTGGCTCCGGTCTTGATGCGTCTTTTTCGGCTCTCCTTTTCCACTGGCATCGTCCCGGCTTCCTGGAAGACAGCCTTGGTGCACCCGATCCCCAAAAAAGGTGATCGCTCAAATCCTTCCAACTACAGACCAATCGCTATAACCTCTCTCTTCTCGAAGATAATGGAATCCATTATTGATAGCCAGCTTCTTCGATACTTGGACGGCCAGGGATTACTAAGCGACAAACAATACGGGTTCCGTAAGGGTCGCTCGGCTGGTGATCTCTTGGCGTATCTGACTCATCGTTGGGCTCAGGCAATTGAGTCGAAAGGAGAGGCATTGGCTGTTAGTTTGGACATTGCGAAGGCCTTTGATCGGGTTTGGCATAAAGCGCTGCTATCAAAGCTTCCATCATACGGGCTGCCCGAGAAATTATGTAAGTGGGTCACTAGTTTCTTAGCAGATAGAAGCATAAAGGTCGTAGTTGACGGCGAATGCTCGGAAACTCAGTCTGTTGATGCTGGTGTCCCTCAGGGCTGTGTGCTACCGCCTACTCTATTCATACTGCATATCAATGACATGTTACAGACCAACGGTATTCATTGCTATGCGGATGATAGTACAAGTGATGCTGTATATACCGGCTCCCCCAATATTTCTCGGCAAAATGTCACTGAGAGTCGAAACGAACACCACCTCCTGAATTCCTTGAATTCCTTCCATGAATTCTCCACCTTAGACACAAGTCTAAGGTGGAGAATTCATTGGAGAAGGTCTCTGTATGGGGTAGAAGTAACTTGATCCAATTCAACCCCGCCAAGACACAAGTCTGCGCGTTCACCACTAAAAAGTCACCAATGGTCGTATATCCTCGTTTCGAGGGCACATCTTTAACCATCTCCCCTAGCATTGAGATACTTGGCGTCAATATATCGAGCGAAGTCCAGTTCCGATATCATCTAGAGGGTAAGGCCAAATTAGCCTCGAAGAAGCTTGTTGTTCTTAACAGAGCGAGACAGTACTTCAGTCCGGACCAACTCCTACAACTCTACAAGGCGCAGGTTTGGCCTCATATGGAATATTGTTCTCATCTCTGGGCAGGGGCGCCAAAATATCAACTGCTCTCTCTGGATCGTATCCAACGAAGGGCCGCTCGGATTGTTGACTGCCATAGTGTTTCAAACAGCTTGGACCCCTTGGAATTACGCCGAGATGTAGCTTCACTCTGCATCCTCTATCGGTTGTATCACGGGGAGAGCACTCTGAGGAATTGTTCGGAATCATACCACCTGCAACTTTTCGCCATCGTCCCACGCGAAAAACATACCATCCTCATCACCTTGATGAGTGGCAGTCTTTCACAGTGCATTTTTCGCGTAACTTTCTGCCGCGCACTGTAAAACTCTGGAACGAACTGTCACCAGCAGTATTTCCGGACCTATACGACCTGCAAACCTTCAAGAAAAGAGCGTATTCCCTCTTAAAAGGCCGGCAACGCACCTGCAGCTCTTCTGATGTTGTGAGTGTCCATGGGCGACGGTAGTTGCTTACCATCAGGTGACCCGTTTGCTCGTTTGCCCCCTTATTCAATAAAAAAAAACGGTCCAGCGGTTTGAGCATGAAGAGGTAACAGTCAGACAGACATTAAAAAAACGCTGGATTGGATTACTAGATTTGAAAAGTGTAAGCCGGCCATAACATCAGAATTCAGATTAACGTAGCCCGTAGGTATGTCGGGGTTTTATGGGCAATGTCTGGGGTCTTGGCATGTCTTGCTATATATATCTTAATTGTCAACCCTATCGAACAATTAGGTAAAAAAGTGTTCATAATATATTTTTACCCATTAATAATAATAATTATTAGATTGTACCTATAAATAACCAATGTTTGGATGCGATGCGTTGCCAGCTAGGCTAGCATATTTTAACACCGGAACGAGAGGACTGAGGAGCGAGTGGACCCATTGACATAACTATCACCTATAGGTACATGTATATAACCTACCATCTGAGGCCCATGGGCCGTCATGTTAATAATGAAACAGGTACAATTTAAAAACTTATTTCTGAGCTCGCGGCCTCTTATATCGGGGGCCGGGGGCCGGGGCCCTCTAGGATCGAGGGCCCGTGACATTTTGCTAGCCCGGCTTTCAAGGTCCACTCAGTGGACCTTAAAAAAGGACCAGCTGGGTGCAACTGTCCCAGAGAGTTAAGCAACGAATAAATTCAGTTTCAATCATTGGTCATGCCATCGATGCACTATAATAGTCTATAGTCTATACACTATAAAGTAGTTATAGTAGGGGAGACTGGGGCTGGAAGTTCCCGTGGTAAGTTGTTCCGACAGTTATAACTTTGTAAAGGACAAAGATATCAATACTCGTGAAGTGCGTCGTTTAAGCATCAGGTGACGCGCCGATTTGGCGGCCATTTTAGTTGCTCTGACGGCGGCGGTTGAGTGGCTGTGCACACCGGCTATTAGAAAACCACCTTAGTAAATATTTTCGTGTTTAATCTTTTTGGTATTTTTTTATTTACTATTGACCGATTTATTTGCGTCTTTACTATTTAAGAGTGGCATTAGTTAGGTATCTTATTGTTTGAATGTTTTTTCAATTGATTTCGTTAATTTACTTATATTACAATTTTTATACAAAAACTCAATTTGGGGCTACAAGTTCCCTCCTAAAGGAGCTGGTTGTTCCTCGAAACAATTCACCTTACTTGACTGACACGCCAGAAAAAAATTCATTGGCAGAAGAACAAGCAAGAAAAAACGCAAAGAAGAACAAAGACATTACAATGAAGGGAAAAGAAAACAACAATAATTAAGGAAAATGCAAAGGCAAGGGAAAAGCTCAAGAAAAAGTTAAACGAAGAGTATTACAAGAAAGCGAATGTTTTGTTGTGATAAATATACTTTTTTTGTAGTTTATAGCACTAAATTAATATACAATAAATAAAAGTTTAAAAATAACTATTTTATTTAAAAGAAAACTATATTATTCTCATATTTTATACAAGCGGAACAATTTGCCCCACACATGGAACAACTCGCCCCAACGCGGGGTTGAATGTTCCCTTCCGAAATTTTACAAAAATATGCCTGTAGAAAAAAAGATGGGTTGCACTCCGGGAGTGCCGGCAGAAGTGAAAACTTGATTATTAACGTTGTGCATTATTTTTTCAACCCATATTTTATGAAAATCGATTTAAAAAAAAAATTTAAAAAAACGATCGTTTTAATTAATTAATCGAAACCCTTACAATCAATTAAAAAATATCGACAATCGAAAAAAAGCTGCTGTCAGACAGACTGTCAGACACTTCTCGCGACAGTTGTCTTGCAGGTGGAAACGCGGCCTTAATCAGCGCATCTGCTAAAGAACTCATATCCCCGACTGTACATTTCTGCTAAACAATTAATTTCCCCGACTGTACATTTCAACTAAACAACTCATTTCCCCGTCTGTACATTTCTGCTAAACAACTCATTTCCCCGACTGTACATTTCTGCTAAACTCATTTCCCTGACTGTACATTTCTGCTAAACAACTCATTTCCCCGACTGTACATTTCTGCTTAGCACAATTTTCCCCGACTGTACATTTCTGCTAAACAACTCATTTTCCCGACTGTACATTTCTGCTAAACAACTCATTTCCCCGACTGTGCATTTCTGCTTAGCACAATTTTCCCCGACTGTACATTTCTGCTAAACAACTCATTTCCCCGACTGTACATTTCTGCTAAACAACTCATTTCCCCGACTGTACATTTCTGCTAAACTAATTTCCCCGACTGTACATTTCTGCTAAACAACCCATTTCCCCGACTGTACATTTCTGCTAAACAACTCATTTCCCCGACTGTACATTTCTGCTCAGCACAATTTTCCCCGACTGTACATTTCAACTAAACAACTCATTTCCCCGACTGTACATTTCTGCTAAGCAACTCATTTCCCCGACTGTACATTTCTGCTAAGCAACTCATTTCCCCGAGTGTACATTTCAGCTAAACAACTCATTTCCCCGACTACATTTCTGCTTAGCACAATTTTCCCCGACTGTACATTTCTGCTAAACAACTCATTTTCCCGATTGTACATTTCTGCTAAACAACTCATTTCCCCGACTGTACATTTCTGCTTAGCACAATTTTCCCCGACTGTACATTTCTGCTAAATAACTCATTTCCCCGACTGTACATTTCTGCTTAGCACAATTTTCCCCGACTGTACATTTCTGCTAAACAACTCATTTCCCCGACTGTACATTTCTGCTAAACAACTCATTTCCCCGACTGTACATTTCGTTCGAGTTCGAGTTCGAGTTTGACACAAAACACTACTCTCCAACGGTCTTACGCGTTTTGTATGGTTTTTCGATCAACACGAAAATCTGGCGCGAGTTTCGCAGTTTTTACCCATCCCACAAAAGTGCTCAATGCCGCTAAAGAAGTTTTCACTTCAAAAAACTATTGAGACATTGCCAGAAATGACTACACTATTACAGAGACAGATTAAGGTTCTATAATAGATGCAAATTTTAAAAATTAAACTTATCATTTTCATCATACAATTCCATGCTATTTGAAAATCGGAACTTTCAGCCCCGGTCTCCCCTTACCTTATTGAGTATTGACTATTGACATTATCGATAGCCTGACTAATTGACCCGAGACAATCGGCGGCCATCTTGTCATTATCAACAACAGACAACACCTGAAACGTCTAATTAAAACAATCATTATTTTTAATTATCTCATCATTATGTGCCATCTTTATAATGAAGTTCGGTAACTGGTGTAATTTATTCACTTAATTAAAACATAATCAAGTTCTAGAAAAATTAAGTCTAGTTATGTTTTCTAGTCTATCTAGTTTATAATTCTCCGGCTAGATGGAGCCAAGTTTTTTCCCGATAAAAAATATCTGATATTACCTATGTAGTTAAAAATTAAATATAATTTCAGCGATTCTCCCAAAACCCCCAAGTTGCCGATAACTTAATTATATAGGTATTATACTACATATAATATTATTACCTCGTTACAGATATAAAATACTTAACATTTTAAATACCTACATTTGGCAGAAATAAATTTTCGGACCCCTCTTAAGATTGTTTTTGCGACTCAATAAAATATTAAACAGGTGACTCCTTAATTAGCTAAGTGGCACCTTTTATTATTCAGAAATCAGAATTCCCGGGAATATTGTGAAAGTAACGTCAGATTTGACAGAAATCCCCGGCGTTGGCTGTCAAATTTGAAATTGAGTTTCATGAGGAGGATAAAATTTATCCCTACCATCTCAGTAATGTAATTAAAATTTTCTCACAAGGAAAATATTACGTAAAAAGATTTATTGAATACGTCATATAATATCACGAAATATACTGTTTCATTCTATTACGTTTGTGTTCAAAATTTCAAATAGAGTCTGGTCTATGCAAAGATGAATAAAATATTATATTCTCCAGTCAAAAACCTCACAGAGTGGTCTGTACTCTGTGAGGTTTTTGACTGGAGAATATAATATTTTATTCATCTCGCGCAGCTATCCCCAACCCGCGGCCCGCAAGCCACATGCGGCCCTCGGCGCCGCGCCGCACCGCCTGGACTTTATTTGTGGCCAGTGGCCCGTGTGATGTTAAACCATTTTGAAATTCACGCCCACCGGCAAAATAATGTAAAGTCATCGTGGAAGTCGTGAATTTTTTTAACTGTAAATCGTTAATTTTGAAGAACGTTATTGTTTAAACTTATTTGTTGTAGCCCGCGGGCCGCGACACCTAAACGAGACCAAAACATGTAACTTGTGGCCCGCATGAAAAAAAGTTTGGGGACCACCAAATTCTAGTGCTTCGAAAAATTATAATTAAGTATATTTAATAAGTAATTTATAATTATTATAAAATCGATAAACTTCTGTCTTGAAACCTGTCAGATGCTGGAACATAGTCGAGTTACGAGTATTTAGGTCCCTACGTAGATCCAGATTAATTCAGAGCAAAAAGTTGACTTTTTTTAATGGATTTCGATGCGCAGCTGAAAGAATTGAGTTGAGAAATTAAAATTAAAAGTACGGTATTATTTTAGAGATCACGTAGGCAAGGTTGCGCAGTCACCTAGTAGAATATTTACAAAATTTCTAAACACATTTAAAAACTTGTAGGTAGAGTCTTCATAAATATTGGTAAATTGTAGATAAAAGTCACACAAGAATGTTACAAAGTAGGTGTGTTCAACCATTTGATATCCAATAACATAATATGCAGTTTAAATACTTACATAAAAACATACTTAATAATAGTTAGTAAGTTCTATCTGTTGGGGCCTACAAACCTTTAAAAAAAGAATTTGTTCAAAGTTTGGTCCAACTGTAGGATAGTAGTGTGTTTTCGCAGGTTCTGGATCACGATTCTGGGTCCACCCCTCCCCCCGCTCGCTGCTCGCAAACTGTCTCGATCACTTTTTGTCAGTTCGAGCGGCGACATCGCCTAAAAAAAAAAAAAAGAGTTTGGTGTCAAAATAGGGGGTTTCGACCATTCTCGTTCGATATATGCGATCTATTTTTACGTATTTGCACTATTTCCAAAGTTAGCTTTTGTGTTTACCCTACGAATAATAAAACCTAAGGAAATGTAACTCCCATACTAATACAGTTTAAAATTTGGTTCCATTCGAACTGTCACGTAACGTCAGCCTTTATACCGCTCAAGGTCACCTAAATATTGCAAATGTATGAAAAGTGAACCTAAGGTACACTTTTTTGACAAGTATTTGTGAGCATGTTTTTTGACGGAGTTATGCCCGTTTTCACCAAAGACTCTTAAATTTAGGTGTCCCTTAGCGTAAACTTAAGGGCCACCTAGCGACGTTTTTGTTTTCACCATTGTTTAAGGGATTAATGTTATATTTATTACAATACAATATTAAAGTTATATTTATAACATTAATCCTTATCCAATTAAATATTATTCAATTGAATAAGGATTAATGTTATATTTATTACAATTGCTTCGAAATGACAAAAAAATGTTATTGTGGGATATCCATAAGAGATAGATATGAACCGTCGCGGAGTTTTCTGTAGATCTTTTAGTTGTGTACAATACTTGGTACATTATTTTGATAAGTCTCGTAGGGTTCAGCCAGCGTTTGCAATGTAAGCGGAAAAAAATATGTACTTATTTACGACATCACATTAGAAACCTCAACAATAACAGTATTTCTCCACTATTTAATGAATGTTATTACTTATTACACTTTATAACCTTCCTCTTGAATCACTCTATCTATTATAGAAAACCGCATCAAAATCCGTTGTGTAGTTTTAAAGATTAAAGGGAACAATGCAAAGGAACATGAGAGGAAAAAAGCGACTTTGTTTTATAATATTATGTATAGACTTTAAAAATTAAACATTCAGTACAATATTATACATATTATAAAAGTATAATATAAAGTATAGCTACTCGAAACAAAGTATTACAAACTAATTAACAAAAGAAAAAAATATTAGTATAAAAATATTATCTCATAACAAAGTACAATGCTTATGGGTGTATACGGAATATGCTATAGGATTAAGAATATAATTAGTTTATAGAATTATCGTATGTTTTTTGTTATAGGAAAACTTAATAAATATTATTTTACTTTTTTAAATTTCAAAATGATATGAGGTTTTGCAATCTTATCTAAATATGTCCCAACCATTAAGTTATCCTGTTCCTTTAGCGACTCACAGGAATAATTATTAGTAAAGAATGTGAAAGTGTATCTATTGTATGCTTTATCATTAAATGGATGCTAAGGATGACTCAATAATTGTGAATAACGTTTATGATATTACGACTTTCCACTGATGAGAAAAAAAAAAAACGCTTGATAATATTCCGGTGCAAGTACTCAAAAGATTTATCATATGATTTGTAAATAACGCAGCATTTAATCGTTAGTAAGAATCCTTTCAATTTTGAAAATTATGGTATGAATTCATATTGTTTATACATAGATGGACAACACGTGCCTTCAAAAACTCTACAACCATCATGTTCACTTCAGTCTCTCATACATTATTTTCCGGCACTGGTATACATTTCCTTAATGAAGGAAATGGGATATCAATTGATTCTAGTCTCTCTCAAACGATTAACTGTATTGTATTTGCAGAGTTTGATAATGTTATGGAAAACTAGATAAAAACCGTAATGTAACTGTAGACTATAGAAGCTAAGAAAAGTCACAATATGTATGATAATCATATATTTGAGTTATAATGTGTAACGTGTGTATGTGTGAGTGTTTATCTAATAATGTGTAGACTGTAGGTACTATGAAATAAAATATTGTACCAAAGTTGTTTCTTTTATTTATTCATTCATTATTTCATATGTAATACCACTTTTAGTAAATACATAAAGCATACATTATACGTATATGTGACATATTATTATTAAACAAGATTTCATATACCAGATTGGTTCTGTGATAATACAGTATGAACACAATAGATATCCGTAATTACTTGAGAAGAATTTGTGAAGGTTTAGACTTTAGAAGATAATATTGTATACGCTGCGAATCGTCTGCCTATATAATATAATAATATGTTCAACCCCCTACATACATTTATTAGCAACTTGGATCCTGATAATATATTGTTACACCTGGACTCCACTGGATGGCCATGCACATCAATGAAAATGACATTTGTCAATACTTTGATTCCTGCAGGCGCACTCCTATGCAATATCACAAGGCTTTTATGGGGTGAAACTGTAGGAGATTGGATTTTAACATATTGTGGAGATTACAAAATGATTTCACATCAGTTTGTGACGAGTATAGTTTAATGTATGTCCTTGTATTATAAGTTCAATAGGGAAAGTTTAGTAGAGTTTCAAAAGTTATTTAGTAGCAACACTTTGTGTAATGATAATATAATATCGTACAATATGTTCAATACATGTTTTAATAAAATAAATGTAATTAAAAATGTATCAAGTTTTATTATACAAATTACAAATTATACAAATTCTATCTTGTAATACATGATTTACTCTCACTTGGACTTAGATGCGAGCCACGAGATGTGGGTGGCGGCAGCGAGCGGGTGCGTGCCCTGCGAGTCGCGAGACGCGCTACGAGTCGAGAGTGTAAACTTGAGCTTGCGACCCGTCTCGCGACGCGGCTCGCGACTCGCAGGGCACGCTTGTGTGTTGCGAGCTTTGTGAGCTTTGAGCTTTTACACTTGCGCTTCGACGCGAGCCGCGAGATGCGGGTGGCAGCTGCGGCGATCGTGGCGGCGGCGGTCGTTGACTCGTCGGATTTCGCTGACGAGCAAAACATGTCAGTTTGCACACCGCATCGTCGTGTATTTACGAAGTCCATCGAATGATCGGGTGACCTACATAATTAATTATGACTTTTAATTTGCAATAATTCATTAGTTAGTTAATTATCATTCATATTTATTTAAAATCTTGTAAGAAAGCAAGGTGACGTAAGCGATAAGCCAGGTAGTCATTACGAACAATATAGCACTGAGGCGAGCATAACAATGGAATAAGTAGCGATTGTAATTATGAAGGAACAATGGAGCGTGGAGATAGTAGATAATGAGTTGTAAGCACAAAAGCTAACTTTGAAAATAGTGGAAATACGTAAAAACGGATCGCATATATCGAACAAGGATGGCCGAAAACCCCTATTTTGACACCAAACTTTTTTTTTTAGGCGATGTCGCCGCTCGAACCGACAAAAAGTGATCGAGACAGTTTGCGAGCTGCGTGTGGGGGGAGGGGTGGACCCAGAATCGTGATCCAGAACCCGCGAAAACACACTACTTAGGATGCTTTAGGAACTCTAGGGTATCCAATGCTAACGTTTAGAAAAATATAATATTCATCTTCAGATGATTGATGTCGATTGTGCTTGCTACAGGCAGCTTTGCTATCATGGTGGCTAACACGATTATAATATCATTTACAATAATATAGCGACACGATGGCAAAGAAATTACAATAACAGTTCAAGATCAAATAAGATGACAAAAAACAAACACACAAAAAATTGTTTTAGATTTTTATCACATTACATATTTTGATTTAATCCAAAACGCTGAACTCCGCTGTGTGTTTTGTAGTCTTATTGCATTGAATGTATAATAATTTAGGTGGTTTTCACACTACATCATCAAATCGCTAAGCTACAATGAATGATACAGAAAGTTTTATGTATCGTTTCTTACGCATTTCATACACTAGTTCAATTTTTTATAATAACTAATAACTTAAGAGATTTTAAATGTAGAAGATTGATGAACTGAAGTCCTGTATGTTTGATATTTGAATTATTTGATACCTTTTTAGATTTATCAACTTCTGGCCGCATACAGCGCTGTCTCTTACCTTATCGTTCGTTATCTTTAATTGAGCTCGCTTTACTATATTCACGGACGTAGATTTTGCCACAAAAATGTTTTAGAATGTCAACAAATCATTTGTTAAGCTAATAATTCAAAATACCATATATAGTAATTTTATTTGTAAATCTCACTTAACACGCAGCTAATTTTATACTAGTATATGAGATAGCAACGTTTTCGAGAAAGTATTTCAGGTCGGCTGATTTTGTGATACCTATGATGTCATTCTTGCTCTGCTGGTTAGAGTCTGGGTGGTCTGGCTGCCGGTAGTAGTTGCGTTCATTATTGCGCATTTCATTTATCCAGGTAATGCTATTAATATAAGGAGCGCCTGATAAAAAGAATTGGCAATCTCTCGCTTCTGGCTCTTGTAATGTTAAAGGCCAGGCTTTAACAATTATTATTGTCATAATAATTATTACGTTTGTGTTAAGCTCTCCTTGCTCACTAAAATTATTTTAAAATCATTTAAAATAATTTTAGTATACAGTATGAATACTTAAATGATTTTAAAATCCAGGATTACAACCTGGACAAAAAGGTTGCGCACTAATGAACGCAACGACTACCGGCAGCCAGACCGCCCAGACTGTAACCAGAAGAGCAAGAATGAGGCATAAATCACAAAATCAGCCGACCTGATATACTTTTTTTTTTTCAAACGTTGCTACCTTCCGTACCATACGTCCTGTAAGTTGTAACCAATGTTAAAATATTGCTATTATTACAACTTTTTCAGCTCCAAATGTTGTGTTGTAGTGAGGAGAACCCCTCCATGTAAATAACTGCGCTGCACCGCGGTTCTGTGTGCAATCCCTATATTAAACTGTCTCTGTCGCGTATTTATTAGCATGCAACATAATGGACTCTCGGTTTATAAAAATTATGATCTTCATAAAATTCACCTTCCTCTGGCCTCAAATGTAAATCTTGGGTCAGCGTTTTCCTGATTAAAATTACAATAATATTGTGAGAACCATAATGATAGTCATTCTTTTTAATATTATGTAGTAAGTCATGTACTAATAACGAAATAATTCTAGGTTTCTAGATGCTAATTATTGAACAAAGAGTTATAATATTATGCCGAGGATACCTATAACCTTAAGTGTTACATATCAACTCAAATCAAAATAAAATCATCTTTATTTTGGGCATCAGAATTCAGAGGCCCATATAATAACAAATACCTTAAATTTAACATAAGTACTGTATATTAACCACGGATTCCTATCTAATTAGATCCCGCATGTGTATGTACTTCGCGTGCCATCGCGTTCCCAAACGATCACAAACTTTATTCTTTCGAAAGTCTGTTCTTTAGTCTGCGCTCCACCGTTATCGGAATCGGACGTCAATCGGAATTCTAAAAATGCCTAATTGTGCCGTATTGGGCTGTGGAAATTCGAATAGAAATGTTGGTATAAATAGTGGACACGTTTCTTATCATCGGTAAGTAATTTTATTATTTAATTATGTGTCCTTTGTTTTAAAATCAATTATTTAATGTAAATCGTGTGTGACTGTAGTTTTTATCATGAAATCTACGTAACTGCGTGTGTACCGCATGATTCATAATACATTGCCGCTTTAGTTAGAAAATTATAGAGCCCGTTCTATTTGTCCGCTATTGAGCGCGCAATGGAAATAAAACAATCGATACTTTCACTCATCGCTTTAAGTTTCGAGGTACAGTCAATATTCTCATTTTTCTGTCAAATGAAGCGTTGTGTTGTACATATTCTCGATTCTAATTAATCGATTTTCGAAACAGACATGAAACAGAGGAATGATAATGTTCGCTTTGGGATATTTTGTGACTCGGTAATTATACGTACATTTTCTATACATATAATAAAACTGTAGAAATAAAAATTCTGTACATTAAAGCTATTAAAAAAATAATAAGCGGGGGGTGTCACTATATCGTTATAGAAGCCAAAACTGTAGTTAGAGTTTTGTCTACTGTCTGTCTGTCTGTCTGTCTGTATGTTTGTTCCACTATCACACGAATACTACTGATCCGATTTGAATGCGGTTTTCGCAGATATATTTGTCTTCTTCCAACTTAACATCTGATGTGTAAAAAAAAATTCCTCCCATCCCACTAAGGGGACCAAAGAGAGGGTAAGATTTTGTATCAACTAATGAAGTACAAATACTTTAAATGGCAAAACAACGTTTGCCGGGACAGCTAGTTATGTAATAATTATGTATTTATGTTCCTGTTTAGTGATTTAATTTAGAATAATATAATATATTACTAGCTGTCCTGGCAAGCACGTATCTTAAGATTTATCATTCCTCTGTCTATGAACTCGAATAATAATCGATAAAAAAATCGATATACCTATTAAAATGGCAAAAGAGGCGGGGCGCGGCGATTCCTTTGAATCGATTCCGCGCGTACGGGTATTCCCATCACTAAAGCGCTCTAGTGACGTCACAGTACTCAGTAGGTATGAAAAAAGTGACACGCTCGTGTTCATACAAATGGAGCGACATGGCGCTTCTATCTAGATCTTATTTCTGTGATATTAACATACATTAATAATATAATAAATACCACAAAAAATCGGCCAAGTGCGAGTTGAACTCGCGCACGAAGGGTTCCGTTATACTATTATATTATAGCAAAAATAGGTAAAAATGTGTTTTTTGTATGGGAGCCCCCTTAATTATTTGTTTTATTTGAATTTTATTATTATTTATTAAAGTATAAATAAAACTGAGTATTCTGTGAACATGTTTTTAGTATATTTTGTTGTTATAGCGGCAACAGATATAATTTACATATTATTATCATAATATCAGCTAGGTTTCTGAAATATTCACAAGCGGTTCTTGAGATACAGCCTGGAGACAGACAGACGGACAGACAAACATCGATGTCTCAGTAATAGGGTCCCGTTTTTACCCTTTAGGTACGGAAATAACGGAACCCTGTAAAAACTAAGATACATAATCACCAGACCTTGAAGAATACCTTGGTGGAACTCTGGTGGAAGTTGGATGTGTCATTTACGTTACGTTATATCATAGACTAAGGAAAATATATTATAATAACATGTATAATTTCTCTATCGCTAGGTATATCAAATCCTTTACATTTTTCTAACGCAACTGTCGAAATTGTCGAATGCTGAGAAACCGAAAGAGAATATAATCACTATGGAGAAACCCACGGAACTTTCTAAGTTTTCTAGTGCCATTGTTTAATTTTTAACCGACTTCAGAAAAAGGAGGTTATTCGACGCGTATGTATGCAATATTTCCAGAACTGCCCAGTTTTTGTACATGTTAATCTATAACAGCTTCTGAACAAATGTGCCAAATTTCAAAAGTGTATGTATGTATGTATGTATATATGTATATATATGTATGTTTTTATGTTTGTGCACGCATATCTCCGGAGCTACAAGTCCGATCTAAATGATTCTTTTTTATTGTACTAGGTATTGTTCAACTTAGGGAATACTGCAAGTTTCATCAAAATCGGTTTAGTAGTTTTTGAGATAGGGAATTTTAATTTTCAATTACGTACGAATTTGAAGTCGGTTTTATCTTTTTAAAATACAGTTATATTATCACAAACCTATTAATTAAGCTTAAAAGTGTGGAAGTTTCCAAGACCCAAGGGCCAAGTTTAATAACTGGCAACGGTGTGGATAATAATAAACATCAAAAGGCCGTGCTAGAAATTGTTGGTTGGAGAGAAGTTGTTTGAAAGCCGCTCTCTTGTAATGTATTAAGTTACTTTGTAGTTACTTAATATTTAAATAAGGTTTGAGCTTGGCTACGTGAGTTGAATAGTTCTGTAACAACACCAGGAAAATGATAAAAACTCGGCTAGTTCGGCTACATAGTAGGTAAGTACATAGTAGGTATTTTTATATCATTATTCTTTTTTTTTTTTATTAAATAAGGGGGCAAACGAGCAAACGGGTCACCTGATGGTAAGCAACTACCGTCGCCCATGGACACTCGCAACATCAGAAGAGCTGCAGGTGCGTTGCCGGCCTTTTAAGAGGGAATACGTTCTTTTCTTGAAGGTTTGCAGGTCGTATAGGTCCGGAAATACTGCTGGTGACAGTTCATTCCAGAGTTTTACAGTGCGCGGCAGAAAGTTACGCGAAAAACGCACTGTGGAAGACTGCCGCTCATCAAGGTGATGAGGATGGTATGTTTTTCGCGTGGGACGATGGCGAAAAGATGCAGGTGGTATGATTCCGAACAATTCCTCAGAGCACTCCCCGTGATACAACCGATAGAGGATGCAGAGTGAAGCTACATCTCGGCGTAGGTAATTCCAAGGGGTCCAAGCTGTTTGAAACACTGCAAACCAAAATACCAACTGCTCCAGTTGGTATTTTGGCGCCCCTGCCCAGAGATGATAAACATTCCATATGAGGCCGAACCTGCGCCTTGTAGAGTTCTGGAATCTGGAGTCATTCATAACATCAGAATAATGTAAATGTTTGTAAAAACTAGAAAGTAAAGGTTGTAAATTATTGTAATAATTTTAAATAGGATTCAATCATCTGGATAACACATTTTAATATTATTAGATATAACGTGTTATCCAGACTAGTTATGATGTAACACGAGTGTCCTTAATATTTATGGTGATAAACAACATTTAAATAGCAGTTTTCTTAAATGAAGACCCTGCTGCATCTATTTGTGTGTGTTCACGCACACGATAGAATATATCTGCTATCCTGCTCCTAGCTGACGTATCATGCCTGCAGCAGCCCATTGGTCACCCATCACGCGATAATTGCAGCGATTGGCCGCCGATGACGTGATATGCAGTCGTGACTCATGTCACCCCTCATACGCACCTAGGTTCACTTTGCATTCTCCATCTTAAAAATACGCATTGTAACCCAAACCCTTAAAAATTCGCAAAATATTGTAAAAGTTTTTAGCTGAATATACGCAAGAAGTCGATCCAGCTGTTTTCTTCACTCCTCGAGTAAAAGGCCAAACCAAGCCAGCCAAAAAACGCGCAAACAGTGTTTCTTTGAATTGAAATGCAAGGGATAGAAGAACCCTCTGTTAATCAGAATTCAGAATGCACCCCGTAGAATTCGTGGACTTTTTATGTCTACGCGGCACGCGCTGCACCAAAAAAAAAAACAATGAAATCGGTGAAGTGCGAGTCGGACTCGCGCACGAATGGTTCCGTACATAGCTGCTAAGAATTTGTTTGTTCCGACTTTCGTGGGAGCCAGCTCATACTATCGATATTTTGTTAATATAAAGCCAGCCCGCTTAGCATGGCCCCGGTAGAAGTGTCCAATTTTCGTAGAGAAGAAATAACTATAATAAGTATAGTTTCTTGGATAAAAATTACTGCCTCAAAATAAATAGGGTCGTATAGACTTAACGACAACAGAATTTATTTTAATGCAAGTTTTGCGAGCATTTTTTACAACCTACTACAGTCGAGCTTGAATTTATAAATATTTTATTGGATTTATAAATATTTTTGCAGCACTTCGATGGTGTAGGTACTAGGTAGACTGTAGAGTGTAGACTCATCGAGGGCGGAATTATCAATTTTCTCACGCTAAGCAATCCATACTATCCATACTTAATATTATAAATGCGAAAGTGTGTCTGTCTGTCTGTCGCTCTGTCTGTCTGTTACCTCTTCACACCCAAACCGCTGGACCGATTTTGCTGAAATTTGGAATGTAGATACTTTGAGTCCCGGGAAAGGACACAGGAAACTTTTTGTCCCGGAAAAATGTACGGTTCCCGTGCGATAAATGAATTTTGGCGCAACGGAGTTGCGGGCGTCATCTAGTGGCTAATAAAAACGGCTCACAAAACGTACTTAAAAATTATGTAAACATCAAATTGACGCTGAATCTATATGACATTATTTTGGAACAGGATTCTTTATGTAAGAAACTTTATTAGTTATTTCTTCTCTACGAAGACCGGAAATAAATCTTAAAGGCAATGCGTGGCAATGCTAGCTCGGCTGGTAAGGGAATGATAGATAGTCCGGTGAGTTTCAAAAATAGGGTCTCAAACGCTTTCGTTGCGGATCCCTAAAACCAAAGCACCGTTCTAGAACAATCACGAGCATCAGAAATGCGTCATGTTATGTAAAAACGTACGTTCTAACTAATTACAATATTTTATATTCCTACTAATGAGAATTCAGCAATTCAGATATTTGTGGTAATTAGGAGAACATTATCTTACTAAACCTACTTATTACGTAACATTGTTACACAAAATATTAATTTATTCTGCACGTCTTAGGTAAGGTACTAATTATAATAAGTATGTATATTCTGTGGTCTTAGTGTCATCTATACTGTACTCGGCGAAACATGGCGGTAGCGGTCGATGACTCCCTGTCAAAAACTTGTCATTTTCTATACAAAGCTGCATTTTTTTTTGACAACATCTGACACTTCATTTTCAATCGCGGCTTATAATATCTTTGGTTTACTTATATAGAAAATCACAAGTTTTTACAGGGAGTCAATGACCGCTACCGCCATGTTTCGCCGACGCGGGAGCCGTACATTTTTCGCGGCGCCCTACTCTAAATAGTTATTAGAAAAAGATACACGAACCTTTAATGATTATAGTTAGATTTAGACGGTAATTGGTATATATTTAATCATCTAACTGCTTTACGACTTTTCGGATTAAATAACGGAGGATCGACTCACTGCTCCCCTTCTTGCCTTTCCAGTTTCCACGGCGCAATAGGGTGCCGGCCGCGCCGCGGCGCACACTTTGGGAACCCCTGGCATAGCTATTTTAGCGTTGTTCGTGGCGGCCGAAATGGAAGATCTTCCGACCGAGAGAGATAGCATGCTCGGTCAGGCCGAAGCCCACGTGATACATTTCAGCTGTCGTATATATACCGACGCGCTTAGAAAACTTCGATAGCGCGATGCAGGAATGTTAGGCGAATTGTGGGTCGCGGCCACACTAATATACAGTTCATACCACAGACATAGATTAAGATAGATACTGCATGTGCATGCACTTCGCGTGCTATAGGGACCGTGCACAGCGATGACACTGAAACTAGTGATGAGAAGCCGAAACTTATGCGAAAATTTTATTGTCAAGCTCTAGTCAAGCTACGGAAAATTATAGGATTTCTTGAGAAATTTGAGTATTTTCAAGAATTGAAATGCATTGAACAGTATTCCCGGATGTTCTAATACACATATAAGAAAAATAAAGATAAATCGAAGTATGTAAAATTTGACTATTTTCCTACATCATTGATTTTCCTGCCAAAAGTATTGACATGCCATGGCTTATTGAAAAACGAAAGAAACGGATAAAAGCCGGTAAAAACATACGTAAGTATTTAATAAAAACCGGCCAAGTGCGAGTCGGACTCGCCCATGAAGGGTTCCGCAGCAGCAATAAGGTTTATTTCTATAAAATTAAAAGGTTTTTTATTTATTTTTATATTTTAGTTGATTTAATGAAAGTTAAATTAAGGTATACCATTTATGACGTATAAAAAAACTACTTATTAGATCTCGTTCAAAACAATTTTCGTTGGTAGTTTTTATAATAATGTAAATCATATATTTTTTTTTAGAATTATCATGCCCCTACTTTAGACGTTAGAGGGGGGGGGGGGGGGACACACATTTTACCACTTTGGAAGAGTCTCTCTCGCAAACTATTCAGATAAGAAAAAAATGATATTAAAAACCTCAATATGATTTTTGGAGACCTATTCATAGATACCCTATACGCATAGGTTAGACGAAAAAAATTTTTTTTTGTTTCAGTTGTACCTATGGGGACCCCTAAAATTTTTAATAATTTTTCCATTTTTGTATATTGTTATGTTGTTTATATTATGTTTACAGACTACATCTACTTACCAAGTTTCAATAGTATAGCTCTTATAGTTTCGGAGAAAAGTGGCTGTGACATACGGACGGACAGACAGACAGACGTACAGACAGACAGACAGACAGACAGACAGACAGACATGACGAATCTACAGGGTGTAACAAAAACTAGTGATAATACTTTAGGATGTGTACGTGTTCCCTGTAGAGAGTTCACTGTGAAAGTAGCAGCGCTGAAAGACCAAAAAATTTTTTCACTTTTGTATGGGGAAACTCGTGACGCTCGGGCCCTGGCCCATATAAAAGTGAAAAAAAAATTTGGTCTTTCAGCGCTGCTACTTTCACAGTGAACTCTCTACAAGGAATACGTACACACCCTAAAGTATTATCACTTGTTTTTGTTACACCCTGTATAAGGGTTCCGTTTTTTGCCATTTTGGCTACGGAACCCTAAAAAGTTCCATGAATGCTATGTGTAGACTCGTAAAAACACTGAATTTTGTAGATTATAACCATAAATTCATTTTTGATGAACACAATATGAACATAACCTATATTAAACGTTGCTTCTTTCAGTAAACATCCAAACTGGCTTCCATCTAAATTGATATACATACCTCACCGCACCGCTCATTTAATTGGCATAAAGTTGCATTAAAAGTAATCTTGGATCCCACCGTAAAATCCTGCATGAATCGTTTTTTCGATCAAATATATTTTAAAATAATCTTTAGAACGTATAGAATTGATTAATGTTGGGTTGCCTTGTCAAAAGTGGCCGCAAGTACCCCTAATTAAGTTCAATGTTCATGAGATAAATGCATAAATTTGCATGTATCTTTTTTTCAATAAGTTTTACATCATTTGAAAGAAAATGACGAGACAAAATAAGGTATAAATGGTTGCCAGCTCTAAGTCGGCCGCAACCTAGGGTTGCCAGCCCGTAAACAAACATAGTACTTCATCAAAATTGAAGCATCGATTTTTTAAATAATTTTGATACAGAATTAAAGTTTTATGCATTTTAAGTATCCATGGTTGCCAGTTGCACGATAGCCGCAAACTGGGGTTGCCATCACTTTTGTATACGACATCGCGTGAGGTTAGGAAGCGCAAGAGAAAAGAAGCAGGCATTGTTACGTGCGATAAATGAGGATATTGCATAGCAGCTGCGACACTGATAGCCTAGTCAACAAATATTTGTGGATGGAAAATTCCAAAACAGAATTTGAGCGAAAAGTTCCTTTATACTTCCAATTTTTTTGTGTTAAACGAGTATCCATACTTACTTATACTATAATATTATAAAAGCGAAAGTGTGTCTGACTATCTGTTGCTTCTTCAAGCCCAAACCATTGAACTGATTTTGCTGAAGTTACAACTTTCAAGGAACCAGCTGACAAACTTTCCACTGAGATACAGCAAGCTGATATTAATTTTCGTTCATATTCATATGAACGATCACCAGGTAAATTTTTAACTGAGAGGAAATCATTGAAAAAAAAATTTTTTTTATGTTCAAGGACCCAGCTGACGTATAGTCCACCGTGTTATGGTCAGCTGACTATGTTTTTCTTTCAAAATACAACATTAACTATACTCTGATGAATTTTCAAATGAAAGGAAATGACTGATTTTTTTTTATTTCTTCATCTTTGGGAGGCTGCCACTGCCCAACCCACCCACGGAGTCGCAGCTGATGCTCGTTAGTATTCATAGAATAAGTCCCTTATGCATTTTACAAAGTTTCGCCCGGGAGGAAATCATTGACCAAAAATTTACCTGGCTCCCGGGCCATATTTTATTGCAATATTTATCAAGTTTTTACTTTCTATGCTGATGGATGCTACTAATTACTTTTTCAGATATTTTCTTAGTTAACTAGATAAGCTTTACTACATTTTTATTTACACTTTCGATCTTTTTTTACGGGTTTCAGAAACGAATGCATACTTATTATTAGAAATGCGAAAGTGTGTATGTCTGTTAGCACTTCACGCCCAAACCGCTGAACCAATTTTGCTGAAATTTGGTATGGGTTTACTTTGAGCCCCGGAAAAGGACATAGGATACATTAGTGGAAACTTCTAATTGGCATATCGCTGTGTATCGTGTAAGTATCTCACTGTTGTCTTAAAATGCTGTAAGTTTTCCTAAGAAAATAAAATAAATAAAATAAAATACTTTTATCCCGGTAAAATGTACGGTTCTCGCGCGATAAATAATTTTTGGCGCAACTGAGTTGCAGGCGTCATCTAGTCTTTTACTTTAAATCATTTTATAGTCTAAAACATAAAAAAAAATCACTTATAAACTAGCCGGGGTCAAAGAGAATGCGAAGCCAAAGTCACTCACAAGTCACAAGTTACTTCTTTCGAATTACGACGCCCTCTATAGTTTCTGCACGGTCTCTATATCGCGTGACCCCAAGGTCAAATCCAAACTTCTGCCATAAAAAAATCTTGGGCTCTCTTTCCACCTCTTTCTTCTTCCTGCTTTTATAAATTCCATAAAATCATAATTGACAACGTATGACAGAAAAAAAGAAACTCAAACGAATCAGGCATTTCTATTTATTTACTTGCAATTTTATTTCTTACACCTTTTTGATTTGGTTTTAATACAATGCCGGGAAATATAGAACAGAAGACAACAGACCCAGAGGCAGAACTGAGCAACGTCCAGAGAATCGTAAGTTTGAGAATAAAAGTCAACTAAAACCCACGGACTAAAACCCTTGAACATTTCGTAAGTCGAGAAATTTAAACAAAATCTTTTCTGCAGTTTCAAAGTGAAGGTCGAGCTACAAATGATACTCTTACTATATTACATTTAAAAATAGTTAAGGAAGTTAGTACCTATTCCAATTCCATGCGGGCAGGCTGCGGTACTTGGGTACTTGTTACTTGTACTCCCCCACAACCCCTAGGTTACGAGTACCAATACTGGAGCTACACTGATACCAGTCGACAGCGGTAACCATACTGTTTGATTTGGTCTCAAGGCTGTTCCTCGTTGGGTCTTGTGATCTTCCGTGACAAAAAAATAGAGAGATGATTTTAAATTGAATTAGAATTTACTGCTCTAGTTTCAAAATTTGGCGCCATTATGCAGCGTGGAGAAGCGAGCAGGCGACATCCCTCAGCTCGCCTCGCAGGAGAAGCAGCTCAGCATCCTCGCTTCCGAGTTGAAAGATACACTGCTATGTATAAACGTAAGTCTACGTAGCTGTAGGCCTACTACGAAACTGTTTTGAGACTCAAACAATCGGACGAGAATGCTGCGTCCTGCTCTAACGACGTCATTTCACGTTTGTTAGAGCAGGACGCGGTATTCTTGTACGAGTGTTTGAGTCTCAAAATAGTTTCGTGGTACGGCCCCGTGGTATGTATTTCGAATTTTAGTAACTTTGGTATTTTTTACTGCTTTTAGTAAGAGGTTATAATTATAGCTCCCGGCCACCGCCTGCTGACAATAAATCAATAACGTTTACATAACCAGACCAAAAAAAAACATAGGTCTGCTATCTGCCTATAAATCGAATATCTCGATGGAAAATTTCTAGAATTTAGATGTTTGCCTCTCTATATTTCAAGCTTTGGTAGTCATAGTCTAAAGTTTGGACTTGCTTACTGCCTAAGTCCAGTGCCAGTTTCAGAACTATTAGCGCCCTGGGCGAGATTTCTTCGGCGCCCAAGATTCTGGTAGAGCTAAAAATGGGGTGCCCGATAATTTCTGCCTTCGGCGCCCCTTTTTATCGGGCACCCTGGGTTGTCGCCTAGCGTCCCCTCACTTAAAGATTTCCTAGTGATTTCCTAATTATTACAGCTGGCAAAGAAAGGTATGCACGCCCTCCGCGACTTCACCGTGAAGGGGGGCATGAAGAAATCTATCTTCGACTTCGAGAAGTTGAACGGGCAACTTCGCGACGAGAGCACACAGCGATCGGAGCTGGACTGTCTCAACTACCTCGCGCAGAAGCACCTCGTCGAACTCATGAAGCAGG
The DNA here is from genome assembly GCA_905333045.1 of Lysandra bellargus. Taxonomy (NCBI): domain Eukaryota; kingdom Metazoa; phylum Arthropoda; class Insecta; order Lepidoptera; family Lycaenidae; genus Lysandra; species Lysandra bellargus. The sequence goes on from HG995358.1 coordinate 7,333,828, forward strand.
TCCCTACGGAGGCTGATGTGAGTCTTCTTGATAAGTTGAAGTGTTATACAAATTATACAATATATTATATACCTCTTACAGTTAATAAAGATGCAGTCATGCAGAGTATAACTGTACAAGGTCTGCCAGTCAGTCTGGCATATTGGAAAAGTCATTTGATAGGCAATAGACGACGGAATCGAAAAAGTGACGAAACATCAAGCATGGGCCATGGGCCATGGCCAATCGCCAGGGCCGGATTTATATTTTTTATGGGTATAGACTCACTTAAATTTTGCCGCCCCTATGTACGAACTCTGCCACCATCCTAATTCCTAAGACGCTGCCGCCCGCCCCTAGCACGCCATAGGACGCTACCGGCCGTAGGCCGTGGCCTAACTGCCTACACATAAATCTAGAGCTGTGCGTCGCACAAATTTTTCTAAAAGTTTTAGTGAAAGTTAAATTACTGGAAGTCCAGATTTCCGAGTAGAGTTGTTCGAATAAGCCCTACCCCGTTTTCAGGAGTTGGAGATGATAGAAAACGCCAACACTCGCCTCCGCAGGATGGAGAATAAGCTGGACTTGGCCACGAAGAGATTTTGCCTCGTCAATACAGATAACAAGAAAATGAGAGATGAAATCAACATACTTTTAGTCGAAAGGTATTTCAAAATGTTGCCAGGCACAGAAATAAGATGTAGATTGCCAGGTAAACTTTTCTTAGAAGCATTGACTTGGCACAATTTTCCGATAGTTCGTTACTACGTTCAATGATATGCATTCATCCCTAGCCGTATAAAATATAGAGGGTAGTAACTTGTGAATGTCTGTTTTAACTTTTAAATGAACTATCCGAGAAACTTAAATCTTTCAGGGAGATATTGGACCTACGTAATTTAGATGGCCTATGTCTAGTCAATCGTGATTTGTCAGATGAGCTTGACATACCCCAACCAAATTAGGTAGGGTAGGTCTTCAGCCTATGAACCGACTTCTCGCACAGTTGCTGAGCCGGGGCGACGCTGGGCGACCGCGCCATGGGCCCCACATAAAAAGGGGCGCTAAAGGCAAACAAAAGGGGTGCCAATTTTTTTAGCACATCCGGCACCCTGGACGCTGAAAAAAAATCTCGCCCAGGGGGTTGGTAGTGCTGAAACCGGCTCTGCTTATAGTATTATTATGCGTAGTCTTAGCAACACCATACTCAATGTAGTGAAACCATTATTTAGCTTAACACCTGTTACGTGTATTTACCTGCATTTCACAAATAAATGATATTCTATTCTATTCTATTCTATTCTATTCTATTCTATTCTATTCTATTCTATTCTATTCTATTCTATTCTATTCTATTCTATTCTATTCTATTCTATTCTATTCTATTCTATTCTATTCTATTCTATTCTATTCTATTCTATTCTATTCTATTCTATTCTATTCTATTCTATTCTATTCTATTATTCTATTCTATTCTATTCTATTCTATTCTATTCTATTCTATTCTATTCTATTCTATTCTATTCTATTCTATTCTATTCTATTCTATTCTATTCTATTCTATTCTATTCTATTCTATTCTATTCTATTCTATTCTATTCTATTCTATTCTATTCTATTCTATTCTATTCTATTCTATTCTATTCTATTCTATTCTATTCTATTCTATTCTATTCTATTCAAAGCTTTATTCCCTAGAAACAATTTTAACATACAATGGAATCGCACAATTGGCAAACTCGTGAAGGGCAAGGAATATCTTATGGACATCTTGGAGATAGCTTCAAACGCTTTCAACGACCGGGACGAGTGCTGCAAGAAGCTGGAAGCTCTGAAGTGGAAGGGACTGTTCCAGATGAATAGAGATATTATGGTAAATCTGTAAAGTAGTCCGTTCTATTTAAATGAGGAGACTGAGCACATAATTTCATAAAAATTAAATATTTTATATGAAGTTTTGTATCTTGTTGTGTTGGTTAGTTCGCCGTTCGGTCCATAGTCCATTGAATTTTTAAAAACGTCGACGAACCCGGGTGTAGTCAAATTGTATTCAATATAATTACGACACCTAATTGCAAATCATTAAGAGCCCGGGTTACCCTCGAAATTCTCATACATACGTAATACCAAAATCATTTTGTCATACGAAAATATTTAACATGTTTGAGTTATTTTTCAGCTTAAAATAGTAATTACCTAGGTTCCTGAACAAAAATTAACTTCAAAATATTTAAACACTAAAAAATAGAGTAAAACTCTAAAAAATATATAAATAAATAGTAAATTTACTACAAAATATTTAAATACTAAAAAATATTTTTTTGAGTTGAAATATTTTGTAGTAAATTTAATATTTATGTATATATTTTTTAGTGTTTTACTCTATTTTTTAGTGTTTAAATATTTAGAAGTAAATTTAGTAAAAGAAAATTATACACAAAAAAATTTTTTTTAGTGTTTAAATATTTTGAAGTTAATTTTTGTACAGGAACCTAGGTAATTACTATTTTAAGCTGAAAAATAACTCAAACATGTTAAATATTTTCGTATGAGAAAATGATTTTGGTATTACGTATGTATGAGAATTTCGAGGGTAACCCGGGCTCTTAACGTTATCATGTCAAAACCTATACGTTTTTTATATCTAACTTATCGAATGCGATTTGACTATGTACCCTTATTGTCTATTGACTATTTCATTGCTTTATGCAGTAAAGTCCCAACTTAAACGCCCTCATTCTTTGTCAATCATGATCGTATATGAGTTGTTGTGTAATTTTGATTTTGAACTGTTGATTGTAGGAGATGCAGTCATGCGAGAGTGAGCTGAACCACCTCGCCAAGCTGGAGGAGTTCCTTCGTGTCAAGGGTTCCAGGAGGGTCTGTGAGGCGGACGAGAGAGAGGAGATAAGAATACAAGAGGAGATACAGCGTTGCGAACAGGAGATTAAGAGGCACGATGCGCTGCTTGGAGAGATTTTTGTAAGGCCTTTTTTGTAACTAACGGTCGCACTCAGAGACGAGTAATGATTATTAAACTTTAATTTAATGAAGAGTTTGACAGATAATGTATTGATTACACGTTTTAGGTATGTGCAAATTTAGTCTATTAATAACTTTAATTATAAATTTGAAACGCAACTATTTTTGTCATGGTAGGCCTACACAGGATCCGAGAGGATATCGGCCATCATAAACGGAACCAAGGCCGCTGAAATTGAAAACTTCTCCATCTTCGTGCTACTTTGCGATGTTTGTCAAGAGTCTATCTTGATGCAAAGAGAACTGGCGAAGCTGCGACAAACAATATGTAAGGAATCTAATTATTGTATTTAAAGCACGGAGATTTCAGATTGGGTACAACTTTTTCAGTAAGTACCTACCATCGAAGAAATTGATTCATGGACAGGTGACAGATCTACGTATTTTGGTCGCGTTTTGTCAAAACTCAAACCCAGCTGTCAGAATATGACGACTTACATTCATCATCATCATCATATCAGCCTATATTCGTCCACTGCTGGCCATAGGTCTCGCTCATGATGACCTATCTCCTGCTACTCTTATCCAACTTACATTATGTTGGCATAATTCGACCAAAATTCGTAGCTCCGTAAACTGCACAAGGATCTATTAGACGGTAGGTTTTGCTGTCAGTTTTACCACAGTCATGACTGTGACTGATGGATAACCTAACGTGTACCTAAGAGCGTGACTGACGGTTGCATGAAGCTGATTGATGCAAATCTGGATATTTTGATTTTTGCTTCATGCAACTATCAATCACGAATTTTGAGTGAGTTTTGTCACATCTGACAAAATTGGAAAAAAATTAGAAATACCTTTAAAAATTTGGGCTTTGACTGACATAAAACTGAAGAGAATTGAGTGACCGTCTAATATCATTCGTCAGTCCATCAGTCACCATCAGTCAAACATAATTCGTGACTGACGGAATTGACTGACGCTTGCATACCCGTGTAATGGATGCCTATGAATCAATTTCTACGATGGTACATACTTAGCTAAGGTAAAAAAGTATGTAGGTTAGAAGTGTTTATCGTCACCAACGCCATGATTTAAAGGACTCTGTTCTACTTAGATAAGATGATAAGTTTATCTCTAAACATTACTAACCTACCTCAACTTGCCCCACGGTTTGTTATTTTCGTCACTTTTATCCGGTTGCTACGGTTAATAGACGGGGGCTTATCTATTCAAAAGCTATTATGATTGGATACCGTCTATATTATAATATTATCTAGCGATATCTAAAAGTTGACCAAATACAAACGCTAGATAGAAATGCATAACAAAAATACTTACATCATAAATTTTTAATATTCCACATTTTGTACTATCAGAGAAGTTGATTCCTAGACCCTAGGGCCTAGGCAGACCCATCATGTCATATTTTGGTGTGAATAAATGGTTTTGATTTTGATTTGATTTGATCATGTCAATTTGATGTTAATTATTGTGATCTGTAGGCAGGGTTTGACGTAACGCGACCAAACTATTCCCCATCTGCCTAGAAATCAACTTCTCTGATAATAGACACATAAAACATTTTGTATATTCCAAGTGGACCAAAGAAATAGGAATGAAAAGAAAAAAGAAGACGAAGAAAATCGATTAGCAGAACTTTCTTCGACTCTGGAGAAGAAACGACAAGTTACAAACAGTTTGCGAGAAACGACCGAGACGGCAGAAAACTTGTTGCTCAGAGTTCTACGAGGAATAGACGACTTGCTCAGGTTACTTTTTAGGGTTCCGTACCCAAAGGGTAAAAACGGGACCCTATATTACTGACACTTCGATATCTATCCGTCTGTCTGTCGGTCTCCAGGCTGTATCTCAAGAACCGCTATAGCTAGACTTCTGAAAAATTCACATATTGTGTATTATCTGTTGCCTCTATAACAACAAATACTAAAAACAAAATAAAAAAAATATATAAGGGGGGCTCCCATGCAAAAAAACTGGTGTCCTACCGAAGGTCTATTTTTGGCCGAAGCTTCGGTAGGACACTAAAAAAAACACAAATATTTGCCTATTTTTGCTCTATAATGGTACGGATAACGGAACCCTTCGTACGCAAATCTAACTCGCACTTGGCAGACCTTTAAGCTAATTTCAGGTTAGTTGGTAAAACTATAGTACCTAACTATCTATAGTAGGTAGTCTTTTTTATAGTAGGTAAAGTTGATTTTCTTACGTTGAGTGGTGGGTAAAAAGTCGCACTTAGTACCTAGAAATAAACTTTGCCCCATTTTAATAAAGCTCATGAGTTTCATATGCCTACCTATCATTTTGGAAATCGTGGTGATCCGCCCTGCCATGGGTGCCATGGCCTATGGCCCATTTGTCCAACTTGGAAAAGGCATCCGAAACATACTCCAATAAAATAATATAATCTAAATTCTAAGTAATAAATAAAATTCTCGTGTCATACCTCACAACTCACAGGGTTTGTGTGCGAACTGCGAACTTCTCCAGAAAACGGCTCAACCGATTTTAATTAAATTCTGTATGGCCCATTCGGTAGGCCTTAGAATAGGTTTTTATTTACTTTATATTTATTATATTGATACTAGAAATAATTATTTATATGACAAAACAATGTTTGCTGGGTCAGCTAGTAATTAGTATAGATGTAAGAAATTATTCACTTCACTACAGACAAGCAAGATGTGATGCGAGCCCGTTGATGTCGCTTCTTGGGAACCACAAAGAAGTCAACAAGTGGAACGTCAAGAAGTTCCTGCCGATTTTGGAAACTGAAATTCAAAGTCTTATCGAAATAGTTTACGGTGCGGTCAAAGTGAGTTAAGTTTCAACTACTACAGAACCGCCATAGCACTAAGTAGTTTCGTTCCTTTCGTCTGTCTGTCGACAAGATAAATTATTGTAAATAATTATTTTTCTGGCACACCGTTACTATAAGTTTTCCTTCGCTATTCTTTCGTCTATGGTTCAATCAAGATAAATCAAGGACCGTTCAAGTTGTTTTCCTTTGCAAGTTTATATATAATTTTCCTGTGCAGCCACCAGCGCCTACGCCAAAGGGACGGAGGGCCACCGCGCAGCCTCCGGCGAAACTGGTGGCAGATCCCCAAGTGGAGGTCCTCATACCGAACAAGATTAATAGCCTTGTACCTTATCAGCCCTGTGCCTAGTTAGTTTTATGTTTTTATTTTCATTTCCCTAAGTACTTTGTTTTTTTTTTCGTAGTTTGGTAAAAGCTATAGCGTAAAACCAAACAGTTTCATCGAACATTAACAAAATTTAATTTATTTACTTACCTATGTCAATTATTACTCGTCAATTACAATATTTATTTCAGTTGCGTTGAGGACTACATAACGCATTTAGTGTTTGAGACACCTGCGGTGCCTGCTGATGATGAATACGTTCAGAAAATATTCCATCTGGAAGACGTCAATACAAAATTCGGCATATACACGCTAACTGTGCCAGAGTGAGTTGCTTACACGAGCCCACTTCCCACTTTGCACCAGTCTGTGCCTAATACATAATATCATGTTATTTTTCTCGTTCTTCGTCGGTAGGAATTTATGAAAGAGAACGTACTATGTTTTTTAAATAAAATATTAGTGTCCGACCGAAACTGATTTTTCAGCCGAAACCGAAACCGAACTTCCGGCCTTACTCTCAGTTTCGGCCGAAACCGAAACCGAAACCGAAACTTGGTAAAACATTTAAAATTACGATTATTTACTAAAATTAACTGATTTTTGACATAAATTACAAGTTTTTAAAAGTACTTACCACATTGATTTTTTTATTATTTTTTGCGACATTTCTTAAAATAAATATTATTAATATTAGACTCGAATATGTTCTCTAGAAACTTTTTTGTACTACATTCCGTTTTTTATACGATTCCAAGTAGGTGCGATTTCACCAAAGAAATTGAGCGCGCTTAGCGCACACTAAACCGGATCTAAACGTATAAACACGTTTATAACACGTCTTAATTGCGTTTCACCAATATAAGCTAAACGCGTTCACAGAAAATCCAATTTTCATCTTCTGAACGCCCAATATTCAAGTTTTAACTTCATAAAACACATTTTAGCCCAGTCAGTGAAGCGTCATTGACTGATCGAAAAACATAGACGAAAAAATTGTTAAGATGACAGTTTTCACAGATGCGTTTGGTTAGCTTATTTATCGTTTCATGCTATTTTGTTAAAAAAACAACGTGACAAGGCTCCAAGATGATAAAACATATAAAAATCATCGCGTGACGTGACGTAACGCGAATTTAAATTTATTAATCGTGATTAAGAGAAGATTATGAAATCCATTTGAAACAAAACGAGATTCACATCCCCGTAGGAACGCGTTTAACCCATCAAGCCCCATAAGCACACCCGTGAGCGAGACACAATTGAAGAACAATAGATCGATCGAAGGATTAATGAGAACTAACTTTTATAAAACGATTAGTGAAGTTGTGTGATTGGTGAAATCCTCCCTTGGATATTAACGACGTACAACTGAAAACGCAATCAATTGAAATTACTAAGCAAACTTGCAGTTGGCATCACATTTTTTTTTGCTCCAGAAGACATTTTGCCACTACTGAAGGCCGCAAGAGTGAAGATTACGGGGAAGTGAGCTTGATAAGATTCTAGCAGGGTAGGAACTAGGAACGGTCAAAGAGATTGCGTGTCCATAGTTAAAAGTTAATTATAAATTTTACATATTTAAATAAAACGCGTGGTAAAAGGAAAAGAATGAGGCGAGATGATTTATTAGATAAATCTCACAAGATATAATATCCTAATTTGTCCTATAAACTCACAGTCAAACAAAATTCTTAAGTAAATAAAGTTCATACACAATATAATCAATTTATCATAGCATTTACTAAATCGTTTGTTTGTTTGTTTGGCAAATATTGTTAAAATAGCACGCAATTTGCCAACAGTTAGGTATGTTTTAATTAAATAAGCCTGCGTTTGTCGTAGAAATAAAATTCAATAATATAATTTCGACAACAATAACTTTAGACAATTGAATAAAAAATGAAAATAAAATGAAGTGCTAATTTTTGATTTGGGACTAATCTGGAAAACACAATCTGAAAACACGGTTAATAATTCAAGAAAATTAGCTGAAAATTTGTCAAAATTAAAGTACAACTTTTATCTATCAGGATATGTCGGTTAAAGAGTAAAGTAAAATTTTATCTACCCTCCCCCTCTCCGGGGTGTGCGTCACCTCTCCGCCGCCCCGCGCCCTCGAATATGTCCCGAAATGTGGTATTTTCCACTTAAATAAGAAACCGTACTCGATACATAAAAGTATGTATGAACGAAATAAACTTTGATAAATTTACTATAAAAAGCCTCTCATATAAACGAAAGCGATATCACTAATACCTAGTTTCAGCGCAATCAGTCACCAAAAAGAATGTTTTTAATACATTTTTTTTATCGTTTAGTTTTTTCAATAATTTCATAATTTACCGCAAAGATGTGTATGACAAAAGTGAAGAATAGTATATTTTCTTTATAAAAAGGTATAATTTATTTTTAAACTCTTTTATTTACTGTTGCTATGCTATTTTTTAAATGTATTTCATGCGACCATTCAGCGAAATATGAGCATTCGTACTCGTTAAACGGTGTTACTTTAAACACCATAGACTTTTTATATGTTTTCCAGTAACATATGGGTATAAAACATCTTGGCGGTAAATTTTGAAATTATTGAAAAAACTAAACGATTAGCAAAAAAATAATAAATTATTAAAAACATTCGTTTTTGGAGACTGATTGCGCTGAAACTATAAGACGTGATATCGCTTTCGTTTATATGAGAGGCTTATATAGTAAAATTTTCAGGGTTTATATCGTTCATACATACTTTTATGTATCGAGTATGGTTTCTTATTTAAGTGGAAAATACCACGTTTCGGGACATATACGAGGGCGCGGGTGGGTGACGCACACCCCTGACGGGTGGGAGGGTAGATAAAATTTAACTTTACTCTATAACCTACATATACTGATAGATAAAAGTTGTACTTTAATTTTGCCAAATTTTCCATACATTTGAATTTCATTGTCTTGAACTATAAATAGATGGTGGCGAACTGAGCCGGGGCCTCGCTGGCAAGCAAGCACGAGTTAACTGCGAAGTTTACCGAACGACGCATGAGTTTCGGCGGGGCCGAAAGTTTCGGCTATGTTTTGGCCGAAACCAAAACTAAGGCCGAAACTAGATTTTTTGGCCGAAGCTGGCCGAAACCGAAACCGAAAGTTCGGTCGGTCACTACAAAATATTATGCTTAGCCTTAGCAATAGGGAAGATACAATACTTTTATTTTTGTGTTTATTTTAAAGAACTCCATGTAGAATAGATCACAAGTCATATTAAATAAATTAAAACACTGGAATTTACTGCAAAAATGCGGTTTAAAATTGTCAATTTAAATTTTGGCGCCAAAACGGATGAATAGTCTGTATGACGATCACTGACGTCACCACTGTTTGACAATAATATACGTCTTAGTCTGTATGACGTCACTAGTCACTACCTACTGTTTGACAATAATAATTATTAGAGATCAACTACGATAATATGGCGCGCCCCTCCAAAATTCAAAACGTTTGAAGTGCGTTGTCAAAACGTTGGAAGTACGTACGTACTACCGCGCAAGACAACGTTGTCTTGCGCGGTAGGCTAGTTATGATTAGTTGACCAACAAATATTGGTAATAAGTGACATTAACTGAAATATTACGTGTACTGTGATTGGTTGAATACTTACTACATACAAACTCTTTCATAAGGATGTGACTACACACATTGAAACAGTCATTTGGAGGGGCGCGCCAAGTTATCGTAGTTGATCTCTACGTAATATGGTAAAATATAGTGACCGACCGAACTTTCGGTTTCGGTTTCGGTTTCGGCTAGTTTCGGCCAGTTTCGGCCAAAAAATCTAGTTTCGGCCTTAGTTTCGGTTTCGGCCAAAATATAGCCGAAACTTTCGGCCCGGCCGAAACTCATGCGTCGTTTGGTAAACTTCGAAATTAACTCGTGCTTGCTTGCCAGCTAGGCCCCGGCTCAGTTCGCCACCATCTATTTAATCGTGTTTTAGATGTCTTCCAGATTAGTTCTAAATCAAAAATTAGCACTTCGTTTTATTTTAACTAAATTGTCAAAACTTATTGTTATCGAAATTATATTATTGAATTTTATTTCTACGACACACGCAAGCTTATTAAATATACAAAACTGTTGGCAAATTACGTGCTATTTTAACAATGTTTCCCAAACAAACGATTTAGTAAATGCTATGATAAATTGATTATATTGTGTATGAACTATTTACTTAAGAATTTTGTTTGACTGTGAGATTATAGGATATATTAGGATATATTATTATCTTGCAAGATTTATGTAGTAAATCATCTCGCCTCACTCTTTTACTTTTACCACGCGTTTTATTTAAATATTTAAAATGATCTTTTAACTATGGACGCGCAATCTCTTAGGATTAAGACCAGGGGTTCCCAATCTTTTTCAGCCTGCGGCGCACTTACAAGTCAATATTTTGTCACGGCGCCCTACTCTACCTAGCTATTACCAAAAGATACATAAGTAAACAACTTTAATGCTTATAGTTAGGTTCAGCAAGTAAATAATAATATACAAATATTTAATCATCTGCATGCTTTGTATAATTCATATTATTATAATTTTATTTTATAATATTTGTGGTTTTGGAAAATGATGGAGGATCACGGCGGCCTTCTTGCCTTTCCACGGTGCACCAGGGCGCCGCGGCGCACAGTTTGGGAACCCCTGATTTAGACCGTTCCTACCCTGCTAGAATCTTATGTAGCCCACTTCCTCTTAAACTTCACTCTTGCAGCCTTTACACCAATCACACGTTAAACTTCGTTTTGTTAAAGTAAGTTCTCAATTAACAATGAACACGTTTATATGACGACGTAAATCTCGTTTTGTTTCAAATAGATTTTACATTTTTCTTTTAATCGCGATTAATGAATCTAAGTTTACGTTGTGTCACGCGATGATTTTTATGTTTCTATCATCTTGGAGCTTTGTCACATTGTTTTATTAACAAAATAGCAAGAAACGAAAAATAACCTAACCAAACGCATCTGTGAAATCTGTCATTCACAATTTTTTCGTCTATATTTTTCGATCTGTCAGACACTACACTCACAGGACCAAATGTATTTTATGAAGTTAAAACTCGAATATTGGGCGTTCAGAAGATAAAAATTGGATTTGCTGTGAACGAGTTTAGCATAAGTTGGTAAAATGCAATTGAGTATTATAAACGTGTTCATACGATTAAGAACCGGTTTAGTGTGCGCTAAGCACGTTGAATTTTTTTGGTGAAGTCGCACCTAATTGGAATCATTTAAAAAAACGGAATATAGTACAAAAAAGTTTCTAGGGAACATATTCGAGTCTAAGATTAATAATATTTATTTTAAGAAATGTTGCAAAAAGTAAAAAATTTAATATGGTACGTTTTCTTTACTTTAAAAAGTTGTAATATATGTTAAAAATCAATAAATTTCGGAAAATAATCGTAATTTTAAATGTTTCACCAAGTTTCGGTTTCGGCTGAAAACCCAGTTTCGGTCGTACACTAGTAAAATAACATATTTTATAACATTGCCGGGCTCAACTAGGTAGTTGCAAAAATATATATTTTATGTATTATTACAAGTACTTACGCATTTATTTCACCAATAATAAATAATATGTATTCTGGGATTTAGTGAACTTTTTCTTTCCAGAAAACGCCATCCATACAAGGGATCAAGAAAAGAATAAAAATAAATAAAATATTATATTGTATTATGTACCGTATCTTTTTATTTAAATGAAGTTTTACAGTTTACATATTATTATAGAACTAGCTATTTGACCGAGCTTTGGTCGGTATTCGATAAAACACGTATAAAATGACATTTTATAAAAATGATTCCTAGCTAGATCGATTTATCGTCCCCGAAACCCCCTATATACTAAATTTCATGAAAATCGTTGGAGCCGATTCCGAGATTCCAAATACCTATAATATGGGCGAGGCCGCCAACTTTTGCTAATTATGCTACTTGACCTATATTCAATTTCATTGAACAAATGCATATTTCTAGTAGAACTTGGCCCAGGAAACCGTATTTCACCCTTATCATCAATGCTCCGTGCTCCGTGATGAACACTTAGTTAATAGGTGCTCATTAAGTGCTCTTTCAATGCACAAAGTACGAATTCAGTGCTCCTCAAAATTTGCGATAAATGCGAATATTGCTAACTTGACGTCAAGCTAGCAGTGTACACAACCAAAAACCTTAATAATGATGATATAGCTCCGTGATGAACACTTAGCTAATAGGTGCTCATTAAGTGCTCTTTCAATTCATAAAAAACGAATTCAGTGCTCCTCAAAATTTGCGATAAATGCGAATACTGCTAACTTGACGTCAAGCTAGCAGTGTACATTACCAAAACCTTAATAATGATTATATAGCTCCGTGATGAATAATTAGCTAATAGGTGCTCATTAAGTGCTCTTTCAATTCATAAAAAACGAATTCAGTGCTCCTCAAAATTTGCGATAAATGCGAATACTGCTAACTTGACGTCAAGCTAGCAGTGTACATTACCAAAACCTTAATAATGATTATATAGCTCCGTGATGAATAATTAGCTAATAGGTGCTCATTAAGTGCTCTTTCAATTCATAAAAAACGAATTCAGTGCTCCTCAAAATTTGCGATAAATGCGAATACTGCTAACTTGAAGTCAAGTGCTAATTAAGTGCTCTTTCAATACCAAATACCAAAAAAGGTTTTGGTAATGTACACTGCTAGCTTGACGTCAAGTTAGCAGTATTCGCATTTATCGCAAATTTTGAGAAGCACTGAATTCGTACTTAGTGCATTGAAAGAGCACTTAATGAGCACTTATTAGCTAAGTATTCATCACGGAGCTATATAATCATTATTAAGGTTTTGGTTATGTACACTGCTAGCTTGACGTCAAGCTAGCAGAATTCGCATTTCGCACTTATCGTAAATTTTGAGGAGCACTGAATTCGTACTTTGTGCGTTGAAAGAGCATTTAATGAGCACTAATTAGCTAAGTATTCATCACGGAGCTATATCATCATTATTAAGGTTTTGGTTATGTACACTGCTAGCTTGACGTCAAGCTAGCAGTATTAGCATTTATAGCGAATTTTGAGGAGCACTAAATTTGCGGTTTTTGCACCAAAATAGCACACAATTAGCACTTAATTAATAACGCAATCCCGAGTGATTTTGCTGACTTCGTCATGCTAGCTTGACATACGTCAAAAAATCTAATAAATGTATTCAAAACATACGTGCAAAATTACGCCTTTCTTAACCTATTTGCTAAGAAATTGCCGAGCGCGTGTTGACGCGGTCACATTATATAAGTACGAAAACTGATCCCATTTTAAAAATTTGTTCCCGCGCATCCCAAGGCATCCCTAATATATTTATTCACATCAACAGATAGCTTATGAAGCTTATAAAATTTACAGTGTTCAGAAATAATTAGAGTAATCCTTATTTTTATGGTATTTTTGTCGTAAGTGTCATCTATTAGTTCCGTGTCTAGCATTAGTGCCTTTCCCTTATTTAAAAATAAATTATATCAGCCAGCGCGAGGCACATTCCATTAATAATCTTAGTGAAACCCGACGAATTTGACGTAATATATTGAAACCGGTCCGTCTCTTTGCAGTCGAAGTCCAGAGCTCGGAACCGGTATTTTTTTAACCAGGTTAAAACCTAACCAGGTTTTTGGATAAGTGTTCGTTCGGAGCGAAATAGAGATGCGAGCAGTATTGCTTCTGAAATTAACCTGGTTAATTTCTCGGGGAAAGTAACCCTCGGAACCGGTTTTTTTAACCAAGTTAAAACGCTCTATAACCAAGTTTTTAGTTATGTGTTCGTTCGGAGCGAAATAGAGATGCGAGCGGAATTGCTCCTGAAATTAACCTGGTTAATTTTTCGCGAAAAGTAACTCTCGGAACCGGTATTGTTTTAACCAGTTTAAAACGCTCTATAACCAGGTTTTTGGATAAGTGTTCTTTAGGAGTGAAATAGAGATGCGAGCGGTATTGCTTCTGAAATTACCTGGTTAATTTCTCGCGGAAAGTAACTAGTGCAGTGATATCTTCTATCCCTTTCTAGTGCACCATCTAATAGCTAATAGGTCATAACTTGTTTATGTGTGGACAATAGGTAATGGTCGTGGTGTGTGTGATTTGGCGGGGCGAACATAACCGCGAACGGTTCTAAACGGTATTTTGAGCAGTGAGCAATTTAATTTTGCTCTTAGAACAAAACCAGAAATAATTTCGGTCCGTTCAGAGCGGAATCGAAATGTAAACGCTCTTTTGAAAATGTATGGCGTTTCTAACGAACAGGATCACGAAGATTAACCAGGTTTCCGAGCCCTGAGTCGAACTACTGGTAGTTATGTCTATTGTGGTTAGACAGTTTTGTCGTAAATGTGCGCGCTCGCATACACTTCAAAGGGAAGCCGACAGTCGTTAGTCAGACTTGTCGCGGGGCGCATTAGACAACTTTGTCTATGTCGAGACGTTTTGTCTCAAATGTGCGCATCTAGTGCGTTTTATTATGCGATAGTCTGTCTTAAGCCAGTCGTGTATCAGGTGTGCGGTAGCCCTTACATGAAACTAGATGACGCTCGCAACTTCGTTGCGCCTAAACTCGTTTATCGCGTGGGAAACGTACATTTTTCCGGGACAAAAAGTATCCTATGTCCTTTCCCGGGACTCAAAGTATCTCCATGCCTTTCAGCAAAATCGGTTCAGCGGCTTAGGCGTGAAGAGGTAACAGACAGACAAACAGACAGACGGACAGACAGACAGACAGACATACTTTCGGATTTATAATATTAGTATGGTATGGAAGTATGGATATGGATTAAGGCCGTCCCCCGAGGAAACGACCTTTCCGCGTTGCCGAGATCGCACCAAAACCCTATTTTAATTTTTTTTACTTATCTTAGTTCAAAATGGATCAAAAAAAATTAAAACGGGGAATATGTAGTTTATGATATTGTTAATCTATTGGCGTGTGTTTCAAATAAAAGTAATTTGTAAATACTAAGGAGATGCTCAATTTATACTTGAATTTTAATAAATTGGCTTTACTTTGGAAGCTGATATCATGAGTATAAATTTAGAGACCGGGTTATATGCAACATAAAAAGCTTGTTATATGCATGCAAATATGCATGAAAATGCTTGAAATATGCATGAAAATTGGCAGAATATGCAAAATTACATGAAAATATGCAAATTCAAATAATAGGTACAGTAACATTGTAGTATGACATTAAAATAATTTAATGTAAACGTAAACAATCAAATATTTTTCTAAATTTTCAGTTGTAAGATTGTGTCTGCGATCATTTACAATATTTTTGTAAATTGAAAAGGTTCGCTCCACATTCGCTGAGGAAACTGGGCAGAGAACTTTATCTTGGGTGCAAATGTTAATAGCACTTACAGTTTCTGGCAAAAGTTCCGCCGTCCCATTAATTTGTAGTTGGCAAGCGCGACATTATTCTTTGTTTCATTTTAATATCGTAACTGTCAAAACAAAAACGCGCACGGCTACTGACTGCATTCGAAATGCAGTAAAAAGTCACACTCACAACAGCTATTACTCATTTGCCCTTAAATGTTTTGTAACTGTTATTGTTATCCCTCGATCGTGGATTCTTAGAAATCTATTGTTATAGCGGTCGAATTTGGCCGCTTGGGAGTTGAAGCATTAAATTTGGTCGCATTTCGGAACGCAGGGTTAGTAAAAAATGTTGTAAATGTACCGATAATATGCATCATAACTAGATGTTAGGTAAAATATGCTATTACGGCTGAGAATGGCTAAGAAATTCAAATGCATATGCAAAAGCGTATAATCCGGTCTCTAAGTATAATAAACAAAAATTGAAAATTTTAAACGTGGAAAGGAATGTTGAGATACTGAATATTATTGCTGTATTTTTATTAAAAGTCTGTAGCTTTCAAATTATGAGTTTATAAGGCTCTAAATACGGTAAATTACGGATCCTCCGTAGGGAAGGCCCTTAACAAATAACGCTTGACAACCCGACCGAGTTATGATTGTCATCGAAAAGCGGCGTTTTCATACATCGAGGTGACCTCAGAACAGGGTGGAGGTGACCCAGACATCTCTAAATTATTATTTTTTCATTAAATCTGATCTGCGATTTCGACGCAACGGTGCAACGGCGGCACCGTTGCGTCGAAATCGCATATCAGATTCGTCATTTGGCTACAAATATATACTAGTAATCTGTGTCACTTGGTCAAAGCCACAACAATTCGTTGCGGCGTTGCATCGCAAAGAACTACATTGCTTTTCTAAGGTTGTTTTTGCGATGCGACGCCGCAACGCAGTGTATACGTAGTATCCCTAAGTAGCAGGGCTTCAAATAACGTTATTTTTTCATAACGTTATTGCTTCAAGGGCATAGATAACGTTATGAAAATTTAACCGATACTAGAAATAACGTTATAAATGTATTTAATAACGGTAAATGTTATAACGTTATATAGGATTTATAACGGTAAATATATGTTCTTCAATAACGTTATAGTCCGTCAAGAAAGTTATGACAGGCGGGAAAATTTTCTAAACGTAATCACGCTTTTAAGGTGTATTTTTTTCTTTGTATTTTCACAGAAAACGCTTATTACATTTTAAATATGAGTGAGATTTGGTGCACCGTGCACGATCGCATACCTGATACCAGAAAATAACGTTATATTTACCGTTATTATTATAACGTTATTTTTTTGTTATGCCATAACGAAAAAATAACGTTATAATAATAACGGTAAATATAACGTTATTTTACTAGATATCGTTAAAAAAATAACGTTATCTGGCTACCATTATGAAAATAACGGTACGTAACGATATTTTTTCTGTTATTCGATAACGTTATGAAGCCCTGCTAAGTAGTCTGTGCGCAGTGTTGTGGTCTGGATAAGTCAATTTTGTTTATTGTCCGACTGTTTTTTTATAATCGTCAATAATATTTTACTGTCACAAAACAATGACATACAAAATTAAAGTTTTTTGGACTACCATGGACCGTCTATTCCGGTTCTCGCCTCTCGGCAGTCGGCAGTCCTACTCGAAAAGAATAGTTCTAAAAAAAAAAGTAAAAAAAAAGTAGAAGTAGAACTGTCAGTTAAAAGTTGAAATCTCGTGTTTGAAATCGGCGTCCGCGGTACATGATCAAATTCTTTCTCGATTTTTCGTTTCTTTTTGCTTATTTCTAAATAATTCACAGGTTTATTTGTGATGTGATAGAGAATTATTCGTATTTTTGCTAAATTCAGTGAAATGTGAACTGGAAGGTCTTAAATTTTAAAAGTTGATGCACGTTCACAAAGTCATTGAAAAGCTAAAAAAACTTCACAGTGTTCTACACTGTGAAGTGATATTTAGTAAAACTTATAGTAATTAGTACCTACATGAAATTATCAGTAATAGTTTATTTAACAAGTTGAGGTAGTGCTCCAATTACCTATCATAAAAAACACAATAACAAGGTAGGTATGCTTCATTTCACAACTATAACAACCTCTTGTTTTTGCTTGCTTTTAACTTTGGTACCTACTTACTTGAAATATTCTTTTCAAACAATCTCAAAAAAATTCTTTGGGTCATTGTGTGGTCATTCAAAATATACATGTTTTAAGGAACTCGTACTGTAGCAGGAGAACCACAGATTTAAGGCAAAATGTTACATTCTGATGACTTTAACTTGGCAGAGGTTGGAGTACTGACGTGAGTTTTATTGTTATTTTATCTACGAATAATAAAAACTAGCTAAGGAAACGTAACTCCCATACCTACTATTACCGTTTTAAGCTTAGTTCCTTTTGAACTATCATGTAACGTCAGCCTGATGCCGCTGAAGGCCACCTAAATATTGCAAATGTATTGAAAATGTGTACCTACTACCTAGGTACACATATTGTGTTTTTTGACGGAGTTATTTTTCCTTCGTTTTTATTATTTGTAATATTTTATCAAGATATCAATGGTGACTGATACTATTTTGTTAATTTGCCGGCTTAACATAAAAGAAATCTTGAAATGCATCACACAATAATATGGTGCATTATATTGTCTGACACCACTCAGTTACGGGTAAAAGGCAATAAATGTCAGAATTGAAAATTTTTAGATTGAATATGTAAATAAATATAAGTTTAATTTTATGATACTTTGATATTGTATTCATGACATTTAAGTGTATGTGTCATACAGTAGCGTTTTCAGTATCTATTGTGTATGTGGCGAATAGAGGCGGTAGCAGTCATTGACCACCTGTCAAAAAACTTGTCATATTGCATCATCTAAACGGATTATAAAACAAAGTCGCTTTTTTCCCTCATGTCCCTTTGTTAAAAACTACACAACGGATTTTGATGATTCTTTCAGTTTTAGATAGCCAATTTATTGAGGAAGGCTATAAGATTATATTCTATCACGTTAAAACTAATAGGAGCAAAGAAATAGAGCAAAATGAGGAAAAAACGGGGAAAATTATTTGAAACTAGCGACCCGCCCCGGCGTCGCACGGGTATAAAATATATAGCCACTGAAAACATGATTAAAATCGATAGCCTATGGATCCTTCACATGGTCTACTTCTTATCTGTGCTAAATAACATAAAAAAAAAGATGGGTTGCATTCCGGGAGTGCCGGCAGAAGTTAAAACTTGATTATTAACGTTGTGCATTATTTTTTTAACCCATTGTTATGAAAATCGATTTAAAAAAAAATAATGAAAAAAACGATTGTTTTAATTAATTAATCGAAACCCTTGTACAATCGATTAAAAAATATCAACAATCGAAAAAAAAAAAACTGCTGTCAGACAGACTGTCAGACACTTCTCGCGACAGTTGTCTTGCAGGTGGAAACGGGGCCTTAATCAGCGCGTCTGCTAAAGAACTCATTTCCCCGACTGTACATTTCTGCTAAACAACTCGTTTCCCCGACTGTAAATTTCTGCTTAGCACAATTTTCCCCGACTGTACATTTCTGCTAAACAACTCATTTGCCCGACTGTACATTTCTGCTAAGCAACTCATTTCCCTGACTGTACATTTCTGCTAAACAACTCATTTCCCCGACTGTACAATTCTGCTAAACAACTAATTTCCCCGACTGTACATTTCTGCTAAACAACTCATTTCTTCGACTGTACATTTCTGCTAAACAACTCATTTCCCCGACTGTACATTTCTGCTAAACAACTCATTTCCCCGCTGTACATTTCTGCTAAACAACTCATTTCCCCGACTGTAAATTTCTCCTTAGCACACGACTGTACATTCTGCTAAACAACTCATTTCCCCGACTGCATATTTCTGCTAAACAACTCATTTCCCTGACTGTACATTTCTGCTTAGCACACGACTGTACATTTCTGCTAAACAACTCATTTCCCCGACTGTACATTTCTGCTTAGCACAATTTTCCACGACTGTACATTTCTGCTAAACAACTCATTTCCCCGACTGTACATTGCTGCTAAACAACTCATTTCCTCGACTGTACATTTCTGCTAAACAACTCATTTCCCCGACTGTACATTTCTGCTAAACAACTCATTTCCCCTGTACATTTCTGCTAAACAACTCATTTCCCCGACTGTAAATTTCTGCTTAGCACACGACTGTACATTCTGCTAAACAACTCATTTCCCCGACTGCATATTTCTGCTAAACAACTCATTTCCCTGACTGTACATTTCTGCTTAGCACACGACTGTACATTTCTGCTAAACAACTCATTTCCCCGACTGTACATTTCTGCTTAGCACAATTTTCCCCGACTGTATATTTCTGCTAAACAACTCATTTCCCCGACTGTACATTTCTGCTTAGCACAATTTTCCCCGACTGTACATTTCTGCTAAACGACTCATTTCCCCGACTGTACATTTCTGCTAAACAACTCATTTCCCCGACTGTACATTTCTGCTAAACAACTCATTTCTCTGACTGTATATTTCTGCTAAACAACTCATTTCCCCGACTGTACATTTCTGCTTAGCACAATTTTCCCCGACTGTACATTTCTGCTTAGCACAATTTTCCCCAACTGTACATTTCTGCTAAACAACTCATTTCCCCGACTGTACATTTCTGCTAAACAACTCATTTCCCCGACTGTACATTTCGTTCGAGTTCGAGTTCGACACAAAACACTACTCTCCAACCGTCTTACGCGTTTTGTATGGTTTTTCGATCAACACGAAAATCTGACGCGAGTTTCACAGTTTTTACCCATCCCACAAAAGTGCTCAAAGCCGCTAAAGAATTTCACTTAAAAATGCTCCAGTAGTTCGCGAGATAAGCCCTTTCAAATAATTTTCCCCGTTTTTTCCACATTCTCCTATTAGTCTTAGCGTGATAAATAATATATATGGGTTCCTTCCTCAATATATATGGGCTATCTAACACTGAAATAATTTTTCAAATCGGACCAGTAGTTCCTGAGATTAGCGCGTTCAAGCTAGCCCTTTCAAATAATTTTCCCCGTTTTTTCCACATTTTCCTCTATTTCTTCGCTCCTATTAGTCTTAGCATGGTAAAATAAAGCCTATAGCCATCCTCGATAAATGGGCTATCTAACACTGAAAGAATCATTAAAATCTATTGCGTAGTTTTAAAGATTAAAGGGAACAAAGGGACATGAGGGAAAAAAAAGCGACTTTGTTTTATAATAAGTATAGAAGACTAACTTGAATGCGCTAATCTCAGGAGCTACTTGTCCGATTTGAAAAATTCTTTCAGTGTTAGATAGCCCATTTATTGAGGAAGGCTATAGGCTATATTTTATCATGCTAAGATTAATAGGAGAATGTGGAAAAAACGGGAAAAATTATTTGAAAGGGCTTATCTCGCGAACTACTGGAGCAATTTTTATGTTATTTGGCAAAGATAAGAAGTAGACCATGTGAAGGATCATAGGCTATCGATTTTAATCATTTTTTCAGTTGCTATATATTTTATACCCGTGCAACGCCGGGGCGGTTCACTAGTTTTCTATATAAACTGCGATTGACAAAGAATTGCAAAATCGAAAATCAATTCTTTCGACTGACACCTGCGCGCAGCCATACCTGCACAGGTGATCTCTCCAGCTGTAGACCATAGCGTTTATGACTTACATAAGGCGATATCGTATTTCGCATACTCAATGTGAACTCAGTATGCAGTATATCACTACAAACTCACAAAAAGTTGGAGATTATTATCATCAAGTTTCCAAGAGGTTTTCTTATGAATCTATAATAATCTCCGCCTTTATAAGAGGTCAATTTTGTTCATAACTTAACTAAATACAGTGCGAGCATCTTTCATATAGCTCCTGGAATAAAAAGGTCAATGACCGCTACCGCCTCGATCCGCCAGGGCACTTTGGAACTGCCCCAGGGCAGGTCGAATGGTTACGAAAGTAGCCAAAGTTTAAATTACTATGTATAAACTACGTATTAAGTAGTAAGTACTAGGTGTAAGTGCTTGGTGGATTCCGGTTTTGTTCGGCTATTTCCGTATCCATTGGACCTGCCCTGCCCCAGAGCAGGTCTAGATGCCGAAAACGCCAATACAAGATTTAAAGTGAATTTATATCTGGAGGAATATCTCGATTTATCCTAAAATAAAATCTTTTAGCATCTTCCTACTGCTTTTTTGAATTTCTAAGTGGAAGGACAGACTATAAGACTCAAATCTACAATACTTGTACCACAGCAGTCAATTCTAATCAAAAATACTGTTTTAGGGGCGATTTTGATGAATATTTCATAAATGGAGTGCCAAGAGTTTCAATATCCGACATAGAAATTGATAATTTTAGTGAGCCCAAGACTGAGCCTTGCAGTCTTATAAATCTTGTGAGTATCATTCTGTTTTTTAATAGAAAACCGGACATAATATATTCAATGTTTTTAATATTAATTTATTGCAAATAATGATTTTAATCCGTCGATCAACAATTCCTGGAAATCTTTTGTTATCGCGGCCCATATGGGCCTTACGGCCTTGATGGGTTAAATTCGTTTATAATACAAAGATGTGATTACCTGTGATCTTAATCAATTTATTCTATTTTATCTATTCGTTGTCAATTTTTTATGTTATCATTTTATTTATACATAATTTTAAATTTACAATTTTAATCTAATTTTTATAGCTAAATCATATTTAAATGTATTGTATTTTGAATGTATTGTTAATGTGATAAGTAATTCTATACTTATTATAAAACAAAGTCGCTTTTTTCCCTCATGTCCCTTTAATCTTTAAAACTACGCAACGGATTTTGATGATTCTTTCAGTGTTAGATAGCCCATTTATCGAGGATGGTTATAGGCTATATTTTATCACGCTAAGACTAATAGGAGCGAAGAAATAGAGGAAAATGTAGAAAAAACGGGGAAATTATTTAAAAGGGCTTACTTGAACGCGCTAATCTCAGGAACTACTGGCCGATTTGAAAAATTCTTTCAGTGTTAGATAGCCTATTTATTGAGGAAGGCTTGAGACTAATAGGAGAATGTGGAAAAAACGGGGAAAATTATTTGAAAGGGCCTATTTCGCGAACTACTGGAGCAATTTTTATGTTATTTGGCACAGATAGGAAGTAGACCACGTGAAGGATCATAGGCTATCGATTTTGATCATTTTTTCAGTGGCTATATATTTTATACCCGTGCGACGCCGGGGAGGGTCGCTAGTGACTAATATAAGTAACAATTTTTTTTTAAATGTTATGTTCGCCTAGCAAACGAATTATTCTGGTTGGAAATGTCGAAAGCAGAAATTATGACTACGCCACTTTGTTTGGACTAGTTAGGAGATAAACATACTAAAAGTCCTGACCCCTCCGAGGTGCGCTGGAGGGGGGGGGGGGGGGGAGAAGGACCCATTTTTTGGTTTTTAGACTAATTTACGAAAACCGTGCTTCGTACGAAATTTTATTGTACTACATAAGAAAAGCTAATAAAATTCTCTACAACTTTGTCCTTTACACTTTGTATCTTTAATAGGTCTTCTAAAATAGGCTACTTGACCTACTTTTTTTTTTCATGCTAATCGCTTCTTAATCATTCATTTTCACAAAAAAGCTAATATTTTAATATTTTACACAGTAGAAACCCATAAAAATGTTTATTGAAAAATACATCTCTTAAATGGCGCCGAAAACACTGTCCGCCATAGTGTGACGTCATACGTTTTGTATTTTAAACTCCCTTTATTGAACATTTTTTTATGTGCTAAATGTACGAGTCTAAAAGTGCCCAGAAATTATAAAAGAATTACATAAGAAATTAGAAATCATTTGTAATGTTGAAAACTTTTGGAGAAAAGTTTTGGCCATTTCATTTCCCGTCTACAATAAATAATAATGTCTATGTGTCTACAATAAATGGACATAATATAATATAAAACTGATGTTTTAAGTGAATTATTCAAGAAAATATATTTTACAAATCTTTCTAGGCTTATTCTTATTATTTATGTACAAATAAACTCCATTAACGAGCGCGATAAATACAATATATTAAATTACTATGAGGATGACGTCACATCCAAATCGGAAGTACCGCAAAAGCGTTTTCGTCAGTACAAAATATCATATTTTCATAAAATCTTATTTTCAAATCGACTTTATTTATCAATCATAAGCTTTTATATGATGATAAGGGTGAAATACGGTTTCCTGGGCCAAGTTCTACTAGAAATATGCATTTGTTCAATGAAATTGAATATAGGTCAAGTAGCCTATTGGTCGATTTTTAAATACACACATCAATACGACCTAAGGATATAAATTGTATTTTCTGAAATATCAGGAATTTTTGAAGACAGTAAACAGATAAATAATAGCTTATTTTATGGTCTTTAACCCTTCTATATGTGCAAAAATATTTGCAAAAGAGTAGTGTATGGAATGTGCAAAAAAAATGGCGCCCGGCCTTACCCCCTTTTTACAAATAATATAATATTTTTACATCCAAACCATATTTTATGTTTTTGTAAAGAATTTTATAATATCTAATAAATTTTCTATCAATCAAGCCATTATAATATAGTATTTAGTCTGATTTAACATTCTTTTTAGAAGTATATATTTTGAAATATATTTTTCTGACTATTTCACATGAAATAAATTAATATTTTGTTATAATCTACACGACAGAATCCAAGAATAGACCCTTGTTTATATAATTTATCGTTACAGCTTGAGATGTTTACAAAAACAGGTCATAAATATCACTCGAAAAAAATGCGTTTCGTATTACCACAAGCAAACTTCGTCATTATGGCTTTACACATAAAGTTCAAAATGGCTGCGGCCGGCAGAATACGACCGTTAACTGTAGACTTTTAACTCTTTGTTTTGGAAATATAAGAAATACTATCGATATAAAATAGTCATGTCGACGTTGTGTAATAATTTCTATAAGCCTTTTACGTAATTAATTTACAATTATATGAAGCAAATTCCGTCCAAAACACTTATAACACACACAACTTTTTTCTCAGCTTTCACAAGTTATTACGATGTATTTCTTGCAAATGGTTATCTAAAACTGCTTATTACTATTAAAGTAAACGATTTTACTACTTACATTCGATAAATCCAATTATTATTTCACACAAATCACACAAAATGACAGAACACACACGAAACAATTCACGATTTTCTAATGACTGAAAAATATTCGTCGACCACAGATTGTATAATATTTTGCATTCAGAATGTGGCAAATGTACCATAGATTATAACTAACCAATCTTCTTCATACAAATGTAGTCTCTAAGTCGACGAAATACGTAACTCGATCGAATGAAAGAGCGCGGCCACATACGGCCGCTTGGGTGTAGACAGAATAGCTGCAGTATAATCTGTGGCGGCCGGATCCGGCCGCTTCGGAATTAATGGGTTAATAAAACATAAAAAAACTTTTCTGGATTTTTTGTCTTTATGAAAAATCATTGATTTTTCAATGGCCGTAGAACTTTCGTCATCATCATCAACCAACAAATCATTACTTCGTTTTATAAAACTGAAAATTTCATTCTAATGAGAAAAAATCTTCAACATTTTTATTGCCAATGGTCAAGTTAATAATTAATCCTAATCTATGGTTAGTGCAGACTATTTTTACCTAAAAATACATTTTTTGAGTCTTTCTGCGGTATGAAGCTCAAAATTATTTGTAATTGCAAGTAATCATTTTTCCTGCTATCTAAGTTACTAAAAAATCTTTTAAATGCCTGCTCTAGTCACAATAGACCGAATTTTTGTCAGAACAGCCTGTAGATCAGTCCAAAACCAGAATAATGTGGTTAAATCAGCCAAAAATTAAGCCGATGCGATCAGTAAAAAGGCTCCAGGAGAGCAACCAGTCTCTAGAAACCGACCAAACCGTGCTGAAGGGTTCCCACTTAGACGGTCCATATGATATCAAAACATTTTGTTTTTCAGCATCCCGATTTGGAAAATGCGGAAGGTTGCTTTTTCATGAGTTTGGGAGATTGGCCATGGTAACACATTATGACACGAATTATGTCTCTCTAGACCCGGCTGACGATAGGAGCACACCACAGAATTATTTAAACACGTGATTGTAGTAAATCCAGATGAAATTCAAGCCAGTATTTCTACCAGCACCAGCATCAGAGACAATTTCTTGTGATACCATGGTCAATCTCCCAAACTCATGAAAAATCAACCTTCCGCATTTTCCAGATCGGGATGCTGGAAAACAAAATGTTTTGATATCACATGGACCGTCTAAGTGGGAACCCTTCAGCACTGTTCGGTCGGTTTCTAGAGACTGGTTGCTCTCCTGGAGCCTTTTTACTGATCGCATCGGCTTAATTTTTGGCTGATTTAACCACATTATTCTGGTTTTGAACTGGTCTACAGGCTGTTCTGGCATAAATTCGGTCTATTGTGACTAGAACAGGCATTTAAAAGATTTTTTAGTAACTTAGATAGCAGGAAAAACGATTACTTGCAATTACAAAGAATTTTGAGCCTCATACCGCAGAAACACTCAAATAATGTATTTTTAGGTGAAAATAGTCTGCACTAACCATAGATTAGGATTCATTATTATTAACTTGACCATTGGCAATAAAAATGTTGAAGATTTTATCTTATTAGAATGAAATTTTCAGTTTTATAAAACGAAGTAATGATTTGTTGGTTGCATACGAAAGTTCTGTGGCCATTGAAAAATCAATGATTTTTCATAAAGACAAAAAATCCAGAAAAGTTTTTTATAAATAAGCTGTTATTTATCTATTTACTGTCTTCAAAAATTCCTGATATTTCAGAAAACACAAATATCCTTAGGTCGTATTGATGTGTGTATTTGAAAATCGACCAATCTTAGAAGCTCATAGCTAGGCAACGATTGGAGATAGATAAAAAGTGTAAAGTACAAAGTTGTAGAGAATTTTATTAGCTTTTCTTATGTAGTACAATAAAATTTCGTACGAAGCACCGTTTTCGTAAATTAGTCTAAAAACCAAAAAATGGGTCCTTCTTCCGGCGCACCTCGGAGGGGTCAGGACTTTTAGTATGTTTATCTCCTAACTAGTCCAAACAAAGTGGCGTAGTCATAATTTCTGCTTTCGACTTTTCCAAGCACACCCCCACTTGGAGCATTCGTTTACTAGGCTATTATGGGTCTTAGAAGCCCGAAATAAATGATTTTTATTATTTATTATAACGATGCTAAACTATAACATTCTTCTATTTTAGATTTCACCAACTGGTCCGCCTCACAGAGATAATTTTTCTGGAGTATATAATTTCAATTTAGAAATAAATGGAGCCTTTACACAAAAGAACAAATATCTGGTATGTGGTTATTATATTTGTTATGCCAATCTTGTTTTTTACCTTTCCTTGTAACAAATATTATATACTTAATAAAAAATAAAATTATTTTTAACAAAAAAATTAAAACCTACTTCCAAGGTAAAAACAATAGTACCTAATATGAACTAAAAAGTTTATATAACTCTTACTCTTTAATAGTGCCTTTTTCAGAATTTGTCTAAATCTCAACTATTTCTGTACATCAGTCTTCATTATTTTGAAGTCGGTAGCAGCAAATTTAATCGCGAGTTCAGTCAATGTCAGAATATCTGAAACTTTTGTGACTGGTACCGACTTCAAAGTTATGAAGACTGTAGTATGTACAGAAATAGTTAATATTTAGACGAATTCTGAAAAAGGCACTATTAAAGAGTAAAGCTTAAAACAAACCTAAGCGTCAGTGACGGGGACGCGGTATGCGATACGGGAGCGTCTGCAACGCGAAACTGGTCGTGCACACCTGCGCGACTACGGTGCGAACCGTCAAACGTTAATATCATGACACAATCTATCAAAACGTATACAAATCAAAAAAATAATAAACTAAAGAGTTGTAGAAAATAATATAAAAAAGGTTATAGAAAAGAAGTCTAGTTAAGTACACTTCAAAACACGCGTCTGACAACTTGACGCGCACGTTTCGCTTGCCGACGCGAACATCCCGCGTCGCGGTCGTGCAGGTGTGCACAGCGCCATAAGATTACATGGGCAGCGTTCACCGCGCGGTGGACGCTACCGCTTCGCAGTCGCTTTGGTCGCGTAGGTTTGTGCAATCCATAATAGTTGCGTGTGTACGGTAAATTATACGGCTATTGCTGAACCAAACATTTCCTTTGGTAGGATTGGTCCTTATGGCCCAAGGATGGATTTAAGATGTGGAGCCACCGCGATTTTTGATGTTAATTTTTTAAATTTTAGCAGCTTCTGCTCTGGAGGAAAATAGAGTCTCAATCTGTATAGAGGCATTAATTATGGTACTATTCCAAGTTCGGTACCATATTTGGATGACTTAAGAATGCTTAATTCACTTTAGGACTCATATTTGCACGATAAAAATGTTAAACAACGTAAAAAGAAGAAGAAGAAGCATTATTTAAACGCGCTAATCTTAGTTTGAGTGAGTAATTACTGGTCCGATTTGAAAAATTCTTTCAGTGTTAGATAGCCCATTTATCAAGGAAGGCTATAGGCTATATTTTATTACGCTAAGGCTAATATAGGCGAAGAAATAGAGGAAAATGTGGAAAAAACGGGGGAAATTATTTGAAAGGGCTTATTTCACGAACTACTGGAGTAATTTTACTGTTATTTGGCACAGATAAACAGTAGGAACGTGAAGGATCATAGGCTATTTATTGTGGACTAATTTGTCTGAAATATCTAAATTACGCGGGCGAAGCAGCGCGGAACGTCTAGTAATATTATAAAGCTGAAGAGTTTATTTGTTTGAACGCGCTAACTCAGGAGCTACTCGTCCGATTTGAAAGAATCTTTCAGTGTTTGATAGCCTATTTATCGAGAAAGGCTATAGCCTATATTTTATCACGTTAAGACCAATAGGAGCAAAGATACAGAGGAAAATGTGAAAATAAAGCTGAAGCTGAAGAAGAGTACCAAAGGAAATCTTTGGTTCAGCAAAAGCCGTATTCCTCGTTTTTAGGGTTCCGTAGCCAAAATGCCAAAAAACGGAACCCTTATAGATTCGTCATGTCTGTCTGTCTGTCTGTCTGTCCGTCTGTCACAGCCACTTTTCTCCGAAACTATAAGAGCTACACTATTGAAACTTGGTAAGTAGATGTATTCTGTAAACCGCAACAAAAATGGAAATATTATTAAAAATTTTAGGGGTCATGATAATTCTAAAAAAAATATATGATGTACATTACTATAAAAACTACCAACGAAAATTGGTTTGAACGAGATCTATCAAGTAGTTTTTTTTTATACGTCATAAATGGTAAACCTTAATTTAACTTTCATTAAATCAACTAAAATATAAAAATTAATCAAAAACCTTTGATTTTATAGAAATAAACCTTATTGCTGCTGCGGAACCCTTCAGTGGCGAGTCCAACTCGCACTTGGCCGGTTTTTTGTCTTGTACGCACACGACTATAAGAGTTATTTAATACTTTTTAGTTCATATTACTATTGTTTTTACCTTGGAAGTCAGTTTTAATTTTTTCGTTAAAAATAATTATTTCACTCTTTTTAGTTATATCTACAAAATCAGGCTTTATGCGTAAATAACCAATACGAATGTTAACTATTGACATTATGTTACTGTAAGCAAAATTGTGGTAATTGCGATTGTCTAAGCGATGCTGCAATTTAAAAACTTTTATCTTTAAAGGTTCAGGAGTTCTGTTCAGTGCCTTTGGACCAAGAGACACCTTCATATAAAAGTTCTCTTATTCGTAACATAACATGTTTAACTTACTAGAAACAACATTTTAACCACTATGAGTGTTTTGATCAATTTCAAGGATTTCCCTCGATTGCTCAAAGACCCCATCATCAGCTCATCACTTTAATAATTGTTATACAAAATTAAGATTATACCCTATACAAAAACACGAGAATTTTGAAAATCGGTCCACAAACAGCGAAATAGTCAACAAAAACATCTGCTTAAATGCAAATTATCATGGAAAGTACCAATAATTGGGCCATAATGTGATGACCCATGGTATAATTATGGTTGTCGTGATGATGATCAATCAAATTGATGTGTTGGCTTGTGCTTTCAGTTGTTTAAACAACGCCGAAATCCCCGAACCTGTACCTATAAGCATTCAAAAGTTCTGTTCGGTACCTGGTGCGAAGTCTTACTTTCTGGTAGCATTTACCTCGAAGGCTTCAGAAAAAATCACTGTGTTTCCATACAAATTTCAAGGAGTTCCCTCGATTCCTCAAGGATCCCATCATCAGATCACCACTTTTGTGAACATGGTACCAAATTCGAGTTAGACCCTTATACTACACAAAAATAATTTTGAAAATCGGAGCACAAGCGGCTGACTAATCGTTGAACATACAAAAAAAATATACATACAGCCGAACGTATTACCTCGGAGCTCCTCCTTTTTGGAAGTCGGTCAAAAAAAACAATCGACTTTCCTCAAAAAACTCTCCACCTAGGGCCTTTTTTTTGCATTGGGGGAATGCGTTTACGAATCCCCGGGGCCTGGGAAGGACCACCGAGGTATGTGGGACTCCCCGGGGCGGACGGAAGACGCACCCGGGACTACCCACTAAAACCCCAACGGTGTTCCTGCTCCTGAAGTTGAGACTACCGAAAACGCGTGATACACGACCGCAGCCCCACCACAACCTAAGGGTCCACCTACCACATATACGACACATGATGATTAATGTGTATGGCCCCTAAATTTGTAGGCTTTTTGTAATATCCCCTTTTCTTTTTAGTACTCACACAAACTCCATAGGATCTATGTTGGCATGAAGGAGAATTTCTCAGTAAATTTCAACTGGAACACAACAAACATACAACAAATATTGTATGTGCGGGCGACTGTTGTGTTCTCTGATGCTGCTCAGGCTGAGAAACGAGTTGAGAGATGCAGCCAACACTTCTATGAACAATCTAACTTGCGTAAGTGTTGTGACAGTACGAACAATATAACACCTCCTGACATGCCCCGTGTATTATATTTCTCAATGTCCTGACAGCAGTTTGGCAAATTTTAATGTTTATTGTATTATGTTAATTTACCCTGATTAAATTATTAAAAAAAAAAGATGTTGTTTTGCCGCACCAAAAATAAATAGTGTTACTGCACCCATTTTTGAAATGCGAGTGTTAGCACTAATTTTAAAATCATAACAGTCCCTATATCATTTTATAATATTACACAAATTTTATTATCCAGTTTCTGCTGTCGTAAATAAAATTTATTTATTTATTTAATATATGTATTTTTTTTTAGAAGAAACTCAAATCACTTCAGAAGCGGAACGAAGGAATGTTCTCCGATCAGCTCGGGCTCCTGGCTCCCCGGGTGTTTACTACTGTGGCAGTCCGCAGACGGTAGACTCGTGGTACTCAGTGGTTGTGGAGTTCCCGGCACCTTCCAGCCATGCCTACACGTTTGTGTGCAAGAGTAGCTGCACTTCTGGCATCAATAGACGAGCCATCAGCATCATATTCACCTTGGAGGATATGGCGTAAGTTACTTCCTACTATTAAGTATTAATTTGGCTTATAATTAACTGATCACCAGAAATAGTAACATTTCACAGAAAATAGTAAACGATCACCAAAATACAGACCACCATTTTAATGTAAAATGATAACGAAAGTTCAACTACCTCTTACATCCTCGTATAAAATTCATGTCCTACCCAACACTAGGGGAAGAATGACGATTTTTATTTTTTAGCCTTTAGGTCTCTTTGGTGGGACGGGGAGGGAGCGGGGCGGGAGCGCGCACGAAGATACGCTAGGTAGTTAGACGTGTCGTTATTGGTAGATCGCGATTAGAGGGTGACACGTTATTGGTAGATATTGTGCACATTCGCCGATCAGTCACTCCATTTCGTCGAGTTATCAAAGTTGTCGGTGCCTATCTTTACATGGACCAAATATGTAATACGTTGTAACGACTTTTTAATGTCTGTCGGGAATTGTTGTTTTACAAATACGCATACGGCATGTCTAACGGCCTGTCCACATCTCCACGTCGCGACGTCGTCAACGTGGAACGGTGCGGTAACGTGGCACGTAATTTTGCACGTCGCGAGAACGTAACATGTCACGTTATAGCACCGTTCCACGTTGACGACGTCGTAACATAGAGATGTGGACAGGCCGTTACGCTTCTATAGAAAAACTAAACTTTGTCATTTTGGTGACGTCATGTTAATAAAAATATGTTTCGCTGTTAGCACTCGAACATGCAAGTTGCAACATAATCTGATAACGCATTGTCGTTTGATCTGTAAGACAGATTTGTCGTTTTAATGTGGTATTAAAAGGCGGTAAAGTAAAGACATATTTTGCAAACCATGTCAGTCGATTTTTGGTCATTTTAAGACCAACTTACGAGGTTGGTGGAACTATAAGCGTCTGTAATAGTTATTCGCTAAATAAGTTGTCATTAACACTATTTAGAGGCAAAAGCTACTTAAGGGTCAGTTCACAATGTATTAAAGCCCGCAGGCGATGCGTCCTATTTTTAAACGAGTCACTGAACTGAACTGAACGAAGTCACTGAATTTACCGTCATTTGTCACCCGCCGTGCTGGACAGTGGACTACCCAATTCTTGATGACTCTTAATATACGTCCCGTCACGTTGCAAATATTGCAAGTTGCAACTAAGGGTGAAGCCAAACGAGCGTAATTTGTGAGTTGTGAGTCGCAGATTTTCGGCTGGCAGAAATTCTGCTGCATTCAGTTTCATACAAAAGTCCTGTTTGATTCACACGAGCGTAATTTTGTGAGTCATGATTTGTATGAAAAGATATTTACGCGACCGAAATTCTGCGACTCACAACTCACAAATTACGCTCGTTTGGCTTCACCCTAACCCTAGCACCAATTTCCAGCGGCAACGTGTACGGTCGTGACAGCGTCGGCGTTCGCGTGTGCTCGTGCCCGCGGCGCGACATGCGTCGCGACGAGAAGGCGGAACCGTCGGCGGGTAAGCGCCGGCTGACTCGCCCCCCGCGCCCGCCCTCGCCCGACAACCCGCCCGCTAAAGTCATCAAGGTGGAGAAGAAAAACGATGAACAAGTCAACTTGCAGGTAAGAGTGTAGTAGCTTACGATTCGTCTGTTTCCTTTAGGGGGTAAGTGTAATACAGTAGTAGTACGTAGTGAGTTGATGGTTAAAGCCGTCAGTCCACCGCAGCGCACGGAGAGACTACGCACGTGCGTCAAGCTTCGCTTTGCAAGAAAATATGTGACTGTGTCCACTGCAACCCACGGACACGCTACGCACAAATTGACGTAGTCAAAGTAATAAATCCGTGCGCCGCGTGGCCGTGCACAGCGTGCGCCGCGGTGGAATAGCGGCTTTACTCCCTTCATGCAAAGAGATTGACGAATGGTTGAAGTGTCCCAGTTTCTTATGATAGTTCTTCTCATCGGGCTAGTTCCCGAACCGGTACTTGGTTGACATGTAAGAACAAGGAGACCTTCTGTAAACATTGGGTTTTTCAGAGTAAAAACAGCCATTTTCATAGAAAGAGTTCATCATTTTGAAGTCGTTTTTCAATCACCGTTTCCTTCGTTTTTAGTTTAGTCTCGTTGGGAAGAAGATTGCAATCTCAGGACTGAACATGATGTATGCCATGACGGAGTTGCTGAGAGACGAGAAACACGCCAATCAAGAGCCCGTAGAAGAGTTGGACAGAGCCCTAAGTAACATTAAACGAGAAATTGACAAGTTAAAATGCTATGAAAGTAACTGAAAAAAAAAAAACGTTCTTGAGTCAACTGCGAGGTCATTGATCTTGTTTTCAGATCTAAACTTCTATGCATAGGTTTACTGCCTATTATGTATATTATTGACATGTTATTAATTTTACCAATTCGAATATAAGTATAATATAGCAAGTTAGCAACCAGTGCGGAATGACAATAATGATAAAATATTATGATTATTGATTACCATTGAAACCAATAGTCAGAAATCACTGAAAAATTTCACCCACCGAGCCTATATTTATCATTGACTTAAGAGGCCGGGCTACCCTCGAAATTCTCATACATACGTAATACCAAAATCATTTTCTCATACGAAAATATTTAACATGTTTGAGTTATTTTTCAGCTTAAAATAGTAATTACCTAGGTTCCTGTACAAAAATTAACTTCAAAATATTTAAACACAAAAAAAAATTTTTTTGTGTAAATTTTTTTACTTTATTTACTACTTACTAAATATTTGAACACTAAAAATAGAGTAAAAAACTAAAAAATATATAAATAAATAGTAAATTTACTACAAAATATTTATACTCTAAAAAATATTTTTTAGTAAGTATTTAAATATTTTGTAGTAAATTTACTATTTATTTATATATTTTTTAGTGTTTTACTCTATTTTTTAGTATTTAAATATTTAGTAGTAAATATAGTAAAAAAAAATTTACACAAAAAATTACCCCCTTACTAATTAATAAACGTTGTATAAGCTTTGAATAGTTATACAGTGTTTTGTTCCTGTCACACAAGTGACATTTTTAATTGGATCGAAAAAGACAAAACACTGTATAACTATTCAAAGCTTATACAGCGTTTATTAGTAAGGGGGTTTGTGTTTAAATATTTTGAAGTTAATTTTTGTTCAGGAACCTAGGTAATTACTATTTTAAGCTGAAAAATAACTCAAACATGTTAAATATTTTCGTATGAGAAAAAATTTTGGTATTACGTATGTATGAGAATTTCGAGGGTAGCCCGGCCCCTTAAAATTTAGAAATAAATAATAGTAAATATAAACGCCCTTCTTAGTAGAAATATTTACACAGCGTATTCAAGGTACTGAGTCTTTGCTGTTATATTATATCTAATCCAATGGACCCGCGGGGCTAAAATGGTAACATTTAGCAATTCCTCTCAATCAATTCAGCAAATGAATTGTCGAAACTATCAAACTGACAAATGTCAAATCAGTACAAAAATACAGGTATGAATTGCAAGCAGAGTTGCATTATGCGATTTTAAAGAATTGAATCATATTATGATTCATATCATGATTCAACAAAGCGACCATTTTAGCCCCGCAGAGTCCAGACGACGGAAAAAGACAAGCAATGTGAATAACTTTCAGTTGTTTGCTTTGTAAATATTTTTATTTAGAAGAGGATAGATTTTACAAAACAGCACCAACTTATTACATTAAACAATTTGTACTAGACTAGAAGTATTACTTTTTAAATACTAGTATTTAAAATATATTTTTAGATTTTTTTTCCAAAAAATACATTTTAAAAGTATATTTTCAAACGTTAAATTTATGTAGTAAAGAGTAGTTGTAAGTTTTATAAATTATGTTGTCAGTTTTATAAATTGTGCTACTTTATCATGCTCTTCCATTGTAGTTATAATCATGTTTCGCGATGTGAAAATCTAGTGTGCTGTGTCACAGAATGTAATATAATATTAGCCAATGGCTGTCTGCAGTGTCACAGTAGACACAATGATAGAGTATGTCGACTTAGAAGTAATGTAAAAAAAAAAATAAGTTTGACGTATTATGACAAAAGTCGTCGCTAGGGTCGTTACCTACAAATTTAGTTGTTGTTTATATTTTGGCACATGCAAAGAAAACTGTCAGAATTCAATTTCAAAATCTTCTTTTTAAAAATAAATTATACCAGCCAGCGCGCCAGCCTTTAACTTATCCTGGCGAAACCCGACGAATTTGACAGATATTGAAACCCGTCCCTCTCTGTAGTCGAAGTACTGGTAGTTATGTCTATTGTGGCAGTGTGACTGATAAACAAGCAACGAATCTAAAATGTTTAGTACGTATTATGGAATGATGGGTATTTTTCTATAAAATAAAGCCATATTTTTTTATGATGACTGTACAGAATATATTTAAAGTTACCTAGGAACAATAAAAAATAAGCATGTGAAATAAAAATACTATGACATTTGATACTGAGTACGCTATTTACGATTTTACTAAGTTCATTGACCGCTTGAGCCTTGACCTCCCACGATTGTTATGATTTAAATTTGACTGTGTTTGCCCGTTGTTTAGAAGTGCTAGGTTGTGTTCCGCTTCGTAAAATCACAATATTATTTTAAATATCCATATATTTTATATAATATTAGGTCATAGTATATTCCGAAGTACCATAAAAATTAATTCATAGCCAGTTGAAGGACCTGCCGCCTGCGTCATTTAGTCGGAGTATGTGGATTCAATGCAAGTTGGAACCGAGCGATACGCTACAAATGCTGACGACATGTCGCGACACTCATGCCATGAGCTCTTACAGCAGTATTACTTTAAGGCCATCCCCCGAACAAACGACCTTGACCATACATTTGCCGCATCACCGAGATCGCACCAAAACCCTATTTTTTACTTACCTTAGTTTAAAATTGACCTAAAAAAAATTAAAACGTGGAATATGTAGTTTATGATATTGTCGATCTGTTGGCGTGTGTTTCAAATAATAGTAATTTGTAAATACTAAGGAGATGCTGAATGTATGCTTGAATTTTAATAAATCGGTTTTACTTTGGAAGCTGATATCATTAGTATAATAAACAAAAATAGAAAATTTAAAACGTGGAAAGGAATGTTGATATGCTGAAGATTTAAGATATATGAGATAAGAAGAAAGATTATTATAACTTTGTAGCTTTCAAATTATGAGTTTATATGCCCCTTAATACGGTAAATTACGGAATCTCCGTTGGGAACGCCCTTAATATTACTTTTGAATTTCGCATAAACAAACAAGATCTCTATTTATATAAGGCTTCTGTTTAAACGATGCCCAAAACTGTACCTATTTACTACCAATAAAATTCGAAACGATCACCAAAATGGATATTTTGATCACCAAATTACGTTTCCTGAAATATTATCAAATGAATGCTATTTTTCTTATTATTTACTGCCATAAAAATATATGCACGCCTTTAAAAAAGTAAATTCCGACTGAATATTATATATTGTCACGTGTTTACGTGTTACCAATATTTTAGTTCACGAGTTTTAATTTGGTAGTTTTTGGTAGGCTAAAAAAAGCTAACGATCGCTAGATTTTTTTTTAACTCCAAATAATATACTGGAATTCCCAAACATAGGTCACTTGTTTATGGAGCATCTATTTTTAACCGACTTCAAAAAAAGGAGGTTATCAATAATTTCGACGCGTATATTATATGTAGTATTTCCAGAACCGCCTAGTTTTCATATATTATGTTAGTCTATAACAGTGACTGAACAAATATGCCAAATTTCAAAAGTGTATGTGTGTAATGTATGTTTTATGTTTGTGTTCGCATATCTCTGGAACTACCAGTCCAATTTCAGTAATTCTTTTTTCGTTTTACTAGGTATTGTTCAACTTAGGGAGTAGTGCAATTTGCAAGTTTCATCAATTATATACATACATATTATTATTGTAATATTTTTATCTATCAATAAATTCGACGTGCAGTGTCCGAACCCAGGGCGCGTGGGCGCGGGCGGTCCAATAGCGGTATTAGCTGTTTCTCTAATTTCTAAAAGTAATAAAGTATTGTCTTACGTTTTCAATGAAATGTCAGAACAATGAATAAGGATATGAACAGATGTTTAACAATGTCTAAAAAACTAGCATGGTAATGGAATTTGAGTATATTGTCTACGAATTACTTAATACATAATCTTAATACATACTAAACACATAATCAAGAATTTATTTATCTTAATTATTGATTATGTGTTTCAGAATATATTACGACTAGAAAATATGTATATCTTCGCGTCGCGGTGAAGCCTGAATTGACTCTTATAGTTCTACATTATGCTAAGTACTGACATACGGTTTTACTCGATAGTTTTACTCCAAATCGAGGAATAACCACTGTGTGGACCGCAAAACTGGCAGCTCGAAGGCTCGCTTCGAGCCGGCTAGATGGAATTAAATAATATGTCAAATATGTCATTTCCTGCGGTTCGGAGTAAAACTATCGAGCAAAACCGTATGTGAGTACTTAGCATTAAATTAGTATGTATGTATTCAATATTTATTTTGGATGACGTCAAACAAGTTTAGAGTAAGGTTTTTGGTAGTAATATGTAGTTTTGTGTATGACATTATTTGGTGACCAATTTATTCGTTTTGAGAATCAAAAAGAATTTTTCTATTTTGACATTATTTGGTGATCAATTTATCCATTTTGGGAATCAAAAAGAATATTTGTACATCTGTTAATTTATTTTGGATCATAATATGATTTACTTTAGGACTCTTTTTATAAAGTCAATTTCATTTTTTGGCGTTATTTATTTTATTTGGTGCTTAGGCTTAGGGTCTAAAAAATTTTTTGGTGATCGTTTAAATTATACCCTTTATATAAACATAGCTATGTTTTTTGTTTGTGCGAAATCTGAAAGTAATATTAAAGTAATACTGCTATAAGAGCTCATGGTAGGGAGCTGGGTTTCTGTATTTCTATGAAATACCCTCCGCAGCTAACGATACGAAGCTAGCTACACTTTTCACAGAAATACATAGAAACCAGTAGTGTCGCGGCGACACGTCGTCTGCCGCCGCTTCATGTAGCCGGCTTCCAACTTGTACATGTCTTGATTTGTCGGTTGAGAATGACATAATGCGACCAAGTTACGTAGCTCCGCCGTTTGCCTATAAACTTATCTGATAGTATATGCCTTACCAAAGTTTATATGGTTTTCTGCGCATTTTAGAGTGTGATAAAAATAGTTTTATAAATGCCCATATTTTACGGATACCTAACGTTTGTGGTAATATTTGTATCCAATTCTAACACCTGAATAAGACCAAAAACGTTGCCAGCAACTTGTAAACCAATTACAATAAATTATAAATTCTTAATGTTCATTATCACAACTAAGGGTGGGTTGCACCAACTTACTACTGTAACTTTAACTACAACTACAACGCAAAATGTCAAAGTAAAAAATGGACGCCATATTTAACCAAACTTACGAGTATATCGAAATTTTTGTTCTTTTGTGCTCACAGTGTTGTTACATAATAAATATTTTCCCGTCGATTTTTACGGATAATTCATTTTTATACTCTCAACCCCATTAAACTTTAACAGCTTCAACAGCAAAAAATAAACGCAACATACATCTGTCAAATTCTGTGGTCAAAGTTGAGGTTAAAGTTAGCCTTAACTATAACCATAACTTTAAAGTTAACCACGCCTCTGGTGCAACCTAACTCTAAACCATTAATCAATGCAGTCAAATACTTAATTACAATTAATTTACAATTGATACAAAGTTTTTTACGTCTTACTATTAATTATTTAAAAATATTAATACAATGTTATTATAATGTTTGTCTTATTTTTTAAATATATTTTCTTTTGGCAATTAAAATGTTTAAATTCAGGCAGTTATATTTGATTTTGAGAATGGTGCAGTGCTTTAAAAATTTATTTTTAATAAGTACTTAATTAAACTGATTTTATTAGAAGTAGTTTATCCTTGATTATTTTAGTTTTTTAATTTCTAGAAACATGTTAAGTTTTATACGTAAGCTAGATATCGCCAGTCGATAGACGTAAGTAGTATCTAAGATACTAGACTGTTTCTTATTTTTTATTTTAAATAAACTAAATATGATAATTTATTGTTTTTCATTTAAAGTACATTTTTCACAGTTTTCAAATTGTTAAGTACATAATGGCGATGGCCCACTGCAGGCCATCGCCAACAGCTGTATCCTGTTATAGACCACGAGTAAATCAATAAACTTGAACGTTCCATCGTCCGCCATCATACACCATTACCCCGTCTACACTTGGTCTACACAATGGCGGCTTGTATGCCAGCATGGACTATTGTGGAGAGGCAATTTACTTGGGTAAGTAACAAGCATGAGTGGATGCAGTATCATCATCATCCACTCAAATCAGTTATCTTTTCTGGGGATAAAATAATAACAGTTATTATTAATAGTTATTATTATGTTAGATTAGTCATTAGAGTATAGATAATACACTTTAGTTAGCCCATAAGCTTCGATCGTACCCCCAAAGTTAAGTCGCTCTCAACGTGCATATACTTAAATAATATATAGATAATAACTTGTATAATAAAACTCCTAAATCCTCGCACAGGATTATAATATTACGATACATAAACAGTAACTTTGCTTTCTGTTTTGTGAGTAGGTATGTTTGTTACATCTTCACGTCTAAACGGCTGAATGTTGTTGAAATTTAGCATGGAGTTAGCTCACATCCTGGATTAACAATAAGGCTTCTTACAGACGAACAGCACGTGTCGGCGGCAGTCGACGGCAGCCGTTGACAGTTTATGACGCTTGCAAGGGGCCTACCACGTTCTTTCCTAAAACTATCATGTTTCCAGAACACTTTGTTGTAAGATTACAATAACATTACCGTACTCACTTTTTAAATATAATTTTACTAAAAAATAGTAAAATATGCAAAACAATGTTAAATCCACTGTGAAATATCAACTTTTTTAAGATCGCTAGCTAGACGTTAAAGTAATAAATTCTTATCTGTCAAACGGTGTCGCTTAGTAGAGTTGGTGGTAGGCCCCCAGTTGTGACGTACCCCCGCAAGGTAAGCGTCCACAGGTATCGTACGATAACGCAACGGACGTCTCGCATGATCGCATCAAACGGATAAATTTTTCACAGTACGTCAGCTGAATCAGGAGCGTACGGACATTTGTCAGTTTGACAGTTTTGACAATTCATTTGCTGAATTGATTGAGAGGAAATGCTAAATGTTACCATTTTAGCCCCGCTGATTACCGATTGGCCTAGTAAATTAATGCTTAAAAGGGGGTTGTGGATGGAAAAGTCGAAAGCAGAAATTTTGACTAAGGAACTTTGTTTGGACTAATTTGAAGATAAACATACTGGCCAGTCGGTAATCTGTACTACGCTGCCGATACAGTGGATGTACTGTAAAAAAATTATCCATTAGATGCGACACGTCCGTTGAGTACGATACCGACCTGTGGACGCTTACCTTTACGCCCTACGTCACAACTGCAAGCGTGATAAACTGTCGACGGCTGCCGTCAACTGCCGCCCACTGCCGTCGACTGCCGCCGACACGTGCCGTCGTCTGCCGTCGACTGCCGCCGACGCGTGCCGCCGACATGTGCCGTTCGTCTGTAAGCGCTCTAATATGTGTTATTCCAGGATTTCAGCTAAACCCTAGGCTACATTTTACTACGAAAAAACATCGTATCTGAAATCA
Source organism: Lysandra bellargus (assembly GCA_905333045.1). NCBI lineage: Eukaryota > Metazoa > Arthropoda > Insecta > Lepidoptera > Lycaenidae > Lysandra > Lysandra bellargus. The sequence continues at coordinate 7,374,803 of HG995358.1, forward strand.
TAAATCATTTTTATATATTTTTAAATAGCAGTAGCGCTAGCACGGCGACCAGCGGAAATGCGAAAGTATGGACAAACTGTGGAAATAAACCTAAGGTGCCGTTCCGATCTTTATTCGTTCCGAAAAATTCAATTAAAATGCCACTTTATAAAAATATGGATAATAAATGTTTTTATAGTCTCAATCCCGTTACCTGTAGCTTGAATAAAAAAATAAACGCAACAGACATAATATGTCAATTTCACCGGTCAAAGTTAAGGTTAAAGTTAAAGCTAAATTTAGCCTTAACTATAACTTCAACCTTAACTGTAACTTTAACCATGCCTCTGGTGCAACCTACTCTTAAAAATAATTGAATTCTAAATAGTACTTAGAATTTAACTATTTTATAATATTATTTAGTAAATACGGCCCTGGATATATTGTTACGTTTCAAATAGTTAGGATAACTATTTGAAACGTAACAATGAATGATGACGACAGATGGTGGTTTATAAGTACCTACTATCATAATAAAAGCTATATGTAAGTGCCGTTTTAGCTATTAAATGTATTTAAGACAAAGTGTACAACAATTTAAAGTATGTATGTAATCAAGTATGATAATTGCAATAAACTTATGCAAAATTAAAGGCATTTACGTCTGTATTATCTTTTAAAGGTTTGGCCATCTAGTGTCAAGTAGTATAATTAACGCTGAAAGCTGAAATGTTCTAGAACTTTTATGTTTAAACTACAGTTTTATTATGTTTAAAATTATTTACGAATGAAATGTGATGTTACTTATATTATCAGACGGTCTGTCTGAGTAACTTTGACATTGTAAAACATAATACTTCATCCTTTCCTTGTTAAAAACGCAGAAAACACCAATTTATTGGGATTCTCGTTACGTGTGCACCTGGCAAACGCCGAAAGTGTACTGACTTAAGCCCCGCCCACAATGATGACGTCAGGACCTACTTGAAAATCACAGTGCACACTGCACAGTTGCTTAGGCCAGCTCCTCTCTATATAAGCTCCATGTATTTAACCTAATTCTGTAAATCAGCCCAACCTTTCCGACTCAACAAGATAAACTTTAAATCGAGTTTGGGCTTAGGTAGCTAGGTAAAATAGTTATATCTAAGGTATCTGTCTGTCTGTCTGTCCGTCTGTCTGTCTGTCCGTCTGTCTGTCTGTCTGTCTGTCCGTCTGTCTGTCCGTCTATCTGTCTGTCTGTCCGTCTGTCTGTCTGTCTGTCTGTCCGTCTGTCAGTCTGTCCGTCTGTCTGTCTGTCCGCGGTTTTGCTCAGAGACTATAGGACCTACAAAGCTGTAATTTGGCTTGAATTCACATATTAATTATGCCGAGAAAATGGTACATGAAATCTTAAAAAAATATTTTTTTATGTTACAAATATGGTAAGTACATGTCAAGTGGGGATGAATTTTTTTTTCGCGTCCACCCTATCTTGTGGAGACTGGGGTGTCGTTGGATAGCGCCAAGCGTGAAAACTAGCGTCGCGCCTCTTGAACCACGACTCACGAGGTTTTTTTTAAAGATTTACAAGTTTTGATACTCAATTATTCATTAAAAAAAAAAAGTTTGAGTATCAAAAAAGTCTTTCTCTCCAAAAATCTGTATTCTTGCGTCATCTATCAGGGGGCCTCGCAAAATATATTTCAGCCTCGCAAGATATAATTATCTTGCCCACATAAAATTTAGGTCTTGCCCCGCCACTGGGCAAACATCGCGTGACTTCGGCAAACTTCGTTAAGGGGCCGGGTTACCCTCGAAATTCTCATACAAACGTAATACCAAAATCATTTTGTCATACGAAAATATTTAACATGTTTGAGTTATTTTTCAGCTTAAAATAGTAATTACCTAGGTTCCTGAACAAAAATTAACTTCAAAATATTTACACACTAAAAAATATAAGCGATTACATTTCATAAATTTTTACGCCATTGTCGACATACTTTTCGCACACTTGTTTTATATTAAAAACTCATCGAATTGTAATGTATTTTACCTGGGAACACAGCTTATATTGTGTAGTTACAGAATGTCTTCAAAAGAATGGCAATATAATAAATTTTCATTCATCATTTTTGGTATTCGTGAACGCAACGAAATTTCTCTATAATTTCCAACATGGTATCGTGCCGATCCGCTCACACGACAGAGCGCGGCAACGGGGCAACGGGGCGGGGGGCGCGGGAGGCGCGGGAGGCACGGGCGGGTGGCGGAGTTTCAAGTACAATATTCCCTCAAGCTCCAAGCGGTCGCATGCGACCGCGCGCGCGATAACAGTAGATTTCCAAGAATCCGCGATCGAGAGAATGTTATTGTTGTTGAATGTTGATTTTGAAAATTTTTATGTGATACTTGAAGACAATTGCTTGAACAACTTGCTTTTATTGCTTAAACTTTTGATAATAATTAATAATGGATACCGAAAGGTGGGATGTATGATGTATCACACAGTAGTTTAAAATAAATAATAATTATGAATATCATAAATCATAATATTATTATTTTCTTATATACTGTATTTTGTAAATAACGTTTAGGAATATTAGCGATAGTCATAATATTATAATATGATTATACAATATACTTACATTGATATTATGTATAATTAATTTCGTTAGTCTCGCTAAAACTCGAGAACTCCTGAACAGACTTGCTAATTTCTGTCTTGAAATAAAATAAAATATAAAAGTGAACTTGTATTCTAAGTTTGTATACCTATGTTTGTATATTTTATTTTAGTTTGTATTTTTAGTAATTATTTCCTGATGTCAGTTTTATTCAATTAAATAATATAAATACTTTAATAATTAAATAATATTATTATAAAGCGGAAGAGTTTGTTTGTTTGTTTGAACGCGCTAATCTCAGGAACTACTGGTCCGATTTGAAAAATTATTTCAGTGTTAGTCCATTTATCGAGAAAGGCTACAGGCTATATTTTATCACGCTACGATTAATAGAAGCGAAGAAATAGATATTCCATACTAGCTGTTGCCCGCGACTTCGTCCGCGTTAGCATAGTAGTTCACATCCCAAGTAGGTATTAATATTTATTGTACAAAAATATTCAATGTACAGAATTGACTTTCCTATGACTTTATTATAATATAGCTGTTGCCCGCGACTTCGTTCGCATTATCATAGTAGATCACATCCCAAGTATTATTTTTTGTACAAAAATATTCAATGTACAGAATTGACTTTCCTACGATTTTATTATTCGGCTTCGCTTGCGTAATTTAGGAATTTCACGCAACCGTACATTTTTCCGCAAAAAATAGCCTATGTCCCTTCAAGTGGTCTACTCTTTATGTTTGCCAAATAACATAAAAATTGCTCCAGTAGATCTTAAGATAATAAGCAATTTCATATAGCTTCCCCCGTTTTTCCACATTTTTCTCTATTTCTTCACTCCAATTAATTTTAGCGTTATAAAATATAGCCTATAGCCTTCCTCGATAAATGGGCTATCTAACACTGAACAGCAACAGCTAGTAATTAATAATACTCTTTTGATTTTTAGGCTTCCGTAGCCAAATGGCAAAAAACAGAACCCTAATAGATTCGTCATGTCTGTGTGTCTGTCTGTCCGTATGTCACAGCCACTTTTCTCCGAAACTATAAAAAAATACCTTATAATTTCATAAAAATAAACCTTATTGTTGCTGCGGATTGCGGAACCATTTATGGGCGAGTCCAACTCGCACTTGTCCGATTTTATTATTTTGAATGATAACAATGTGAGGAATATTTGGAGTAGCCTTTTTTCTGTTTTTGAAACTTTATTGTTACGTACTGTCTTTTAATAATTTTTAAATAAAAGCGTCGACCTCTGTGGCGCAGTGGTTGAGCGCATGGTAGCTCAAGCCGGGGGTCGCTGGTTCGAAATTCGAATCCCACCGACGGAACAAAACGTTTTCCTGGGTCATGACTCATGACTCATGAGTCATGAGTCATGACTCATGGATGTGTATAATAATATTGTAAAAACTAGATGACGCCCGCAACTCTGTTGCGCCAAAACTAGTTTATCGCGCGAAAACCGTGCATTTTTTCGGGATAAAAAGTATTATATGTCAAAGGACAAAGACTCGGGACCGCCTCAAAGTATCTCCATGCCAAATTTCAGCAAAATCGGTTCAGCGGTTTGGGCGTGAAGAGGTAATAAGCTAATAACAGACAGACAAACAGACACACTTTTTTATTAATTTTTTACAATTAGTATGGAAGTATGGATCTTAAATAAGTTGAGTATAATAAAAAGGAAATCTATATCTAAATAATCCTTCAGGCCCCGCGCGAGCACCGGTGATCGCGACAACAATAGAATACAATAGCAATTCCTGGAAATTCCGACTGAAGTAATATTATAGGTACTTATTATAAAACAAAGTCCCTTTTTTCCCTCATGTCCCTTTGTTCCCTTTAATCTTTAAAACTACGCAACGGATTTTGATGATTCTTTCAGTGTTAGATAGCCCATTTATCGAGGAAGGCTATAGGCTATATTTTATCACGCTAAGACTAATAGGAGCGAAGAAATAGAGGAAAATGTGGAAAAAAACGGGGGAAATTATTTGAAAGGGCTAACTTGAACGCGCTAATCTCAGGAACACTGGTCTGATTTGAAAAATTCTTTCAGTGTTAGATAGCCTATTTATTGAGGAAGGCTATAGAGTATAGGCTATATTTTATCACGCTAAGACTAATAGGAGTATGTGGATAAAACGTTGGAAATTATTTGAAACGGGGGAAAATTATCTCGCGAATTACTGAGCAATTTTTATGTTATTTGGCACAGATAAGAAGTAGATCATAGGCTAAGAAGTAGATCATAGGATAGATCATTGATTTTAATCATTTTTTCAGTGGCTATATATTTTATACCCGTGCGACGCCGGGGCGGGTCGCTAGTATAAATTATAATATATTCGGTATTATATTATGTCTGGTACTTGTAAGTTGTAACACAAGTCCTTAGTGTACTTAGCACGGGGCCAGGCTGACGTGGTGTGATTTGTGAAGAGTCCAATGTAGATATTATAGTAAGTATATTATTTTAATATATTATGTAGAATCTGTATTCTGTTCAGTTCAGTGACAAGATCGACGACACTACGCCCGCGCCCGTATTCCTACTATTCCAATATATAAAACAACCACAAAAACAATATTGTTAATGATTCATGAAACAATAAAATATAATAGTTCGCAAATCGCAACAAACGCACGGCTTGAATAACTTGATCAGAGTAAAATAATTATGAATGACGACGCACGCACACATATAATACGCTGCCGGAGGCGCGCGGGGGGCACGGGGTAGGTAGCGAGACAGAAACATATAAAACTTGTACTGGCGCGGTATCGAATTTCATTTGATCGAGCGCGTAACCCGAGCCCTTAAACGGCGCCGGCAGCGATTTCGGCAACCGGCGCGGCGTCGCGCCGGCAGCGGTGGCACTCCCTAAATTAAATTAACCCTGTGGGTACCATAATTTTCTCCAGTACCTACATACTACGTAATATAATAGTACAGTACAGTATTATTGTAAAATCTACATTTAGAAAAGAGTAATATATATATATATATATATATATATATATATATATATATATATATATATATATATATAAATAGAAAGTACTTTTTCATCAATTACCAATTTGCCATACCTATTACCTACCGTAACTATCGGCAGAACTCTGCATACGCCATACGATACCGTAGCTGTAGCTAAGTACTATCAGAGAAGTTGATTCCTAGGCATGTAGGGGACCTACGTAGTTCGCGTTACATCAAACCCAGCCGACAGCTCACAATAAATTACAATAAACATTGAATTGACATAGTCAGACCAAATGACCTTGGTCTGTCAACTGGCTAGCAGAGCTCGGAAACCTGGTTAATCATCGCGACCCTGTTCGTTAGAAACGCAATACATTTCTAAAAGAGCGTTTTCATTTCGATTTCGCTCTGAACGGACCGAAATTATTCCTGGTTTTGTTCAAAGAGCAAAATGAAACTGTTCCTGCTCAAAATACCGGTTGGAACCGTTCGCGATTATGTTCGCCCCGCCCACTCATACAATACACCACGACCCTCACCCATTGTCCACACATTCAAAAAAATACTTACATAATATAAAAAAGTTATGACTTATGGCCTAATTGACTATAAGATGGTGCACTAGAAAGAGATAGAAGATATCACTATTCACTGCACCACAGAACAATAAAAACAGTGTTTTTATTTTATTGTTCTGTGCACTGCACTAGTAACTTTCCGTGAGGAATTAACGGTTAGTTTCAGAAGCAATACCTCTCGCATCTAGGTTTCACCCCCAGCGAACACTTATGCAAAAACCCGGTTAAATAGTGTTTTAAACTGGTTAAAAAAATACCGTTCCGAGCCCTGCTGCCGCCTGCTTAGAAATCAATTTCCTCGATGGTACATTTACCGTAGTTCAGGGCCCCCGTAAGGGCTACTGGCGCCAGTGTGCAAAATAAGGATTTTGGCGCCCCTTTAGGCAAATTTTTTGGGTTCTTGGTTTTGGCGCCCCTAGAGGATGGCGCCCGTGTGCATTGCACACATTGCACATAAATCATAATATGGTAGCGGCCCTGCCGTAGTTAGATTACATTTACCGTAGCTCGTAGTAGCTGACATGTAGTAGGTATACTTACGTACTTGACTACGATTTTCAGGACCTACCTACTCAAATCAAAAGCGCTTTTTCTTTGCGAAATTCTGAAATATCGGCGGAAAGTTAAGGGAACATCAAACAGCGCCTGTGTGCAGAAAAAGGATTTTGGCACCCCTTTAGGCAAATTTTTTGGGTCCTTGGTTTTGTCGCCCCTAAAGAGGGCGATTTGGCGCCCCTAGAGGATGGCGTTCGCGTGCATTAAACACATTGCACATAATATGGTAGCGGGGACCCTGACATCAAAGTAGGTACAGTTATTACGCTTATAACAAAAAAGTTTAGCTGTACTTGATACTATTACACTAGTAAGTAGTAGTAGATGTATATAACGCACTACCTATTTTATGCCAAGTTATACATATCTACCTATGAGTAGTCTACCACAATAATAACAATAATAATTAGACTACTAGATAGTGCAATCCACGAAGACGCGCCCCACCAATTTTTTTGGTGAGGGGATCGCAGAGGGTACGGGGAGTTCCATCCGAGCGTCGCGTCGGTCGCGATTCGCGATTGCGCGAACCGTCAGCGGTTCGACGTGCACAAGTAGCACATTCTATTTTGCAAAAATCCAGACTTGAAACGAAAGTAACTAAACTATTGTGGGATATTGCGTGGTGGCCAAAGGAAGATCTTCCGACCGAGCGAGGTGTTATGCCCGGTCAGGCCGAAGCGCCGCGTGATACATTTCAGCTGTCGCATATATATCTATTACGGTGCGTCCACATTTGTATCATTTGCGCGATCAAATCTCCGATCAGATCTCCGTCGCGATCATCGCGCCGTATCAAGTATGTGTATCATAGTGTGGACGCCTATTAGATCATTCTGCCGATCATGCGTGTATTTCATACGACACGTATCAGATACGCGGTTAATAGCGTTCGGGGCGTATCATGATGCGCGTATCATTTTGACACGCTTCGATGATACGCGACGGAGATCTGATCGCGCAAATGATACAAATGTGGACGCACCCTTGCCTACCGATGCGATCAGGAAACTTCGATAGCGCGATGCAGGAATGTTAGGCGAATTAAGGGTACCGCCACACTATTAATGATTAGGAGGAATAGTGGGGCGCGTCTTCGTGGATTGCACTATCTAGTAGTCTAATTATTATTGTGGTAGACTACTCATAGGTACTTAGATATGTATAACTTGGCATAAAATAGGTAGTGCGTTATATAGGGTATTTAATTATGTTGCCATAAATATAAACTTTTAGTCAGTGGTGGGCGGGGCAAGACCAAAATTTGATGTAGGCGAGGCCGTAATTTAAAATAAAACAACGTTATAAAAGAACATATTTACTCAGAAAGTTACGAGCCGAAAATCATAATTTTCAGTGGTGGAGGTCAGGTTTCGAGGGCACTTGTGAACCAGGCCACTTTATGTTCAATGCCATCTAGTAGGTTTTAAAAGGTTGACAATATCTGATTGGAGGTAAGGCCGTCATATGACGGCCTTACCTTATGCAAGCTAAACGGACTTCCCCACTATTTCACTTTTAGGTAAGAAATATTTTGCAGGTGATAATAAGCAAATTAAAGCGATATTAAGGGTCCGTATACGAAATTTGCCGATTTCGCTGATTTTACAGACGTGATTTAACAGTTAAAATACAGTATTTCTATAAGTTTTAATGCACAACATGTCATTTCAATTATAATCTAATGTTGGAGCTAGATTTTTTATTTTTTAAAGTATTTTTAAATAATCCAACTCAAACCCGCGACAGTTTTGTGATTTTTGCTGTAAAAGGTTTAGAATATCACGTGTTTATGGATTGTATTGACGTCTTAACGGTATGAAAAAAATACAATGTACTGTTGAGAAAGTCGTCTATAAAATGTTGGAATTACTTTTTACCACTTTAATACGAAATAGTTGAGTAAAAAAATATGTAACTCGGCAAAATTTTAGAGAAAATGGGCAAATAATTGCTGTTAATTTCGGCAACTTGGAGCTGTAATTCATAAAAAGAAAACGACAGAAATAATCTATAGATAAAATTCTATCCAATTCGAGAAAAAAGAAAAAAAAAAAAAACAAATTGTGCCAAAAAAACACGATTCAAAACAACCTATATCTCACAATATATTACTCGCCGCAAGTTCGAGTCGGCTTTCCGCGCTTAAATATATTTTAAATCTAGTAATTAATGTATATTTTTTTAAGTCTAATAATATTTGTGTAGCGAACCTTTGCAATTTCGGCAAAATTGGCAAAATTTCGTATACTGACTCTTAAATTCAGCATGGTTCCTACTCCCGTGAATTTTTTCACATTTCCAAAAGCAACCGTTTAGCTGGTAGAAGGGGGGACCGGACACTGGACTCTAACGATTTTTTCTACTTTAAAACTTAATATTCACAAACGAATCCCTAAATTGGAAAATGATCTATGATTACTCATAATTTTTTTTAAAAACCTATCCAACGACACCCCACACGATGGGGTGGACGCGAAAAAAAAATTCATCCCCGCTTTATGTATAATTGTGTAGGGAAGGTAAGGTACCATAATTTTTTTTAAATATTTCATGTACCATTTTGTTGGCATCATTAATATGTGCATTCATGCCAAATTACAGCTTTGTACTTTGTAGACCTCCTATAGTCTCTGAGCAAAACCGCGGACAGACAGACAGACAGACGAACAGACCGACGCGCGACGGGCAGACAGACGAACAGACAGACAGACGGATGGACAGACCGAAACTATAAGGGTTCCTTGTTGATTACGGAACCCTAAAAAGGAGCAAGCCGGAAGTCGACTCAGCCGTAGGCACGAGTTCCTTTGTCTCCTTGCCATTATTATTAATGATAATGGTTTAAATATAGCCAAGTACTTGATCCTTAAATTAATTGAGAAGAACAACGTTTAATTTATATAAATTTAAATCCATACAAGTACTTAAATATTATACTGTTAAATATTAATCGTAACAAAAAAAGTTGGATTTTCAACTTGAAAATTAATTAAACATCCTTGTACTTGTAACGTGAAGTTACGTTGAGTCCATAAATTACGTGAGGTGATTTTGCCTTTTGGGGATATTTTTTACCTTTTCCCCACCTCCTTGGTGAGATATTTTTAATCCCTATGTTCCAATGTAAAGAAAGATTTAAGTTATATTATTTATAAAAAATACGTATATGAGTAAGTAATCTAAAAAAAAAAATTTCCACTTTTGTAAAAACTTGCAAGACATTTTGTCGTTCTAACTTTAAATTAATAACGGCAATGTAAGCCGTACTGTAACGTGCACCAGGTACCTAATTTTATAAACTTTATAATATTATAGCCATTTTTCCAAAAATTTAAATGCCATACTGGAACAAATCGTTTGGCGACAAAAAAATTACACCTTTGCAGTGGTATGGCGGCCATTGGGCGCTGTCGGAAAAGTATGGAAAAGTGATTTTCGTGAATGGCTACTCGACGATGATTAGCTATGCAAAAATTAGCCTGGTACAAATGGTTCAAATTTTTTTATTAAAATTAACGTATTCGCGTCGGTATGGCGGGCTGTAAGCCGCACCCGACAAGTATGGCATTACGCTTTCGCCAACTTATCTTTTTTCGACTATCTGAAAATACAAGCATTTTGTAGAACAAATAGTTCGACACTCGCGTTATTTATCCTACACGTTCGATTAATGCCCGCGCGTTTGGGCTGCCAGTGCGAGCGCTATGACCATCATTTTCCTTTTTGCCTTTACGTAATAATTATACCCCTGTAAAACCGCCAGCCTGGGACAAATGACCAAGAATTTTGTGTCACCATCTCCAGGCCTGAAACGTGTTTGTTCATTTTACCGGTGCAGTGCGGTTAGAAGTTTCTGGATCGACTGAACCGCTAAAAATTCTTTGATAAAATGGAAAGCCACAATTTTTGTCAATTTCTATAAGTTCTAGTATTAAATTATGAAATCCAAGAAATCGTATAAAAGTTAACTATCCGTGGCTTTTGAGAAAGCTCAAATTAAGTATTGTCGAAGCCTTAAAAATTTAAAACTACGCAACGGATTTTGATGATTCTTTCAGTGTTAGATAGCCCATTTATCGAGGAAGGTTATAGGCTATATTTTATCACGCTAAGACTAATAAGAGCGAAGAAATAGAGGAAAATGGGGAAAAACGGGGAAAATTATTTGAAAGGGCTAACTTGAACGCGCTAATCTCAGGAACTACTGGTCCGATTTGAAAAATTCTTTCAGCGTTAGATAGCCCATTTATCGAGGAAGTCTATAGGCAATATTTTATCACGCTAAGACTAATAGGAGAATGTGAAAAAAAAACGGGGGAAATTATTTGAAAGGGCTTATCTCGCGAACTACTGGAGCAATTTTTATGTTATTTGGCACAGATAAGAAGTAGACCACGTGAAGGATCATAGGCTATCCATTTTAATCATTTTTTCAGTGGCTATATATTTTATACCCGTGCGACGCCGGGGCGGGTCGCTAGTCTTATAATAAAATATAATATTATACTATTAATTAGCTGATACGGCAAACGCTGTGTTTCCTTAAAATGGGTGTTATTTTTTTTCAATGACATATTTTATCCCATTTAAAATCGTTGCAGAATGGTCACTCGCGGTGCGGGGGAATGATCGGGGGTGACGCGGGATGAGGCGCGCGCGCGAGGGCACGTCACGCGCGGCCGGCGCATCGTCTCCAATAACTGTAGTGTTTTTTAGGATAACTTGCGGAAGCTATTTCTCAACATTTTAGTACTGAGTGACTATAAAAGATCAATATATCAAAATTTGGCAGGAAGGTTTAATTGCACCCTGTATAGGTATAATGTGCGCTGGAGTACACTGTTATTATTTCAGAGGTAATTTCATGGAGACGATAAAACATTGATACCGCGATAGACGGCATCTGCCAATATTGACTGAATTGACATGAGAATCTTCTCTTGCCCATACTATAGAATAATCCCACAAAATATCAACGCTATCGTTCTGTTTTCTAATTTAATTTTTTATTTATTAATAGTAAAGATTGGCCTATGAGCATTCAAACGCTAATAAAAAAATATATACTTACTTAGTCAAGATTTATTATAGCCCGATTACTCTGTCCAACTAGTTAACTCTTATACATCTTATTTTTGATCTTATCGAGAACCTTACCAAATCTGTTACCGCACGCCGACTTACTTAATAGTGCGGAGTGCCTATTATACTACCTGCCTTTACTTTTTAACACTATAACGTGGTGACGTCACGGTAAAGATAAGCGTTGCAGGTAGATCGACAAATTGTGTGACATTCGTCACAACTCAGTGTCCTTAAAAATCAGCCAAGTGCGAGTCGGATTCGCGCTCGAAGGGTTTCGTACCATCTAGTAGGTACCTACCGCTATAGAGCGAAAGTATGTCTTGGAGATACAGCCTGGAGACAGACAGACGGACAGACATCGAAGTCTCAGTATTAGCAAGATCCCGTTTTTACCCTTTGGGTACGGTACTCTAAAAATGCACTAAAAGTAAGGATATTGAAGAAAGCTCTAGCCTCTACGTCGTGAAGCCTCTGCCTCTACCTAGAGTCACTAGGTGGCAAACTTCAGAGGTCAGTCAGACCCAGGCTTGGGCCTGCAAACTGTTCGCAGTTTGGAAGATATAAAAATATCGTTTTTTAGGGTTTCGTAGACAACAAAGAACCCTTCTAGTTTCGGTCTGTCCGTCCGTATGTCTGTCCGTCTGTCCATCCGTCCGTCTGTCTGTCCGCGGTTTTGCTCAGAGACTATAGGACCTACAAAGCTGTAAATCGGCATGAATGCACATATTAATGATGCCGACAAAATGGTATACAAGATCTTTAAAAAATTTTTTTAAAGGTACTTACGGAGATGAATTTTTTTTCGCGTCCACCCCATCGTGGTGATCACATCGTAGGGTGTCGTAACGTTGCATAGGTTCTTTTTAAATATGTATTACGAGTATTCAAATATCATTTTCCGATTTAGGGATCCATTAATTGTGAAATATTAAGTTTTAAAGTGGAAAAAATCGTTAGAGTCCAGTGTCCCCCCTTCTACCAGCTAAACAGTTGCTTCTGGAAATGTGAAAAAATTCACGGGAGTAGGAAATATTCTGAATTTAAAAGGAAAACTATCACGGCTAAGAAGACTTCATAATTTATTGAGTAATCGTCGATCAAAAAATGTATTCGGAGAAGTTCAAAGAAACATTCAAATTCCTTTGAAAGTAACTGAGATAATGATGTTCGTAACGTGTAAAACAAGTTATAAATGTTTGCATTCATTGACCATTAAAAAAATATCAAAAACTAGCATAACGGTACTTCGGATAGGTAACGGAACCTTATATTGCGCGTGGCCCGACACGTACTTGGCCGGTTTATCGCTGGTACGGACGGAGTAATTATTATTATTGGCCCACTGTGTCCCATTGCTGGGCAAAGGCTGTACTTACTTAAATATTATATTATGTAAAATGTAAAATATGATTTAATAAGGGGTCCCACACAAAACTGTGAATTCGCATCGCATAGCAAAAAATATCTGCAACAAAACTCATACTAATAAAAATGACATTGCAATGCGATGCGAATTCGCAGTTTTGTGTAGGATCCCTAAATCCAGCTTTCCTGTTTTTAAATTGATACGTATATGTTTGTTGTAAAAGGGGTGTCGTGTGTAGCATGTTATCATGAAAAACAAGAGCACATCACATTTTCCCTGTTTGTGTATGTGTTACGCTCAAAGAACGAAATCGCTCAATGAGCGAAAAAATAGCTCACAACGCGTTGTGGTCACAGTGAAACAGCCACGACGCGTTCTGGCAATCACAAAAAGGCCATAACGCGAAATTCGTGTCGTGGCTGATATGCTATTCGTTTTTCTTGATTTGTTCTTGATTGATTAATCATCCATAGGTATGGAAGATTATATTTGAATTACCACGCGCACTACAAAATATTTTTTATTTTACTAAATCACTGCATAACGTATTTATGCAGTGATTTAGCAACAGACAGATAATATTAGTGCGGATAGTATGGAACTATAATGGATATTTATGTTATGCAGTGATTTAGTAAAAGAAAAATATTTTGCAGTACGCGTGGTAATTCAAATATAATCTTCCATACCTATGGATGATTAATCAATCAAGAACAAATCAAGAAAAACGAATAGCATATCAGCCACGACACGGATTTCGCGTTATGGCCTTTTTGTGATTGCCAGAACGCGTCGTGGCCGTTTTCATTGAAGTGGCTGTTTCACAGTGACCACAACGCGTTGTGAGCTATTTTTTCGCTCACTGAGCGATTTCGGTCTTTGAGCGTAACATAATATATATACTATGTAAAGCTCCGCGATTCGTGAATTGTGATTCCGAGTAGACCACCAGTTCCCGGTACTCGTGAGGGTCTATTTTGATTTAGGTATCTTATCATAATATACGGTGCTTCCAAGAATTGGTTTCAAAAATAATATAAATAATATAAAATAATATATATATATATATATATATATATATATATATATATATATATATATATATATATATATATATATATATGTATATATACACATATGTACAAGAATTGCTCGTTTAAAGATATAAGATAAGATTATCGGTTGAGGATTTTTAAATGGCATTTAGTATAAAGTTTTTGAAAAATTATAAAGAAATTTTATTATCTAAAATAGATTTATTGTAAGCGCGATAAATTTTTCGGGACAGCGGCCAAACTAGTTTTGCTGGTGCATCGTAAAATGGTAAAAAAATCCGTTATCTTTATGATTTTATCTCTTTACTTTAACTAGGTAATAGTTAGGTATAAAAATGTACCTAAATCCACTGGTCTGTTTTTGAGTTTTCTAAACTCTCTCTATTGTCCCAAGTGACAACCATTTCGAACTTTGTACCCTGATTCTGGTTGTTAAATCGAAAATAGGTGTTTCACTTTGTAGAATATTTTATTTTATTGTTTTCTGAACTCTCTCTGTTGTCCTAAGTGAAAACAAGAACAACCATTTCAAACTCTGTGCCCTAATTCTTGTATTTTAATCTAACAACAATACAGATTCGTTTCAGTTCGGATCTTACCTACATTTAACTAATAATTTATAATATCCTAAATTCTAATATACACAGTACAGATGTAACGAAGTGATAATACTTGAGAGTGTGTAGACTGTAGAGTTCACTATGAATAATGAAAGTAGTAGCGCTGAAACTATACCTTTTTTATGAAATAAGGAGGCAAACGAGCAAACGGGTCACCTGATGGAAAGCAACTACGGTCGCTCATGGACACTCGCAGTTACGCCAGTATTATAATAGTACTCTGTACTCGCAGCATCAGAAGAGCTGCAGGTGCGTTGCCAGCCTTTTAAGAGGGAATATTGTAATAGGATAGGGGAGGGTAGGGAAGGGAATAGGGGAGGGCAGGGAAGGGAATAGGGAAGGGTAGAGATGGGAATAGGGGAGGGTAGGGAAGGAAATAGGGGAGGGTAGGGAAGGGTAAGGAAAAGGATTGGGCCTCCGGTAAACTCACTCACTCGGCGAAACACAGTGCAAAGGCTGTTTCACGCCGGTTTTCTGTGAGCCCGTGGTATTTCTCCTGTGGAGCCGGCCCATTCGTGCCGAAGCATGGCTCTCCCACGGTTTAAAATACCTTTTTTCACCTTTTGTATGGGCAAGTTGATGACGCAACCTGGACGCTTGCTTTTCCGTACAAATCACAAAAAATATTGCTCTTTTAGCGCTGCTACTTTCACAGTGAACTCAATATAAGGGACAAGTGCAAACCCGGAAGTTATGTATTTGTTAATAACGCTAGTTCCTACTTCCTAACCTAACTTTGTTTTGTTACACCCAGTGGCGGGGCAAGACCTTTTGATGTGGGCAAGATATATTTTGAGAGGGCCCATGATGGATGACGCAAGAAGACGGATTTTTGGAGAGGAATAATTTTTTGATACTCAAGCTTTTATTTATGAAGCTTTTTTTATGAATATTTGAGTATCAAAACTTGTAAATCCATTAAAAAAACCTCGTAGTCCAAGGGGCGCGAGGCCCCTTAGACCGCGAGGCCGTGGGCGGTCGCCCACACCGGCCACGCCTTGCGCCGCCTCTGGTTACACCCTGTTTAAGTCAAACAAGCATGAAAATATTGTGTAATTTTATTACATTGGGACTAATCAATAATCATAGGCTAATCGAAGCTAGGTATCTAAGTCAGGAGAATATGGGTACCGGAATCGAAATCGAATTGCTAAAGTCCTGTAGCAGTTTTCAACGAGGTTATGAATAAACTTTACGTAATCAAATCAAAAATCAAAATCGAAATTGTTATATTTCTGAATAAATTTAAAATAAATAATAAATATTTTCCTACCACCGGTTCGGGAACTAACTTGGCGAGAAGAACCGGCGTAATACTCTGGTTAACAAGTGCCATTTTTGTTAAAACCTGATTTCATGCACCGAAAATAATGATTTTAGTCTCATTCAATTCGGAATACCATCTAGAACATTCTATCAAAATTCCAAGAGGGGCTGAAAAAAATTGCTAAAGTTATAAACAATTAAGGCAGAGATTAATCTCAATCCAAAACGATAATAACCTTGCACACAACCAAAGACCAAGCGTATACGCATCGCAATAAGATTCATTTTAGCTTAGCATAAAACTGTAGTTACTAGGGGCGGATCTTCTCTGTTTTTCATGTTTTTTTAAAATATCTTTGGAAATAAATATTAAGAAACAAAATTGTTCGGTTCAGAAGATTTTAATATAGATTTACTAATAATTTATTCAAATAAAATGTATAATTATCCTAGTTAATACTTATATTTCGATGAATTAGATTTTTGTCAGAGGTGAGTTTGTAAATTAATTACAGCCACGTTTATTTTTTTTATTTTTACACGTAATTTTTCCTATCTAATATATACTTAGTGCCTTTTCCCGAATTCGGCTAAACCTCAACTATTTCTGTACTCAATCTTCATAATTTTGAAGTCGGTGCCAGTTCCAAAAGTTTCAAATTTTCTGTCAAAGAAATAAATATTCAGCTATATCTGGTACCGACTTCAAAATGATGAAGATTGAGTACAGAAATAGTTGAGGTTTAGCCGAATTCGGGAAAAGGCACTAAGTAGGTACATATTGGATCGGAAAAATTATTTAATACTTTTTAGTTCATATTATAAGGATGCAATAAATATTGTTTTTACCTTGGAAGTCGGTTTTAATTATTTGTTAAAAATAATAATAAATATTGTGCTTTATATCTCATATTTTTTACATTTCGTTATTATATTGGAACTAGGTAAACCGGGAGTCACGGAATAACAAATTGGGGGTTATCACCGCCTTAAGTAAACATAAAAAGAAGGGTTTGGTTTTTTTTTTAACATTTCGAAAACTGTTTGAGATAATCAAAATTTGAAAATAGATCCCTAAAAAAAACCTTAGATCCTGGAACCTTATCAATAATCCTTATAACTTTAATTGTTTATAACTTTTGCATTTTTTTTCAGCCCCTCTTGGAATTTTGATAGAATGTTCTAGATGGTATTCCGAATCTAATGAAACCAAAATCATAATTTTCGGTGCAAGAGATCAGGTTTTGACGAAAATGGCACTTGTTAACCAGAGTATAAGAAACTCGCATAAAATTAGTCCCATACTCCCACAGACCACAAAATAATTTTAATGTCAATATAAATTTTATGTATCCTTGAGTATAATTTGCTGCAATTATTATAGATCACACTTTTGCAGTAGTTAAATACTTAGTGAATAGTGATAATGATTTTGCAATGTACAGCCGTCTGACTTATTTGCTGACAGAATAATTATCTGTGATTTCGTATTTGCTCTGACAATATACAGAAGCCTGAATCGTACAATCGAAGATATTAATAAATTTAAGGTAGTTTTTATCGTTTTTCTTGGAAAACTAAAGTAGGCCTATAATACTATCTGGAAAATTCATATAGGAGTTGCAGACGTGTGTAGACTGTAGACGTCATCTACTATTGTAGGTACAACTACCTACTTACTACATATTTGCAATGAAACTCCGAGGACGATGTAACTCCTAAACATTTCCACCGCTATATGAGAAAATTGCAGGAAAACGTGTTTGCCATAAAGTATATCGGGAGATTCGGGACATTTACAAAGTTAGTAATTTGGCATTGCAACAAATCGGCGCCATTCGTGTTGATGTTGCTACCGAGTGCTATACGCTGTGGCCTGTGCCAAATAGGATATTCTACAGGCACTTATGACACCAAATAGGCGGATAGTAAAATATATGTAATAAGTTAGTAACTTTTGTCTAAGGCTGGCTGGTACAGGAATTTCGGGATAAAAAGTATCCTATTTCCTTTCCCTGCATTCAATATGTCTATACCAAATTTCAGCAAAATAGGTTCAGCCGTTTAGGCGTGAAGAGGTAACAGACAGAGAGGCGGACAGACAGACATAATTACGCATTTATAATGTATAGTATATAGTGTATATATAGTATATTTTTATGAGCTTCCTCAGCAGTCAGCCGGTGTCACGACTCACGTATATTGTTATATTCAGTCTAGCGTAGACGGCTCATGCTTTTACTACTTACCTAAAATTTTCACTAGGCATACAGCTTGGCAAGCAAGCATGCTTTTCATCTTACCAGCCCGTAGATACCTTAATGAGCAATTTTAACCAGCCTTTCCTGCGCCTCTTAAAAGCCCGGGTTACCCTCGAAATTCTCATACATACGTAATACCAAAATCATTTTGTCATACGAAAATATTTAACATGTTTGAGTTATTTTTCAGCTTAAAATAGTAATTACCTAGGTTCCTGAATAAAAATTAACTTCAAAATATTTAAACAGTAAAAAAAAAAATTTGTGTATAAATTTTTTTTACTAAATTTATACACAATTTTTTTTTTAGTGTTTAAATATTTTGAAATTAATTTTTGTACAGGAACCTAGGTAATTACTATTTTAAGCTGAAAAATAACTCAAACATGTTAAATATTTTCGTATGAGAAAATGATTTTGGTATTACGTATGTATGAGAATTTCGAGGGTAACCCGGGCTCTTAAGTCTTACCAAATCGGGTGAACTGTCAAAATTCTCCCATCCATTCTTCATTAACTATACTTCCTTTAATTGACCGTCTACCTTCGCAAGGCACGTGTCAGCCAGATAATACATAAATAATGTCAACATAAATTGTTATTGATTCGTTACGCATGTCGTCTGTCGCTTCTAATTCCGTAACGATTCCTAATATATTCCACGAATCTAATATGCCCAATTTGGCCGATATTGTATGAATAAGGCCACGCTCCCACGTTTCATAATTATGAATATTAATAAAATGATAATATAGTCCAGGTTTCGTGGCTCATTTTTCACTTGATTACATCAAGCTAATTTTCCGTAAGTGCTTCATTTTGATAACACGCCCAACAATTCCCTGTGCGAAAATTCTTGATTGTGGTAGCTAAGAGATGTAGCAATGATAAAATATGCGAACTGTGAAGCCACTCACGGGAAATTAGCTTGATATTAATCAAGTGAGAAAATGGGCCATGGCCCATGGAACCCAGAGAAATATGATAAACACGGAACATTTTAATTTTTAACTGACAACTGCTGCAGACCTTTGGCAAAGGCTAGTTTTGAGCTAGTTCTAGTTTCTACATAGGGTGAGCGAATTCTTATACAAAATTAATATAGAGGTAGAGACTCAGACGACAGTCTTCAAAAATATGTAAGAGATATGGTAACCTTACTCTTATATTAATGTAAATAATAATAATAATGAAGACGTGATTGGAAGAATCGAACAAGTCACATTTCGTAACATGCGGACAATAACTCATTTTTTCCCTAATTATTTTAATAAAACTTGTAAGTTATCTACTTCATAGCCTAGCTAATATATTTTGCTACACATATAATCCATAGTTTTTCTATATTTTCAAATAATTTTTCAGGCCCTACAGCCTCCATTTAAGCAAAATGGGAAATTTTTTCATGTTACTTTCCTTATTCTTCCACTCACGTCTTGAATTATGTATTACTTTGATATTATGATTTATGTATAAATAAATAAATAAAAACTTTATTGTCCCATAATAAATACAGATTTGGAAAGGAACACAGATATTATCATAGTACCAAGGTTTACAATTTGAAGTGTGCAACCCCTATAAGAATACTTTTGTTGTAGGGGTTGACTGAAATTCTTAAGGTACATATTACAAGTAAATACATACTTAGAGCAAAAACAAAGGTAATTCCTTACTGGTACTTATTTTATTATTTAAGACATGTCTGTGTGTGTGTGTGCGTAAGTGTGTTTGTGTGTGTGTGTGTGTGTGTTGTGTGTGTGTGTGTGTGCGTGTGTGTGTGAGAGTGAGTGTATGTTGATTATAATAGGTTTAACTATCTACATTTTATTCCTTGTTTTACGGCACGCAGGCCTGAAACGGCCACTATTACACTACTTATATAAATAATAAATATAACAAACTTATATAAAACAAACTTAAGTAATTATTAAAACTATTAAAGTAACAGACTAACAGTCGAGACCAACTGCTCTAGAGCGGTCGCGTTAATGCGCTATATTGAAAAAAAACGTCTTTTTTGACGTAATACTATAGGACTCTCAGAAAGGTTACAAATCTAGTAATGATGTATTATATATACATATCTTCATAGCCTTATCTAGGTTTGAGAGGAACTAGTAACACGATTAATGTATTTTGCCTCGATACATTTAATTTTCAAAATGACCTCTTAAAAATACGACAATAGATGTATTGTAGGAAATTAGTCTAATTGATAGACACCTTTGCAACTCAAATCGTATAGAAGCATTTTGATTAAATGCTCCTAGTTATTTTTCAAATGATTATAATTACGTTTCTTCGCATGTTTTCCGAGCGAGCCGATAGCTTCTGGCCAAATTAGTCGTACAAATTAAGTATAAAATTGCCCTTGCGGTAAAATTACTTTCGATATAGGGCCTTAAAAGTACCGACCGCTCAAGAACTGCTCGAGCGGTCCGTGTATAATTGCGGGTATGAATTTAGTATGAAAACTGTAGATCGCCGTGCAGCGACCGCAATATGCGGTCCGTCTATGGCCGGCCTTATAATAATTCAAGACGTGAGTGGAAGAATAAGGTAAGTAACATGAAAAAACTTCCCGTTTTTTTGCTTAAATGGAGCCTCCATTTAAGCAAAAAACGGAAAGTTTTTTCATTTAGGGCCGGAAAAATTATTTGAAATAAAAAAAACTATGGATTTTATGTGTAGCCAGATATATTAGCTAGGTTATGAAGTAGATAACTTACAAGTTTTATTAAAATACTAGATGAAAACCCGGCTTCGCTCGGGTAAACTTGTAACTCAATACACAATACACATCTAGGTACAAAATGTAGGTAAATATATTTAAGAATAAGAAAAATTTATTTCGACAATCACACAACACAATATTATATTATTACAAAAAATACACAAAAAAATAAAGAACACAAAATTACAATAAATAATATTAAATTGTGTGATGTCAAAACTGGACCCAGCTCAGCATTAGCAGCGACTTCCAGTCTGCTGCACTGATTTTCGTGTATGATATTTTGTGTAGTCATCTTTTCTCAAGAAATGTTAAAGGTAAGCAAGACATAGATAAGTGCGTATACTGTATAGCTTAGTTCAGGGGTCACCAATTAGTTTTGCTCGGGGTCCATATTAGAGAAATGCAAAAACCTTCGCGGTCCACACATTTAAAAAAAAAAATTAAGTCAGGATAGTCACGGAATTTACAAAGGCTTATCAATGAGAAAAGTGACATTTTTTTTTATTTTTATAGGCCCTAATTATTATCTATCTGAAGCTTGGTGTGAAATATTGGTGCAAGCTTGAAGCTATTGACATAAAATCCTGGAGATGACCATCAGTAAGTCGAGACCGAAATTTATTTTTAACGAAGTTCATCTTCGAAAATGTTTGGTCCGCACACTATGGATCGGCGATCTGGATGCGGATCGCTTTCCGCCATTTGGTGACCCCTGGCCTTGGCTTAGTTTATTGTACATAATATTTAAAAATAGTAGGTAAATAAAACTGAAAAAGTTTTATGTAAGTATATTTAAAACATTTTTATTTCAAATCAACATTAACTAAGGTTAATTTCTCTTGCATTCAGTCTTTTTTGATTTCTCTACATTGGCACTGGTATGTGTGTGCGGCACTTACCTCAGAATATTCTGAGGTACTCACCTAAAAAGATAAAACTTACTTCAAAATTGTATGTAAGTATATTGTATGTTTGTATTAAGAATTAAAATTCTCTAGAATATGTAAAAAACACATTAATTGCTAATTGTTGAGACGCTGATAACTGATAAGTGATAACAAACAAAAGCTACAAAAAAAGGGTGCGCTATGGTGCGCCATGACTGCTAGCAGGTCAGTTTGGCATGTGTCAGTTTACAGCAAGATGGCGCGTGAAGTTTGTCAGTGCCTACGTCAGTGCCATTAGAATCCGCAAAATTCGGATTTTGGAGTAACGAAATACTCCAAAATCCGAATTTTGCGGATATAAGTTGTCGACTCGAAATCAATATTTTTTTATTTTCTATTATTAACATAAGGTTTCGATCGAGTCTACCGTACCCCTGCACGAAATTATTAATATTATAGATAATTAGGGAAAAAATGGGTTATTGTCCGCATGTTACGAAATGTTACTTGTTCGATTCTTCCACTCACGTCTTCATTATTATAATTATGAATTTTTAGGAGCCAATCGTCCTGTATATACGTAATAAATAACTAATAACTTATTGTTAAACCAATTTTTACAATATCATTCATTAATATGTAATTGCAAACTAAGACGACAAAAAAATTGAAAAAAAAATTTGAAGTAAGTAAATTTTTTATTTACTTAAGTATAAAATAAAATAACAAAACAAAAGGTTTAATCTTCCACTAGTTGAAGCTAAGGACGGATTACTCGGAACCTTCGCTCTGCAAAGAAAAATAAAACAATTTAATTTTTTACTGTTTCTAATAATAAAAATAATAAAAAACACCTCAAAATTTCGCTATTAATATATTTAAAAATGTGATGTCACTAAACTAAGGGGGAAGGGATCTTACAGTCGGGGCATTATAATAGGCCACATTTGACATCTGTCAGATTAATCTCCATAGTGAGGTGAGCTGCGTAAAAACATGGACCAAAACGAATAAATCGATACGGACTTGAAATAAAATATTTGGATTTTATACGTTTTAAACAAACTCCTATCCCATTATTACTTTTTCTTTTACAAATTCAAGGAGCAAAATAAGACAAGTACATTATTTATAAAAAATAATGCATTTATTCGCTTGAATTATAAAAACTGTTAAATGTTGTATTATCATTATTCATTTCACATAAATATGTGTTACTTTTCACAACGTGGTTATTAATTTATGGGGATATTTCGTTACAAGTAATTAATGCATCGATACTATTTATTCGATTCCGATTTTTAGGGTAACTTCCCTAGAGTTTAAAAAGAAAAAAGGTCAGCTAACGTAACATTGTAACGACGTGCAATTATTAAGATCAGAATTTGTTTATTACGTTTAGAATTGTTTATCAGTCAAAGCAAATCGTTAAATAATTCGTATCGGTCATATTCACAATAAATATGTAATCGTAATTGAAAAAAGTTATACAATTGTGCAGTTATAACAAAACGAAAATATTTATTTTTTATGTACGTCGCTATAAGGTTACCTGGTACAATTTTGATGAACTGTCAAATGTGGCCTATTAAAATGTCCCGACTATAACCCCTTCCCTCCTTGTCACACTTCGTCGATATGTCAACGTTAAAAGTACATACTCAGCGTTTAAAAACAGTATTATTATATTTTTGTTATTGATTTTTGTCTTTTTTATTCCATAAACGGCAACAGCCAATATTTGTAAATTGTAATATTAGTATGGAAATATCACGAAGCCCGCGAGTCGTGAGACCGTGTGTTTGTGCCGAATACCACGGAGCTAAAACAAAGCCGAATACCGATTAATATCCACGCCAGGAATATAACAGGAACAAACAGATATCAAGAAATATTAATATGTATTTCAATACAATGTCGAGATTGCTTCCTCCGTCTTCGTATTGAGGCGCACGATCGAGCAGTTTAACCCCCTATACCTACTGTATATTATAGGCAAGACAAAGTGATAATACTTTAGGGCAGGGGTTCCCAAAGTGTGCGCTGCGGCACCCTACTGC
Organism: Lysandra bellargus; assembly: GCA_905333045.1. Taxonomy (NCBI): domain Eukaryota; kingdom Metazoa; phylum Arthropoda; class Insecta; order Lepidoptera; family Lycaenidae; genus Lysandra; species Lysandra bellargus. Next base: position 7,398,869 of record HG995358.1, read on the forward strand.
AAAAGGCTGCACGTACATTTGCGCAATTTTTTTTCTAAGCCCACTAAATACCACAATAATATAACCCCAAAAATCACTAGAACTTCACTTGTTTAAAAATGATCCAGTATGGCCCAGCAGTTTTTGCAAAAAAACGATTTGTAGATTTTTTCCCATACTTAGAGAATTTTCGTATTTTTTTTTTCGCCTTAAAATGCATTTTTGTACAAAACTTATCTAGGATTTATTGTTACTCTTTAAGAAATCTATCGAATGGTATTTTTTCCACACCTAAAAATTTAATAAAATTATTTCAAAATTTTGAACAGGCCTTTTGCAGTACAGGGAGTACTGCAAAAGGCTGCACGTCGTATTTTTTTCTAAACCTTATATACCACTAGAATTTTACTTGTTTCAATAATGAACCAGTATGTCGTAGTAGTTTTTGCAAAAAATCTATTTATAGATTCCTTCCCATACAACATTTCCGTAATCATTTTTTTTCACCTTAATAAACACATTTTTATAAAAAACTTAATAATAATTTATTGCTACTCCTCTTAAAATCTATCGAATGGTTGCTATACAGTATATAATTATTATTATTATTATTGTATCCATACCTATGCCTTGTACTTGTATTATCTATTCGTGCCATGAGACAGATATTGGTAACCTTAACATGACTGGGTAATGATGATGATGACGATGATGATGATAATGATGAATATGAATTGCATAGTAGCATATTATATTATGCTTTTTGTTCTTAAAACAACGCCGAAACTCCCAAACGTGTATCTATAAGGAGTCAGGAGTTCTCTCGGCATCTTCGAAACCATGGTATACCTTGACCCAATATTTGACTTTTTGGTAGCATATTCTTAGTACATTTCACATAAAACCAAAATAACCATATGTTTCCATATACATTTCGAGGAGTTCCCTCGATTACTCATGGATCGCATCATCAGGTCACCACTTTTGTGAACATGGTACCAAATTAGAGTGAAACCTAATACAACAAAACAAAAATTTCGAAAATCGGTTCACAATCGGCGGAATAATCGTTGAACATACAAAAAAAAAAATATATCCACAGCCGAACATATTATAGCCTCCTCGTTTTTTGGAAGTCGGTTAATAATTTTGCTTTCTACGACCTCTTGAGTTGAGGGCGTATTCTATTGTATTTTATTATTTTTATATTAGTTTCATATAATACGAGCTTTAGCCCGCGGCTTCGCTCGCGTTAAGAAGTATTATTATATACAAACTTTCATCCCCTATTTTTACCAAATTCCAACCCCTCGGGGTTCAAATTTATCAAAATATTTTCTTAGCGGATGCCTACGTCACAACGTCTACCTGCATGCCAAATTTCAGCCCGATCCGCCCAGTGGTTTGGGCTGTGCGTTGATAGATCATCATGTCAGTCAGTCAGCTTTGAGTTTTATATAATATATAGATATAGATTAATAATGTATTAAGGACTAAGGAGTATTAATTACAGTCGGGGCATGTTAATAGGCCACATTTGACATCTGTCAGATTAATCTCCATAGTGAGGTGAGCTGCGTAAAAGCATCGACCAAAACGAATAAATCGATACGGACTTGAAATAAAATATTTGAATTTTATAGGTTTGAAACAAACTCCTGTCCCATTATTACTTTTTCGTTTGCAAATTCAAGGAGCAAAATAAGACAAGTACATAATTTACAAAAAAAAAGCATTTATTCGCTTGAATTATAAAAACTGTTAAATGTAGTATTAACATTATTCATTTCACATAAATATGTGTTACTTTTCACAACGTGGTTATTAATTTATGGGGATATTTCGTTACAAGTAATCAATGCATCGATACTATGTATTCGCTTTCGATTTTTAGGGTAACTTCTCTAGAGTTTAAAAAGAAAAAAGGTCAACTGACGTAACATTGTAGCGACGTGCAATTATTAAAATCAGAATTTGTTTATTACGTTTAAAATTGTTTATCAGTAAAAGCAAATCGTTAAATAATTCGTATCGGTCATATTTACAATAAATATGTAATCGTAATTGAAAAATGTAAATCAATTGTGCAGTTATAACAAAACGAAAATATTTATTTTTTATGTACGTCGCTATAAGGTTACCTGGTACAATTTTGATGAACTGTCAAATGTGGCCTATTAAAATGTCCCGACTATAGGAGGTAGTAATTTCCTAATGCGAGCTTAAAAAAATACAAATTATTTGTAAAACCTTCCCCGTCCCATAAAGTCATTTCAAGATATCGACTACCTCGTTTATAATTCATGGGGGTCTTGATTTGTAAGGACGAAGGACAGATCGATTCAAAAGCAATAGATATAGGGCATTGTAAAGCTTTCATTACTCTGATAACATTTCTTGGGATTGGGCTGTAGGCTGTATGTCTGTAACGGAATCTTTAAGCACGATTTTTACCAATCTCCGGTAGTCTAATTAATTTGAAACTTTGCATACGTATAATTAAGAGCCAATGACAATGCAATTTAATTTATAAAATTTTTTGAATAAAAAAATACAATAAGTAATGAATTAGAAAAAGCGTGTTTTTTAGTTTATTATTTATTGATTGTCAGTATTATGTAAATAAATTATTATTTATCGTCTAAGTATATTTAGTAAGTGATCATTAAATAAATAAGTAAATAAAATCTTTATTCCAATTTTTGAACATTACACAACCACAATAAATAAATAAAAAAACAAAAGAAAAAATTTAAGGGGAAGAAAAAAGAACCATAACACTAGCTATCCTTAACTAAAAATAACAAAAAATGAATTTTTGAATTTAGTTACTTATACAAAACATTTATTTTTATATTAAATAACAACAACTATTAAGTGATATTTAAGTTTGTCGTTCGTTTAAAAATAGCAGTTTATATTATGTAAAACTTGTTTTTCATAAGTGTGAATAATTCAGAATAAACAGGAAGGTAAAGTTTGATAGTTCCAGATGTGTGTTTTGAACTTTCCCCACTGAATATGAATGTCGTATGTTTAATGTTTGTAGGGTTCCGTACCCAAGGGTATAAACGGGACCCTATTACTAAGACATCGTGTCGGTCCGTCTGTCTTTCTCCAGGCAGACATCTAAAGAACTGTAATAGCTAGAGTTCAAATTTTCACAGATTACGTAGCTAGCTCAACTGGAAAGCTGCCTCAACTCTAGACCTCTGTACCCGCTGAGCGAAGACGTAGAAGATCTTGATTTCCTCACTTCATCCCATTTTCTAGCAAGTGGACCAACATTAACCATTGTTGAGTCTGAACACGATCTGCGAACCAGATGGCAGTTAGTACAGAAGATTTACCAAGATGTGTGGAAGAAATGGAGAACTGAGTATCTTACACAGTTAAACACCAGGTCTAAGTGGCAACGTTCACAATCTAATTTAAATATAGGAGACGTTGTTATTATACACGACGCTAACCTGCCACCGGGTAAGTGGGCTCTCGGTCGAATCGTGCAGCTACATCCGGGGCAAGACGGGCTAACTAGAGTAGTCTCTGTAAAAGTCAAAAATGGCGTTATGAAACGACCAATCGTTAAGTTATCACTTTTACCGATTAACCATAACAGTGAAGACGAAGACAGTAACCAAATTGCTGTCAATAACCAACCGAATAACCAGTCAAATGACAATTTACCAAAACGAAAAAGGAGAGTTAGAAAAGGCATTTACCATTTATTTACCATGGCACTTATGTTATTTACGTTTTTAATTTCACCAGCCTCATGTGCATACAACGTAATAAACTTTAACGACAGTCAAAGTTAATATTTTGAAAAAATATCTACCATGCGGTTAGTGCAAGACGAATGGAAGCTGGTAGTATATTATGATTTAGGACCATATTGGCAGGGAAATAAGCTATTATCAAAATATATAGATCACATGGAACATTTATGTCAACAATCACCAGTAAGAAACCATTGTGAATCCATTTTAATACAATTACGGCACAGCTATACTGAGTTTATGCATTACAATAACATTCTGTCGACGCAGCAGTTCCCACACGGGCACGCGCGGCGCACACGCGGCCTTATCAACGTCGTGGGTAATGTTGCACACGCGCTGTTCGGTGTACTCGATGACCAATTCGCTGAACAGTATATTAAGGACATCGATTTAATTAGAGAAAACCAAAACCATCTGGTTGCTCTATGGAAAAACCAGACTTCCGTAGTAGATGCAGAATATAATGTACTGAAAAGGATGCAAGATTCTATTGACAAACAGCATAAGATATTTACACATTACATTAACCACTTAGAGAATACTACCAAGTACCAACGATGTAAAAAGTCAACTGAAAAACGCGGAAGCGACCAATGAGTTTTTGTTATGCTCCATGGCAGCCAACAGCTTGGCGTCGAATTTAAAGAATATGCAGGATGTTCTACTAGATACAGTTTCAGAGGTGTACTTTGTCCTTCAAACGGTTAAAATGGTCACTGATTCGATGAAAAGTCGAAGGACCACAATGGTTTGGGTTCCTTCGATTGGTTAAAATATATGGTTACTGGTTCAATAGAAGGCCGAAGGACCACAATGTACGGTGGTTTGGTCCCGTACAGAGTAAAAGACAAGTTAGGTTCAATAGGTTTATTGAATCCTTAACTTATGCTAAAATGGTTTAATGGTAAAATGGTAAAGAGAGCACGCGAACCGATTGGCGGCTTGACGCGAACTGGTTAATTAAGCCCCGTATTCACTTTGATTAGTAATAAGTGCAAGTGATTAGTGCAGGTGATTAGTAATTAGGTAAAATTACGTGTGGACAGCGACTGATTAGTGCAAGTCTTTTCATTTCTACTAATCACTAATCGCTTCAACTAATCACTTGTACTCGCACTAATCAAAGTGAATACAGGCCCTTAAAGTAAGTTATAATACCGCGTGGCGGCGTATACGCTGACAGTGCGAAACGTGATGTACTGTCGACAAACTGTTGTTGCCGCTATAATGACAAATAGTAAAAGAAAATAAATTAAATATTTAAAGGGGCTCATACACAAGAAACGTAATTTTTTGCCAACTCGTAATTGGCCGATTTTTTAAAAATTTCTGAACTTTTTAAGATGTTGATTTTAATGCGATAGAGAATTAGGTAAGTACATTAGATGAAGCACGGACACTCTAAAATTGGAGGAAGAGGGAAGAGGTCATAAATTATTACTTACATCCCTTTTGTGGGTCTCCTTGTGGTTTTGATCATAGTTCAAACTGTAGATCATAATAATATTATAGTACTACATTACTTTAGTTATTGTATTGTATTTATCTTTATTGTGTATTTAACTGTTTACGTACCTAATTATACTACGCCTACAGCAGGCTTAACATAACAAATATTAACAACAGCAGTAAGTAGTAACGGGAAAGAATAGACATACTGACAGGTTTAGTAACAAAATGGCGGATTTCAATGTCTAACTGTCACTTGTCTATTCTTCCGTAGAAAGAAACCGCTTCTATAATCTATGGTGACCATGCTAAGCCTGCAGGTACCTGTAATATGAAGTTTCGTAAGCCTACTGATTCATACTTGGTAGTAGGTAGAGGTACGTACGTTCTTTTGTCAGTACTCTGTACACGTCTCGCGGGCTCCCAGTTAAACCTATCAATTACTATCATCCTACAACAATACGAAAGAAATACGTTCACATAATATAGTTAAGGCTAAACCGAGCCATCCGCAGTTTGGTTCCGTAGTTTTCCTTTTGTCTAAAAAACCGATATCAATGGAATGTGGATATTAGAAACGTGATTATTTATCAAAGTACGAAAAGTAATAGAAAATATCACAAATTACATAATAACCGCAATATTTTGCCCCGGAATTCATTTGTCGCTCGCGGCTCGGTAATCATACATATTCTACATTACTCCGTGGTCCAGTGGTTTAGAGCTATCGGCTGTTGAATCGGAGGTCGTGGGTTCGATTCCCGCGTTGGAAACATATTGTTATTTCCAAGTTTGGTTAGGACAATGCAGGCTGATCACCTGGTTGTCTGACAAGTACCTAAGATGATCCATGCGTCGGATGGGCATGTAAAAAGTCGGTCCTGCGCCAAATCTCTCGCCGGTCGTGTCGGTCTTCCGTTCCACTGGTTTATGAGAGTAAAGGAATAGAGAGTGCTCTTGTGTACTGTGCACACACTTGGGCACTATAAAATTACTCCTGCATAACTGGCCTGGTTTCAATGAAACTGGCCGCCGTCACCGAAACCGGTGTGGTAGTTATTTTTCTATATTATTCCGGAATTAAACGTTAAGTGGTATTGAGCAAGAAGTAACAGATAGACAGACTCCTGAGAAAGCACAATAATTATCATTTTTATTGCTGTATTAACCTTTTTAACCGACTTCAAAAAAAGGAGGCTATCAATTCGACGCGTATGTATGTAATATTTCCAGAACTGCCTAGTTTTTGTATATGTTAATCTATAACAGCTTCTGAACAAATGTGCCAAATTTCAAAAGTGTATGCATGTATGTATGTAAGTATGTATGTATGTATGTTTTTATGTTTGTGCACGCATATCTCCGTAACTACAAGTCCGATTTAAACGATTCTTTTTTATTGTACTAGGTATTGTTCAACTTAGGGAATACTGCAAGTTTGATCAAAATCGGCTCAGTAGTTTTTGAGATAGGGAATTTTAATTCTCAATTAAGTACGTACAATTTTGAAGTCGGTTTTATCTTTTTAAAATACAGTTACGCCTTTATGAGCTTGGGCTGTATCATATTTTATACTATGTATGTATGTATCGGAATCTGAGCACGACTTTTACCTATCTCTAGTCGAATTTATTCGAAGCTTTGCATACGTATTATTATATTGATCCAATGACAATGCAATAATTTGTTGAAGTCAAAAAAATATTTAAAAAACGCGTGTTTTTTTAGTTTTTTATACTAAGTCTGTTATTAACACATAATTATTGCCCGTGTAAGCGCTTTTTTAGAAAATTTTGTACTGCATCTACTCTTTCTTGACAGAGTGTACGGAACCCTATTTCCGCGAGGCAGGCACGTGATCGGCTTATATGAAACGGGATCATCTAACACGTCAGTATATTATGTTTCACGTACTACTGAACATGCTCGTTCGGATGCCATTAAACTTTTTTCTGCCCTAACGTTGTTCTTTGAAATTAGAATTCTTAGATGACATTCAATCTACTTATTTTCTTTTTGTCTTTTTAATTTTCAGCTTCAGTAAGTATTAGAATCCACTTTGTATCCTATCAAACTATAAAATAGTATGCTCATAAAATTTTGAACTCTCATATTTCATAACAATTTATAACGTCAACGCTTTCTGATTGGTCAAAACCACGGTCAAAACTCAAAAAAAATGTCGCTTAATTTTTGATAAAAAACAGACTGGATGAAAATAGTTGAATCGGGGTACTTTTAGGGCCAGTACACACAAGATGCGACGTAGAGGTTTTAAGATGTCAGTTCGCGTTTCGCTGGAGTGTCCTTACTCCTTAGTCCTTATAGTCCTAGTCTCCTACGAGGCTTTTTAGTGGTGGCGACAGAAAAAACAGCACTGTAAATAGAACTGCGCTAATACAATACCTGTGATTTAAGAGCCCGTCCTCTCTTTTCTACTGCTCTCTTTACACTCACACCCGTCTTTCATATGCCAGGTGAAAAAGGATGATCGCCAAGTTAGCGGGCAGATAGAGGTTTTCTGTTTTTAAAGTGTTTTTTATATTGAAGTGGTAAAAAGTAATTCCAACATTGTATAGACGACTTTCTCAACAGTACATTGTATTTTTTTCATATCGTTAAGACGTCAATACAATCCATAAACAGGTGATATTCTAAACCTTTTACAGCAAAAATCACAAAACTGTCGCGGGTTTGAGTTGGATTATTCAAAGATACTTAAAAAAAATAAAAAATCTAGCTCCAACACTATATTATAATTGAAATGATCTTACATGTTGTGCATTAAAACTTATAGAAATACTGTATTTTAACTGTTAAATCAAGTCTGTTAAATCTGCGAAATCGGCAAATTTCGTATACGGACCCTTAACACACGAGTATCACAGACACGATTTGAAACAAACGACTGGTCGTAACTCATAGTCAGGAGTCAGGACTATAACAAGCTGTATTCGATTTCTTTGGCTCGTGTTTTCTACTGTTACCACAAAAAATGGAATGCCATGGAAATGCCATGGAATGACTGACAATAAGAGACTAGAGTTCTAGTTAGGCTGCACGAGTTCTAGTATGAAGTTAGTTAATTAGGTTTAACAAGCAATTTATTGATTCTCAAAATATCTTGCATTGTTTTCAGACGCTGATTTAAAGAAGCAATGCATATTATATGTTGCTAACAACAAACAATACTCTAGCTTCGAGAAATCAAAGGTTGAGAAGTCGACGGGGCGCTATCCAGGAGTTGACTATGTCAACTCCCTGCACCCGCTGCAACAAATTTGACAAATTCCTGTTAGGCTACGTTCAGACGTGCGCGTGTTCTGCGCGTGCTATGTGCGTGTTCTACTATTAGTAGCGTAGTAGTGTCAGCAGTCAGCGCGCACACGCCGAACGCGCCGCATTTTAGAATTCGTTGTATGAATGAATAATTAATTATGTGAAACTTCGCACATTCGTCCGCCCTGTACGGGCCACATTTCGTGTACTATGCGGTGCGTGATGCGTCCTATCTAATAGCTATACTATCATTTTGCGTCATACGATTTTCCATGCATACACCACCACAATCACAAAAAAACACTTACCAGAAGTTTAACGGGCAGTATCGCAGCGTATGAGCAGCATCGCCAGTTGCGCCGCAGCGTCGACAGTAGTGCGCGCGCAGTATGGGGCAGCGCACGCGGCCGCGCGCGTCGCGTAACGCATGCGTCGTGTACCACACTTCAGGATGACCGTTGTTCTTGCAGAAGGCACACTCCTGGAAAGTGGGAATGACTAATGAGGATTTTGAAAATTACCCGCATCCAGAGTCCATACTAAGCAGTCTGAACACTCCTTAAAACTTAGGCCGTGTTCAAACCAAACCGCCGAATGTGAGCAGGCTCACTGTGAGCCCCAGTGTAAGCGTGAAAATAAACGGTATCGAATGTCCGCGCCTACGCCTAGCGTATTTTCGGTTAGGTGTGAACGGAAAATTGTATATGTATGGAAATACAATAAACTGCGTAACGTTCGCTCACATTCGGCGGCTGAGAGTCAGATTGGTTTGAACACGGCCTTAAGTATGAGGAATTTGAATCGTATGCAGGACGAAGATTCAAGTTAAATTCAATTCAACTATTTACAAAGAAGTGTTGTATGAGTTTTCACCTTCCTTCGTGCTCCACTGCCACCTCGAACATGCTGCTCGCATCACATCTGGAACGTTATTGATCACCTTACCATCTGTTTCATAATCGTCTGCCGCTGTCGTCGCAGGGTGTCGACGTATCGCAGCAGCAGCTGGAACTGCTCCGGCGTCAGACTGAACAGCGCCGCCTGCTGCATGCTCACTGCCGCCTCGAATATGCTGCTCGCCATCACATCTGGAACATCATTTATAAACTAATATTTAAATTGGGAAAGTCCGTCTCTCTGTCTATCTGTCTGTCTGTATGTATGTCTGTATGTCTGTTACCTCTCACAGTGTGATAAAAACCTTGATTTTGTTTCAAAATACTATAGTTGATAGCTATATAAACATTAGAGCAAAACTCCGAGATCGATATTCTTTGTAGTTATTTTTTTAAAGAGTGTCAAAGTTGGCGTTTTTTCGGTTCAAAAATTTGCATAAAAATTAATTTAAAAAAAAACAAGCACTTAATACTTTACTTTTTCTCCAAATTTGGTTAACCTACTGGGATCAAGTAGGGAGATATTTTACATTTTTAATTTCGTGATAAGATCGAATTAGAAAAAGTTTTAAGGAGTTATAAGTAGGAGTGTCCGACACCCCAAACATGTAGGTAGCTATTACGTCACTGTGGCTCTTCGTACATACATGTCGGACAAAAATAGCAATGATAGATAATGTTATTCCAAATGCTAATATCAACTTGTCCGACAAATATATTGAGTTAAATAGTCAGTCCGACAAGAAAATGAAAAAAAAAATCATTACTAATGGTGAACTTCTTTTTGTCAATTTCTGACTGAATAAACTTTAAATACTTAATAGGTATTCATTTGTATTATTTAAATATTATATTATTGTTAGAGAGGCGAAGAGGGGATTTCGCGATAAGTTCGAGCGTGTCTGATTAAGCTTGTATAGGCTTCCAACATGTCTCTAGTTATCATGGTATTTATTCAGATTTCTCACGTGGTGAGTTAAAAAAAGCTATTTTCGAATAAAAATATAGATGATTTTTAAGCTGGAAATAAATTATCAGATGTTTTCATCGTATGCGGCTTGTTTCTATCTGATTAATACATAACCGTATTTTTGAAAGATAAAAAACCGACTTCAAAATTGACCCTATTTATGCAAAATGAGTCCAATCCACACCATTGCCAAAATTGAGTTAATAATGCAGAAGTATTCCAAAATGGACCTTTTATCGACCCTATGAAGATCATGCAAATCTAACAATTTTGGCAGAACAAAACATATTCACAACAAAGTTACCAACTAGCAAATTAATGAGTAGTGTTTTTTAAAAAGATCCAAGCTGCAGGGTCCCTTGATTTTTTTTTTAATTAGGCAAGTAGAATCATGCGGCTTGGTTCTCGTTTGCATATTAAAAAAGGCTTACTTCTCAATATTTTACAAAGACTCACGTCAGTCACGTGGCTGGTTTTTTGTTGATATAAAGGCGACGGGTCATTGTGACCCAGGCGCGACACGACACAAAATTACTCCTGCGTAACTGGCCTGGTTTTATTGAAACCAGAGTGGTTTTGTGTATTGCACACACACTTGGGCACTATAAAATTTCTCTTGCATAACTGGTCGTGTGTATTGCGCACACACGAAAGTTACTACACGATCGTATAGAGGGGAAAATCCAGGAAGAACAAGCCGAAGAACTCCATATACAGGACAAACAGTTGCCGAGTTATAAGCACTCAAAGTTTGACATTGACAGCTCGGCAACTGTCAAACGTCGAACAAAAGCGGCCATAACTCCGCTCCCAATAGGCCTAGAGGAACGGAGTTTCTTCTAACATTAAAGGCAATACCTCGGCTATCCTCTCCCCGAATTTGAACTAAATCGGAGACATCAAATTTTTTCTCAATTCTGAGGCCAGGATCGAATAGAGGAGAAAATTCCAGAAAGGGCAAGCCGAAGAACCCCATATCCAGGACAAATAGTTGCCGAGTTACAAGCATTCAAACTTTGACATTGACAGCTCGGCAACTGTCAAATGTCTTACAAAAGTAGCCATAACTCCGCTCCCAATAGGCCTAGAGGAACGGGGTTTCTTCCTACCTCAAAGGCAATACCTCGGCTACCCCCTCCCCGAATCTGGACTAATCGGAGACATCAAAACTTCAAGGACGAGTCTTCTACTATACTTACATTACACATTCTTTGCATTTAATGGACAATGAAGGTCCGATACATATAATGGCTCATTTTTTGTAAAATGTTAATGTAAGATACTCCATTACTATTTTTTTTGTTTTTTTTTTTACATTAAGATTTTTGCAACGTTGCTTGAAACCATCACTACTAATGCGAAAGTGTGTGTGTCTGTCTGTCTGTCTGTCTGTCTATCTGTCTGAATGTTTGGTATCTCTTCACGCCCAAACCACTGAACCGATTCTGCTGGCTTTCTGGTATGCAGATACTTTGAGTACCGGGAAAGGACAATTCATCCCGGACAATTTAGATAAATTATGATTTTTTCATTTCAATCTTTTTTTTGGGAATATAAGCAACAATATAAACTAAAAAATAAAGAATATATATTTCATTCTATTACTACATAACCGAAAGAAAAAAAATGCCGATTTTCTTCAAAATTTGAAAGTTCTTGAGACCTCAGTTTATTTAAAAGCAATTTTTATAAGTTAAAATCGTTGTTTTTATAACTAATTAGATGTTAGACATCCAAATCGGGTGCACAGATCTCATGCACGAAAATCCTGTTGACTTGTTTAATAAATCTAAAGAGATGGTTCGCTTTGGATTATATGTATCCCACACTAATATAGTTTTGCTAAAAGGAATGGCAGAAGGCAAACCCTCCTGTTTTTGTTTAATTTTTGTTGGAAATAGTAGTAATATTTAACATATTTATGTTTTTACGCATAGAATAAATTACCAAATATACTATTGTAAATTAACTTTACTTAAAATAATAATCAGTTTTAAAGAATAAACAATTTTAAGAAAAACGGCTTTTTCTCAGAACTGTCATCGTGTGGATTGAGTCCGGTATGCATAAATGGGTCCATTATTGTACGTAATTGAAAATTAGAACTCTCTAACTAACTGATTTTGATGAAACTTGCACTATTCCCTAAGATGAACAATACCTAGGACGAAAAAAAAAATACTGAAATCGGAATGGTAGTTCCAGAGATATGCGAACACAAACATAAAAACATACATACATACACTTTTGAAATTTTGCACATTTGCACGCTGATATAGACTAACATATACGAAAATTGGGCAGTTCTGGAAATATTACATACATACGCGTCGAATTGATAACCTCCTTTTTTTGATGTCGCTTAAAAATACACTAAGGCTCTTGTCTGAGATAAGTCGCGGACGCGACCTTGACCGTTCGGACGTCCGAACAGAATCTGGCTGCCCGGATGTTTTTGCATCCGTGGATGAACCGCCGCATTCATCAGCTGCGACTTATGAAAACGTATGATAATTTGTTTCTAGCTTTAGTATTACTAGCTATTTGACCGAGCTTGTATTTGTATGTATGGATATATGGATTCTTTTAGCAGTGACCAACAATTAATAATTATATTATAACTGGTCCACTTGCATTTCCGTAAGTTTCAACTATTTGAGATATCGCATCCAAGAACGTGGGGAGAATTCCAAATCGCACACCTTCGATATTATATAATTTACTAGATGTCCCGCGCGGCTTCGCCTCCGTAAATTAGGAATTTTACGAAAACCGTACATTTTCCCGCAAAAAAAAAGCTTATGACCCTTCACGTGGTCTACTCTATATCTGTGCCAAATAATATCAAAAATGCTCCAGTAATTCGTGAGATAAGCCCTTTTTAACATTTTTCCCGGTTTCTCCACATTTTCATCTGTTTCTTTGGTCCTATTATTCTTAGCGTGATAATAATAATTATATTACAGCCTTCCTCGATAAATGAGCTATCTAATACTGAAATAATTTTTTAAATCGGACTAGTGTCCAGTAGTTCCAGAGATTAGCGTGTTCGAGCGAAAAAACAAACAAACTCTTCAGGTTTATATTATTAGTAAGTATAGATTTTTTTTATCGCTTGACAAACTTGAGTCTCGATCTAAAAGACTATGACCGTCCCAATAATAGGGTCATAATATGCTCATATAATCATGGGACGATGCATGATAAGTATAATATGGTAGTGATGATGATGATGATGATGATAAAATGTAATTTTCATAGTAGTATCTGCTTTCCGTTCTTAAAACAACACCGAAACTTAAAGAATCTGGAATTTCCGCATAGTCCGGTCTAATTAGACGCAAAAAAATCGTAACCTCGGAATAATTCGCATAGAGCTTAAAATTGGTAGAGATGTTAAATACACCATTACAAATAAAATCTCAAAAGTCACCGGCGATCCCACTTGTGCAAAAATTTTTATTCAAGGTCAAAGGTATGAAAATCAGGTTTTTCCTGTTTTTTTTTCCAAACTATACATTTTATCACAAAAATAAGTAGGGCAAGAGTGTAGATCATAGAATTCTCTACAAAAAAATATTCAGACACTTTTTTCATACGACTTACCATTCCTTATAAATGGCGGGCTCAAAGTTTAGGAAAATCATATCTATGCTTAAATTATAAAGCTAAAGAATTTGTGGAATTACTGCTTTGAATTGAAAAATTTGTTTTTTGTTGAATAGTCTTATTTATCGAGGGAGACTTGAACTATATAATATCACGTTGGGACCAATAGGAGCAAAGAAACGGAGAAAAATGAGGAAAAACGGGGAAAATTATTTGAAAGAGCTTATCTCACAAACGGCTAAAGCATTTTTTATGTTATTTGGCACAGATATAAAGTAGACCACGAGGAAGGACATAGGCTATTTTGTTTCTCGGGAAAATGTACGGTTTCCGTGAAATACATAATTAACAGGGCGGAGCGGAACTTCTTGTACTAATATTAGTAGGATAATATTGGTATGGAAGTATGGATTACAAAAAGTTCTACATCAGAGTACTATCTACATCATTATCATAATAATTGTCACAATCATCTAAGTTTTCATCATCATTGTCATTGTCATCTTCATTCTTCACCACTATCGTCGCTGCTATTGACAATACTACAATAATATAAGGAAATTTATTAGAAGGTTATTAAATGAGTATTAAATTGATATGAAATATTAATAGAGTACCTAATATTTCTGATGAAATTTCAGATTATAAATTCATATTCGATTAAAATCCAGACATAATCGTCAGGCGTTACTTCCGACGGATTGCGAATAATATGTGAATTGCACCGTATTATGCTGCTTAAGTATAATTGTATCCTCTTAATATGCTGCAAAAGTTCTTGCTTAATGGGTTGACGTATCGCAGGACTAAATTATCTTTTACAAAACTTTTTCCGAAACGTTGCAGGATTTAAATATGATTTTTCTAACTTTTTTGTTGACGTCGTCTTTGGTTTTGAACGAGCACATTCTACAGACGAGCTCTTCAATAACTTTAAAAACTGTGGTTGTGGTGTTGGTTTGAAAGCCTCTCGAATTTTGGCATTTTTTAGGGTTCCGTACGCAAAGGGTAAAAACGGAACCCTATTACTAACCCTATTCCCGGAGTCAAGCATTCGAAAACGCAGCAGCGCCGAAATTTTTCGCATAGAAAAGTTTGTCGGACTCATCGTAAACAAGGCGCTCACTAAGAGGTAAATTTGTATGTATCAGAAAAAAGTTAGTTCCTTGTACTGGGGACTATAATCGCTGAACCGATTTTACTGAAAGGTATGGAGATACTTTGAGTCGTGAGAAAGGACATATTAATTAAGATATTTGTTAGGTATGCCAAAAAAATGTACGATTCCCACAAGATAAAATAATTTTGACGCAACGGGGTTGCGGGAATCGTCTAGATTCTAGGTATCTATTTATAAAACATAATTGGTCTGTGCACGCAAAGATGATTCTTATGAAAAACCTAGAAGAAATGAAAGCTTAATGCTTAGCAGCCACATTTTGTTTCACAAATCATTAAAGGCATAAACCTACTGCAAATATGTCACACACACACATAATATGTGTGTGTGTGAACAGCCCTTTAGCACTATTTGCCCTCAAAAAGCGTTTAACACTTTTGAGCCCCTACGTAAAAATATTTACCTACACTGTACACAACTAATGACTAACAAGATTTGCGACCCGTTTTTCTCAAGAAATCTTCACTTAATCGTAATCAAAATTTGCCTAATTTGATGCCCACTATGTAAAGGAGGATTCTTCATTGTTGGTTAAAAATAAAATATTTCGGTACTAGTCCCTGTTATAGACTAAACTCACTAACTAGACGACGCCCGCAACTCCGTTGCGCCAAAACCTGTTTATCGCGCGGGAACCGTACATTTTTTCGCGACAAAAAGTATCCTATATCCTTTCCCGGGACTCAAAGTATCTCCATGCCAAATTTCAGCAAAATCGGTTCAGCGGTTTGGGCGTGAAGAAGTAACAGACAGACAGACAGACAACAGACAGACAGACAGACGGACAGACGGACGGACGGACGGACGGACGGACAGACCGACAGACACACTTTCACATTTATAATATTAGTAAGTATGGATATGGATATGAATATAATGGAAGTATGGAAGTATGGATGGGATCAATTAGACATTCAGATGAAAATTACCTTTCTTCTGCTTCGTGTTGTCTTTAGTGAGTTTATCAGCGGGTGATGACGGTGGCTTGTCTCTCGGCTGGCTGGTGACGGTCACCTGCGCCTCTAGTACGGCCGGATCCATCTTCACTGCCAGCAGCGCGTCTGATGGATGATGGAAAAATATATGATGACAATTTCTTGAGAAAAAACATTGCCCGAAAAACATCGCTCGATAAGGCCGCCAAAATTGCACTTTCATTTAACTGATGTGTATGTTATAACTAGGAAATACAATCCCGACTCAAGATTGCAAATTCGCGATCCCGCCGAGCGGGATTAGAAATATCAATCCCGCAAAATCCCGGAATTTTCGGGATCCCGTCTAGTTTTAATAAAATGTTAAATTCGGATGACTGAAAAAGCTAATAAATACTTGTTTGTGATGAGGTTAATGTCAATTTTATGGATTGACATCATATGGACGTCGGAGAGCCATGCTTTGGCACGAATGGGCCGGCTCGACCGGAGAAATACCACGTTCTCACAGAAAACCGGCGTGAAACAGCGCTTGCGCTGTGTTTCGCCGAGTGAGTGAGTACTCGTGTGTGAGTGAGTTAGTTTGTGGTGTACAATAATGATACTTATTATTATTGTACTAATTGCTAAATTATAATATAGAAAAAAAATGTATCATGCAAGTTTAAATGTTTCAAAGACTTTTTAATTATTAAGTACTTAATAAAATAATTATAAAAATAATCAAAAATATAATATTATTGTTGTCTACTAAGAACTAAGTAAATATGTATACAATAACTTACCAGAATCCGCATTGGTCTTCAGATAGAAATCTTTGTCTGGAGTCGTGGGCTGGAAAATTGCAATTTTATTATCATTTATCAACCTCCTCTTGAATTCTGTTATTATTAGTATGAAGGGCTCTCGAGAGGGATTGAGAATCAAAATAAGGGTCCTCCGGCCTTTCCTCGTGGCTTTAAGATTTAAGAATCGGTCTCAGATCGTCGGGGGAGCCCTCAAAGGTACGGGTTGTATGAAGGGACTCAAAGTATCGAGGATAAGTATCCCTAATTGACCTACTTATTAGGAACTAGGTGTTCCCAGTGCGAGCAAAATCCCGCGTGGACGTAATAATAATTGTTTTGATGATAAAACAGACTTGTAATGTATGGCCTTTATAAATTAAGAATAAAAAAAGTAAAAAAATAAAAAACCGACTT
Source organism: Lysandra bellargus (assembly GCA_905333045.1). Lineage (NCBI taxonomy): Eukaryota > Metazoa > Arthropoda > Insecta > Lepidoptera > Lycaenidae > Lysandra > Lysandra bellargus. The sequence continues at coordinate 7,416,150 of HG995358.1, forward strand.
TATCGTTTACCATAGTCAGAACCACATTTTATTAGATATAAGTACTCGATGACATGGGCGCCGGCAGGGGGTGCCAGGTGGTGCACTTGCACCCCTTGGGAGTCTCGGGATCAACAGGAATTATTGAAATAAAAAGCCGTCTGTAACTCTATAATATCTGTCGTAATGTTTCGGCACTAAATGTAGGTATTCTATTGACGTTAATTATAGACAGTCACTTTTGTTCGTAAAAACAAATAGTAAAAGGAAAGAAAACTAAAACCTGCACCCCTTGGAAATTATTTCTGCCGGCGCCCATGCTCGATGATGTCTACAATAACACGTTTGTAGTGTATTGATAAATAAAGATGGACGCACTACCTATGAGTGGGGGCTTGGAGAATATGGCTGCCAGACGTCAGAGCTGTCGTTCACTTCTTACCGAACCACCGCCGAGACTAGAGCGTTCAGTGATACAGTATTCTGTGTTTAATTTACTCCTTCAACGATAATGTACCAATGGTACATATTGGCGACCCGGCCAGACCCAGAGCCAGCCAAAGGTAATGTGAAAATAAATTTCACTTTAAATTTTAGAGGTAAATCGACAAAACCAGCCAAAGCTTAGTGATTTCGTAACAAAAAGAAATAGAATTTCGTAAAGGATGAATTAGAAACGTTATTTAAATACCTATTATCATCAGCAAAATTTACGAGAAAAACAACAGTATCAAAATTCACTTCATAACATTTTAAAAATTAGACACTGGTTATTATTATTATTATTATTATTAATGGTCGCCGCCAGTCTCGAGTTAAAAATTCGTAATTTATTATATCACTTGTTCAATGTTCAACAAATGCAATACAAAATGTAGACAGTAGCCGATTCTCAGACCTACTGAATATGCATATAAAATAGCGCTGGTTTTGTGATTGGTACCTATAATAAGCTTAGTTGTTACTACGCCAAATACATGATACAACAATAAACCAGACACTATAATATGAATTGTTCATAGAAAAACATGCTATTCTTCTGTGTATAAGGAAAATACAATAATTATGGAAAAATGGAATGAGAAAACCTAAATATTAATGTTGTAATTACAAAGTGGGTTACCTGATAATTAACTGGTGTTGATGAGCCTAATTTTCTTATCACACAACACTCATTGTCTCTGAGTCACTAATTTCACAAGCGCCAAATTCCCTCGGATATACGATCTTAAGCCACCTCCCCATATAGACGAACGCACTGCCAACGCGTTGGCCAACGCGAACGGCGGTGCGTTTGCAACGGCGCTTGTGAGTAATCCACACATTGGAAAGTCATTCAGTATGCTTTGGATCGCGCCAATGTGCGGACGGATTTGAAATGGATGCTGAGTCGCTAACAGCTGCAGCTGTATATTTATTCACAGCTTATAATTACATTATAATAATAATTATTACCTTATAATTATAATTATTATGATTAATATATACTTTTTTATTTTTTATTAAATATTTAATTTATTTTGTTTTTAGTATATTTATTATTAACAGCGACAACATATATATAAGTACTTACACAATCTGTGAAAATTTCAGAAATCTAGCTGTAGCGGTTCTTGAGATACAGCCTGGAGACAGACAGACAGACAGATAGACAAACAGACAGACAGACGGACGGACAAAAAGGCAGACAGAAAAGCAGACAGACATTGAAGTCTTAGGAATAGGGTCCGTTTTTACCCTTTGGGTAGGGAACCCTAAAAAACATCGTAAGTAAAATAGCATGTCCAAAACCTTATTTTTTAGCACTTTTGATATGATTTTTTTTGTTCCACAGGAAGATTTACTCTGATAGTTAATCAGATCTAATAGTCAATAAATTTAAACGTTTACTCGATACTTAAATTGTTCGCTATTTCGTCAAGTTAGATGTTAATTCGCCACAAGAAGGAAACGTGCACTCTTCAGCGCTGCTCCGGGCGAACTGATCGCGCGGCCTATGTGTGGACGGAACGCAAGCCTTGCGACGAATTTCCTTTGATCATTCCGACACCGCGCGGCAAGCTCGCAAACGCGTTGGCCAACGTCTAAATACGTACCGCGAACGCGCGAACGCCTGTTCTACACATTGGGCCGACGCGTTGGCCAACGCGTTCGCCTATTTGTAATAGTGGTGGTTAATATAACGTATAGCTGAAAAAAGTAGCGCGCTATTTCTTCGCAACGAATAGCGCGCGCTATAAAACTAGGCACAAGACGCTACGTTACAACGTATCGCGCGGTCACTGACCTAGTGCGGCGCCGCTCGCGCTGCCGATCGCGCGCGAGTCGCGACTTTCGTTGGTTCATTGCCGTATCGTTCGGGCCCAAATCGGGTGAATTCGGCTGTCATAATTTTTTCAGTGTTGCGTTGCGTGCATAGGTAAATTATAATGTTTTATAATCCCTGCTCCGAAGAGCACTGTACTGTAATATAATGGTAACTTCCGTTCCATGTGAATGTATTTTTTCTAAATCTGGATACGTTATTATATTTTTAAATGTAAGTAAATGAAATGTTAAAAAAGATATAAAAATAATTTAAGTATATTACCAAAAAATAAAAAAAATAATTAAAAACCATTTAAATAACTTATAAAAAAAAGAATTGTAAGTACTTATATAAAGCGATTCCTTTCGATTTCAATATAATATTATCATACAATTATATTGTATCATTTTAATTTAAATATTTCAAACGTAATAAAATTAACCAAATAAATAATAGTGCCTTCAAACGATTATATTATTCTAAGTTATCTAACAAACACGTAATATTATATTAACTCACCCACCGATTATTAGCGAAAGAATTTAATAACGTCGGTGACTTTACAACGTGTCCAATCGATCGTTATAACGTACCATTCATTATAACGTAGCGTCAAAATTAGCGCGCTTGAAAGAATCGAGATTTCATTCGTTTTAACTGTTATAAGACGCTACGTTATAAACGTAGCGTCAAAACTAGCGCGTGTCAGAAATAGCTTAGGCTTGATAAATAAAAGTATTGTATAAATCATAAACACCAATAAATAAAACGTAGTTTATACGTATTGTAAATACGTAATACAATTATTATTCATTTAGCTTTTCTTCATTTCCAATTATTAAGCTGAAAGAACTGATATTACACAAAAGGCCAAGAAGCGTTTTAACCAAATAAATACTTATCTTATAACGATATTTGTTCGAAGTACTCAGAGCCAATTCACATTGACAGGAGGCAGAGTGACGGCTTACGGCAAGATAGAGAGAGAGTGAGTCCCTTCCATCAGACAGCCCGCCTTAAATACTGCCATATCAAAACAACCCCACCGCCATCACTCCACCCCACGTCTGACTACCAAGATTTGCATCTAATATCATAAATACAATGATTCATAGTTACAATCATCCTGAAAATCATTATAAATCAAGTATTTAATTATAACACTTTTATATTAATTTATTAACTGTACTATCTTTTGTAACAAAAGTATCATAACCGGAAACAACAATAATTATTGTCAAAAAGATTAATTGACGTGTTCAAAAATAATGTTATAATTTGTTGTCCAAATATCATGAATTAATTATTAATAATAATTAGTTCAACTCACATGAATTATTGAAATATGTACTTCGCATAAGAATTTCAAGTTAAATAACAAAAAACAATAAGACAAAACCATTGTTACCATTATACATCATTTTATTTATGACTATTATTAAAATAATAGTCATTTATATTCATCTATATTTTGAGTAAAGTGGGTCGTACCTCACACGGCCATTCTGACGGACACTTCGTTCTCGAAGTGTTTTAATAACTTTTCTGAAAAGGAAAAATCTAAGTTCTGGAAAGTAAAAGTCAAAGTCCAATTAGTCATCGGGCTGTCATGATCAATCCCATTACCTACTGCCATGTAATGTCCAAATTGATTCATCAGTCCGATTAGGCAGTACCATTTTTGTCAAACTCATGTTTCATCATCATCACAGTAGGCTAACCAGCACAGCATTTACGTCTCTCAGAAACTGTCGTGTTTTGTCCCACTACATAGTGTCCAGACATCACACCAGCTTCACGGCATTAACATACCTCACACGGCCAGTCACACCTGTCGTGATAGATCCATCATTAGAATCTTACACCAGGTTGACACCTCAATTAAATTATTCCTCTAAGAAAATATTAATTTATGTAGCCAGAGCTCAGACCTAAAAGATTGGTCACCCAAAACAGACTATAGTCAAAATACTGAGGAATACCATCATTAGCAACTCATTTATCAAATTCTAAACAAATAATTAAGTTTATCATACAACTAAATGCAAATTTTAAAATAACTCATCAAAATATAACTTCACTTGACTTTACAAAAACAGCTCGGTCATTCTGCCTCATTACCACAACTTATTGATACTGTATTTATTACTGTGTGATTATTATCAATTTGTTTTATCTATCAACACCATCTCTGTCTAGACTTTAATACCAATATAAAAGTAGTTAAACCTGGTAACCTTCGTATCACTTCCTTTCAAAGATATTTTGTCAACTTACTCCTAGACTTCCACAAATACTTCAAGGCTAAAATTAGCCAAATCGGTTTAGTGCCTCTCGAGTTTCAACAGTCTTACAGAATTGAAAATTCACTTTTAATTAAATAGGTTTTATAACTTCTGAAAATTCTGAAAATTGTGCCATAACAAATCCATGGATAATATCTCTTTACTAATTAATCTATAATAAAACAAAGTAAAACCCATGTAAAACCAGTCGATTGTACTCACCGACCTGTAAAAGGTTTTTAACTCAATTATTATTATAATAGCCAGCAAGCTATATCATACTCCTTTTCACAACTTTAATTATGTTTAAATTCGAAGTGTAAAATTTGCATCTTTTACCCCAATAATTGCGAGATTATTTGTATATCGCCAATTATTTATTATAGTTTGTTCGTTCTAAGATGATATGGGTGACAGTTCTCATATTCCTTGCTACGGATTTTTTTTACAAGAAAACAAAAAAAATCAGAATGTAATAAATTATATTCCATCCACAAAAATAAATGTTTCCTGTAATTGTAAATGAATAAAAATGAAAAGTTGCTAAATGCTAACTTATTGATATAAAATTATAAATATTAACTTTGAAATAGGAGTATAAAATTATTGTTACGAAAATATTTGAAAAATGTCAGATGCATGAAACGGAACTTATGTCAATAGAGATTGACACAGTTGAATCGAAATCAAATCGATAAAAAAGGGCGGCCATCTTAAATCGCCGGCGTCACTCTGAAACATCAGTACGAAATCGATAATTTCGATTGCAATTCCTTTACGAGGTGATTCGATATTTTTAAATTATTCGATTAATTTTTTTAGGTAACTTCCCTACTATTGTCAATTATAATGTGTCACGCATATCATCATAAAACGAACAAACTATATATTTCCATTAATTGTACCTATTGAAAATTACAATCCTGAAATGACATTTTTGTTTGTCGAAGGCTTCTTGCCGACCATATTATAATGTCAGAAAAACTTATTTTCAATCATTGAAGCCCTTATCAAAACTGATATTCAAATTATATATATATATATATTTTTAAAATGTATGTTGTTCTCCATTTCAATTATGGCTCCTATCTAACTTGTAAATTCGCAATACGATGAATAATAATATCGCTTTGCAAAACAACATCAATTTTAAATGTACCCATATTAATTACTTCACAACAGTTTTCTCACCAAAGTATATTTTCTTTACAATGGATATACAAATACAAACCCATGGTCTTATTTCCTAAAAACCTGGAAGTTGGAAACCACTCGAAACTTTTTTTTTTTTTTTTGGGATTCTACATTCGATGAAAATTTGGGTTCAACAATCCTCAATCTCATAAACATTATGAAGAAAATCTGAAAATCAGGTTAGGTTAACCTGACCCAAACCTTACCTAACCTAAACCTAACCAAAACCTAACCCAAACCAAACCTTAAGTTAGATTTAACCCCTATAACCATAATGAAGAGAAGACCAACCCAGTATTGGGATACAGATGGCTACTGCGCCGCCCCACCGGGTGGAGTACCCATTTACACCTTCCACGGATCACACAGAGACGCCTAAACACCAACAACCCATTGGAAGAACATTATATGGACTAGAGTTGCTCTCACGGCCTTCCCAACCTCCAGCCCACAATATATAAAACAAGTGCCATAGCGTGGCTCTAGATGTTCCCCCATAACCTTAGAGAAGTACAAATAATATTATGTTGGATATTCTATTGTTCAAAATTATTTTCTCTATTTTTTGACAATACTGGTTTTCTAGTTTCCTTACTACACCTGATCTCACCAGAAAGAATGTTCATTACTAGCAATAAAATTGTATTATTATGAAGGAATTATCAGTCTCTTTTTCTCTTTACATTTACTTTTGTGGGTAAACCGATTCAACTATACTTTAGAAGATGGGTATCTAAATACAATCCGCTTTGTCTGAACGTTGTCTAATACAATCCGCAATCATGGCACTAAATAACTATAAAATTGTTAACACTATAAGGCCCATAAAATGTTAGGATTCGTCCTAAGATCTAGCTCCTTCACAACACATTACAGTACTAATATTCTGACATTGCTCCCTCGTGTAATATTTTAGCACTTATTCCAGTATAATATACTTCCATTGTGTGGCACCTATACAACACATATTATAGTTATAATCTCATTTATTCAAAAATATCTATCAAGTTTTAACACTAAACAAAAACCTATAAGGTGAACAATTATTGTGAAACACCACAATATACCTAACATGCCTTTAACTGTGTCTGTTCAAATTTATCTATGTCCCTTCAATCTATACGTTACATAATAAATTATGTGTACCTGGATAAAATAGAACAGAATTGTAATAAATTCTTTTTATCCTTGTCTATAATACTAATATTTTCTACCAACAAATGCAATTAAAATAAATATATCAGCCTGTTTACTCAATTATTGTAAAAATAACTCTATCAGAACTGCTAAAATGAATAATTTCAGTGACAATTAAAATATTGGCTTATTCAGTAACAAGCAAAACAATAGTAAAGAAAAACTTTTTATTCACAAGTTTTTATCAGATTCTCAACTACTCATATCATCACGACAATTATTTTGACTTAATCCATGAATTACTCTTTCCTGTTTAAATATTATTCATTTTCCATAGCTTTCTCAACATTTTTTTACGCCTTTTGATAAACTAAACAAATTAAACAAAACGAATACCACTAAAGTATTACGTACAACAACGTAATAATATTAGATCGTACAACAAGATTGCCACATCTAGTAATACGACATCTATGGCATTCTATTTTTTACGCAAATTTTTACAAACTACCCTCAGTACTTGTAATTTTTTTTTTATTCTTGTTGGAACATAAGTTATTTGTACTTGTAATTATTTATTACATTATTATTTGTGAAGTGTATAATAACTGTGCTAAGTTTATTACATAATATACTATCCGCAAGCTCATACAAACAGTACTCCACTCGCCAGCAATTGTGAGTTCTCTCATATTAAGTAGTGAATTATTGTGTCATTTGTGAAAGGAAAGAAAACAAAATATTCTTGGACAATACAATATTAAGTACATATTTTATATTATACAAATACTTTATAAATGGTCTATGGCTATATTCTTAGAAATCTTGTAAGTTGTAAAAATAAATTTTCGTGAAGAATATTCTCAATTGACGAGAATGTAAGCAGCTTATTAACACCAATGACAGATCTATTATTAAATGGCCAAACCATGATTTATATCGCATATTCCGCACTACACAGTACACAAGTTAAAATAAACTTTAGCTTCCGTTAATGACATCCTTGTCCGTTACAAAACAAAATCGTTTCACGAAAATAAAATTCAAAGTACGATTCAACGGAACCAGAGTGGTACATTACAGCTTTAGTTCTCTCTCAATATAAAACAAAATTATATATTTCTAAGCAGAACAAAGATTTGCAAATACGATTTAAAAGTTATCTAGTCTCCGTTTTTTCAAACCACGTTAAATAAGAGCCCTTCAGGGCCTTACCTGCCTTTTCAACAAGTAAATTCAAAATCTACACCTCAATATTTTGCACTATACTTTAGCTCAGCCGTCTTGTTTCTTTCGTTGGTACTTGGCATCGTTATTAGATTTAGATTTGATGTAACTGCCTCAATGTTGGGTTCGAAAATACATGTTAACCAGTTGACATCCATTTTGTTCTCGCTTATTGTTGGGTTCAGAATATTTTTAACCACTTGGCGTCCATTTTGTTTTTACTGGAAGGAAAAAAATGCATTAAAATCTAACGGCGTAAGGGCCAGACCCAATTCTGATGTCAGAAATAGCTTAGGCTTGATAAATAAAAGTATTGTATAAATCATAAACACCAATAAATAAAACGTAGTTTATACGTATTGTAAATACGTAATACAATTATTATTCATTTAGCTTTTCTTCATTTCCAATTATTAAGCTGAAAGAACTGATATTACACAAAAGGCCAAGAAGCGTTTTAACCAAATAAATACTTATCTTATAACGATATTTGTTCGAAGTACTCAGAGCCAATTCACATTGACAGGAGGCAGAGTGACGGCTTACGGCAAGATAGAGAGAGAGTGAGTCCCTTCCATCAGACAGCCCGCCTTAAATACTGCCATATCAAAACAACCCCACCGCCATCACTCCACCCCACGTCTGACTACCAAGATTTGCATCTAATATCATAAATACAATGATTCATAGTTACAATCATCCTGAAAATCATTATAAATCAAGTATTTAATTATAACACTTTTATATTAATTTATTAACTGTACTATCTTTTGTAACAAAAGTATCATAACCGGAAACAACAATAATTATTGTCAAAAAGATTAATTGACGTGTTCAAAAATAATGTTATAATTTGTTGTCCAAATATCATGAATTAATTATTAATAATAATTAGTTCAACTCACATGAATTATTGAAATATGTACTTCGCATAAGAATTTCAAGTTAAATAACAAAAAACAATAAGACAAAACCATTGTTACCATTATACATCATTTTATTTATGACTATTATTAAAATAATAGTCATTTATATTCATCTATATTTTGAGTAAAGTGGGTCGTACCTCACACGCGCTTGAAATTCGTTATAACGTAGCGTCAAAACTAGAGCGCTTGAAATTCGTTATAACGTAGCGTCAAAACTAGCGTGCTCGAACGAATCGAGATTTTATTCGTTATAACGTAGCGTTTGAAAAATGTAGCGTCTAGCATTTAGCGCGCTCTGAAAATATAGCCGTTAGGAACACCACTAACTTGTAAGGCCGACATTACAAATATTAGTTCGCAAACGTAACACCTTAACCCCTTGACTGTCGGCTGTCAAAAGTTGCATCTTTCTTAAATGTCGAACCAGCTCCCGGTATGCGTGACAGACCGGGTTTGACAGATCAGTTTTTTAGTAAGAGTTTGATTTTAATTAGATTTTTCTAGATTCTAATTGGAGTAATGTTAATTCACATTTACAATCTTAAAGTATGTTAAATATTCTTTATTTTCTCCTGACTCATGTTTAAATTAATGCATTAATAAACTAGAAATACCACTGTCAAAATACGGTACATAGAAATCAAAATTTCGATCGCCAGTAACTTTTATTTATAGAAGCAGAACATTCTCACTTACCATTTAGTTAACGGCTCAATACATTACAAAACATAAATACTTCAACTTACATGTGCCACCATATCACATTTTTAAACAACACTTGTTTATAATTTGTACGCCGCGGGCGGCCACTTGACACTTCCAAAGTGGGTGTATTGTTTTAACAAAAACATAAACGACGCATGACGTTAAGGTCACAGATGTTTTGTTTTTATTATGTTGACTTTATCCCCTACAGATAACGAATACATTACAAGCTTCATAGATTATAAATATTGAGTACCAAATGAAAGAAAAAAACATTTTTCAAATTTGGCGCGAAAACTGGATATTTAAAAATACGTTGTTTTTAGTAAACATATAATTACTACAAGAATTATAATACATTTTCTAAAGTAAAGATAGATAAGAGTATCAAAACAAATTAACAGAATATATAGTTCTAGGAAGAAAACAATAGATTTATGTTGTTGAAAGTAGTCAAATGAAGGTCATTTTTCCGAAAACATTTTCTCTTTTTATTTACCTAAGCTGCGTGAGTAACATACGAAACAGGACGCGGCCGCCGAACCAGCTCCCGGTATAGGTGACAGACGCCTAGCATACCGGGACCCGGTATGCGTGACAGACGGGGGTTATCCGAGGTTGAAGATAGATGGACAGCGACGTCCGATATCTAAAGTAGCGTAGCCGTTACGAGCGTATACGCTCAGTGTTGCAATCATCGCTCCCTTTAGTTTATTGAAATTAATTAATGAAATTTTAATTATTAAGATATTATTGCATAATCATAATGAATTTAATCTGCTCAAGTTAGTAAAATGGCATATAAACTTTGTAATGAAATTATCTTGTCATATTATTATTGTAAAGTTAATGATTTTATTCTTCTTTACCAAATGTCTTGTCATAACAGGAGAACTAGAATAGTTTGTATGTATCATTGCGTGGTAACAACGTAAAAATAAAATTGCTTTCTATCAAAAAATGAGAAGTTTTAGAGGTAATCTGGTGAAAACCAGATGGTACCTGCAAATGCCTATAATTTTTATGAAAGGCAGTTTGGGTAAAAGTCCCAACGGTAAATACCTACAAATGGCCGATTATTATAACGGGTAGTTCGGCGAAAGCCAAACGGTACCTACAAATGCCTGATTATTAGGCAGTTTTGTGAAAGTCTAAATGGTAAATACAAATGGCCCATTATTATAAGATGTAGTTTGATTAATATAAAGATAAAAACAAATGTTTAGAGGTCGTTTGAATATATAAACGGTACTTGCTGATTATAAGACGAAGTTTAGTTAAAATAAAAATACCTACAAATGTTTAGAGGTCGTTTGGATAGACAAACGGTACCTGCCGATTATAAGACGTAGGTAGTTGGGTTAAAATAAAGATACCTACAAATGGTCAAAAAGTTTAAAGGTAAAAAGTAAATTAAGAAGTTTGGTTAAATTTAAACGGGTACCGTTACTAGGTAATGGTTGAAAATATTGGTTGGTTATAATTCCAATAAGTATATAAAGTCTACAGTAGTAAAAGTAAAACGAGACCCTCGCAAAAGCAAATGGCAAAAAGAGGTCTATTAAATTTACCTGGGATAGCAGTATATGGCGAAATTATATTTTATTTGAGTGCCGTAGGGCAATTAGATAATTACTTTTATCCAAAAAGCCGTGTGTTATGATGCCAGCGTTTCAGAATAATCTATTGAAAAAAAGGAGAAAAAAATGCTTTAGGCAACTATGTTACTTTTGATAAAATTATTTCAGAAGCCAATAGTTTAGAAACAATAAATTGCCAAGATTATAATGTTAGCTCCCAAAGAACATTCCACGAGTAGTCGATTACCAACACTATATTGTTACTATAGTTTGTTCGTTTTATGATGATATGCGTGACACATTATAATTGACAATAGTAGGGAAGTTGCCTAAAAAAATTAATCGAATAATTTAAAAATATCGAATCACCTCGTAAAGGAATTGCAATCGAAATTATCGATTTCGTACTGATGTTTCAGAGTAACGCCGGCGATTTAAGATGGCCGCCCTTTTTTATCGATTTGATTTCGATTCAACTGTGTCAGTCTCTATTGACATAAGTTCCGTTTCATGCATCTGACATTTTTCAAATATTTTCGTAACAATAATTTTATACTCCTATTTCAAAGTTAATAATTATAATTTTATATCAATAAGTTAGCATTTAGCAACTTTTCATTTTTATTCATTTACAATTACAGGAAACATTTATTTTTGTAGGTGGAATATAATTTATTACATTCTGATTTTTTTTTTTTGTTTTCTTGTAAAAAAATCCGTAGCAAGGAATATGAGAACTGTCACCCATATCATCTTAGAACGAACAAACTATAAAAACTGACATTCATCCAATATATTTGAAATATGAATGTATTGGCCAAATTCTGCATTGTCAATCAGTAAAGATACAAAATACAATACAAGTAATTTATTTTCAGAAAATACAATATACAACTTCAGATTAAGACAAATCCCCACACTAGGCATAGCCTGTCCTGTGGAGCAGTATAGGAACATTCTCGTTAATGTCGGCAGACAACAGTTGGTTATTGGTACCGTCAGCAAGAGTAATAATGATAAAAATTAAGACTTCTAAATTAATAGAAAATAGTCTTACTACTTTAAAAAATCTACCAAATTGTATAAACTTCCATGAAGCTGTTAACCCTAATATTTGTTTTGATGATATTTATTAATTTAAAACTACGGACACGACACGTAACAATGACTTATTTTAAAATCGGTTGTACACTTCGTTAATAATAATAGGTATCATAAAATTTAAGTGGAAAAGTGCATAGAAAGTTGTTTCATTATGTTGTGTTTTATTAACAATAAAACTAGTGAATGAACCCGGAGATCAACATTCAGGTTAGATTGCTCAATTTTAAGGTTAATGCAGATGCTATTGGAGCATAATTATATAACTAGCTATTTGACCGAGCTTTGCTCGGTATTCGATAAAACACGAATAAAATGACGTTTTCTAATAATGATTCCTAGCTAGATCGATTTAACAAAAGGTCAATTATGCCCATAGTAGTTTTATGCCTATATTATGCCCATAGTAGTTTGGGATCTTGCGATTCTTTTGATAAACAATTGAAAATGTTGCAGAAAGCGACATTGTTAAAAACTGGTACAAAATTTACTTGGCCAGGATGTTGCAATAAAAATAGAAGTATTAAGATTAGAATTTCATGAAAATAAATTCGAACGTAATTTTCCTAAATATATCCCCATCGATATAAGCATCAAACCGGTCTCTCGAACGTGTAATAGAGTCCTACGTAAATAAATGAGTTAATAGAATTGGATGGGGGAATTAGAATCTGTGTGTAGATATAAGGCGAGCTAATCGAGCCAATATCAGTCAAAACACTCGTTACCAATTATAGAAAAACTTCTTCTAAAATTAATAAATGCAAGAAGTTTCTCGAAACTTGACCTAAAAAAATTGTTTTCAATAACTTAAATTGTGAAAAATAGTGAGCAAAGAGTGAGAAAAATCACATTGTTGGTGTGAAGGTATAATAACAATGGAGTATCACAAAATTAAATTCACCCAAAATAAAGTTTAGTAGCATAGTAGCTGACATAATATTAAATAACAACTTTTATATTTTGTAATAAAGGTTACAAATTTTTGGTACAACTTCCAAAAGACTATGGCAAGATTGTTAATCACGTTGTGACAGAGTAGTTAATTTTAGTAACTATATTGCTTTTTTTTGGATGCTATGAGGCTGAACATGACCTCTAATGCATCCAAATCTTAAAATATATAATTTCCCGGAATATTTTAAGACTAAGATTAGACAAATCGGTTCAGTCGTTATCGAGTTATATATATATATATATATATATATATATATATATATATATAACTCGATAACGACTGAACCGATTTGGCTAATTTTAGTCTTAAAATATTCCGGGAAGTCCAGGGAAGGTTTATAAGTGACAAGAAGTGAACCGGGACATGTAGTATCTATAAAGTTCCGAGTATAGAATTTATTGAATATAATTTAGCACATGAAGACCTTTGGATAAGTATAAAAACTTGAGAGGTGTCAAGGGACACTCGAATGAAACGTAGTTATTTCTTATGTTCAAAAACCTGTATACGTGTTATACACAAAAAAATAATACTTAATATTAAAACGCCATCTAGTTGACGCACAGGAATAGTATCAATCTAGTATATCTATTGACGTCCAAGTATACTAACAACGCGTCGGTGTTTATTTTCAAAAAACGCCATCAAGGTGACGCACAGGAATACTATAAACGCCCATGCAGGTACTAATAAAAAGTGTCGAGGTCAAATATCGTTCTGTCTAGCCCCCTTTACGCCGAAAGTGCGATAAGGAGCTTCGTTCCAATATAAGAATTTTCGATAAATATATATTAATAAAACTACAGGGAAATTTTGGGAGCTTTTAACGTTTGAAGAGCTTAAGAGTTTTTGGGACTGGTGATCTATGTAGGTGAATGAATCAGTAGCTCAGCAACATGGATTGAATTGATAAAGCTAAAGCCCAGTAAAACTTCATGTATATATGTGTATTAGGTCGTCTGTCAAGCGCCCAAAATGGGCGTCTTGCTCTGGAACTATTCAAAAGTAGCCATTTCTACTTTGACCACCAATTTAGTATCCTGTTTCAAATATGAAACTATATGTGTGTTTGCGCCACTAATGGCTTATTTATTGAAAATTCTAATTATATAAAAGTTGTATATGGCTTTCATGGTAGTTTGTTTAGATCAGTGGTTCCCAACCTTTTTTCACGCGGGCCACAAACATGTTTTGGTCTTAGTGCCGCGGGCCGCGGGTTGGGGATAGCGGGTTTGGATAATAAATTCAGTTTAATAAGAGTAATTGAAAATTGAAAAATTTTCGAAAATGATTTGACAGTTCGTAACAGTTGAACGGATATACACATAACATGCTTTTGGCGTAAAGATCAAGCTGACGCATTTAGTGTCTTAATACGAAATGGTATTCAAAATAAGAAATTACATAAACTACAGACACACTAAAAGAAATGTTTTCTTTAATTAGAGATACCAGTAAGTACAGCTGACAATGGTCTGAAATTTATAAATGTTTATGGTTTGTACATTTTTGTAAAGATTTTAGTATTCAGTTATTCCATAGCATACCTTGTGGGCCTCAACAAAATGGCAAGGTTAAAATACAAAATCGCTAAATTAAAAAAAATTGTATCAGTCAAACTGAGAAATTTTATTGGCAAAATGATTTGTTAAAATAGTGCACCTCTTTTAGCTATGACGTACACGAAAGTCTCCAGTAGAATTGTTTTACAGGTGTCAGCTGCTTAGAGATAAATTGTCATCAATATATATATAATAATATATATAATAATTGATATTATAGAACTTGGTGAAGAAATAAAAGATACATTATTAAATAAGAGAGGATGTGATGGCTTAGAAGCTGTTAACTTGTAATTGATTGCAAATTGCAATGCATATTTAGAGTTTTTGATATTGTAGCTCAATTAATTTAATTTATATACGCCTATATACAATAAAATCCCAGAAAACGTTTGTGTGCTAAGGCTTTCTATAAGGTAATTGATTTTCTCAATGATAGCACATCTTGGAAAAATAAGCTGACAAACCATAGGCCGCTTCTATATAAATTTACCACATTTAAACATACTATGTATAATTTAGCTAAGCTATTATTGTAATTTTCCACCTTTTTGGTAAAAGGTGGCCCGTGCGAGTTTCTTACGCCGGTTCTTCTCGCCGGGTTAGTTCCCGAACCGGTGGTAGGCCTCATGTAGACAACATTCTAAAATGTTAACTTTGTTGAAAAAAAATATTTTTGTAAAAGGTAGATGTAGTGTATTGATAAATAAAGATGGCTGCACTACCTATGAGTGGGGGCTTGGAGAATATGGCCGCCAGACGTCGTCTGAGCTGACGTCGTCAGCAGAGCTGTCGTCCAGACTAGAGCGTTCAGTGATACAGTATTCTGTGTTTAATTTACTCCTTCAACGATAATGTACCAATGGTACAACGTTGCTATTTTTAGGAAATAAAAAGTTACCTACTCAAACCAACGACTTTGCTCGACGTATATTATCTGAGAATACTTTTTTTGCTGTTTGGAAACGGACTGGATCGGAAAAAGAACGAAGGTTTATCGTTATTGCTTCGAATACTAGAATCAGTGTAGAGCCTATTAGCCAAGACGTTTTCCATAACGCTTCTGTAGAGAATCGCCGATCAAAATGTATAATATTATTATGGAATTGACATAAGACGAGTCGAACGTCATCGTCATATTATAACGAACACTTATGTCAATGCCTTACATTTTGATCGGCGATTCTATAAAAATCGACGAAGAAAAGGTCTTGGCTAAAAGGTCAGGTAACTTTAAAATTTTTCGTTCTTTGGTAAGTATACTTTAATACTTATAATGAAAGAGAAGGCACAAGTCTTACAGGATTACAGGATTAGCAATAACCCAGATTGGCGCAAATGGGCCTAAGTGTTGTTTTAACCTTCGCTACCTTTTCACAACTTCATAACAAAGGAAAAGAGGGATTTAAATGATAATCTCCTATTCCATATAAAGCAAAGGTAATTGATAAATGATAATGCCTCATCAATATTATTCAGAAAGGAATTGAAATTAATATTATCTTCTATTAAATCTGTGAAGTTGCCCGAAACTTTTGGAGTTGCCTTGATACATTTTTGGAGTGGCCGAGCAATTTTGTTGATATTTTGGTATACCATCTAGATTCTAGATACATCAGAGAAATTGATTCTTATGCAGATCACAGACGGAGGTATAATATTAGTACTATTATGTATTCTGTGATATTAGCTTGACTAGGTAAGTAATTTAGTAAAGTCATGTCAAAATAGTTGGGTCTGGCCAGTGGCCGGGCTCGACAAAACCCGGCTAAATTGTGGTAGTCCCGCAGTCCGCTGCACTCTTCTATCACAGTTGTAGGAATATGCCTAGTCTGATTAAGCCTACTAGATTGATCAAATAATATCATGTTATTTGTGTTGCACTATCGGGTTTCCCCACGGGGTTATTCCCGCACCCACGCCGGTTTAACAGAATAAATATTAAAACATTGTTACTCACCGATTTGTATGGAGTTTGTATAACATCGTTGAAAATAGGATGTTTATCATTCGACTGTACATGGTTCGATGTTATTATATCCATTGTAACTGTGATTTTTCTCCAGGCACAAATATAAAAGCATGGAACACTGAACAGCGTTAAAGATAAAAGAGCTAAGATTTCACAACTACCTTCGAATTGTGTTTTTTTATTATGCCTTCGAATCGAGTTAATGAGCTTGCAATTAAAAACCAATGTCAGTTCTGTATTTTAATAATGATTAGGTGACATGTTAATTAAATAAACTTAATCAATAATTTAGTAAACTTTTTTAAAATATTATAATATTTAAAACTCTGGTCAATATTGAAGTTTTACGTAATAAGCGCCATCTATGAGAAATATGCCAAACTAAATTGTCAGAAGGTTAGCATCTTTCCTAAGAGATTAACACAATTTTACAGAGATGGCGCTTTAGCGATCGAGTTTAGTCAGATATGAGCGTCGGAAGTCGTAATTTTTTGTAATTTTTAATTTTTTTTTTTATCTTGAAACTTTTGAAACATTATATTTTATTGTTAAAAATGATTTGATAATTTTATTTCAAGATCGTTAAGATAGTATTTTAAAATCTACACTATTCTATCTAGAAAAGTACTGAAATATTAAAAATAAAATTATTATTTTTTCTTTGATTTTTACATTACAAAATAATGGCTTTATCTACAAGGATAGTATAAAAACATTGTTTTAATATTACGCAATATACACCGAGGTGCAATTCAATTTTAATTCCTAAAATAATCAAAATAACATTGAAATTCTTCTAATACTTCCAATATTTATTACTAGATGGCGCTGGGTTGCACATTTGCTCTGATTAAATGCGCGTGCGGCTTTGACATCAACTGGCTATTATTCTTTGCTTTGATGTAACCAGGTGCGGTCGTGTTCTACAGTATTATTGTAGTCCGTGCGAAAGCCCTCAAATAGTGCCGTTTCAAATGTAGTCCCCTTCGCGTCACCACGTAAAGGACCGTCAAAACTTCGCCAGAGAGAGAAAATCAATGCAAACGTGAGTAACATATTTTAACATATTTTTCCGCGATAAAGAAATATTGCACAATTTGTGGGCAATTCAAGGTGTTTCCCCGATAATATTATTAGAATATTTAACTATACTTTGCCTTTAGCTGAAAATATGTCAATTAAGTTTGCATTATGTAAATTTATGGTAAATATAGAGAAAGTTAGCTCAGACTCTACGTCGCTCTCACTTTGAGCGCGGAGAACAGGGATTTGAGATCGACTTATCTGTAATAGGAATTAATTACACGTACAATTTAATTTAATTTGTTTTTTTGACATTTTAAAATTCAAGAAGGGAACCCTAAAGGACCTATAAATAGGGTGAGTCTAGACGAGGCACTTGACCTCAATCGGGCGAGTCGCGAGCGTTGTCCTCGCACGTGGTCTCACTGTTGCTACCCAAAACCGCGAATTCCAATCATACTCGCAATACTAAAGTTCAAACGGCGATCCAAGGTACAAAACGAACATAAAATGTCAAAATTTGTATGAAATTCTGCGCCCGGCCTCGTCATTTTGATACGACCTTTGTTAAAGGAAATATTTTTTACGTTTATATGCAAGAATATATTTAACGCGAGGCAAAGCGTATTTTTTTAATAGCATACGTCTCGATAATGATGATAAAATGCACTTATTTAAACATATTTAAGCAACTTCATCAAACATCTCACTGTATCCAAATTCCAATATTAACCACAGCAGAACATAATATCACTAATATTATAACCCCCTCCTTTTTGGAAGTCGGTTAAAAGTGTATTTAATATGGATTCTTGTGAGATTGATTGTAATGGTTTTTTCTTGTAAAAGGCAGTACGTGGTTGATTTTTCCGAGAAAATCTGATGGGAAATACATCGAGGAAAATTTTACTCCTGTTTTTTATTACTGTATTAAGTACATTATTATTATCTTTGTATGTTAATTCTAGTTACATTCAATCTACATAATATTATTATGAGTATTATATTTTCATAGTAGATGTTGCTCAAAGTTAGGTACTCTATTGCTGCGAAATTCATATATTACGCAGGAATAGAATTCTTTAACATATTCCAGGACAAATAATATCCTATGTCATTTGACGCAACTCACAGTATATACTATTATTGAAATTGATTAATCCTGAAGAGAAATCATGCATATAATATGATTGCCCTCTTTGACTCAGTTTGCAGAAAACTAAAAGCACCATTAGAGGTAAAAGTGCAAAAAATTTGAGAGCACCTTAAGAATAAGCCTTATGTTCTTATTTAAATTAGCCGATTCATTGAGTAGTCACCAATAAACTATTTGAGAGTGTGACGTGTGACTCATATCTATCAATTATCATCATTAAAGAGTTACGAATTACGATTACTACGACGTATGCGATATTTAAAAGCAATTTCTGTTGTAAAATGTAGAGCAAAGATTATAGGGTATTCGACGAAAGGTTTATCGTAAGAGAGCATTTCTTCGTTTAAACATAGATTAAAATATATACCTACTGCGTGAAATTTTAATTTAAAAAAAAAAATAGTATATATTCCTTAGTCTATGGTTGAAGTTAGGTAAAAGTTATCTCAATTTTAGTCATGAATACCTACTTATTTCAATTGATATTTAATGTAATAAAGATGTCCACTATCTATCTTATTTTATCTTATATTTATCTTATCTTCTATACATACTAAGATTTTTAATTGCGTTAGTCCTTCTATATTAACTCGAAAACGGCTGAACGGATTGGGATTAGCCCAATTAGCCCAATTTATGCTTAAAATATTCGTAGAAGTCCAGGGAACCCGTTTATGAAAGCACATTTTACCAGACATCTAGTATTAAGAAATCCAAACATTTAAATCAAAATTTTAACTACTTTATTAAGTGCCTAATACAATAAACACTAAACTACAATGAAAACTAGAATAATAAGTAAAAAAAAACAGTTTAAATATAAAATAGGTTTCAAAGTTTAACTTAAAAGTTAAAACAAAAAAATATACTTAAACATAATAGGAGTTGTTAAACAGAAGGCTCTACCAGCCATATTCTATAATTTTAAATATCAAAATTATTCGTTAAACTATCTATATGTATATCATACACTTTTGAAGTCACGATAAGTAGTCGCGTGGAAAATTGTGACACGCGCGCGTGCGCCTGGCGCGACAAATTTTCATTTTCGTTTGTGACGTCACTCAACAGTCAAGGTTAAGTATACCCGGCTATATTTACTATAAGATAACAGAGGTCATTACTATAACATTCCCAAAATGGCGCGAACGGTAAATTACGGTAAAATACGGTAAAATCCGGCATCTCCGTAGGGAAGGCCTTCTTCGAATATTTTAAAGGAATCATCTTGATTTTTCAGTTGGTTGGTTAGGAAATTCTCGATTATGCCACTCTATTAATTATTAAACGTGTGTTCACTCAATTAATTATTAAACGTGTGTACAAATCGATTATTTACTCTGCATTGCTTACATAATTAATGATTTGCTTATTGCATTCAGATTTACAATGGATAATATGCATTCCGACAAATTGGAGATGGTATTTACATAAATATAAATGTACTTTTTACAATAATATTATCATTGCGAAAATATTATTCTATCCTACTGTCTCTTTTGTATATCTAACCTCTTCACGGTTAAACCATTAAAAAGTTAATTTCAAGTTCCAACCTCAGGTGGAATCAGAGGCTCTGACCTATCCTATCCTGAGATCCTCAAAGCCAACAGAAGGATGATTTTCTACCTGAAAAAATGTAGGGTTGCCGAGCGATAAACCAATTTCGGTTCAACGTATTAGAGTTCAAGTATAAGCTAATAATATTTTATCAATTTTCTCGGAAAACTCATGCAATAATAGTGCGATACGAGTGGTTAAAGTAATTTTCCTGGTGTGTCCGTGTTTGGTACTGATAACGAGGCGCCATAGAGTGTGCTCAGATTATGTCAAACAAGTGCTACTGAAATGTAGAACAGATGTAGTAGGAAAATCACCTCAGACAACAATAAAAGTCAAACGATGAACGATTAGACATCCATTAGGCCGTGTCACAGCCGTGTTCAAACCGTGTTCAAACCGTGTTCAAACCAAACTGACTGTAAGCCGCCGAATGTGAGCGAACGTTAGAGATCAACTACGATAACATGGCGCGCGCCTCCAATTCAAAACGTTTGAAGTGCGTTGTCTTGCGCGGTCGGCTAGTTGTGATTAGTTGACCAACAAATCTTGGTAATAAGTGATATTAACCGAAATATTACCTGTGCTGTGATTGGTTGAATACTTACTACATACAAATTCTTTCATAAGGATGTGACTACACACATTGAAACAGTCATTTGGAGGGGCGCGCCATGTTATCGTAGTTGATCTCTACTCAGTTTAGGGTGGGTTGCACGAACTTACTTTAACTATGACTGTAACTTTAACTATAACTTTAACTATAACTACAGTGCAATGTGTCAAATTTTTGGTTAAGGACGCCATAATATTTTCAACTTAACCACAACCGCTCAAACTTACATAAATTGAAATTTTTTCGTGAAAATTTACAATGGATCACAGTGTTGTTATAACAAATATTTTTCCTGTCGATTTTTACGGTTAATTCATATTTTATACTGTAACTAGTTTCAACAAAAAATCGGTTGTTTGTAAAGTCGGTTTACTGACGATAGGGACCGTGCAGAGCGATGACACTGCCACTAGTGACGAATAGCCGAAACTTATGCGAAAATTTTATTGTCAATCATCCATACTCAATATTATAAATGCGAAAGTGTGTCTGTCTGTTAGTACTTCACGCCCAAACCGCTGAACCAATTTTACTGAAATTTGGTATGGATTTACTTTGAACCCCGGGAATGGACATAGGATACTTTTTATCCCGGGAAAATGTACGGCTCTCGCGCGATAAATGATTTTTGGCGCAACGGAGTTGCGGGCGTCATTTAGTTTTTTACTTTAATCCTTCGATCGCGGATTCTTGGAAATCTGTTGTTGTTCTCGCGGCCACATGTGGCCACTTGGAAGTGTAAGTATTAAATCATTTTATAGTCTAAAACATAAAAAAATCATTTATAAACTAGCCGGGGTCAAAGAGAATGCGAAGCCAAAGTCACTCACTTCTTTTACTCGCATCGTGTCGCTGCTATCGAATCACGACGCCCTCTATAGTTTCTGCACGGTCCCTATAGTTGAACGTGACAACGTATGACGTTGTCACGTTCAACTATCCTTAACCCCTTAACCCTCGCTTCCGAATCTCTATAAATAGAAACAAACTTTTTCGAGTGTAACCTAAAGTTATTTCGATGTATTTCTTTCAAATGATTGTCTAAAAATATTTATAACGAGTAAAATAAACTATTCGCAACACAAAACGCTACATACATTCGTGAAATCCTGTAAAATCTTCGAACAAAGCACAAGTCATACCTTGACACGTAGGAAATAGAGCCGAAATAATACTAATAGCTCACAGATTGTTTATTTATTTTTCATTCAGAGTGTGGTCATGTATCAAAGGTCATAACTAACCAAACTTCTTCATACAAAAGTATTCTCTAAATCATCGAAATACGTAATATAATCGAAACAAAGAGCGCGGCCCAGGTGGGCCTTACGGTTGTTGAAAGACAGCGAGGTAACGCCGCATGAACTGTCATGCTTTTCGTGCGCGCACCCCATATCGAATTATAAGACGTTATCACGTCAAAAATTAAACGCCACAGACATCTGTCAAATTCCGTGGTCAAAGTTAAGGTTAAAGTTAAGTTAGCCTTAACTATAACCCTAACTTTGACCATAACTTTAACCACGCCTCTGGCGCAACCCACCCTTTGTATTTCCATACATATTCACTTTTTCGATCACTCCTAACCGACAATACGCTATTACGCTAGGGCCTAGGCGTAGGCGCGGACATTCGATACCGTATATTTTCACGTTCATACTGAGGCTCACAGTGAGCCTACTCACATTCGGCGGCTGACAGTCAGTTTGGTTTGAACACGGCCTTAATCTGTCTGATGACAGTTAGTAAACATTACGATACATTATTAAACATAATTGTAATTTGTAAGCTACGATATAGTTGTTGCTCGCAATTTCATACAAAAATTATAGTTTATCATCATCACCATCATATCAGCCTATATTCGTCCACTCTGCCCTGCCAAGCCAATACACTGTAAGTTACAAAAACCAGTTTCGAGATAAATGACAAAACATGCTTTTTATTAATATTTGCCCATATTAGATGTATTTGTTGCATATTACATAATTTTGTGCATTTATTAGTTAAGTGTACATGTCTAGTATGTAGCCAAATAGTTTTTTTTTAATTATTTTATTACAGAAAGAAGTTATTCCAACTAACTTGTGTTGACAAGACAATTAAAAAATTTTAATGTACTTCCAACAAGGCAACACACTGTAAAACCGGATGCAGTGTTAAATACTTGTCTGAAACTCTAAACTCATTATGCCAAGACACTGTATCTAAGCAAACAACTTTTATAAGAGGATGGAATATGAATTAATGAATTATAATATTTATATAAGTAAATTATAGTATTGTTCACCTTAGTATGACGATTTCTGTGACACTAATTGTAAATGAAAAAGCATTAAGTTGGATGAGTAATATCTGTCATTCTCAGTAGACATAAGCCTTAATACAAAGCTGAAGAATTTGTTTCAATAAAGTTTTAATGCACATGACACTCATAACTATCGCAGAAATCCTGAAATCCTATATTCTTCTTACGCTTGTTTTATATGGTTTGTAAATAAAATCAATTACATGAAGGTAAAAGAAAATTAATCAATTTACACATACTCGTAAATATAATCAACAAAGAAACGTAACAATATTTTTGGGTTTGTATGAGATCAAACTCCTAAAAAATATATGAGATCAAACTAAAAAACAATTAAAAGTGTGTGTATTTGCGTGTGTGTGTGTGTGTGTGTGTTGGGGTGCGCGCGTGTGTGTGTGTGTATGTGTGTGTGTGTGTATTTGTGTGCGTGTGTGTGTGTGTGTGTGTGTAGTACTAAAGAAGAATTGGTAGCACAATTAGTATAAAATAAATTCTTAAATTGTATAATGAAAAAAAAAACGATATAGTTTTGTCCGATTATAAATCAGAATCAATATTTGTATCAAGGTCAGGTGCATCTGATTCCTCAAGGGCTTCATAAAAACTTCACCGCGATGCAGGCATAGACTTTGAAAGTATTAGCATTTTACTTCACTTATGCCTCTCGGTTTATTTTCTGTTTTTATCATATTTATAAGGTCTTCTTTATTGTCGATCATCTTTCTTAAATCTCCTTCAACCTTTTTCTTTAAAAAGTGTATCTCTTTAAACTCACCATTATAATCATTTTTGACAAAAAGAGAAAGCTTGCCTCTTCGAAACTCAACAACCTTTAAATTTTGAATATTCCAATCTTTAGGGAAAGTTTTTTTTACTGTCGTTTTTAAAAATCAACATATCGTTGTGGTTGAGTACTTCAACATCCAGGTTTTTTCTAGACTGTTTGATTGTGGACACAAAATCTTCCAGATCATATACCTCACGTGCTGTTTTTAGTTTATTTGTAATAGCAGCGTGCACTGCATCCGCAGCCATGAAGGTATGACCTGGTTCAAAATATTCTAATGTCAAGGTTTGAATACACGTTTTTTCATCGTTTAGGACTGTGACTAATGCAGAAAAAAGAATTTTATTCTTGTTTTGGGCGTTGCAGTTGTCCAAAAAGAAGTTTAAATTGTGTAGGTCCCGGCAGTATTTTCGTATGAAATATACATATGTTGTAACAATGTTGTGTGCTTTTCTGCCGCTTTCACCTTCATGCCAGAGGATGCATGCAGCATTTTTATTTTTACCTGGCGGCACAAATGACTCATTGAAAAGGACTAGTTTCCTAGAAAAATAGTATTCTTTCGTTGTCAAAAGTGGCATGCCAATAGCTTTTTGCATGTCAACTGTAAATACAGCCTCCTTTCCTTCGGAATCATTACTACGTTCTTCTGCTAATTTTAAATCTCTTCGAGAATTCCGTTTATTTTCTAAGTGATGTCCTATTATTACACAATCTTCGCAATTGCAAAGAAGAGGTAGTTTTTTCGTGACCTATTTTATGATTTTTGCACTTAGTGCAAATATCTTGCGATAATTCAGCAGTTGACAGATTTAATTTCTTGATCATAGTATGAAAATGAGTCCAACTACAAGTAGATAAATTGTTTTCCTGGCAAAACTGCTTATAATGCTCAAAAATTGTGGAGAAATCAATGTGGCAAGTATTTTCTGTTAGGTGCATGGTTACTATTATAATGGGATGAAATTGGGTTGTATTTTAATATAAATTCCTTTAAACGGTCCTCATACTCCTGTGGAAACTTGTTAGCTGGTTCAAATTGACGTCCTCGAAGATCAGGTGTGGCACTCGCTTTGGGATTCTTATTGCACTGCAAATAATTATTTTTCAAGACTGACTGTAAAGCTTCATCGTTTGTAAAGCCTAAAGTCCTTAGAAAAAAAAACTTTACAAACTTTAATGTCACTGAGCGACCATACTAAGGTGTTGTGCCTTCGAGATTCGCCTTTTGTTTTTGTGCACGTGGTGGGTAATTTATTAACACTCCTCGACAAAAAGTCGCGGCGCCGTTGCCTGTCTAAGTTCCAAAATTGTGTATGTATAGACTGTCTTTCAATCTCGGGAATGTTTTGTAAGCACTGTTTTTTACACGAACAAGGTGGCAATAGTGGATGTTTCAGTCTTTGTTTCTCTAATATAGCTCCTGGATCTCTATTTCGCTTAGGTTTCTTTATTGTTTGAGAAATATTATTATCTTCAACGGTAAGTTCATGAGCGGATGTGGGGGTGATAGGTCTTTTATTGCCAAGTGGAATATGACTTGCAGTAGAAGTTGAAGGTGTTGGAGCTGAATATGGGTTGTTAGTATCGTTAATAGAATCAGGCGTTACTTTGCGGAAATCCATAGCTTAAAATTTAGTTTGTTATTATTTTTAGCAATATTCCACGAAAAAAACTTCCACCTTTAAGTAAATGAGTGAGTGCACGCATAGGCATGCGTACAGCACCTCCCTCCTCCCACACTGCCTATGCGTACACTCGCATGCAAGAACTTGCAAACAGCGCCACCACACAAGCAATAATGTTGGCAAATCCGTGCAAGGCCCCTCACCACCATGTAGGTTGAAAACCTCGACGCGCGTTTCGCTCCAACACCGGAGCATCCTCAGGATGTGGACTCTACGAACAACGTCCGTCAAGTCACGTTGACGGACGTTGTTCGCGCGCGCGCGCGAACTGCACGCGAGCAGTGCAAGACACTGTATTTACCTACGCATGAGCAAAATGCGTGTAGTATATTTCGCCAAAACACTGTATACTTTGTTACAGTGTCTTTCTGTGTTTATATCTTATTTTTTACGTAGTACAGTGCTTTTTTGTTTGCTTTATCTTGCAAAAGAAACGTTGAAATGAAAGTGGGATCGATCATAGGTACTAAACAGACTTCAAGAAACTGATTGGGCATTGTTAAGCGAAAACACTGTAAGTCGACTTACAGTCTTTTGGATTGGCACGGCAGCACTGCTGGACATACAATATAGGTCTCTTTCAATGAACGCCAAGATGACCGACCGAAAATTAATTTATGGCACGAAAACCATTGACCGTAATAAAACTATCACATTAGGTATGTCTTCTCCTGAAAAGCTAAATAATTAAGTATTATAGCATCCAAACTACATTTTATCAAATCTGTTCAGGCGTTTATAATTAAGGCCGTCCCCCGAGCAAACGACCTTGACCATACATTTGCTGCGTTGCCGAGATCGCACCAAAAGTCAAAACTCAATTTTTTTTTACTTTAGTTCAAAATTGACCTAAAAAAATTTAAACGAGGAATATTATGTAGTTTATGATTTTGTCGATCTATTGGCGTGTATTTCAAATAAAAATAATTTGTAAATACTAAGGAGATGCTGAACGTATGCTTGAATTTTAATAAATTGGCTTTACTTTGAAAACTGATATCATGAGTTTAATAAACAAAAATAGAAAATTTAAAACGTGGAAAGGAATGTTGAGATACTGAAGATTATTTCTGTATTTTATTATTACTCTGTAGCTTTCAAATTATGAGTTTATAAGGCTCTAAATACGGTAAGTTACGGATTCTCCATAGGGAAGGCCCTTAAGCACCTATACTTGCGTGAAGACGTGAGAGTTAAGACAAAAACATAATTTCACGTATTTTGCTACATTGGTATTGAAATGTTTGCCAATATTAATTATAAATAATAATGATAAATAAATCGGAGTTTAGACACGTGTTGACCTTCCACCTCTGTTCCGCTTTACATCTACGATGATAGCTTGTATGAATCTTGTAAAGATAAACTTAAATAGTATAGTACTAAACTAGTAAGTTCTAGATAAATCTAGTATTCGAATGTATTAATAATAAAGCCCGTCACAGACCTAGCTATAATATATATTAATATGTTTATAGCTAGGCATATTAATATATATTTTCTATACTAATTTTCGCGTGACCACACACTCAGCTATAATATATATTTCTGTGATTTAATATAGAATAATATGCCTTGCTATAAATATATTAATATATATTATAGCTAAGTATGTGACGGGCTTAACTCTCCTTCCATCTTTGTTCCGCTTTTCCGACATAGCTACGGAATGCTTTGTATGAGTCTCGTAAAGATAAACTTAAATAATATTATGTATTTGACTAGTGAGTTCTAGATAAATCTAGTATACTAATGTTGTTAATACTTTAATCTTATCATCATTATCATCAAGATAAACTAAAGGTCTCGTTGAAAACGTAGATAGATACTCCGGAAAGGGCAAATAATAGTTTAAGGGCCTGTTTCACCACTTCCTGATAAGTGCCAATAGGCTATCCACCACTTAACTTGACAGAATATTATGAAGCATGGAGAATCTGTCAAAAAAGCTGTGAATGTGAGCCTATTCGGTACTTTATCAGGAAGTGGTGAATCTCAGAAAAATTTACAGTAGGTACTCGCGTTATAAACGAGTATCCAAGCAACTATGTTACAGTCAAACTTGGGTAAAGCTATACGTAGATTCTGGAATGGTATGGAAATATATTTTCTTATCATTTTGTGATAAGAAAATGTTTTGGTTTTCCAGGGTTTTCCTTAAATTAACTTATCAATTTTATGAATAAAATGCAACTGTTCTCAATCAATAAGGAATGAATTGTTATAATTGCATTATAAGTAGGTTTCGAGAACGGAAAAAGGCTGTAACTGTAGGTCAAGTGATAAGCAGTTTTATATTCGTCTAAAACTCATAAGTGGGTACCTAATACTTAGGATTATGCTGTATGCATAATTCATGAAACATTGTCATATAAGTAGGTAATTTAATTTCATAATAATTTGTATTTATTGTAGTAGCCTAAAATCCACCGACAGCCGGACTTTCTTTATTGTAAAAAAGCTGACAGTTTTATGTACTAAGTAGGTATTGTACACAATGAAAATGTCTACAGAAAACTCCGCGATGGTATATGTCTATTCTCTTATATGAATATTCCACAGTAACATTTTTTGTCATTTCTTTTAACTTTAAATAATGCCTAATTTTCGAAGCGATTTTAACCAATACGGCAATAATCTTTATTGAATAATAATAATAATAATATCTATGGACGCTTTACACCACGTCAGTCTGGCCCCGTGCTAAGTACCTAAAGGACTTGTGTTACAGGTACCAGACAACGGAAATATATATTTTAATACTTTTATACTATACATATATTTAAGATTTTTATTATATAATACACATATTTAATACACATCCAGACCCGGGAACATTGAAAACTTTTTGTTCCGTCGGCGGGATTCGAACCCGCGACCTCCGGCTTGAACTACCAACGCGCTCACCACTGAGCCACAGAGGTCTTCAAATTAAATACTTTAACACATTATAGATTTAATATAAATCTATAATATGGCCCTTTACAGCTTAATATGATTTAAACGAATACTTATTTTTGAAGATAATATTACAGATTTAAAAATTGCGGGACGTAGCTTTTGCGGCGGTTGCGGGCCACGGGTAGTAATAATGAATATAAAATCAAAACTACTGAATCGATTATAATCATTTTTTGAGTGAGTGATACAGGCTATATATTTTATACCCATGCGAAGCCGGGGCGGGTCGCTAGTTTACTATAACATAATGTCCGTACTTAAACTTTGTTGTTGAAATACAATTTGTAAAATGCTGCAGCTACTAAATAAAAATGCTGTTATTATTATAAATTATTTGCTTGTTTGAATGCTCTTACAGACAGGTAGTAAATTAATTTTATAGAAATAAAGGTTTGTCTAAATACTTAATCAATTCAATAGTTTTTAGAAAGTCTTTATAAAATTTAATTGCATAATTTTTAAGACACATAATATAATATTATAATAATATTATGTCCTGTTGCTATACAATACGAATGATTTTTGGTTATGTAACTTTTTATCTCTGAAGCAAATAACAAAATTTTATATTTGCCATCTTACAATAAACAAAATATAACAAATGTTTATTTGAATATCTCGAAGAGAATTAATTTGATGACGTCTACACGACTATAATAAGCCTCCTTCCTAAGAAACGGACCAAATTTATCATTAAATCAAACAAGTAGATAACTGAGTATTAATTAATTAATTATTTTAAAATTACTATCATACGAGCAGTCAATATAAAGGTGCATGATTGAGTAGAAAGTTGTTAGAAGTCTTACGACTAATTATTATAGTTTTACAGATCTACCTTAGATATTTAGTAGGACGTAAGTTCTCTATCTGCTTAAGCGATATCGGTGGATCCTTGTTTGATATTTTATTATTGTTTAACTTACTACCCACTTAACATCATTTTGTTGTATCCGCCATTTTGTAACCGCCGCCATTTTGTTTTATCCGCCATTTTGTAACCGCCGCCATTTTGTCGACAGAGTTGTAGCGGTGTAATTCACCTGTCCGCCATCGCCGACTGTCCCAGCAGGACCATCCCGATGGGTTGAGATCACCGACATCGTGTTTGTGGGCGAACCACCAACGCCAAAGCCGTGAGTATCTTTTTTATTTTTACTTCTTTCTTTTTCTTGGCTCGGTCCATGGACAGATTTAGCATGGCCTCTGTAGAAATGCCAAGGAATAGAAACATATTTTAGGGACAAACCGACACGTTTTTCGGTAAATCTATCTGCGAATTAAGAAACCCTTTCCTAAACCTTTAGGCTTGTAATGAAATGGTGTTTGTTCATCTATTAGGACTTCTCTAAAAAGGCCAAAGCGAATCCCATACAAAAAAAATATAAATCGGTACCAAATCCCAAGTTACCAACTACCGCGTAATAAACATCGCATTTTCCTGTTTTCCTTATGCATTACATCAACAAAACTTATCAATCAATCAATATATTTATATCCGGTCGATATCCGGACATATTCGACTTGACATTCTGACTGCCCGGGGCAATAACCTCGCCGCTCCCATTGCTTGCGCCGCGCCGGCGCATCGTGCAACCCGCCCTAGCAAATAATGGGGTTATAATGTAGGAAGGTAGGTTTTTTACTCGCATTTTACCCGACTACGGCGAAGCCAAAACGGAGGGTTATGTTTTTTGGGAGTCTATGTTTTTATACGTATTCTCGTAGCGGCTACAACTGGTCTGATGATAACAAAAAGGTGTCAATAGATTAGTAACGAATAACGAGGTCGCAACTCGCAGGTAATAGGCAATTATTTTTACACATTTTGTGGTTTTGGAGTAGTCGGGTTATAGCTTTTTTTAACTTATGAGTTACTTATCACTTGTAATTAAGTGCGAAACTAGTTTTAATTATTATTTTTAACAAAAAATTAAAACAGACTTCCATTCCAATAGTAATATGAACTAAAAAGTATTAAATAACTCTTACTCTTTAATAGTGCCTTTTTCAGAATTCGTCTAAATCTCAATTATTTCTGTACATACTATAGTCTTCATTATTTTGAAATCGGTGCCAGATAATTTATTCGTGAGTTCAGTAATGTCAGAACTTAGAATATCTGAAACTTTTGGGACTGGTACCGACTTCAAAGTAATGAAGACTGTAGTATGTATAGAAATAGTTGAGATTTAGACGAATTCTGAAAAAGGCACTATTAAAGAGTAAGAGTTATTTAATACTTTTTAGTTCATATTACTTACTGTTGTTTTTACCTTGGAAGTCGGTTTTAATTTTTTGTTAAAAATAATAATTTCACCCTTTTTAGTTATCAGTAGTGTGTTTTCGCGGGTTCTGGATCACGATTCTGGGTCCACCCCTCCCACCGCTCGCAGCTCGCAAACTTTCTCGATCACTTTTTGTCGGTTCGAGCGGCGACATCGCCTAAAAAAAAAAGAGTTTGGTGTCAAAATAGGGTCCACCACCAATTACCAATAATTGGGTCATAGTGTGATGACCCATGGTATAATTATGGTTGTGATGATGATGATCAATCAAATTGATGTGTTGGCTTATGCTTTCAGTTGTTTAAACAACGCCGAAATCCCCAAATCTGTACCTATAAGCATTCAAAAGTTATGTTCGGTACCTTCGGATCTAGGGTATAACCTGGTGCGAAGTCTTACTTTTTGGTAGCGTTTACCTCGAATGCTTCAGAAAAAATCGAAATCACTATATGTTTCCATACAAATTTCAAGGAGTCCCCTCGATTACTCATGGATCCCATCGTCAGATCACCACTTTTATGAACATGGTACCAAATTTG
Source organism: Lysandra bellargus (assembly GCA_905333045.1). NCBI lineage: Eukaryota > Metazoa > Arthropoda > Insecta > Lepidoptera > Lycaenidae > Lysandra > Lysandra bellargus. The sequence continues at coordinate 7,448,013 of HG995358.1, forward strand.
AATCAAACCCTATACAACACAAAAAGAATTTTGAAAATCGGACCACAAACGGCTGAGTAATTGTTGAACATACATAAAAAAAATACATACAGCCGAACGTATTACCTCCTCCTTTTTGGAAGTCGGTCAAAAAGTAAGTTAAGTACATTTTGTTACATATAAACTCTATTTTAAAACCGAAGCATACTCTATTAGTTGAAAAGGATTATAAACTGCTAATTTATTGCTATTCTATTAGGAGAAACAATAGACTACTGAGTACTGACTCATTACAACTAGAAGACTAAAAAAATAAATAAAACAATAGACAGTGATTAAACACATTCTTGTTAAGTAAATCATTGCTAAAACAGAATTGTTAGTCGTATCTTGGTTCGTTCGGCGGAAACCCAGACAATAAGAAAGTGAAATAGTTGGTAACTTGCTCAAAACTCAAATAACAATAAACCTTTAACTTCCTTTTACAAGCAATATGTCAAACAGCATTCATAACTCAACTGAAAAAATCGTTAACAGCTCCCCTATTATATTTAACATTCGATATTCGAAAATGTTTCGATTATAGTACGGGAGCCCTAGAACAAATTTTTTGTGATTACTATTTTATGCTACATTTTGATAAGACGAACAATATTGTTATTTTCGAAAAATCTCGAAAGTGGTAGCTAATAGAGATAGAAAGGATTTCATACTTTGACTTTATGGTCCTAAAATATGGAAAAAAATTGTTCTAGGGCTCCCTCACTAGAGTAGCTATGTAAATATATTGATTTCTGTATTTATGTAGCACTAGCACTATTTACTATTTGACTATTGTTGAACGCAATTCGAATTACGCATAATTTGTTAATTAAAATGACCAAGATACTATTTAGGGCGAGGGCCACTTGTCATAAGGAATGCCTATTGATTCATAAGCATAAGAAGGAAAGAGAGGAAATATATATTCTAAAAGTTAAAAAGAGACAGGATTACCGATAAGTGCCAATAAAATTACGGCATTTTTCCTGAGTCCTTCCAAGAATTCTTAATGATTGTAATAATCTTAGAATTAATTTGCTAAAGTTCTATATTTCGTAATAAGTAGTAAATTTACTGTTAATTAGTTAAATATTATTACTCATAATATTGTAACGTTTTGTTTGAAAATTGTTTCAATGACTATACAGGGTGCAATTAAACCTTCCTGCCAAATTTTGATTTATATTGATCTTTGTTAAAAATAAAAATACACGTATATTTTCTTTTTTAATCACTCAGTACTAAAACGTTGAGAAATAGCTTCCGAAAGTTATCCTAAAAACACTACAATTAATGGACACGATGCGTCGGCCGCGCGTGACGTGCCCTCACGCGCGTGTCTCCCCCCGCGTCACCCCCGCTTATTCCACCGCGCCGCCAGTGACTGTTCTGCAACGATTTTAAATGGGATAAAATATTTAATTGAAAATAAAATAACACCCAATTTTTTTTTTTGGTTAAATGGACTCTCCTAATGATACCTAAGTCCTGTAAACAATTTGGCAGGAAGGTTTAATTGCACCCTGTATAGATGTAACCTAAGTAAATTTTGCGACGGTTTAATGTGCTACCCTCGAAATTCTCATACATACGTAATACCAAAATCATTTTCTCATACGAAAATATTTAACATGTTTGAGTTATTTTTCAGCTTAAAATAGTAATTTACCTAGGTTCCTGAACAAAAATTAACTTCAAAATATTTAAACACTAAAAAAATTTTTTGTGTATAATTTTTTCTTACTAAATTTACTACTAAATATTTAAACACTAAAAAATAGAGCAAAACACTTAAAAATATATAAATAAATATTAAATTTACTACAAAATATTTCAACTGTAAAAAATATTTTTTAGTATTAAAATATTTCGTAGTTAATTTACTATTTATTTATATTACGTTGTTTAGTATTTTACTCTATTTTTTAGTGCTTAAATATTTTTTAGTAAATTTAGTAAAAAAAAAATTATACACAAAAAAAATTTTTTTTGTGTTTAAATATTTTGAAGTTAATTTTTGTTCGGGAACCTAGGTAATTACTATTTTCAGCTGAAAAATAACTCAAACATGTTAAATATTTTCGTATGAGAAAATGATTTTGGTATTACGTATGTATGAGAATTTCGAGGGTAACCCGGGCTCTTAAGCCATCCTACATCTTTTTCTGGGACGTCGACGTACAGCGGTTAAAGACAGCAGGTAGATATATACTTTCTCATCTACAAATTAGTATAGGACTATGAATTGTAATAAAACTAATATTACAAATGCGAAAGTGCGCCTGTCTGTTACCTCTTCACGCCAAAACCGCTGAACCGATTTTTCTGGGTATAGACTAGTATATTTTTATCCCAGAAAAAGTGTACGGTTCCCGCGCGATAAATGAATTTGCGTTAGTTATGCAATAAATGAGTAATTTACACATCGGTTCCTTGAATTTCAATAATTTTCGCACCACGGCGACAGTTTAACATATTGTATAAACAGTAGCACGTACTGTTTGTTTGTGATAAAATTTTCGTCGTATTAGATGACATAACGACAAACCTTGGAATATCCAAAAATAAGTAAGATACTAAGAAACTCTTTGTGTTGTAGAAAAAAGTACGATGTACTTAGTTACTGTACATCTATTTAAACTAGAACAATCAAACTGGGTTAGTACGTGCTTGTTGTTTTATGTTTTTTCTTTGTTTGTTTGTTTTTACGCTATTTAGAGTGATATTTTTTTCGATATTGAGCCTTGTGTATTCTAATCTAACTTTCTGTAAATATTCTTATGCGCCAAACTAGATGAGTTACACTTAAAAATTTTTGAAAATCAATATTATAGTGCAAAAGATTATCTCTGCAATGTTTATTATGAGAGTAAATCACGTATTGTTTAATACTAAATGACGCCCGCAACTCCGTTGCTCCAAAATTCGTTTATCGCCCGGAAAGTGTACATTTTTCCGAGATATAATCTATGTCCATTTCGGGAAGTCAAAGTATCTCCATAACAAATTTCAGAATAGGGTTTAGTGATTTGGGAGTGAACAGGTAACAGACAGACAGACAGAAAAACTTTCGCATTTATAATATTCTGAGATTGACATCGGATTGGTGGCTAAAAAGTAGGTACCTAAATAATAAAAAAATGATCAGTCCATCAATCCGTGGGATACGTCAATCTTAACCAGATTGATGAGGCACAACGTAGTTATGTCTATTGTGGCACAACTGAACGTGTAACTTCCGACTTTGTAAAGTCGACTAGCGCAGCCTTAGATTAGGATTTTAATGTAGATAACGAATCTATTTTATTAACAAATACCGAGTAACGCAAGCCAGAACGTGCCAACGTGAAATCGACTTTACGACGTGTGTCATTGACGTAATACTATCGTCATTCGTCAGTGCTTTATCTCTCATGATGTGAATGAAATCTTGTTATCGATACCAAACTATTGACAACCGCTAAAACTAAACTTTTGCTGCCTAAAAAGGCCCATTCACTATCCTGCATTGCAGTCCGCCGTGCAGGCCTGCAACACCATTCACAATCCTGCATAAGCCGCCGTGCAGTCCGCCCGGTGCGTCCACATTTGTATCATTTGCGCCATCAGATCTCCGATCAGTCCGTCTCCGTCAGATCAGATCTCCGTCGCGTATCATCGAAGCATGTCAAAATGATACGCGTATCATGCTACGCCCCGATCGCTATTAACCACGTATCTGATACGTGTCGTATCAAATACGCGCATGATCGGTAGAATGATCTAACACTATGATACGCATACTTGATACGGCGCGATGATCGCGACGGTGATCTGATCGGAGATCTGATCACGCAATGATACAAATGTGGACGCACCCTTATGCAGGATAGTGAATGGTGAATACAGGCCTGCACGGCGGACTGCAATGCAGGATAGTGAATGGGCCGTTTAGCACAAAGGTTTTGTTTAAAGTCTAAGTCGAGCGCTAGATGAATATTGGTAGGTAGCTATTATATAGTTAGAGTCAGGAGACTCAACAACCTTAGTAAAGTCAAAGCTAAAAAGATTTCTGGCACTGGCAGGATGTTCTTCTTAGAATGAAGAGAGACGGGGTAAACTAAAGGAGAAATATAACAAAGCACGTCTGTACTATCTAGATTCTAGGGCATCTTGGGCATCCTTTCACTTATTGCCAATCTTCGAGGGCCTGGGGCTTGTATGAATGATAATCCATAGCCCCAGGCCCCCCAGACTTATAATTATTATTCCTAGGTATGACGATCCTAATACTTAGTTCCTAGTTCCTACCTGCACAGCACACATTTTGTCTTATTTCTACGGTTTAGGTCTTTAGCTTGTCATTGTAAAGCTGATAAGACTTACATGAACCAAGTCTATTCGCGGAGACCTTGGCAGGTTAACGTATCAAACGTATTTACCACGAAATTTATTATTATATGATTTATTTACTTTAGATGTAAAATGAAGTACACGCGCGCTAAATCCAGTACTGTATCATCATAAAAGTAAAACCAAACGCTCTGCCTCCGAAATGCATTGATTTATTCCCGCTTTTCGCATACGCACGTTTATGTTTCGAATTTCGTGTTCGTTATTTAAATCGGAGATGTGATGTGAGCAGTTTTCGGCAAGTTGTGTTTTTTTTGTGGGCTTCAAAATACAGCGCTTAAAGTCGCGAAAAAATGTGTGTTGGGTTCGAAGTCTTGTTAAATTAATTAAACCAATTTATTTTACACGTGCATTAACATTTTATCTTACTAAGTGCTTATTGTGCGTTAACTTGATATTGTCTGGTGATGTTGCATAATGCTTTGTATTGTCAATTTCGCGTCTTTGTATTGTCAAAAAAGGGTCGCGTCCACAAGAGCTTTTCCTCATATTTTATTATTTTGTTTGTTATTATAGTTTCATTCAATATATTTTAAGTTCAATATAATTATAAAATATGTATCGAATAGTTAAATAATATAATATCATGTAAAGTAATTCTACAGGTTATGGAAACACAATTAAATTAAAAGTTGCATCAGTCGTTTGCAATTAGTGTTAACTTTGAGAAATAATAAGTACTTACTTATTTTTAATTGTAAATATAATTCTTATTCTTAAATTGTCCTTTTCTACTTCCGCTACACTTAGTTTTAACCAAGGTAGAGCAAGTTTGGGTTTTTCCATCATTTGTTACTTTTTGTACATTATATTTTGTAGGTATTCGGTGATCCCAAGCAAACTTTAATGTTAAATTTCATCAAAAAAAAAATTGTTACGGGAAGAAGATTAGTTAATTGCAAGACTAATAATTATTCATAAGAACTAGAGTCAAAATTATTGTTGCGCTGAAACAAAGAAATAAAGGCGAGGTTATTTAATTGACCCGTGGATTTTTTCATTGTTTTTTCCAATCCAAGTGTGAACACAGCTTTATAAGTGCATAAAGTTGAGGTAATAGTGTAATAGTTGTAAGTGGATCCTGTTACTGGGGGCTTGGCGCCGGTGTCGTGTCACTGACGACACTTTGTTGCCACGCAAGATTATGATACGTACTTTTTCTTCACAATATTATAGGTGTACACTATCAATTGTTTCCGTGACTTTACTTAGGTTATATTATTATGCTCAATCTTGTACTTTTTCTTTATCATACTAGCTTGTTCTTATGGCTTACGGGCTCATACATAGGTTCACTATTCTATTTACAGAGTAACGTTAATAAAACTATAAGGAGTGTTATCCATACTAATATTATAAATGCGAAAGTGTGTCTGTCTGTCTGTCCGTCCGTCCGTCCGTCTGTCTGTCTGTCTGTCTGTCTGTTACCTCTTCAAGCTAAAACCCCTGTACCGATTTTACTGAAATTTGACATGGAGATACGTTGAATCCCGAGAAAGGACATAAGATAGTTTTTATCCCGGAAAAATGTATTGTTCCCGCGCGATAAATGAATGCTGGCGCAACGGAGTTGCGGGCGTCATCTAGTTGTAAAATAAACTTCGACTTTTCATTTTTGTGAGTTGGGGTGACCACTGCATGCAGGGATAATAATAATAATAATTTTCCAATCAATGGGAATCTAAACTTATGTCCTAGAAAAAATAGGATATAGATTCAATGTACCACTCGAATAAGAAGGCCTTTTTACGGAAAATATAAGATTGTGGATTTGAGAAAAACTAAGTATAAAATGAATCATTTAAACGTCTTACTTAGCTACAGTTCTGAAGCCTTTGGTTTTATTCTTTTAATATTATAAATGCTTTATCAAATATACTCAATAAATATAAGCATAAAATCAAATTTCAGGCTTGTGATGTTTGGCGAATCTCCAAGGTTTTGGTTACTATATGGCGGTTGTTAAATGTAAATCCGCAAATGTCGTTATATCCAATATTGGATTCCATACGTAAGCAATCTCAACACTTAGGGTCAGGTCACACAATAATGATAAAAGAAATATAATTTTATTAATTTTATAAGTGAGAACTAGAATTTTTCTGAGTTCTGATTCAAAATACTAAAGGAAAGATCACTCAAATTAATGTGTACTTTCAACGTTAACAATTATTCTAATCAAGGCAGATAGGTAGCTTATTCAATATTATTATTATCATAATCACAAAAAAAGACCGGCAACGCACCTGCAACTTTTCTGATGTTGCGAGTGTCCGTCCATGGGCGACGGTACATACTTATTTGTTTTCCATCAGGTGACCTGTTTGCTAATTGCTGGTTTGCTTCCTAATTTTATAAAAAAAAGGAATCTCGCTAAAAAAGCTCTCCTATTAAAAGATTAATTTAATATAGGGTTGCCATTGCCATCATCTAAATTGCCATCGCCGGTCAGGCACGAAAAATTCCCGGACATTTGGCCGAAATGTGGTTATTTCCCCGGACACGTCCTCTTAAACTGTTAATATTACGATTTACGTCTCGCCAATTTTTGCTTTTCCAACAAGAATTTGTAAAAATCTGATTAAATCAAAGTCCGTGCAAGAAACCGTGTGTATGCTTAACGTGTTTTTATCTTTCGTTCATTACTGCATGAGTTCATGACTAACAAGTTAATTTCTCTCAACAAAAGTGTCCGGATTTAACCCGGACACTTTTCGAAAACCCGGGACGCCCTTTAAACTAGGACAAATCCGGGGGAATCCGGACGGATAGCAACCCTAATTTAATAGTGTCCTTTGACAGCAAAGGAATCAAACTATTTTCTGGAGGCATAGCAACAGCTCTAGCTAGAAAGTTCCGTAGAAGCAGAAGATTTTGTGTTCAATTTCTATGTTGATAAACTTCTAAGTTCTAGGCTTTGTTGATGAAATAAGCTAGGGTATTAGTACACGTGTAGTGTTCGTAGTGTATGATTTCGCTCATTGTTGAACACAGGTCGGCCGGCGCAGGCGCACGTTTACGCGATATACTGTAATTCAGTGATAAGCCATGAAGTTTATTACCTTCGATTTGTAAGTACATTTAGATGTGTGAAAAGTTTGTTTGTGTGAAAATCTATACTCTTTGGACAGTTACGGGTATTTTTTTTGGCATTTTACACATTACCTTTGTATTCTTCCAGTCGACTGTCGAACTCCATACGAAAAAGTTTGAAATTCTTACTTCGTACTTTTAATCGAAATGTATACTTACTGCTAATTCAGTTGGCAATTATTTCTAGATGATATGCTATATGAAGAATCTAACGTTTTTATTTCTATAAATAGCAAAAATAAACATATTACGGAACAAGAATCTCTTACTTTGTAATTTGTTGTCACAGGCTTATAATTATTTTAAAAAGGTTCAACTAAGGTCAAAGTCGTACGTGTACACCAACAAAGTCATAGAGATACTTCAAACTGGCTATATTTCTACGAAATATCTAAAAATCTGTCAAGAACTTTTGAAAACTGTAAATGGAAGAACTAATTTTAATCTCGTTAGTTAGAAACGTTAATTGTATAGATATGCCTTTCAGGATTTCATCATTTGATAGAAAAATTGGAATGATTTTTAGGGTTCCGTAGCCAAAATGGCAAAAAACAGAACCCTTATAGATTCGTCATGTCTGTCTGTCTGTCCGTCCGTATGTCACAGCCACTTTTCTCCGAAACTATAACAGCTATACTATTGAAACTTGGTAAATAGATGTATTCTGTGGACCGCTTTAAAATTTTGGTATAAAAATGAAAAAAATATTAAAAATTTTAGGGGTCCCCATAGGTACAAATTTTTTTCCTCTGGCCTATGCGTGTGGGGTATCTATGGATAGGTCTTCAAAAATCATATTGAGGTTTCTAATATCATTTTTTTCTAACCTGAATAGTTTGGGAGAGAGACTCTTCCAAAGTGGCAAAATGTCCCCCCCCCCCTCTAACTTCTAAAGTAGGGGCATGATAATTCTAAAAAATATATATGATGTACATTATACTATAAAAACTACCAACGAAAATTGGTTTGAAAGAGATCTAGCCAGTAGTTTTTTTATACGTCATAAATGATAAACCTTAGTTTAACTTTCATTATATCAAAAATGAAATACTAAAATAAATCAAAAACCTTATAATTTCATAGAAATAATTCTTATTGCTGCTGCGGAACCCTTCATGGGCGAGTCCAACTCGCACTTGGCCGGTTTTTCTTAACGAATATTAGTTTCGTTGTTTGCCTGATACGTGAAATTTTGGCGCGTATCGCCGTAGCAAAGAAAATTTCGCAAAAAAATAATTTTCTTTACTTTCGCAGATCAAATAGATGTATATTTTGCTGTAGCATGAAGAGAAAGAAAACAATATTATGTAGAAACCTCTGTATACATCCTCATGTAACTTCCAGATGATTGTTATGGAAAACTAGCTGTCCCGGCAAACGTTGTTTTGCCATATAAAGTGTTTCGCCAATATAATTTTATTGAAGTGACTAAATAAGTACCTATGGCACCATGGCAACGACCATCGCTATCCCGTCGCACAAACAATGGTTGCCGTCAGTCTCGAGTTGTAATAATTTACTTACTATTATTTATTAAAAAATTTACTTATCAAAATGATAGTAGTATTTTAAAAAGAAAAAACTGACTTCAAATTTTTGTACGTAATCAATTAAAATTCCCTATCTCAAAAACTACCGAACCGATTTTGATGAAACTTCTCTAAGTTGAACAATACCTAGTCCAATAAAAAAAGAATCACTAAAATCGGACTTGTGGTTCCGGAGATAATATGCGTGCACAAACATAAAAACATACATACATACATACATATATACACTTTTGAAATTTGGCACATTTGTTCAGAGGCTGTTATAGATTAACATAAGCAAAAACTGGGCAGTTCTGGAAATATTAAATACATACGCGTCGAATTGATAACCTCCTTTTTTTGAAGTCGGTTAAAAAGTAGCCAGTAGCTGATTCTCGGACCTACTGAATATGCATTATAAAATTTGATAAAAATCAGTAAAGCCGTTTCAGAGGAGTACGGTAACTAACATTGTGACACGAGAATTTTATTTATAAGACTAGCTGTCCCGGTGAACTTCGTGTCACTTTAAAACCTTCCCTGGACTTCTACGAATATTTTAAGACAAAAACTAGCTCAATCCGTTCAGCCGTTTTCGAGTTTTAGCGTCACTAACACAATAATTGAACATTCATTTTTAAATATATATAGATGATAGCGTTTTCCATTTTCCAATTTCCTTATCGAGCCTCCATGTATCTGTAGCATATTTTAATTACAAATAATAGATAACAGGAGCGCAATCTTCAGAGTATCTCGTATTGATACTGTGATAACAGTTCTGTTCTGTTGTTACTTCTTGCCAATAACCATTGTGTTACATCCTGTGATTTGTGCGACTGTTATTATATCAGGTACTTTACCTTTTAACTGTTTTTCATTGTGCTCGTTAATCGTGCAAAATTATAACAGAAGTAAACAGGTACTGTTTTGTTTTTATAATCTTGCTGTAGTTGTTTTTACTTGAAGTGTCATATACATAGTTGTTAGTATACCTTCAAAGACTTTTTTAGAAAAGAAGTTTTATTTATTTGTAGTTGGTCTATATTATAATGCAAATAGTAGTAATAGGTTTTACGTAGGTTTTATAAGTTATTCGAAGTTAGCGCGAAAACATAATATTTTCGTTCATAGAAAATGTAGTTTCCGGCCATAGCACAGAATAGTATTTTCTCTTTTTATTCTGACATATTATGTGATTTAGATTTGAAAAATCTACTTTCTATCTAATGTCCCCTAATTTCAAAAGCAGCATTAAAAAATCAAGATATAGGACGTCATTATCTATTATAATAGATAATGACGTATAATATAATAGATAACGACGAACAAAACCGTTTAGCAATAATAATTATTATTGCTAAACGTTTTTGTTGCTCTGGATAGGTATGGATAGTTATAAGTCTAACAGAATCTGATAGCAAAAAGTGAGAAAATGAATTGACTAGCAATTGGGGTAATTGGAATAAACATTTTTATCCTTTTCTCTTCTTATAGCGGCTAATTCTGTGTGTTAATTTTTTTTTATTAAATAAGGGGGCAAACGAGCAAACGGGTCACCTGATGGTAAGCAACCATGGTAAAGGGAATACGCTCTTATCTTGAAGGTTTGCAGGTCCTATAGGTCCGGAAATACTGCTGGTGACAGTTCGTTCCAGAGTTTTACAGTGCGCGGCAGAAAGTTACGCGAAAAACGCACTGTGGAAGACTGCCGCTCATCAAGGTGATGAGGATGGTATGTTTTTCGCGTGGGACGATGGCGAAAAGTTGCAGGTGGTATGATTCCGAACAACACACAACCGATAGAGGATGCAGAGTGAAGCTACATCTCGGCGTAATTCCAAGGGGTCCAAGCTGTTTGAAACACTATGGCAGTCAACAATTCGAGCGGCCCTTCGTTGGATACGATCCAGAGGGAGCAGTCACAATCCAATGATCAAGGATCTTTTTTGAAAATCTGCTGTCAAGATTGCCATCAGATTCTGGTAGACCTATAATAACTATTATGAAAAGATCTATATAAAACACACCACTCAAAGTAAAGTGATTTATATATAGTATATCGCGTGTTTCGTTTGACGTCACTATATCGCGCATATAAATACCACATCACACCCATAAAGTTATGCATCGAAAACAAACATATTTTCAATATAACCCTTACTTTAATGCAAAGAAAACAAAGTATATTCCTACATTATGTTTACAATATACTCTGACGAAGAAAGATTTAGTAATAACGTAGATGGTTTCGCGAATTTCGTTATTGTTTGAAAATTTATCTAAGAAAAGTTTATTTAACCGAGATAAAGACGAATTGAAACTAGGAAGGTATTTCGGTAGTGAAACAATAGCAAATTATTTATTATAATACTGGAAATGTATTCCGCTAACCGCAACTTCGTCCCGCCAAAATACATTATAGTAGGGGAGCGGAAGGTGCTAATGTTGTAGTCACTCGAGCGTCACGGAGACCTAGTAGGTTTTTTACATTAGGTAAAACTGATAAAGAAATAATAAGAGCGTTTTTTATTTTGGCGGTGAGTTCAGAAACTGCGGCCATATTTTTAAAGTTTTGAAAAAGAAAATATATTCAGAAAATTGCTTATTTCGGTCAGCTATTATTATATTATAGACAACAAGGACAAATCATTTAATTTAGTGCAAAATTAAATATCTGCGAAGTTTGGTTAGGAAAATATGAAGGTTTATTTTTTTATATTTTAAAATGTTCCTACAGGCTTACCTTGTCTTCGAAATTACCTCTTCCCCTCCTCTATTATTGCGTTGTAGCCGCGATGTCATTTTTTCAGGATAAAAAATCTGCAATTTTCTGCATGCCACAGTATATACACTTAAAATTTCATCCAAATCAGCTCAGCAGTTTGATCTTGAAGAGATAGACAGACACATTTCTTATTTACAAGAAACTCTACAGCTCCCCAGTCCCCACAGCCCACTAAACGCACTAAATGCACTAAATGCACTCTGCATCAGCAGAATTCTAATATGAAAACTTTTGTTTCAGGGTTTAAAGATTAAAAAATATAAAGACTGGTGTCATACACTTGGAAGACTCCGATGCGGTCCCCTCGCTCGGAGACGCATCAGCACCCTGACAGAAGACCATAACATCTTTGATGGTCACTCCTCCGCTAGAGAAATACACCTACTCGCTTTGTCACTTCATTATAATCAAATTCCTGAACATCTTCTTCATATCATAGTTTATTTTTGAGTTAGAATGAGCAAGATACTGAAGGTAGTGGGCGCGAGCTGGCTGCAGACCAAGATCAGCTCGTATATACTTGCTCTCCTGGGACTGATATCTATCATGTCGCTCATCCTGGGACAGATTGAAAGGTAAGATCTAAATTATTTATGTACTATCAGAGAAGCTGATTCATAGGCAGTTGGCGGGCCTAGGTTTGGTCGCGTTATAGTCAAACCCAGCCAGCGACTAATATTGAATTGACATAACCCGACCGACTGACGTAGGTCTGTCAACTGCCTATGAATCAATTTCTTCGACGGTACCTACTTTATAATATTACTAGCTGTTGTCCGCGACTTCGTCCGCGTTAACATAGTATACCTATATAGACTTTCATTTAAACTTTCAACCCCTATTTTACCCCCTTGGGGGTAGAAGTTTCAAAAACGCTTAAACACGTATCCAATCATTTTTAATCAGTGGCCCAAATTTAAAATTTCATGTTTCTAACTCAAGAAATAACGGACATCAATTGAAACTTTCAACCCCAATTTCACCCCCTTGGGGGTAGAATTTCCAAAAACGCTTAAATACTTATACGTAAAATTTGGCATAGAGATACTAATTTGAGTCCCGAAGACCAAAGTTGTCCCGGAAAAATGTAGGGTTACTGCACAATAAACTTTTATGATTTTCGCTTAAGGATACTATTTAATCTATTTTGATGAAATTTGGCATGGAGACACAAATTTTAATCTGTTGTTACTTAATTATACCAATTCGAATTAAATAAACATTGTTAAGACAGGACAACGTCTGTCGGGTCAGCTAGTTTAGAATAAAGTCCAAACGGCGAATCGAGCTATACGACACTTTATGTAAAATGTCAACTTTTGTATGGAAGTGTGTGCCTCTTTATTTTGATCAACCTCAGGATTTGTATGGATAAAAATAGATTTATTTTTAGGTCAAAAAGGCAAAAATTTTAGCGGCAAAACGCAATTACCGAGCTTTAACGCGGTTTCGTAGTGTCACAATAATATTACCATGTCATGATTAATGTTTAATCTTTAGCCTGAGAAATTTAAGATTTCACAATGAGAATAGTGTGGAAATTTTGTTTAGATCACGTGTATTTAACCCACTTATGACGCAAACATCAGACAATAAGATCAACGTCTTGTAAACTCGTGTAAACTAGCAATTCTAAACAACAATAAGAAGTAGAGGAAAACACATTTTGATTTAATCCACAAAGACAAGCTAAGCGAGGGGAGCAATGTATGACATTAGACGAGTCGAACGTCAACAACTTCATATTAACGAACACTATCAATAGTCAATACTCAATTCCATACATTTTGATCGGCGATTCTATAAAGCTGGAAACAAATTATCGGACGAACGTCCGTGGACGTTTTCATCGGATGCGGCTTGTTTCTATCTGATGGGCTCCATTCCACCGCGGCGCACGGAGAGACTACGTACGTGCGTCAAGCTTCGCTTTGTAAAAAAATATATTATGTGACTGTGTCCACTGCAACCCACGGACACGCTACGCACGAATTGACGTAGTCAAAGAAATAAATCCGTGCACGTCCACGCGTGCACGTGGCCGTGGCCCGTGCAGAGCGTGCGCCGCGGTGGAAAAATACACTAAACTGTGCACATTGTCTGACGTATAAGACGCGGACGCGACCTTGAGCGTTCGGACGTCCGAACAGAATCTGGCTGGGTTTTTGCATCCGCGGACGTCACGTGACATATAGGTCGGATTTTTGACACCCGCGGATGAACCGTGCACATTGTTAAGCCGCATCCGTCAGGATACAGTATAGGATGCATCCGATAATTTGTTTCTAGCTTAAAGAAGCGATAAAGAAAACGTCTTGGCTACAGGCTCAGCTTTTTTCTCTGAATTTCTTTTTTTATGTCTTTGCCGAGCGGTGCTCACTGCTTGGTGCTCAATTTTCTGAGCTGGTGCTTGGAAGCCACCATAAAGCTAATATACCTTACATTAGGTATATTAACTTTATGGGAGCCACATAGTCGTTACCTCAGGCTCAGTCTACGCCAAATTTCGTAGCTCGTAGAGGCTTCCTCTACGACGTAGACCAAAACTAACAAAAAATATCTACGTACTATATGACGCCCGCAACTCCGTTGCGCCAAAATTCGTTTATCCGTACATTTATCGGGATAAAAAGTATCCTATGTCCTTTCCCGAGACTCAAAGTTTCTCTATGCCAAATTTCAGCAAAGTCGGTTCAGCGGTTTGAGCGTGAAGAGGTAACAGACAGACACACGTTCGCATTTATAATATTAGTATGGATTACATAGTGTAACAAAACTAAGTGGTAATGTGTATATTTCCCTTATGCCCGGGACACACGAGGCTAGTTTTTCAAGCTAGGATAGCAAGCTAGTTTTTTACCAAACTGTCCTGGCTTGCTATCTAGCTTGGAGCATGCTAGTTCTGTTTTACAAATGAAGATAGTTTTGTCTACAGGAGGCCAGAAGTACTAGCTTGCTAGCTTACTAACACTAGCTTGCTATCCTGGCTTAAAAACTAGCCTCGTGTGTCCCGGGCATTATATAGAGTTCGCTGCGAAAGTAACAGCGCTGAAAGACTAAAAAATTTTTTTGTGTTTATAGGCAAGCGCGCCAGCGCAATGAATTATCCCATACGAAAGTTCAAAATAAAGTTACTCTTTCAGCGCTGCTACTTACACAGTGTATTCCATACAGGGGATTCTTACACACCCTAAAGTATTATCACCAATGATATTCTAATTATACAGAGCTGTTACGTTCATACTATTTTACGGCTTAGGGCCGAGACACAAAAACACAGCACGACGTCGTACCGTACAAACTCATCTTGAATTTCTACGTGAGTTTCTACGGCAAACCGTGGGTTTTTTACGACGCGCGTCCGCACGGCGCCGTACGGCTCTGTACGACGCCGTACGACGTCGTGCCGTGTTTTTGTGTCCCGGCCCTTAGAGACAGAATAAATAAAAGACGACCCAATTGGATCGTAATTCGTATTTGAGTCTTCACAACGCGCACGGTAGTAACATATTTGCTTTGAGTTTTTTTATATAATATCATTGATTATCACTATGTTTTGTTACACCTTGTATATTTTATATAATAACGTAGCTACATCATTTTGATCCTTATGCACACGATAATAAGAATCGTTTTACAGAATTCAAGGCGACGGGAACTACGCAGCTACCGTGTTCTTCTCTGAGAAGACCGGATATCGCATCGAGCTGTGGGGGCAGGGCAACGACCTCGCCGACATCGCTCGGGGGGTCGCCAGGGCGTACCTGAGGGAAGATAGAGACACCAACGGGTAAGAGAAACTCCTTAATTACTGAGGAAATTTGGTCAAATTGTTAAAACGATTGATGACGAAGTTTTAAAACAATGATGCAAGTATAAGATTCAATAAGAGACATCGTCATGTCACTAACTACCTTATTATGATTAGGTACCTATAAAATATAAGAGCGGGAATAATGAGAATTCGTCAATATGTAAGTATTTCTACTTCATCAGTTGATACAATATCTTATCCCCTCTTTTGTCCCCTAAGAAGGGTGGGGGTAAAAATTTTATACACCAGATGTTAAGTTGGAAAACACAGTTAATAATATGAAGTAAATCCATTAAAGAAAAAGTTTGATACAAAGTCTGACCCCCTCTTTGGTCTCCTTAGGGGGATGAGGGCGGGGGGGGGGGTTTATACACCAGATGTTGAGTTGGAAGAAGACAAATATATCTGCGAAAACCGTATGCAAAACAGATCGGTAGTTTTCGTGTTAAAGATAAAGTTTGATACTAAATCTGACCCCCTCTTTTGTCCCCTTAGAGGGGTGGGGGGATAATTTTTTATACACCAGATGTTAAGGAAGAAGATACATATATCTGCGAAAACGCATTCAAATCGGATCAGTAGTTTTCGTGTGATAGTGGAACAAACATACAGACAGACAGACAGACAAAAAACTAAGCACATTTTTGGCTTCTATTGCGATGTAGTGACACCCCCTGCTTATTATTTTTTGAATATCTTTAATGTACAGAATTCTCATTTCTACAGTTTTATTATAATATGTATAGATTACAAAAAAATGCCTTTCGCATCCTCAACAATTTAGTTAAATAAGGCGGTTAAATAAATCAATGTCAGTAACTGAACCAGATTTGTAAACTCACAGACGGTCTAATGACTAATCTATTTCAATAACATTTTACTACCATTTCCTTACAGCATCGTATTCACTAGAACTTCCGTGATATATCAAGGTTTTTTTAAGGATATTATCACTCACTGCAGTAAAAATGATTAATCTTCAATGCTTCTATACTTCAATGTTCATATTTGCTTCGATGGTTTGATAAACTTTTTACCATAATTTTTAAACTGTTTTTAAATTGTTTTAAAATTGTTTTTAACTATAAAACATTTTATACTGCATAAGCATTCTAGGCTACGATCTAGCTTCTCTCGAAGCACTAGACTTTTCCGTTAAAAATCAAACAATAAATATGAAAATGTTTCTTTAAGGATGGGAAATAAATCTTTAACTTCTTTTTGCAGATGGATAATTCTAGAAGTGGAAACGGATGCATCGTATCCAGATAAAGTCCAGGCGTATGCTGCAGGGCTGGTGGAAGGTACCCTGACCTGGTCGCTCATACACACGCACCTCGAGAACACCATACGAGCGGAGTGCGAGGGACGAGAGAAACAGTGCGAGAAGCTGAGAGACGCGCTGGACAAGTCCGTCCACAAGTGGAAGAGCTACGCCGAGGAACATGATGTGGACCCGTTCTGGCATCAGGTATGTGTGTGTGCTATCTCGCTCGCACCCAGTTTCGGCCCTAGGGGGTGGTGAATAGGGCAATCGCCCGGGACCTCGCTCTTGCAGGGGCCTCGCAAGGCATATTTTCGTAAGACAAGACCTGTGGGCTCGCAAAGACCTCCCGCCTGGGGTCTCGCAATGGGCAAGGCCGCCACTAGTGCTCTTACCTCCACCCATCATAGTTTCATTTCATCTTTAAGATGCTAGATGGAGTGTCGGTTTTCGTGGTTGGGCTAAAAGATCATCATAAATTAACATATTTGCCACCATGATTGCAAGTTCTTTTGATCCATCATCAGCCGTGAAAAAACGCCCGTAAAGTTGGAGATGCTTAAAATAGTAAGCACCTTGATTATTGTACAATGTACAACCTACATAATGGTCTAGTGATAATGCATAAATCAAACATACCCTATGGCGTAATATGATACAAAATGTCTATAATATAATTTATTTTTAACATACTACCAAAAACACACTAACATTTACCAAATCAATTTGCAGGTATCACTGTACTACTCTCAGATGGCTGGCATCTACACCGGTTGGGAGTATGGCGTCCGTAGAAACGAGAAAGAGTATAAAACAGACGTGTCAGATCTGTACTGGCTGAACTCCATCTCCGAAGTAACCGAGCTCCAGCGAAAACTGAACATCAGCGTTGAAGATGAGACCTTCAACTCGCTGCCTGGTCTGTCCAGCGCTTACCTGAGGATTGTGAACGAGACTACAAAAGATGGTCTGCCTTTGAGAGAGATGTACGTCGCTCAGAATGGTGCCGGGAGGTGAGTAAAATTGGCCATACCCAATCATTTATATAGCTAATTAGTACGATAATGAAAAATGTTGAAGTCTTTCTCAAACATGGAACTTGAAAACGAAGACTGCCTTTTCGCTTGTTCAACTTGGGAGTACCTATCGCTGCTTAGTGCTTGCCCTTTAAAAGGAAGGATTTATAAAGATAACAATTACCAACCCTGAACCCAAGGCTAACCTAACTTCCCAATCACAAATCAATTTTTGTGCGTCCTTATTTATCAGCCTTTTCTCCTTTTCAGTTACACATCCATGATCCGACTCATGAAACGGTATAAGCTGAACTACCATATGACATCCAAGGACACCAGCACCATTCGCGGGACCCGCGTGGACTTCTCCAGCTACCCTGGTTCCATCACCAGCCAGGATGAGTTCTACATCGTGCAGGGAGACAACCTTAAAATGGCCGTCACTGGCACCAAACTACGGAACTATAACAACAAGCTCTGGAAGGACGTTAACATCACTGATCAAGTAAGGCGCACAGTTATTGATTGAAAAATAATATTAACCATATACATCTAAATCAGTGGTAGGTACCTTTTTTTATACGGGCCACAAATACATTTTGGTCTTGTCGCGGGTCGTAATCAAAATTTTTGAAGTGAAAACTTCTTTAGCGGCGTTGAGCACTTTTGTGGGATGGGTAAAAACTGTGAAACTCGCGTCAGATTCTCGTGGTGATCGAAAAACCGTAAGACGGTTGGAGAGTAGTGTTGTAACATCGAAATTAAAATTGAGTGATAATTAAAATTAAGTAATAATTAAAATTAAATAATAATTAAAATTAGTAATAATTATAATAATTAAGTAACATTTAAAATTAAGTATGGATTAAAATTAAATAATATTTAAAAATAAATCTGGATTAAATTAAATTAAATAATAATTAAAATTAAATGATAATTAAAATAAAGTAATAATTAAAATTAAGTAATGATTAAAATTAAGTAATGATTAAAATTAAGTAATAATTAAAATTAAGTAATGGTTAAAATTAAGTAATGGTTAAAATCAAGTAATGATTAAAATTAAGTACTTAATGATGTTAATTAAGTAATAATTAAAATTAAGTAATGAATAAAATTAATTTTAATCGAAATTGATTAATCGAACAATCGATTGGGTTTTTTTTTCGACTGTCGATATTTTTTTTAATCGATTGTAACGGTTTCGATTAATTAAAAATGGTTTTTAAAAAATGCACAACGTTAATATCAAGTTTTCACTTCTGCCGGCACTCCCGGAGTGCAACACGTCTTTTTTTGCGTTAAAAAAATTACGTTATTAAAAAAAGTGGAAATAATATACGCACATAATCCCGTGTGTGAGCGTCTGTGGCCTAGTGGGAAGGCCGTTGGTTCGCACTCGAGAGGGAGCAGGTTTTATCCCGGGTGGAGGCGTGTACCAATGAGATATTTTCAGTCCCCAATACATGATACGGACGCTCGTATGGACTACTGTGAAGGAAAACATCGTGAGGAGACCCGCACATGGTTGGGCCCAGACGTATTGACCTGCTTATTCCTCTGGACTATAGGCCAACTGCGAGGATGCCGTATGTGATTGGACAACCATACGGACATTTAAAATTTTGTCCCAGGCACTACAGACTGCAGTATTTGAAGAGTGGTTACTTCGCTCTGAAAATACTGTGTAAATCATCAACAAATGATGCAAGAAAGGCCTTGTTTTAATCCCGCCTCCAAAACTATAACACCACCTATCATCATTCCAGGTGCCAATAGGTCCCCGTATCACCGCGGCCAACCATCTCGCCACCAACATCAGCTCTTACGCCCACACCCTCGCCAGAAGCAACTCCGGTACAGCCTGCAAGCAGTGGCTGGTGGTGGACTACACCAAGCTCGATGGAGCCTTCAGCGGGGGAGGGAAACTCGCTGTGGAGAGAAAAGAAGTGATCACTGAGATTATGTTTAATGAGTAAGTATAAGCCTGTGCATCTTTTATAATTACATAAGTGTACTCTAAGGGAAGTTCGCTCTTCAAATACCTACTGCACATAGTGCCTGGTATATTGTTATTTTGAATATATACGGCATTCCCGCAACAAAGTACGTACTAAGTACTTAGTACTATCAGAGAAGTTGATTCCTATGTCATCTATTAGATGGTAGGTTTTGCTGTCAGTTTTACCACAGTCATGACTGTGACTGATGGGTAACCTACCGTGTAAGAGCGTGACTGACGGTGATTGACGAAAATCTGAAAAAAAAAATACATTCGTCAGTCCATCAGTCAAACATAATTCACGATTGATTGAATTGACTGACTAGGAACCTACCGTGTAATGGATGCCTATGCAGATGGCGGACCTAAATAATTTGGTCGCGTTACGTCAAACCCAGCCGACCGATCACAGCTAACATTAAATTGACATAAACCGACCACATGACTCAGGTCCGCCATCTGAATAGGAATAAACTTCCCTGATAGTACCTAGAGGATAGATGGATTGTTGAATATATTGGCTGGGTGGTTGTAACGCTCTCACGCACAAACTAGATACTAAACAATAACATGGTAGCAGTTTAGAGCCTGGATATAGCCCAATAATGCGTTTTTATGGGATAGCTGTGCCTTATCAAAATCGGTCCAGTAGTTTCAAATAATCAATGAAACAATATTTATCTAGAAAAATATACAAAGTTTCACTTGCTAAGTCAAGTGGCGCCCTCGATGGTTTAAAAGGATTACGTGTGTTCGCTTGTTTTTCCACGATCGAGTACTTAAATAGGTTATGAAATTTGATAGGCTCGTAGTTAGGGATTGCAATCCCGCACCTTATTCAATCTTGCGGGATTGGCCAATCCCGCGGGATACCGCGGGATCCGGCATTTTTTAATTTATGTTGGTAGGTATGCGGTCGTTTTTTGCATCCTATCATTGGGGGCACTTGTGCTTCTCGCCGGATGATCCCGACAACACTGCCAACTCCGTTGCCAATGTGGTTATGCAAGGGATGAAGCTTTTCATTCGGTCCTCTGTAGTGCCAACTTGCGACAGATTTCGTCCCTAGTTTTGTTCATCCTACAAAAAAAGCTTCTCGCCGGAAGCAGAAGGCTTAACAATCCGGGGTTAATGCAGTGTCTGCTCGAATTTAAATACCAGCACATATAAAATGAAGTATTCAAGAAAGAAATGACTCGAGCAAAGAAACAGCACGTCAATAGAATTGGTGAGAGACTCAAGCACCTCCCTCCGAGAACCCGTGTAATGTACATTCTGGTCTCTGGCCAAAGCCATTGAAGGGAATTTCTGTAAGCCAACCCTACCATCCCTACACGTCGACAATGGATCGTTGTCCAATGACGCAAAAGACAAAGCCGATCTTCTGGGTAAGTTCTTTGCGTCAAGCTTGACCCGAGATGACGGGGAACAGAACCCGCCGACCATACCGCGATTCAGGAGCATCATGTCGGATATTTGGCTCAGTGCAAAAAGTCCCCCGTTCCCTTGATATACAATCAAAGTCGAGTGGGCCTGACGGAATCCCTCCTATTGTGTTAAAAAAAGTGTACTCCAGAGTTGGCTCTGATCTTAACGCGTCTTTTTCGGCTCTTCTGTTCTTCTGGCATTATACCGGCTTCCGGGAAGACTTGGTGCACCCGATTCCCAAAAAAAGGTGACCGCTCAAATCCGTCTAACTACAGATCAATCGCTATAACCAATTTATAATATAATGGAATCAATAAATATTATTAATAGCCAGCTCCTTTGATACTTGGACAAACAGTACGGGTTCCATAAGGGTCGCTCGGCTGGTGATCTCTTGGCGTACCTAACTCATCGTTGGGATCAGGCGATTGTGTCGAAGGGAGAGGCATTTGCTGTTAGTTTGGACATTGCGAAGGCCTTTGATCGGGTTTGGCACAAAGTGCTGCTATCAAAACTTCCATTCCATCATATGGGCTCCTTATGCAAATGGGTCATGCGGGATCCGCGGATCCGCGTTTTGTAGGTGCGGGATCCAGCAGATTAAAAATTGGCGCGGGATTGCAATCCCTACTCGTAGTATTTACTCACACTTTATCTTATCTCTTAGTATATTTCCATCACCATTAGATAAATATATCTATAGCTTTTAGACCGTGAACATACTATCTATAAAATTGGCGCCGTTGTTTTGTTTACTTGTAGTGCTTGTATGGACATATTTACATATTAAGATTATGCAATACCTGCATAAATTATGCCAATTAAATTATGTAAAGCACCATACTGCGAAGTAGTTTCTTAATTGCGCACAGTTTATCAATGGCGATATATCTATGAAATTATGTACCTTGCAACGGAAGTTTACACTTAGTGATTTTCCTCGCTCTATCAATCTTGATCATTGTTACATAACCACATCGCGTGATTTGAAGTAAATTCTCACGTTTAATTTCCATGTCATTTACTGCATAGTTGCTGATTAAACACGTCTAGTTGTGACTTTAGAATTAAGTTATTATGTACTAACTACCTAATAGACATATATCTCTACATGTCGCCAGTAATTTTATGTAGAGCATTTCCAGTTATATGTAAGTATCTATATCATGATGCAATATGGGCGTCTATCATATAATATTATTATTACGTTTTCTTATATTTATTTATTTATACTTTTTGCACAATGTTCGTACATAGGCGGACTTAATGCCAGATGGCATTCTCTACCAGTCAACCTTTAGGTGTCCAGAAACAAAATTGTGTAGGTGCCAATAGTGCGAAAGGATAAATAATAATAATAATAATAATAAATAAATAAATGAAGAGCAATCTAAATATAACTAAACTCATGAGCAAATATTTTACCGAGACTACTATACTAATATACTATAAATATTATATATACCTACCTAATTAAAATACAAATTATATAAAATATCATACGTACTACGTTTTACGTACGTAAAATATATTACGTTTTCTTATATTGCTCTCTGAGCTGACTCTCGTCATGTTTTATGTAAAGATATAAAAAAAAAAAAACATTTTATTCAAAATGGATATCATAATACACTTTTTGAAAGTCGAACGAAAAAACTATTGCCTACCAGTTACCACCGGTTCGGGAACTACCCCGCCGAGAAGAACCGGCGTAAGATTTTCTTAGAGTTTCGTAAGAGTCACGGGTGACGGGGCCTATCGTACGGGTATCTTTTACTAAAAAAATTGCCCCGAATTCCCATTTGGTATCTGTAATCCGTACGTGGCTTAAATTATGATTTGTAGTAGGCGCTTCGTTGTTTTAGTACAAGTAATTAAAGCTCGAACTGTTGTGTGTTGTTGTGAAAATTTGTCCAGTAGTAAATCATTTGAGCCACAGAACAAACTCTGATTTATTCCATGATCCATTTTTGCACTACCGACCTTTTTACCCATTTTAAGTTGGTGGCGCTTGAGACGAAGGGTTGGATCGCTATAAATACACAGGATTTCTTACATACTTAACCCTAAACTAACCTATTATTATTTACTTCTAGCACCAAGCACACAGTGGTCCACCGTGCCGGCAGCGGCCGCGTCAAAGGTCTGGTCGGCTTGATCGAGCAGATCCCCGGCCGCACTCACTCCGCTGATATATCTGATGCCTTCGTGGAGAACACGTACTGGGCTACACATGGACTGCCGTTCTTTAAGGTATGAGTAGCTTGATAAATTGACTAGGAACCGAGCAGGATGGCAAACAATACCGTCGTCCTTGGACACTCAGAACAAGTTTCTCCAAAAAGAAACTTATCCAAAAATCGGTAGGTTTGCGCTGTAGATTGTTTTGCTTGGCATTTAAAACTAGACCTAATTTTGTTCGTACATTGTTGTTGGTTAAACTACAACTGTGACATACTTTAGTTATGGCTGATAATGCTTTGGACCTAACTACTTGTGTTTTATACATTTAATCTACATAAATAAAAATGAATTCATAATTTTGTAAGTCTCGCTAAATCTTTAGAACGGCTGAAGTCTGAACGGTCATGGCTAATTTTCGTCTTGAAATATTCGTTGAAGTCCAGGGAAGGCAAGGAATGTATATTAAGAGGGAAGTGATACGAAGTTTACCGGGTCATCTAGTTTAATTATTTATTAAACTTCTTTAATTCTAGGACATCGCCGAAGCAACACACGTATCGAAGATGCAAGAAATCTATGGCAACATGTTCTCAGAGCCACTATCACCGAGAGCTGAGATATTCCAACGGGAGTACAAAAACGCCTCCACGATAGACGGCATACTGAAGTTGATGAGATCCAACGATGTAGTCGCCGTGAACACCACCAATGATGATGATTGTAAGGAGGAGATGTGCTTGCTGCTGCGAGGGTACTGGTCCGTGCTTGGAGTCAGAGGTGACATCATAGATCCGAAGAAGAAGGCGTATGGAGTCATCGATACGAAAGTTGTGAAAGGTGAGTTTCACAGACCCATATTTAGGAAATGCCAGTCACAATAGATCCTCGAGGGTCGCATTGACGTCAGGGCTATATTGACCTGCCTTCACGACTAAAAAAGAAAAGAAAATGCCCAACGACCTACAAAGTGAAACGACCTCACAGAAAACCGGCGTGAAACAGCGCTTGCGCTGTGTTTCGTCGAGTGAGTGAGTTTACCGGAGGCCCATATTTATATTACCTATTCCCTTCCCTTCCCATCCCTACCCTTTCCTATTACCTTATTCCCTCTTAAAAGGCCGACAACGCACCTGCAGCTCTTCTGATGCTGCGAGTGTCCATGAGCGACGGAAGTTGCTTTCCATCAGGTGACCCGTTTGCTCGTTTGCCCCCTTATTTCATTATAAAAAAAGTAAAATGCGTCCGTCATAATCGTCTGAACTGAACCAACATCGGATTGGAGTCACGACAATCTAAAAAAATTCAAAATCACTAACCTTTTTTTTTTTTCAGCGACCTGGAATGACACTACCTTGGACATCGTCGCCGTGTCCGGCCCACCGCACAACGCCATCAGCAAGGAAGACATGCTAGTCAACAAGGGCAACGTAGCCTCGACCTACACAGATCAGTTCGATGACGTCTCAATCAGTGGCCTTGAGATCCGAGCGCTAGTAAAACAACAGAAGGAGGAAGCAGAAATAGAATCGTTGAAACAGTTGAACAAATTCACAGTCAAACCTTTCAAGTGGTCAGAGAGCAGTTTTCAAGGAAAATCCCATGAGCGCCTACCCGATCTATGGGACTTCGATCCTTTCCATCCGAAGTGGTCTTGGTGAATCGTCTTGGTGAATCTCCTTCCCCTACTGTATAGTTTCTATTCTAACTACGTCATACAATGCATTTTTTTCATTCCATATTGGTCTATCATAATAATTTTGTGTTGTAATCAAGTTGTAATCATGTATTTTAGTTAGATGTTCTGTAATTGATATCTATTTATTTTGTGTTCGTTTTGTTTCTGTGCTGTTTATGTTTTAAATTAATGTTCATGACCAAGTAGTTTCAAGTTATAATCTGAAATACGTTTTATGATATGTATGAATTCCTGAATAATACCTATTGTATTTTGTTTTTGTCTATTTTATGAAGTGACATATTTATTTAAGAATTAGTGAAATATTTACTCTAATAAAAATGAAGTGACAGATTTTACAAAGTGTATTTTATTTAGCTACGTTACATTTTCTATCTTATTAATTTCTGCTTCATAGATAGGTAGCTAAAAGGGGGTATTAAATCTAAGCGTCCGTTACTAGTTTGTCCTTATCTAATGATACAATCGCAAATCGAAATACCTATCGAATACATTACAGTCATAATATTATGTATTTAACCAATCCAAAAAATCTAAGTTCTTACTTGGCCTTACCCTCTAGATTCTAGATGCTAACGGAACTGGACTTAGCTCGATATGTTAACGCCAAGTATTTCAATGCTGGAGGAGATGGTTAAATATGTGCCCTCAAAACGAGGATATACGACCATTGGTGACTTTTTAGCGGTGAATACGCAGACTTGTTACATTTACATCTACCCCATTCAGAGACTCTCCAATGAATTCTCTATTTTATATACAAGTTCGTTACGACTCTCAATGAAATTTAGCCGAGAAATATTGGGGGAGCCTAGCCGGTATATACAGCATCACCTGTACTATCCATCCGCATAGCAATGAATGGTCTGTAACATGTCATCGATATGCAGATTGCAGTATAAATAGGGTAGGCGATAGCACACAGCCCTGTGGGACACCAACATCAACAGACTGTTAAGAAACTTGTGACCCACTTGCATAATTTCTCAGGCAGCTCGTGTGATGGAAGCTTTGATAAACAGCGGTTTACACGTAAAATAAAAAGTGGCAACATCGTAGTGTCATCCCTTTCAAATCAATCTAAGAAAAAAGGGATGACACTACGATGTTGTCACTTTTTAATTTCTTCACTTTCTTTACGCACTATATGCGTTTATATTATAAACGTATATAGTGCGTCAAGAAAGTTTACCGAAGTTCATTTTACAAAAACAAGTTCGTTTGGTAAATCGTCACAGATAAATTAAAAATAAAATGAATATAAATGAGCTGGCAAGCTGATGTTAGACAAGGACATATCACATAAGTACTCCCACCGGGAATTCTTTGTCTCGGTCTCGCTTGTACACCGCCTTGTGGTAAGGTAGACAATCTAATACCACATACGAATGAAATTGAAGAAAACTAAATGTCAGAAGTAGCTGCTGTCAACTCAGATTCTATCATCTGTCATTGTCAGTTGTCACCAAATCAAAACATTAGTCATCAATCGTCTGTACTAATTTTATTGAATTTTCTAAATAAAATTTGCAATAGTGGTTTAAATTACGCTGTAAAGTTTTAAGTAATTAAACTAGACTTCGCAGTTATTAACCAAAGAAAATGAACTTTTTCAAAAAGGCTCCAACAGTGAAAGGTAAACTTAAAACATAAAGTTTTCTCTTGCAACAAAGTTTTAGTTATCTACCTATATACATAGCCTATATATATTATAATTCTTTTAAACGCTATTTGTTTTCTTACTTTCAGAACAGCAAAGGCAAAATGATCGTGAGCTACGTAAAGCAGGTAGAGATTTGGAGAGGGACAAAGCAGCACTTGAAAGAGAGGAAAAGAAATTGGTTGGTTTAATCTTCTATCCCAATCTTAAAAATATAGCTTTTATTTTCCTTAAAGTCATAGATTTTATT
Organism: Lysandra bellargus; assembly: GCA_905333045.1. Lineage (NCBI taxonomy): Eukaryota > Metazoa > Arthropoda > Insecta > Lepidoptera > Lycaenidae > Lysandra > Lysandra bellargus. The sequence continues at coordinate 7,475,150 of HG995358.1, forward strand.
ACTGTGAAACATGAATTTCCACTAAGCAGTTACAATACATTCAATATCATATACTTATCAAAGATTTTAACATATTACTTCCATATTCTATCATCTGACCGAATGGTAAACGTAGATAGAGTTCCACAAAGAAAAAAATATAAGACCATATTTTACTCAATGTGTCTGAGTCAAACTATGCTACCAAAAGACTTATTGCATTTTCTGTAACATAACTGTCCAGGGTGTTTATAGTGGCAAGTTTAACTCTTATTAATCCTTCGATCGCGGATTCTTGGAAATTTGTTTTCTCGGCCACATGTGGCCGATTGGGAGTTGAAGCGTTAAATAATTTTATTAAAAGTGATTTAAAACTTGTATTTTTCTTTCTATAATATCATTAGTTAACTACTTGTTTCTATTTGTAGGAAATGGAAATAAAGAAGATGGCAAAAGAAGGCAACAATGAAGGTTGTAAAATACTTGCAAAACAACTGGTGCAGATGAGAAAACAAAAGACAAGGATCTATGCAGCTAACAGCAAGGTAATTCATATTATTCCTTCGATCGCCAATTCTTGGAAATCTTTTGTTATCGTGGCCCACTTCATCTTACGGGGCTTGATGGGTTAAGTTTACAAACTACATCTTTGTTTTGTCTATTCTTGATACTTACACTTAATTGCACTGGCTTCAAATAGTTTAAGATCTTATAAATTACATACCTACACCATTTTATACTAGTAACATTAAAAAGATATTTTAAATGTGCCTATGCCTGTTTTCACAAGTATGACCTTAGTCAAGTATCTCTTAAGACAAACATATTTATGGAAGAACTTATTGTTAACGACAATACTCACCCTTTAGGCCAGTGGCTCGCAACTTTTTTAGAGCTGTTAGAGAAACTGAATTTACCCCCCCAATTAAAAACAACATTGGTACCTTCGCAAGTTTTTTGTTTTTTAATATAATTAGGTTCAGACTTCAGTTACACTTAACGCGCATCTGATATCATGCTCCACATTCAGACGGTTTCTGGCCTTTTTTAAAATGTTACCAGAGTTGAGACATGAGAGGCCGCTCTCGCATTTACAAGTGGTAGCTAACGGTACCAATATTTTCAGATCTCTGTCTGCAATGATAGGGTATTCTGTAGTTGTTTTACTCCAAAATGTACAGTTTATAATTTTTTCTGCCAATTCATTTATTTTAGGTACCGTCTGTTACCCCTTTAGAATAGCTATTTTACCCCCGCGGGGGTAATTACCCCCAGATTGAGAACCACTGCTTTAGGCCATAGGTGACACAAACAAAATTATTGAAATGTTGAAGGAAATGTTCCCTTAATGGCTGCTAGGCATGTGTTAGGATGTGATCCATGAAAACAGGAACTAGTTTCATTTTATTATTTTAATGCCCTCATGTTACAGATTGCAAGTGTACAAGTACACAACAAGACAATGGGAGCGAACATAGCTATAGCAGGAGCAATGGGAACCACGGCTAAGACTATGGGCACCATGAACAAAGTCATGAACCCGCACCAAATTGCCAAAGACATGGAGGCATTCAAACAGGCTAATGCTAAAATGGATATGACAGATGAAATGAGTAAGTTGTTGTAGATTATTAAAAAAATATGTTTATGGTCTAAATCAGGCTACACGAACCCCTTACTAACTAATGAAATACATAAAGTGCCAAAAGAGTGCTGCGCGTGCCTTCCTGTTATCAAGCCACCATTACGTAAATCTTGTCGCGAAACCACAGGAAAAGTCTCAAAATTTCACATAATACAAAATTTGTATTTCTGGTATGTCTTGTGGTTTGGACCTGTTAAGATCGTGTACAATCTTAACAGAAATAGTAGGGCTAATAGTGGCCAAGTGCTGGTGTAAGTGGTACTCGTTCAAACGTCTGTCAGACTCACTGTTGGCCTTGACTAAACAACTAGTCAACAATTTGTAATAGCTAGTCTCTCTGTCACTTATGTTTATTAATATGATGTCATATCACAATATGAGATTGTGATATTATGATATACTAAGTATAATTCAATTCAACTGTGAATTGCGCGTCAGTCCTGCTTACTCATCTCATTAGACATCTAAGGGCTCCCACACAAAGCTGCAAATTGCATCGTATCCCAAAAATCTGTGACAAAACTCATACTAAAAATTACATTTTGATGTGATGCAGTACGAATTCGCAGTTTTGTGTGGGAGCCCTAAGGCGTTCCCCTCATTAGGCGTGCGCGTTTATCGGGTGTGTGAGCGAGAGAACCGAGAAGAGAAGACGGCGCTTGCGTCGTTCATACGCTGAAAAACGCGCATGCCTAATGTGGGGTCAATCTAAAAACTGCGCGTTTTTGCCAAAGAATCTTAAAGTTATGCGCGGCCTTTAACAAAAAAATTTTACAGTTTCAGACACGCTGGACGACATCATGACGGAGTCTGGTGATGAGGAGGAGACCGAGGGAATTGTCAGCCAGGTGCTGGACGAGATTGGCATCGAGATTAGTGGAAAGGTCGGTTATTTTATGCAGGGTGTAACAAAATTAAGTGATAATACTCTAGTGATGTTGTTGATTTTGATTTTGACACTTGTATGCGCAAGCGCCGCCGTGTCACGAATATTCCCGTACAAAAGTAAATACAAAAGTTACTCTTTCAGTGCTACTACTTTCCCAGTAAACTCTATATAGGGTACTCGTACACACCCTAAAGTATTGTCACTTACTTTTGTTACAATAATTATACAAGATATTTTATTCCAGGGTGGATGCATAAGTATCGCCTCTTGAGCTATTGCCTCGTTTAGTTCTCGATTCTTCTGATATTATAAATACAAATGTTTGTCTGTCCGTCCGTCTTTCACATCTTTATGCTTAAACTGCTAAACTGACTTTGGTAGTATGAAAAGGTTTAATGTAGATATATTTTAATTTCTCGGAAAGGTCAAAGGAAATATTTATTCCGAAAAAAATTACGGTTCCCGCTTTACACATACTAACAACGTTGCCTTCAACATTTTGAAATTTGTTAAAATATAATGTTCTTCTTACATTTTTTTTCAATAAATATCCTATTCTGTTTTGCAGATGGCGGATGCACCTTCAGTATCGAGGAACAAAGTTGGCGCGTCCACCACTGACGCCGACAAGGAGTTGATGGCCCAACTGGACAAGTTACGCTCTTAGTGGCTACGGCGCTACGAGATAGGGTCGAAACACACTAGGCTGAATTACGCCGACGTAAATTCCGCCGCGTTTCAAATCCATACAAAATATGGGCGGAACGCGACAGACGACACTATGCCGAAATTCCGTCGCGAGCCGAATTTCCGTCGAGCCGAGTCGAGCGTAAAGTTCGGCAGCGATTCGGCGGTAATGTTTTGTATAGCAACACACTATACGCGACGGAATTATCAAAACCGAACATAGCAAATCCAACCTTATCTCCAAAGCGTTAACGCACACATTACATCTGAGAATTTTAAATACTTACGCGCGCGTTCCGCAACAGAAATTACGCCGCGAAATTTCGGCTCTTCGCCGTTCTGTGTCGCATCAGACGTAAGCGGCTGAACGTAATTTCGGCCACGTAAATTACGCCGGCGGAATTCAGCCTAGTGTGCTTAGACACATAGTGTTCTAGAATTTACTTATAATGCATGAGGTGAAGTAAGATGTTATTACTTTTATAAAATGCTTTAAAATGTCTAAATCAGTCTTTCCCAAAGTGGGCGATAACGCCCCCTTGTAGGCGCTGAAGGTTTAAAAGGGGGCGGTGTGGGACCCAGACAAAATGGGGGCGTTGTGTAGAGGCTTAGGGGTGATTTATTTTATCTGAATGCATTTTAAATTGAAACAATGGGGGCGCTAAAACATAATTTGTTCTCAAAGTGGACAGTAGACAAAATAAGTGTGGGAACCCCAGGTCTAAATCAATGAGCTCTAATATGCTCTAAAATTCTCTTCTGATATATTGGAAAAGGCGCTTGATTGTTATGGACAAAATGTCGTATACCGTATGTTTTATGTAGCTATTTTTAACTAAGGGTTTATTTGCGTTATATAAATTCTAAACAACATTCAATGTAAGTACGAATGATTTCCATAATTCTTGATGCGAGCAGACTCAAGTTTAGTTAACTATCAAATAAAAATCCGTGTAAACCAATAATAGTGGCCCTCAATTAAATTCTGCCTAAAGTATGGACACATTTCTGCTTCCGTGCTTTAAAGAGTACTTATTAATGAACTCTATGGAACTTACTAATAAAAGGACTCATGCTGTCTATAATTAATAATCACGTTAAGGTTAGGTACAGAATGTTTTCTTATCTAACTCATCAGAAAATATGTGACTAATAACTCTCTGCTTACACAGGATAAATCTTTTTATTATTAGGGGGTAAGGACTTAAGAATATTAAATTATGTTAAATTACAATTATTGTTAAATGTTTGTCTGTGGATATTTTGTTATTATTATTTTGTATAATATATCTGCCTCGATCCATCTAAAACTCTTAACAAGAACCAACCAACTTTAAATAAAATTAAATATCTTTCAACCTTTATATTAACTTTAATGAAATTATGTACAGTCGCTTACATAACCACTTTTAAACTTTATTGTCCAGTAATAAGGTCGAAAAGTGGTGCATGGATGTGTTTTTGACTGTACACGGGGATATGGTAGTGGCAGTTAAAACAATATTATGAAATAAAATCTGTGATATTTTAAGGTTGAAAAATAAACACATTTTCAAGTTTGAACATTTGGTTTTAATGCGCATGAAAATTCGAAATTCCCATTGTATTATAATGTTGAATTAAGAAAATCTCACTACCCTGATGTATTTTGTATGAATGGTTTTCAAACTTTTTTGCTGATCATAATACATATTGCAAGTTGTATCACAATTTCAATGAAATCTGTTTAGAAGTTAAGTTAAGGAACAACTAGAATATGGATACCTAATTATTTAAGGTGATCGTTCATTTATCAGCGCGTACGGGCCGAGCGCGCTGCATTTTAGATTTCGTTGTATGAAATGATGTGAAACCACAGCACATTCGTCCGCACCGTACGGCGTACGCCGCATTTCCTGTAAAATGCGTTGCGTTCGACGCGTATGGCGCGTACGATGCTGACAAATGTGCGATCAGCTTTAATTTTCGAAAAAATCGTTACAGCAATTTGAAAACAATTCGCATGAATTTAAACAGCCTTATTAAAACTTTAACATACTAGCATACGCCGTCGAAAGACTGTTATGGCCGTTTCCCAAGCTATAAAGATACAAAATAAACGCCTATTCCTCTGCCGTTTGATAAATCATCAAATGTCCCATAAAGATAACGTTTTGCGCAATGAAACGCTCATAAACGGACCTCACACCTAATCCACTGTTTGTTGATTGAAATTCGATAGACGGGGTCGTTTGCTTTAAATTTTAATGAATTTCGCCACAAATTACACTCTTGTTTGTACAGCGATAATGTCGGAAAAGCCGTTTTCATCATTTATCATTTGGCGCAAAGTGAAGTAAGCTTCTAACTTCACCTCCAGCGAGACGCGTTTAAAGGTATTATTTTGAACGGCCACGGTAGAAGACACACTGACAGATTTTTTTGTATATAATTAGGGGGCAAACGAGCAAACGAGTCACCTGATGGAAAGCAACTACCGACGCCTATGGACACTCGCAACATCATAAGGCCGCGTTTCCACTGACGCGGAGCGGGGCGGAGAGGAGCTTAGCGGTGCCCGAATTGACCAATCGTGCTATTCCAGCGGAATGACAGCGAAGATTTCGAGCATGGTGATTGGTCATTCGGCACCGCTAAGCCCTGTTTTTGTGTCCCGGCTCTAAGAGTTGCAGAAGCGTTGCATTTTAGCGACAAACTTACAGATTTCCTTTCTCATTCTGTCATTTTGTTCTTCTGTAAAAAATCCTTTATTGTCTTATAGCAGTTTTTGAGTGCTTAAGGCTGCGATTATAATACTATAAAAGACGTGTAACTTGAATCCTACTTCCATAATTTCCTTACCAAGATGTGACTTCTTATTTGTTAACTTCTGCGTGTTATAAACTCAGACCACATTACAAGATATTTTTATTATCGTGGTAACGCAGCATAAGACTTACTGCAGATAGATTTAGGAAGTTTACAGTTTACAGCTTTCGGTTTAGGGTCAGTTCGCATCAAAACGATACGTAACAGTCTAAAGGAGTATTCAAATTCAACACAAAATTGAAATATGAATTGTAATGCTGCTGGAGATTTTAATTTTGTAATAATGCATCGTTACATTTCGTTTTGGTGTGAACTTATCTACTTAGGTATATAGCATTTGAGTAATCTTTAGGAAAGAACGTTGATCAAGAACAATAAGTAACTTGAATTTTCTCTAAGAAGACTGTAAGAATGGCCATGATGATACCAGACCATCTGTTCGAGGAGGGTATCAGCAACTCCCTCCTCAGGAACGACATGAAAAATGTGCAGCTGAACAAGCCTGTGTATGAAAAGTCGCAGCGTGATTACGTGAGTACCGATCTTATTCCCATAGCTATACGGTTTAAAGTTCTGCGGGTTTTCTGTGACTGCAATGAGAATCCAAGTGTAAGAATCGACTTGATGTATACAGTATTAGGTATCCAGGTAAGCTCTAAAAATATAGTTTTATTCGATATTCAAATATGTCACTCATCTACCAGTTTATTGACTGTTCTCAATACAATTTTATTTTTAGAAGTAACATTTAGGGCCTGTTTCACCACTTGCTGATAAAGTGCCGGGTAAGCTATTCACAACTTTTTTGTCAGATTCTCCATACTCTATCTGGAAGAAGCACATATCAGGAAGTGGTGAAAGAGGCCCTTAGTATCGTCAGAAAGGCGATACGATATGGTCGGCACCACGCCGTCGATGGGAAAGATACAAGAGAAATAAAATTACTTGCACTTGACTATATGAGTTTAGGAGTAGGTACCACACTTAGTACCTAGGGTAAAAAGAGCTAAAGTTAAAGAAATTTTAAAAAATCGGCCAAGTGCGAGTCGGACTCGCGCACGAAAAAAATAATAGGCCATGTGATCAAGGAACACCTTGAACATAGAACACAATTAATAGATGACCTTGAGACGATCAGGATCTAATTCTCACCATCAGATTTTCAAACAAAAAACATCACAAACAACTTGCAAATTTAGATGCCAAAACAAGTTTATTATTATTAGTACGGACTAAAAGTGCATTATTTTCAGGAGCGTGACCAACGCTACCTCCTGTCCTCGCAAGATGGCGACACGTGTGAGATCCACGATCAGTTCTACCGCGACCACAAGCTGCTGCTGGTGCTGTTCCGCGCGCTGGCTGTTATGCCCATCACCAGGTCACGACCAGGTACGTCGGTCTTATTGTAAGGGTTGTAAGGTTCAATGTGGCGTTAATTTTCATGCCCAGGCCATCAAGGGTTTTCAAGTGTTACTCAATATGCAGTTTTCGAGACTTAAATTGGGGAAAAGGTGAAAATAATGGCTTTATTTTAGAAGACTTTGGCCAAATTAGGCGTATCGTTCAGGTTGTTGGTAGGAAGTTGATCCACAACAAGGCTGGTGATGCATCATGCACCCAACCAAATGTTTAATTTCTGTCCTAGAAATTAAACATTTGGTTCACATATCCCTACGAATTTCTAATGTAACTGTGTCTGTAACTCTATATCCATATCCATACTAATATTATAAATGCGAAAGTGTGTCTGTTTGTCTGTCCGTCTCTCATCGCTCAAACCGCTGAACCGATTTTACTGAAATTTGGCATGGAGATACTTTGAGTCCCGGGAAAGGACATAAGATAGTTTTTATCCCGGAAAAATGTACGGTTCATGCGCGACGAACGAATTTTGGCGCAACGGAGTTGCAGGCGTCATCTAGTTCTAAATAAATCGGTGGATTATGCTTTTGCTATCCATATTCATACTAATAAAAAATATTGCTTTATTTCTGAATAGATTTGAAGCAAATGTTTTCAGAAAATTCCTACTACCGGTTTGGGAACTAACCCGGCGAGAAAAACCGGCGTAAAAAACTCGCACTCCTACTTTTTACCAAAAAAGTGGGAAAATTTTATCTTTAATATTACAAATGCGAAAGTGTGTCTATCTATCCGTCTGTCTGTTACTTCTTCACGCCCAAACCGCTGAACTGATTTTGCTGAAATTTCTTAAGGAGATACATAGGATACTTTTTATCCCGGAAAAATGTACGGTTCTCGCGTGATAAACGAATTTTGGCGTAACGGAGTTGCGGGCGTCATCTAGTACGTAATAAGACGGCAATGCTATCATATCAAAAATTTGTTTTTTTTTGGGATGACAGCAACCGATTCTTAAAAACCTCAAATTAAAACAACAAGAATGTATAACTTTTGCTACGCTCAATCGAAAAGGTCTCAAAAGAATGTTTCTAAAAATAATAGAATTTAAAATTGATGCTTTAGGTACTATAAATATTCGGAAAAAAAGAATTCTGGCTATTGTGGGCGGCTGGCTCACAGGTTTGAAGATTCGTGAAAACCTACATGTCTGAAATACGTCTTGCTCTGCGGAGTGTGAATTATTGAGAATTTCTATCGGAATTTCAACCAGTTACATAAAAGCGTTGATATTAGGGGACCACCCTTATCACGATTTAAGATTGAGAAAGAATAAAAAGTTTTATTTTAAACTAGCGACCCGCCCCGGCGTCGCACGGGTATAAAATATATAGCCACTGAAAAATGATTAAAATCGATAGCTATATGATCCTTCACGTGGTCTACTTCTTATCTGTGCCAAAAAACATAAAAATTGCTCCAGTAGTTCGCGAGATTTATTTTCCCCTTTTTTTACATTCTCCTATTAGTATTAGCGTGATAAAATATAGCCTATAGCCTTCCTCAATAAATGGGCTATCTAACATTGAAAGAATTTTTCAAATCGGACCAGTAGTTCTTGAGATTAGCGCGTTCAAGTTAGCCCTTTCAAATAATTTTCCCCGTTTTTTACCATTTTCCTCTATTTCCTCGCTCCTATTAGTCTTAGCGTGATAAAATATAGCCTATAACCTTCCTCGATAAATGGACTATCTAACACTGAAAGAATCATCAAAATCCGTTCCGTAGTTTTAAAGATTAAAGGGAACAAAGGGACATGAGGGAAAAAAAAGCGACTTTGTTTTATAATAAATATAGAATAGATAAATAAATTATTCAGTATACGTTTAACGTTTACTTATGTTTCTAAAATATGGGATCGTACATTTTCCCGCTATGAAAAGTAACCAATTATAATATAAAGCTTCTCCGTTGTCTGTAGCTCTATATTTTTGCCCAATATCAAAATCGGTTTAGTTTTAAAATCTGTTCGATACAAACAAATAAAATAATCTACGAAGTTTTGCGGTGTGCTCATATTATGTAGGTCAGGGGTCACCAATTAGTTTCGCTCGGGGTCCGTTTTAAGAAATAAAATGACCTTCGCGGTCCGCACATTAAAAAAAATTAAACAAATGTAATTAAGGAAATTACACATTTATTTGTATCAAGGAGAAAAGTGTCAATTTTTGTTGGTAATGTTCATCTGTATGTCGAGACTGAAATTAATTTTTAACGAAGTCCATCTTCGAACATGCTTGGTCCGCACACAATGGTTCGGCGGTCCGGATGCGGACCGCGGTCCGCCATTTGGTGACCCCTGATGTAGGTATTAGTCTATCAATATGCGTCGTGTTGGCAAATTAGTTGGTTGTCTATACAAGGTGTAAAAAAACTAACCGATAATACTTTAGGGTGTGTATGCATCCCCTGTATTGAGTTCGCTGTGAAAGTAGCGGCGTTGAAACAGTAACTTTTTTTAATTTAAAATTTTGCTCTTTCGGCGCTGCTACTTTCACAGTGAACTCTATATATAAGGGACATATCACACATATAATACACTCTAAACTCTGATGTATTATCACTTAGGTTTGTAACATCCTGTATTCGCTTTCGCTCCCGCTGCCGCTGATGCTAACTTTTCCGCTTGCGATATGTTTTGTCGCGATAAGCGAACTGCTATAATATGTAATGCTGAATGCAACGTAGTTACGAGAAAAATCTCATTGTACTATCAGGGAAGTTGATTCCTATGCAGATGGCGGACCTAAGTCATGTGGTCGGCTTATGTCAATTCAATGTTAGCTGTGATCGGTCGGCTGGGTTTGACGTAACGCGACCAAATTACTTAGGTCCGCCATCTGCATAGGAATCAACTTCTCTGATAGTATTACCTACCAGAGAAGCTGATTCCTACGCCGATGGGAGACCGACATAGTTTGGTCGCGTTATGTCAAACCCAGCCGACAGATCACAATTAACGATGACAAAATGACGTTGCGTTGGTCTCAACTGCCTAGGAATCAATTTCCTCGATGGTATAAATTCTCCGACCGGAACGCATTTACTTATTATAAAACAAAGTTGCTTTTTTTCCCTCATGTCCCTTTGTTCCCTTTAATCTTTAAAACTATGCGATGGATTTTGATGATTCTTTCAGTGTTAGATAGCCCATTTATCGAGGAAGGTTATAGGTTATATTTTATCACGATAAGACTAATAGGACCGAAGAAATAGATGAAAATGTGGAAAAAACGGGGAAAATTATTTGAAAGGGCTAACTTGAACGCGCTAATCTCAAGAACTACTGGTCCGATTTGAAATATTCTTTCAGTGTTAGATAGCTCATTTATTAAGGAAGTCTATAAGCAATATTTTATCACGCTAAGATTAATAGGAAAATGTGGAAAAACCTGGGGAAATTATTTGAAAGGGCTTATCTCGGGAACTACTAGGGGCAATTTTTATGTTATTTGGCACAGATAAGAAGTAGACCACGTGAAGGATCATAGGCAATCGATTTTAATATTTTTTTCAGTGGCTATATAATATCTTATACCCGTGCGACGCCGGGGCGGGTCGCTAGTACTCTATAAATATAAACCCTTCTCCCAGGTACAATCACGTTCAGCTGGCGTTCCCGCGCCACATCCTACGCGATATTCTTCTACATCGTCACCACCGGCATAGTCCTCGCTGTCGGCTACGAGCGCATCATGATACTGCGCTCCACCAAGAAGTTCGACGACTACATATACTCGATCCTCTTCGTCGCATTCCTCGTGCCGCATTTCTGGATCCCTTTCGTCGGATGGGGCGTGGCCAACCAGGTCGCGATTTACAAGACCAGCTGGGGGAAGTTCCAAGTAAGTTCTAAATTCGAATTTTGAATTTGGAAGTTCGACTAATACATCTACTCCGTCCTCTTCCTCGCGGCACTACTGGATTACCTTCGTCAGATGGGGCGTGGCCCAACAGCTCAAGTAAGCTAGGCAAGTTTCAAGTAAGTTCTAATTTTGAATTTGGGAGTCCGACGACTACATCTATTACCCGTCCTATTCGTCGCCTTCCTTGTGGCCCACTTCTAGATCACATTAGGCCTTGTACCATGAAACTGTTTTGAGACTCAAATAATCGGACGAGAATGCTGCGTCCTACTCTAACAAACGTGAAGTGGCGTTGTTAGAGCAGGACGCGGCATTCTCGGCCGATTGTTTGAGTCTCACAACAGTTTCGTAGTAGTCTGACTGACTGACACGGCGTGGCCCACCAAGTTGCGCTATGTACAAAACTATCTGAGGAAAGTCTAAAGTAAGTTACTCTTTAACTGAGTTATAGAAAGGATGTCGATCCTTGATTTTGGTTATTAGATTTAGATTCGCCAAGTTAATGCGGACTGTATTCCATATTGAATAATAGATGAGTTTAGAAAGTGCGCGTAGAAAAAGGATATTTTATAAGCAACTAGTCGATTCCTGCAACTCTGTTGCGCCAAAGTTCGTTTATCGCGCGGGAACCGTACATTTTTCAGGATAGAAACTATCCTTGACCGTTCCCGGAACTCAAAGTATCTCCATACCAAGTTTCACCATAATTTGTTCAGCGGTTTGGGCGTGAAGAGGTGACAGACAGACACACTTTCGCATTTATAAGTATGGATAATATAGTGGGTAAGTTTTACTAATTTATCGGAACTTACTTACCAAGCCAAGGGCTTAGAGTCCATAGTAAATACTAAATACATTTATTATTTACTCTAGGTGGCAATCGTCAGTGGCAACTGTGGCATAACTATAACTTCCGGGGCCCGTGGCAAATTGATGTGGCAAATCAGTAAAGATCGTCACGTTAATAATAAAACAATGTATAATAATTAATTCTGTATTAATATTTACTGTAATAATTGTGTTCTATGTATTGTTGTGGTGGGTAACAAATAATTAAAAAAAAAATTAAAAAAAGAATCGGACCTCACGGCCTCTTGGGCCGGAGCCCTTTTTGGTCGTGGGCTCGTAGCATTTTGACAGCTCTATATGGTTATATAGTTACGACTTACGCCACTGCCTGGGCAATCGTATTCATTATTCGTAATAATTATACACGCACACCTTTTTACCCGACTTCTCCAATAAAGAAGGCGGTTATGTTTTTAATAGCCTTCTTTTTATAAAACTAGACGTTTGCCAGGACTTCGTAAAGTGTAGTCTGGTGGAAAACTCGGAAAATTTAGTAACAAAATTAGTGTGTGTTAATCCCACAGACATGTCTGTGGTTAATCCAGAGTTTAAACTTCATACTAAATTAAAAACTATACTTAAGAGTCCGTATACGAAATTTTGCCGATGAATACGAAATTGCAAAGGTTCGATACAGAAATATTATTAGGTTTTTTCCCTTATTAGACTTAAAAGAATATATATTAATTATTAGCATTAAAATACATAAAGCCGACTCGAACCTTGCGGCGAGTAATATAATGTGAGATTTAGGTTGTTTTGAATCGTGTTTTTTGGCACAATTTGTTTTTTTTTTCTTTTTTCTCGAATTGGATAGAATTTTATCTATAGATTATTTCTGTCGTTTTCCTTTTATGAATTACAGCTCCAAGTTGCCGAAATTAACAGTAATTCTTTGCCCATCTTCTCTAAAATTTTGCTGAGTTACATATTTTTTGACTCAACTATTTCATATTAAAGTGGAAAAAGTAATTCCAACATTTTATAGACGACTTTCTCAACAGTACATTGTATTTTTTTCATACCGTTAAGACGTCAATACAATCCATAAACAGGTGATATTCTAAACCTTTTGCAGCAAAAATCACAAAACTGTCGCGGGTTTGAGTTGGATTATTTAAAAATACTTAAAAAAAAAAACAAAAATCTAACTCCAACATTAGATTATAATTGAAATGATCTTACATGTTGTGCATTAAAACTTATAGAAATACTGTATTTTAACTGCTAAATCACGTCTGTTAAATCAGCGAAATCGGCAAATTTCGTATACGGATTTTAATACCTATTAGTTGTATTTATAATACTAACAAGAGTAAGGATAGTTCTTCTCTAGCTTCGCTCTACTAAAAAACTAACAAAACAACTCCCCCTACCTAATGACATAATATTAAGGGAAATACGTACAAAATGACAAGTACGGACAAAATGACATAGTGCCCTTATTTCAAAATTGGGGGGTTTTAGACACATTTCCGCGATTGTATCACGTGACGGCAGTCATATTAACAATCCTGCCAGACTTTGATCGCCATTCTCACAGTTGCGCCGCAGTAAGCAAATCAAACGTGTTTCTCGCCTTCAAAAGTTTATTTAACAGATGGTTTTCTCCTGTTTTCTGGCGAGTGATTTCTATGAACTTAATTGCAATCATTAGATTAATTGATAGAATTTTGATATTTATTTGTTTTTGGTTACATTTGGACAAAATGACATACTAATAAAATGGACAAAATGACATACCATGTACAGTGTTTCTGATAGTTATCATTGGGGATATGCCGCGAAACTACGACAAAAAAACTAATCGGCAGTCTTGGAGCCAAGAATTCATGATTATGGCCATGGTATGGCTAATTGGCTATTGAAGCATAGAAGGAAAAAATTGTGATGGGAATTGGCAGCAAAAACATTTGGTTTCTCAGGCGACGCTTAGAAGACAATAATTATGCACTCAATATGAACAAAACCTTGAATTCTAACTCATAATGATTAGAAAGAATCTCAAACGATTTAATTATTGTGAACTTTGTTCTTAAAAATGTGTATGTCATTTTGTCCATACTCATGGACAAAATGACATACACTACAATTTGTGATTAGTCATATTTTTTCTTTTTGTATGTTTTATTATAGTTCCTACTGAATTAAAAGACTATATTACTGATAGTCAATGAACTGATAATGTTAAACCGTTGAGACTAATAATTATAATGTCATTAAATAAAAAAATATGATTGAAAAACAAAACACCCTGTCATTTTGTCCGTACTTCCCCTACATCTTTCTGAATCTAAAACATTTACCTGACAAAGAACACGAGAAGGTGTATAGAACTTTTAATTTCGATCAAACAATGAGGTAAAGAACGAACAAAGTATCATGGAAGTTTCACATGCCCCCGGTGTTGCCAACTTCACAATAACCCTGAAATACTTTCATTAGATACAGATACCGCCCTTCCATAATAAAGTTTTATATTGTATTCCTATTTTACTCGTTACGTTCATTTACGTCAAGAAATAATGCACCATAAGGGTGAAGCCAAACGAGCGTAATTTATGAGTTGTGAGTCGCAAAATTTCTGCCGCGTAAAATATATCTTTCCTTACAAATCATGACTCACAAAATTATGCTCGTATGAATCAAACAGGATTTTTGTACGAAACTGAATGCAGCAGAATTCTGCCGAACCGAAATTCTGCGACTCACAACTCACAAATTACGCTTGTTTGGCTTCGCCCTAATCTATACTAATATTATAAAGAGGTAAACTTTGTTTTTATAATTGTAATGAATAGGCTCAAAAACTACTGGACCGATTTTAAAAATTCTTTCACCATTCGTATGCTACATTATCCACGAGTAACATAGGCCATATTTTATTTTGGAAAAAATAGGTTTCTGTAAGATATTTGGGTTTTTCGGACACAAGGTGCAAAAAATCCATCAGAAAAGTTACTAATTTTGCGTACGCTGCCTAAACTATAAAATATAGAACCATATAATGTTCCAATTAATTGTAGATCTTTTAAATATCTACAAAAAAGTCCGCGACACACTATACCTATCTATGTCGAATGAGGCACAACAACCATTTTTTATTTAAAAAATCTTGATTTTTTTGGACTACATTTAAACGCGTTTATTTTACTTATGCTATTAATTCTTATCAAAATAAATTATTTCATCACTAAGTGCACTTTATGTAGATAATATTTGGTCTTTGAATGACAAATTGGACGTTTGGTTTTGAAGTTATGGCGAAATTAAAATATTACGATTTCAATTGCGCGGCCCGTTGCGATTGCGAAGTGGGCGTCATCAAGCGGGGGAGCGCATGCGAGTTTTTCTCAGGGCTAACCAACAGTTCTTTTCAGGGCTAAACAACAGTTCTTTTCAGAGCTACAATATTACACGCTATTAACATTTTCTTAAATAATTGAATGCCTTAGAGAGCCAGGTCGGACGACCATGGCGCCGTACTTATATTTTAGTTTATTCAATAAAATAATATGGGCAAAACAACGTTTGCCGGGACAGCTAGTATAAAATATGACATTACACAGTAGACTATACATTTTCATACAAAATCGATCGAGCGCACGCACTCATAGTGTCTAAACACACTAGGCTGAATTACACCGGCGTAAATTCCGCCGCAAATGTCAAACGCATACAAATACGCGACGGAATAGTGTGTCGTCTCTCGCGTTCCGCCCGTATTTTGTATGAGTTTGAAACGCGGCGTAAACGCGGCGAAATTTACGCCGGCGTAATTCAGCCTAGCGTGCTTAGAGCCATAAGCGTGATTTCAGATACCTAGCAAAAACATTGCAGTAGTACGACGCGCGTAATATTTGTTCCTTTGTTGCCATTTCGAGTACGTGGCAAAGTTATGTTACTGTTCTCTTATTAACATTGGCTGCACCAAGTGTCTACCTTTTTAATATAATGTATTTCAAAGGCAAAGTTTCTTGTCAAGGAAACTATACAAGAGTGAGGAAATTTTTCTAAAGAACCGTTAATTATGAAACCGTACACAATGCATGTGCACGTGTCGACATTTACAATTACCTAAGGGCCGGGACACAAAAAGACGGCACGACGTCGTACGACGCGGCGCCGTGTCGTGGGACGTCGCGTCGTAGAAACTCATCTTTGAATTTCTAGAGTTTCTCCTCATCTTGAATTTCTACGTGAGTTTCTACGACGCGACGTCGTACGACGCCGTGGTTTTTTACGACGCGCGTCGTGGATTCCCACGATACGGCGCCGTAAGACGACGTACGACGTCATGCTGTGTTTTTGTGTCCCGGCCCTTAGTTCTTTTAAAGTGAAGACATTTGCAAGCGCTAACATTATAGCGATAACAAGCTATAACATTTGCTCTATCCATACTAATACAGAGTGCAATTAAACCTTCCTGCCAAATTTTGATATATTGATCCTTGTGAAAAATAAAAATACACGTATTTTTTCTTTTATAGTCACTCAATACTAAAAGGTTGAGAAATAGCTTCCGAAAGTTATTCTAAAAATCACTACAATTAATGGACACAATGCGTCGGCCGCGCGTGACGTGCCCCCGCGCGCGCGCCTCATCCCGCGTCACCCCCTCTCATTCCCCGGCACCGCGAATGACCGTTCTGCAACGATTTTAATTGGGATAAAATGTAATTGAAAAAAAAATAACAACCAATTTTTATTGGTTAAATGGACTCTCCTAAGCCCTGGAAAAAATTTGGCAGGAAGGTTTAATTGGACCCTTTATAATTTCTTCGGCACAAACGAATTCCTGCAAGTATATCTGCAAACATATTTTCATCCATACAGGTGAGATACTACCGAGTGACCGGGGAAGATCTGAAGTTCCCAAACCTGAAGACCACCATCGTAATCATCAGTATCGGCTGCCTGCTCCTGGCAGTCTGCTTCCTCCTCAGCCTGTGTGCGTTACTGGATGGGTTCCTGCTGCGTCACACCTCGGCATACTACCACATCATCACCATGATTAACATGAACTGCGCCTTGTGGTATATCAACTGTAGGGGCATCAAGGTCGCCTCGCAGAGTCTTTCGGAGTGTTTCCGTAGAGTGAGTTTTTTGTTATCTAGTCTAGGTTCATAAAATTCAAAAGGTTCACTTATTGGATTTTAGGAATTTCTAGAAGCTATAGCCAGCACAAAACTTTGTAGAAGGTGTAACTCAACTAAGCGATAATAATTGAAGACGTGAGTGGAAGAATCGAACAAGTAACATTTCGTAACATACGGACAATAACTCATTTTTCCCTAATTATTTTAACAAAACTTGTAACTTATCTACTTCATAACCTAGCTAATATATCTGGCTACACTTATAATAAGTACATAGTTTTTCTATTTCAAATAAGTTTTTTCATGTTACTTAACTTACTTCTTCCACTCACGTCTTGAATTTTGGGTTTGTATGGGTCCCCTATGTAGAGTTGGCTGTGAAAGTTGCAGCGCTGAAAGAGTAATATTTGTTTTACTTTTGTATTTCATGATTCATGTCGCTCGCCCATACAGATCGCAAAAAAATCCCTGTCAGCGCTGCTACTTTTACAGTAAACTCTACATAAGGGACACATACTCACCCTAAAGTATTATCACTTTGTTTTGTAACACCCTGTATAAAATGTCACAATTTGTATAAAATTCTATGCCTCGTTATTTTGATACCTTATCACTATCCTCGTTATCCAATTATCAAATTATTCTACACCCCTAAAAGTAAAACTAACATCCTAAAATACTCTCCCTTATCTAATATCAACAGATACATGATGATTACAACCTAGCTTGCACATCTGTAAGAGACCTAGATATTTTTAATGATTCCTGTAAGAGTTTAAAAAGCAAATTAACCAAAATATATACCTAATACTCAAAGTTCTGCTTTGGAAAATTAAAACTATATTGTAATCATTATTAGCTTTAAGAAATGTTATATCTACTGTTCTTAATGAATGCTGTACACGCCTATAATTGGCTTACACATAAGTGCATGTTTTAATTTAAGTTTTAAGTTTAAATGTATTTCTGTGTTTTGCTGTTGCCGAGTCTAACAAAGAAATAAATAAATAAATCTGCTGTTATGTGAAAGTTTGTGAGAATCCATCCATCCATCCAGATGTTGCGCGTTTCGCCAAAAAGCACGCATTATTAAAAGTATTGTTATGTGGTTTTTTCCTAAAGAATAGGTATTACTTGTACAAAACCGTGAGCAAAAGCTAGTTGCTAAGATATTTTACAGTTGAAAGACTCTGAAATTATGAGTAAGAAATCCGAATTTCTAATAAACTTGAATTTCTAATTTCTATAGTCTCTATTGACAGTAAAATTGTAATTGTTAGAACTTGTTATAATGAAAAAATCTTATTTAATAACAGTTCAGTTCTTCAAAATTATAACTCGTGAAACGTAACTTAAACGGCACGATTTTCCTTATTAGCCTGAGCCCCTAGCCAAGACGTTTTCCATATCGCTTAGTTGTAGAATGGAATTGACAAAATATGAGTTAGCCTGGGAAAATTAAGGAATTCAGACTTAATAATTCATGTAGTTTTAAAAGTTGGTACAGTTATTCATAAAGGTGTCCAGATGAATATACTAAAAGTCCCCGAGTGAGGGACACGAGCCGGCGGTGGGGGTGGGGGGGAAAGGTCTCTTTTTCAAGGTTTTTGTTTGTGATTTTAAAATTATTTATAATGTCTCTTTAGTGACTTCTACA
This sequence comes from Lysandra bellargus, assembly GCA_905333045.1. Taxonomy (NCBI): domain Eukaryota; kingdom Metazoa; phylum Arthropoda; class Insecta; order Lepidoptera; family Lycaenidae; genus Lysandra; species Lysandra bellargus. Next base: position 7,494,054 of record HG995358.1, read on the forward strand.
TTAATTATCTACATTAAATCCATACTAATCCATACTTAATATTATTATATCAATTCCATACATTGATCAGCGATTCTATAAAGAAGCCAAAAAGAAAACATGACGCTGGCAACCCTAATATTTGTTTTGATTATATTTAATTATTTAAAACTACCGACGTTAAGTACACCTGATGATGATTTTTTCGAAACCGGTCGTGTTTAAATTGTAATTAAGGAATATAGTGGAAAAAGTGCAAGTAAATAATATTGGCTATTGTGTTTTATTTGTGTACAAAAAGAAAACATCTTGGCTAGGTGCTTTGTAATTCCATGTAAAATTCATACGGCTATTAAATGTTCTAAGGAAGCCGATAAACTCATGTCAAGGGAATACAGAAACTGGGCATCAATTTTGTAGTCATATCTTGTCAGCCCCGGATTTATAAATAGGCCGTATAGGCTGCGGCCTAGGGTGCCGGGCGGCAGCGTCCATAGGGGGCTGACAGATTTCGTACACAAGGCGGCAGAAATAAAGTGGCCTACACTCATGAAAAATATTCCAGAAACGCACCTGCAGCTATTCTAATGTTGCTTAAGTGTCCATGGACGACGGTAGTTGCTTTCCATCAGGTGCCCCGTTTGCTCGTTTGCCCGCTTATAAATAATCGGCCAAGTGCGAGTCGGACTCGCGCACGAAGGGTTCCGTACCGTTATAGAGCAAAAATAGGCCAAAAATTGAGTTTTTTTTAATGGGAGCCCCCCTTAATTTTTAATTAAGTTTAAATATTATTATTATAATTATTAAAGTATAATTATATTTAAGGCCTTCGTGAAAGTTTCAAGTGCCTACCTCTTATCATTATTGATTACGAGCAAAAAAGGCCAAAAAAAACACGTTGTTTGGGAATAAATTATTAAATATATTTTTTTTATTTTTATTTTAGTATTTGTTGTTTTAGCGGTACCGGAAATACACAATCTGTGAAAATTTCAGAACTCTAGCTATAGCGGTTCTTGAGATACAGCCCGGAGACAGACAGACGGACAGACAGACATCGAAGTCTCATGAATAGGGTCCAGTTTTTACCCTTTGGGTATACGGAACCCAAAAAAAAAAAAGAATATAAATTTGGCACTGTATCTCGTAGGACGTGAACTTAGAGTGCACGGCGAAGCTGATATCGAGCTACCGCTACCTGTGGCTGAACCTGTCGGAGCTGCTGCAGTCGCTGGGCAACGCCTACGCCAGGACATACTCCACATACTGCCTGTTCATGTGAGTATCATCGAAGAAAGTGGCAATAGTCAGATGACGGCCCTACGTTATTTGGTCGGGTTTTGTCAATTCAATATTAGAGATACACTACGATAACATGGCGCGCCCCTCCAAAATTCAAAACGTTTGAAGTGCATTGTCTTCCGCGGTCGGCTAGTTACGATTAGTTGACCAAAAAAATCTTGGTAATAAGTGACATTGACTGAAATATTACGTGTACTGTGATTGGTTGAATACTTACTACATACAAACTCTTTCATAAGGATCAAGGATGTGAGTACACACATTGAAACAGTAATTTGGAGGGGCGCGCCAGGTTATCGTAGTTTATCTCTACTCGTGATCTAGCGTCTAGTTTTGACAAAACGCAAGCAAATTACAAAGGTCGGCTTATGAAGTATGAATTAAGTTCTCTGATATTGCAATGTCGTAGACTCTGACGGCCGCACTCAGAGAGACTTAAACTTCATCATCAATTTAATTAAATTAAAGTTGAGTGATCATTAAATGTCCTTGAGTGCGGCTCTTAATTCTACGCAGTCGTAATGTTATAGAATATAGAATATCTTATCTTATCTTATATCTTTAAACGAGCAATTCTTGTATATACTTATATAATTGGAATCTCGGGATCGGCTCCAACGATTTTCGTGAAATTTAGTGTATAGGGGGTTTCGGGGGCGATAAATCGTTCTAGCTAGAAATCATTTTAAGAAAATGACATTTTATTCGTGTTTTATCGAATACCGATCAAATAGCTAGTCATATCAAACATGACATCCATTATGTAACACGTATGAACACTGCAATCCAGCAGACCTTTTTTGATAAATCAGTAAAGAATTATAATGTCAGAATTTTCCGTTGGAGAATAAATTTTATTCTTGCCTTAAAGCTCCTTCGTATATCGGACAGTTTCCAGTAATAAACTAGAATGTAATAGGAGATAACCGTACGGCGCTGTAAGCGGTTTTTAGTGAATAAGCAATGTAGATTTAGGTGAAGTCAATATATTACCTTTCTCTCTTGGAATACATCGAACTTTCAAGACGTTAACGTTATAATCTAACTAAAAACCGGCCAAGTGCATGTCGGGCCACGCGCAAAATAGGGTTCCGTAGTACCGCTAGTTTTTTATATTTTTTGTATGGTCGATGAATGTACATTTATAATGTGTTTAAGGGTCCGTATACGAAATTTGCCGATTTCGCTGATTTTACATACGTGATTTAACAGTTAAAATATAGTATTTCTATAAGTTTTAATGCACAACATGTAAGATCATTTCAATTATAATCTAATGTTGGAGCTAGATTTTTTATTTTTTTAAGTATTTTTAAATAATCCAACTCAAACCCGCGACAGTTTTGTGATTTTTTCTGTAAAAGGTTTAGAATATCACCTGTTTATGGATTGTATTGACGTCTTGACGGTATGAAAAAAAAAGACTGGTTGCACTCCGGGAGTACCGGCAGAAGTGAAAACTTGATTATTAACGTTGTGCATTTTTTTAACCCATTTTTTATGAAAATCGATTTTTAAAAAATCGTCAATCAAGTTGTTTCGATCAAGTTTCGATCAAGGATTCGATCAAGGTTTCGATCAAGGTTCGATAAAGTTTCGATCAAGTTTTGAACAAGTTTAGATCAATTTTCGATCAAGGTTTCGATCAAGGTTTCGATCAAGGTTTCGATCAAGTTTCGATCAAGTTTCGATCAAGTTTCGATCAAGTTTCTATAAAGTTTCGATCAAATTTCGATCAAGTTTCGATCAAGTTTCGATCAAGTTTCGATCAAGGTTTCGATCAAATTTCGATCAAGTTTCGATCAAGTTTCGATCAAGTTTCGATCAAGTTTCTATAAAGTTTCGATCAAGTTTCGATCAAGTTTCAAATTGAGTTCGAGTTCGAATTCGAGTTCGAGTTCGAGTTCGACACAAAACACTACTCTCCAACCGTCTTACGCGTTTTGTATGGTTTTTCGATCAACACGAAAATCTATCGCGAGTTTCACAGTTTTTACCCATCCCACAAGTTTGAGCACTAAAGAAGTTTTCACTTCAAAAATACAATGTACTGTTGAGAAAGTCGTCTATAAAATGTTGGGATTACTTTTTACCACTTTAATATGAAATAGTTGAGTAAAAAAATATGTAACTCGGCAACATTTTAGAGAAAATGGGCAAAGAATTGCTGTTAATTTCGGCTACTTGGAGCTGTAATTCATAAAAAGAAAACAACAGAAATAATCTATAGATAAAATTCTATCCAATTCGAGAAAAAAGAAAAAAAAAAAAAACAAACTGTGCCAAAAAAACACGATTCAAAACAACCTAAATCTCACATTATATTACTCGCCGCAAGTTCGAGTCGGCTTTCCGCGCTTAAGAGCCCGGGTAACCCTCGAAATTCTCATACATATGTAATACCAAAATCATTTTCTCATACGAAAATATTTAACACGTTTGAGTTATTTTTCAGCTTAAAATAGTAATTACCTAGATTCTTGAACAAAAATTAACTTCAAAATATTTGAACGCTAAAAAATTTTTTTCGTGTAAAATTTTTTTTTACTAAATTTACTACTAAATAACGAAACACTAAAAAATAGAGTAAAACACTAAAAAATATATAAATAAATATTAAATTTACTACAAAATATTTCAACTCTAAAAAATATTTTTTAGTATTAAAATATTTTGTAGTAAATTTACTATTTGTTTATAAATTTTTTAGTGTTTTACTCTATTTTTTAGTGTTTAAATATTTAGTAGTAAATTTAGTAAAAAAAATTATACACAAAAAATTTTTTTTTAGTGTTTAAATATTTTGAAGTTAATTTTTGTTCAGGAACCTAGGTAATTACTATTTTAAGCTGAAAAATAACTCAAACATTTTAAATATTTTCGTATGACAAAATGATTTTGGTATTACGTATGTATGAGAATTTCGAGGGTAGCCCGGCCCCTTAAATATATTTTAAAACAAATAATGAATATATATTTTTTAAAGTCTAATAAGGGGAAAAAACCTAATAATATTTCTGTAGCGAACCTTTGCAATTTCGGTAAAATCGGAAAAATTTCGTATACGGACTCTTAACACTACTAACAACATCATCTCAGTTACGTTCAAAGTTTGAACGAAAAGTACCTTTAAACTTCGCCGAATACTTTTTTTTCTAGTTGCTTCCGTGAATTTTTTCACATTTCCAGAAGCAACTGTTTAGCTGGTAGAATCGGGGGCTGGACTCTAACGATTTTTACCACTTTAAAACTTAATATTTCACAAACGAATCCCTAAATCGGAAAATGAATGAATACTCATAATAGTTTTTAAAAACCTATCATACGACACCCCACGCGATGGGGTGAACACGAAAAAAAAATTAATCGCTGCTTGATGTCTAGGGAAGGTACCATAATTTTTAGGGTTCCGTAGCCAAAATGGCAAAAAACGGAACCCTTATGGATTCGTCATGTCTGTCTGTCTGTCTGTCTGTCTGTCTGTCTGTCTGTCTGTCTGTCTGTCTGTCTGTATGTCTGTCCGTCCGTATGTCACAGCCACTTTTCTCCGAAACTATAAAAGCTATACTATTGAAACTTGGTAAATAGATGTAGTCTGTGATCCGCATTAAGATTTTGATACAAAAATGGAAAAATTATTAAAAATTTTAGGGGTCTCCATAGGTATAACTGAAACAAAAAAAAAATTTTTTTCGTCTAACCTACGCGTGTAGGGTATCTATGGATAGGTCTTCAAAAATCATATTGAGGTTTTTTATATCATTTTTTTCTAATCTAAATAGTTTGCGAGAGAGACTCTTCCAAAGTGGTAAAATGTGTCCCCCCCCCTCTAACTTGTAAAGTAGGGGCATGATAATTCTAAAAAAAATATATGATATACATTACTATAAAAACTACCAACGAAAATTGGTTTGAACGAGATCTATCAAGTAGTTTTTTTATACGTCATAAATGGTAAACCTCAATTTAACTTTCATTAAATCAACTAAAATATAAAAATAAATCAAAAACCTTTTAATTTTATAGAAATAAACCTTATTGCTGCTGCGGAACCCTTCAGTGGCAAGTCCAACTAGCACTTGGCCGGGTTTTTTTTTTAAGATTTCATATACCATTTTGTCGGCATCATTAATATGTTCATTTATGCCAAATTATAACTTTGTAGGTCCTATAGTCTATGAGCAAAACCGCGGACAGACAGACGGACGGACGGACATATCGAAACTATAAGGGTTCCTTGTTGACTACGGTACCCTAAAGAGGAGGGTGAACGTTTGATTTGTCTCTCTCTACGTCTGTCCGTGACATCGTAACAACCAAACGATCAAACCAAAGTCATGGCACATCCTAAATTCCTGAGTTTTATAATCATTTTCAGAGCCATTTAAAAACTTCACATTTTTCAATCCATTAAAAAATTATTTGCACTCGTAGAGATTTGCATAATTGCATTTAGAATGTAGCTCGTCGTCATGGGAGTAGAAATGTGTGTAATGTAAGCTTGTAGTTAGATTAAAACACATTACACATTTTAGCTGAAATTAAGTAAACTTTGACATTATACAAAGTCGCAAACCGTGTCCTTGCAGCTTTTTAGTTGAAACGGAATTATAAAAGTGTGGTTGAGGAGTATATTCAGGGCCCCCGCTACCATATGTGCAATGTGTGCAGTGCACACGGGCGCCATCCTCTAGGGGCGCCAAATCGCCATCTTTAGGGGCGCCAAAAACAAGGACCCAAAAAATTTGCCTAAAGGGGCACCAAAATGCTTTTTTGCACACAGGCGCCAGTACAGGGGCCCTGAGTATATTCACATTTTTTTTTTATTTTGGTTAGTTTGTGTACCTTCTTGTAGAGTGTAGTAGATACTTGGTCACTGGTAAATTATTATAATGAATTAAAAATATATTTATTGATGACAAAAATTAAAGCCAAATGTTTTCGTAATATTTTAAAGTATTTAGATAAATGTAGTTTATGTATAAGGTGCATTACACAGGGGAGAAAAGGGGGTCTAAAAGTATCATATTAACCGTCATATACTTACTGCGATTTACTTATGACAGACAATAAGATCAATCGAATAACGCAGGTTCTTCAACATAACCAAGTAAGTGTATCACGTGTTGTTATTATACACTAGTAGACTAGGTGTTTTTGTGGCGATGACAATGACGATTTAACCCTTAACCCGATATTTGAGGGTTAAATCATCATCACCATCATCATCACCAGGTTCTTCAACATAACGATAGCTGTGTACGGCGCGCTGTCGGAGATCGTGGACCACGGTTTCGGGTTCAGTTTCAAGGAGATGGGGCTGATTGTGGACGCGCTCTACTGCTCCACGCTGCTCTTCATATTCGCTGACTGCTCGCACAAGTCCACCTTAAAGGTATGTCAAAGATATATCTGGACGTTGTTAAGCATTCGTGTACTAATCCACAAAAAATTACGTGTTGAGTTATGACTGTAGTTATGTTCTTCACATGATTTAGATTTTAGAACAAGACTGCATTCAACATTTAACAACAACAAAAAATTGTGGGTTAGGACCATCGACCAGCGACCATATTATGCCATTTTGTATATAAGTAAAGATATATAGATTGCTCACAATTTTGAGAGTCGTCGGGCAAACTGGCCCTCCAGTTTGCCCGACGACTGTCAAAATTGTGGCAAAAGCGACACGTGTATACACTCGTTACTTACACTGGGTCCGATCTGGCTACTTAGCCGCTTTAGGCAAAGATCATTTCCACCGCACTTCACATACAGAAAACCATGTGAATGCCCGGCTCGCCCCCCCCCCATAGATGGGGCCCTGTACTTACCAATTTAATGTCAGCGTCTGAACACGACTTATTAGCGACTAGAGATTCTGTCACTCTGGTTTCCCGCTGGGACTGAAGGTCTCTACAAAACACATTTCAATCGAAGTTAGTTTAGCGGTTAACGCGTGAAAATGTAGGAAACAGACGAACAGATAGACGGACTGCAAACTGATACAGACTACAAATAAATTGCTGAGTTGGTCCCATAATAGCTGGATATAATTTAATAATCAACCTGTGAGGAAGTTAATTACAAATAGTTGGGCTTCTCTCATCACTCGGCTCGACTTTCGCCCAGTTCCTTTTGTATTAACTTTAACAGAAAACTCCTAAATTACCTTTGTTTCGAAAGTGACAGACGTCACGGTAAACTCATTATTAGATTGTTTGACCCACTCGCGCTGGGTTAATCGTGGAATTAATAAATGGAAGGATAAAAACTGGAAGTAATAGATACTTAACCTCTCAATCCCCAACCGGAACCCGGGTTCCAGACCATTTTACAGGCGACCATGATAGTCCATACCTAAACCGTAAGCTGTTTTTCTTTAGTCGAAACCAATTATCGTAATCTTTATTATCATTATAAATAGCTATTATAATCTTTTTCATTTTCGCATTACATAAAAAAAATCAGCCAATGCGAGTCGGACTCATGCACGAAGGGTTCCGTATAGAGAAAAACTGGCCAAGTGCGTGTCGGCCCACGCGCTATATAGGGTTCCGTAGTACCTCTAGTTTTTGATAATTTTTGTATGGTCAATGAATGTACATTTATAACGTGTTTTACACTACTAACAACTACTAACAAACTAACATTTCTTAGTTGATCGACTATAACTGAAAAACTTATGAAGTCTTTTCTTAGCCGTGATAGTTTACCTTTTAAATTCAGCATATTTTATATTTCCAGAAGCAACCGTTTAGCTGGTAGAAAGGGGGGACACCGGCCTCTAACGATTTTTTCAACTTTAAAACTTAATATTTCACAAACGGATCCCTAAATCGGAATATGAATACTCATAATATTTTTAAAAACCTATCCAACGACACCCCACACGATGGGGTGGACGCAAAAAAACATCCCCCCGCTTGATGTGTAGGGAAGGTAACAAATTATTTTTTTTTGATTTCATGTATTTAAGTACCATTTTGTCGGCACTCGGCATCATTATTATGTGTATTCGTGCCAAATTACAGCTTTGTAGGTCATTTATATGACCTATAGTCTCTGAGCAAAACCGAGGACAGACAGACGGACGGACGGACAGACGGAAAGACGGACAGACAGACGGACGGACAGACCGAAACTATAAGGGTTCCTTGTGAACTACGGAACCCTAAAAATAGGCCAAAAATTGTGTTTTTTTGTATGCGAGGCCCCCTTAATTTTTTATTTTACTTTTATTATTAATCATTAAAGTACACTTTTAACTAAAGACTTTGTGAAAATTTCAAGTACCTATGCCTATTGCCATTATTTATGTCGAGGAAAAAAGGCCAAAAAAATTACGTTTGTTGTACGGGAGCCCCTCATATTAATTTTATTTTGGTTTTAGTGTATTTTGTTGTAGTGGCAACAGAAATATATCTGCGAAATATACATAATGTATACATAATCTGTGAAAATTTCAGAAGTCTAGCTATAGCGGCTATTGAGCTACTGGAGACAGACAAACGGACAGACAGACGGACAGACAACGAAGTCTTTGTAATAGAGTCCCGTTTTTACTTTGGGTACGGAACCATAAAAACGATTAGCAATAAGATTGGTGCAAGTGTGCCTAAGAGAGTTCTTTTGTTTCTGCCTTTGATTCCGCGTAGATTCCTTCTATCTATACGAATAGGCACCTTAATCGAGATTTAAAAAATACGTCTTATATTATACAGGGTGTAACAAAACTAAGTGATAATACTATAGGGTGTGTATGAGTTCCTAATTCCTTATAATATAGAGAGATTCGCTGTGTTATAGTTGTATATAGCAGCGTTGAAAAGTAACTTTTTTTTATCGTTGTAAGTATGAAAAAATTCATGACACGCGGGAACTTTTTGCAAATGACAAAAAAAATTGCTCTTTCAGTGCTGCAACTTTCACAGTGAACTCTATATTTAGGAACACATACACACCCTAAAATATTATCACTTACTTTTGTTACATCTTGTATAATATCGAGTTTTAAAAAATACGGCTTATAAGTATTTAAAAAAATACTTTTGACAGGTGGCGGCAGGGGTTCAGGACACTCTACTCTCGATCGATGTTTTATCCGTTGACCGACCCACGCAGAAAGAGGTATTCTCACTTTCTGAATGTTACTTTTATCTGAAGAAAATTCCAGTGTATGTTCGTAGCAAGCTCTACCCCGCGTTCCCTTTAGCCTTAAAAACTATCAAAACGCTCAAAATAGGAGGCATTTTGAGCGTTTTGATCGTTTTTAACGCTAAATAATAATAATAATAATAATTTAGGTTTAATAATATTTTATACTTTTTAAAATGTGATTTAAGAATAATTTTTAGACTTCGACGTCAATTCGGCGTCTATGCGTTAAGGCCCTTATTCACTTTCATTAGTAATAAGTGCAAGTGATTAGGGCAGGTGATTAGTTATTAGGAAAAAGTAAGTGTGGACAACGACTGTTTAGTGCAAGTGATTAACCGGCTGCGTAGTAACGTGATTAGTTCTGTATTCACTTTGATTAGTGATTAAGTGCAGGTGACTAGTACAGGTGATGAGTGATTAGTAGAAAGTAAGTGTGGACAGCGACTGATTAGTGCAAGTGACTAGTCGGCTGCGTAGTAACGTGATTAAAAGCGTGTTCTATTTTTTGCGAGCGCAAGTGCAAGTGCGTGACAGATGAAAACCAATTTTGGTTTTGTTTGACAGCTCGAGATTGTTACTATTATTCCGCTAGGTATATTAACTTTATGGGCCAGACTGACGTGGTGTGCCGTGTGAAGCGTCCATAGATATATTATATCATTATTATATTATATACCTATTAAAAGTACAAAAGGACACCCTTTCAATTACTTCCATACTAATCCATACTTATTACTTACTAATATACTAATAATATTATAAATGCGAATGTGTGTCTGTCTGTTACCCATGGAGATTATATATAAGCTCCATGCTGTTACCTCTTCACGTTTATGCATCAGAAGTCAGAACCGATTTTGCTGAAATTTGGCATGGAGATACTTTGTGTCCTGGGAAAGGACATATAAAAATACTTCATGGTCAAATAGTTTTTAATAAAACCAATATTAAAAATGAAGGACATGTCAAAATGGCAGTCTTATTTTTGAAACTTGGACGTTCGTGTTGACAGCTACTACTGAATTTACTAAATTAAATTACTAAAGAGCCACTAAACAAGAATTGGACACTACTTGCACTACACACCTGCACTCCACTGCCTCAATTACTAGTCACTTGCACTTGCACTAATC